>OZ007591.1:221255227-223655227 GCA_963931845.1 Maratus michaelseni
AAATAAAAATAAATAAATAAATAAATACATTTTTTACATACAAAATTGACATGTAAAATCTTTGGAAATCGATTTTCTTGGACATTTTCTTTCCATTCGAAGGGACAAATGTTTTTCTTGGACATTTTCTTTCCATTCGAAGGGACAAATGTTTTTTTCTGAGCTAGTTTTTTTCACTTCTTCAAACATAGAATGTACCGGTATTCAGTGTCATATCCGTGGACAGAAAGCTCATAGAAAAGATATTCCATATCAGAATTATTTAATGTATCCACTTGCTGAGGACTGGAACATTCATATGGCATAGAATTTCCATTCTTTAACACAGAAGCCAATACTAAATTGTAGACATTAGCAACAAAGATATAAAATTTCCATTATTATTTGAATTTTATAACTAAATAAAAGTTTGTTGAAAGTATTCATGGCTCCCCGGAAAAAAATAATCTCATCCCTCCCAGTGCAAAAAAAACCCGTCACGGTTCCATGACGTCACGCGGCCTGGGTCACTGACCTCGAGTCAACACGATTCCACGGCTCCCCGGAAAAAAAGATTTCATCGAGCCCTCCTACTCGGTGCAAAAATCTTTTCAAATGGCTACGGGACGTCCCGTGGCCCGGGGTCAATGACCTCGAGTCAACACGATTCCATGGCTCCGCGGAAAAAGATTTCATCGAGCCATTTCATCGTGGTGCAAAGAAACCCTCTCCAATGGCTACGGGACGTCCCGTGGCCCGGGGTCAACGACCTGCAAGGATGCCACGGCTCCTTGGAAAAAAGATTTCATCGAGCCATTTCATCGCGGTGCAAAGAAACCCTCTCCAATGGCTACGGGACGTCCCGTGGCCCGGGGTCAACGACCTGCAAGGATACCACGGCTCCCTGGAAAAATGTTTCATCGAGTCTCCTTGCAAAAAAACCATGTCAAACGGGCCCATGACGTCACGTGGCCCGGGTCAACGACAAGTGCAAGCCGGTTGCAAGCCAACGGGTGCAAGCCAGCGCGATTCCCGTGAAGAAATTTCTGTCTAAACGCAAGCGGCCGGTCACGCGTCAAAGCCCTGCATGAAAAAAAAAAAAAAAAAAAAAAAAAAATTGTCAACTCAGATTTTAGTTTCTAAAATATTTTGAAAGCTCCAAGTCTAACTCGTCAAAAAAAAAAAAAAAAAAAAAAAAAAAAAAAAAAAAAAAAAATATATATATATTTAACTTTTTTTTTTTTTTTTTTTTTTTTTTTTTTTTTTTTTTTTGACGAGTTAGACTTGGAGCTTTCAAAATATTTTAGAAACTAAAATCTGAGTTGACAATTTTTTTTTTTTTTTTTTTTTTTTTTTTTTTTTTTTTTTGCGGTTCAGAAATGTGTTATTTAGAGTGAGTTTGTTCATAATGTTTCAACTAGTTTGCGACAATATGATACACTTAATAGAAGACATTGTTTTTTTCAAGTTTAACATTACAGATGAAACGGCTCAAAAGATAATCAAACGATATCCACCCGACAAACAACAGCGACGTATTTGCGACAAACTTCTCGTGCCTCATTTATTATGGTCTTTTTATAAAGGAGAAATTTTGAAACACGGAGAGTTCAATTTGGCGTACAAGCTTTGGCCCTTCGAAGTTGAAATAGGTACTATCAAAATGCCTAATCATTTGGATTTTAGTGATATGAATTTAAACGACGAGGAAAAAAAATTCATTACCCATCACGAGGCGTTGGAGAAAATTCGACAAAATTGTGTCTGCGTTCGACATGTCCCGTCCCGTTTAATAGATCAGTGCGTGAATAAAATCATCGAAGAAACTCGATACAAGAAACACGAAGGAGGAGACTGGGCATTCCTGTTACCCAAAATGCTTTGTCAACAACTCGCATTTTACCGACGACTTTTGTCTTCCAAATGTTACTTTCGAGTACAAATGCCTTCGTGGGATCCGGAAAGAGTGCAACATTTTAGCGTTGACGCACTGATGAATCTGTTTAAAGAAAAGGACAAAAAGTTTTCCAAAGAGTTTGTCGTCTGGTTACAGAATGATGACACATTTTCTTTCAAACAATTTGAAAATTCACATAGGTTAGTTTTAATAACATTTATATATCTTTTAGAGGATGATTATTTATGTTTGGAATGTTTTAAACAATATTTCAGAGGTTATCGACTTGTATGTTATGTGGGAAGATGCTATAAAATTAGCTACGTTTCTTTTTTTGACTCTTTAAAAAAACGTAGACGATACTGGTGCTTTCACTGTAAACAAGTACCCCTATTTCAAATTTTAAATTTGCAAGAATTATGTGACCAATACGGTACGACGACAAATCCGATTCAATACGAATTATTTATTTAAGTTGGAGGTTTCAAAATATTTTAAAAACTCCAAGTCTCACTCGTCAAAAAAAAAAAAAAAAAAAAAAAAAAAAAAAAAAAGTTTTTTTTTTTTTTTTTTTTTTTTTTTTTTTTTTTTGACTTGGGGCTTTCAAAATATTTTAGAAACTAAAATCTGAGTTGACACTCTAAGCCCATACCCTACAAAAAAAAAAAAAAAAAAAAAAAAAAAAAAAAAATTCAGTTACAATTTTTTTTTTTTTTTTTTTTTTTTTTTTTTTTTTTTTTTGACGAGTTGGACTGGAAGCTTTCAAAATATCCCCTCCTCGTGCAAGAAAAACACTTTCCATGACGTCATGGAATCGGGACGTGACGTCATGGTGCCCCGGGTCAACGACCTGCAAACCAACGCGATTCCTCGACTCCCCGGTGGGGGATCTCCTCGAGTCATCCCTCTCGCTGCAAAGAAACCATTTCAAATGACGTCTTTCGTCAACGACCTCGCGATCCCAAGGGCTCCCCGGTTCATCGAGTCATCCCCCCTCTCGCTGCAAAACTCCCCGTCGTTGCCGTTCAGACGTCACGATCCCATGCGGCCTGGGTCAACGACCTCAGGATTTCATGGCTCCCGGTTGATTGAGTCATTCCCTCACCGTGCATTTTCAAACGCCACGTGACGTCACGATCCCATGACGTCACTTGGCCCGGGTCAACGACCTGCAAAGAGATTCCCGTGAAGAAATTTCTGATTAAACTCGAGCAGCGAGCCACGCGTCAAAGCCCTGCATGAAAAAAAAAAAAAAAAAAAAAAAAAAAAAAAAAAAAAAAAAACTTTGAGCTTTCACCAAATCTTATATTTCTTAGACTTGTAAATTTGAAAATATTTTTGCACTGAATTTGAACTAATAACCCTACATGAAAAAATAAATAAAAAATAAATAAAAAATAAATAAATAAATAAATAAATAAATAAATAAATAAATAAATAAATAAATAAATAAATACATTTTTCACATACAAAATTGACATGTAAAATCTTTGGAAATCGATTTTCCTGGACATTTTCTTTCCATTCGAAGGGACAAATGTCTCTTTCTGAGCTAGTTTTTTTCACTTCTTCAAACATAGAATGTACCGTGCTCTGGTATTTAGTGTCATATCCGTGGACAGAAAGCTCATAGAAAAGATATTTCCATATCAGAATTATTTAATGTATTCACTTGCTGAGGACTGGAACATTCATATGGCGTAGAATTTCCGTTCTTTAACGCAGAAGCTAATACTAAATTGAAGACATTAGCAACAAAGATATAAAAGAGGGAAATTTCCATTATTATTTGAATTTTATAACTAAATAAAAGTTTGTTGAAAGTAACTTTGAAGCCCTGGGTTATATATACGAAAATATCAAAAAATTAAAATTAAAACTGTAGCAAAATAAGAAACCAAAATTTATATATATATTTTTTTTTTTTTTTTTTTTTTTTTTTTTTTTGACGGGTTAGAGGGTTGGAGCTTTCAAAATATTTTAGAAACTAAAATCTGAGAGTTGACACTCTAAGCTCACAACCCCACAAAAAAAAAAAAAAAAAAAAAAAAAAAAAAAAAAAAAAAAAAAAAAATTTTTTTTTTTTTTTTTTTTTTTTTTTTTTTCAATTATTGAAAAATTTTTTGGATACAAATCTGCTAATCATTCGAACTGTGGTGTACAAGAGATATATTCGAACTATATTATACCAATTCAAATTCATGTTCAAATACAAGGTATTTTGAGCCTGATTTGAATTTGCCATGTCAAATTGATTTTTTTGTTGTCTAACAACAGATAAACTTCTTAAACCACCCCAACCATTATGATCGTCTATCCATGTTTTTAATTTTTCTTTCACCAATCTAGAAAAGCATTTATAAATCACATTCACAATTGATTTAGGTAGCATTTTTATGATACACATGATAGTCAATTCTCCAACGAAAGCAAAGAAAGCTATTATTCGGCTCCAGGTTATACCTTCAGAAAACAATTCGTTAAATACGTCTAATAAAATAGAGTCTACTGAGTTTTCTTCTATGACATTTATTTCTGCACACATATTTTTCAATGGAGTAGCATAACTGTCTCTAAAGGCATCGATAATTTCTTTTGTTGCTTCTAAAACATGTTTTTCTTTTTCATTCATCGGATTGATCGCATCGAAATTATAATGATTACGCAATAGGTGGGAAAATACATTTTCAAGAATAAAATCTGTTCTGATATTTTCTTTAGCGTAATGTTTTCTTTCAAAATCGTCAAGTTCTTCACGCACAAACGTTGATTGAAATAAATTTTGCGCCATCTTGCTGTTAAATATACTATATATAAGAGCTCAAACGACAACTTTAGAAAAAGACGTATTGGTCCACGCTGTTTCCAAATCAAAATAATGTAAGTGTTGGTCATTGATTTGAAAACAGCTTATATAACGACTCGGATTTTAGTTTGTAAAAAAATATTTTGAGAGCTGCAAATCTGATTGGCTTAAAAAAAAAAAAAAAAAAAAAAAAAAAAAAAAAAAAAAAAAAATTGTAACTGAATTTTTTTTTTTTTTTTTTTTTTTTTTTTTTTTTTTTTTTTTTTTGACAAGCTAGACTTGGAGCTTCTAAAATATTTCACAAACTAAAATCTCAGTTGACTGTAATCGTATAATTTTTTTTTTTTTTTTTTTTTTTTTTTTTTTTTTTTTTTTTTGACTAGTTAGACTTGGAGCTTTCAAAATATTTTAGAAACTAAAATCTGAGTTGACAGTCTAAGCTCATAACCCTACAAAAAAAAAAAAAAAAAAAAAAAAAAAAAAAAAAAAAAAAAAAATTGTAACTGAAATTTTTTTTTTTTTTTTTTTTTTTTTTTTATCCGTCCATGACCGGGAAAGGACTCGTCGGGTCGAGTCTCTCGAGCTTCATTTCCAAAGCCACGCGATCGCACGCCTCTTTTATCCACCGACTGTACTCGGCCTGCACGCATTCCATTTCCGAGGCCACGCGTTCGCTCAGTTTGCTCAGTTCGCGGCTGTGCTCGTGCCGCAGGCGTTTCACCTCCGCGGTCAGGCGTTCGCACGCAAACGTTTGCACGCGACTCTGCTGCAAAAGACTCGCTTCCAGGCGCTGGACGTTTGCGTTTTGCTGAAACAGAAAACTCTCTAGCTTGCGCCTCTGATTTGCATCCGACTCCAACGCTGCCAAAAATTGGTCCACCTGCCTTTGATGGGAGCGTTCCATTTCCTGGATGCGAGCGGCGAGTGACTCCTTTTCCAGCTGGCGTTGCATCGCGTCGTCTCGCAGGCGGAGAGTTTCGCGCTGCAAGGCCTCCCGCTCCCAGTCCTTGCGCTGCAAGGCTTCGCAATGGGCGTGCTCGCGGTTTGGAGAGCCCTCGAAAGACTGGGAGTCGAGAAGCAGGGCCCGCACGCGTTCCAATTCCGCTTCTTTTTGCCGCAAGGCTTCCCGCTGCTCGTGATTGCGCTGCTCAGACTCGCGCTGCCAGCGTTCGACGCTCTGCTTCAACTCTTCCGCATGCTTCCCCTTCAAAGTTTCGAGCTCGGCCGTGAGACGCTTCACCTCCTCCTCGTCCTGGAGAGGTCGCATGCGACTCTGCGCTTGCTGCAGGTCGTACCGCAGGCGTTCCATTTCGGCATGTTTGTGTTCGAGCTCTTCTCGATGCAAATGAGCCTGTTTGACGAGCTCGAGCTGCAAGCGTTCAATTTCCGCGTTTTGATGCTCAATTTCCTGCAGATGCTTGACGAGCGGATCGTCTCCCGGTTCACCGGCCATGGCAAGTCACGCACGCGAGGCTTTGCGTTTTCACGGGGGGGGTTGTCTACCCGTGACGAGAGGCTAGTATGAACGAGTCTGGATGAAGGAAGGGGGCCCTTTAGTCTGGGGGGGGTCCTGAAATACTCGGTGAAATGGGGGGGGGAGATTTGGAAAGAGGCAGGTTTTAAAGACTGAAAGAGTGTTTGCTCTTTTACCGATACCAAGTATATAACGTGCGAAAAAAAAAAAAAAAAAAAAAAAAAAAAAAAAAAAATTTGTAGGGTTATGAGCCTAGACTGTCGACTCAGATTTTAGTTTTTAAAATATTTTGAAAGCTCCAAGTCCAACTCGTCAAAAAAAAAAAAAAAAAAAAAAAAAAAAAAAATTAGCCTAAAATATTTTGAAAGCTCCAAGTCCAACTCGTCAAAAAAAAAAAAAAAAAAAAAAAAAAAAAAAAAAAATTACAATTTTTTTTTTTTTTTTTTTTTTTTTTTTTCCGAGTAGCCTTGATAGGAATTTACTCTTTAAACAAGTTTACCATGTCGTCGCAGTGTATGCATACATATCTAGAGTCTCCGAGTTGCTTTTTCAAGTCCAAAATTTCTCGTTCGAGTCGAAGCCTTTCGGAATTCATCTCTATGTAAAAATCAATCACCTCTCTATGAAACTGGCCCAATTTTTTAAGCAGACGGGGCTTTTCGCAATCTTCCTCTCCCTCCTGAAAACTGCTACTGTCGATGGTGTCTTTAAATTCCGAGATTGAATGTAGCATGTAACGCGTAATGTGGTCATCGTGGTAATCCTCGTCTTCGGAATTGCTGCAAGATCCCGTCCCGCGGTCCTCGTCTTTGAAACTCGAAGGATGACTGGATGCCATGAGTCGAGGATATCGGGAAGCTAGAGCGACGTTTCACGTGGTGAATGAGAGAGTGAGAATGAGAATTGCAAACGAGTCGGAGGGATCCCGATGAAGGAGTCGATAAAGTATGTCTGGAGAGGCTGAAGCGGGGAAGCCTATATCTCTGAGTCTTAAGCAAGTCTGATTGGTTAGCTCAAAAAAAAAAAAAAAAAAAAAAAAAAAAAAAAAAAAAAAAAAATTTTTTTTTTTTTTTTTTTTTTTTTTTTTTTTTTGAGCTAGACTTTGAGCTAGCCAATCAGACTTTGAGCTCTCAAACTACTTTTTTACAAACTAAAATCCGAGTCGCTATATAAGCTGTTTTTCAAATCCATCACAATCTTGTTACCAAACATGCCACCCAAATTGAAAAGACCCCTCAATCGTTACTACAGACGTTTGAGGAATTTTAAAATTCCATTCAGTTGTCCGCACTGCAATCTAACCTTATTACCGCACAAGTTTGAAGAACATTGCAAACAACATAATCTTGATCGAGAAACGCAATGTGTCTGGTGCCGCGGACGCACGTCTTGGCAAAAGGGAACTAAATTTAAAAACATGAACCATCTTCTCGACTGTTTTTCCAGTTTTGTAATTCCCTTAAAAAAGCCTCGCGTGCGCAAACCTCCCTTAAAAAAGCCTCGCGTACGCAAACCTCGCGTACAAAAAGAACTTTCTCCCGTGGAAGAGCCTCCTCTTACCGTGTTGGAGCCTACCCTCTCGTGGCCCCCTTGCCACGAAAACTTTGTCCTCGACGACGCGAAACCCCTGTGTCAAGCGAGGTGTCTCTCGGGTCATTCCAAACTCTCCAATCTTCCGCCTCAAGCCTACCAACTCTTTTCGCAAGTCGACCTGGATCCGCTTCCCCTTCCCTTTCAGGACGAAGGATTGAATTTAGCGGCGGGCTGCGTTCGCAAGTACTTGCAGTTGGGAAAGGACTGGGAATGCCTCCACATCATGGTGCGAGCCGTCGCGTTCTCCCCTTTCCTAAGAGCTCTGGAAGAAGGGGATGCAGGGCAAACTCGTTTCCTACCCTTCTCCTGCTGGTGCGATGGAGGCACGTACCGGCAAGCGCGTCATCGCCAGCACCGGCATTTGCTCCTCTTTTCACCCGCGGGGCATTTCGTGCCCAACGTCTGGAAAAAAATTAAAATTGCTCCCCAAGACAAACCCTGCAAAAACTTTTACTGCATTCGCAACAAAAAGATTAAATCCCCCCTGCATCTGGTCAACGCCCTGGGCTACCTGAGCAAACGGCAGTCGAAATGCGACGGCACCTTCACTCAAAAAGGTGGCCGAGTGATCGAGAAACCCAATCATTTCTGGATCTTTACCGAGCTCCCCGCTCCTTTCAGACTGTACGCCTGCCTGCAATGGGACGGGGGCATCCTGCAACTCCTCCATCAAGAGTATCGGTTCACGAAACCCGAACTCTTGGCCCGGTTGCCCCTCGAGAGAAACGAAGCGAAAGGACTCTTTCAAATCGCCATCAAGCATCTCCCCAACATTCGCTTCAACCGCGTCCTGCGCGTAGCCAAGCCGTATCGACCCATCACAGGATCGGGTCGCGAAACGGAGCACTCCCTCCATCTCAATCGAGGCATGAAACTGTACTTTGAGCGGGACGACTCCCTGGCCTCGCTGGACGATCCGGCCTGGGGCCGAATGCAAGCAGAGGCAGGCAACCTGTTTTACGACGTCGTCTGCGAAGAATACTGGACTCCCTCCCCTTTCCAACAAAAAATCCTGACCTGCATCCATCCCTTTGTGCTCCGAATTGAAGAGTTGGAAAAAGAGCTCGAAAAGAAAGACGCGGCCCTGGCCGACATGCGTACTCAACTCCAAGACTCTCGCGACACCGTGCAGCAATCGGAACTGGAGCGCATGCGCACAGACACGGAACTGGAGCGCCTGCGCACTCGCATCGACGAGCTCACTCGCTCGCATCACGAAGCCCTGCAGCGTAAAGACGCAGAACTGGAGCGCCTGCGGCACGAATTGAAGGAGCTTCGAGAAACCCTGCAGCGCAAAGACGCGGACATGGAACGCCTGCGCACTCGCATCGACGAGCTCACTCGCTCGCATCACGAAGCCCTGCTCCACAAAGACGCGAAAATTGAACGCCTGCATCGCGATGCCCTGCTGCAAAAAGACGCGGAAATGGAACGCATGCGACAAGATTTCGCCGAGCAGATAAAGCAGTTTAAGGAAGCGCTCAGGCAAAAAGACGCGGAAATTGAACGCATGCGACAAGATTTCGCCGAGCAGAGTCGCGTGCAAAAGGAAATGTACGAGCGTCTGCGGCAAGAGAGCGCGGAGCAGAATCGCCTGCAAAAGGAACGCATGAACGCTGAAATTTGCGTTCTCAAAACACTTTTGCAAGAGAAAAATCAAGCCCTCGAAAAGTTTAAAACGAAAAGAAAGTCACCCTTGTCGGAAACTGATGGAAAAAAATTTAAAAAATGAAGAGCAGGGAAGGTCTCTGACTGAAGAGTATGAAGATTGGGGAAACAAAACTTTATACCCGCTCGGCGGTCGCTGCGCTCCCGCCTCGCAGGCATAAAGTTTTGTTTCCCAATCTTCATACTCTTCAGTCGCTCTTAATTTTAAATTTTTTTTTTCAATTAAACATTTTTTGATCCGGACCCAAGTTGAAAATTTTTTTCTCAACTTTTTAAATTATAATTTAAATTATATTTAAAATTAAAATTATAATTTAAATTTAAATTATAATTATAATTATAATTAAAATTAAAATTAAAATTGAAATTAAAATTTTAATTAAAATTTTAATTAAAATTAAAATTGAAATTATTAATATTAATTATTAATATTAATTATTAATATTAATTTTAGTGTATGTCCTCGGTTTCGTGTCACGAAGCATGTACACGGCAACGTGTGTGGTATTAAAAAAAGCCAATGGGAATCCCATGTTAAACGAAAGGTCAAATCCAACCCCTCTCAACAGCTTTCATCGGCTCCAGGGAAAAAAGTTTTGGGCGAGCCTCCTTCCATTCCAGAGCTGGCACTATCTCCCCCTTCCCTAATCACGTGACTTGGACGCGTTCCAAACTTGCCCAGTTGAAAAAAAAAAAAAAAAAAAAAAAAAAGTTACAATTTTTTTTTTTTTTTTTTTTTGTGTACATATAAACTCATTCCCATCCACCCCTTTAACTCGTCCCGTTTCCAAGGTTGGTGTCCCACGTGCTGCAAAAAAATGGGCCAAAGGTAAAAAAAAAACATCGAGTTTTTTTTTACCTTTGGCCCATTTTTTTGCAACTTTCACACCGCACGGGTGCTTACAGTTATTTTTTCAGTTCATTTTCCCTCTCTTCCTCGGCACATTTTTTCTGATAGTCCTTGATCCACGCTTCAAACCGCCTTCCCTCCCGTTCAGGGCACTCTTCAATTTGCGGCATGTTGCTTCCCGTCACTTCCTTGACATTTCCAAATTTCAGCAGGTAGTAGAGCCTCCTCTCGCGCTCCAACTGCAGCAGGTTGAGCAGGGCCGAGAGTTCAATCAGCCACGCTTCGGGTCGCCGCTTGCACGCAGGGCTCACTTCCTTCAGCTTGCAGCTCGCCACGTCCGATACCCACCGCTGACTCCGGTGGACCGCCAGCGCCACGTCTTCGGTGGAAAAGTACACTTTGCCGTTCCTCCCGACCACCCCAAGAATGCAGTAGAAAAAGTGGCCTTTGGTGAGCAAGAGTCGAAACAACATGGTGAAAAGGGAAGGAGTCCGCTCTGAGCCGCGTCTATTTATACTCGGCCGAGGGAAGCTCCGCCCACCGAGAAAACCAGTTTTTTTTAAAACGTGGAAACGAGTCCAATGTTGGTGAGGTCGAGAAAACCAGTTTTTTTTAAAACGTGGAAACGAGTCCAATGTTGGTGAGGGATCCGACGCAAAAAAAGGGGCCGAAAAAAGGAATAGGTTGAAAACCAATTCCTTTTTTCGGCCCCTTTTTTTGCATCTTTGGAAACGCTGCTTTGAAACAGCCTGTTTAAAGATTAGAGTACAGAGTGCGATAGACCTCTTCGTACCATTTCGGAAAGTATTTTCCGAAAGGGTACGGGGTTTGCTTGAGATGCATCATCCCGTCAAAGTTTCCGACTGGCATCACGTAGCCAACGTAGAGAAACTGCTGCAATTTTCTGGCAGATGGAGTGAGGATGCCCTCGGCGTCTTCTTTTTCCAGCAGGCTGAGCAGCCACGTCTGCTCAATGACCCATGTCTCTCGTATCCCATGATGCGTAATGTTGGGCAAGATTTCACCCATCTTGCAGCTGGCCACTTTGCGAATCCATCCCCGTTCAGAGGCCTTGTTCATCAGGTTCGCCACTAGCCCTGCGTGGTAATACACTTTGCCGTTCAGGCCGACCCCACCCGTCACGGCGGTCCCGCCTTGCAGATGCACCTTGAATAACATGTTGACACTGAACGCTTCACCGCTTACGTCCTTTTATAGTAGAGGTTTCGGGCGAGTGACCTGGACGGGAAGCTCCGCCCACCGAGAAAACCAGTTTTTTAAAACGTGGAACCGAGTCCAATGTTGGTGAGGGATCTGACGCAAAAAAAGGGGCCGAAAAAAGGAATGGGTGGAATACCCATTCCTTTTTTCGGCCCCTTTTTTTGCATCTTTTAAAACACTGCTTTGAAACAGCCTGTTTAAAGATAGAGTCTAGTTGCATTAAACGCTTCACCGCTCACCGAGAAAAACCAGTTTATTCAAAAAAACGTGGAAACGAGTCCAATGTTGGTGAGGGATCTGACGCAAAAAAATGGGCCGAAAAAGTAATTGGTTTTTAACCAATTACTTTTTCGGCCCATTTTTCTGCATCTTTAAAACACTGCTTTTTTTTTTTTTTTTTTTTTTTTTTTTTTTTTTTAAGCAGCTTGTTAAAAGATAGAGTCTTTGCATGCATTAGGTGACGAGTCCAGCCGATTCAAGATTGCTACATACCCTTTTCAGCCATGTCCGAAAGTATATTCCAATGGGGTAGCGCGTTTGCATCACGTTCATCACCCCGTCATAGGTCCCGAGGGGCATCACGTAGCCGAAATGCAAAAAGAGCTGCCATTCTCTGAGCCCGGGTCTTTTGGCACCCTGCGCAATCTCCCTCTCTATTAGGGCGAGCAGCCACGTGTGCTCAATGACCCAGGCATCCCGCAGTCCAGGATGCGTCAGATGAGGCAAGACGTCGCCCATCTTGCAACTGGCCACTTTGCGAATCCATCCGAGGGCTTCTTCCTCCCCTTCGAGAGTGGGCTTCCCCATCAGGATCGCCACTGCCTCCCCGTGATAATACACCTTGCCGTTCCGGCCGATCCCGGCCTGAAGAGAGGTTCCGTTGCGTAGATTCACTCTGAAAAGCATGTTGACAACTGAATCGACTCTGAGAAGAAGAACGGGTTTCAGTCACTCGACCTTCACGGTGGTGATCACGTGGTCTCGGCTCCCCGCAGGAAACGACGCGCGCAAAAAAAAAAATGGGATGAGATAGTTTTCATCTCATCACACTTTTTTTTTTGGCATTGCAAAAAGGCAGCAGGGAAAAAAAGTCTAGTCCATTTTGGGAATAAATTCTTGGGAGCAATTGCCTTGCATGACAATAATTTTTTTGGGTGGGAGGCTTGAAAACCAAAAGAGGATCCCGTCATCCTGGGTGTAAAATCTTTTTTTAAACGGGAGCGTTGAAGGATGAGCGATGGGAGGAATGGCAGCAGTAGCAGTAGCAGCAGCAGCAGCAGCAGCAGCAGCAGGTTCGGCATCTTCGTTGGGGTCGTAAGGGGGGCAGCTTGGAGAGTAGGGCGTGAAATCGGGCGGCGACCGGGGACTATAGTCGGTGACATCGGTAGCAGCAGCAGCAGGGGGCGAGGCGGCAGAGTAACCAGCAGCAGCAGCAGCAGTAGCAGTGGCCTCGTCCTCCACCACTTCATACTCTTCCTCCTCCTCCTCCTCCTCCTCGCGATCGCGGTCCGGATCCGAGTCCACTTCCAGCGCTTCTTCAAAGAGTTGGTGTTTATAGCCTTCGAGCCATAGGAAAAAATTGACGGCGAGAGGATCGTTCTGATTACACAGTTCGGCTCTCGGGTAGCGAGGATCCGTGTCCACTCGCACGTAAAAGTTGCCTCGATTGAAATGGTCATAAATGAGCTGGGCTCGCGTCTTTCGGGAACGTTCGAGCACCGAAAGCAGGCGGTTATGAGTCATGAGCCGCGTTTCCAGGAACCGGTGGTGTTCTTGGGCGTGATAGCGGGAGGCAATGTCTTTGAGCAGCACGTTGGAACGATGACGTGTAAACTGGTAGAGGGATCGATACCCCAAGAGTTTGGCGACAGACAGGGCTCCCCAGTACAGGCAGCCATTTTGACCGATGGCTCCCCAGAGCACGCCGGTGCCGAGCTTGAGTTGAAAGAGCATGACGCGGCATATAGAAGGCCAAAGAGAGCGCGCGCCGGACTATTTATGCTCGCGGGAGCCAGGGGGGAGGAAAGAAGCAGAGAGAGAGGTGGTGAAGGAACGCGGGGAGGGCCAAAGATCCTTTTCTTTGAGAGGCGCGCGCTTCAAGGACAGGCAAGGGGAAGAGTGAATAAACTCGAACGAAGCGCCCGCGCAGAACGTGAGTTCATGCGTATCGATCCAGACTTTTTTTTTTTTTTTTTTTTTTTTTTTTTTTTTTTTTTTTTTCAAGCATTGGACGCAGGTGAATGGGTGAGTCGCTATTCAATGGATGTATAGGAGGCGGGCCACTACATTGATGACAGTCTGGAAACGTCAAGCCCAAGAGAATGCATCAGCATTCTCCCGGGTACCCATTTTTTGCGGTTCACTCGTCACCAACATTGGTGACGAATGAACCGTAAAAAAAATGGGTGCCCGGGAGAATGCTGATGCATTTTCTTGGGCACCCATTTTTTTCCAATGTTGGTGACGAGTAGACTGCAAAAAAATGGGTGCCCAAGAGAATGCCTCAGCATTCTCTCGGGCCCTTTGGTTGACGTTTCCAACATTGGTGACGAGTAGACTGCAAAAAAATGGGTGCCCGAGAGTTGTGCATGCATCAGCACAACTCCCGGGCACCCATTTTTTTGCCTCTAGATAGAGAATTACAGTTCGGTATACATTTTTTCAGCAGCAGCTGCAGCAGCAGCATCTTTATCCTCAACGAGTTTAAATTTTTTCAGAGTTCCTTTCCACTCAAACAAAATTTCAAGAGGACAGGCATCCTCTTGACGTGATTCCAGTACAGTGACTTGACTGTTTTCTGCAACGACGGGCGGGTTCATTAAAATGTCTTGGTTACATTTCATCATCGTCTCGATGAGGGGATCCGGGTAGAGTTTAAACACGGCATTTTTTTTAAACGTTTCAAACCAGTGAAAGAAGGTGGGGTGTCGGACCATATCCGGTATCCCCGGTACGTTCAGGATGAGCAGAATAGTCGGATGACTCACGTCTTTTTCGTCCCATTCCATCAAGATGCGGACGTACGTTTGATCCGAGCCGAGTCGCCTGCCAAACTCTTGCACCGACTCGACCCTCGACATTTGAAACAGTCGCATGGCCGCTTCGTGCCGTACCACGCGTTTCTTGAGGTAGTGAGGCGGCGTATTCTTCAGGGTCGGGGCCACGTGCCGCACTTGCACGTTGGTCAGGGTTCGCGAAGGCCTATGAAGGCCCAGGACGCTGATGACATCTCGGGCGAACCAGTAGAGGAGTTCGTCTTGACCGATGAGTCCGGTCAGGACGTAGTGGTGATACGGTGTGGGCTGATACTGGATGCAAAAGGACATGGCGAGAGCGAGAGCAAGAACGAGAATGCCGCGCGGATCGAAGCGGACGAGCGACTGAGGCTGAGGAGGCGGAGCCCGCTCGAGGGGCGGGACACGCAGCGACGAATCGGGAGAGAGCTGCGCGCGCGGCCGGTCGAGCGGCGTAAACGGGTTTGGAAAGGGGGGGGGGAAAGGATAAAAAGACGGGAAGGGAGAGGAGAAGAAGAAAAAAACAGTCATGCAGTTTCGAGTGGGTTTGATGGACCGCCAACTCTACTTTAATCTTTTCGGAGCTGTGGGAAAGAATGGAAAAATGTATTGGGGAACGTTAGAGTTGGCTCTGTTGCTAGGGAAAAGCAATGTACACGCCTGGGCTCGAGAAGTGGGTAGCTGTCTCAGCAGCGACATTTTACCAGAATGGAAAACCGAATGGGTGATTGAACACACGGCCCTGATTCATCTCCTCGCCTACCGCTTGGCATCGGGGTATAAGGCCGATAGGGAAGCGAGACTCTACGAGTTTTTGAACAAGGGACGCATCTTGGAGCGCAAACGGGTCGGCAAAGTCGTGTATTTGAGACAATGCGGCGAAAAGGAGGGATACCTGCTGCCCGCCTACTTGCTCGAATGGCAGGATAAAATGCAGACGACCTGCAAAAGGGACTAGAATCTTTCTGAAGGCCAGAAAGGGCAAAAAAAAATGGACCAAAGGATATTCTCCTTTGGTCCATTTTTTTTTGCGTCCGTGGACAGGCCAACGTTGGCGAGTGAAAGACGACCTGCAAAAGGGACTAGAATCTTTCTGAATAACAGAAAGGGTAAAAAAAAATGGACCAAAGGACAATGTTCCATTTTTTTGCGTCCGTGGACAGGCCAACGTTGGCGCAAAGCGAGTGGGCTAAAGGGGCCGACGGGCATTATAAATTTTTCTGAAGGGGTTCCGGTGCTCGATTCATTTTGCAGTCGACTGTAGGACTCCAAAAATATATGACCACTATCCCTGGACTGTTGACTATCATTATTAAAATTAGCGACCTTGTAATTATTCTGGTTTAATTAAATGATAAAAACAAAAAATGTTTAGAAGTGTCCATATAAGGAACCACCTGTCCCTATTATGGACATGCATGTTTATATTAGGGACAGGTGGCTCCTTATTGACCTACTACACAAGCTGTATGGAAGAGCCACTCTTCCAAGGGATTTTAGAGGAGAGGGGATAAAAAAAATATCTTAAAGTATTGCGGGGGTGGGGGAGGGGCAATAAATATCTTCAGAACATGCACTTTAGAAGGGGGGTTCATTTTCGGTTGTGGCTCTTCGAAGACCCATGCAAAGCACTTCAGTTACTACAAAATATTCTGAAATAATATAGTTGGTTTTGCTTAGCTTTATTGCATCTGTCTGCAGATTCACTTGCTGTACTTCCAATGGGGACATAAGGTGTCCATATTGGAAATCGGGCGTAGTTTTACGAAATCTGGTAATAAATAAACAAAGAAAACATTTTTAAGCAATATATGCAATAGCAATCGAAAATATGTTTTATCAGCTTTCTAAAACACTCCACTTTTCAATATTTAAAGTAATTTTACCATATGTAATAAGAATTTAAACTTACCTGTAATTACGATCAGCACACCACGAAACAACAAGTTTCCTTCCAAATGGCGAACAGCGCACTTTTTTGCACTTTCCAGGTTTAATTATATTTTCAACTGCTTTTCTTCACGGACATGTAGTGCCATCTCTCGATCAAAATTGTTACTTTTAAAGATATTAGGGGTGTCCATATTGAGAGCACTGTCCATATTGGGTACAAGCACCTTACTTAAAAAGTTGTTTTTTTCTGTGACGCACTTTTGGTCAGTTTTGAAGCTTGAAGGCCTTGTCATTACTTAGACGTTCTTAAACGTCAATGTTACTTAGATTAACATATTTTATGCATCCTTATGAATAGGAGCTGACACATTACAACTGTGTAAACACAAGAAAGACCATAAGCATTCTCATTTCTATGATCTGCAAAATACAAGATGGCTAGCAGCCATACTAACACAAGACTTTCCTCCTACTCAATATTCTATAAGTTAGGTTGTTTTATTTTATCTTTCGTATTATGATACCCCATGTTGTATTTTTACATTTAATATATAACTTTGAGGTTATGTAACGTTATTATTTTTAAACCAGAAATATGGAATTTCTCAGTTACTTTCTTTTTCTTTTTAATAATGTAAATGCACACTAAAATATTTTTCTGGACGGCTTCTTATGATTTCGTACAATTATTTTGGAGAATTTAAAGTAGTTTATTGTGATTAATAAAATACTTGTTGTTGTTATGACGGTTAAAACGATAAGTTCAATTAACAATGACTTGCCACTGAAGCGTTTTGTGCGCAAAAGAATCTTATTACAGCACACACCTCGCATTTGGTAATATTTTATTTTGCAGCACACCTGCTTAGAGGCTATATTAAGCGAATGGGCGAACGAACGAGGCACTCACTATCTAAGCTGGATGCTTACCAAGTTACAGATTACGCCGATTTGGCGATGACGGCCCTTCGCCACCAGCGCCACACTACAACGGCGGGGGGTTTTTGAATGCGCCTCGCATCAATTATTAAAAACAATTAAGTTGCTAGCAAATTAATTATTAAACGAGTAGTTCATTTTAGCAATACTTGAAACTAAAGTTTGAGAAGTAATGTTATTTTACATCTAACAAAATATTAATGGAAAAATTTGTCACGTAATTTCCACAATGTTTTTCAGCTTATCTAAAACAATTTATATGGAAGGATTATTAGGAATAAATAAGTTTTGTTGTAAACTATGAAAAAGGTAGAATTTTAAATATCATATATTTTTCATTAAAAATCATGAAGAATCTTTCCTTTATAATCATATTTCAGAAACATCAGTCTATATAATTTTCTGGTGCGCAATCTTATGTGCATACTACTCTAATACAACATCAATCAATACAAGTATATCAAGGGACGCTCTAAAAACTATCTTCTCTATTTTTATTATCGATCATGACGAATATAAAAAGAACTTTTTTACAGTGAAAATGCATGCTAGTACCTGGACATTACCGTAGCGATATATGAACTGTAACACCATTAGCTCCTTCTATTTTTATTGACTTTTCTAATAATCATTTAAAGCCAAAAAGCCTCCTCTGTTTTAGATCAAGCGCTAAATGGGTTGCTTTTCCATTTACATAATGTTTATTCCTAATGTCCTCTTCTTTCTTTTGCATTGAATCAAATATATCGTGTTGAAAAGAAAGCATTTTCTGCAGGAAGCTTCACTGAGCATACATAGCGAAAGTTAGAATGTCTAATCGGTTAGATAATGATTGGTAATTCTCTTAAATGAAAATTTTGCGCAATGATTTCGTAAATCGTTTTCAGAAAAGTTGTTATAACTGTCAATGAAATAGTTTATTCTGCAGTCAAAAAATCCTCTTATAATAATGAAATGTTTCTTCAGAAATTTTCTAGAATGTTTAGAAACATGTTAAAAATATTTTATAATTTACAAATTCATGATTTTTTTCTTTTTCTTTTTTAACACTTTCTGACATAGTTGAAAAGTATGAATTCGGTTCCCCCCGTACTGCAGCTCTCGTAAATATACTTGGATAGGCATGTATTTATAGTATGTTAATAAGGTTTATCATAGAATGATGCCAATTGAAAATAAAGCGTATAGAATTTGGAATTTGTTTACAGGGGTACACAAAAAAACTCCGTTATATTATTGCCTATGGGAAAAAATCGTTTGAGGCGCATTTTGATGATGTTACGATAATTAAAATATAATGATACTGATATACATCACTGAGATGGAGGGCAACAAGCTTTCATTAGAGTATATACATGTAGTAAGTAGCTTTTATAGTTTAAAGGTACGCACAAAATATGTTTATTACATAATGATGTAAGGAGAAAAATCGTTTGTAGTGTGTTTTACTGATGTTAGACTATTTCAAACATATTGATATTGTTATGTATATTTCAGGTGCACTAAAACATACATTCTGTGGAATATGGAGTGCAAAGTATTTATCATTCATTTATAGGGTCAGATAAAATAATTCATTTATATAACGGTCTACTGGGGAAAATCCTTTGCCGTATATTTGAATGATATTACACTATTTCAAACATAATGACATTGATATACAGCCGTATCCGGTTAATACGAAAAGCAAAGGTTAAAGCAATAAAATGTTCTCGTATTAAGCGTTAATCGTAATATCCGTGAAGTTAATAAAAATCTTAAAAACACACATAAATAAACTAATTATTCAATTAAATGCTCTAACTATCTGTGTGTTAAAATTAATTTAATATCATAGAGTTAACATGAAATATGAGTCCTTACCTCTGTGACCATCATTTTTTTAGACGGGTCTTTCATTTAGAAAAAAAATATCAGTGCTGAAATAAAAGCTTATAAAGTATTAGTAATTTTAAAGGACACGAACTACGTAGAGTATTGCAACTGATCACTTCCTTTTCAATTAAAAAACTCGGCTAACATTGTAATAACACAGAAATTTTGAGCTATTGATTTCACATATCATTTTGATATTAACAGTGCAATAACAGACATAAAAGGGTGGTTAATATGGCTCAGATTCAGGATTTTTTTAAAAAAAAAGTAGATATATTTTCTCCTATACTGCTTTATTTCCATGACTCAGTTGTAAATCTTACAAATTTGCTATGTTTGAAACGTCCTTATCTCTCACTACTTTTTTCCTTCTTTCAAAACCTCAGGAAATCCCTTTGCTTTTTCTTGGTTTGAGGGGAGAGAGGCTCCTTGAAGGTTAAAATTTTGTGTGGTAAAACTGATAAATTATTGCATTTCGACAGACAGTTGCAATGTAAGAATATTATCGCTGAAATAGAACAGTGCTCGATAAGTAAAGGATTTCTCTACTGCATTTTTCGCCGAAAGTCTTGCTTGTATTAGACGTGATCCTGCTTTTGTAACTTGTAAAAAGCATGAAATTTTCAGTATAGTTTAATTGATGAACTATTCTCAGTGTACAAACTGCATTTTAACCGTGTCCTTGTTTTAACTGCTCGTACTAAATGTATTCGATTGTATATTACTGAGGTGAACTATAAGATGCCTACTGTAAAATAAAGAGTGGATCATATTTATCTTTCATGTACAGGGACATACAAAATAATTTTATTAGAGTTTGCTATGCTGGAATTGCGTTTTTAGTTGTGGTATCCGTTTTGAACACTTCCCAATATAGTTGAAAAGTGTTCATGGATTCGGTTTGTCTGACTGATTGTCTGATAGTGCTGAAACGCTCGTAAATATATTCGGATTGCCATGTAAATTTGATATATTATTCAGATTTAGTATAGAACGTTCGGTATCGAAAGTGAAGTGTGTAGCTTTCGTTTACAGGGGCACACAAAAATGTTTCGTTACATTATGGTCTATGGAGAAAAATCTTTTCTTGTATATTTTATTCATGTTATGATATTTTAAATTTAATGCGATTGATATGCATCACTAACGCAGACTACAACATGCTGTCTCAGGAGTATAGAATAAGCAACACTTACAGTTCGTTTACAGAGACGCACAAAAGAATTCCATTACATTATAATCTATGAGAAAAACTCGATTGCGTTGCATTTTAATGATGTTACGATACTTCAAACATAATGAAATTAAAACGCAGCACTGAGATTCACTGCGACAAGTTATCTAAAGTTGTCTATAAATTATGGAGTTTAAAACATATACTCTTTATTTACAAAGACGCCCCAAAAAATTCGATTACAGGACTGACTACGATCGATAAATGCTGGAAGTGCGTTTTTTTCTGTGGTATGCATTTTTAAACTTATCTAATATTTAGGGCATTACGTAGTGTGTGTAAATTTTATGGTTCATAGACTGGGAGTTCACGAGGGAGTGTAAGACTGAATTCGTACACATTACCGAATATGTGATAGCAATAGCTGAAAATGGACTTTAATGCGTTACGTGTTTTTAAATAGCTTATTTAGAAAACTAATTTCATTGTATGAAAAAATCAAAATTCTTAATAATATTCAGTTGTTATTGAAAAGTATTTCATAATCTATGCATGATGCAAGAATTTTTTGTCTTTTTTAGTTTAACTAACATTTTGCGCACATCATAGAGCGTATAAACTCTATTAATTATATATAGGCCGACACAAAATAATTTGTAAATAATATTGCGTATGGGCGTGAATTGCTTAAAGGTGTTTTTTCAATGTGTTATGCATTTTCCTGATTAATTGTACATGTATTGGTGATTTGCAGAATATAAATCATATATGGGGCTACGTAAAGAACTTGAAACATAACCGTTTGCAGTTGGAAATTACTAGAAGTGCGTTTTTAGTTGTGCTATGAGTTTTTTTTCTTTTTACCTTCATTCAATTTTAGCTGAATATGTGATGTGCATAAAAGTTTGTAGATAATATACAAAAGAGTTCTAATGCATTATCGTCTATTGGCGAAAATCTGTAAAAAAGAATTTTTAATTATGTTATGCGTTTTCTAAATTGACTAAATGTTATCATGTTGGTAGAGGGAGTCAACTCATACAAACTCAATTAGCACAAATTAATCAAAAAACTATATAAAGACAAATGCAAAGAACAATTCCTAAAGAAAATGGGTGAGTCTCGAAGATTATCAAATTTATGAACTAAATTCCCATGACCTTCTCATTTTTGTATCCCCAACTTATTAGCTTTTACAGGGAAGTTTTAAATTCTTACACGTCTAAGTCAATCTCTAAATGAGCGACTTATAAACATTTACGTAATGTTTCTTTTTATTGAAATCTTTTTCCTTTTTCTAAGAATCTCGAACAATGTATTGAGAAGAAAATATTTTCTGCAACAAGCTTCAGTGAGCACTCATTTCAAAAACTTGAAGCTTTTAATCTTTTAGATACATTTGGTATTTCGCTGAAATGTTTCTTTTGAGTAATGATATGTTAATTCTTTCGTAGAAAAATTCTTTTGCTTTAAACGAAATTGTTTATTCAACAACCAAAAATCGTTTGTAGTAATGGAATGGTCATGTAGATATTTGCTGGAATATGTAAAATAAAATATAGACTAACATTATAATTAGTGATTTCTGATTTATTTTCTTTTCTCTCGTGACTTTCCTTAACTGCATTTAAATTAATAAATATTTAGATAATGTTTTCCATGAAAATAAGAAACTTTAGTTACGTGGTATCATCATAATTTACATACAAATTTCAAAAGTACTCTTTTAATGCTTTATGAAACTATACTTTGTTTTATTCTTTCAGATCTTAAGTTCCAAGAAGCACAGCCTTCAAATTGTTTTCTAAAGTAAATAAACTATTTATCTGCTTGTGCGATAAATAAAATTTAGCTGCATTACGAAAATACTTTTAGAATAGTTTCAGAATAATTTAAGAATAAACTGCTACATCTGAAATTGAAACAAAATAACATGAGGTCAACGTGTCTAAGTCTGATGAGTCACCAATGTGACAATGTTCTTGTATTTAATATCTGACGCAAATGTCGTGAATAAATTGATATAACGAAACAATCGCATTACAGGAACAAAATGCGAATTGTGATACTTTAAACAGTTTTTTTTTTTAGGAGAATTTTCCATTGCGTTCCTCATCGTTAATTATCAAACTTTGACAACATTTCCTAAATGCGAAGAATAACACTTAAATAGAGATTATCATTTCGTTTTTTAACTTTTAATGTCAAATAACTACATCTACGTTACGGCATTGAAGGTTTGTTTCATATACCAGAAGTGAAAGCTGAAAAAGACGATACGTATCGAACAAAATTTGTTCTAAAATTTACTTCCCATGTTTGGATTTGAATTTTTGTTAAATCTTTTTAGCGAGGACTGGGATCCATCAAATGCGGAGAGACTTTCAGAAAATGTACTAAGGTAAGTTTATGGGTTATATTCATATAAATTAAAATTACGTCTAAGAACAGAAATTGTGTATAATTTATATTTGTTGAATTAATACACTCAGGCATTTCCACATAATGATATAATTAGTGTTTTTATTTGGCTGGATACTTAGCCCTTTCAAAGGGGTGGGGGTAAGTATAATTCCCACTTAATTTTAATTCCAAATTCTAGAAATTTCATCAGATTTAAAAAAAATATTTTATAATATATGTGAAGAAAAGCATTTATTTATTTTCAGATCAATATGTTAAAAATTTCTTCTCTTCTGAATATTTTCAAAAAATTAGCAACAGAATTATTTTGCGCTACGAATGGTTAGTTACGCATTTCAAATGATCAAAGTAGAAAATTCATGCTTTTATAAAAAAAATAATTCGAAAATTTGACGTAATAATGGCAGTGTCTATTTCAGCAATGAATAAAGGAATATGATGAATGGATCAGGTTTTTAATCCAAGGGCTGCATAACGGCAAAGTGTTCTTTCCCAATTTTTTCTAGAAACATGGGGCTCAATATCAAATGGTCAAAATCATTATATTTCATTCAATTTTTAAAAAAAATTTTACTATGGAATAAACAGGGTTATTGAATAAAATTGCATTAATTTTTTTTTTCTTTTCTGGTGTAATTTATAGTTAACAAATTGTTTAATAGAGCTTCTAAAATATATTAGAATTAACAAAAACTGTCAAAGATATTAAATCTGACATCATGGTAGGTCCATGGTAGGAAACATAATATTCATTACTCGACAGTACAGGGTCAAATAAAAGCAGGGACTTTTTTGGGGCAGTCAAGATGCTTATCTGGTAAAACGCTAATTGGTAAATCTAAAGATAATATTAAATTTAGCAGCGGTACAATTGTTGAGTTTGAGGATGAAAAATTTCAACTGCTATTACTACTATTAACATAGATAAAGAAGTCGAAAAGCACAATCGTAATGAGCGATCTCAAAATTTAGAAGTGGTCCGAAAGGTATGATGAAACATTTATCGAACTGAATAAAAAATAGACATACCTGACAATATTTCAGTTTTCTTTTTCTTTTATTTTTATTAAACTAAAACCGAAAATTTTATAAAAAGTAAGTAAAAATATTTATTAAATAACCACCAAAAAATCAGAAATAATTAATCTCGTATTTTTTTTCGTTGAATTTATGTTTATTTAACTTTTTTAAAAATCTGCCAGGTTGTAAGCTATGGCCTTACCGCAATTGTTAAATTCCAGGAATAACTACGACGTTCCAGCTGTTCCTAAGTATAAAAAAATTAGTTTGTGTAAAAGTTGTGTAGAACATACAATAATAAACATTGTTCTTGTAAAATTAATGTTGTAGTTTTCATTCATTTGTTAGTCATTATTTCATAATTGTCAAAGTTAAAAATGTTTTATGTATAAATATTTTATTATTATTATTATTATTTAACTAAGATGCAGTATTAAGTATTTAAAAAACTGATAGTTAAATTAAAAAAAAAAAAAAAAAAAGTTGAACTATCGTGCATAAAATGCGTTGTCATAATTAGATACTTCGGGCATCTCATTTAGGTTTTAACATATGTAAATGTTAAAATGATATATTTTTGCTCATATTACTGATAACAGTTTAGTTTCTTCAAAACATAATTTGTCACTTAAAAACAGAATAATCGACGTTCTTTTAGCTTATATTTGAACTTTCACATTTAATAAAATGTGAATTATATCCTAAATGTCACAAACCTATGGGAAATCGTATCACATTTAGGTTCAATGACCGTATGTATAAAAATTTAATCACGGAATTAATGAAGTATAAACAAAATTTTAGTATAATTGTTAAACATACCAATTCTAGAATTCTTTAAAAAATATTCAATTGCCAGTTATTCAATTAGTTATTAAATGTGTATTTCTTATTATTTGATACAAACATATGTTCACTATGTAAATTTTAAACCAATTCAGATGATTTTAAGTTGAACTAAATCACATTTTTTAATGGGAAATGTATTATAAAATTGTCTAAAATGTCTCCCTGACCCCTCCCTACCCCCTAGCCTAAACTGTCTGAAACACTTTTGTAAAACAATTCAACAAACTAATACAATTAATCAAATTTATTGTGGAAACTATGAATTAAATAAAATTTTAAATATGAAAAATTTAGATTAACAATCGTTCATAATTTTTTTCGTTTTAATAGCTTTCATTTATAAGATTCAATCTATATAATTTTCTTATACTTAATCTGTTATACATAATCTTCTAGAACTAAAATATTAAAGAATGCTTAGGAAAATACATTTTCCATATTTCTTCAATTTCAAGAAAAGTGTAAAAATATTTGCAGTGAAAAGGCATAGTGTAATGGCTGTAGATAATCACAGGGATATATGAAATGGAATCCTATTACATGTCTGTAACTTTTATTTTCACAGACTCTGTAATTACAACTTCCAGGAAAAGAACTTTTGACTCTTACACATCCTAGTCAAGTTCTAAGTGTTTGATGTTTCTATTTACGTAACTTTTATCCTTTTTTATTTTTTTAAACTTTCGCTAACACTTTCATATATTGCGTTAAAAAAGAAAATCATTTTCTGCAGCAAGCTTCCTGCACATTCATTCCGAAATTTGGAACTTTTCATCCTAAAGGATTAAAAGACGATTTCTAATTTCTTGCAATGGAGTTTTAGTGTAATGATATGGTAAATCATTTGTACAAAATTTGTTTTTATTAAGGTGAAATTTTTTAATCAACGGTTAAAAATATTTTTATAAGAGAATTCTTGTAAAATATTTGTTAGAATTTTTACGAATTTAAGAATTACTGTATAAGTTGTGTTTCTACTTCGTTGTTCGTTTTCTTCATTTTTAATTTTTTCAGCCAACTGCAATGAATTTAACAAGAAAAAATTATGCATCAAGCGTGGATTATGAAACAATTTTAAACATTCCCAGAATACTTTAACTAAATTTCGCTGTTAAATAACGTAAATAAAATACCTAAGTAAACATTTTAGAAAACGCAAAGCACGTTTGAAAACCAGATTTCAGCAATTACCGTTCATAGCCAGAAATCATTTTGTGCAGCCTTGTATTTGATCAATCAATTCGTATATACTCTACACAGTTTGCTAAAATTTAATTTAGTAAGAAAACGTATAATAGGTTGAAAATTCACTTTCAGAAATTTCTGCCAGTAGACGGAAACATACTTGAATTATTTTGTACAGCCCTGTATATTACCTATAAATATTTATGCACGCCACATATTAAGAAAACCTTTATTACAAGCTAAAACACGCTTAAAATTACTGAAATCGCACTTCCAAAAATTATCATCTATACGCAGCCATGTATCCAGTCCTTTGTGTGGCCCTGTATATGCATTTATTTACATTCTACAAACATCTCTTAGTATACTAAATATAGTATAGCTTGAAAATGCGTAACTCAATTAAAAGCTACCTTTAAGCAATTCTCGCCCATACTCCGTAATGCCTATGAATTATTTTGTGTAGTGCTGCATATGATATATAGCATTTATGCACACCACACATGTGTATGCAAAAAAAAATTACCTTAGACACGCATACCATAACTGAAAACGCACTTCCAGCAATTATTGCTGACAGGCAGTACTTCGGATACAGAACTGTACTCGAAATCTTTTGCGTGTTCTGCAAATGAACAATAAATGCTATGTACATCATATTTTACAGCAAACATCTTATATAGTTAACCTCAATAATATATGTCAATTTCATTACATTTGAAATTGTGTTATATAATACTCTAGTGACTTTTTTCTCCCGTAGACCATTATGTAACGGAATGCTTTTGTCTGATCCTGCAAATGATTACTTAATGATTCGCACCCCACATTCTATAGAGTGCATGTTATAGTGCACATCATAAATACATATCAATTTCATTATGCATGAAATCGTGTAGCATCATTAAAATGCATTTGAAAAGATTTTTTTCCCATTGACCGTAATGTAACGGAATACTTTTGACTGTCCCCGTAAAAGAACTCCATTTTCAATAGAGATCGTGCTATAGTAAACATTAATAATATACAAAAATTACAGAGCAATCCGAGTATATTTACGAGAGTTAGAGCACGAAAAGACGGATAAAGAAACGGCAGTCATAAACACTTTTCAGCTATGTTGGAAAGTGCTAAAATGTATTTCGATAAAAATTTTCATTAAAATGAAAAACTGTAGCGTGAATCATGATAACTGTCCTAAAAATTTAAAAAGTACTGTTATTTATTATTATAAGCAGTTGTCCTTCCTTTGAAATTTTTATATTTTCAGATTATTTAAAGGCATCATTCAAAGTATTTTTCTTAAATAAAACCATAAAGTAGTACATCAAAATCTTTGCATCCTTGCGTAAATTTATTTAGAGAAGAGAAAAAAGAATTCAAGTAAAAAATTACAAGTAATTTTTGAAATATATATAGAAAATATTAATCAGTAAATTAATGATATTCAAACGAATTTTCAGTATTATATTAAGGTGAAATAAACACCACAATCTAAAAAAATTTTAAATAATTAACTAGTTATCGAATTATGTATTACTTCTGCAATATTTTAGAAATATTTAAAGCTAAAATTTAACAGCTGATATTATTTTATCCTAAATTAAATTTCTAAGTATAAAATTTAATGCGAAATTTCTTGAAAAGCTTCTCAGCTTTTCTTAAAAAAGAAATTCTATTTAAACTCATTGTAGTAATCAAATTTACATAGAAAAATTAAAAAAAGGCTGTACAACATTTTTATTAAGAATTTAGTTGTTTTCTCTGTGTTTTTGTCATTAAATTCTTCAATCTATATAATTTTCTGATACATAATAATCTATACATAATTTTTTAATACAGACTCATTTAGCACGAATTACTCAAAAAGTACTTAAGAAATAATCTTTTCCATTTTAATTTACTCTCAAGACAAATGCAAAAAAATATTTTTAGTGGTAATGTATAGAAATTCTTGGAGATTATCACAGCGATAGAAGAATTATAATCCCATTACCTTCTTCTAATTCTTATTTTTAGTGACTCTTCTAATGAGCACTTTCGGGCAAAGAGCCTAGGATTTTATAGTTATAAGCCAAACTGTAAATGAGTCACTTTTTTATATAAGCAACTTTACTTTTTAGTACACTATTATTTTTTTAGCTAAGGCTCCCACGTATCGAGTTGAAAAGAAAGCATTTTCAACAAGCTTCATTGAACACTCATTTCGAAACTTGGAACTTTTAATCCTTTACAAACGATTGGCAATTTGAAGGAATGGAACTTTCGCGTAATGATATGGTTTGTAGGAAATTGGTTTTACTTCATTTGAAATCGTTTATTTAACATTAAAATATCTTTAATAGTAATGGAATATTTATGCAGAAATTTGCTGGAGCATGTAAAAGGAAGTTCAAACAAATCTTATAATTAATATTTTTTTTTTCTTTTCTTCATTTATCCCAGCACTTAACTTCAAAAATATATTTAGATACATTTTTCAATGAAATTAGAAACTTAGCCAGTATCACCATAACTAAATAAAATATTTAAGATCTGTTGTATTAAAATAACCAAATATCCTATCTGTTTTTTTTTTTTTGTTTTTTTTTTTTTGTTTTTTTTTTTTGTTTTTTTTTTTTTTGTTTTTTTTTTTTGTTTTTTTTTTTTTTTCGCAGAAAATTTTCAGAATAGTCATGATAACTATTATATATAAAGAAAATACAAATGGATTTAAAAATATACCTAGTAAATATTAATCGGAAAATTAATTAATCTCAAAAACACTGTATTTCAGTACACTCAAGTAGACACAACAATCTCAAAATTCTTAAAAATAATTAGAAAGTTTGCAAAATAGTTATTAAATGAGAAATTGTAACAGTAGTTGAAGATCAAATTTGGCAGGTTATAATGTATTATGTTCAATAACGATTTTAAATATCATATTTATCCCTAAATTTCGAAAAAAAGATACCCAGCTCTAAAACACTTTATCTATGAACTAACGAATTAAACATTTTTTTTCAAATTATAAAAAAAAAATGAATTATTAATCACCACACATTTTATAAAGAATCATATAGCAACGTTTCAGAATTGTAGTCGCCCTTCGTTATATAGAACCACTCTGTATCGCTCATTCAGATAAATTGCTTGTTTTATATCTCTTCAAAAGAAAATATTGAAAAGTTTGACATTAACCAAGCATTTTAAGTAGTAGTAGTATATAAAAATAATAAATCGGCCAAGTGAGAGTATAACTCGCGCCCAAAGGGTTAAGAACATTGAATTTATTAATTACTATTTATTAATTAATAAATTCCTACTACACTTTTTTTCGTAATTTGGTTTCAGCAGATTCGGAAATAGGAGGGGGAGGGTACATTTTGCCAGTACTTTCGACGATATCTTTGAAAATATAATGCCTAAAATTAAAAGAAATATATTTTTGAGTTCGGTATTACGAGATCTTTCGAACGATAGTCTACACGTTATATATATATAAAAAATATTTTTCAATTACCTTAATTAATATCTCGGCTAATTACCAAAATTTTTTTTCTAAAATTATTATCAAGTATCCATGGGTGATGCTGCGTCGCTAGACACCTCCATCGCCTCTCAACTCCCCCGCTGACCGCCCGAAAAGTAAAGTTTGTGTGTAACGGAAAAATGCGTTTTTACCCAGAAGTTATACAGAAAAATCTCTATCAAGTATCCTTGGGTGATGCTGCGTCTATAGACACCTCCATCGCATCTCAACTCCCCCGCTGATCGCCCGAAAAGTAAAGTTTGTGTGTAACGGAAAAATGCGTTTTTACCCAGAAGTTATACAGAAAAATCTCTATCAAGTATCCTTGGGTGATGCTGCGTCTATAGACACCTCCATCGCATCTCAACTCCCCCGCTGACCGCCCGAAAAGTAAAGTTTGTGTGTAACGGAAAAATGCGTTTTTACCCAGATGTTATACAGAAAAATCTCTATCAAGTATCCTTGGATGATGCTGCGTCTATAGACACCTCCATCGCATCTCAACTCCCCCGCTGACCGCCCGAAAAGTAAAGTTTGTGCGTAACGGAAAAATGCGTTTTTACCCAGAAGTTATACAGAAAAATCTCTATCAAGTATCCTTGGGTGATGCTGCGTCTATAGACACCTCCATCGCATCTCAACTCCCCCGCTGATCGCCGGAAAAGTAAAGTTTGTGTGTAACGGAAAAATGCGTTTTTACCCAGAAGTTACACAGAAAAATCTCTATAGTTTTCCTGCAAGGCTTAAATAAGCTTCTACTATCACTAATTGAATAACTAAAATTAAAACAAATATATTTTTGAGTATGGTAGTACGAGATCTTTCACACGATAAACAAAAATAAAACTCTTCTTTTCAAGTAATATAATCAGCCCCCTAAATTTTTCCTAAACATATTTGTGAATGGTGAATTATTTGAAAATATGTGGGGAAAAGGCTTTATAACTTTCCCAAGTGTGAACTTTCCATGTCCCATACAGTTTACTAGAAAAAGTGCTCTGACAGACGGACAGCCAAACACAGGAGTGATCTTACAATGGTTCTGTTTTTACTTTTTAAGTACAGAACACTAAAAATATGTAAATGTAATGTTTTTAATTTATTAAATAAATTGCAATCTTCATATAAATTGACGTTTTGGGATGATATAACATATTTCCAAGTAGGCAAATATATTTCTTATTTTTTTCCATGTTCTCGGTTATATCGCCCTTTTTTCTTGTCTCAAGATAAGCGCGTTATAACGAGTGTTTAGTGTATCAATTTTCATAATTTTCTAGTACATAATATTTTATATATGTTGTATTCTAGTACAAAATCAACCAGTGAAAATTTATCAAAGAACTTTTAGGAAAATAACATTTCTATTTAAATTTCTTTTCCAAGTCGAATACAAACAATTCTTTTCAGGGAAAATGCATGTTAATGCCGGGAGTTTATCACAGCACTATATGAAGTATAATCCTATTATCTTCTCCTTTTTTTATTTTCGTTATCTCTACGGTTCCATGCAAATCGCCTTACAGATCTAAGTCAAATTCTAAATGAGAGAATTTCCTGTTTATGTAAGTTTCCATTAAATGTTTTTTCTCAAAGAATTGAAAAGAAAGCATTTTTGGTAGCAAGCTTCACTGAACATTCATTTCGAAGCTGGGAACATTTCATCATTTAGATAATATTGGTAATTTGCTGAAATAAGAATTTAGTGTAATGATTTGGTAAATCGTTTGCAGGAAATTTGTTTTACTTCAAATGAAACTGTTTATTCAACGATTAACAATCTTCTAATAGTAATGGAAAATTTCTGGAAATATTTGCTAGTGTATACAAAAGAAAAAAAAAGTTGAAATTAATATTATAATTAGTGTCTTCTAATTTATGATCTATCGGTATTCTTCAGGTTTATTTCCTGATATACAATGAATTATAAGATTATTATTGAAAAATTGAAATTACAGAAAACATTATTTAAAAATTCAAATGCGAAGAATTCTAAATAATTATAGCAATTTTGAAAGAATTAATACCCATTTTAAAGATGATTTAAAAAATGATGATAATCCATTTATTGTGCAGTTTGAGATAACAGTACTTTAGTTTCTTTCAGAGGTGTAATCCGTTTGGTAATTTTTGGTCGAGAAAAAAATATAAGTATTCCTGTAAGAAGCACAGTTGAATATTGTCCTAAAAAGGGAAGATCGACGAAAGTCGCGCTCGTAAAATAAAGAACGATATATAAGTATTATCTAACTCTCTGTGACTATTATCATTTTTTATCAGACACAACTATTAATTTAAGAAATGTTTATTTCGAAATATTCCTCAATTAATTTTTAAAAGCAAACAGCCATAGCTGACACAGATATAAGTCAATACCTATATGAGGGATTTTTCTATTTCTAAAATGCTTGTTTCTAAAACATTTTTTTTTTCTATAAGACCATCACACAAACTTTGTTATAGTGAAAAGATTCTCGGCAACAAGTTTAACTGAACAATCATTTCAGCTTAAAAAAGTATTAATATTCTCAATCAGCATTTTCCATTGTGTAAGAGTTCTGGTATGCGAATGTTTCAATATTGCTACGTGAATTTTCTACTCTGAATGGTGTATTTTACTTGGTAATTTATTTGTAACACCTTCTCAGCCCATGTCAAAACAAAGTATTTAAAAATTGATTTTATCCTTCATTGGGGGCTCATTTGGAAGTAAAAAAAATATCATTAATACTAATCTTGTGCAATTTTGATTGTGTAAATGAAATGGTAAAAGTATATTTTCATTCACGAATAATCTCAAATAACAGCGTGAACGAAACATAACAGATTTTAATTTTTTTTTTTAAGAAAACGTAACAGCAAAAGTTTTTATCAAAATGTATTTTTCATTTTAGATACTCTGGTCTTCGTCACTGACAAAAGCGAAAAAAGAAAACTTATTATGTTACTAGCCACCTCTGGCGACCAGTTTGGTCTCCTTTAAATGTATTATAAGCATTGCAACATGTTACTTTTATTCATAATGTAATTTACTTGCTAAATCTTTCGCGAAATCGTAAGATTCTGATAGATAAATCACGAACTCTTTGCGATCATGGCAGCATTTCGTATAATTTTTTGTTACGTATTTCTTCTTTCCTGACAAAAGTAGCTTAACTGACTTAGGCATTTAGGCTTCATGCTGCTTGCTTATCAGCTACAACACATTTGCTAATGCGGAGAATTTTACACAAATTAAGCAATCTTTCGTAATTGGGTCCACTGCCAATTGTCTTATTTTAGCTGATATGATTTGATACAATGAAATGTTTTCGTGAAAATCTTGTAATGATACCCACGTTTATATTTAGCCATACTGTTGATAATATCTTTTTTGTTTCACGCTAACCTTGACTGTAGACTCGATTACGTAAGATTATAAAATCTATCATTATTTTTATCTAATCATCTTCAATAATGTGTCATAATCGGGCTTCATACTAATTACCGTAATTTAGTTAGTACGGTTTGGTGAAACATAGTACTTTTGGAAGCCACTGATGATAATCACATTCCCTCTAAACCATATTTGCTGCCAATATCGCCATTGTTTTATTCTTGGCGTGCAATCAAATTAAAATTCAAGGACTTTCTTCTAGATGCCGGTCTCTGTCTGATTTTGTTTTCTATTTGCTCTAATTTCTTGATACAATTCAGGAGTTTTCAGAACTGCATAACCCACCCTCTTCGGCATTTACGCTTAATGTCTACTGACTTCTAAGATCGTGTTCCATGTAATTTCACTGCGCCAATAGCAGTAATTAGAGTAACCCATTTTTCTTTCTAGATTGTAACTTTATAGTCCAATTTACTTACAACTAAATACAGTCACCAACAACATATTCTAACACCATATATTCTCTCACATCTCAAAATAACATTTAGGATAAATCTTGTCGTAAATTCGAGATTGTGTTTTGTGATATTTCGTAAAGTAAATGGGAACACTGCTGCATACATTTTAAAAATTCAACTAATATGCTTCATTACGAATTTTATAACATCGCATTTTTCTCTGCAAGATACAATCAGTTTCAATTAAGGAACATGTAATTATTTTAAAATGGGTCTTTTCCATAATTTCCGCCTTCCTTTCTTCATGTTGAATAAGTTTAATATGCATCATTATTACATACTTTGCTTTTTTTAAAATGAAAATCTTTTCGATGTTATTAAATGACTAATTTAAAGACGTATCTGCCAGAGTTGAATTATTTGATGTGAGATAATAAGCTTTGTTTATATTCTTCTCAAACGACAGTAGTCAGAACAGTGTTCTTGCTTCGTATTATATTTTTTTGTCTTCGCCTTCATTGTGTTAATAAATCTTTTTGTCCATATTTAACGGAGTAATCCCTGCATTGCGGTGCTTCTTCCTACATATTAATGCGGTCAAATGTACGAAAACAATTTCTTAATTTAATTCACGAATACAACAGAAGATACAACAGAAGTTAGAAAATAAAAGATAAAACAAATAACAAATTATTCACTTTTTTGTCGAATTTTAACGACTGAATTTTTTGTTGAATATTCTGTGTAAATTTGCTGTAGAATCTTTTAAACTCGATACGCCAGTTAAGGCAGTTAAACACACTGTGCACATGTATACTTGTGTGTTTTCCGAACAATATATACCGTTATGATATACAAAGCAAAAAAGATTTTCTAAAATCGCATTTATTGTCTTCTTACAATCACACACTTACTTACCTACTCCAACAGATATTAGTAACCAAAAATCAGCCTTTAAATTAAATAATTAAATGTTTTCTACAGCGCCAAAATTTCTCAAAATGTAGGAACAGAGATGCTAAATGAAATTTTTATGTATTCTTTTTAAAATAATTAAACAAAAATATACACTAACTAGGGGGCCTACCACCTGCGAGCTACGCTCGCCAACCCCCGCTCAGACTTCGAGGCCTCTAAAAACATGACAGCGTGCTTCATTTTAAAAATATTGGTAAATCTGTAATTGGGTTGCCATGCTTTTAACGTTTTAATGGGGCATTTTTTTATTATCATGGCCTCATACACGACTGTTGCGACAACTGACGACTGTTTTAGGAATTGGTAAGTAAAATCAATTACACCTTGAAAACCAGCTTGTATAAAATGGTTAGGTTTAAATTGTGGCTACCTCTCGCACTTTTATAACAACGATCTGTATCTTATTCTTCCTTTGCGTTTAAGGATGAGAAAAATTCCATCTGCTTGTGAATAACATTAAGAACCATTTCAACTGTATTGAAAAGTACTATGTTATAGACATTTTCAGTAACAGGTTTTAATTTTCTCTGTATTTTAGTGCACCATCATGCATATTTTCATGTTATTTTAAATATGTAAATTATTTATTTTAATTAATATGTATATACGAATTTTCTAATAATTATTTATCATACAAAATTAATTAAATATTTTGTGCATGCATGCCTGCATTTATTCGGCATCAATTGATGAGATATTTAAACAAATTCGCTATCCGCGATAATTTTAAACCATGTTATGTCACTTGAATATTGTCCATAAGAAAATCGGGTACTTTTCCATTATAGGATCCTTTGCTTTTAGGTTTGTCGTAATTCGAGTTTCAAAAACGAATAGATTCGTTAATATACATATATTTGTTGCCAAAAGTTATGAAAACAAACCCAATGAACTTTTGGTGATTTTCTATAATAGGGGTCGTGACGCTTTTTTAAAAAGCTTGGCGCAATTCGGGCATCAGAAAGTGAGATTTGGTGCCAAATTACATAAACAGCCATGGAAACAAATTCGACGACTTTTTTTGTTTATATGCGTATTTTAATTATCCGTATATTATTATTGTTTTTTCTATACAAATTACTTCTGATTATATGTAAAATAGGATAAATGACATTTTACGCTAAACAAATTGTATAAATATTGAAAAAATGCTTCTGTATACGAAATGACAAAGTGAATAGGTTGACAGAAAGTATGTTGCCAAATTTCCTTTTCCGCCAAGGCTATTTTCTCTGTTTCGCCAAGGCCCCATATACTGGAAAAGCACCGAACTTTTATGCTTGTTTATACATGTACTTATATGTATATATACAATTTATTTATAATTGTCTTTCAATTTACCTCTTTTTGTACATAAAAATAGATAAATGGCTTCTTTATATTAAATAAATTGTATAAACATAAATGACGTATTTACATAAATGACGTCATTTGGACGAATTTATTCAAAATATTTTCAGTTTATAAATTAAATTAAATGCTGACAGACGATTGAATCCTGACGATAGAAATATGATTTTTTTTTTTTCAAATTTTCGTGAAAAACATAATTTAATTACAATCTTGTCTTCATTATCGATTGAAATAAAAGATAATTTCAATTTCAATTTGAAAATGACGAATAAAAATAAATCAATAATCCCTATCGGGATCCTTTTTTATTTTTTCCCCTTTTTTGTCACAAAAAAAACTGAGAAATAAGTTGCCATCATTACAGAAATGTCATTAAAATTAGAAAAAAATTAATATCTCGAAAACTAATTCCAATTTCAAAATTCTATTACCAGTTTTGACATCCGCGGATTTTTATGGACAATTGGTATTAATTTCACCATCAAGCGTTTAATATTTGATTAAAAATAGCATTGAAACATAATCAGTCGTTTAATCAGTCGTTTCATAAAATCGTTTCATAAATTCGTTTCATAAAATCGTTTCATAAATTCGTTTCATTAGGATTTTATATATATAGGGAAGATAATCTTAAGACAGATATTTTAAGTATTAAATGCATTGATTGTTTAAGAAAATAAAATTATCCCATTATTGTGGAAATAGCTGTTTCACAAGGACCCAAAAGTGTATTTGCATCACCAGCACTTCATGAGTAAAATCCTCAAGTGTTATTTCTAGATTTCGTCAAGAGTAGGATGATGAAAGGGCAGATATATATAGAACCTACTCTACCGCTGCCGTTAATGAATTTATCCGGACAAGGGCTCTTTGTCGGCTTATATAATAAACAGATTCCATATACAAATATGAAAACGGGTAATTTTATAGAGAAATGTTCGATAAACACGCTGAAGCAGATAGTTTTTTAATCAAATAATTAATTTAAGCGCTATTTAACGTTGGAATCGGTCAAAATATTTAAATTTAAAACGTTTTATAGAATCAATAACTATGCATAGCAATTAAACCCATGCTATAGGCACATAAGTGACTAGGTAGTATGCAATCAATTTTTTAATTTGTTTATATTTTTGAGGATTTTTTAAATTTTTTATTCAAAATTTCATAAGAAAGAAAACTTTAAAACAATTAAATTATTATATGCGGAAAGCATTAAATGGAGAAAATTATACTTGATATTTAAAATGCCCAAATAATATTAGGGATATACTTTTCCAATTTAAAAATATATTTAAATGTAAATATTGAAAGAGAAAAAAAACTTTAAAATAATTAAATTATTACATGCGAAAAACATTAATTTGGGAAAATTACGTCATGTTTAAAACGATACATAATTTAAAACATATTTAAAATGGTTTTCTTATAGCGTACAAAAAGAAAAGTTTTTTTCATAGACGTTATTATAAAAGTTCAGTGGCAGCGACATTTTTTACTTACCAAAAGCATTAGTGTTTTAAGAAAAATGATTTTAAGAATTTTATGCAAACAGATTTTGAAATGTATGAGAGATCTTACTTAATTAATCACTAAATAAAGCTGTAAGTCAGCTATCGCGACAGTGGTGGATGCAGCCTTGGTGACTGAAAATCCTCCCCCTCCCCCCCCAAAAAACAAACATAGGGAAATGAATGGCAACCCGATTAGAAGATCGTCAATGGTATGGTAATACCATTCCATCTTCCGTAACCGGGTGATAGTTTAAAAACAGAGCCAATTAGAATATTTCTAAAGGTTATGGGGTCCGGACGGGTGTTAGCGACCGTAAATCGTTGGGGGGGAGCAAAGTACCGTAGTAAATAAAATAGAAATCGGATTTAGTCAACAGAACATTGATCGAAAGCTGTTGGCATTAACTTATGAAAAATATAATATTTACTCGTCTGGCCTTTGTCGTTTACAAGATCGCATTAATTCCTTTTGTAACGTTATGCATAAAGAAGCGAAATAGAAATTAAGTTCATTTATGCATAGAAATCCATTATACAATATGCATTTTGCATGCTATCCTATTATGTACACATTGTAATTACGTAAGATGATTGTCTTATAAAATAAATTATCAATTGTACATATGTCATAGTTTTATTTTAAAATGTGCAACTACCTTTTTGTAACTGTCGCTGCAAGGTACATCATCGAGAAGTACATACCAGTTTTATTACACCTGTATACCACGTTCTACACTGTTAAAAATTTGCAGCAAACTGTCCAGTCATTTGATCGTTTTTACAGAAAACGATTACATAACCGTAATCTAACTCTATTCTGACTATGTTATTCCCATATCATGGTCAGAATAGAGTTACATTGCGGTTATGAAACCGTTTTCTGTAAAAAAGGTCAAATGAGGGGGCAGTTTAATGCACATTTTTAACTGTGTAGGTTGGGTTACCAATTATTTAAGATGAAACGGAATCAAGAAATCGTCCTCGTTACAATAAAAAAAGTACATTATTTTTTAAATACTCTATTAAAATTGTTAGTATTTATAGGTAAATAAAATGTTTTGTTAATAACTGAAACATTATGAAATTACATACAATATAATTTTTCAATATGAGTTCAAAATCTAGAAAATAATAATGCGATAAACATTTTTGAGCATTTTAAAGAAACAAATGCCCAAATAATGCAGAGATAATTGTGATACAAATGCAAATTCTTTATTGTGAGGCATAATTTTTTTAGATAAGGAAATTATTTTCAAAGATAAAAAACTTTTAAAGGATTCACCTTGAAGTACATAATAAATTTGATAACCCAATTTCAGTAATTCTTTTTCTCTGAATATGATCTGTATATGATCCCTGTGTATGATCTTTAGATTTGCAAATAGACTACATAATTTGCAAACATTTAGTCCAGTTAGAAAACGCATAACACGGTTGAAAATTATCCTTTAGCAATTACTGTCATTAAGCGGTAATGTACTCGATTTCCTTTGTGCAACTCTGTATTTGATCTATAGAATTTATACATACCATGTAATATGCAAAAAATTAGATAAAACGCAATACCTCAAGTGAAAACGTATTTCCAGGAATTATCGCTCATAGTAACTGATTTCGTTTGTGTTTCCTTGTAAATGAACGTTAAATGCTACGCAAACTATATTCTATAATATACATCTCTTAGTGCACCTCAGTGACGCGTACCAATTTCAATATGTTTGAAATAGTGTCACATCATTAAAATACACCGCAAACATTTTCCCCCATAGAGCATAATGTAACGACATTCTTTTGAGTTCCCCTGTTAACGAACTATAAGTTCTTCGGTATACTCACTTCATTTTCAATTCTGAACATGCCATGGTAAACCTCAATAACATATATCAGTTACCGACTACACTTACGCGAGTTAGAGTACCAACAGACAAAATAATATGTAAACACTTTTCAACTATGTTGGAAAGCGTTAAGAAAATTATATTTAATTCAAAATTTACCTTTTGATTGTCAATGGAAATCTATTCGAATCAATTTAATTTCATTATATCGTAAGTTAAATAATACGTAAGAATAACTGATGTTATTCTAATCGAGCTATTATTATTTATAAAAAAAATCTATTTATTTTTTCAAACATTTTCTTTAATTTCTCTTATTCTAGCGACACACTAATCCTCTAACATGTTTTAATAAATGTTGTTAAAATCTGGTAATGATAATAAATGTTTTTTTTTATCTAAAGAATTTTAGATAGATTATGTAAATTATCTATGTTATTTAATAATTTCAAATAAAATTATCCTACCTTCTTGCATTTCAATAACGTCAAAGAATTTCTAAAGTTAAATTTCTATCTAAATTCTTTTTTTTCTTTTTTTTATCCATTAGATTACGACCCAAATATAAAGTAAAATAATACAAAAAGAAAAACTATTGCAATGAAATAAAGATGTTATTTGGAGTAGAAAACTTTTTACAAGCCATGAAATTATTCAAAGTTTAAACAAAAAATATAACACAAATTGCTTAATATCTTGGTTGATTTTCATCGAGCAGCAAATTCTTATTTTATGCAGCAAATTACTTGACAATCGGTTTCTATGGTACAATAAGACTTTATGTATTAAATTATTTACGGCATTTCTTGTAGAAAAATATTTGTCTAATTTAAAATTAATTTGTATGTACGGATGATTTAATTTAAATAAATGTCTTTCGGAGTAATGTCTATTATTTTACGTAAGTAAATTTATTTCTAAACTATAAAGTCTGATATTATGCCGTCTAAAAATGCAGGTAACGTGTATTATGCCATAACAAAATCCGCGCAATTTCTGAAACACTTTCCTTAATTGTCTTGTGCTGAAGAATACTAATACTAATTTTATGATAAGTTTGAATAAGCGTTGTTAAAATAGAGTAAAATTCATTATATTTTTTTGTCTTAAATACCTTTGCGAAGATTCTGGAAATCTACACAAATGAATATATCCTAACTTCCTAAATATCCTTACAGCAAAGAGTGTGCAAAACTAAATTTTCGTTGCTTCTATTCCTTCTTCTCATTAAATTATGACCTAAAAGGTTATTAAATAAAATACTACCTGAAGAAAAGTTATCATACTTAAATTACAGTGTGCTTTCGGTAGGAAAATTGCTACGAAGAAATATAAATCATTGATCAATTCAAGCAAAGATTAAACATGCATTGCGTAATGTCTTGGTTAATTCGTATTAAATAATAAGTTCGTATATTATATCAGAAAATTATTCCAAAACGAATTTCTTTACTGCAAAGAAAGCACAAAGTTAAATGTTTAAATACTAAATTTTCTGTTGAAATTTTTATTTGTAGATAAATGGTGAATTGAAACAGTTTAGAATTAAGTTATTTTTGCTTATATTAATAATAGTAAATGAACGATTTTAAAGAAGTATAATATATTTTAATAAGTTTGTTTTTGATATAATAGCAAGTAAAATGTCATTTATTTATTTTACAATCATAAATAAATATAGAGAATTATAAAGGTTACAGAATATTAAAATAAGATTAATCTCTGCAGTCCTGATCTTGTCACATACGTGTTTCCCACGTGTTTGCTTGTAAACAAGCAAATAATGTCCAAAAATTAATTTTGAAGAAAATGCATCCTTATTTTGATATGGTGTGCTTGATTTACTAGAGCATACAATATGTAATTCAATATACCTACTTATAACCTTTTAAACTACAATAATGTAAGTCTTTAATTTTAAAATTTATGCTAAGTGCATGGGGAACATTTAGACATGTCAAATCATTACTAGAAAGAATGATATAAACACCCCACGTTTACAAAACTGTCTAGCACTTCAAAATAAATGCGCTGGAATACATTAAACATGCCTGGTCAGTTATTTGGTTTTGAACATTTAAGAAAATTTGAATTTGATTTAGACCATTATTACTTTAAACTTCTCTAATATTGATAAACACAAAATATTTTTAAAGCAAAATAAATTATGAAATACTCTTTTGAAAGAAACAAAAATATTTAATCTGTATACTTTGACCAATTTGGATTTTTATGGTGTTGAATTACATTATTTTTTTAAAATTAGATTAAATTTTATCCAAACATTCAAAAATGAAAAACAGTTATGAATAATTGATGTATTTTTAAGCAAAATTGTAGTATTGATTAAAAACGATTTTTTATGAAAAATGTTCTTTATGTTCTGTTATTCCTTGAAGCATTAATTTCATGATATGATTCAACAAACGTGTTAATATTTGCTCAAGTTCATTAATTATTGTTTAAATCTTAAATTACCTTTACAAAGATTATTTTCTTCAACGAAAGCTTCATGATTTTTCTCTTTAAAAAAGATAACCTAAAGCTACATTCTCATCAAAATTCTACTACTACTCATTTCATTCCAATCAAAGCAGTTATAAATTAAAATACTGCCTAAGGAAAAGTTAATCAATTAAATTATCCGTAGTTCGGAAATAAATTATTGTTACGAATAAGGTTATTCAAATGAGTTATTTTAAAAGAACGAATCTATGTTTCGCTTCCTTACGTTTGTTTTTAATACAATGTGTCACATTTTCTTTCATCAAAGACACTATACTAGAAGGTCATTTACTCTGTTCTTAAATTTCAATGAATGAGAATTTAACCCTTAATTGCATAGTGATGTAAATTTCCATCACTGTTTATTTAACTTTTAATAAATAAATCAACTTCTTCGCCACCACTATATTTTTATAGAAATATTAATGCAGTAAATTTCCCGTGAACTATGTTGCTGAACAAACTTAAAAATCTATCTTAAAATTTCTGGTGTCTAATATTTAATATATGTATAAAAAAACAACAATTGTAAAAGAAAAACTCATGCAAAGAAGGTTAAAGAAAATGTGCCCGAGTCCTGATGTCCACATACGTAGATGCTTGTGCTAGCAGAAAAATAAGCAAATAATGCAAAACAAAATTAGTTTTTAGTAAAATTCATCTTAAATTTGGAGTATTGGGTTTCTAAGAACACAGAGTACGTAACTCACTATAACAAATTATAACTGAGCCTATCAAATTTATAGAGGTATGAGTATGTAATTTTGAAAATGCATACTAAGTGTATAGAGATTATCTAAACGTGTCAAACTATTAATACGGAGAAAAATAATCCATTGTTAAAACTTACCAGAAGATATTGTAGCGCACTGGGATGGTGATAACCTTTCTGCCCAATCCTTTCTTTTAAACATTTAAGAAAATGTCACTTAAAGGATGCGTACACTCCTTAGAATTTATATGGAGTTTGTCACCAAAATTTTAGATTAGCATTATCTACCGAATATTTTGTCTCCAGGATATAAAACTTTCTGCAATTAATTACATAATTTGTCATATTTTTCCGTGATTAAATAAGGTGAGACAGTCTACTCGAAAATTATGGTAGTAGTGTACGCACCCAAGACTAGACCATTATTACTTTAATCCGATCAGTTAAAGTTAACACAAGCAAAAACTTAATTTTAATGCAAAATAAGCTGTGAAAGAAACAAAAATAACTATGCAATATATTTTATCAAATTAAGATTTTGAATACATTCGATTGTGTTAACTTTTCTTCCAAATTAGTTTTAATATTATTAAATCATACTACAATTAAATAATTAACTGAGAATGATTTATGCAGTTATAAACAAAAGTTTATTATTTATAAAAGAAATTCTGTAACATTTTCTTTAAGTTCTGTTATTTTATAGAAAATTAACTGATTCAATAGACATAATAAATATTTGTCTAAATTTAATAATGACTATTTTAATCTAAACGATCATTACCAAGATTGTTCTCTTCAAGTGAATGTCCCTACCTACGTGATTTTTCCCTTCAGGAAAAATAATCTAAAGCTAAATTTTCATCTTCTACTACTCATTTTATTACAGCCTAACGGGTTATGGAGTAAAATATTGCCTAAGGAAGAATAGTTATTTCAGTCAAATCACGGAATGCTTTCGAGTAGAAAATTGTTCAGAGGGCATAAAAATCCTTAAGCTGTTTAAGAAAAGAAATTAATGTATGTTTCTGTATGTCTTGATTAATTCCTATTAACCTTTAACATCTGTGAGCAATTTATGAGACCACTCGACAGTTTTTTTAACGTTCTCTTGAATACCGTAAAATGGAAAATAATCAATTCGACATTTTCTACCTTCCTAAAACGCACATTGAAAATCACATTCTAGGTATACTACTTAACACTTACCTGATTTTATTCATTTATTATTTTTTTTAATGTAGTCTTTCAAACCGCTCATTGCATTTAAAGGTTAAACAGGGTGCATGCCGTTCTACCACAAATTTGGCTTAGAATGTTTTGTTTTATTAAAATGCATTTTACAAACATTTTGATTTACCTCAGACAGAATTCTAGTTTGAAAAAATGTATTTGGCAAATATTTCTAATCTAAAATACAGGTGTCATACAACTGGAAAATTCCAAGGTTATAAAAGTATATATTCTAAGGTTGTAGTATATATATATATATATATATATATATATATATATATATATATATATATATATTGAGTGGTAGTCCCAAAATCATATTCTTTAGCAATGTTATGGCTAATATGATGATGAAACCACTCATTTTATTTGTGGTATTTAGGCATTTTAGGTTATTCAGAGTGTTGGGGAACACTTTCGGTGTCAATTAATTATTACTTACTAAATCATAATTTCATAGTTTCTGTTGGTGTTTCGGTAATGTTTCATTAATGGGGTTATATATATATATATATATATATATATATATATATATATATATATACTTTAAGTAATCTTTCAGATGATTAAATTTACAGGGAACACAAATTGACAATTTTATACATATTTAGGTTCCGACAGCTATTATTATTTTTAACAAATACAAAAGCTCCCAATCGTACCACTTTTTGTTTCGTAATTTATTTAGATACGTCACTCGTTTTTCGTGTTTATCAATATATATATATACTTTAAGTAATCTTTCAGATGATTAAATTTACAATGAACTCAAATTGGCAATTTTATACATATTTAGGTTCCGACAACTATTATTATTTTTAACAAATATAAAAGCTCCTAATCGTACCACTTCTTGTTTTGTAATTCATTTAGATACATCACTCTTTTTTCGTATCTATTAATAGAAAAAATAATGTCTACCATGACAGTGTTTTTGATGTTATATTATGTACAGTCCATGCAAACAAAGTACGATATACCTGACTTTATTAGCAGATCAATTACGATACAATCACACGAAATGTGTCAATGGAATCAGAAAAATGTCTACGTTCAGATTGTAAATGCGGTTTGTGAATTAAACGTCGTCTACATATTGCCCCAATTTCGATTTTTCAATTGTTGACACCCACTTTTGTTACTTTATTTGAATGTTTTGCATAAAATAAGTCCGGTAAAATATAACGTTTATTTTTTTTTTATTAAATCTGCATGGAGATGGAAGAGTTCTAAATTTTAAGATGTTATGTTCAATTCACGTTACTTACTTTAATTTATATCTTTCTCAGAAATCATCCAATTTAAAATTTTATTTTCAGTGAGATACCTTGAATGGACCCAAGCATATTCTTCGCATTTTGTTTTTACTCAAAAGCATAATTTTAATTTGAAAATTATTAATAAATTCATATTTTAAAAATATGATTTATATTAAAAAAGGATGCATAATAAAAAATGATGTATATTAATTATGACATACATGATTTTTTTCTAAAATAGAATGTGCATCATTAAAAGCACAAGTGTGTAAGTTTAAAGCTCATTAAAATCATGATTATCTGAGATATAGCGAAATTTTTCTTTTCGAAAGTCTAAAGCGAAACTTGTTCTGCTACCGTGCAATCACAACTTAAAAAAATGAATACAATCAGCTATAAAATGTATGTGAGAGATCCTTTAAAATAAAACTTTGTAAATATAATCTTTATTTTTAAGACTTTGATAAATGGTCGAAAGACGACTACCGTTTTAAGTACATTGATCCAAGAAAATTGAATAGACTTGAAAAGTCGGACCTTGCTGAAGCATGATAACATCAATCCTTTGACAGACAGATATCAAAATTCAATAATGTCTGCATTCCCACAGATTTCCGACATGTTTAACCATGAAAGCCAAATGACTGATGACTACTGGAATACAGAAACTCTGAAACAAAAGATGAGAGAATATATGAATGACGTTCATTGGCGCCGACTTCACGGGGGCGAAATAAGCAATCAGGCCTACTTCTGCCACTAATTTTACAAATTTTTCTCTGCTATATAGTAACTATGATTAACATAAACATAAGATTTTAAAATCAGTGGTGGAGGTTTGCCAGATTTGCCCCTGTTAAGTCTTTGGCTATGATGACGTTATGGTGTTTTTATGGAGCCATTTGAACAGGGGCCTCCGTGGCAGTGTGGTTAACACACCATTCCACTAATCGCTTGATCGCTTCTTTAATCAGTTCGACTCCCATCAGCTCCATTACACACAGTTTGTGGAGCTCCCGGTTGTAAATCTCTCTGGTGTTGTAAATTTCCTTGTGGTTATCTCCTCCTTGTATATTGACGATGACAAGCGGGCACTTGATGTCAAGCACACAAGTTAGATGTATGTTCTAAATAAAACAAGCAAACCATTTGACCACGTTATATTTATGAACTTAAAGTTCTTTAAGTTTTTTGTATTTAAACATAATATGACTTTTATAATATTATGATGAAATTAGAACGTTTCTCAAATGTGACGAACTCAAATGACTGGTTTACCGTAGTCAATAATAATAGGAAAAGGAAAAATGTACCTGATCCTTGTATCTCCAGAAATAACAAATTTAAGACGCTCAGTGAAAATAACTTTGAAAATAAACCTAACGATGCCTATATGGAACAGGATGTTATTATTCCCGGCGATGACCAAGTTGCCAGTTGTTACAATACAATTAAAACAAACTCCACGCATTCTTAATAAAATAACGAGTACCAGGCATGGTTTAGTTAGCACGTTTAAGGAAATAAAAAAAGAAGAAACCAAAAGTCAAAATAGATGGTGAACGCCGAAAACTCCGTGGTAAAAATTAAGATGACTTTTGAAAAACCCAAAATTATATTGACACCCATTAGGTTGTCTGTACCACGCTCAACCCTAATGAAAAAAAGACCCAGGAAAATTTGTATCTGTATTTTTTTTTATGTACTGATCCTCAATTGATCATAAAAGATCTAAAAGAGCACAACGTCATAGCGAATAGGACCACTACGCTTAAAAGTAGAAAAACTGGCAAACCAATGACAATATATCTGAAAAATCTCCTTTCCAGAGCTAAATTCGGAACAAATCTACAAACTCAAAGAACTTTGCTGTGTGAGCGTTCGTATTTAGCGTTTTCTCAGCAGTAATATTGTTAAGCAGTATTGCCGCTACTTTGTTGTGGCCACGCCTCAGAAATTTATCATTTCATACCTAAATGCGTAAAATGAGCCAAAGATCATTGAACTAAGGATTGTTTAGACGTTATGAAAATTACTCTTAAATGTGTCAAGTATTCCCAACTACTCGCATACTGCAACTGATAGAAGTTGCTCTAACAGAACCCCTTATGCAGACGAAAAATAACTCACTCCCAACAACATAACAAAGATAAGACTAAAAGTGAATCTCTAGTAATGGCCGAAATCTTCAGCAACTATAATTATGTCAAAAAATCCAGTGTTCCCACTAGCTGAAATAATGAATCCCTGCTGCGGACCCATCTTCCAACACTTCACCTGAAGCAACTAATATTCCAACAGCCTAAAGCTATACTCCAACTAACTAAACTAATAGTCAAGGTAACTAATATTAAAAAATAAAACAAATCAATCACTAGCTATGGTAATGATTTTCCTAAAATCCTTAAAACACTCCAGGAAATTAAAAAAATCTTAAAATTTAAACAACTAATAAAATGTTTTAAAGACATTGCTAACCTTTATAAAAACTGCAAAACCAAATGAAAAAATATCATTATCCTGAATGAATTCGACAGTCTAGCTTCGGATCTCAAACTGTCAGTTGATGAGTAATACTACTTCTTTTCCTACTATTATTGTTGTTGTTTTCTGGTACAGTAATTCTTTCATAAGTAGAGATCTTCATACCACTACTTTCAGGTAGGTAATTGATGAGTAGAAAATTTCGAACAATTTCCTTATAATAGTCCCAATGAAATAGTTGCTGAACTTCCCGACTGCAACATCATCGAGCACCAGCATAGACAGCTTCTTAAATATTCCATAATTATGGATGATTAGTGAGCCTTGAGTTCCTCACAAATAGATATATATTTTTTTCTCCTTTCCAGGCAGCCTTGATCTAAAGAACTCAAATACGGTGTCAAATGTGAGTGTAACGAATTAAAAAATTACATTTTGGTGCAATTTTCACTATGTAGAGACACATATTTCAAAAATGCATTTATATTTTGGAAGAAGATATTATTCCATTTCGAAAGACATGGGATTTAAAGGTCGATTATCAACGAATAAAGGCAAGTATATAGTTTTCATTTTACACTGACTGTACATGTCGACTACATTAAGTGTATGCAAAGTTTCTCTATTGTTGATTTTATATAATAGAAATGTGGGATATGGGCATAAATTGTTGTTTTAGAAAAAATAATAATTTGTTTTTCTTTGGTGATCACCTTAATCCTTTTACTGTCTTCCTTTTATAAGGCGCTCACGGATATAATCGAACTTTTATCTTGTCTCCCGACATATGCGATACAACAAGGGACTACTGTATTTTCATTGTAGTGTTTCTAATTGTTATTTAAAACTATTATAAAACATACTATTGCGAATCTTGCAGTGATTTTACATCAACAAGTAGTAATATTATTTATACTATTTATATTTATGTGAGATTATTCATGCAAGATATTAATTGCAATTCATATGTTGTTCGTATTTAAATATTTGTTGGGCTGTAAAGATGCAAGTTTTCTGTATTATTTTTCGATTATATATCAGTTATTTTTATCAAAGACTTGACAGTAAATTGATTTTTAAACACTAATTGTAGACTTATAGAAATATTTAGTTCGATACCTGCTTTAAAAATAAAAACTGTATAATCGTATTTACTCTACATATATATACTTGCATTTTTATAAAGATTTAAATTATGAGAAGAGAAAAACACATTTCTGTCATCATCATCGTCATCTTCAACCGTTTCTAACTCACCGCTGGATGTTGATCTCCATCTTTAACTAATAAAGTTTTTTTTAACTAAAATTAAAATTGTTTTCAAAAAGTATAATATTTTATGAGTAGTAATCAATTTACTTCTAATTTGAAATTCATATATTATGGAAGTACGTGTAATCGTCTCTCCACAACTTTAATTAAGTTGCACCATGCTTTCAATCAAAATTAAATGAGAAATTTTGTTCAATTATCTAATATTTCAATTTTGTTTTGAGATGATCATTTTTCGTACATTTAAAAAAATATACATATTGAACAAAGGAATTTTTTTCGAAGTTAAAAGCTATTAGAAGATGCTATTTCTAGATGAAAGCAGATAGATAATCCGTCAGTCAACAGCCAAACACTGTGAAAATTATATCTACGCATGTTTCAACAGCAAAGAAATTCACAGCATGAAAATAACATTCACAGCATTTAATTAAGTATTATGTGATGGTTTATTCAAAATCATTAACTTAATGGCAAGAAATCTTTCTTGTAGAAAGTAAGTTAAGCACTTGAGTAAATATGATTGATTGCATTTATGGAAAACGCCAAAAAATATATTGCTGCTGCATAATCTTGTTAAAATTTATTTTTTAAATTTAAATCTTTTCACAAAATGTAAATATTTTCACACTTAACATTATACTCGATTCTGTTAACAGAATGTTTCATGAAAATTATGCAAATGCTTACTCAGATTAGAATACTTCCTAAGGTATCTTGATGCAGATGAAAAATACATTTTCATAATTCAAGTTTGCTTATATTCTATGTTTGATTGTTATACAAAATTAAATAGCAAATTTAAACGTATCATTTGCCATAAACAATTTTAAATTGATCAGAAAACTAATTTTCCAAATACGACTGAAATATTACGACTTTTACGTAATTACATTTGTTAATAAATATTTCTAAAATGACATTTAATCAAAATGCAATAAATATATCTTGATTTATATGCGTAATTAATAAGAGAATTTTTTGCTTCACCATAATCATAAATTTCCAATGAAGCACAATCCAAAACTAAATATTTCGATGAAGAAGAAATTGACAAGATCGTATATATCAATACAGAATAATTCAACACTTTAATATGAGTCGTATAAATAGTTTTTAATATGTAACTGAAAAGAGAATGAGAATATAAATGAAATGAGAATTTGTGTCCATTAATTACATTTTCTGAACCATAGTTAATACCTACAAAAGCTAACAAAACAAAACCGCTTAAAAATACGTCAATTGTACTAGGAATCGTGCTGCCAGTATATTTTACCAGTATAATTTATTTAGCAATTTAGTTTGAATTCTAGCACCTCTGTCTGTCAAGAATATTCTCCAATCTATAATCGCAATTTTCTAAGCCACTCAAGAAATCACATTCATAAGACTTTTTCTTCTTTATTTTTTCCTCTTTACCCTTTTTTTTATTACTAAAATACTAATATCGTACCGTCAACCGTGGTGACTTTGTCCAACCTGGAGCCCTACTACGAACGCATCGAAATCCTCCCGATACGGCAAGCATCCGATGTGGGATTATCATGTTTCCCGAAAAAAATATCCGACACACATTTTAGCCGTACCACGAAGCAACCGGTAATAGCCGTCGTATTTGAAGATTCCTTATCAAATAGATATCGGTAAAAAACAAACTGACCAATGAGAGTGCGTTAGAAAAAGTACGTTCCCACGGTCTTTCCCTCTTTTTCAGCTGTGAGAAAACAGAAAAGAAACGCTTAATAATGCTTTCTGTTTTTATTAAAAATTCCATCAAAACACGCCTAATTAAGATATTTAGATAATCTTGTTTTTAAACGAGAGTGAAATATTCAGATTTTCAGCTGTCAAAAGAACAAAATGATATGACCGGTAGTTTTTTAGAAAATGGAAAATAAAAATGAAATTTGCCTTTTTTGAACAAACAAAGGCTTTCCTTTAAAAATTAATAAAAAATTAACAGGTTACGCTTGACAATTTTAATTGCTATTACAAGAAAGCTCTTATTCTAAACTTTAAAATGATAAAAAATAAAAGTTGTATAAGTTTTTGTTAAATAAATATTAGCATAAATATCCAAGAATTTCAAGAAATTCTGTTTAAATATAAAATAACTGGAAAAATATTCTGAGCTTAGAAACTAATTTTAAACGCTAATAATAAGCATACTTTGAAAATGCTGCAAGCAATTTTTTGTAGACTTAGAGTAATTTTTCTTTGCAGGACGCTCTCTTTTCAAAATGAAAATTTAAAATAAAATAACAAAAAATCTAATTGGAATTTCAAGAAAATAATTACAGTGCTTATTAAAACATTGTCTAACAAAGCATCATGTACAATGTTTTTAATTTGTTTTAAATAAATAGTGCACTATGCCAACAAAACTAATTATACCACTGCTCCCGCATGAAAAAAATTAGCAGAATAAACATGCCATGCACTGCATACCGGAAAAATAATTTACCAGATATTTTTACTAAAACTTTTCCATAATAAATATAGCATTAGAGCAAATAATCAACTCCATATGGGCATTATCGTTGTACCCAAATAAATTATTTATTCAACATTTCCAAAAGATTTTTACTTTAAACATATATTATTAAATGTTGTATCAATATTAATTATTGTAATTTGTTGTATAAATAATAAAGTCATTTAATAACATTCATAGAGAATTCCCGATTATTAGAAGATAAAAATATTAAATTAGAAATTTTCGTAAAAGAAAATCTTTGGAAAGTATAAGAACATATAACTTCCATGAATGCAAGCTTTTGAATACTTTAATTTACTATATTTTTAATATGGCATATTTCATTGGATATTTAAAAGAAAATTGTAAAGTTTCTCATGACATCAAAAAGCGACGAATTTTATAGTAACTTTACATTAAATTTCGAAAAGTTTCAAACAAGATAAAAAATATGTTATTTCAAGATGATCTAAATTAGTCTTCTTAGCTTTTGATTCATTTTTGTCTGTCCTTGACTCCTATATAAAATTAATCTTCCAAAAAATAAATTAAAAATTGCTCAAATTTTCAGAATTAAAAAAAAAACAGTTGCTGTATATGTATATATAAATATATATACTATATGTATGTATGTATGTATGTATGTATGCGGTCCTGATATTAAGCTTCATTTAATGTCAAAGCTACTTTTTTTTCTAAAAATTTGAACATTATTTAATTTATATTCTGAAAAATTAGTTTAATACAGAAACCATGAACAGGGGGAAAAGAAACAAAAGCCAAGAAGACGTATTTACATCATCTTCAAATAGTATATACATATATATTTATCTTGGAAGCTTTTCAAAATTAACTGTAAAGTTATCATGAAATACGTTGCTTTTTGATGTGATTATGAAATATGCAGTATCAAAAAATTTTGTATCCTAAAGTCTTCAAGAACCTGTAATACTTTTCAAAGATTTTTTGTTCTTTTTTTTTTGAAAAATTCTAAGTTGAAATAATTTAAAAAAAAATAGAAAAAGAAAAAAAAACTTGTGAAAATTTTGGATAATTATTTTATTTAGGTAAACAATTATAGTGCCCTCATGGACTAGCATAATGGTATATTTAGTATAGTGAAGTATTCATAATACTATCTGGATAATTATTTTTCGGGTATGCAACGCTTTGTTTCTCTATTATTATTATTTTTTTTTTATGCGGGAACTATTAGTTTTCTTGGCATAGCACACTGTTTATTTAAAGCATATTAATAACATTTCCTTTGTTTATATTATTTGTCTGTGTTTTAATAAGCACTGCATTATTTTTTTGAAATCCATATTAGATTTTTTCTTATTTTACGTTAAATTTTCATTTTGAAAAAAGAGCGTCCCGCAAAAAAAAAAGAAAAAAAAAGAAAATAATAATAATAATAATAATAATAATAATAATAATAAAATCAATCTAAGTCTACAAAAAATTGCTTGCAACATTTTCAAATGTAGTTTATTATTAGCGTTTCAAATTAGTTCAAAGCTTATAATATTTTCTCTGTTATATTATATTTAAGCAGAATTTCTTGAAAATTTGCGGTATTCATACTCATAAGTATTTAACAAGAACTTATAAAATATGTATTTTCATATCATTTAAAAGTTTAGAATAAGGCCTTTCTTATGATAGCTATTAAATATTTCTAGGGTAAGGTGTTAATTTTTTGTTAATTTTTAAAGAAAACCCTTTTTTGGGTCAAAAAAGGAAGTTTCATTTTTGTTTTTCATTTTCTATAAAACTACCGATCATATCATTTTGAGCTTTTGACAGCTGGAAATCTGAACATTTCACTCTTGTTTAAAAAAAAAGATTATCAAAATATCTTAATTAAACGTGTGTCGATGGCATTTTTAATAAACCGCGAATCAATATCAACTGCTTTAAAATCTCTTTCAAAGACTCGCTTCCGACAATGTGTGTATTTTCCACTGCATTTTATGGGGTCGGGAATTTCAAGGGAGAATCCGATTGTCTTTTTCCGAATGACATCGCTTCCGATGACATCATGGTAGCGTTTTCGCCGGGCTTGTCGGGTCGGAACTGGTCGTTCCATCGGAAAGCTTCAGAGAATGATTGGTTTCCGATGCCATCGTAGTAGGGCTCCTGAGGTGACTTTTTCTCACTCCGTGAAGAAAGGCAAAACGTGTAATAAATAAAATTTGTTACAATAAAACTAATTATCGTAATGCCGAATTTTGGTACACTGGATCAGTAGCTTAAACATAAATTATTTAATTCAGCATTTTACAAACATAATTTGGTATCACTTCCATTATTGTTTTGTGTACATTTTTGCGCATGATTTAACTGGGAAAAACTTTTTATTAGAAAAGTTATTTATACCTGAAGGTGTAAAGTGATAAGTACATGTTTTTGTTTTTTTAATATGTTTTCTTAACAAATCAATCAGATTTATATATATTAATTTTATATTTTACATTAACTTTATTCACAACCGGCATTTTGAATACCAATTTGGGGTGAAATTCTTTCAGGACAAAGTCACCCAAAATGTATTTTATTTATTATAATTAATTTTCCTGAAAATATAATCATAAAAGCAAACATTTACTGCAAATATAAACGTTGTACATCAACGTTGAATTTTAGCATTATCAAAATCTATTTTAATCGACTGCTCTTGTTTTAATCTGGAAAGGACCGTTTTACTTCTACGAAGTTAAACGAAGTTAAAAGAACATATTGCAGATATCAAGTACAATAGAAGTAAAACGGCCCTTTCCAGATTAAAACAAGAGCAGTCGATTAAAATAGATTTTGATAATGCTAAAATTATTAAACCCACATCCTCTTTTTATCAAGCAATAATAAGTGAATCCATTGAAATTTTAACCAGGAATGATAAAACATGCAATGATTCGGTTTCTTACAACATCCCTAAATTATGGTATAAACTTTTACAGATAGTTCAAGATTGAATAAGATTGGCACATCTCTCCCTCTGCTTCCCACCCCTAGTAACCTGTTTATAATGGTTTGACCCTTTCTTCAGCAGACAATGATGTTTTTACAGTGTTTCAGACTATTTGTGTTTTTTGTGTGTATCTACGTATTAATATTTTAACCCTGATGATGAGCCAGGATGGCTCGAAAGCGCTTGGTTTTATAATGTGAAATACAGTTTTGTATGTTTTAAAACACCTAAAGTAAGAGTTTTTATTAAGATGCATATATGTTTTTTTATGACCTTTTGTGTTGTTTTTAAACAATTATCGCACATATTTTATTACCTTTTATTACTTTTTTGTGGTAGATATTAAAACTTTTAGAAAATTATTTTTACGCAGTTATCAATTAAAGTACTTTTTAATATGTTGGCAAGAATGCCCATTCTTCTTTCGGTTTTGTGCGATTTACAAAAACTAAGGACACGAAATTCGAATATCTTAAAATATGCACTCTAACTATTAAAAAAATATGTTATAAATAAAACTTAGAAAGCATTTTATACTTTATTTTGTATCCTAATTCAGATTTTACATTTAAAGTTTACATGTGAGTTTTTTTATGAAAATATATTTCCTCAAAAGTTTTTAACAAAATTTCTTTTTTATAAAACACAAATTAATTAAAGAAAAATGTAATTAAAGAAAACATATTTTTTTAACACTGTGCAATGTAAAAAGGTTAATCGAATAGCATAGAGTTTTAGCATGTAAATACCCGTGCATTTCTATAACGCTTTAAAATGTATTTGAAAAATTATCTCAGAAGGGTGGCTACTAAATACTGTTACCACAGAGGAAGATAGATGGAGGGGAAAGTAACGTTGAAATTTTACATTATAGTTTTTCTCCTCATAGATGGCGCTACGGTAAACTGACGGCTGTCTTAGCCTGCTTCTGCAATGCTTTTCAATGCGAAAAGCATTCATTTTTTAAATGTTTTTGATTGAAAATTTGAACTTTAAAAAAGTCAAACAAGTAGAAATTTCATTAAATAAAGTTTTCTTCTCAACATGCATATATTTTAATAGATATTTGGCGTTTCAATTGTTTTTTATAACTCTTTAAATAACAGTTCATCCTGACAAAAACATCTGAATAGTCATTTAAAAATAAATATCACGGATATTGTACTGCGAAGAAATATGGAATGGACGTATAATTTTTACAGATTAAAAGTATTATTCAAATTTTCTGAAATAAGTTTTAATCTTGCTTATATATCGATAACCTTTGAATAATTTAATAACTCATAACCTTTTATATCTATGCAATTAATATTATGTACATTTAAAAACAAATTTTTATCTTAATTATTTGGGAAATAAAACTTCAATAAATAATAGGGTCTATTAACTAATTTTTGCAAGAATCGTAAATTGTGACTTTAATATAATGTTAGTTATGAATGGTCCAAAAACTCTTTTTTTTTTTTTTTTTTTAATCATACATAAATGCTTCCTCTTTCATACACACTTACACACTGCTACAGATAGAAAAGGTAACATACTTACCTTACAATTTGAAAATTATACAGTTATTAAAAACAATATATACTTAAATCTTTTTTTCTTTGTGAATATTAAATTTGTTATTTAAATTAGTTCTTTTTCCTAATTTACAATCAATAAAATTTTTTGATTTAATTGAACAGCCAAGTAATGAAATTAAATTTTTAAATTACACTTATGAGAGAGGCAAATATATATATATATTTAAATGAGTTCTTGCATTTGCACTTCTGAATGAAGCCCCAAAATACTTTTTAGTATAATATAATAAAGTATAATATAAAGCACTCACCTTTGGAACTCTAAACATACTTAATTTTTTTTTCCCTTCGATTTTTCTTTTTTTTATCTCATCATCAAAGCCCGATTTACATCCCGGAATAAAACATTTATACCCCATCTTAAATTTATGACATATAATTGCTATAATTAAAAATAATCGAGTAAAATACTTTCAGAATTTAACATGTAATCTAATGAGATTCTGTTTAAAGACAGCCGCCAAAATTTTACAGCGCCCTCTTTCGTTAAAAAAATCTGACTTGCATTTTCGATATCCTCGCCTATTCTAGTTTCCCCTCCAGGTTCTTTCTCCGTGACTGTTACACTCCAAAAATAAGAATTAATTTTAATAGTTTGGTAAAAAAAAAAAAAAAAAAAAATATTTCTCTAATTCAGCGTTTGGCAATGTTCTATTAGTGCAGACGATTTTTGTATAAAGCAAATATTTTAAAATATTTTAGAGATGGAAGCAAAAAGAATGATGATTAAACAGCTCTTTGATTGCGGATTTTCCGCAGGTAAAAACTTTAAGCAATTAAAATGCCTTGGTTTTAATAGAACATTTATATATAAAACTATAAATCGATTATTGGATACTAATAGCTCTAGAGATCGGCGTAGGTCTGATTGTTCACGCTTTGATCGCATAAAAACGCGCATCAAAAGAATTCGTGAAAAGATACGAAGAAATACACAACGCTCTGCAAATAAAATGGCTGCAGAAGAGAAAGGGAGTCGCAGAACTATGCAAGTTATTATAAAAGAAGGCCTGGGTTTTGCCCTTATTGTATAAGAAAAATTCAAAGTTTGACTGCTGTACAAAGAATAAAAAGATTACAAAGATGCAAGAAATTGCTGAAGCGGCATGGTAGGAAAAGTGTTAACAGAATAATATTTTCTTAAAAGCTATTTTGCACTGAACAGTGTTATAATGCTAAGAATGATGTCGTATATTCCGCAACCTTCAAGGATATACGTGAAAACCTTCGAACTGTTAAACGCTTTCAGAACAAGAATTCTGTTATGGTTTTGGCTTCAGTATCAAACAATGGAAAATTCCCTTTGAAATTCATTGATAAAGGGATAAAAATCAATGCGGAATATTACAAACAGGACATATTGGATACACATTTATTGCCACGTGCTGACAGGTTGTATTCTAAAAAGAATTGGATATTTCAGTAAGATTTTGCACATTCGCACCGAGCTAAATTAACACAGGCTAGGCTCCATGTCAATTGTCCGAAATGTATCATGCAAGAAGATTGGCCACCTTCTTCACCGGATCTAAATCCTTTAGATTATTTCGTCTGGGGGATTTTAGAGGCTAAAGTCAATAGCAAACAACACAGACGTTTAGACTCTCTTAAAGCTTCTGTATTGCGTAAGTGGAACCGATCATATATATTATTTCTCCTGTCAACATCCCTTTTTCTCAGAAAATAGGAAACGCAGAACGACGAAGCAGATAGCATATGAAAGGATTTTGAACAGGCTTCTGACATAGCACACTTAACAATTCGTTAAAACATGTTTTTGAATAAAAATTGTAGTTATTTAAAAATTAAATCGGCATTGTTTTCTTAAATGAAACGAAAGGTTTTCTCAAATCAGTGTTGCCACCAAAGTAAAATATTGCATTATCAGATGACGGCATCCTATAATGCAATTGAAATACGATTGTTAATTTATTTCTTGCGCGTACGTTTTGAAAAATATCGAGATTTTAATTGGCATTTTATTTAATTTTTACGTGTGTGTCAGCTATTTTTATTTGTTTTCCTTTTTTAATCTTGGCTGTGTATAAGCGTACTGTTTCGGAGCACCATAGAATGCGTAATTTAAGGATTATCTTCCTTTTATATATACAGCTCATTAGGATTTACAAAAATTGGTACTTCTCTATTATTCCGTCGACCACTTTTCATAACAAAAAATGGTACTTCTCTATTATCCCGTCGACCACTTTTCATAACAAAAAGCGGTACTTTTCGGTTAGCCGGGTGCCAGTGATATATACATATATATATATATATATATAAACACACACACACATATATATACACATATCTACATACACATACATATACATACACATGTATATACATATATGTATGTATGTATGTATGTATATGTATAGACATATATATTTATATATGTACATATATGACTGGCGCCCGGCTAACCGAAAAGTACCCAAAAAACTATCGCCAAACTGTAAGATGAAACGCCAAAAATGCAGTCCCATTTACTTGATGTCAGAAGTATTATACGTGTTTGTTATGTCATCAAGTTGTTTTTAATTCGACATTTGCGTGTATATTTTATTATGTTTTACTGATTTATTAGTTATTTCATTCTTTAAAATAACAATTATGTCCTTAAATTCTTATATTTTATTTATTTTGATATTCCAATGGCAACGTTCTCCCGTTTATTTGGCGTTACAGTTTGGCGATAGTTTTTTGTTATGAAAAGTGGTCTGCGGGATAATAGAGAAATATCCAAAAAACTAACGGCAAACTGTAACGCCAAATAAACAGGAGAACGTTGCCATTGGAATATCAAAATAAATAAATAAATAAATAAAATATTTTTTTTTTAGAATTTAAGTACACAATTGTTATTTAAATGAATGAAATAACTAATAAATCAGTAAAACATAATGGAAAATACACGCAAATATCGAATTAAAAACCAGTTGATGACATAACAAACACGTATAATGCTTCTGACATCAAGTAAATGGGACTGGACTGCATTTTTGGCGTTTAATCTAACAGTTTAGCAATAGTTTTTTGTTATGAAAAGTTGTCGACGGGATAATAGACAAGTACCCAAAAATTGTAAGTATTTATTTTTTAGTATTTCATTAAGCTATTAATATGCCAGCGAAGTCTGACGTCACTTAAATGGCTGCTGATCCACAAAGTTTGAACACATCCCATGTTTAAGTTCCCATAGGATTGCAAAAAATTGGTGTACCAAATATTGATTTATGTATTCAAGACATTTCTGGAACAGTTTTGCAAAATCTGAGGAAATGCTTTCATATGAATTCCCTAAACGTCAGATTCAGTGTTTCAATTTTTTTATAATTCCCTTTTTTTTTCAGTATAGGATTCTTGGCAACCTAGAGAAACGACCTAGGCGAGAGAAAAAAATTTGGCAGAAACTTTTCTGGCAATCTGTTCTCATTTTCTTATACACAAACAATTATCATATATATTATTTCTGTTTTCAACCTTTTTTTTTCTATGCACATACAAAACATACAACGATGAATGAGGTATCATTCGAAAAGTTTTTGAACAAGTTACTGAGATAGTACACCCACATATTGTTAAAACGCGTTGTTTGATTTAAAAAAAATAGTTAATTAAAAATTAGTGCTAAAACGTACCAGGAAATAATCTCAAAGATTGCAGTGCGAAAGCGTCGCACGGGTCCTTCTGGTTACCTCCTAAAATGATTCGTGCCGCAGTCGGACAATGGCATAAATCATTATATTTAGTAATCGATAAAAATGGCGGTCGAATCGAATAAAATTATTACCAGGTAAACTTTCATCTCTGATATTCATCATATTAGTGTATTTATCATTTTCTATTTTGTATTTGTAAAATAAAATGACTGAATATTTGTAACACTAGCCGCCAATGGCGACCAGTTTGGTCTCCCTTAAATGTATGTTAAGCATTGTAACACGTTACTTTCATTCCTAATTAAAAAAATTTCCTTAATCCTTCTCCAAATCGGAAGATTCTAACAGATAAGTCAAGAACTTTTTCAATCACGATAGCATTTCGCATATATATATTTTTTTTGGTTATGTATTTAATTTTTCTTTACAAAAGCTACTTATCCCATTTAAGCATTTATGCTTCATGCCCGTTTGCTTATCAGTTGCAATATGTTCGCTAATGCAGAGATTCTAAAACATATTAAGTAATTTTCCGTAATTGGAGCCATTGCCAACTAACGTATTTTAGTTAATACGATTTGATGCAATGAAATCCATTTTGTGAAAGTCTTTAATGATATCCACATTTACATTGAACTATATTGTTACTAATATTTTATTTTATTTCTCGTTAACTTTGGCTGTAGACTCGATTACGGAAGATTAGAAAATCTATCATTATTCTCATCTAAAACATCTTGAATAATGTGCCATAAACGCCATAAATATGATTTTATGTGTTTTATAAATGTACACGAAATTATTTTTTGTATTATTTTACTTTGATTTTATATTGTTTGCCATTTTTAATGATGGGTCCTTTTGGGTACAGTTGACGCAGACGCACTGGATATCATTTTGGCGATATAATTATTGGCTGAATAAATTAACCTTTGTGTGTGTTTTATAATAATTTTTTTTGTTTTTTAATATAAAATAAACTATTTCATAATAAAAAAATGAATCATACTGTTTTAGCAATCTCTAACAGGTACCTGAAAATGGGGGTTTCTCGCCAAAATGGCGCAAAAGAAAAATCGTGCCAACCCCGGTGCGTCTGCGACAGCTGTTAGAATTTAAAATACATGCCGTTTACACTTTTAGTTTAAAATAGAAAATAGAAAAATAAGAAATAATATCATAAATCAAAACATTTGATTTCAAAATCAAAGTATCGTTTCTAATTTGCACACGCGAAAAATAAAAGCTGGTATTGGCGATTTTAAAAATGCTATTGGCAAGATTTGCGCCCAAATAACATAAAAGTACTCAATAATATTATGCATTTCATAATATTAAATTACTGTCTTGAACGCGATTACTCATTAACAATGGTAAATATAATTGGTGATTAACAATCATTTTCGATGATATCTGTTCCTGCCACGTGTAATACATAAATACTAAATTAACTGATCATTTCAAAATTTGATTAATTAAATAATATTACATGACTTGTATTTGTTTACATTCAACTTACGTCAAGAAAGGAAGTTGAATTATATAAGCACTTCATCAAACGGAATTATGGTAAACTTTATTTGTCTCACAGGTCCTGGTGCGAATTATTTTTTTGATACCAGGCAGCGCTCCAAAAAATCATTCACCGAAAACTTACTTTACGAACGATTATCTCCATGGTTTAATGGTTTAATATTTTAAACCTTCACGACGAATGAATCTTTTTTTTTTTGTTTACTTTCATGGATAGAGAATTTGAACTGCGAAGCTTATTTCAACTGAAGTTATTGCAGAATATATACATAATTGAACGTAAGTCATCTCTCAAATATTAATTTATTTTGAACGATCTTTCTAAAAATGTAACTTTTATGTAGTTTTATTCGAAAAATAATTTTGAATAAAAATGGCCGCTTGGCATATGAAGAAGCGATGCGGACATCCCGGAACTGTTGATGACAGTCACATGACTTACGGTTTTATTATAGAGATTATTTAGTTGCCATGCTGTACATATTGTAGACCGATTTTAGAGTCGTTAAATTGACTTTTAAAGGATAAATTAAAAAGTGATGAACTTTTTCTTCTTGAATTTAAAGCTGCATCGAGTTTCTCATGTTGGAAAAAAATTACAATTTTTTTAATGGTATTGATTATTATTTCTTATTAATTATCTCATATCTATGGTGGTAGGCTTGCTCTTAGAATGAGCTATGTTTAGAAGCACAATATCATATAAGTGAAATATCAGTGGTCGTGGAGACGCACACATTTTTAAAATTGCACATTCGGTAGATTCATATATGACTAATTTTGAAAGGATGTAATTATAGATTTTGATACTGTGACCAAATATTTGGTACAATTTTAATATTTGAAAATTATTGGTATAAAAAAAAAGTCCTCCAGGCCTGGACCAGGGAGGAAAAAGTAGCTTTCCTGTATCTTCGTTTTAAAAATTTAGCTAATGTTACTCGAAAACAGCAAGCTAAAATGCAAAGAAACCATTTACAAAAGTCCTTCCGGCCTGTACCGGGAGGAAAAGGTAGCTTTACTATATCTTTGTTTTAAAATTTTAGCTAATGTTACTCGAAAACAGCAAGCTAAAATGCAAAGAAACCGTTTACAAAAGATTCGTTAATACTGAATTTGAATAAGAAATTTGCGAAAGTATTGAGCTATAGCCAAGTTGGCTTCATTTTGAGACTTACTCAATTGAAGACTTACTTCGGTCGCCAAATTTGGCGATATTTCGTCAAATGTCGCCAAGTTTGGCGAGAATTTGGCGCTAATGAATATGAATATATAGTTTTATGCGTATGATGAGAAAATGAAACATACAACAATGAAAGATAATAATTTGCGAGAAGTCGCGTTCAGTAAAACTTATAAATTAATCGTTGGATTTTTGTAATTTGCTATCTTGTTTCAAAATGTCTGCCACCCTAGAATTTCAAACTGCTGTATCTCAGCCGTTTTTTAAGATAATGGTAAAACAAAAAATACTCCGGAATCCTTGTATCAAGGCCTAACACTTAAGCAAAAAATAAATTTGAATTTTTTACTTTTTTGTATATTTATTTTAGTTTTAAATTTTTAAATGGCGGCCATCTTGAAACAAAATGGCGGACCAAGCTGGCCAACGAACTCGGTCGAGACATTGGTGAGCTTAATACACACAATTAGTTTCATCGACATCGATTTATAAATACGAGCGTTATCGTATGACATATGTCAGATATATATATATATGGAGATATATATATATATATATATATATATATGGAGATTATAAATATATATATATATATATATATATATATGGAGATATATATATATATATGTAGCATTTTGACGAGGTTGAGATATTACGATGAATAATATTCGATGAAAAAAAAATGGCAGTCCTTCAACGATATAGCAAGTTGCAGTCGATATTAGCGAGTATGGCGAAGTAGAAGGCAATGAAATGAGTCCACCAAAGTTTTCCAATAAATCCAGCCAATCTCCAGACAAATAATTTTATTAGAAGACGAACAACACAGAAACAATTCCCAAAGGTCTAAAACTTATAGCCCTCGGGCTAACGTTGCTTCACTTCATTGAATTAAGATGTTACTGGGCCAGTTGAATATTCTACGGAATTAAAAACACCAGATACATATTTGTTTATGCTTCCGAAAACGTCAAAAATCTCGTGCTCAGACCGGTGCGGGCGAGTTTTGTTCTCTCCGTGGAGATATACAGAAATTACGTCACGAGCGCACAACCCAAGGAGTGAGAAGCTAGCTCCAGCCCAGCAAATGTAGTGCGAAGGAGGAGCTAAGACGGTAAAGAATCCGGTACTTGGGTGCGGAGAAATTTTGAAGTTAAAATCCCAAGCGCGCGAAAAAATCAGAGCAATAATAATAGTAGTAAAAAGAAAATGGCTTTTAAAAAAAATTCGAAATGAGAACGCGTCTCAGAATTTTATAGATTGGGGAACTGATAAAAGCTACGAATGATCTTAAATTTTAGATTAAGATTTGGAATAAAATAATTATTAATATACGGATATTTATTTTAAAAGGACTTTAAATAGGAATAGATATTATTAAGAATTAAGGAAATACTGACTATGACAGATGTTAGATTAATTTTAAAATATTAATGCGAATAAAATGGAAGGATACGAAGGAAATAATTTTTTTATATAACATATATATATATATATATATATATATCAACATTTGAACGGAGGGTGGTTTTGGGGTCTGGGGGTCATGATCGGTGAAAATATACCGAAATTTTCCGAAATTGCTTTCCTCCGAACGGCTGCAATAGGTAGCTTTATACTTTTTTGTATTGAAAGCTACCTAAAAGATTCGTTAATACTGAATTTGAATAAGAAATTCGCCAAATTATTGAGCTATAGCCAAGTTGGCTTCATTTATAAAGACTTATATTGGTCGCCAAATTTGGCGATATTTCGCCAATTATTGCCAAGTTTGGCGGGAAATTGGTGCTAACGGATACGAATATATAGTTTTATGCGTTTGATCAGAAAACTGATTACAACAATGAAAGAAAATAATTTGCGAGAAATCGCGTTCACTGAAACTCATAAATTAATCGTTGGTTTTAGGTAGCTTTCCATACAAAAAAGTATAAAGCCACCTATTGCAGCTGTTCGGAGGAAAGCAATTCCGGAAAATTTCGATATATTTTCACCGATCATGACCCCCAGACCCCAAAACCACCCCCCGTTCAAATGTTGATATATATATATATATATATATATATATAATCTATGTCATACGATAACGCTCGTATTTATAAATTAATTTTGATGAAACTAATTGTGTGTATTAAGCTCACCAATGCCTCGACCGAGTTCGTTGGCCAGCTTGGTCCGCCATCTTGTTTCAAGATGGCGGCCACTTACACTTTTAAAACTAAAATAAATGTATAATTTTTTTTAATTAAGTGTTAGGCCTTGATACAAGGATTCCTGAGCATTTTTTGTTTTACCTCTATCTTAAAAAATGGCTGAGATAGAGCAGTTTGAAATTCTAGGGTGGCTGACATTTTGACACAAGACAGCACATTACAAAAAAGTCCTTCCTGCCTGTACCGGGAGGAAAAGGTAGCTTTCCTATATCTTCGTTTTAAAATTTTAGCTAATGTTACTCGACAACAACATGCTAAAATGCAAAGAAACTGGTTACAGAAGATTCGTTAATACTGAATTTGAATAAGAAATTCGCCAAATTATTGTGCTATAGCCAAGTTGGCTTCATTTATGAAAACTTATTTTGGTCGCCAAATTTGGCGCTAACGGATATTAATATATGCGTATGATTGGGAAAATGATTACAACAATGAAAGATAATAATTTGCGAGAAATCGCGTTCACTAAAACTCATAAATTAATCGTCCTGTTTCAAAATGTCAGCCACCCTAGAATTTCAAACTGCTCTATCTCAGCCATTTTTATATTTATTTTAGTTTTAAAATTTTAAGTGGCCGCCATCTTAAAACAAGATGGCGGACCAAGCTGGCCAACGAACTCGGTCGAGGCATTGGTGAGCTTAATACACACAATTAGTTTCATCCAAATTAATTAATAAATACGAGCGTTATCGTATGACATAGGTCAGATATATATATTTATATATAATGTTATGAATTTTGTATATATCTGTAAATATTCCATTTGTTTAAATTTATTTTATTTTATCATTGTGAAAATTGCAGTATTATTAATGTATTTCCTATTGAGCATCATGTAACTCAATGCTAAAAGCCTCAGATGGTTTGCAAGGAAAACAACCTTACACCCTCATCTTTATAATGGAAGTCTATGGTAAAATCGCCAAGGAATGGGTTTATCGCCAAGTTGGCGATGGTTTTGGCGACTTATTTTTGTCGCCAAATTTGGCGATATATCGCCAAATGTCGCCAAGTTGGCGACGGATTTGGCGACTTTTTGTGCAACCACCCCCCCCCTTATACCTGTACATTGGGATCCTTTCTCGCTTTGGTTCTCTATCGAAAGTTAAAGCACTTTCTGGTAATTTCTAGCATCTGAAAGCTCTGGAATAATCTGGAAAGATCTCTGAAGCCTATATAAGGGACCTCCACCAGTCCAGTTAGTGAGTTGTCTGTCAACTGCGATTGAATTCATACGAGAGGCTTTGCATTGAGAACTGTGTTTCTCTGAGCGGTTTTGTATTTGATTCGCCGTATTGAACAATACGCTACATTGTTTCTGTGTGAAAGTTTGCTGCGCTTTTATTGGATTTGAAGATTACTGAATATCTTGTAATTTTCAGAAGATATTTGTGATCGTATTGCACTGTTTATAGTGAATAAAGCCTTTTTTTATTGTTCTTATATATTGGCATCAGTCCTTTCGAACCCCGAACTCACAACATTTGGTGTCAGAAGTGGGATTGAATGCCGATTACCAGAGCAATGGAGGCGCAACTGACTAAATTATTGGAGAAATTAGGAGAGATGGATGCGAAAATGACTGCGAATCAGGCTGAGATGTCAACCAACCTTGCCGAGTTGAAAGAAGAAATGAAGAAGGAAATGACTGAGAATCAGGCTGAAATGAAGGAAATGTCGGAAGAAATGAAGAAGGAAATGTCAGAGATAGACGAGAAAATGACTGCAAACCAGGCTGAAATGAAGGAGATGTCAACCAACCTTGGCGAGTTGAAAGAATTCATAGATAATAAAATAACATCTTTAAATGAAAGAATTGACAGCGTGGAAAACAAATTTGAAGGAAGATTTCAAGAAATAGAAGAAAATGTTCAATTGACAGCCAAAACCGTAGAAGAAAGAGTTGAAGAAAAAGTTCAAAAGATCGCCAAGACCGTTGAAGAAAACATAGAGAATGTAAAAAAAGATTTGGAAAAAGTCAAGAAACAAAAGATAACTGCCGAAAACTATCCCGAAGATGTCAAGTATCAAGCTATGCTTCCTCGGGCCTCTATTAAACTCTCAACCTATGACGGAAAATCCTCATGGCCAGTTTTTAAGACACAATTTGGGATCGTAGCGGACGCCAATGGATGGGATTCCCAGACAAAGGCTTGCCAGTTAGCTGCTTCTCTACGAGCTGATGCTGCCGACGTCCTACAGACTTTGCCTGCAAATGAACCGCTGGATTTTGAAACGCTCGTCAGTGCCTTAGAATTGCGCTTTGGCGAGAAATGCATGAAGGAATATAGCAGACTCCAGCTCAAAACTCGACAGCAGAAATCCACTGAATCCCTGCAAGAGCTTGCTACGGATGTCGAGAGACTTTCACATCTTGCTTATCCTGACTGTCCGACTGAAATTAGAGAAAGCTTAGCTCTGCAACATTTTATTGATGGTGTGCGTGACTCTGAGATCCAGAAGGCACTCCGGATTGCAGATCTCAGTGACTTAAAAGGGGCTTTAGTTTATGCCCTGAAATTCGAGGCAGCCCAGCAAGCTACAAGGAAAGATCGGCATTTTGTGCGAGTAGCCAACATGCCTGAGACGTCGGACAGAGCGGTGGAGAGTTTACAGCAGCAGATTAAGGACATGATGAGAAAGATGAACTCCTTAATGGCCAACAAACCTTACAGGAAGATCAAATGCTGGAAATGCGGTGGAGAAGGCCATATCCAAATCGACTGCCCAAGACGACCCAGCACCGAAGGTAATAGCTCACCCGCTAACGGAGGAGCAAGAAAACTGATTATTGACCATCTTGCGGGGCGGAGGTTTCCAGATCTTAAGATGCCTCATTTTCAAGTATGTGAAATTTCTGCAAGAAGTTGCGGCGAGAACGGAGTTTTTCTAGTCGGAAGTGTGAATGATTTGCCCTGTAATATGATCATCGATACAGGAGCCAATGTGACCATCATTCAGAAAGATCTAGCTCAGCGGCTGAAAGAAAAACTCTCTTGGACCCCGCCACGTGTAATCCTTCAAACGGTGACAGGAGATAAGATCGATATATTTGGAAGAATGACACTGGAAATAAAGTTTGGGAACGCCGCTTATCGCCATACAGTCTACGTGGCCGATATTTCAGACCCTTTCATACTCGGACTGGACTTTTTAAAAGAGCATGGATTTACACTGGACTTTAAGAATAATGAGTTACGCTCTGCTCAAGAAGATGTCACTATTTTCAAACTTGGAAATGAGTCCGGGTCTATTCAACGGATCACAGCCAAGGCAGATGTTATCATCCCTCCTCGGACCGAAATGATGATACCTGGATTAACTGGAAACGAAAGAATTTTCCAGTATGGCTTGACTGGATATCCTGAGAAGAGCCCAAAGGGAGTGCTAATAGCATCAGCGCTGGTAGATCTGTCGAGAGATGTGATCCCCGTGAGAATTGCAAACGTAAGTGAAAAGTCTAGAATTATCCAGAAGGGTGAAGTGCTTGCTACCTGTGCTCCAGTCACCTGTGTTTGCAAAGACCCGAGCTTGACCTTGTCGGAGCCGCCTACAAGTTTAACACCTCAAATTGGACGAAATGAAAATTTATCTCTTGAACAGAGACATGCCGCAGAAAGACTGTTCCAGGAATTTAAGGATGTGTTTTCTCAAAACGAGAGTGATATTGGTCGCACTTCACTGACACGGCATAGAATTGATACTGCCGGCCATCCACCGATTAAACAGCATCCCAGACGTTTGCCGTTCGCTAAACAAGAAGAGGTGTCTAAGCTCTTACAACAGATGCAGGATAGTGACATCATCGAACCGTCATCAAGTCCGTGGGCCTCTCCCATCGTGTTGGTCCGAAAGAAAGATGGCTCCACAAGATTTTGTGTGGATTATCGTAAACTTAACGATATCACGAAGAAGGACAGCTATCCTCTACCAAGAATAGACGACACGCTAGATACTCTTTCAGGACATAAATGGTTTTCCACACTGGATTTGAAGAGTGGATATTGGCAAGTAGAGATCCATCCTGATGACAAAGAGAAGACCGCATTTACTACTGGACAAGGACTTTGGCAATTCAAAGTTATGCCGTTCGGGCTCTGCAATGCTCCAGCAACGTTCGAGCGCCTCATGGAGACAGTGTTAAAAGGCCTGACTTTTGAAGCTTGTCTCATCTACCTAGATGACGTCATCATTGGTGGCCGCACGTTTGAAGAACATCTAGAAAATATTCGAAAAGTGTTAACGAAGCTAAAAGCGGCGAATTTAAAGCTGAACCCTCTGAAATGCAAGTTCTTCCAACGCGAAGTAAATTATTTAGGACACATCATCTCAGCTGAAGGTGTTCGAACAGATCCAGAAAAAGTGTCCGCAGTAAAGAACTGGAAGCGTCCGGAAAATATCCATCAGTTGCGAAGCTTTCTGGGACTATGCACTTATTACAGAAAGTTTGTCCAGGGGTTCTCCAACATCGCAAGACCATTGCATAGGCTCACTGAAAGCAAGCAGAAGTTTCTATGGACACAAGAATGCGACAATTCATTCCAGCGGCTGAAAGAAGCTCTCACATCCTCTCCAGTCCTTACCTATCCAGACCCCGACAAACAATTCATTGTGGACACGGATGCCAGTCAGGAAAGTGTCGGCGCTGTACTTTCCCAAGAAATAGATGGCCAAGAACGAGTCGTAGCATACTGGAACAAATGTTTATCGAAACCAGAGCGGAATTATTGCGTCACTCGTAAGGAGTTATTAGCTATAGTGAAAGCCATAGAACACTTCCATCACTACCTCTATGGCACGAAATTTCTCCTTCGTACTGACCACGCATCCCTAACATGGCTGATGAATTTTAAGAACCCAGAGGGCCAAGTAGCCAGATGGATACAACGACTCCAGGAATACGACTTTGACATCAGGCATCGCAAAGGCTCATCGCATGGAAACGCCGATGCCCTATCAAGAAGACCGTGTCCCGAGAGCTGTCGCTATTGTTCCAGAGCGGAGAGCAAGTATAATCCCGAATATGTCATACGCCATACGAAGACTTCACTATTGACGCCACCAGATCCCTGGAGTGATGAGAAGATTCGAGAAGATCAAATGGCAGACTCTGAGATCAAACCAATCTTGGAGTTATTAGAATCTTCTAGCACGAAGCCCAGTTGGAAAGACATCTCGACTTACAGTCCTACGACGAAGCAATATTGGGCTCTTTGGAACTCTCTCCACGTCAGGAATGGTGTCCTGTTCCGAAAATTCGAATCGGAAGATGGGAAGACATCTCGGTGGCAGTTGGTACTTCCTCGATCCCGAATCCCAGAGGTCCTCAAGGAATTACATGGCAGTCTGGTGGCCATTTTGGAGTCATGAAAACATTACACAGAGTCCGAGAGCGATTCTTCTGGGGAAAAGCGAGAGCTGACGTCGAACGATGGTGCAAATCTTGCGATGCATGTGCAGCTCGGAAAGGACCAAAGAAACGTAGCCGAGGAAGACTACATCTCTACAATGTAGGAGCACCTTTCGAACGCATCGCCCTTGACATCCTAGGCCCTCTGCCAAGAAGTGCTGATGGCAACAAATACCTCCTTGTTGTCATGGACTATTTCACGAAATGGCCTGAAGTCTATGCCATCCCTGATCAAGAAGCTTCTACGGTTGCGGATGCCTTGGTACACCAGTGGATATCAAGGTATGGAGTCCCCCTTCAAATGCATTCTGACCAGGGGAGAAATTTCATCTCTGCTGTGATTGAGGGTCTCTGTCAACTTCTCGGAATGGACAAAACTAGGACGACGCCTTTACATCCACAATCGGATGGCATGGTTGAGAGATTTAATCGTACCATCCTCAACAATCTCTCACTGCTAGTCTCAAGAAACCAACAAGACTGGGACCAAAAATTTCCCTTGTTTCTTCTCGCCTATCGCAGCGCCGTCCATGAAACAACCGGCTATTCCCCGTCTCAGACGCTTTTCGGTCGTGATCTTCGTCTACCTTGTGATCTGATTTTTGGTCGCCCTCCAGATGCGCCTTCATCGCCAGAGGGATACGTGCAGAATCTCCAGGCACGATTTGAAGACGTCCACAACTTGGCTCGAGAGCGGATCAATATACAGACGGAGAAGATGAAGACCAGGTACGACACGAAAGCCACGGGACATCAATTCAAAGAAGGTGACAAGGTTTGGTTTTATAATCCGACTCGACGTAAAGGACTTTCTCCCAAACTGCAATCGCACTGGGACGGTCCTTATACAGTCCTGAACAGACTGAACGATGTCGTAATTCGGATCCGAAAGTCACCAAGTTCGAAGCCTAGAGTCGTTCATTACGACAGGCTGGCTCCATACTATGGCCATAGTACTTAGTTCATTGATTGTAAATAGTGTAATGTAAATAATGTAAATTAGTATGACCATGGTCTTGTATATAAGTTAATGTAATTATTTATTTTGCTTAGCATTATTATTATTTAAATACTTGTATGTAATGATGTCTATGCTTTAATTTAATTTAATTTTTTTTAAATAAGTGTACATTTTGTATAATTCAGCATTATGAATGTGTTTAATTGTTATTTTCCATGTTTGCTTTAAGTGTTTTGAATAGTATAGCATTTGTTGGTAACGGGTTTGCTTTCCGATCAAAGGTTGAACTGCCCGGGACGTGCAGTCCTTGAGAGGGGGGCAATGTTATGAATTTTGTATATATCTGTAAATATTCCATTTGTTTAAATTTATTTTATTTTATTATTGTGAAAATTGCAGTATTATTAATGTATTTCCTATTGAGCATCATGTAACTCAATGCTAAAAGCCTCAGATGGTTTGCAAGGAAAACAACCTTACACCCTCATCTTTATAATGGAAGTCTATGGTAAAATCGCCAAGGAATGGGTTTATCGCCAAGTTGGCGATGGTTTTGGCGACTTATTTTTGTCGCCAAATTTGGCGATATATCGCCAAATGTCGCCAAGTTGGCGACGGATTTGGCGACTTTTTGTGCAACCACCCCCCCCTTATACCTGTACATTGGGATCCTTTCTCGCTTTGGTTCTCTATCGAAAGTTAAAGCACTTTCTGGTAATTTCTAGCATCTGAAAGCTCTGGAATAATCTGGAAAGATCTCTGAAGCCTATATAAGGGACCTCCACCAGTCCAGTTAGTGAGTTGTCTGTCAACTGCGATTGAATTCATACGAGAGGCTTTGCATTGAGAACTGTGTTTCTCTGAGCGGTTTTGTATTTGATTCGCCGTATTGAACAATACGCTACATTGTTTCTGTGTGAAAGTTTGCTGCGCTTTTATTGGATTTGAAGATTACTGAATATCTTGTAATTTTCAGAAGATATTTGTGATCGTATTGCACTGTTTATAGTGAATAAAGCCTTTTTTTATTGTTCTTATATATTGGCATCAGTCCTTTCGAACCCCGAACTCACAACAATATATATGGATATATATATATATATATATATATATATATATATATATATAAATCAACATTTGAACGGAGGGTGGTTTTGGGGTCTAAGGGTCATCATGATCGGTGAAAATATATCGAAATTTTCCGGAATTGCTTTCCTCCGAACGGCTGCAATAGGTAGCTTTATACTTTTTTGTATTGAAAGCTACGTAAAACCAACGATTAATTTATGAGTTTTAGTGAACGCGATTTTTGGCAAATTATTTTCTTTCTTTGTTGTAATCATTTTCCCAATCATACGCATAAAAATATGTATTCATATCGGTAAGCACCAAATTCTCGCCAAACTTGGCGACATTTTTTGAAATATCGCCAAATTTGGCGACCAAAATAAGTTTTTATAAATGAAGCCAATTTGGCTATTGCTCAATAATTTGGCGAATTTCTTATTCAAATTCAGTATTAACGAATCTTTTGTAAACGTTTCTTTGCATTTTAGCTTGCAGTTTTCGTGTAACTTTGTAAAATTTTAAAACGAAGATATAGGAAAGCTACCTTTTCCTCCCGGTACAGGCCGGAAGGACTTTTTTGTAATGTGCTGTCTTGTTTCAAAATGTCAGCCACCCTAGAATTTCAAACTGCTCTTTCTCAGCCATTTTTTAAGATAGAGGAAAAATAAAAAATGCTCCGGAATCCTTGTATCAAGACCTAACACGTAAGTATAAAATAACTTTGAATTTTTAACTTTTTTGTATATTTATTTTAGTTTTAAATCTTTCAGCGGCCGCCGTCTTGAAACAAGAAGGCGGACCAAGTTGGCCAAGGAACTCGGTCGAGACATTAGTGACCTTAATACACACAATTAGTTTCATCAAAATCGATTTATAAATACGGGCGTTATCGTATGACATAGATCAGACATATATATATATATATATATATATATATGGATATATATATATATATATATATATATATATACATATATATATATATATATATATATATATATATATATATATATAAATCAACATTTGAACGGTGGGTGGTTTTGGGGTCTGGGGGTCATGATCGGTGAAAATACATCGAAATTTTCCGGAATTGCTTTCCTCGGAACGGCTGCAATAGGTAGCTTTATACTTTTAGGTAGCTTTCAATACAAAAAAGTATAAAGCTACCTATTGCAGCAGTTCGGAGGAAAGCAGTTCCGGAAAATTTCGATATATTTTCACGGATCATGACCCCCAGACCCCCCAAAACCACCCTCCGTTCAAATGTTGATTTATATATATATATATATATATATATCCATATATATATATATATATATATATATATATATATATATATATATATATATATATATATATATATATCTGACCTATGTCATACGATAACGCCCGTATTTATGAATCGATTTTGATGAAACTAATTGTGTGTATTAAGGTCACTAATGTCTCGACCGCGTTCGTTGGCCAGCTTGGTCCGCCATTTTGTTTCAAGATGGCGGCCATTTAAAAATTTAAAACTAAAATAAATATACAAAAAAAATAAAAATTCAAATTTATTTACGTGTTAGGCCTTAATACAAGGATTCGAGATAATTTTTTGGTTTACCTCTATCTTAAAAAATGGCTGAGAGCAGTTTGAAATTCTAGGGTAGCTGACATTTTGAAACAAAACAGCACATTAACGCGATTACTCGCAAATTATTTTCTTTCATTGTTGTAATAATTTTCCCAATCATACGCATAAAACTATATATTCATATCCGTTAGCGACAAATTCTCGCCAAAATTGGTGACATTTGGCGAAATATGCCAAATTTGGCAACCAAAATAAGTCTTCATAAATGAAGCCAATTTGGCTATTGCTCACAATAATTTGGCGAATTTCTTATTCAAATTCAGTATTAACGAATCTTTTGTAAACGTTTCTTTGCATTTTAGCTTGCTGTTTTCGTGTAACTTTAGCTAAAATTTTAAAACGAAGATATAGGAAAACTACCTTTTCCTCCAGGTACAGGCCGGAAGGACTTTTTTGTATTGAAAGCTACCTAATAGTCATTTTTTCTAGAAATATAGAACATAGAGCATTTTTAAAAACACATGGTAAGTTTATTTAATTATTACTTTTTAGGTGCGTTCGTAATTGTATAAATACGTAACACCCATTGTCGTCGTCTGGTCTACCGTCTGTCTGTCTGTCTGTCCGTCCGTCCGCACATAACAACGCAAAAACTACCCAACCGAATGGTTTGAAATTTAAGATATATTATCTTTGCAGAATTTTGTCGAGACATTTCCAATTTTAAGAAAATCGAATCAAAACTTTAGAAAATTTTAATAAAAACATTTATTGATAAATTTGATTATTATTTTTTTAAATCGGTGCTTTCTTGTTATAGGAGCTTCCAAGGTTTAATCGTCAAGCGACCGAGATAATTATTTTATTACAGAAATTAATCTGCGGACGATAGAATTCATTTCACCGAATTAAAAATCATCAAGATCTGAATATTTATATAACTAACTATAGTACGAACGCACCTCATTTGTCACGTTTGACGTACAATTTCCTTTTCACTTTTGTCATTTTGTCATATTTCATTTCCCAATTTTAGAGAACCGCTTGCTGAAGCTTTACACCCGATTGGAAACATTACAATTTAACTTTATTCTGATATTCGTTCGGAATATGTTTACCATTATAAATGTAACTGTATATACATAATTTTCTCTATTCGTTTATTATTTTCTCTGATTTTGCATTTAGATATCTGAATACAATGCATTTCACAATTTTTTTGATTCGTGAAATGACAATGTCTACTGTCGCAAGGTGCGAAAACATAAAATTTTTAGATGTATAATTGTGAAAAAAGAGTGTATTTAAACGCAGTTGACGGTATTTATCACTTAAACTTATGTTATTTCAGTCATTTGCTTAAATCTTTCTAAAGGTATTTTAACATCTTGCATAATTTTAATGATTTTTTTTCAAAAAAAATTCTTTTGTGAACAGCAGAAAAAAAAAAACCTGGAACAGATAACGCAATCAAAATACTTTTAATTTGATTGCTAAAGCATATCATTTAGAAATTTAAAAAAAGAATGGGGGAAAAACGTTTTAATTATTACATTCCTATGGTTTATTTTAAAATGTCATCTGAAAACTTTCTTATAGCCATAACCACAAAAAATAAGAAACATTTCATTTCTAGGTATTCCTAGGTAAAACTTCTAATAATTTTTATTTTTTTAAAAGTAGACCGTAAAAAAGGATATTTGTAAAATAGGATTATTATTCATTTCTAGGTATTCCGAAGACTCCTAATAATTTTTTTTTTTTAAGTATACCGTAAAAAAGGGTATTTGTAAAATAGGATTATTATTTTTAATATACTTTACTTTTTTTTTTTTTTTTTTTTTTTACTAATAAGTAGAATGTGCACTCAGAAATAAAATAATATTTGACTAATTTTAGAAAGTAATACCCATTAAATGTAGAATAAAGTTTTCCAATTATTTCCCGAACTTAATACAAAAATCCAATTGAGTGAAGAAAAGGAAAATTTCATTGATAATGAATCCATCGAAATGAATTGTTTTCAGCACGAACAGTGAAATGGTTCCTAGAAATCATTTAAATTTTCTAATGAAAACTTTTACTTTTAAATTTCATTTATTAGAATAAAAGCGCAATATATATATATATTCCCAAACGGAAATTTGGCTTCGAATAAAAGGAAATGTTATTGCCAAATTGTTCTTTAAAATTTAGAATGCAATTTTATGACTCAGCTGAACAACATAAAATTGCTGTGTGTAAAAAAAAGATACTATAAATTAAATCAGGTTTATTCTAGATAATTGTTTTTTTTAAATAACAATGACAATAGATAGCGCCCAATACTATCTCGTGATAAATGTCTGTCAGTTTGAGTGTTCAATTTTATATGGAAATCGTTTATTTATTATTTACTGATCGTGAGAATATCACCGTTAGAAGTGTACGAAACTAGTCGGTTTTTTATTAAGAGGTATTTAAAACCTTTTTTATGTGTGATGTAATCACTTTTAACATGTAAATGCATACTTTATTTAATTACGATATCACAAAATTACATAAATTCCACAAAGTTGTTCGTTGACAGTTCCTTTTCCCAGATTTGATAAACTATCATTTGTCAATGATATTTTATCAAATTAAAAAGACACACGAATATATTTTTTTAAACAATGGCAATACCAACTTAACAATACGGGAGTGAGGCATATGGACACTCACAAAAAAATGATGAAAGACAAATACAATACTCAGAGATGAAATTTTTGAGGAGTGTGAAGGGATGTTCGATAATGGACAAAATAAAGAATGACTACATCAGAAGAGAGCTTGAGGTTATGCCAATATGAAATAAAATAGGAAATTACAGAAGGAAATGGAGGGACCACATGGGAAGTATGGATTCTGATCGCATACCAAAAGGAGCCTTGAATTATAAACCAAGGGGAAAAAGAGATAGAGGAAGGCCACGAAAGAGAAGGTTTGAGGTCGGAACAGGCTTATAGCCTTAAACCATGTTTTGGGATGATGATGATAAAAAGACTTAATGTTTTTAAATTTATCTTCAAATAGCTATTGAGTGTTTACATTTGCAGCCATTTTATTTCTTCTTTTTTATAACAGAGAAAATAAGCGTGTAGTTAGAGATTGTAGGATCTTGGCGGGGTTGGTGAGGGTAACTCTTAGGGGTCAGAGCTCTCTAGCTCATGATAAAATATAAAAATATTATCTTATTATCAGTGCAATACTGAAAGTAAATACAGTATTTCCGAGAATGGACTTTTTTTTAATTCGATAACAAATAATGAATAACAGCTATTGATATGTTATACCTGCAGGAGAATAATATGTAAAATCTGGAATATTTTTAGTAGTGTTCCTTGATTAAGTTACAAATACCGCCAGTAGATGGCACTGTATTGTCTCAAACTGTAACAATGCTCAAAATAACCTAGAAATTTCAAAGCTCAAACCATATTTTTGATGATGTAACAGCTAAACGGAATGAAGACTAGAAATTGATTGAACATTGATCTATTTTTATGTGTTTGATCGTTTTTACAGTTTGGTGTCACCATAACGCCATCGGTCGGTATTTATAACAAGGCACTGTAGAAACAAGCGATTTCCATCTTCACACATTAATCTGATGCAGTAACTGTTATTAACGTTTACTTGTTATTCATTTCTAAAACTGCCAGCTCACATATTTATGCCAGTTTCCTATAATATCAATGTGTGTCTTACTAATTCAGCCAATAAATCTCTAACTCATTCATAGAAAGTTGAAATACAGTGTACATTTTAGAGAAATCTACATATTTAAAAAGAAAAGCGCATTCTGTCAAACTTTCCCACACGAATATTGTCTCTTTGCGCATGCGCCAATGTTTTTTGAAGGCTTCTAACCTCAAAAAGGGAAAATCTGATAGATTAGCCCTCACCTGTTTAGCCTAGATGGATTGAAAAGGGTTGATTGAAAACGGATGGAGTCACCATTGCATTGAAAGCATAGACGTAATACTATATTTTTGTTCTGAGATTGAAAGCAAAAGCTTTTTTTAAGAACTCATGTTTCCACCACTAAATTTGCATATTTTTCACAGACTTTTAAAGAGAGCTTGGATACAGTTAAATATTTATAACGGATTTGAATGTCAGAGAGTTCGGAAAATGCGAAAAAAATTTTTATTGTTATGTTAAAGTAGCCAACGCGAAAACAAACAAAAAAGCGAGAAGAAAACATTTCTTTTACAACTAAATAACGATATTTTTTCACGAAATTTTTACACGGGCTGTAAAACCATTTTATTTATCAACAATAAAGATTTAAAAGAGTTCGGACAAAAATAACTTTTTATTTTAAAACTATGAAACGATCCTACGTAAAGAAGAAAATGAGCACTTTTATCACTAAATATCAATATTTTTTCGTAAATTTTTCATTTAAAAATATAATTTCATACAAAATTTTAAAGAGAGCTTGGATACAGTTATATTTATAACCTATATAAATGTCAAAGAACTCATGTTTCCACTACTAAATATGCATATTTTTACAATTTTTTTTTAAAAAAAAGCTTGGATTCAGTTATATGTTTATAACGGATTGAAATGTCAAAGTTCGGAAGATGAGAACTATTTATTTATTGCTATGTTAAAGGATCCGACGCGAAACAAACAAACAAACAAAAAAGCGACAAGAAAACATTTCTTTAAGAACTAGATAACCATATGTTTTTTTTTGCGAAATTTTTACACGGCCTGTAAAACCGCTTTATTTATTACCAATAAAGATTTCAAAGAGTTCGGACAAAAAGAACTTTTTATTTTAAAAATATGAAACGACCGTATGTAAAAAAGCAAGAAAATAAGCGCTTTTATCACTAAACATCAATATTTTTCCACATATTTTTCATTTAAAAATACTATTTCATACAAAATCCGGTTAAAGATATAGAATAATAAAAACTTGATGTTTATTTTTAAATTCGTTATCACGGGCCATGGCAACCGATATAAATGTCAGAGAACTTATGTTTCCACTACTAAATATGCATATTTTTTCAAATTTTTTTAAAAAGAGCTTGGATACAGTTATATATTTATAACGGATTGAAATGTCAAAGTTTGGAAGATAAGAACTATTTATTTATTGCTATGTTAAAGAAGTCGACGCGAAGCAAACAAACAAACAAAAAAGCGAGAAGAAAACATTTCTTTTAGAACTAGATAACCTTGTTTTTTTACAAAATTTTTATACGGCCTGTAAAACCACTTTATTTATTAACAATAAAGATTTCAAAGAGTTCGGACAAAAAGGACTTCTTATTTTAAAAATATGAAACGACCGTATGTAAAAAAGCAAGAAAATAAGCGCTTTTATCACTAAACATCAATATTTTTCCGCGAATTTTTCATTTTAAAATATTATTTCATACAAAATCCGGTTAAAGATATAGAATAATAAAAACTTTATGTTTATTTTTAAATTCGTTGTCACGGGCCTTGGCAACACCGGGCGCTGGTCAAATAGTAGTTTTTAAAAGCGATAAATTGTGTTTTTCACAGTTGACAGATTTATTTTTCAACATTTATGAGGACTGTATCGTCTGCTTTATCGTTGTTCGATATAACATATAAGCATAAAAAACTATTTACAGAAAGAGTTTTAAATATTCTGCAGAAATTATATTTATCAAAGAATGCTTTTCAAATACTAGCATTTTATTTTTCCTTGCACCTCTAAAACTTGTTCATGCGATACTTTTCGGAATACATATGTATTTATTTTTTTACTTAAATTCCTTAATCCAAAACATATGGAGGTATATTTATTTACTGATTTCCTACCTTAGCAGAAAGGAATTTTCTTTTCTCACAAACTATTGGAAATCTAAAGAAAACTGGAAATCTGAAGAACAATCTTCTTTTTCATATGAAGAAAAAATACATTTTCAGTACATTTGCCATATGGTGTTCATATTTCATAGCGCAAGATTTATATTTTTATGAAATGCGATGTAAGAAACACCTTGGAGGTATTTTCATTGCAGTGTAACATTTCTTTGGATGCAAAGTTAAATAGTCTGTGTAGCTTAAAAGTAAAACTTCATGATGTCATAAAATAAGTACTTAGGCACAAAAGGAAAACAAGAAATTAAATGTAATTTTTTTGTGCAGTTTGAACAGTTTAAAAACTTTATATTTGATTTTTGTTTTAAAGGGGAAAGTATATGTGTACTATTTTTGTTTTTACTTTGAGTCATAGTAAATAAAGGGAAATGTGTTAAAATTTAATGTATGTTATCTTGAGCAGTAGACGATCCATTATATTTGTTAAATGGGAAAAATATTTAAATTTATTATTTGTTTTAAACTATATAAGTAGTTATGTCTCGGGTTTTCATTTTGATTATATAATCCTAAAAGTCCAGAATGTATTTTAAGTGGTTATGCTACAATAAGATATAAATCTATTTTTGAAATTGCTTGACAAATATTTAACCACTCGGATATGTACAGGGAGTTACGTTTTAAACCTTATAAGTCCATTTAATATGAAAAGACACCCCAAAACTCTTTATGTATCGATTAGATGAGTATAAAATTAAAGAATGGGAATCGTTGGTTCTAAGCCTTTGTGCGGATAAAGTTAGAAGTCATAAATTAAAATAAGAAATAAGTATAATACCAGTGAGTGAAATGCACTGATGCGTCGCAATACTTAACATTAAGCAAAATTCTACCTAAATCCTAAGTTAATTAAAAATTATACATTTGCGTTGTGAAATTTAAGAAATAAACAGAAACCTTTTAAACCGTTATCTAGCACACACATTTTACTAATAGATTTATCTAAAAATTATAAATTGTTAACCACAAAAGGATTAGACCTAAGATAAAATTGAAACTAAAAGTTTATTTACAAACACATAAAAAACATTAAATTAAAAGAGAAAATCTAAAAAAGAGAACTATTTCAAAGAAATTAAACAATAATTGCTTTTAAAATTAATTTGGTCACACATTGACCAAAACACAATGACAGGACATATTTCTGTCCGTAAATTATTCTTATTACTTTTGCATTTTTCATCAAGTAAAAATTATGATTAGAAGTTTTATAATTAAAATTATACTTATTCATTTTCAAAATATATTACACTGATTCAGGCGTTTACAAACTCAACCCTGTAAATTAATACTAAAATAATATTTTAGTCACAGTAAATGTATAACGTAAAATTATACCTTTTTTTTCACCGTTGAGCAGAAGATGACTAATGCTTGGTTGCATGATGATAAACACAGAATCACTAAGTCCTTTATAGTTCTTGTTGACTTTGCGTACAAATTCTAACTTATTTATGACGCGAATTCAAAGTTCTGTAGTTATTATTTTTTTTATACGTGCATAAGCACAAAACAAGTCGCTTGGCATAACGCCAACAGGTGCGGGTTACTTTCAGTGTTTAGAATAATTGAACTCAGCTTTTATTGCTAATGATGATCGCAAGCTGCTGCGTATTGTGTAGTAGCACCAATGCTGACAACTCCACATTGATACTACTGCTTATTCTGCTACTAGTAATTACAGCGGGATGAAGAGTCATTACTCTTATTATCTTATGCATGGTATTTAAACTCCGCGCTGGATTTAACCCTTTCACGCTCAAGGGAAATATTTTTCCCTTCTACAAATATCGTTATCAATTGTCCAATTATTATTGAATCGATATTTTTTTTACTGAATGTCAAGATAAAACGTATGTCCAAGGCGGCAAATGTGTTTCTGAACGAATAAAAAAAAAGAACTGTCAAACTTTATTGCGCCAAAACCAAAACATTCGCGGGCTGAACTAATAATATCTTGAAAGTGTTTTGGACTTGAGAAAATTAGAATACCATAACTAACTATTTATTTTACTTTTCTGATAATTTTTATTATGTTTTTTGTATTACAAAGCAATAAATAAAATACCGATATAATAAACCTAACTCTTCGTTTATTTACTTTTATGGTCCATAGTGAAAAATATTTCCCATGAAATTATAGGAAACCTATACACCCTGCTATGTTTTTCTGGTGATATTCTCTTACTTTACACCCACAATAGCTAAAATATTGTGTTGTATTGGCATATTTTGTCTTGGCATATTTAGTCTTATGGTCCTGTAAGGGTTAACTGGTAAAGTTGTTATAACTGCTCTGATCTCGTACGGTTCTTAATTCATAACTTCTCCATTTCAAACCCTGAACTCAAGTCTTAAAACTGAAGTGTATCTAGTCCGAAGTGTTTTCTGATCTGTTGTTAGTGTAAAGTGATTTTCTAGATAGAGAGTGAGATATATTTTTCTTGCATAGCCCCCTCTCTTTTCTCTTCCCTCTTGGAGGTTGATCTTCGCTATTCCCCACGCCAATGGGAATATTGCAGAAAATTCCTTACTGATATTTCGTTCCTTCATATTCCGCCGTCGTTTTCTCAGGTTCTGAGTGGATGGAACGTAAAGTATATTCTCGAATACGAAATTGCTGTTTACCGTCTGGGACTGACCTTTGGCCCTGCTATGTGCAGCTATTTATAAACTCTTTTTCTTGACATGCTATAAATTTCCTTTTGTTCGAACTGCCAACGTGTCGCAGACTACAGGCGACAGTCTTAAATTTACTGTTTTTTATTGCGTGAGAAACTACTAGCATGTGTTCTGCTGTTACCTTTTTTTTAAATTTAGCCAGTTGATAAATATAATTAATAAAAATAATAAAGGTACATTGAAATGAATAATGACATTAAATTGGGTATTACAATACAAACACATAGATATTAAATATTAAGTTTTATGTTTATTAGAACCTGAAATGTGAATATTATTGTTTTTATTTGGATAAAGTTCCATTTTGTTGACGTGATATTGAAATGAAGTTTTTATTTCGCAATTGCGAATGGTGTGGCGTTCATTCCCCACAGCAGAAATTATCAATGTATATATTTTCTATTATTGAATTTAAGCTTTCTATGATTGATAAAATAAAAATAATTTATTTTTAAGGTACGTTTTTGAATTTAAATTATTAACAAAATGTATCAGTCTATGCTAAGGTTCATTGTACCGTATGCACAGGACAGTCTCTTTATCCTGAAAAAGCGTGCAAACGGAGAGAGCTGCAGTTTGGTAACGGTATAGTAAAGTGATTATACCTGGACGAAAACAATCGATAGCAGCGCCTCTAGTTGTGAAATTTAAATGTTATTGATCCTATCCCAAAAACTATGAAATATACTGAAAAACAAAATATTTGAAAAAGCTTGTAATGTGAAATGATATCTTACATGTAAAAGTAACTTTATTAGAAGCCGTGAAAGATAATTTTTTCTATATTCAACCAACGGCTTAAATACGTCACTAATCGCGTGCAGAATTGTGGCATTATAAGACTGATGCACGTTTACTAATAAAAATAACACATGTAAGCAAGATACAACTTCTTTAATAAGAAAACCAATTTAAGTTTGCTGAATGTGCCTACCATCGTCAGCAATAAGCATGCATCGGCTCACATGCATATGCATGAACTGCTGCATATGTATGAGATGGTGGACATATTGTGCACACTACTGTTGGTTTTCTTATTAAAATAAATTCCTTACCATTGTTAATTTGATTAGTAAATGTACATCTGCATATTGATTCATACATCTCCACGTGAATAGTGATGTATTTATATAAGTGATTACATATCGAAAAACGCATATTTCAGACCTTCTAGTAAAGTTATTTTTCTATGTAATACACCATTTCATACTAAATCTAGGACTAAATCTAGTTACCTTTGTAAATCATATGTTTTACACTTCCTTTCATAGAAGCAGTGTCGATTTTTTAATTAAAATAGTTCCTAAAAGGCATTATGAATAAAACATCACCTGTCTATGTTTTCAAACTGACTAACTGTGTTTGCGGAATTAGATCTTATTATCTATTTCCAGCACTTAAAATAGAACTACAGTTTTTCTATTTATTCAATAATAACAAACATTTCAAAAAGTGAATTACTCTATTTATTTTGAGACTGCAAAATATATTTTCAAATTATAAATTTCTCGGAAATGTCTGTTTGCTGTTCTTTAAATGAAACAAAGTCATGTCTTAAATTATGAAAATTCAAAGCATTTCTTCGAAAAATTTCAAACTAAATATAGTTTGGAAGAAAGCTGCAAAAATATGCAAAATTAAAATAATAATGCTTTGACCAATATTGTTTAATTGTGTCCAAATATGAAAAGAAAGGGGCATATACTTTTATAAGCAAAAAACTATATTAATATATATTGTATACTTTTATATTTACTATCGAAAAAAGATTCTGAAATTCCATACAAATTAAGCCTACAAAGTCCTAATATAATTTTGTACAATAATAATTTAAATGAAAATTGTATGTTAATGTAAGAGATTATTCCATTTGCCAAATCAAAAGTATTAAAACAAACTAATCTACATTTAATTTATTTGCATTTAATTTACGTTAAACACAAAGTAATTCCTTGAAAACTGTAATCATGATACAGTGTGGCAGAGGTAAGAGTTTGAGTTAGCGGTTTGTGTCACCACAACTACAATATGAAACCAATGATGTAGGTATTGCTAATAAGCAGCACAATAAAGTTCATAAGAAGTCATTTTGAAGCAAAAAATGAAAGGAACATAAGTGAGCTGTTTCTTAATCTACGCTTAGCGTGAAAATCTTTAGAAAAATATTTTTAACATTGGCAGATTTTTCTATTGAATGTTTGCACACCAGATGGCATGTTCTAGTCAGATTGGTTTGGCGCAAAAGAGTTTTTTTATGAGTGTGATAATAACTATCCACAATCAATTTAATTTACGTTGTTGCCATAGTAGAAGACCTTTATAAAAAAAAAGGGGGTGCGACATGTGCAAAGAAAGCTTTCACAGACTGAAATCTTTTGTCTAAACTGTGGCAACCCACATTCCATAACTTGGCAGTGCTTATCCGGATATTTTTTTTTTATTAGACAAGAGAAGTAAGTCAACAAGCATTTTTTTTAGCGATAATGGCTAATAAAGGTAGAGGAAATCCAGGAAATCATCCGTGTGTGAGTACCTCTGATATACAGAGAGGGGGGATTAATAAAACACGAAATGTGCATGATGAAATTAATAGATATTAATTATATGAAATTAATAGCGAAAACATATGAATATAATTCCGAAATTCGCCGTACAAGAGAAATATTTAAATAAAACATTTTATTTAAACTTGTTTTTTTTTATAATATTTTGAAGACATTAAGTATTAGATTGCTTCTCATCTTCAAACAGCACTTTCTTTTCTGTTATTAACTGACATTTCTAAAATAGCAGTAGTAAATAAAACATCCATATTTCAAGCAGGCGTGATGATGTGTTCAAACTACAATAATTTGGATGAACCTTTAATATACAAAGTCCTAGGATAAAACTGCGAGGAACAAACGGCGCTATTCTTCTTTGATTCTGATTGAAATACTATGACAGTCCATTAACTTTACCTCCCAATACTATGAACATTTTTTAATAGACTTGATCCACTATGATTCTGAACGCCTCATATATTAAAAATAAAAAGGGAAATAATTCCTCAAAAATAGTTATCTATAAAACATAAACTAGATATATTTCTAAATTGATTGAAATTCTTCGTAATATTCGAGTTTATTACCTATTTCCTCGTAACTAAAACTTTAGTACGCCATTTTCAATTCATTCAATAATAATAAATATTGATAAAAGCAATATATTGTGAGACAACAAAATGTATTTTCCCATTATTATTTCTCTCAGAATATTTTTTTTGTTATTCACTGTAAGCAGGCAATCTTACTTTTTTATGAAAGGGAAGGAGGGATTTGTTAAAATAGAAATAAGAAAGTAGCGTATTATCTCCATGTAGACAATGGTGTGTAACTGTGTAATTTCATTTTTTAAATCTATTTATATAGAAATTATTTGAAATGAGTGAAAAAAAAGACGGAAAATGTACAATTTCGATTCTGATTGCGTGAAATATTTACTGTAGTTGATATTTATAAAAGTGAAATATCTTTTATTATCTGTCTAAAGCAATTACATTTTTTTAACAGGGGAAACGTATGACAATAATTACGATATGCACATATAGATTAAAATACAGTATCAAAATGGTGTTCTCCTTTTTACAGTATATTTTAGACACAAAATATGATTGCACATTTTCAGACAGTGTATTATATGCACTTAGAAACTGCTGAAATATGCATACATGTATGCATGAAAAAACTCCAAATTCGCTGTTAAATTCGAAAATATGTACTTTTAGTGAAATATTACTTACCGCTAAATGCAATTTGTTTTTTTTTCAACTATTATTATATCTAAGCATAATTAATAATTCAATTAATAATTACTACTTATAAACAAATCTATTATTGATAACAGTTTTATTTAAATTTTTATGAGATTGCGATTTTTATTGTTTTATTCTGTTGAGTATATAACTACACATTTTCTAAATTTTATACAGATGGATTTTATTCTTTAACATCTAAATCAATTTTAAATGTGGAAAATGTACTTCCAATATCAATCGATGTTACTGGGATATTTTTAGTACTTTTATAGCATTTGTCCTCACTTTATTTGGTAGTTCATGTGTATCATCATTCTAAAAGTCGTTTATTTTTTTCTATATCTTTAAAACTTGATTTTTTTGCATGAAATAAAAATAAATTTCTCTCTGATTTACCCTTTTCAAAGTGACTCAGAAATGACAGAATTGCACTTTTAAAATTTATTTTACGAATGACATCATTTAACAGAAGATTCTTCTATCCAGTTTTTTAATGGCTGGAATTAAAAAAAAAAAATCATACTGAGATTTTTCTGTAGAAATTTATCATTCAGCATTTGTTTAGTGGAGGCAATTGAAGAATACCTATCACAAGTAGTATTTGGATATCGTGCTGTGAAAAATTAAAGAGTTTTAAAACAAACTGAACAAGACAAAGCTAAACAGTTAAAAATATACATTTAAGTACATTTTTATGACATATTATGCATTTAAAATGCAAATACATAACCATAAAAACGTTTGGAAATATGCAAATGCACATGCAGATATGTAATTTCATATAATCCGCTGTTTACTTATTATTCTCAAATTAACGTTTCTTTTCTTTTTTTAACCCATTTTATTATAACTAATAGTAGTAAATAAAACACTTCTCAGACAGTGGGAAGGACCTTAAAAGTTTATATAATCTATATATTTAAAACGAAAAGCGCATTCTGTCAAATCCACATGAAAATCGTCTCTTTGCGCATGCGTCAACTTTTTTTGAAGGCTCCTACTCTCAGAAACGGGAAACCTGATTGATTACCACAACCTTCACCTGTTTAGCCTGCAGCTTAGGGGGATTGAAAAGGGTTGATTGAAAACGGATGAAGCCATACCATTGGATTGAAAGCATTCCTTCGAATTTATTTTTGCTCTGAGGTTGAAAACTAAAGCTTCTTTTTAAAGAACTCATGTTTTCAGTATTAAATATGCATATTTTTTCTCAAAATTTTAAAGGAAGCTTGGATACATTTATATTTATAACCGATTGGAATGTCAGAGAGTTCGGAAGATGAAAACTATTTTTTTTATTGCTATGTTAAAGGAGCCGACGCGAAAACAAACAAATAAACAAAAAAGCAAGAAGAAAACATTTCGTTTACAACTAGAGAACAATATTTTTTTTTCACGAAATTTTTACACGGGCTGTAAAACTGTTTTATTTATCGCCAATAAAGATTTCAAAGAGTTCGGACGTAAAGAACTGAACATGGGTATAAAAAAAATAGCGCTTTTATCACTAAATATCAATATTTTTTCGCGAATTTTTCATTTAAAAATATAATTCCATACAAAATCGAGGTAAAGATATAAAATAATAAAAACTTGATGTTTTTTTATTTTTTTATTATCACGGGCCCAGGCGACTCCGGGCGCGGGTCAGCTAGTTTATTAAACGAGGCAATTATATTTTTTATTAATTTATTGTTTTTCTTTTCCTGGCCTTTAATCCGATATTCAACGGATAATGTCTGAAATTCTTTTAAAAGAAATTTATGTTTTTCGTTCTTTTTTCTTCTAAATGCGGGAAATTTTCAAGCTTAAATAAATTTGTTTACATTTTGTTGCATTTGAACTTAAGATCTTAAATGTTTCTTAAATTTAAATTATTTCATGTGACTACAGCGTGATTTTTTTCTCTCGAAAGCTAATGCATTTAAACAAATCCCGTTCATTAAATTTGTGGAATGTATTTTTATACATAACATAACAAAATTGAATAGAAAATTTTAAAATAACCTGGAACTAAATATTTAAAGTTTGTTGCAAAATTTTGGATATATATTTTTTTTTTTCAAATCTAAAATAAAATAAAAAATTCTATTGGAAGATCTTGTTTTTTTTTTTTTTTTTTTTTTTTTTTTTTTTATTTTACTTTAGAAAGTAAATTAACACAGTTTACGCCGGTGTTTAGTATAACTATTTTTTTTTTCATTGATGTTTATATTATAAATTAAACATGTCACACACACTGTACGCGGTGCACTACTTCAAAAGGTAGTCTATTTCATTAGCCTACTTCATCATTAAAAAGTAGCGCTAACAGTTTGGCATTTTACATATGTTTGACTTACCTTTCCAAATACACAATGTGCTTGATTCAGCTGCGCAAAGTACATTTTGCGTACCGCGTTTACATTAACCAGTTGATTACGGGCCAGGAATGGTGACTATTTTTATATTCAATCGTATCACAATTTACAAAAATATTTCTTTGTGGTGGATCTCTCTGGAAATATCTTAGTATAAGTGTATTGCTGACATTAATTTTGAAAATGTAATACGACTAGAATACAAAATAGTTGCTGAGACTACATGTGTTCCGGCCCTGTAATCAAAGGGTTAACAGTCACAGACATTGCAAAGTGCACAATGTATTATATATATGCAAAAAAGAGACAATTTTACTTTAAACTTCAATTTCAGGCGCAAAATATTTAAAAGTAACGAATCACAAAACAGTAAAGGATGATTTTTTTCATATAAAAATTATTTTTTTTTATCACTGTTTATTTGTTTAATTACTGCAAAAACTTAGCTAAAAATTTTTATTTTTACTTTTAAATAACATTTTTAAACAATATGATGTGAAATTATTAATTAAATATTAATATATAAAGAGCATAAACTTAAACAAATTGTATACGAGTTACAAAGTAAACTGTCATGCCATTTTTATAGTATGTATTATTTCTGTTGTCAACATCCCTTTTTCTAAGCAAATACAAAACACAGAACGATAATTGAGATACCATATGAAAGGATTTTAAACCGGCTTATGACATAGTACACTTACATTTCGTTAAAACATGTTTTTTGATGAAAAATTGCTGTTAGTTAAAAATTAAATCAGCAATGTGTTCATAAATGAAATTTAAAGTTATTCTCAAATAAGTGCTGCCACAAAAATAAAATACCACATTATATCATTCTCAACAATAATTATAAAAGAAATTGTAAAATAAAGATTTCTACACGAGTTTATTTTATATTTATGATTAAAAAGCAAAATTTAAATTCAAATGCTCAATTTATTTTCCTTGTTCTATGTTTGTTTGTTTTTTTTGTTTTTTTTTTTGGGGGGGGGGACAGCTGATGTAATATTCTAATGCAGTTAAAATGCGATTGATATATATATATATATATATATATATACATATATATATATATATATATATATTTTTTACCTTCGCTATCAGCGATCGGTTTTTACTATAACTTTGATGAGATAAATGAGATGATATTCTGGCTTGACTACTATTGTTACAGATATTTTTAGTCCTTGTTTTTTTATATAAATTTAAACTAAATATATTAAAATGCAGAAATGTGCAGAATGTCGAAATCTTCGCACGAGTCCACTGGTTTTAAATTATTTTCGTGCATAAACGAAGTCCAACATTCAAAGATGTTTTTTGGATCATCAAAAGCCTGTTATTACTATTCTGATTACGTCCGAATCTTTTAAAAAATCGAACTTTTTTAATTTACTAATGAAGACCTTCTGTAGTTCATATAAAATCAAGTAATACATGCTTAAAATTAAAAAAAAAAAAGTTTCGAAAAATAATACTTTTGTATTTAAATTCTAAGAAGTTTCTCATAAAAGATTAAAAATCCCCATACATGAATGAAAAAATATACATGATTGATAATTGACCTAATCCTAAATACCGCATGTAAACAAACTTACTTTAATTTCTATTTATTTTATTTTATTTTATTTTTTATATTTTTTTAGAAATTATAACTTTGAAAACTCTAAAGTGGTTAAACCAAACCTCATTAATTGTAACATCTTTAATGGATCGATTCTTCTACTAAGCAATATCTTGAAAAAATTATTTATTACTTTTTTTCTTGTGTAGTAACAAATAGAGAACATATTGAAAATTTTGTCTGAATGATATAATTTTTGTACTCGGATCACTATTTGGTAGTAAATAAAACATATTTATATATAACAAAAGATTTTAAATCATTATTTATAATTTTTTTTTTAGTTTCAATATTGTAGGAATGTAGTCAATGAAAATGATTTAATGGAGAAAGCAAAGCAGTGATCATAGAATGTGTACCATATTAATGTCGCGATAATCACAAAAACTTCTTGGAAAGTAAAAACGTTTATCTTACTATTGAGGCTACCCTAAACGTGTAAAACGGAAAGGTTTGTTTATTATCTAGAAACGTGAATTTTATTCTAATTGCTTGCGAAAAATTTTAATTAATTATTTCAATATTCTTCTCATTATTTTTACAATGTCACTAATTTTTGAAAAAATCAACACTTAGAAAATAAAAAACTTTTCATTTTGTTGCCATTCATGAATCACTTTTGCGGGTTTTTTTTTCTTTTAAATTTTATTTCTGGATACGATGTCAATAATTTTTATTTCGCATTGTTGTCGGACACAGGATACGTAGAAAAACACGTAAATAGAAGAATTTTATAGACCTCATTTGGATTGTTCTATATATTACATTGAGAGGACTGTATGGACCAAAAGTTAGAGGCTTACAAAAGTTTTATTGACCCGACCCATTATGCAATCTAAAAATTGGGCCCGGCCCATATCAATATATACAAAACATGCTGATATTTCAGAAGCAACGTTATCCTACAGTTAAAATTCTTCAAAAAACACATTTAAATATGCTTAGATTTTAATTTCAGATTATATATATCCGCAATTCATGCAATGTAATAATGGATAACAAAAAATATTAACAACTACTTAGATAAATACGTACATAAACACTCATTAAAAAAAAATGACTCAGACATTTTCTTTAAAATAATATTTCAATAAGAAAATCAACGTCGTTAAGAATGAATGAAAAACACGGCAAAAGAAAATAACAATTTAAAAGCTCCAGGAAAAAAAGTTTTTAAAAGATTTCTCTGTAATTAATGAAGCCAATATAGCTTTCAAAAGATTTCTAAACAAATGTAAAACATCACATTATTTTTACAAAAATGAATAAATAAAATGCTGCCCCAACATGGGCTCGGGGAAAGAAAAAAGTTCAGGTCTGGTTCGTACCAGAAACAAAAGTAAGGCACAGCCCGAGTCTATACACTGTTAAAAATTTGCAGCAAACTGTCCAATCATTTGGCCGTTTTTATAGAAAACGGTTACATAACCGTAATTTTACTCTATTATGACTATAATATGGGCAATAATATGGTCAGAATAGAGTTAAGTTACAGTTATGTAACTGTTTTCTATAAAAACGGTCAAATGACTGGACAGTTTGCTGCAAATTTTTAACAGTGTAGAGAAATGTAAGGTCTGGACGCGGGGCGAGTATTATGAAAAAAAGAAATTGACCCGATCGCGGGCCCAGCTCGTGTTTCGGGCCAGACACGAGCCCGTGAAGACCTCTAATTACCATATCCCATGTGCAATAAAATTAAAGCATATTTGCTAGGATTAAGTGACAATAAGTAATAAACATGTAATGATATTGCTAATATATCTAATTTATTTATCTCCAACTGAGCTGTTGCATATGTTTTAAATTTTACAGAGTAACTGATAAGAATGAAAATTTAATACAATAACTAATAGAAATATATTACTTTTAAAAAAACTCCGAAACGTATGTAAAATTTATGTGAATTCAAAAGTAGCACATATGGCAGTTGCCGAGACCATACGCTTAAATAACTACTTTTTATAAACAATGTTATTAAAAAAGTTGCGAAAATCAAAGATTTGGGAATTTAAGTTTTCAAAATAACTATTTATAGATATTTTTAAAAAATAGTCCTCCCGAAGTAATGATTTACGATTATTAAAACTATTTATCACTTTAGCTCTTAAATTTTTGTGAGAATGCAGAAAATTATTTTTCAATGGAATTAAAGTCTCATTTTATCAGAAATCTTCCAGATAGTGGCATATTCATGAAGTAGTAGCATATTCATGAATGTAGATCCTTGTCGCGAACACATCGAATGGCAACTGTTAAAATCATTCATCATAACTATCTCAACACCTTGCTCTTTCACGCATCTTGATTTTTGAAATATAATTCATAGAAAGCATTTATTATTACTCCGTGATACAGTGATACTTTTAGTTAACCATTTCCTACAGCTGGCCTTCAAATATATAATTTATCTTACTTAAGATACGGTTAACGTTCATGAAAAAATAAATCGTTATTTTTTATTTTTCCCTTTTTTACATTTTTCGAATCCTTATAGTATCTAGAAAAAGCCCCTAGAACGGTTATGTAAAATTCGAAATATTTAAAAAGTTACAGCTAATTGAAAGTGAGCAAGGACCGGCTGAAAGACATATATACGGGACCTGGAGAGGTACAGATGCACGCGGGCTGAATTCTTTGCTTCGTAGGTATGAATGCAGGCACCGCGGACTAACTGTCAGTTGTAACATATAGCGATTAACTAAAAAATTGTATACTCTATTTCTTTAGTAAAACCTTAAGCGCGTTTTCTATTGAAACGACATTTTTCAGCGTGCCGTGCATTTGAGTAGATCAACCAATAAACATTTTTAATTTTAGAAATTAAAAATAATTTATTTTGTGGGGTCATGCACATTTCATATGTAAAAACAGCCGCAACAACAAACAATAGCAACAACAACAACAACAATAATAATACTTTTAAGCAAAACTGAAGTAAATTGCAAAAAAAATGACACTGTTTTACTTACCCATCATACGTAGTATAGGGTAAGTCTTGTAATCGTTTTGAAAATCGAAAAAATTTTTTTGACGGATTTACACGTTTCAGACACTGGAGATTCCGAAAAACATATTTTTAGAAAAAAAAATTTGCCGTCCGTCTGTGTGTCTGTGTGTGTGTCTGTGTGTGTGTCTGTAAACGCTCTATCTCCCGAAAAAATTGAGATAGAGACTTGCAATTTGGTATGTACTTAGTATGTAATAATGGGAAGAAGCCTATTTCATTTCAATAACCTCGATTAACCGGAACTATTTTTTTCGGACTCTCGAAATATTCGTTCTGATAAAAGGTATATAAAAATTTTCGAAATTGTTTATTTTAAGAAATGAATATAAAAGACAACAAAAAAACATAAATTTTGCATCAAGCATGAAGTCGATCGGATAATTAGTTGCTGAGATATTTGTAATCCTATTTTCCACATTCTTCGATTTTTCATGACCCTGTATTTCATCCAAATTTCACTTCAAAGATATATTTTAATTGGAAATTTGACGCTTAATCAGATGCAATAAACCGCTAGTTAATATAATTATTATTTTTGGAGTTATAAGGAAAAACCTCTTTGAAGCAATTCAGTAATCGAGCCTATAAAGTTATGACGTCATCAAGCCACGATTTTATTTGAATTGCTATGCATTTTATAAGTAGTTTACACATTTTTGTTTTAATATTTTACATTATGCATATCCATGATGGGTAAGTATTACTGTGGCCCCCAACGACTAGTTTAAATAGCTGCCATTTTAGCAAATTACTTCAGTTTCAATAAAAATAGGTTCATGCATTATATTGATTAAAGGACATTTTTTTATGAATTTATTTATGAATCTATTATCACTGCCATGTTTGCCAACATAACAATAATTTCTCGAGCACGGAAAATATATCTTCACTAGCAAAAGAACAAGTTTTTAATGCAAAATTATTTGAAAAGTATTACCTTCATTTTAGGTGGTTTTTATCTATGTATTTAAAAGCAAAGGCTTTTTCCGTCAACTCACATAAAATTGTGTCCAATACGTATGCGTAAACTTAAATCTAGAACCTAACCAGTTTTAGAGCACACTCAAATGCGAAAATAGTGGCTGAGTGGTAAAAGGCGCGTTTGTTCTATGTGCTGGTTTTCGTGTGGGTTCGATCCCTACTATGGACGGAATATTGATTATTATTTTATAGGAAATAATTCACTTTAATAATGCCATATTTAATTCAGGAGGAAAAGTTATATAGTTTGTATTATTATTTTTTTTAGAATGCTTTATAATTAATTAAACTTTAACACCGAAGAATATTTTGTTTTACTAAAAAATATGTATTATCAATCGTTAGCTGCAAACAGCAAATTATAAATTCAGGGTTTTAGAATCAGACAGATAAAAAATAATTTAAGAGCCTACATCAGTCATGACAAAAACGCGCAAGCTAATGTTAAGTCTGTGGGAAGGTTCTTGCGCGATTTCTCTCTTGCATTTTAATATTTTTAAATGAAATCGATCTCTAACGTTGTTAGTTTTTACTTTTTCGATTCTGGTTCCAGTTTTTTTTTTTTTTTTTGTATTAGGGTACTTTCACTTTCAGAACCGGTTCAAACCGGTTCCAAAATTGAAAATGTCTACTTATAAGAAAGCTGTAACCAAAATCAAAAAAGTAAAAACTAACAACGTTAGAGATTGATCTCAGCTATCCTATGCAAAAAAAATCATTTAAAAATATTAAAATGCGAGCGAGAAATCGCGCAAGAACCTTCCCATAGACTTAACATTAGCTTGCGCTTTTCTTCGCGTGACTAGCGTAGGCTCTTAATGAAATTTTTTAAAGATCGTGTAGTTAAAAAAAATAAGAAGAAGCAGAAGAAGAAATACTAAAAAATATCCATAAAATGAATTATAAAAAAAAATCAAATTGGATATACTTATAAAGAGTTTAATATGTTTCAAATTGTTCTTTTAAGTAATGGCATTTTCATTTTCTTAGCATATTCTCTTTTTAGCTCTACAATTGTAATTTTTTAATACTTAATCAAAACCTTCATTGTTTTAAAATAACTCTCTAAAATGTGTTGAACTAAGTATTTAAAAATTCCTTTAATTTTTCCAACTTATATATGAAAATAAGACTTTTGCTTTAAAATTTCCAAAGTAAGCTGGATATTGTAGATTTCCTTACAGTTTTGGATTTTCTAATTATTGCAGAATAGGGCTCTCTGTTCATGTGTTTGATTCTCTTATCTTAAAACAGATGGCGCCATTAACGCTTTCGGCAGTAATAACATCATAAGCATCTATACATTTATAAGCAAAGGCTTTTTCCCTCAACTCGCATAAAATTTTATCCAATACTCATGCGTAAACTTAAATCTAGAACCTAACCAGTTTTAGAGCACACTTTTGGAACACATATGTTCCAAAAAATGGCCCTTCTTAGATTTTATTTCTACTGGTGCTCAAGTGTCTTAGTATTTCCTGTTATATCTTATTGTTTTCCGAAATTTAGGAAAGAAGAGTAGCGCCAGTTTCTTGCATACGTCCATGAAAGTAGGAAGTTCTTCTTTTGTTACCATAATCAAACACAATCTCTTTTTGTAATTGTATAAATTAATTTTCCACTGTAAGTGATTATCTCTTGTTATATTTTAAACTAGTCGTTGGGGGCCACCGTAATACATACCCATCATGGATATGCATAATGTAAAATATTAAAATAAATATGTGTAAACTACTTATAAAGTGCATTGCAATTCAAATAAAATCGTGGCTTGATGACGTCACAAACTTTAAAAGCTCGATTACTGAATTGCTTGAAAGAAACATCCTTATAACTCCAAAAATAATAATCCAATTAACTAGCGGTTTATTGCATCTGATTAAGCGTCAAATTTCCAATTAAAATATATCTTTGAAGTGAAATTTGGATGAAATACAGGGTCATGAAAAATCGAAGAGTGTGGAAAATAGGATTCCAAATATCTCGACAACTAATTATCCGATCAATTTCATGCTTTATGCAAAATTTATGTTTTTTTATTGTCTTTTATATTCATTTCTTAAAATAAACAATTTCGAAAATTTTTATATACCTTTCATCAGAACGAATATTTCGAGAGTCCGAAAAAAATTGTTTCGGTTAATCGAGGTTATTGAAATGAAATAGGCTTCTTCCCATTATTACATACTAAGTACATACCAAATTGCAAGTCTCTATCTCAATTTTTTCGGGAGATAGAGCGTTTACAGACACACACACAGACACACAGACGGACGGCAATTTTTTTTTTCTAAAAATATGTTTTTCGGAATCTCCAGTGTCTGAAACGTGTAAATCCATCAAAAAGTTTTTTTCGATTTTCAAAACGATTACAAGACTTACCCTATACTACTTATGATGGGTAAGTAAAAAATCAATAATCCCGGATATTTATGATGATTAAATACAAATTTACAGTTTATTATGTATTATAACCGTTTGCTGAAAATTAAATTCAAATAATCTTTAACTAAAATTTAAAATTAAATAAATAAATAAGTGTAACTTAGATTAATTAATAAGACACTTGAAAAAAAAATAAAACAAAATTTCAAAGATAAATAGCACAGATAATTCTACTAACCGTAAGCTGTTACGGATAAAATAGTCTCGAACAGCACCGAATAGTGTATTATTTGAATACTAGCATTCATTCACTGGTGTATAGAGTACAAAAGACCAATCTACCCTATTAAAATCCGTATGCGTAACCTTAAAACTCGGAAACCACAGGATGCAGGGCTACGAAATTTGACACACGGGTTAGTTGTTGGGGGCCCATAAACGATTGCGGCAAAAAACTCGAAAACTTTACATATATATATATATATATTTTTTTTTTTTTTTGCCTTTTTTATGTTCAACCCTTAATTGTGCGAGTTCTAACCAGTTCTAAATGTTTACTGCAATGTGACATATACATATTACGTACGCCACGCTGCAATACTAAGAAACTGTAACGGTTATTACGATAATTCTTTTACCTCGCATGCAAATGATTAGAGATTATTTAATTGCGCTTAATTATTACCTTTAAAAAAATAAAGTAAAACATTTTATCACAAACATCAATAAATCTTTTTATTCTATTCATTTCCTTATTCCAGAGATATCGTTTTATTGTCTGCTGCCATAGCAACAGGATAAATTACATTTCATTTTTTAAAGAATGCACAGTGATACAGAAATATTTTTCAACATATTGCATAGATACATTTGGTTGTACTGATTTTAATTTTTAATTTTGGTTTTAGAATTAAATTCATAAACTCCCGTGAGTAGAACGGGTTAAACAGCTAGTAACTAATAACAGTCGAAAACCGCAGTTTTCGTAACCGATACGAATTCCAGTTGGCTTGGATTCGAATACTGCTGTCTGATATCGACATCACTCGAGAACTTGGCTAACCAAGAACTCAGACATTTTGAATTCGAATGCTCCCATCCCTAGTCTAATGCAAGACCATGACAAATGTGGAAAGAGCTCCATTCATTTATTCGTAAAATATGAACGACTATTTAAATGATGTTCCTGCCAGACCCATTGCGCCAAACGGAGGGTTTAAATGGATTATCTTGCATACATCAAATTAACATTTAACATTTTTTTTCTCCTTTTGGACATGTTTAATCAGAAGTGTTTGAAAAAAATATCACTCGTCGTAACTTGAATAACATTTTTCTTCATCAATAATTTCCGTATTTTTTACGTACGTAAAAAAAAAAATTTGGTGGCTATCTATCACATGTAAATGAAATTGAAAAAAAAATGCGTACATTTAAACTACTTGTCATGAATGTAAAATATTCATTCGCAAAACCCATTTGCTATTTTATTGCATGAATATGAGTAGTTTACTGATACATTAAAGAATTCATTCTGTAAAGGAACTTTAAAGAACAAAAACATCCTTAACAAAACTAATTTTTATCTGACTAAATTTAGGGTCGGTGCGATTCCTAATTTTGACCTCCCCTGTTTTCGAATAGTTTCGAATCTGTTTTTAAATATGTCAAAAATGACTATTTAAAAGTAGTGATGACAAAAAAAAAAGGGTATATGGGACCTTCTTTACGACGTTTTAAAAAAATATATGTGTAAGGTAACTTTTCTCTTTTACAAAATGAAATCACAAATATGGTAAAGCACTGAACAAAATTAATGTATTTCTGATAACACTTTTGATGCGAATTCTTAATTTTGTTTGCAATTCATTTCAACGACATGGTCCCATGTAAAAGGAAATCACACCAAAGTAAGAAATCCAGCACGTTTTGATAGTTAAGACGTGAGTTACGGAATAAATGACTCTACACGCACTGATTTCTCTAATATATCTTTTCTGTAAGTTGGAAATATCAGATAAAATTGTTTACTGATTGCACTCAGCACTGTGTATGAATGAGAAAAAAATATCCATACGGGTTATACTTAAGAGAATCTATGTCATCATAATTAGCAAAAATTATATCCCATCAGAATAAGTAAAAAAGAAAAATAGATTTATTTTAACACTCTTTTATAAGTTTCCAATTTTTTTTTATAATAACGCTTGATTCGTGACTGCAATTCATGTAGTTGCAAAATATTTCCGTACCAATACATTAATTTGGTGCGGTACTCGACTGTTGAAAATTCACCGTTTTGATTTATGCTTCACATAAAGCGCAAATCAGTCAATTTATCAGAAAAATTGTAATTTTTGCTCTGTTTCTTTTAAAGGAAACTTTAAATTCTTTTAATGGAATGAAACAATTATTATTTAAACTATCTGTTTAAGCTTTCTTAATTATTTTCTCAACATTATATCATAATTTAAGTAATATTAAACTATTAATTGATAAAATAGTTTTTTTCTTAAGTATGGTTTATATATATATATATATATATATATATATATATATATTCTACTTCTTAGCGTTCAAAATATTTCGTTGTTGCAGTTTCACAGCCAGTTAGCCTATTCTGGCGAGAGGTGATTTGTGCATAATTAACTCCAATGTTCTTGTAGCCCGTAAATAGTTGTAACCATAAAGATTATTTGACGATTTGTCACCGGCAACCGTCTAACGAAAAAGTGCTTTAAAATTAAATTATTAATTATAATTATTTTCTAAAAATATTATATTATCATCAGAAACACACCTAGGGACATAATTTGTATTATTCTAGCACTTCAGCAAGTGTGTGAAATATCAATTAAATAATTCCATATTTACGTACAAAGACCAAGTTAAGTTAAATAAAAGAGTTTATCAAAACAAAACACAAGCACAGACAAGCATACCATACGCATAATACATAAACTGTGAAAAAATGCTTAATATTTTTGCTTACGAATTACCTATCTTTATATATATATATATATATCGTTTGGCCAGAATTAAAACATCCCTACTCTAACGTCCCTGTATATCGAAGGTTTCAAATTTTGTACACATACTATTCAAGACATAGGAAACGGATTACACGAAAAAAAAACTAAGTTCCAGAAACACCGTAAGATGGAGCTGTAAAATAGAAAAAATGGAAAAAAGACAATAATAATAATAATAATAATAATAATAATAATAATAATAACACATGCGAAATGAAATGTTTGCTTTTTTAATTTTGATTGCTTTAAAAGAAAACAGGAAAATAAAAAAAAAGTAAAAAAGCATAAACTGCCATTGTAACTGCAATTTCACACTGTAAGCACAAAAATTTCCATAAACCCATAGTTTTTAGCCATTTTCTGTGTATAAAAGAGGATAAAAACTGAGGAAAATTCTTATTATTATGACAGCTGTCACGGTACCGGAATGCACTTTGCTTGTGAAGCTCTTTTATGAAAACAAAGGAAAAGCTGCAGCAGCACTTCCAGAGTTTCACATACGGCAGAATCTGCTCAAAGGACCATTTATTCTGCAATATTCGATTCGAGAAAACTGGACATCTTGGAGTTCAGCCGAGTCCAGGACGCTAACCGGTTAGTTCAGATGTCGTTGAAGATGTTGCCACCGCGATTGTTGAACAGTCAAAGGATAATGTTGTAAGGCTGTAGTAGTAGGAGTCACGTTTTCAGTTGTTATACGTTTTCGAAATTGTTTACTTTCTACATTTTCTTTCATCTTATTAAACGGTGAAGTTCCGTTACAGTATACTGGAAATATTGGAAAGTTTTCATAGTATAAGCTTAAGCATCATTTTTCATTCTTGTTTAATTATTTTGAGTACTGAGCAAAGTGTCATTGGAAACAGAAATTTCTGTAAAAGTTTATACATTATGCCTTTTTTCTTTTCTTTTATATTTTACATCAACATCCCCCTCTACTGATGTAATCCTAAATTCATTCTTAAATTGAAGAAATATCACTTCCCGAAGTCAAAGTCTGTGATTTTAAGTCTGAATTTGGAATTTTAAAAAGAACATTTGTAAGTTAGAGAAAATAAATGCAAATATATATCACTCTGAAAGTTCTTATCTACAATTACTTTTGTTTTTCTTTAATTATTATTAAAATATTTTTCATATGGACAGAAATATCTTATATATTAAACTATTACTGTAAGATTGTATTTCACAATTGCTTCTCAGAAAATATGACGAATTCAGGAACATTATTAGAGATTTTTTTAGATTAAATTGCAAACATTCTTCAGCCAAAAAAGTTTCAAACGTGGTATAACTATTATTTAAATTCTGAAAATTTGTTTTTCAAATCAAATGAGCGAATGCCTCGGAGAGAAAAAAATTATGCTTCCGCTTGATTTTTATAAATATTTTTTCAAAATTCAAAAACATAAAAGTGTTAAATTTTAACTGGTACAGCAGCATACATTTATGGATTCATTAGTACATAAACTCTGCATCACAAAGTACAATGGATTATTTTTTTTCTTGAACTACCAGTTAACTTAGTATCAAGAAAACAGTTTAAGGTGAAACTTGTTTATCCATTATATTCTTGTTTGCAACTAATGTTAAAAAAAATTAGAGCTTCTTTTTTCATACGCCAGGCGGCCATTTTTATTACAAATTATTTTTTGAATAAAATTGCATAAAAGTTTCATTTTTAGAAAGGTCATTCAAAAAATTGTTTGTTTGAAAGATGAGTCACATTAAAAAATGTGTAGATTCTGAGATAACTTCAGTGAAAATTAGATTAACAGCCGAATATCTCAATCCATTAAAGTAAATAAACACAAGAGTTTCGTTCATCGTGAGTCATAGAAATATTAAACCATGAAGGTAATCATTCTCAAAGCAAGATCTCCATGCTGAATTTTGCAGCGCTGTATGGTGTAAAAAAAATTCGTATTTCTGAACGTGGCATACGTAATAAGAGAAAAGGCATGCTCATTTCGCTCATAACAGACGATAAAGTTCATTTCACTGAAAGAATAATGTTTTTTTACATTATAAAACTAATACAGTACGAATTACTCATTTGTCACGTTTAACGCACAATTTCCGACTTTTATCATTTATAGCAGTTATATATGATTATATATCAATTTATAGCAGTTGCATATGATTATTTTAATACTTTTAAAACCTTGGATGGGGTCAGTATCTATTGGCGTGTAAGGGCGTTTATGCTCTTCTAAGCGGATCTTTCATGATCATCCAGTTTCACCAATATAAACAGAGTCACAGTCTTTACAAGGGATACAGTAAATTATACCAGTATTCTGTAGGGGGGGGGGGGGGCGGTTGCTTGAATTTCCCTGACATATACTTCGTGACATTCTGAGGATTATAGCCTGTACTAATATTAACTGATTTGAACAAATTAGATTTCTTTTGAGAAATATCTATAATATGGAATTTAAACATAACATATACGACACCCGTGGTTTACGGAGGATATGATACAGATTTATGTGAAAAAATTATTTTTAGCCATCGCATAGGTTAACCATTGTATATCAAATCGATAATTTTTTGTTTCATTTCTAATTGAAAGATTTCGTCCTTGCTAAAATGTTTTCTTGTTCTTTGAGCTAAAGTTCTAACAACAGCATTTATAGGAGCCAGGATTTTCAGAATTAAAACTTAAGTACTGACATGAACATTTTACACTACGTATCAGTAACTTTTCTATTATTTTATTCAAAATATGTAAAAAGAGGAGTTGACAGTTAGTTTCATTTTTATTTTTAATTGTGTACTGTATTGCTCGACATATTAGAATTAGTTTTTTTCCAAATTTTCAGTTAAATCTTCTTGTTTGTCAATAAGGAAAACGTAGGCAGCATATATTTTCCAGAAACAAATTTTAAAGCTTAAAAGTAAAGTTATTTCACGTTCAAGAAATTGCGTCACGATTTTTCGAAAGGAGACTCTATAGCTGTGTCGTTAATTTGTTTATAAATTGTATTTTCAAAAATAAAGAAGTTGTAGGTTAAAGAGAAACATACAAGTTCGGTAATGTCTAGAATGACTAAATTAGATTTAACGTTGTAATTCGGCTACATATTTTGAAAAATTTCGTGAGTGTAGCTATTAATGTAAACATGCACACAACATCTAGTAACGCCATGACACAATTCGATAGAAAATGAAAATTTTGAATATGATGTAAAAATTTATAAGCAGATTTTAAACTATGAATAGACTCTTAGATTAATGGTTTCAATAAAGTTGATGCAAATATTGATAACTTAAAGACGAGATCTCGTACTGTCGGTTATTGGCCTTAAGGGGTACCTATCTCGTATATTCTGGGTAAATCCTGGAAGCGGGTACATTACTTGTGTAACCTCTAAATTTCTTGGCAAGATCAGATATTTTCTTTCGATTTATCAAATTTGCTAAGTAAGGCGTTAAGTTTTCTTTGTAAAGTAGGCATAATGTCTTTCATCGAAACTTCATACGTAAAAGTATTCTCTAACAGTTCAAGAGCTTTATTTATATAAGCATAATTATCCAAAATTACGGGTTTACGGCCTTTATCAGTTCATTAATTAAAATCTAACAATCTATAGACAATTATTTCATTGTATATGCTTATCATTAATTTTTTTTTTAATTTAAAGCATTTGAGTCTCAATATTATTTTAGATAATCCAGTTTGCTTGTAGAATGTTTAAAGGTACTATTCTGTAAAGACAACACTGGTTCCAGTGAAATCAATAAATTAGGAAAGTCTATTTTTCTTCTGCAAGCAGCAACGTCCAAACCACGATGTAACGCAACTAATTCCACTCCTGCAAAGTTCACAAAGCATGTTCATTAATATTACTAGACAAGGTAGATAGTTTGAATGAAATCGATTTCCAAGTCCAACTTAACAAACATCGTTATAGGATATACAGAATATCCTATATATGTAAAAAATAAATTTAAATAAGTATATAGGTAATGTGATATAAAGTGTATCAGGCATAAAGGTATGGAAAAGATTATTACTTTTTACAACTTTTTAATGATAGGTGAAAATGATTTATAAGGTGTGTGGACATCCCTGACTGAAACGCAAGGTTTACAGCTTCACAAGCTCAGTGTCCTCTTCCCATTCTTCTAATTAATCGTTGTTACTCACAATCCGTCAAATGGTATCTCAACGACATATTTCACTTTCAAAACATGTCAATTTTATCGCATTCGCATATTTCTGTGTGCCGAAGGTGAATACCATTGGAGTATGTGATAACGTATATCCTGAGTTACCAACCTGCTAACCTTTCATTGGACTTCACCTTAGAATTAACATAAAGTACCTTTTTATAGTTTCTTCATGTTCTTCCGCCAGTGTATATCCTACCAATTACTAATGACTAAATTATACCCACCACTTTCAATAAACAAGAAAATAAAATCATGCATCATGCAGAGATTATGAAAAAGTTTTCATCACTTCTAGAATAGTTCAGCAAAACTTCGCTCTTTAATAAAGTACAATACCTAAATAAACATTTTAGAAAACGTATTACACATTTGAAAATCACATATTTGAGCAATTGCCGCCCATAGATGAAAAATTACTCCAATTTTTCTGTGCAGCCTTGTATTTGATCAATAGATTTGTGTATATTCTACATAGTAAGATAAAATGTATTTTAGTAAGAAAACGCATACTAGGTTGAAAATTCACCTTCAGCAATTTCTACCAATAGAGAGAAACACAAGTGAATTTATTTGCGTAGCCCTGTATATTACCAACAGATATTTCTACACGCCACATATTAAGCTAAAATGTAATTCATGATAAAATAAGCTGAAAACTGCTGAAATTCACTTCTACAAATTATCATACATAGGCAGCCGTGTATCCAGTTCTTTGCGTGACCCTGTATATGATTTTTTTTTACTTTCTACGAACATCTCTTAGTATACTAAATATAGTTCAGCTTGAAAATGCATAACTCAATTAAAAATCATCTTTATGCAATACACGCTCATACACCGTAATGCTTACGAGTTCTCTTGTGTAGCCCACTATATGATCTATAGAATTTATACACACCACGTAGTATGCGAAAATAAACTTAAAAATGCAGACCATTACTGAAAACACACTGTCAGAAATTATCGCTAATAGACAATACTTCGAATGCACTACTGTATCCTGTTTTGTGTATCTCTGTAAATTTACGTTAAATGCTATGCAAATCATATTGTACAGCAAGTATCTTGTGATAAACCTCGGTGATGTATATCAGATTCATTATATTTGAAATAGTGTTGCAGAATACTCTTCAAACTGTTTTCCCCGAAGACCATTATGTAACGAAATTTTTTTGAGTGACCCTGTTAAATGAATAATAAATGTTGTGCACCGCATATTCTACAGAATAGTGAACTTCATTTTAGTACATTTTAGTGCACTTCATAAATACGTATGAATTTTATTATGTTTGAAATGGTGTAACATAAAGAAAATGCACATGAAACGAATTTTTCCTATTGACTGTAATGAACTCGAATACTTTTGACTGTCCTTGTAAAACAACTGTAAATACTTGACACCATTTTCAATAGCGATTGTGCTATAGTAAACGTTAAAAAAATACAAAAATTACAATGCAATCTGACTGTATTTACGAGAGTTAAAGCACGGACAGACCGACAAACAAACCAAAGAATAAACACTTTTTAACTATGTTTGAAAGTGTTAATAAAATCAAAATTTATAATCTAGGTGAATGCTCGTTTAATAATTATAAATCATTTAAAATTTCTCTAGCATAGTTTCATCTCTCCATTACAAAAAGCTTTTTAATTATGATATACTTATTTGAGTTGAATTGTTTAAATTTCAATTAAGTAAATAACTGGTACCAACATTATCGGTTTTTCATACTTTCAAAACTAGTTAAAGAGACTTAGAAACATGATAACTTTTCAATTAAAACAATCTCAGTCATTAAATAAAGTTTTTCGTATCGTGTAGCTTAACTATCTCTTAAAAGATAATGATCATTTTGGAAAAGAGATATTTTTATCTTTTGAACGCATACTAACGAAAAATGGTTTTTAAGCTGCCTTTTTTATGCGAAACAAATAAAATTTTTGAACATAAATGTTGTTTCAAAAGCGAAATTTTAATACTCATACTACAATTCATGATTTATCTCAAAACAATGAAATAGAAGACAATAATTTTTTAGATTTTTTAAAAATTGTTTAGAGAAACTATTCAAGTTCATAAAAATGTATATTGTCGTATAAATAAAAAAAATCTCTGCCATTAAATAAAGCTGTCCGCTTAAGTATATTTTAAAGGTCTCCTTAAATATATGGATCTTATTCTAAAATACACACTGTATTTTTGTTGTTGTTGTTGTTGTTGTTTGGTCAAACGACAGCAAACAAGATTTTATATCTGTATATATTAAATTCTTTAAAAATAATGCTACAAATATGCATTTGTGTAAATTAAAGTTTAAACATTTTTTTTAGAAATGATGCTTAAAGCTAAAATTAAATTAGATATATCATAGTATTTTTTAGAATATAGGAGGGTGCAGATTGACTTTCAAAATGTTTCAAAATGCTGCATTAAAACTGGTAAAATGAATATAAGAAGTATAGAACCGTGTGTAACAATATAAAGTTCGCACTGCGACTGGCTGATAAATAAAAGTTTTGATTTACACTGCAATATCCATAATCAGCATAAATCTATTCTTCGCTTCATACTACTAGAAATCGTGTAAAAAACGAATGTAAATTTCATAACAAGAATTATCTTACACAAGATTATCGTACACAAGATTATCACCAAAGAAAATATCGTAAGTAGGGATATCGTACGAGTAGTAGGAGTAGTGATAATTAATTGTCTAATATTAGACAGATAATTTAAATAAATTAGAGATTAATGTTTTTCAAAATATTTAATTGTCCTAAGAGTACTAATATTAGACAAATAATTAAAATAAATCAGAGATTAATATTTTTCAAAACGTATTTCAAAAGGTGCATTATCTGTATAAAATAAAATGTATGAAAATCGAACCCGAAAAACAAAGCAATACATACCTTAGCGGCAAAAACATATACACATAGATGAACGTTGTCTTGTGAAGATGGGAATATCGTAGGTGGTACCTTTTAACACCAAGGAAGTTAATTTGGAGGTTATTAGAGAAATTTTCCCTTACCCAAATCTTACCTTCTCGTCGAAAATGTGCTACTCACTTAATATTAGAAATGTACCCTCAAACGTAATAACGTTCCAAGATAAATATGAAACGAAAAATTTTGTAAGAAAAATTTAGATTTGGTCTCTTTTAAAAGAGGCCTGTTCCGAGGCCTGCTTTGCTGTTACAAATTCAACAAATTATAAAGGTGTTTGCTCACACAAGAGCTATAAAAGTACCCTGTGATTGCCCCGTGATTTTTAATTAGATTTATATCAAGCATTGACAGTAATTTAAATAATCTAAATTACTGAAATTTAAAGATAACTAGACTAAATGGGAAACTTGGTTACTCCCGACGAATTAGCTCTGAAAGAAAATGATGTTAACACATTGCATAAGGAATACATTCATTAGATAAGAAATGATGTTTGAAAGAATTGTCTTTGGATAACGCATGTATGAAATAAATGATAAGCGTGGGTAACTTATATAAGATGCACTATCTTTGTAAGAATATGAGAGAAGAGAAGTCCCATTCACATACTGCCTCCTACAAAGAAATAGAAAAAATATATCTTTTAACGATTACAAAATTCCCTAATGAATTTGAAGTAATATATGGCTAATTTGTGGCCCCGAGAATAGGTATATTTTTCTAATTATAATCTTTTTACACGCACACGGACATACAGGTATTGTATATATATATATATATATATATATATATATATATATGGGTGGGTAGGTTTTAAAGCAACATTTAATTGATCCAAAAAATTATCTCAAAACTTTTTCAAAATGATTCCTCATTACACACAAGAAGTAGATTCAATAATTCGAAAACCTTTATAGATATTTTTGTGAAAATCAGACAATGTAATAAACCTATTAATTAAACATTTTGATATTTAATAAACAATTTTATGTTTATTACTCTTTTCCTCTGTAACAGTAAATTACTTTTCGTAATTCCCTTTATAATACAAATTAAGAAGTTTTATTAATTGTACATATTTATCTCTTTAACAGTTTAAACATACAAGCTGGTTAAACGGAACTTAAAAAGAGATTTCTCTCTTTTTCGCTACTTTTTCCTCTTAATAGGAAATTTCTAAAAAAAAAAACTGTAATTTAATAATCCAAAGTAAAGTTAAAAGTGCTTCTTTTATAAATTTAGAAGAAAAAAAAACACTTCACAGTAGAACGTGAGGGGAAAACAAATTTTTTCAGAAACTCAATTTCTCATTTTTTATAAAATGGTTTGTTTACTATTATTTATTGCAGAAATAATAAAATATTAATTTATATTCGCTGTAATATATAAATATATATATATATATATATATATATATATATATATATATATATCATCATCATCATCATCATCATCATCAACCGTTTTCAATCCACTGCTGGATGTAGGTCTCCCCCAGATTTTTCCATTGTTGCCTGTCTAGTGCTTTAGTCATCCAATTAACACCGGTTTATATATATACATATATATAAACACACATATATATACATACGTATATATATATATCAGTACAAAAACCCTTTACCGGTTAAAAGTTTGTGACGCAGCACTTTCTTATGGCTCTAAGAATTATAAATATGGGTCTTGAAAGTAATGATATCAAATCCGAGTGACCCTATGTTAATAATTGTTTTAAACAATCCTCATTTTCTTTTTCGTTTTATTTATATTTACAGATGCAAATATTATTTTTAACATGAAAATATATGTAAAATTTATTCGCTGATGCTTTTTCATTCACATATCGCTCATAAATTAAAAATATGTGTTTTAAAAGAAATTATATCAAAATTCGAGTGATACCTTGACGTGAATTTAATAGGATTGTTTTAAAATTCAATTTAAATTATTTTTGGTTTGTCTTCTAAAGTATATTTACACATACAAACAATAGCTTTAATTTTCCAATACACTGTTATGTATATTACTTTCACCGATTATTATTTATTAATTATGCATTAAAATGTATTTATTTCAATAAATTAATATATCTTTTCTGCCACGCTATCTAAAATCATTAGTAAAATTTGTATGAATGATTATTTTGCGTCATAGTATCCAAATAAAGGGAAATGTATGCAAGTGGATAACGTGACGCAAAATAATCATGTACATAAATATGGGTAATAAGTTTAGAGGTTTACCCTCTAAGCGTTTTACCCGTATTTTTTCGCTTCCCAAAAACAACTTAAATCGGTTGTAGGAAAACAATTTTTTAATTGAACTGTATTTTAAGATATATGTATGATAAAGAAATGTAAAATGTACTTTAAAAACAAACGGTGAAAAAATATTTTAATTAATATTAGTTTTATAAGCATTTTTGAGATAATGCAAGAAAGCCCTCAGACGCTCAGAGTGTTGACGCCCTGTATATGTATGCAAGAGTTTATCTTCTTGCTCATTATTTTTGTGTTTGTCAAATACAGTTAATTTTTGAACATATGAGAAAGATTAAATCAGACAATACTTTAAAAATTCCTTGTAAATATCTTCGTGAACACCCAATTTATATCAAAGTATATTTACTATACATGCTGACATTTAACCGTATTTTCTTTAGATAGCGGTTAATTACATTCGTACTTTATTTATATAACGTACAAAAATAAAACCTGTACTAACTGTCGTACTTCATCTATTAAAAATGCAATATTGTTTAAGGATTAGAAACAATTACAAGAGAAACTTAAATGGCAAATTTCTGTTTCCTTTTAAGATAAATCTATTTGAAAAACTGTAATCTAATAATCGATAAAGTTTAAGTGAAGCTGAGAGCTCCTTTCGTAACCTTAGAAGCAAATTTATTTATGGTACAACGTGAGTGGAAAAGATAATTTTCCAGCAACGAAAATTCATCTAATAATATAATAATATTGTTTTATGTAGTATTCGTTTAGAAATAAATGTTTATGTTCAATGCGATATAATAACATTCTATTTTCATTTATATTTTTATAATAAAAAAAACGAACATATATAATGTATTGTAGTTGAGGAAGTGTGCCTAATATCGCATTCATTTTGAAAATTTGATATAATTCGGCTTGCCTGCACAAACTGATTGAAACTGATTGTCGGTATGGGTTCATAAATCAATCTAATAAAACATTTTTCGCTTATAATGCTTTTCAATATAAGAAATATATTTTCTTTTTGCAAATAAGTATCCAAAACGCCTTAGTATCAACATTAAAAAAGTGTTCCAAATATCGCACCTCCCATGCGATATTATGGACACAATACAATTTACTCTTTTCAATATACAGGGATATATAAATATATCACTGTATATGTCGTTCTTATTTAATATTATAATAGAAAATAGTAATATTGAATTACTATGGTCAGCGTATAACAAGTAATGTGTCCTTAAAGTAATATTTTTGAGAATAACACAAAGCAGTTTTTTGTATATTATCTTTCTTAGTTTTTTATTTACCTCTGTTTTATCGCATTTATTGGATTGTATCTCGGCAAACGCGATATAACGAGGTAGCATTGTATTATACTTATTCCGTGTCTTCAATTTCAAGCGTAGAGTGAATCCTTTGAAAAATCTGAAAATAGCGAAGTAGCGACTACTTTTGAAAAGTAGTTTGTAGTCGTAACTTTTTACAAGAAGTAGTTGTAGCTGCAGGTAAGTATCTATACTATTATATAAAGAGGAAACGGACTGACTGACTCATCAACGCCCAGCCGAAACTACTAAAATCAGGGTCACGAAATTTGGACTGTAGATTGCTGTTATGGCCTAGGCAAGCAATAAGAAGGGATTTTTGAAAATTCTCCCCCGAAGGGGGTTAAAGGGGGAGTTCGAATGTTTTAGGTCATTTCGCCCTATCTCAGCAGCAATTATAGGTAGGAGCTTGAAATTGCAGAAAATAAATCTATTAAAAAGATGATTAAACACCTATTTCAGCAATTTTAGAAATTCCCCACAGAAGGGGGTTAAAGGGGGGTCGCGTGTTTTAGGTCATTTTGCGATATCTCAGCAGCAATTTTAGTTAAGAGCGCAAAAATCAGAAAAACAAATCTACTAAAAACATGATTAAACATGTATTTCAGCGATTATAGAAATTTCCTTCCCGGAGGGGGTTAAAGGGTGGTGGTCGAATGTCTTAGGTCTTTTAGCCATATCTTAGCAGCAGTTATAGGTAGGAGCGCGAAAATCAGGAAAAAAAATCTACTAAAAAATGATTAAGCACGTATTTCAACGATTTTAGAAATTCCCCCCAGAAGGGAATTTAAGGGGGGTCGAATGTTTTAGGTCATTTTTCCATATCTCAGCAGCAATTTTAGTTAAGAGCACAAAAATCAGGAAAACAAATCTACTAAAAACATGATTAAACATGTATTCCAGCGATTTTAGAAATTCCCTTCCCGGAGGGGGTTAAAGGGTGGTGGTCGAATGTTTTAGGTCTTTTCGCCATATCCCAGCAGCAGTTATAGGTAGGAGCGCGAAATTAAGGAAAACAAATCTACTAAAAACATGATTAAACATATGTATTTCAGCGATTTTAGAAATTCCCCTACCGGAGGGGGTTAAAGGGTTGTGGTCGAATGTTTTAGGTCTTTTCGCCATATCTAAGCAGCAGTTATAGGTAGGAGCGCGAAATTAAGGAAAACAAATCTACTAAAAACATGGTTAAACATATGTATTTCAGCGATTTTAGAAATTCCCCTACCGGAGGGGGTTAAAGGGTTGTGGTCGAATGTTTTAGGTCTTTTCGCCATATCTAAGCAGCAGTTAAAGGTAGGAGCGCGAAATTAAGGAAAACAAATCTACTAAAAAATTGGTTAAACACGTATTTCAGCGATTTTAGAAATTTCCCCACAAAGGGGATTAAAAGGGGGGGGGGTCGAATGTTTTAGATCATTTCGTCATATATCGAGAAAATTGATTAATACAGTATAAAAACTAGTGGCATACGTTTCCGAAAATCAATGGTGGCAAAAGAAACCTAGTTTTTATAAATGCATATTTAAATCTTTAAAAAATATATTGGTTTTGAGAATTTCTAAAGATAAAAAATAGCTTTTCGAAATCGTGGGTACCTCGGACGAGGTTTTTATTTGTTTCCGTTCGTAGTTGGATTGCATTTTCCTAGATTAGGAAACATCTGTCTTTTTTTTTTTTTTTTTTGCAGAGTGCGTAACGGCGCAGCGAAATTAAAATAATTGTCTCAAAAGTATTTCCCATTACTGTCTGTTTTTAAAATAAAATTAAAACTTACATCCAAAAGATAATGCCAAACACTTACAAGGGGACCGCCAAACATGATGCGCACAGATTTTGATGATTTTAAGGTATGTTGTAGAGGTTATACCCCTAACTATTCAGGTCAAAGGTGTCCTTCAAATGGCCCTTAGTTTTTGAGAAATTCGGGGTTAAAGTTCAGCATACGTTTGAAATACCCATTAGATTGCAACTTTGAACGAGGCCTCCGTGGCGCAGTGCTAGCGTTCAAGATTCCTGTACGAAATGCAAGGGTTCTGTCCCTTAAAAATCATAAAATTATTAAATTAAAATATTTAAAATATAAAATTAATAATAAAATATAAAATATAAAATTTAAATTATAAAATTATTTAAAAAAGAAAAAAAAGAGGGCATAGGATGAGACAGAACCCTTGCATTCCGTACAGGAATCGCAAACGCTGGTTCTGTGCCACGGAGGCCTCGCTGAGAATTGCAATCTAATGAGTATTTCAAACGTATGCTGAACTTTAACCCCGAATTTTTCAAAAAACTAAGGGCCATTTGAAGGAAACCTTTGACATAAATAGTTAGGGTATGACCCCTACAACATACCTTAAAATCATCAAAATCTGTCGCATCATGTTTGGCGGTCCCCTTGTTAGTACATATATATAAAATGACTTACTCGTAGTCATAAATAAGAAGACGAAAACTTAAACCTGTGAAAATAATATACTGAAGAAATAAAAATTAAATATATTTATATACATAGCAGAACAATTTACAGGGGTAGATGATTATCGTCTTTAAATTAATAACATTTCAGCCACAGGCAGTTCCGGCTCGTCAAATGCATCATAATTAAAATGTCACCGCCATGCCTCTTGAATGTCTTCTGACCTCCAGGGTTGAATTCAGGGGGTGGCCCGGGTGGAAATTCCCCCCGCCGGAGCATTGAAATGTCCCCCACGGAAGATTTGAGATTTTATGCTTTTAATGGTTAAAAAGTGTAATTTCCCGCCGGAACTTTACAATGTCCTTCCGGAACCACAGAAATCCCTCCCGGAGAAAAGTGTTTGAATTCAAGACTGCTGACCTCGACCGCACTCAACTGAAACAAGAAGGAAAAATCATGCGTCAAGCATAGATGATGTAACACTTTTCAATGCTTCCAAAATAATTTTACAAATCTTTACCGTTTAATAAGCTGAAAGATAACATCTAAGTACACAATTTGGAAAACGTATAACATATTTTTGTGAGCTCGGGGTTCGAAAGGACTGATGCCAATATATAAGAACAATAAAAAGGCTTTATTCACTATAAACAGTGCAATACGATCACAAATATCTTCTGAAAATTACAAGATATTCAGTAATCTTCAAATCCAATAAAAGCGCAGCAAAATTTCACACAGAAACAATGCGTTCAATACGACGTATCAACCACAAAATCGCTCAGAGAAACACAGTTCTCAATGCAAAGCCTCTCGTATGAATTCAATCGCAGTTGACAGACAACTAACTGAACTGAACTGGTGGAGGTCCCTTATATAGGCTTTAAAGATAACTGTAGAATTTTCCAGAGCCTTCAGATGCTAGAAATTACCAGAAAGTGCTTTAACTTTCGATAGAGAACCTAAGCGAGAAAGGATCCCAATGTACAGGTATAAGGGGGGGTGGTTGCACAAAAAGTCGCCAAATCGGCGACATTTGGCGATATATCGCCAAATTTGGCGACAAAAATAAGTCGCCAAAACCATCGCCAACTTGGCGATAAACCCATTCCTTGGCGATTTTTCCATAGACTTCCATTATAAAGATGAGGGTGTAAGGTTGTTTTCCTTGCAAACCATCTGAGGCCTTTAGCATTGAGTTACATGATGCTCAATAGGAAATACATTAATAATACTGCAATTTTCACAATAATAAAATAAAATAAAATTAAACAAATGGAATATTTACAGATATATACAAAATTCATAACAATATTTAAAAACGTAATTTCAGGAATTTCCAACATTTATTTCCAACATATACAATATTCGGAAAAATATCCGAATACTTTTATTCAGCCCTGTATATGATCTATAGATTTGTATATATACTACATAGGATGCTAAATTTTAGTTCAGTTAAGAGACGCGTAGCACAGTTTAAAATTCTCCTTCTGGAGTTTCTGTCAATAAACGGAAATGTGTTCGCGAACTTTTGTGCTTCCCTGTATATGATTTACAGAATTTATACACACCACGTAATAAACAAAAAGCGAGTTAAATTTAAAATTGCGTTCAGTAACTTAAAACGCACTTCCAGAACTTATTGTTAACCGACAGTAGAGAATTATTTTGTGTATCCCTGTAAATGAAATATGACTGCTATACACACAATATTCTGTAATAAGCCTCTTGTAATGCGCCTTAGTGATATATATAAATTTCAATGCGTTTAAATAGTGAAACATTATTTAAATAAACCGCAGACGATTTTTCTCCATAGACGTAATGTAACGGAATTCTTTTGACTGTCCCTGTAAAGTAACTATAAGTGCTATGCACACCCTATTCCATATTAAGCTTCTTGTAATGCACCTTCGTGATGTATATCAATTACGATGTGTCTGAAATTGTCTAACATCATTAAAATGAACCGCAGACGATTTTTTCCCCATAGACGTAATGTAACAGAACTATTTTGAGTGTCCCTGTAAAAAAACTATAAGTGCTACACACTTCAGTTGAAATAGGGAACATGCTATAGATAACGACAATAACATATAAAAATTGCAGAACAATCCGAGCATATTTACCGGAGTTAGAGCACGGACAGACGGCCAGACGGCAGACGGCCAGACGGCACACGGCCAGACAAACCGAAGTCATAAACACTTTTCAACTAGGTTGAAAAGTGTTAAAAAGGCACGCTTTTTATTCTCGCTTTCAACGTGCATTCGGAGTTACATCTTTCATGACGCTCGGTTGTGTGACTCTACATGGCACTGACGTTTATTGCCGTTTAAAACAGTTAGAGGCGTTATGCGATTAGGGATCTCCTGCCTGTATGCAAGGGCGGACAATAACTCTCCACATCTAAGAAAGAAACTTGATGATCTTACATTAAATGTAAACAAACAGTTATAATTGTTAACGTGCATTCATTGTTTTTGTTTGCATAATATTTATTTGTAAAAAAATAGGGAGGAAGTAAACATCGAAAAACATTGGTTTATTGGTTCAAAATAATGCATTGCAGATATAGTATGTGGCAATAACGTTTAATTGATGGATGTAATTGAAAGAGTTGTTTGCAGTGCAATGGAGGAAAATCATGGTACTATCGAATGCTTGACTGTCTTGACTGTTTTAAGGGATGGTCTTTTTTCTTATAATAAAATGAAAACTTTGAAACTCAAATTTCATTTTTTCGAGTTTTGGATCCCACAGCTCTTCTAATGTGTAGATACAGAAGATACACAATCAGAAACATTTCTACCATCTCCCCTACTACAAATAACATAACAAAAGAGAGATAAAAGAATTTTTTTTTAAATGCCGTAATATCAAAAAGACACTATTGTGTGCATGTCAGCGCGTATGTCTATCTATAATTTCTATTATAAAGGAACGAATTAAAAAACTGAACAAGAAAAATAATGAACTCTGCATTAGAAAGTATCTTAAAACGCATCCATTAACGATAGTAACCTATTTTTATGGAACCGATATCATTATTAATAGCTAAAGAATAAGAGAATATATATATATACAGGGTGTCCCCAAAACATTGATCTCGGTTTTTATTCCTTAAATAGTGATCGTAGATATATATTATAAATTACAATGTTACCTAAAAACAAGAAAGAAAAATTATGCGTCAAGCATAGATTGTGTAACACTTTCCAACGCTTCCAAAATAATTTTACAAATCATACCGTATAATAAAGTACGGAAAGGAGGCGAATACGACGTCATAAATATCGAAAATGAAACTGATATGATTTGATGTTGAAACAAACGATCTTGGGCTATCAAATTATTTCTTATTATTTTCTTTCTGTTTTTCTTTTCTTTTCTTTCTTTCTTTTCTTTCTTTCTTTTTTTTCTTTTGTATTTTACTACATTTGAGTACATCTCAAATGTATGTATTTTAAATGTATGTAATATATGTATGTTGAATGAATTTTTTTTTAATTAAAGCTCTGTATTTTAAATGAAATGAATCCATTACGAATGATGGCGAGGTTTATTGTCTGCACGCATGTAATATAAATATACCGTATTTTATTTTATTTTATTTTATATATATATATATATATATATATAATAGCTGTTACCCGTGACTTCGTTCACGTAACATTAAAAGAAGAATAAATGCATTAATTTAGCACAGCATTTCATTCGATAATTAAAAACATATATAGTTAACCAAATCTTTATCACATTTTATAGGAGACAATACGGTATTTCTTTGCTATAGGGGCCTTAACATAACCCAGTCTTAAAAAGTGAAATGTCATGCAAATAATATATACAATCGCGAAAATGAAACTGCAACCAATGAAAAAAGAAGGGCCCAGGAAAATCGACGAAACCCTGTTCGTAAAACGAAAAATAACACTGAGAGAATTCTTCTATGCAACAGTGCATTTTAGGTGGTATTTAGTGTGAAATTTGTATATGTATTCATTTCTAAATGGGCATTATTATATTGATTATTTCTATAGACATGTGTTATATATTTCTTACTACATTATTATTTTATGTCTTGTTTATGTATATATTAAATAAAGTGCTTCTCGCTAAGTGGTGTAAATATTGAACAAACTGCTTGCGGATTTTATACATTGATAGATATTTCAAAAAGATATAGCAATCTGATGCGATTCTAAAATGTAAATAAAGGTTGCTAGTAAGTAATTTAAATTCTGCCCAATTTAACCTCGATATATTTCCTATCGCGTCATGGACACTCTAAACAAATAACTACCGACAATGCCAATCTGATGATCTAAACTTACATATTTTTGTTAGTATATATAGGATTATTTTAATTTATTTCGTACACTTGAAATTTTTTACGCTTTTTCTAGGGTTAAGTGTCGAATAAATGTACTTTCTTGTTATTTTATTTTGCCATTTCTATTTATTATATTTTCCATTATTATAAACCATGATTATAAACTGGACGACAATGGTATGATTAATTCAGGTTTAAAGGATGAACCAGGATGTCTATTTACATCATAAAGTAATAAGAAAATTAGAAAATTATCGTCTGAGATACTTTTTAATATGTTTTACAGGCACAGTTGGCATCAAAGGTGAGCGAGTAAATGATCAACTAAAAGACCATTAGGTGTTTACCACAGAAAAACAAATCTGGTTACAACAATGTATTTAATTTTGTGCCAAATTTCACTTGATAAAAAAAGCAAATTGGTTATGGACCCGATTACAGATCCCTAACAGAATACAGGTCCTCCTAGGATTAGGATACATGGACCCGATTACAGATCCCTAACAGAATACAGATCCTCCTAGGATTAGGAGACATGGACCCGATTACAGATCCGTAACAGAATACAGATCCTCCTAGGATTAGGATAGGATACGATTAGGGTTAGGATTAAGATTGTAAACTGGACGACAATGGTATGATTAATTCAGGTTTAAAGGATGAACCAGGATGTTTATTTACATCATGAAGTAATAAGAAAATTAGAAAATTATCGTCTGATATTTTTTAATATGTTTTACAGGCACAGTTGGCATCAAAGGTGAGCGAGTAAATGATCATCTAAAATACCATTAAGTGTTTACCACACAAAAACAAATCTGGTTACAATAATATATTTAATTTTGCGCCAAATTTCACTTGATAAAAAAAGCAAATTGGCTATGGACCCGATTACAGATCCCTAACCTTCCTATTCTCGGAAATTTTCTACCTATATGTGAAAACCTTTTCTACTATATACAACGCGCTTTCACGTTTATAATATTATGAATTGGCACGATCGGCTTGTTCAAGTTTACATAATTTGGCTGGAAGAAAAATTTCATTACTTTTTGATTGCTTCTTTGCTTTTGCACTACGCGAATTTGTCGGTAAAATTGTTTTTGTTTCGATAACATTGTTGTTTTTTAAGTTTATAAAAATATTGTAATTTTACTTAAACATTGCTTTAAAATCTATGCCATTTTTCTCAACCTACAAGACTTTACAAAAATCTATTATAAAATAGAACTTTAAAAAAAAGCTATATTTAAAAATGACAACAAAGTTTTTACTATTTTAAAGCTAAAAGAAATGTAATATTAAATTCCGGTTCGAAACGACCATTTACAAATATGTTTTGATTATGGGAAAATGATAGAGGAAAAATTGCTATTACTTCGACGCAATCATATTAAATCTTTGGCTTTTATGAAAAAATGCAACTTTCTTTAAAAAATAAAGTTATTTTTTATTAAGATTTTCTGATTTTCTATACGGATAATTTTGCGGTGCGTATTATTGACATTTGCCGTCCAATATCTTTTCAAAGTTTTTTTTTTATTATTTAAATTAAAAATATGGTACCTTTATTTTAGCCGTGTGCAGACGATAAACCGCCAAGTATTATTCCTATCACCATCATTCGTATTGAATTCGTATTAAAATATAAATCTTCACCTCATTTCATTTAAAACATAGAACTTTAATTTACAACACATACATTTAAAATAATTCATTTCATGTGAAATAGAAAAAGAACAGAAATAGAGAAATTAATCACAGATAATTTGATAACCCAAGATCATTTTATTTCAACATCAAAACAAATCTGTTTTATTTTCGATATATGACATCATATTCGCTTGCTTTCCATACTTACTCGTATTTATGCACCTTGTATTATTTTCAAGTATTTGAAAACTCAAGTTTTATTTCTAATATGAAGTCATTTCATATTCTGTTTCTTAAATAATTAATTTCATTTTCATTTTTCACGTGGAAATTTTTCATTTGAAAATAACTTGTTGAGAAAAAATTATTATTCCAGGTTTTGATTTTGTTTTGGCAACGATGAAGTATTAGCAACGGTAAAGTATATTTAACCATTTTAAAATATTATACGAAAAAATGTCCATTTATTCTCTATGAAAATAATGCAATTTTGAATTATTAAGAAAAATATTTGAATAAAATAAACAAAAACCAGCCTATGTTCGTTTACGGGTTATAATCAACCTATATGCAAAATACATGATCATTAAATTCTCCACTTTGACGCTGGCTTCAGCCTAACGTTTGCACACAATCAGATTTATAATATTATTAGGATATAAAAGTTTTTTTAATTTTGAATAGAAATGGATAGCAAATGTCAATAATATGCACCTCAAAATTATCCATGTCCAAAATGACGTCATTGTTAATGGGAAGTAGTTTTTTTCATTCACAGAAACCTAAAACAAATAATAACTGGATTGCCTGAAAAAAACAATATTTGACGAGGGTTAATTCTTAAAGGCTATCGTCTCAGGAAATTTGAATAAAAATGACTTTATTTTTTAAAAGAAAGTTGTACTTTCGTTCATAAAACCTAAATATTTAGTATGATTGCATAAAAGTAACATCATTTTCTTTCTAACTTTTTTAAGCATATCTCTGCGACTTTTTGTGATAAAATGTTGAAATTTTGTACATGACCTTATTAGTGTATGGGGCATATTTTACTCATTGGTAAATTTTTGTGCGGGAGCCGTATAAAACTTTCAATTTTGTATTTCTTCAAATTTAATCTCCCGAAAATTTTAATCGATTTAACAAAATTCTGTCTATTTTTAACGTAACTTTTTAATTTAAAATATAAATATATATGGTCCATATTTAAGGAATAAAAGCCGAGGTCTGTGTTTTTTGTACACCCTGTATATACATATTATGTATGTATATATGTATTTTTGAATGTGAGCGTGTTTGTGTATCATTTCTGTTATACAAATTTGTTTTTCAATAAAAAATAGGACAACGAGTTGAGGAAATATTGTAATTATGAAAAAATAAAAAAATAATTAGGAAGTAAGAATAGATATAGGAATTGATGGCTAAGCATTATAACACACGTTTTCATGACGTTGAATTTTCGACTTCAGCATAACAAAATATGTTTGTCATAAGCGATTGAATTTTTCTCCATGTAAAACTATAACATAAATATATATGTAAATTATATATCTATATTTGTAAATGCAATTTTAATAAATTAAAAATAAATGCAAATTGTAAAATTCTAATTTAAGCTCCGATACATTTTCTTCGGTGAGAGATATTTGACACTTTAAAATTTACCCAGAAACGTAAACTTATACGATATTATTTAAAGGTTTAAAAAGTACATTCAAATGTTTAATTAACTGAGTATTCCGGCAGGAAAAGTAATTTACTAACAAAGTAACACTCTACAGATGAAGATACATTTGGTGCCTGTAAAAAAAATATTGTAATGCTGCTTCCAAATTACAATCTGAAACTATGAAAATCCCGTCATGTTACTTGCTTCTTTTTATTGTAGCAGGTGTAATAGAAAATAGTATGCAAATATGAAGATAGATACTATCGCTAGGCAAGAACATGAAGAAAAGTCAGGTGCACTCAGGAAGCATCATCGTATCATCGTATCAGCTCAATCGTATTATAATAGGAATGCCAGGTGCATCTATTACAGTTCTAATAAATCATTAAGGAATATTTTTTTTATTCATGAGTTTTTGTTTTCCGTCTGTTTCAAACTTTAAGCGTCCTAACCGCGTTTTTCCGTCATGTAAATTTTTGAATTCAAAGACTGAATTAACATATTTTAATCTTATTTTTTTTCCATTGCATAAGAAATATAGATATGTAAGGTTATTAAATATAAATCCTCATACCAATTCTTTTCATATCTATTATTTTAATGAGTCGCTAAACATATGTGAAAAATTCTGCCAGACGCTTAATGGGTTAAAGGTAGACACTTAAACTGTTAACTAAACAATTAAAAAGTATTTCTTAATCTGTACAAATCTGGCGCTTAGCAACAATTTGGCAAAATGTTTGAATTATTTTTCAATATTTTATTTATATTAGTGCATTTTAAATTAAAATATACACATTAATTATTTTTCAAAAAATGCTATTAACTTCATAATTTGTCATAATAAACTACAAGGTAATTAAATCAATCTTATTAATTTTTAAAAATTTTAATTAGTAACTTTGAAACAGACAGTTCAAGTAATCTTCATTAAGAAATGTGTTCAAATGGAACTTTATGGCTTTATGAAAATCCCTTAGGCAAACAGAAATCAGTTTGAAATTACACTCTTTTGAAAGTTATGTGATTATTACCTTAGGGATAATAACTATGAAATTAAACAGCATGCGGACTCATTTCGGTAATGTTATAGCATGCTTTGCACTGAAAATTGCTGGAGGTATAGCTTGGCATTCTATGTTCGGTATGCTATTTTTAACAGCACTGATAACAATGAAGCTCAGTTTGAGTTAATCTAGAATCTGATAACAAAGATAAAATTTATGAATTTATCTGCTTAAGTAAGTGAATAAAATAATCTATAACTTAATCTTTTTATTAAAATATAGTACTTAAATATAGTATATATTACTTTGTATTCTTGCTCTCTACATGAAAAAAAAAAAAAAAGAAAAGAAAAAGAAAACCAATTCGTCGAAAAATGTAACTAGTCGTTGGGGGCCATCGTAATACTTACCCATCATGGATATGCATAATGTAAAATATTAAAATAAAAAATGTGTAAACTACTTATAAAATGCATTGCAATTCGAATAAAATCATGGCTTGATGACGACATAAACTTTAAAGGCTCGATTACTGAATTGCTTAAAAGAAACATCCTTATAACTCCAAAAACAATAATCCTATTAACTAGCGGTTTATTGCATCTGATTAAGCATCGCATTTCCAATTAAAATATATCTTTGAACTGAAATTTGGATGAAATACAGGGTCATGAAAAATCGAAGAGTGTGAAAAATAGGATTACAAATATCTCGGCAACTCATTATCCGATCGACTTCATGCTTTATGCAAAATTTATGTTTTTTTACTGTCTTTTATATTCAATCCTTAAATAAACAATTTCGAAAGTTTTTATATACCTTTTATCAGAACGAATATTTCGAGAGTCCGAAAAAAATAGTTCCGGATAGTCGAGGTTACTGAAATTCAATAACCTTCTTCCCATTATTACATACTAAGTACATACTAAGAATTATTATGTTAAAGAAAAATGCTCATCTATAAAATACTGATAATTCAAGTTTTTACAGCTGCTAAATCATTTTAAGTCAAGGTCATTATTTTTATGTATCTGGAGCAACATCTTTAACAATTAACAATCTTTTTTTTGTAAGTGTGATGCTTTCAGGCCACAAAATAAAAAAAATAAATTAATGAATCTTCAATTGTTGAAAGACCTACTTTTCTAGTCCCAATATTTCAAACAAATCACTGAGCCGCGCAGACCAGCGATATTTCCGAAGGCAAAGCTTTAAAATACCAAATTTCAAGTCTCTATCTCAATTTTTTCGGGAGATAGAACGCTTACAAACACACAGACGGCCGGTAATATTTTTTTTTCTAAAAATATGTTTTTCGCAAAACATGCTCTTTACATTTCTGAAGCTCCAAAAGAATGCGTCCGGAAGTTTTATGTAGATATTCGACAAAACTTCTAAAATTGAAAATGTCCGCATACTAGAAGTGATATATTCTACCAATAATATGCTTGGCACAATAAAATGAAATATTGTGTATTTGTATCCGCTGTAGACGTATCCTTCGTTATAATATTATTAAAGAAGTTATCCCCTACATCTTAATAAAATAAACTAAGCACCAATCTTTATAAAATAAACTAAGCACCAATTATGAAAAGATTATATAAGGGTGGATCAAATGAAAACGGAACAGTGGTTATAATTTGATTTATTTTCTGTATAAGTGTGGTGAATTTTGCGAACAGGGTAGAGTGAGTATATAAGGAAGGCAACTCCTACTGAGGAAATGAACTTGCCCTAGGTAGTCACACAGAAGCACGTAATATGCTCTGGCGATCGGCCAATAGTTTCTTCCGTCAGGCAATCGGTTGTTTTTATTTTTCTGCGTCTTCGGAATATTTGCATGTAAAATAGAGCAACCAAGTGTTATTCGCGATGCACAACGGATATCGCGATGCACATCGGCGGAGTGTACGGAGAACATGCATTGTTATTCACTCGTGTGTAGGACAGACACAAGCACTTCCGCTAGGGAAACTGGTGAAGTTTCGGTGGTTAGTCTTGGAGTACCTACCGTATATCCTGGATCTTTCGGCATGTGACTATCCAATCTTTGGTCTGCTGCAAAAGGCATTTAAGGGCCGCCGTTTCTATTCGGACAGCGAAATCATGCACAGTGTTAGAAAATGGTTCCGAGTTTTGCCAAAGGACATCTATTAACAAGATATTCACCATTTGGGGAAACACTGGGACAAGTTATTGGGTAGATTTGAAGATTGTGTTTGAAATAAAGCATGTCATTTCATTCTATGACGCCTGTTCCGTTTTCATTTGATCTACCAAAGGCTCCTTCCTATAAAGGGAGCTGACGCATATCCATTCTGTTACCCAAAATAACTGCCATATTGCAACCTAGCTCAGCATTAGGAAACCGCCTGAGCAGGTGTTTGCCGTCCCTATTACTGTTACTTGCCGTCCACTCGTACGGTAAGCTAACCGGTTTTAGCTTGGTTTTTGGTCCGCATTAAATGGCGGTATGATTCAGCCTGTATTATAGGAGCTCCAGATCTACCCTAATACAACCAGTTATATGCATAAGAAAGGGGTTGAAAACTGAAATTTGGATACTTATTTAAAATCATTTTGTTTAAAAGTTTTAATTGCAATTTTTACGTTTAAAAAGAGGCGTTATCTATGAAATGATAATTACAGTTCTTTGTACTACCCATTTTTACAGACATTATTTTATTTACAAAGACATAAACAAGCAATGTATATGTCTAAAAGTCTTAAAAAATACTTTCAAAACTATACAGAACTAGTCAATCTGTTAAACGTTGTTAAACATTAAAAATATTTTCACCTGTCTCTCTCAAGCATCGTAAGTCACTGATGTTATGCTTTCTGCTTCGTCCGTCAATTTGTTGAAAACCCCCATTTTTTAAAACTTTTAGACATGTACATTGCTTGTTTATGTGTTTGTAAATAAAATAATGTCTGTAAAAATGGGTAGTAAAAAGAATTATTATGTTAAAGAAAAGTGCTCATCTATAAAATACTGATAATTCGAGTTTTTACAGCTGCAAAATCATTTTAAGTCAAGGTAATTATTTTTATGTATCAGGAGCAACATCTTTAACAATTAACAATGATTTTTTTTGTAAGTGTGAGGCTTTCAGGCCACAAAATAAAAAAATAAATTAATAAATCTTCAATTGTTGAAAGACCTACTTTTCTAGTCCTAATATTTCAAACAAATCACTGAACCGCGCAGACCAGCGATATTTCCGAAGGCAAAGCTTTAAAATAAATTACCTGGAAACAATCTTTATCAGCGGTTTTGCTACGTTGACGTTTGAACAAGTTAACGGATTTTCATTTAAATTTTTTTTAAGGAATTTAAATTCTCTAATAATTTCTAATAATCATTCATTTTCTCTAAATCTTGTTACTTTTACACCATTAGCTGCAGGGAAAGAATGGCAGATGCACGGAGCACAAGTCTAAAAATGTGTAACTGAGAACAATAAAAATACTTAAACGTATTATAAAATATAGCCGGATTTATTTATACCGTTAACCAGGCCCCTACCTGCCCGGCACGAATGCCTAGCTTGACGGGTTAGCACCTCGGAGCGGGGCGGAAATCGCCTGATCACAGCAGGGCTGTGATCCACCTGACTATAGATTTGTTGACATCGCTGCTGTGCTTGCTCTCTTGTGGTTTGCTACAGTTACCTTTGTTTGTCGGTTCAAGGTTTCTGTTTAACTCTGCTGAATTGACAGAATTAACAGGTCACGTAATTTAGAGCCTTGGTCAGGTGACGAGACCCTCACCTGACTAGGCACCCCAGAGGTATAATTCACAGGTAACTTGGAGGGCTTTGCACCCACGACGGATTTTACGTGCACCAGGCGCCTTTAGCGTACATATATTTTCATATTTGTCGTCTCTGATTACTTGTCACGCTCATGGTGTATTGTCGCTGTAGTGTTTATCGCCTTTTTTTAGGGGGCTAATATAGCGGGATTTGTTCAGTAACTTGCGATTCTAGCCACCATTCTGACAATTTGGTGTACTATCATGGTTATTATTCTCTGGTTTTCAGATCAACTTTTTAAAAGTTTTAGGTATGTTAGTTATATAGACATCAAAGACATTTCAAAAATTTAGTTGCATCTAAATTCACTTTACTAATTGTTCAAATATACCGCCTTGGATCCTCTCATCTGTGTCATAATGTATTTAATGATGAGATAAGGTGCTTTGTATTTAGGGTAATTCTTAACCAGATTTTCTCTGATTCACTTTAAAGACTGATTTTAGGGTATTGGTAAATTGCAAAACGTTTTGAAAATATAATATTTAAAAACATTATATATTTGTAAAAACATATATATACATATGTATTATAAAAACTGCTCCAAATACTTATTCCGTTTTATGTAGCAACTTTTTTTCGAAAGTAATACTTAACTATCTAGAACATATAACAGATAGAAAAAATAATGATATTAGACATTAATGCACTTTAAAAATATTTATTACTTTCACTTAAAAAAAATTATTCTTTACCCGGTAAAAGAAGTTCTTCGAAAAATAATTTTATATATTTAAATACTAAATAGAACATATTTGAAGCAACGTTTATAATAAGCATTGTCACATATTACAATTTACAAACATCCACTATTATTTTTTTTATTCTTTAATTCTGTCATTCAAATCAAATCATTATATCAACCAAACTCTTAGAATATAAAATACAGTGTATGATAACTCATACATAACTAACAACTCCTTCCTCTTTGAATATTTCTTCAATCAAATTTTTAAAAGTTGATTTGTTTCAAAAAGCGATTCTGCAAAAGAAATGCCTTTTAAACATTCATCAGAATTCTTAAATATTCAGAATTACGGTAAGGTACTTTAATATATGAAGAGTCAAGAAGAAAAACGATGATTATTATAATAATCATCGTTGAGATCATCGTCATATTTGAGATTTGACATAAACTGTGCTATTTATTACTGTAACATTGGATCGAAACGAAAATGAATGTTAGAATATAGTTGAAGATAAGAATAAAAGGATGAAGGACCGCGCTAAAAACTGAAATAACTAGCTTGAGGTTATCATCGATTTTTCACTTGACCTTTCACTACTAACACATTAAACGTTTGATTATGGATTGCGACATATACCTCTCAGCGGGCTACTTTTTTTTAAAACCTTCCTACCCTGATTGGGTCGAATCAACCAGTTTCTATAATTTATTTCATTCGATTCGAACAAGAATTTTTTTCATAAAGTAAGTTAAACAGTTGCTAAACAGTTGATGTCGGTTAAGGGTATTCCAAGTTGCAATCAACTTAACGCCCTGTCTATTGCTAGTAGAGTGTTTTGTATTAAATTGAGCCATTGGGAAAAGTTAAGATGCAGTATCAATTACATGATAAAGTTAAGAAATGAGATGATATAAACTTGGAATAATAAAGTAAAGCGAAAGAGATTAAGGATCGAGTCTAAATATTGAGAAGAAAGTGAAATGGTATAGCTATATTTATAACTAACTACTTGTAAGGAAGTTGAAAAAGTAAAAAATAGGGTTCGAAAAATGTTCGGGAAACAGCGCATAAATACCAGGTGGTGAACAGGGGGGCAAAGCTTTAAAAAAAAAGAAAGCACTCAAAAAGGCCATACTTTTTTTTGGTATAGCTTAAATATTAAGTTTTAATTAAGAAATTATATAGTTGTAATGTGGAAATAATTACTGAGTAAAAATACCAAAGCCACGAAGAAAAAAGTTAAATAATTAAAATAGAAATTCTGGTAAAAATATCAAAGCCACGAAGAATAAAGTTAAATAATTTTAATAGTTTTTTTTTTTTTTTTTTTTTTTACCGAGGTTGAGAATTTCAACATGGTAGGAATGTTACAAAATTAATCTTCGCCATACACTTGTAACAGGATATTTTCAAAAGAAGCCTACAAGAAATAAAGCTTTTTTAGAAATTGAGGGGAGATTTAATGTAGAAAAGTCACCAGTTCTGACCCGTAATCAAATGGTTAACCGTTGGCTCTCTTATGTAAACACGAGTTATCCAAAAGATGTTATAAGTAAAATTCTATAGAACATGCATTTTTTTTTCTAACCACAAAACATTTGGTTTTTATGTTTTACAATTTCTGTTTTTTTTAGAACATTAAAGTTTAAGAAATGAATAACATAATTGTGATGCTAGTTTTTTCCTTCTACAAATGAAGCCCCACAGGTGGGAGTTACTGTTGAATTATTTATCGAAAAGTTTTTCTGTCTTCGTATTTATACTAAAAATAAATGTCTATAATAATGTTACTGCTTTTACTTGAATAATTCTTATGCATAGTACACTATAATTCTTTAAATACGAATATTGTGTATATAATTGATAAATAACGTATCATATAAAATTTCAAATGTACCGCCCGTGGGTGGAGTTACGCATATACAAAAATGCGAAATCGCGTTAGGCGTCACGAATGTTTTAAGAGATTTATAAAAACGGGAATACAGAAAATCCCATACATTAATTCTTTGAACATATGAGTTTCATTTTTAACAAAGTTAATCAACTTCAGTAGGCGGAGTCAAGCCGTCTTAAAAAACTTATCAGATAATATATAATATCTAAGATAAAACATATTACTGCGTTATTGTTGCTTTGTATGTATACTATATATGAATAGTCATTTGTCCTTCATAATATAATTTTAAAGAAATTTTAATACAACTAAAAGAACGTGTTACTGAAAAGTAAATTGCTTTTTGTTTTTATTTAGCCTGGTCTTAACATAACATTTGGACAATAATATTTTGTACAATATCAATATTTATTTTAGAAAGTCAATATGTCTTATTTTAAGTTCTAATGAATAATAAAGTTTTATTTTTTAAACTACAACTGTATCATTTCCAAGGTATCCATACATTTCCATGCAACTTGGGATTCGCTGCAGGATCCTCTAGCAAATTTTTCGGAGGTATGGAAATTTCCTTGTAGTTTTCGATGACACTTTCCATATCAGCAGTTAACTAGAATAGAAAATAATAAGATTAGAATTTCAACAAGCGAATCAGTTAATATTAAATACACATCATACACAGGAAATTAAAAAAAAAAATAAAACTAGTAAAAAACCGCGTATTCAAACAAATTATTTAATCATTAAAAACTAGTATCAATAAATCAGCTCTTTCTAAAAATATAACACGCTCCTGTATTCAAACATAAAAATATTTTCTGGTAATAACCTCATACTCAAATTACTTTTCAAAATACTAATTAAATGAAACGTCAACAATATCTATGGAATATTTCTTTTTTTAGCTTAAATTAAACTTTTAAATCTATATCTATCTATCTTATATAAAAACCAATATACATATGTGTTTGTGCGTGTGCTGTTTAAACCAATGCAGCATGTTCCACTGATCTGCATAAAACTACATACAGGTTTGTTTTAGAACTCGAGTAAAATTACTGGCTACTTTAAAAACAATTCAGACGTTTCTTTACCCTTTTTTTTAACCACCTGCAATAGTTTAACTTTCTACAAATATATATACATTTTTTTTTTTTTAATTTCTAATGCAAGGTTTTCTTTTCTCTTGTCATACTCTAAGAAAAGGCGTAGGTGGCGCAAGAATTAATAAAATTATAACATGTGTATTTTTTTTTGAGAAGCTGATCAAAATTCAGAGCCACTCACTGCATTTTCCTAAACGAAATTGACGTCATTCTGAGCAGATAATGCATATTTTTAGCATATAAAATTCAAACATTTTATTATAATCGAATAAAAATATAGTAGTACTTTTATTTAAATGTATTTGGAGTTAAAACATCTACTATAATACAGACAATTCAATGTGAAGAAAAGTATTCAGGGAAAAATAAATAAGATAAAAAACTAGTCGTTGGGGGGGGGGGGGGGCACCGTAATACTTACCCATCATGGATATGCATAATATAAAATATGAAAATAAAACATGAGTAAACTACTTATAAAATGCATTGCAATTCGAATAAAATCGTGGCTTGATTACGTCATAAACTGTAAATGCTCTATTACTGAATTGTGTAAAAGAAACATCCTTATAACTATAAAATTAATAATCATATTAACTAACGGTTTATTGCGTCAGATTAAGCGTCTCATTTATAATTAAAATATATCTTTGAATTAAAATTTGGAGGAAATACAGGGTCATGAAAAATCGAAGAGTGTGGGAAATAGGATTACAAATATCTCGGAAACTAAATATTCAATCGACTGCATTCTTTATGCAAAATTTGTTTTTTTATTGTATTGTATATTCACTCTTTAAAATAAACAATTTCAAAAAAAATTATATACCCTCTATCAGAATGACTATTTCAAGAATCCGAAAAAAAAATTGTTCTTAGACAATCGAAGTTACTGAAATTTAATAAGCTTCTTCCCATTATTACATACTAAGTACATACCAAATTTCAAGTCTCTATCTCAATTTGTTCGGGAGATAGAGCGTTTACAGACACACAGACATACACACACACACACAGACAGACGGACGGCAATTTTTTTTTTATACTAAAGATATGTTTTTCGGAATCTCCAGTGACTGAAACGTGTAAATCCGTTAAATTTTGTTTTTCGATCTTTAAAACGATTACAATACTTGCCCTATACTACGTATGATGGGTAAGTATTACCCTATACTACATGGTTAAGTAATAATATTTTAAATGTGATGCCATATTTTATGATACTCTTTCAGTCCGACTGACTCTAAACAAATAGATTCGGAGTTTTATTTCATATTTCGTTTGTATAATGCAGCAATATCTAATAGTTATATCTTATAGCTAAATGTTTTAATGCCTTATATCCAGTAGTAACATTTTAAATAGGTATATTAAATAGGATGTGAAGTATAGTAATAGTTTTGTGCACTATTTTGTTTTGCTTAACTGCGTTCATGTATGTAAAGATGGAATTTTATAATCAATTTATTAATAATTTCCTGATCTACTAGAATTATAAAAAATATGTACACAGGTGTGTTTCCGGGGACAGTATAACATTTAATTATTTTTAGAAATAAATTATAAATTAATAAGCTGCATATATAATTAACTGCAAGAAGGAAATATTTTAAACTTTAAATTAATTTTAAGGGATTTTTCCGTTATCAGGGCGCAGATGATAGGTCACCAAGTATTCTTTATTAGAACTGCATACGAGTTACAACAATGTCAATTATGCGCCATACCATGCTCGATAAACAGGCCAACTGACTTTGAAACTGTAAGAATGAAATATTTTAAACATTAAAGAGTATAAAATAAAATAGAAATAAAAAAATAAAGAGCGTAATATTTTTAAAAAACACGTTTTTATTTTATTTAGTGTCAGTTCTTTTTCCCTTCAAATAAAACTGCATGACTGACTTCTTGGCTAAAAACGGCAAGAAAATGACGTTATTTTAGTGTAATCATTGTAGATTTAGTTTTATGAATGAATATTTTGCATTTTTTTTTCCTGTGTTGTCAGAAAAATCGTAAATTTTTGTGTTACACACGCTAAAAAAGTCCACAGAAAACAATGCATTCACATTATACAGCTGAGGGATTTTACTATGATTGCATCAAATCAACATTATTTTTTCTAATTGTATTTTTCACGATTGGTGTACGTTTAATGCACAGAGGTCCATTATTGTGATCACCACATTATTGCGTTTTTTTTTTTTACCCCGAAGAGTCGAACTCATGCTTCACACAGGCAAAGCTGAGTTATTCTACTAGTTCTAAATATAAACTGTACATAATCAAAGCTAGTGCGTCTTTATTAAAACAATGTTTACCTGTTTTTTAATCTTTCACTTATAATAGTGGTTCCCAAACGTTCTTGTTATGCCAACCACCTTAAAACATGAAAGCTTTTCGCCAACCACCAAATCTGTAAGCATGTGTATACTAGGTAGCATAATGTCTTTATATAACGTATCCTAGGAAAAAGGCGAACGTTCGTAGGAAGCAAATAGATATTGGTAATACTAATGTGAGGAATACCTACTATAATAAGACAGAACCTTCTTTTACTAAGCATTGTAAAATACTTTTAGTAATAATTACATTGTACAAATATACAGTCAATGCGATTTATAATATTGTTTTCCACAAACCAGATAATCTATATCAGGGTTGAAACCTGTTAATATTAACTTCAAGTCACTATCAAAACAAATTTAAATAAAATACTGATATATGAGGAGTTTGCTTACTTATATTTATTCAGGGATTTTCCTTTGAAGATGTAACATATTGAAATATTTTTATATAGAATTATTGAAATATTTTTATATTGAAATAGTTTTATAGCGGATAAAATTAATAATATATTTTTGAAAAACTGATCAATCACACACATTTCGCGAACCACAGGGATTCGCAAAATGTAGTTTGGGAAAAGCTTATTCAAAATATACCGGGTGATTGAAAATTGAGGTTATGATGATTATCGCTGAAACGGCTGATAATAAGCACGTGCTATCAATTACAAAATGTCATTAAATGAAGTACATCATTTTCATAATGCATTTTTTTTACAACAGGCTGTATATATATTTAAAGAAATGAAATTTAATGTTTGTGTAGTCACCCTTTTTCTGTAACTTATATACATTTTGTGAATTTTCAGTGTCTAAACGAACTAAAAGTGTGACTTTCAGCTTTTATTGTAAAAGTGTTGCTTTTTAGCTCACAGGCTATCAAAGCCTGAGAGCTTATGTGCCCGCCGGTTCTGTACGTACGTATGTATGTATGTATGTATGTACGTAACGCGATAACTCTTCATAGAAATATCCGTTTACCTTCAAATTTTGTTTATAGGCTCACTGTGTTAAGGCGCTTCCCTGATTAGTTTTCGGCATTGATTGGTTAAGTATAAAGGGGGGGGGGGAACAGGTGGCTAATCCCCCCCCCTTAATTTATATAAATGGGTTTTTCATGCAGAATTATTCCGTTTTCCTTCAAATTTTGTTTATAGGTTCACTGTGTTAAGGCGCTTCCCTGATTAGTTTTGGGGATTCATTGGTTAGTATAAAGGGGGGAATGGGGGGAGCTAATCCCCCCCCTTAATTTAGATAAATGGGTTTTTCATGCAGAAGTATCGGTTTTTCTAAAAGTTTTGTATATAGGTTCATTGTGATAATGCGCTTCTCTGAATAGTTTTGGGGGTTCATTGGTAAAGTATAAAGTGGGAAGGGGGGGGCAAATCCCCCCCTTAATTTAGATAAATGAGTTTTTCATGCAGAATTATCGGATTTTCTTCAAATTTTGTATATATATATTCATTGTAATTAGAGGCTTCCCTGATTAGTTTAAGGGGTTCATTAGTTAACTATAAGAGGGGGGATAACGGGGGGATGACCCCCCTTAATATAGTGTTGATTTCTTTATTTTTCAAGAGGCATATTTCAAATTCTTTGAAATAAGAGTATAATATACAATTAGTGTGAATAGCCTGTGAGCTCAATGCCCTCAGTTTAACTGGGCAGTTTTCTTTTTATTTTTAATATGTTATATTGAAAATTTATTAATGTTTACTTCAGAAGATTGCAATTTTCATCAAAAAAAAGATTTTTTAGTTGTCAACTTATGCTAACGAATTTTGTTAATAGTGTATCATCAAGTTTTGAAATGTAGGTTCTCATAGCTTGGACAAAAATCTTTAATCTGAGCATGCTCCTTGTGCATAAGTTGCCAATTTCAGACCTAGTACAACCTTATTCATACAAAGGAAAATAGAAAAAGAAAATGGCTTAAATAATGCATCACTAACCTCTGGAAATTTTGCTGCAATGTTATAATATTCGCAAGGATCGTTGATGACGTCGAATAAACAAGACTCCTCCTCAGCGTTGCATGTAGGGGCTGATGGTGGAGGAAAGGCGCAGTCGACTTCCAAGAAATCGTTGCATTCGTCTGACAGACATGAAATCGCTAGACCAGGATCTTTTTTATATTTGTACCATAGAAGCCTAGCTGCTTTAGAGCGTTTCAAAAATCTCAAATAATTCTAATAAAGAGAAACAAAAATACTCATTAATGTAGTTTTATAATCATAAAAAAATTAATGCAGAAATGCGAGTCCAGTGATTAATTACTATTTATTTGATAATAATTCTCGAATACATTATTACATTTTCTAAGTTAATACTGGTTGATTTGTAACGATTTGTCGTGAAATAAGGGCACGATTACTGAATTAATAACAAAGACAAGAGCATTGGCCTAGTGTGTTTCATTTAAAACTCTTCCAATTTTTTTGCAAGCATAGTATTTTGAAAATTTTGAATGCAAATAATTTCAGGCAATTTAACAAAACTCAACTGATCCTTCAAGAAATGTTGATAATTGAGGTTAATAATTTTCATATTGGAGTAAGCAACGGAACATAATAGAATACGTTTAATAGAGCGTAGCGACGTGGTAGAAAATTTAAATGGTCGAGAGAGTTTTCGATGAAAGCAGACTTGATGATAATAATGAATACTGAAATTACCATACACCTGATAATTTAAAGTTGTAATTGTAAAAAATTATTAGTCATGCACTAATGAGCTTGTGTAATCGATTATAGCAAAATTCTGCAACAGGCGTTGTTCTTGCTTGAAAAAAAAAACTATGAATCTGAGTGTGCTTTCTATGCGTATGTCGCTACTCTCTTGTAAACGTACTCTAACGCAAAGAACTCTTAAAATGATTTATTACTCAAAATTTAGCTCACTGAAAAAATTACTTTGAAACGAGTGATTAATTTCCCATTTTTTCAGAGTGGGAGTTTTTGCCGAATTCTATTAATTATAATAATATAAGATAAAATAATACGATTTTCTAATAATAACAATTAAAATTCTATGAATTAATTCCTACTATAATTAGCAAGATTCTAGACATTAACATTATAATTTTAAAAAACAATACTGTATAAATTTGCGAAAATTGTAATTTTTAAATGTATTCTTACATTACTTAAAACTATATGTTGTTCCAAATTATGAAACAGAGATCGTGATAGATTAAATGTACATGTATATTTTAATTTTCTAATATAAAAGTTTGAATACCAGTACATAAATATTAGAAGCCTCTAAAAATGTCGAGCAAAAAAAAAGGATTTGATTATACTCAAATGACAATTTAATTTAAAATATTGCATTTTATGACAAATATAAATATATTTATTTTTCTCAAAAATCATAATAAATATATTTTTTAATTTATTTACAGTAATTCTCAAAAACGAACATAAACAAGAATCTTTATAATGGTCAACTAACTAAAGTTTGATTCCTGAAATAACATTTTATCTATATTTGAAGTATGAATTCAAGTTTGTACTTTTGCAATCATATATGACATATGCAGTAATATGCAATCATAAGCTATAGGTGTTAATTAAAGCGTTCAAAAAGATGTTATTTTAACACCTCAGCTTTCAAAAGATAATGCGGACGCCAATTAATAACTTAAAGCATACAGAAAGAAGTCAATTAACCTCTTAAGCTTTCAAGATACTCATAATTTATTCAACGGTAAAAATTTCTACCTTAATTCCATGAAAAATATTTAAACAGTAGTAAACAATTTCTAATTCACGTTACATATTACAAAAAATGCATCACAAGAATAAAAGATGAGAGGATAAAAAAGGAAATATATAAAACATGGACAATAGGTTTAACATCCTCCCACCTTTTGATTATGTCGTATAATCAAAACTTCACATTAAATAAATACATTTACATGAACATTATAAATCAAGTCTTTTTGGCATTTTTATCATTCTACCAGATCTAGTCTTTTTAACTTGAGATTCGTTCTTTGAAGGCTCAACCTGAGTTTCATTCAAAGTTGGTTTAGGAAAATTAATTTTGGTACAATCACTCGATGACACTTCTAGAGGATAAATTCTTTGAACAGGCCGAAGTATCTGAGAATGAGATGTTTGTAACTTTAAAAGGCGAACTTTTCCATCTTTACTACGAATGAGCTCTGTAACAAGTCCTAATGGCCAGTTAATTCTTTTCTTGTTATCTGCTCCCACCAAGGCTATATCTCCTACAGCCACTGAACGTTGGAATCGTCTCCCGACCGGCCGTTGGTTAAGTAGACCTAAATATTCCGATCTAAATCGATTTCTTAGATCCTTTTGCAGTTCTTCCCTATATTTAAGTCTTCTAGTGAGAGAGTTTTCCTCGATTGCATCAACGTCTGGTAAATCACACTCATGAATGTCTTTCAAAAACATGTCTGGAGATATGGGTTTGATAGATTCTTTCTCTGACATGTAAGTTAGTGGTCGAGAATTTATAATACTTTCACAATCAGCCAATACAGTTATCATCTCTTCATAGTTCAAACAGGCTTGTCCTAAGACTCTTTTTAATAGATCTTTCATCACTCTGATCAGTCTCTCCCACCATCCGCCCCACCATGCAACAGTTGGTGGGTTGAATTTCCATTCAATTGAATTGGTTGCTCCATACTTCACTATGCGACTCCAATTCAATCTTTTCAAAAAATTAGCTGCACCAATAAAATTCGGACCATTGTCGCAATATATAATAGAACATCTTCCTCTGCGTGATACAAATCTTCTTAAAGCCATCAAAAAAGCCTCTGTAGATGCTGAAGTAACTAGTTCAAAATGTACAGCTCTGTAGATAGCGCATGTAAATATGATAACCCAACTCTTTTGATTATTTTTAAGAAATAGAGGACCAACCATATCAAGACCGATAATTTGAAATACTGCTGCATCTTTTACTTGATTTTCTGGTAGAGAAACCGGAGAAGATTCCAAATTCTTAGAATTAAATCTTTTACAAATGGTGCATTTGGATAAAACAGAAGTCACAGTTCTTCTTCCATTCAGGATCCAGCATTTTTCTCTGAGCAAATTTAAAAGAATCCGAGGACCTGCATGACAATTTTTGAGGTGAAAATGTAAATTTAATCGTTTGGTAACTTCATGATTTGAAGGAACAACCATAGGTGTGAGGAAATCCATATTGTCTTGTCTATAAATAATTTTAGTCTTTACACGTATTATTTCTTGTTGATCTTTAAACGTCTCAAGAGTTTTCAATCTCTCATCGCTTTCATGGGAAAAACATTCCTGTTGTATCATCCAAATTGTCTTCATTTCAGCTTTCTTAAATTCATGACTTGTCAATTCTCCTCTAATTTGTTCTTTTGGATTAAAAGAATTATGTCTGAAACGTAATATCCAACCAACAAGACGCAAGATTTTTTCATAACTGGAAAAATACCGGTAGTACCAGGTTTTCTCTGGACTTTCATCAACATTAACCAGTAATTTTGTAGACTTCAATTTCTCTTTTTCAATTTCTTCTTCATTTATGTCTTGACATGAGAAATTCATATATTTATAATATTCTTCAGGATTTCGAAGCCAAGATGGACCTTCCCACCATTTGAGAGATACCAGCTTCTTTGCTTTACAGCCTCTAGATGGCAGATCTGCTGGATTCATTTCACCAGGTATATGTTTCCATAAAACAGGGTCACTCAAATTTTTGATTTCTTGAACTCTGTTTCTAACAAAGACAGACCAGTTCTCTTTTCTGGATATCCCTGCAAGAACCGTCGTGGAATCACTCCAAAAATATCTTTCCAAAGCTTCCCAGCCCAATGCGTCAATTATTGATTTAGCCAATCTGGCACCAATCAAAGCAGCTAAAAGTTCCATTCTAGGTATGGTTGCGCATTTTAAAGGACCTATGCGGGATTTCTAAACAAGAAGGAATAAGTCAACATGATCTTTACTTGCTATCCTCAAAAATATAACAGCAGCATACGCATATTGACTTGCATCACAAAATGCATGAAGAGTGCAATCTTTTACATTGTCTGGGGTGAACTGAATATATCTTGGAATCTGAATTTCTTGTAAAATATTCAATTCACGAAACCATTCAATAAACTCATATTTTAGATCACTTGCATTTCTTCATCCCAGGCGATACCTTCTTTCCATGTTTTCTGCAACATCATCGTGGGACAAATCATAACAGGACACTTAAAACCAATAGGATCAAAAACTTTATGTGCAACTGATAGCATGATTCGTTTAGTTATTTTTTCTAAATTTATATTTTTCGTCCAGCTTACATTAACCTTCAAAACGTCTAGAAATCTGTTCCATTGTAATCCTAGTACAGCGGTTTCTTCGCTACTTTTTCTTTCTTCTGTATGTTCCCATCCTCTCAAATCAAATCCACCTTTAGCCATAAGACACTTAGAATCAGCAATAAACTTTTCTAATTCTTTTTGCGTATGGACACTAGCAACGACATTGTCAACATAAAAGCTTCTCAGCAATTGCTGTTTAAGATGCGGATCGTATTCTTCATCGTTATTTATGTGATAGTCTATGATGGAAGCAAGAAGAAACGGGGAACTTTTGACTCCAAACACGACTCTAGCATGTCGAAACATTTTAATATTTCTCTCTTCTGGATCGTTCCACCACAAGAAACGAAAAAAGTCGCGATCTTCTTTCCGTACAGCGATTTGTAAAAATGCTTTCCTGATATCAGCTACAACGCCAAATTTCTTTTCTCTAAAACGTAAGAGACTGTCAGGATCTAATTCAATGAGATTTGGTCCAGAATGTAAACACTGATTCAGAGATGGATGGTTCTGTATTCTAGCTGATGCTTCAAACACTGGACGAATGGGAGTTGTACTGCTTTCTTTTATTACTGGTCGATGAGGCAAATAGTTTCCGTAAAGATTCATTTCCGACTCGGGAATTTCCTCAATAACTTTATCATCAAGCCAGCCAAAAAGCACTTGTTCATATTTTTGATAAAGGTTATTGGTAAGAAACTTGTTTGTAACATTAATTAATCTTTTCTTGGCTAAACTGAAATTATCGGGTAAAGGTGGTATATCTTCCACCCATGGCAAAGAAATTTCATAACGATTATCTTCATTCATATTTACTGTCTGTAAAAATGCTCTTTTACCTGACGATCAATCTCCATTTTAGAGTGTTTTTCAATTGGATCATTTATTCGAAGTAAATCTAGTTTCCATAAATCGCTAATTTCTGCTTCATTCACGAACATAGAAGTAACTGTTAAAGCTAAGTTTTCTTCAGATACGTTATCCTGAGGCACTTTTCCCATTAAGGTCCATCCTAAGTGTGTTTCCAGTGCTACTAGTCCAGACGATAATATTTCTCTACGACCTGTCAGTAATTTTCCAATTACATCGGCTCCAATCAATACTTGAATAGATTCAGGAGTCTCACCAATATCCGTTCAGAGTGATGCCTTTTCCCGATAATTCTTTATACCACGATCCTTTCCCTAGAGGTATAACATTTTCGCAGATAATGTTTTGGTCCAAAACTTCAAAATTGCATTTAAAATTTTCTTTCAAATCGCTTAATCTTATCTTGTAGTAGTTATGATTAAATTCTTTTGTTATGACTCCGCCAAAAAGGGAATGAGCGACTTTTTCATCTCGAAGAGGTAAATACTTCATTTCTTCGGCTAAATGTTTTAAAATATACGATCTCTAAGAACCTGAGTCTAAAATCGGTCGAACAACTTTCTTTTTGTAATCTGAAGTGATTTTTGCTTTGAGTGTCTGAAGAAAGACCTTAGGATTTCTACTGACATTAGCCATATTTACTTCATTTCCTCTACTGACATTAGCCATATTTACCTCATTTCCAGACGATTTTTCTTCCCCTTTCCTTTCATTTAATTTATTTTTATCGAGCATTTGACACATCACAGATGCATGTTTTTATCACAAATGAAACATTTCAAGATAGCTTTACATTGTTTCGTTGTGTGGCCTGACGTCAAACATAAAAAACAACACCTTTTATCTTTCAATATATTCTGCTTCTCACTAAATCTCATATTCCGTGCTGAGAAACATTCTGAACTCAGATGTCTTCCGTTACAAAAGACGCAATTTTTCCTTAAGTCTTGTTTTGAAGAAGTTGTTAATAGAGTAGCAGCAGTTGGTAAACGTTTAGAAACATCGGTATAATCTTTCCTTTTTCTAAAGTTTCTATCATCATATTTTTTCACGAAGCCAAAACCTGCCACTGCCAAATTTATTCTTTCATCGCCTTCAACTTCACTTTTGATAAACTTCATTAAATTATCTAGGCGTTCTTTCGGATCGGAAATAGCAGAAGACGTATAGGTTCTGTTCCACGCTTTCAAAAATTCAGCAGTAAAACAAGATTCTACCATTGGATATAATATTGAGGCGCATTTATCTGTTGTGACTCCCAATGTCTCAAGAGCTCTTAAATACGATTCAAGTTTATCATACAAGGATGTAAGAGAAAACTTTTCTTTTGATTGTACTGATATGATTAATTTCAATAATTCCCTAACATATACTTCAACTAAAAGATCTTCTCGACCAAAACGAGCCTGAAGACTCTCTATAGCTTTGGCATAGTTAGCGCCAGTTGGCGGAAAACTATCTACAACTTCCCTCGCTCTAGATCCAGCTACTGTTGCTTGAATCAAATACTGGAATTTATTTTCGGGCACAATATTCTCATCAGTATGAATCTGTTCAAATTGACTCCAAAATGGTAGCCACTCTTTTAAATCCCCATCAAATTGAGGAAATTCTAACCTAGGTAACGTAAATTTTCGTTTAGAATCATTAGTTTCATTAACAGTTGAAATGTACTCACCTTGAATTTGCCCTTGTGAATGGATTTTTGCTAATTCTAATTGATGGTCTAATTCTAATTTTTTCAACTGTACTTCCTGATACAACTTCTGCTTCTCCAACTGTAACTTCTCCTTCTCCTTCTGCTTCTCCTTCTCCTTTTTTTTCCTAGTTTTTTTCATTTTCTAATTTCTTCTCAGCATCTTTTTCTTTTCTTTCAGCAATGGCTGTTGATAAAATTTCTTGTACAAAATCAGGATCCTGCTTATATTCCTTACTATTCAAAATTATTTCTTTTAGGGTTCCAATCGTATAATCTTGCGGAATTGTTTCCCCAAGTTCTTCTACTACAAACTTTAAATCGGCTTTTTTTAAACTTTTTACGGCTTGAAACATCTTGCTTCAATAAATCTTAATCCTGTCGCGGACACGCCAAAATTGTTAATTAAAGCGTTCAAAAAGATGTTATTTTAACACCTCAGCTTTCAAAAGGTAATGCGGACGCCAATTAATAACTTAAAGCATACAGAAAGAAGTCAATTAACCTTTTAAACTTTCAAAATACTCATAATTTATTCAACGGTAAAAATTTCTACCTTAATTCCATGAAAAATATTTAAACAGTAGTAAACAATTTCTAATTCACGTTACATATTACAAAAAATGCATCACGAGAATAAAAGATGAGAGGATAAAAAAGGAAATAAATAAAACATGGACAATAGGTTTAACAATAGGTGTGCATTTTTTTTACCTTAACTTATTTTAAAGGATAATCAAATAATACCTATTTTAATTAGTTTCATTTTTTAAATGTTTTCGTAAAATATTTCATTCTTTAAATTTAAAAATAAGAACTGTTTGTCCAATAATTTCTGACAGAAAGTATAATGGAAATTACTCATGCCTATTTAATTATGTAGTAATAAAACGATTTTCAAACGTCATCGAAAATATTTACATAGCCTGCTGTGATATTATTAGTACAGAATATAACAATTGAAATATTCGTTAAATTTTTGGCAAAGTGAAATTTTTGCTTTTGAATAGCTACTTTTAATTTTTTAAACTACAGAGTAATTTTCACCCAAAGTTAAAAAAAAAATAATCGAACACGAAAGGGTTAAGAAAATGGAAAATTTGTGAAAATATTTTAATAATCTAGGATAAATTCGATATATTTACCTTCCTGTATAATCTCTCGTTCAGTTGTGTTCTTGGGGAATAAGCATAACTGTAGTTTCTTCCTTCATTATCATACCATTTGTCGTACTTGCCATCCTCAGAACTTCCTTTCACTAGCTTGAATCTCCCTTTTCTTAGTGCAGCAACATTGTCTATGCCGTCCAAATTCAACAAAATTTCTGATCTTGGAGAAGGAAAGCCGTTTACTATACTAGGCCACTGATTAAAGCCGTCCGTATTCCCCGGCAGCATCTTCAGAGCCTCGTCGCCACCTATATTTAAAATGATTCAATTACTATTTTAAATGTTTGCATTATAGTTAAAAACAATTAATTTAATACTATATTAGTTGCAGCATTATCTCGTGTTTCTATCTAGAATATTCAACACTGAGTAAATCAAATACCGCATCTTCTGACGTATAACGCGCATTCCATTCATTGCAAAGAAATTTTTATTAGACACTAGCGGCCCTCCCTCGCTTTGCTTCGGGTTAACCTTGAAAACCTTCATCTCTTTGTGTTTTCTGTAGACCTTTTTAATGTGTACAATAATTAGTACATTATTTTGATAAATCTTGTAGGGTTCAGCCTGCGTTTGCAATGTATAAGCGGAAAAAATGAAATTATTTACGACATCACATTAAAAACCTCAAAAATAACAGTATTTCTCCACTATTTAAAGGATATACATATAAACCTTCCTCTTGAATCACTCTATCTATTAAAAAAAACCGCATCAAAATCCGTTGCGTAGTTTTAAAGATTTAAGCGTACATAGGGATATAGGGACAGAAAAAGCGACTTTGTTTTATACTATGTAGTGATTTATCTGAAATTACAAAGCAAAACATATGGTTATTATACATATAAACCTTCCTCTTGAATCATTCTATCTATTAAAAAAACCGCATCAAAATCCGTTGCGTAGTTTTAAATATTTAAGCGTACATAGGGATATAGGGACAGAAAAAGCGACTTTGTTTTATACTATGTAGTGATGTAGCATTAAATGTTATATGTCGTGATGGTGTATGCCATCTAAATTCAATAAAAAATTATGTTGGAGAAGGAAAGCTATATTTTAAATTAAACTATTAGAAATGGATACTCAAATACAACGAAATTTTCTCCGTTTTTGACGAAACTGTTTCCTGAGAAATTCTTCAAGCGAATATTTCGTCAAATCGAGTAAATTTCTATCCTTAAAAATGTGAGGAAATTCGTTTCGTGAAATTGTTTTTTCGAAAGTTCCAAAAAAAGGTTGGTGGTATATCTATTGGAGATTTTAGAAGCATCTTTAATTGACAGTGGAAAAAAAGTACGACACACTTCTCTTAGGTCTTCAATGGGATACGTACTCGCTATCGTTGGTGTCGGAGATCTGTGTGCTGCGTCCTACGCCAGCGAGGCCTTGCATGAATTTGATTTTAAATGTGTCTATGGGATGTTGATGTGTGTTTATATTTTTTAGAAGTATTTTTATCGGTGCTGTTATAATTTTTGCATGTTTTAATAAATAAGGCTAAAATATTATTATGGTTTTTCTAAGATTAATCAATAATTAGAATATGGCTTGATTAATATAATGTTTTTGAGAAATTTCCTTTGTTCAATGAATGATTAGAACATGGTCTAGTTAATTTGTTGTTCAGAAATACTAAATTTTGTAGGGCATATTTTGAAGGAGAGTTAATCAATTTTAGATGATAAGATTTTGATAATATTATTGATAATAACACGTTGCTGTTTATAGAGAGGGAAGGGATCAGTTATGCATATTTTAAATTTGATTGTTATATGAATATATTTCTTAAATAAAAAAGAGCTCCTAAAATTCTGATATTTTTTTGTAAGTATTGGGAAAATGGTTGTTGTTTTCGGTCGAAAATGGACCAAATGATGTTCGCATTTTACTATTTTAACCGTTTTTAAGGAAATTCTGTAACTTTAGAAGAATTTTTTAAGCGTTTTTAACGAAATTCTTAGAAAAATTTATCTTTGAATAGGCAATAGAAATGCATAAAATCATTACAAAAATTTTAAAGTTACAAAAAGGATAGACGAAATTATCAGATACGAAAAATAAAGTAGAAATTTGGTACTTTCGTGTTATAGCGGCTCCCATGGATGAAATATTTTTGTTTCTGTTTTCATTAATATATTGTAAATTTGGTACTTTAGTGTAATTTTTTTTGAACGATTTTGTAACAACAAAAATAATCTGGCCGCGAATGGGAAAACATTTTTATCAAATATTTGAGATTTTCCATTTCATTAAAAATCACTTAATTTTTAGACGAAATGATTGTCACAAATGAAGAAATACAATTCAAGACTTGCGGAATCGTCAAAAGTGAGATTTTCATTTTTGACAGTGAGGAAACAGTTTCGCCAGATATTTGAGGATTCGCGTTTCGTCAAAAACCACGTGACTCTGTGACGGAATGATTGTCAAAAATAACGAAACAGGGCTTAAGGATTGCCGAATCGCCAAAATTGAGTGTTTTATTTCTGAGAGTGTAGGCTACTGATTTATGTCGTTCATATTCTTCTGCAGCATTTTCAGAGCCTCGTGGCCACCTATATTTAAAATGATTCAATTACTATTTTAAATGTTTGCCATTATAATAAAAACCATTCATTTACTACTATATTAGTTGCAGCATTATCTGGTATTTCTATTTAGAATATTCAGCATTGAGTAAATCAAATACCGTATATTCTGACGTATAACGCGCATTCCATACATTGCAAAGAAACTTTTATTAGAAGAGTAACATTAAACGTTATATGTCGTCATGATGTGTGCCATCTAAATTCAATAAAACTTTTGATCTTGGAGCGCGAAAGCTATATTTTATATTAAGCTACTGATTTATGTCGTCCATATTCTTCTGCAGCAACTTCAGGGCCTCGTGACCACCTACATTCAAAATGATATGAATACAATTTTATTAGTTTAACAATCATTATAAGTAAAAACATCTCGTTTAATAATACATTAATTGCAGAATTATCTCGTGTTTCCATCTAGAATATTCAGCACTTAGTAAATTATATACCGTATATCCCGGTGTGGTAACGAAACATCATCGTTAAATAAGGTGAAAGAAGCTATGCAAGTAAACAGTTTAGAAAACATATAACATATTTAAAAATCCAGTTTTAGCAATTACCTTCCATGGTCAAAAAAATAGTCGAATTACTTTCTTCAGCCCTGTATATGGTCTATAGTTTTGCATACCTACATAGCATGCTTAAATTTAGTTTAGTTAGAAAATTCGCTTTTAGAAATTTTCTTCAATGGATGGAAATGCACTGGTATTCTTTTCTACAGCCCTATACATTATTAATACATTTGTAAACATCACACATTCAGCTAAAATTCAATTCAGGTAAAAAATGCATAACACAACTTAAAACGCATTTCCTACAATAATAAACCATAAACAGCAATGTATCTTGTTCTTTGTGTAGTCCTGTATTTGAATTTATTTATATTCCACAAACTTCTATTAGTATCCTAAATATAATTCAGCAGGAAAATGCATAACATAATTAACAAGAACGAAAAATCATTCGTCAAGCTTAGATTATGAAACACTTTCGAACACAGCCAGAAAACTGTAACGAAACTTCACCGTTAAATAAGGTAAAAGAAGATATATAACTAAAAAGTTTGTAAAACATATAACACATTGAAAAATACAGTTTTCGAAATTACCTTTCAGTGTCAAAAAAGTTGTCGAATTATTTTGTACAGCACTGTATATGATCAATAGATGTGGATATATAGTATGATAAAATTTAGTTCAGTTAGAATATTCACATTTACCAGTTTCCGCTAATGGATGGAAATGCACTAGAAATCTTTTGTACAGCCCTGTATATTATGTGAAGCCTTTTGTACACACGACATATTAAGCTAAAAGGCAACTTAAAACTCACTCGCAGCAATTACCAACCGTAAACGACAATGTATCTTTTTCTTTGCGTAGCCCTGTATACGAATTTATTTATATTCCACAAACTTATATTAGTCTACTAAATATAGTTCAGCAGGAACATGCGTAAACACAATTAAAAACTACCCTTAAGCAATTCACTCCCATAGTCTGTAATGCTTACTTATTCCCTTGTGTAGCCCTGTATAAGATCAACTGAGTTTATAAACACACACGTACTATGAAAAAATTTAATTAATCTTAAAAACGCAAACCAACGTTGAAAACGCTCTTATCACACATAGACTGTAAATATCACACATGCACTGTAACCAATATCTTTTGTGTGTTTCTGTAAATAAATGCAATGCACACAAGAGAGCAATTTATAGTGTGTGCACCTCATTAATACATATAATTTTTATTATGTTTGAAATCGTGAAATATCACTAAATTACTATTTTTCTCCATAAAATTACTATTTCCCCCCATAGAATGATGTGTAACAGAATTCTTTTGTTTGACCCTGTAAATTAATAATAAATGCTTTGCACTCCATATTCTACAAAAAGCATGTTTGAATGCGCTTCGTAATTATATGTAAATTTCATTATGTTTTAAATGACATAGTATCATCAAAATGCATTTGAAACGGTTATTTCCCATTCACTGTAATGTGACGGAATACTTTTGACTATCCCTGTAAAAAAACTATAAGTTCTACGCACTTCAGTTGAAATAGGGAACATGCTATAGTAAACGACAGTAACATACAAAAATTTCAAGGCAATCCGAGCATATTTACGGGAGTTAGAGCACGGACAGACGGACAGACGGCGGATATCAAATCCGCTTAAATTTATTATAAATCCTCTTAATATTATCTAAAACTGTTATACTGACATGTTTTTATAGGACCAACCCTTATAGCAAAAAAAAAAAAAAAAAAATCTTTGCCGGTTCCGCTTGCAAAGGAGCTAAGTTTCGAAATGGGTGGTTCCAACTGCCGCATCATTGCAAAAAGGTCATTTCTTCCGCAATTCCCAACAAACAGGCGCCCCACGGTCTGCGTCTTCGAAATCTACCTCTGCCTGTTGGCCGAGCCGTCAGGCATTTTTTTTTTTCGATTGTGATTAAGTCTGAGTTTTGTTAGTAAGTGCATGGTTTTAAATAATGTATATTATATATTTTTACTCTTATTTTGAAGAATTCGTGCAACAATATCGAAAAAACAAACTATTATTATATTTCTCTCTCTCTTTTTTTTTTTTTTTTTTAATAATAATAATAAAAATTGTGGATATATTTTTGAAAATGAAATGTAAAATGTATTCAATATTTTACACAAATTTTAAATAAACGTATTAGACGTGATAAAAAACACATATATGGAAAGATATTACTTGCTTTGTTACCCCCCCCCCCCGAACTCCCAACGAACGCACACTGGATGGGGCGATATTTAGATGATTAGTCGCATATTAATTATTAAAACAATCTAAAAATAATGTATTGTAAAAGCTGTGAAAACGTAATCTGTCTCAATAAAAACCTGTCTTAAACGAAAAAATTCATGTCCCCAATGATGGAAGTTTTACCATACAATTATACCTGCTAAGACGGAAAACAGTCTAAAAAGGAATTGTTATGTTTTCAGCGATTTCTTTTTCACAGGCTTTACTGTATAATAAACAAAAATAATAAACACTAAAATAATTAAAAAATTTTAATTGCTGTATCATTAAACCTGTTTTATTGGTCATTTTAAAAGAATAAAATTATGTAAGTATCCATATAATAATTTTAATAAACATGAAATAATAATGCATTTCTTGAAAGCATTTATCAAGAAAGTTTCGGACTTAGGTGTAATTTGATGATGATTTTCAATCATATGAGACACTTTCACATCCAAAAATTGATTATGACAAAAAGCCAAGTGCAATTTACCAAGCTAACACGCCAGATCTGGAATGTCCCGCTACTTTATTGTCTACCTTGGGAGCGTACTTGGGGAAAGCAAAGCGATCATCTAGTAAAACTGCGCGCGCATGCTTTCCAAACAGGATTTTGAAGGGCAAATTGCAACCATAGATTCCCGCGTTTTCATGTAGTTGTAGTAGATGCCTGATGTGAGATGCGAGAAGCATTACGCGGGCTGATAAAATCATAATATTGGTAAGTCTGCTTAATTTTCTTTTATTAAATCCAAATTAATCTGAATTAAGTGCATTATTTTTGCATACATTTATATACATACACAATATTTATTCTCTTTTAACAATTAACTTTGCGTAGGAATTTTTGTTGTACAAAATGATAATAGGGTGAAATTAGAAAAATATGTTTATGCAGTTTTCATATCTTTATTATTTAAGTTTTTGTGGCATGTAGCATATTTTTAATTATTAATAATTAACAAATTCTTTGTACGTTTCTTTATTATAATAAATGCAGAATGACATTTGGTTTTCTTATCCATTTGATGCTCTACAATTTTACAATAATCTTATAGATCATGTATTTTTTTTTTAAATAGTCAAAATTTTCGATTGCTTAGTAATGGTAATTTGCATTTTTTGTATTTGAACTTTAATTTATTCAAAGTTACTAATTCATTCATTTTTTTAATTACTTAAAGCGATTTCTTTTCACGTATCCTAAAATTTTTACGCAGCGGTATAAAAATTTCTTAATACTATTCAAATTTATTAAATTTTAGTCATGCAAGATGTTTGAAGTTTAAATTATTACTATTAAATTGGTTTAATACACATTTCATTTCTATCAAATTTAAAATAAATCAATTTTAATTAATGTATATAAATATTTGACATTTCCAATGTACATAATATAACTTAGCGATTTTGAAAGTGTATATTTATATTTGAAAAGGAAATATTTAGAAACAAATTAAGAGAAAAAGGAAAAACAATATTATAAATAATGTTACTTTATTTAAAAAAAAATAATTATGGAGCATCAAATTAGATGTAATAATAAATGATTTTGAAAAACAATTGTCCTTCTGTATAAATGAAAAAATATATAAAGAATTTAGAAAAACTAAAAATAAGTAAATATGATACATGTCTATCATATAAATTTTTTTAAAATAAAGTTACAAAAATATATTTTTCTAATCTTGCCCAGAAATTACATAAACTCTAAATTTTGTTTTTTATATTTTTTTAAAGAGAAAATAATATTTACTAAATTAAATTATGCAAAAAAATATTTAACTTAGTTGAGATGTTGATGGATTTAATAAGGCTAAAACAATTTAGCATAATTTATAGCAGACTTATTTTAAGAGACATAATCACAAGAAAATCACAAACATTCATTTAAAGTGTTCATAAAATAAAATAATAACAAACAGTACAGAATTTTCTTTAACTAAGTTATTTAAACTGATTTTTATTTTCTGTGTAAAATTAAAGTTCATTTTTTTAAATTTATTAATAAATAGTAAAATAACGGAACGGAATTTAGTATATTTGACTTTAAAATAATAATAATAATAAAAATTAGATGTATTGTTTTATACTTTCCTAGAAAATATTGTTTTTTTAAATCAAGTTTTACAGCGACACTTAAAAAGAAAAATATATAGAAAATGTATTTTTTTTTTAATGGCAGGGGCTATTAATGGTAAAACGGTATTCGTGAGGGGGCGGGGGTGCTTACATCTGAAAAATAAATTTCACCATTATTACAAAAATAAGCAAAGTTAAAAAAAAAAAAAAAAATACCAATCAGTGGATTTCCCCCCCCCCTTTCAGCTGCTAGTTCCCAATAAAAGCGGTGCTTTCGGCAGTTTATTGCTTGCCGATATCGGACCACATTCGACAATACTACGGATTTGTTATCAGTATACGGTCGGCACAGCATCTCGCCGTTGTTAGCGTTGCCGGTACCGGACCAGATTCGGTAAGTGTGCGGATAACTGTTGGTATACAATCGGCACAGCAGAGTGCCGTCGACTCTACCGGCGTTGCCGATACCGGACCGACTATGCGCCTATCAGCCGGGCGTCAGTCGCGCGGCGTGTCGAAAAAGTTATGGAACCGGTACGGCAGGCGGTGTCGTGCCGATATCGTCGGAAACGGCAAAGCGGCAGTCGGCCGATTGCTTACCGATAGCTCTGTGTTTGCTGGGATGTAAAAATTTAGTTAAAATTAAAAACAGACACCAACGGTAAATATGCATTTCTAGCAATTGTAACTCATAGAGAGTACTTTAACCGAATTATTTTGTGTTTCACTGTAAATGAACAATAAATGCCACGCACATCATGTGTTTCTGTAAGCAACTTATAGTACACCACAGTACCGCATATAAGTTTCATAATGTTTGAAAGTATGGCACATTAAAATACACTGAGGACAATTTTTCTCCCGTAGACCATTATGTATCACAATTCTTTTTCGTAGCCCAGTAAATGAATAACAAATGCTTTGCGCTCCATATTTTACAGAAAACTGTTTTTTCCGTACGTCATAAATGCATATAAATGTAATTTCATCAAAATGCACTTCGAACATTATTTTCCCATTGACCGTAATTTAACGGGATGTTTTGACTGCCCCTATAAACTAACTATAAATGCTACACACTTCATCTTCGATAGTGATCGTGCTATCGTAAAAGTGAACAACATACAAAAATTGAAGGACAATCCGAGTATATTTACATGAGTTAGAGTACGGGCAGACAAATAGACAAACTGAAGTCATAAACAATTTTCAACCATGTTGGAAAGTGTTAATAAGAACAAAAAATTGTGGGTCAAGCACAGATTGTGAAACACTTTTCACCACCTTCAGAAAGCATTAACAAAACTTCACTGTTTAATAACGTGGAAGATGATACCTAAGTAAAAAAATTGGAAAACACACATCACATTTGTAAACCCAATTTCAGCGATTACCATGAATAGTAAAAAAATATCCGATTTTTTTGTGCAGCCATGCCTTAGTGATACAGACTATTGTCTACGTCCTATTGATTTCTACATGTACTACATAGTATGATAACATTTAGTTCAGTTAGAAAATCATAGTACAGTTGAAATTTTTCCTTCAGCAATTTCTGTCATAAGCGGAAATGTACTCGGTATGTTTAGTGCAGCCCTGTATATGATCTATAGAATTTATACACAACAAGTAATATACAAAAAGTTCGTTACATTTAAAAACAAGTACCACAACTGAAAATGCACTTCCAGGATTTAATGTTCATAGACAGTACTGTAACCGAATTCCTTTGAGTGTCCCTGCAGATGAATGATGAATGCCTTAATCTATAGTAATCATCTTGTGGTGAAATAATATATATGAATTTCAATATGCTTGAAATTGTGGAACACACCGCAAACTATTTTTTCCAAAGAACGTAATGTAAAGGTATTATTTTGAGCATCCCTGTAGACGAACTATAAACGCTATACACTTCATTTTCAACACAGAACACGTCATAGTAAATCTCAATAACATATATAAATTGCAAGATAATCCGAGTATATTTACGTGAGTTTGAGCACGAAAAGTCGGCTGACAGACAGACAGACGGACATAGAGTCAAACCGAATTTAAAAACACTTTTCAGTTAAAAGTTTATTTTTAACACTTTCAAACTTAGTTAAGTTGGAAAGTGTTAAAAATTTGCAGAAGCGAAGAGGGAACATACAATATTATCATATCCATATGCGTGATTGAATCCCATCAAAGACTTTGGAATAATTATTCCAGTAAGATATATATAATTTGCTCAACTTGAGATATTTTTGTGATTTCATCATTTATCATCACAGTGGGAGATGTAGATGTTGAAAGGGAATAAAAAAAAGAGGGTAAAATACACAATTTGTCTCAAAAAAATAATCTGTACAGTGTGTAATAAAGGCATGGGATGGAATAAAGCTAGAAATAAGTGAAAAGCCACTTGAAAATTGTGGTATATAAAATCCTTATATATTATTTCTCATGTCAACATCCCTTTTACTCATAAAATATGAAACGTAGAACAACGAATGAGATACCATATGAAAGGTTTTAGAACAGGCTTCTGACATAGCCCACTTAACAATTCGTTAAAACATAATTTTGATTAAAATTTGCTGAAATTAAAAAAATAAATCGGCATTGTTTTCATGAAAGAAATGAAAGGTTTTCCTGAAATTATTGTTGCAAAAAAATAAAATACCACATTATATGATGCTCATAGCAATTATTATAAAAAACACCGCACGGGTTTATTTTATACTTATGATTAAAAAGCGAAATTGAAATTGAAATGTTTAGATTTATATTTCTAAGTCCCATGGTTTTCCCGAAGCGGATGACGTCATCCTCTAATGCAGTCAAAATACGATTGTTAATTTTTTTTCTCGCGCGTGCCTTTAGCAATCTTGGATCAGTTTTTAGTCTAACTTTGATGGAATAAATTAGATGATATTCTGGCTTGACTAACAACTAAATGTTGTTTGCAGATATTTTTATCCTTGCTTTTTCTTTATAAGTTTAAACCTGCATCTAATAAATATTACATCTCTCTATATTAAAAAAAAAGTAACCACCGCTGCGGCCGCCGTTGTCAATTAAGATTTTGTGCCTTGAAGTCTTTCTGGACTAATAGCCAGAAAACTATTGGAAATAAAAATTTAAAAATTGGTGGTTTTATAAAGAAATGTTTGATAAATACGCTGAAGTAGACATTTTTTAAATCGAAGAATTATTTAAAGAGGTATTTAATATTAAAGTTGGTCAAAATAATTTTCTTATAAAAGTTTCATAGAAACAAAAACTATGCACAGGAATTTAAACATATTTTGTAAGGATATAGTTGACAAGGTTGGGGTGTGCAGACTGCAATTATTTTTTCAATTTGATTCCTTTTTTGAGGTTATATTTCAATTTTTTATTCAAAATTTTCATTATTTTGACGAAGATTTATGTCCTATTTCATAAATTCCATTATATGAATCGTTGCCAATTTGTAAAATAGCTCACGTAATAATATTCCCTTTCAATTAAGAAATGTATTTGCACGAGACTATTAAAAACAGAAATAAAAATTTAAAATAATAATTAAATGATCACGCGTTAAAAGCAATAAATGTAGAAAATGACGGAATAAAAAATATACTTGCGCATGAATATTAAAAGGATAAATAATTAAATTATTCCGCGTTTTCAAAGCATTAAGTAGAGTAAGATTGATTTATTTCGAAAAATATTTTATCTATTATTGCAAATTTTAAAACAGCGTAATTAATAATATTTCCCTTCAATTAAAAGCTATATTTTTACGTTTAATAATTACGTTTAAATCAACGAAATAACTAATAAATTGGCAAAATATAATTAAAAATACAGATAAACGTTGAATTAAAGATCACTCGATGACATAACTACCACGCATAACGCATCTGGTATCAATTGAATGCGACGCCACAGATATGCACTTTTGGCTTTAAATCCTATATTTTGGCGACAGTTCATTTCTTTTATAGAAAGTAGTAGTCGGGATAATGGAGTAATACCCAATTTTCTATAGCATCGTTATAAAATATCTCGATGCCATGACATTGCTTACTTAACCATTTTGCACGAGTTGATTTTCAAATGTTTAATTAACCTTATTTTATCAACAGTTGTTAGCTGTCTCGACAGCAGTTGATTCGGCTTTAAAAGCCCTTGGTCAAAGGAAAATGAATGGAAACCCGATTATAGCAGATATTACAGCGAGCAGCCGACTACACAAGACCGATTATAGCAGCCGATTACAGCAGGTCGTTTAATTATAATTCAATCTTTCGCAATCGTTTTAAGGTTGATCAAATCAGAGTGTTTTTAAAATTTGTGGTGTCAGAACAGGGGTTGGCAAGCGTAGCTCGTAAGGGGCAGAGCCCCTAGTATTGATAAAAAATGATACTTCTCTATTATCCCGTCGACCACTTTTCATAACAAAAAACTATCGCCAAATAAACGGGAGAACGTTGCCATTGGAATATCAAAAAAATAAAAAATAATAAAAATAAAAATTTAAGGACACAATTGTTATTTTAATTAATAAAATAACTACTAAATCAGTAAAACATAATGAAAAATACACGCAAATTTCGAATGTAATACCACTAGATGACGTAACAAACACGCATAATGATTCTGACATCAAGTAAATGGGACTGCATTTTTGGCGTTTAATCTTACAGTTTGGCGGTAGTTTTTTATTACGAAAAGCGGTCGACGGGTTAATAGAGAAGTACCTAAAAAATATTAGATTTCAGTGCGAAATCTTCGCACGGCCCCTCTTGTTTTCATTATTTATGTTTGGAAGAAAACAAAACTGACGAGAAGAAGAAAAGAAAATAATTGACGTGCCTAAAAATATAAATAAACTAGTCGTTGGGGGCCACCGTAATACTTACCCATCATGGATATGCATAATGTAAAATATTAAAATAAAAAGTGTGTAAACTACTTATAAAATGCATTGCAATTCGAATAAAATCGTGGTTTGATGACATCATAAACTTTAGAGGCCCGATTACTGAATTGCATGAAATAAACATCCTTATAACTCCAAAAATAATAATCCTATTAACTAGCGGTTTATTGCATCTGATTAAGCGTCAAATGTCCAATTAAAATATATCTTTGAAGTGAAATTTGGATGAAATACAGGGTCATGAAAAATCGAAGAGTGTGGAAAAATAGGATTCCAAATATCTCGGCAACTCATTATCCGATCGACTTCATGCTTGATGCAAAATTTATGTTTTTTTATTGTATTTTATATTCATTTCTTAAAATAAACAATTTCGAAAATTTTTATGTACCTTTTATCAGAACGAATATTTCGAGAGTCCGAAAAAAATTATTCCGGTTAATCGAGGTTATTGAAATTAAATAGGCTTCTTCCCATTATTACATACTAAGTACATACCAAATTGCAAGTCTCTATCTCAATTTTTTCGGGAGATAGAGCGTTTACAGACACACAGACACACACACAGACGGACGGCAATTTTTTTTTCTAAAAATGTGTTTTTCGGAATCTCCAGTGTCTGAAACGTGTAAATCCGTCAACAAAATTTTTCGATTTTCAAAACGATTACAAGACTTACCCTATACTACGTATGATGGGTAAGTAACAAGGAATAAAACGAATGTTTCGTGTTATTCTATAATGGAATTTATATTTTACCAGAAGGACCCGTGCGAAGCTTTTGCACTCCAATCTTTGAGAGTATTTCCTGGTGGTACATTTTAGCACTAATTTTTAATTAACTGTTTTTTGTTTAATCAAGCAAAGCGTTTTAACAATATGTGGGTGTACCACATGAGAAACTTGTTCAAAAACTTTTCGAATGATACCTCATTCATCGTTGTATCTTTTGTATGTTCATAGAAAAAAAAATGTTGAAAACAGAAATAATTTAGATGATGATTGTTTGTGTATAAGAAAATGAGAATAGACTGCCAGAAAAGTTTTTGCCATTTTTTTTTCTCGCCAAGGTTATTTCTCTAGGTTACCAAGACTCCTATACTAAAAAAAGGAATTCTAAAAAAAATTGAAACACTGAATCTGACGTTTATGGAATTCATATGAAAGCATTTCCTCATATTTTGCAAAACTGTTCCAGAAATGTCTGAAATACATAAATCAATATTTGGTACACCAATTTTTGCAACCCTATGGGAACTTCAACATGGGATGTTCAAACTTTGTTGTTCAGCAGCCATTTAAGTGACGCCAGACTTCGCTGGCGTTTCAACAGATTAATGAAATATTGAAGAATAAATATTTATAATTTTTGTGAATCCTAATGAGCTGTATATCTAAAAGAAAGATCATTCTTAAATTACGCAATCTATTGGTGCTCCGATACAGTACGCATATACACAACCAAGATCAAAAAGGGAAAACAAATAAAAATAGCTGACGCACGCGTAAAAATTAAATAAAGTCCCAATTAAAAGCTCGATATTTTTCAAAAAGTACGCGCAAGAAATAAATTAACAATCGTATTTCAATTGCATTATAGGATGACGTCATCTGAAAATGCAGTATTTTATTTTGTTGGCAACACTGATTTGAGAAAACCTTTCATTTCCTTTATGAAAACAATGCCGAATTTAATTTTTAATTAACTACTAATTTTTATTCAAAAACATGTTTTAACGAATTGTTAAGTGCGCTATGTCAGAATCCTGTTCAAAATCCTTTCATATGCCATCTCTTTCGTCGTTCTGCGTTGAGAAAAAGGGATGTTGACAGGAGAAATAATATATATATATGATGATTATATTTCTTATGCTTATCATTTCTTAATCTTTAGTCTCTCCTTTTTATACCCAGCGTATTATAAAGCGTACCATTAAATTTCTATCGAAGTTTTATACTCAAAGTGAACGTTATACGGTGAAATATACGGCAATTTAAACTAGATTTTTCTAAAATCCCAAATTTAGAAATGTTTCATTATAAAAAAATGTAAAAAATCTAGGATTAATCTTTTTTAATAATTTTGCTTCCTATCTATGATAGTCTGTTTATTTTGCCTTTTTTAGGTGCGTTCGTAATTATATAAATACGTAGAACCTAAAGTCGTGGTCTGGTCCGTCTGTCTGACCGACCGCCTCTTTGTCTGTCCCCATATAAGAGCGCAAAAATTACTCTACCGAATGGTTTGAAATTTAATATATATAATCATTGCAGAATTTTGTCGAGCCATTTAAAATTTTATGAAAATCGAACCGAAACTTTAAAAAATATTAATAAAAGTTTTTACATTCCATCAAATCCTATAATACGTAATCTATATAATAAATGCGCAAAGCATTTGACTGTCGTCAACAGTTCTGGGATGGCCGTTTCCCTTTTTCACATGCCAGGCGGCCATTTTTATACAAAATTACTTTTTTTAATACAACTGCATAAAACTTACATTTTTAGAAAGATCGTTCAAAATAAAATTAAAATTTGAGAGATGACTTACGTTCAATTATATATATTCTGCAATAACTTCAGTTGAAATTAGGTTGGCAGTTCAAATTCTCGATCCATGATAGTAAACAAAAAAGAGATTCATTCGTCATGACCTTTTAAAATATTAAACCATGAAGGTAATCGCTCGCAAAGCTTGACAATGTAGCTTTTTGTTTGTCGTAGCAATCATTGCAGGAATCGACATAGCGACGACGTAGGCTAATCATATGATATACATGTTTCCTTATAAGTCAATCAATGTTTAAGTGAAATTATGTTATATTATGTGCAGAGGATATGATTCATTTCACTGAAATAATAACGATGTTTTTTACATTGTCTTGTATGGGATATTTGAGCATAGTATAATTTTAATGTAGCAGAATTGTAACTAATCGTTTATAGCTATTGCACCAAGATCTGAATATTTATAAAATTAGTTTTAGTACGAATTAGTACGAAACTAGTTTTAGTACATTTGTCACGTTCGACGTACAATTTCCAACTTGTTTCTATTTGAAAGCATGAATATGACTAAAATGTAAAACGTTTCAGATCGATAAACAACAGGATGAATTATATGTTTATTATATAAAGGCATTATTCTTTTTTTTTTGCTGTTGTTCTACATTAAGTGATACACTTATTTTTTTATAATGTATACTTATAATGTATACTTGTCTACTATCTTCTGCTATATATATAAAATGCAAATGGGAATTTCGTTCCAGCTGCTTGTAACTTGAGTTCTGCTCAGTGGATTTTGAAGGGATTTGTAGTGTTAGAGAAGTTTTCAAGGAAGGTGTAGTATATTGGATATCGTTCTATGTTGCTTAATTATAGAATTATAGGGGTAGTTTTATAATCAAATGAACCCAATTTTTAAAGATTAGTATTTTTAAAAGGTTCTGCTGGACGGATTTGGATGAGACCCACACTGTTAGAAATGGATACTCAAATACAACGAAATTTTCTCCGTTTTTGACGAAACTGTTTCCTGACAAATGCTCCGAGAGAATATTTCTTCAAATCGAGAAAATTTGCATCCTCAAAATTGTGAAGAAATTAGTATCGTCAAATTGTTTGTTCGAAAGTTCCAAAAAAAAAGGTTGGTGGTGCCATCTATTGTAGATTTTAGAAGCATCTTTAATTGACTGGGGGGGAAATAAGATCGCGTTTTTCAAGTCTTTAACGGGATACGAACGCTCGAATTTCGGTGTGGTAGACTACTGCTTCAGACCACTGCGCCAGCGGGACTTGCGTAAATTCGATTTTAAATGTATTTACGGATGTTGATGAGTGTTTATATTTTTAGAAATATTTTTATCGGTGCTGTTATAATTTCTGCATGTTTTAATTAATAAGGTTAGATTATTATTATGGTTTTTTTATGGTTAATAAATAATTAGAATATGGCTTGATTAATATAATTTATTAGAGAAATTTCCTTTGTTAAATGAATGATTAGAATATGGTCTAGTTAATTTGTTGATCAGAAATAATAAATTTTGAAGTGCATATCTTGGAGGAGAGTACAACAATTTTAGCGGATAAGATTACTGTTTATAGAGGGCAAAGGATCAGTTATACATATTTTTAATTTGATTGTTATATGAATATATTTCTTAAATAAAAAAGAGCTTCTAAAATTTTGATTTTTTTTTTTAACTATTCGGAAAATGTTGTTGCTTTCGGTCAAAAATGGACCAAATGATGTTCGCATTTTACTACTTTAACCGTTTTTAACGAAATTCTGTAACTTTAGAAGAATTTTTTAAGCATTTTTAACGAAATTCTGTAATTTTAGAAAAATTTATCTTTGAATAGGCAATAGAAATGCATAAAATCGTTACAAAAAGGATAGACCCAAATTATCAGATACGAAAAATAAAGTAGAAATTTGGTACTTTCGTGTTATAGCGGCCCCCAAGGATGAAATATTTTTGTTTCTGTTTTCATTAATATATTGGAAGTTTGGTATTTTCGTGTCTTTTTTTTTTTTTTTTTTTTTTTTCTTGAACGATTTTGTAACAAAAATAATCTGGCCGGGAATGGGGAAACATTTTTGTCAAATATTTGAGATTTTCCATTTCATTAAAAATCACTTACTTTTGAGACGAAATGATTGTCAAAAATGATGAAATATAGCTCAAGAATTGTGAAATCGTCAAAAGTGAGAGTTTTATTTTTGACAGCGAGGAAACAGTTTCGTCAGTAATTTGAGGATTCGCGTTTCGTCAAAAAACACGTGACTCTGGGACGAAATAATTGTCAAAAATAACGAAATGAGGCCTCAGTATTGCGGAATCGTCAAAATTGAGTGTTTTATTTCTGAGAGTGCATATTGTTAGTTAGATGACATTTCAGGGGTGATTTTTGTGTACCGCATATTGTTTTATGTTGCTTAGTTATAGATTTATGGGGGACAGTTTTATAATTAGATGAACCCGAATATGAAAGATTATATTTTTTACAAAGTTCTATACGATGAATTTGATGAGACTTGGTTTGTTAGTTAGATAATTTTTCAGGGATGATTTTAGTATATTGCATATCGCTCTGTCGTTCTTTACGAAATCCTACTATAGAAGATCAGCTAAATGAGTTGGTTCTTAAAAGGTCAAATTTTGAAAACACATTAGAAAATATAATATCGCAATGTCTTTTCGTATCGTTTTCAGAATTGCGGAAGAACATTCCAGGTAAAGGTCCTTATTCTTTGAAAGACGAGTTCAAATTCACCCATATATTTCGTTTGATTCTATGTTTGTTTCTAGAAACGGAACAGCGTAGGGGATGAAGCTTGCTAGTATTTTATAAAATGTAAAAAAATGTTAATAATAATATTAATATTACATTCGAAGCAAAAATTACAGTAGAACTCCAATTATCCGAATCAATTGGAACCGGACCATTATTAATTATTAAATTAATAACGGACAATTATTAATTATTAAATTAATTAATAATTAAAATATAGTAATTAATTAAAATATACCCCTTTTTTTGGAAAAAATCAAATTATCCGAATTTTTGATTATCCGAATAGGGTCCGGTTCCAATTGATTCGGAAAATTGGAGTTCTACTGTAATTTTTGCTTCGAATGTAATATTAATGTATGTATGTATATTGAAAATGGGAGAAAAAAATTATTTTTAAAGAAAAAGAGTTTTTAATTAATTAAATGAAAAGGCAACACTATTACATGTTAAACGTACTTACAAGTGCTGTATATTAGTACAGTATGTACGTACCGTACTGTAAACGAAAGTCATTACTTGCTGAACGTCTCGGTCAAAGTAAGCTGTTTGACAGTCTGCATCCGTTTTCGGGGAGCCAAGTCGTGCATTCACTTGACAGTCAGAATTTGCATGTGGTCACACTCGGGCTGACGCTCCATCCACTTCAACGCAGTTTCAAGGCCGGCAAATGCTTCACTAGCTGATGGTCCCGTGTATGCTTGAACTTCGACATTAAGGTTATTTTCTCTCTCGACACTTTCTTCTCTCACACTTTCAATAAGTTCATCATCATTTAGAATTTGAAACCAGGGTCTTCGCGGCGAGAAAGACAATAGCACGCGTAAACAGAATCATTATTTTGGGAATCGCAGTACGTTTCCGTCTTCATTTTTTTTCTGAAATTCTGAAAACGATTCGGATAATCAGAGATTCGGATAGTTGGAGTTCGGATAATTAGAGTTCTACTGTATCGCCATTCATTCTTCATAGTCCTTGTCTTTGAAAAGTTATTTTTTTTAAGTACTGAAATCGGATAAAAGTCTTAGGACCAGTAATTCTGAATTGGTAGAGGCGCAGCTTTCGAGTGTTAGAATTTAGTAAATTGTATTCAATTAGATATTCGAACGACTCGTTGTATCGTATAAAAAATTGCACAAACACTTTCTATTATAGCAAGCCAATTTACAAAAATTCAGTATTTTCTCGTAATTATCAGCATTTCTGAAAAGTTCTTTCTCTCTTGTATTCAGAAACTATCAAGAGAAATCTTATGAGAAAATTCAGAAAACAATATGTTTCCTATACTTATGTAAACGTTTATTAATATATAAAAAAAGAGTCCTCCCTTCTTCATTTTTAGGTGCGTTCGTAATTATATAAATACGTAGCACCTATTGTCGTCGTCTGGTCCGTCCGTCTGTGTGTCCGTCCGTCCGCACGTAACAATTGAAATTGTGGTTTGAAATTTAAGATATATTATCTTTGCAGAATTTTGTCGAGCAATTTCAAATTTTATGAAAATCGAATCAAAACTTTAGAATATAATAATAAAAACATTTATTAAGATGATTTTTTTTTTTTAATCGGTGCTTTCTTGTTATAGGTGCTTCCGAAGTTTAATCGTCAAGCGATCGAGATACTTATTTTATTACAGAAATTAATCTGCAGACGATATCATTCATTTCACAGAGTTAAAAATCATCAAGATCTGAATATTTATATAACTAGCTATAGTACGAACGCACCTCATTTGTCGTACAACTTCCAACTTGTTTGAAACTGATTTTTCTGTTAATTTCGGAAATCGTTTGCTTCTTGCTTTGTCTAACTGAATTTTCTCATAAAGGTTAATGACGGTAAAATATACATTTTCAGAATACTGGTTAATTACCAGATTCTGCAGAACTTTCGTAAACATTTCTACTATATCAGGAGCCATTTTTGCATTTTTTTTACTGTGCAAATGTCTATAAAATTTGCAGGCATTTGTGCTACGGAATTGTTAAACATGTTCAAAAACATACGTCAAACGTGACAAATGCCGCGTTCGTACTATAACTACTTTTATAGTTATTCAGATCTTGGTGCAATAGCTGTTCCACTTTTATGCAAAAATGCATGAATACAAAATGTATTTTATGTGCAGATTTTCATCTTATAGATATTAATTTTATTTTATGAAATAACGTTTCTATACACTTTTACAAACATTTAATTACAATTCTGTTACATTAAAATTATACTATGCGCAAATTACAATACAAGACAATGTAAAAAAAAATCATCGTTATTATTTCACTGAAAAAATTAATTATATGGTATGTTATTATGATATGATTAATTTCCGTATTAAAATAAGTACATTTTAAGTTGGAAGCATTTTATCTTGTGTTGACATTTACTGAAAATTCCAATGGAAAACTTAAGCCTAGCTTTGAAAATTTCAGAACTTGAAATCCATATTGAGACTCTTTTTATTAGGTAGCTTTCAATACAAAAAAGTATAAAGCTACCTATTGCAGCCGTTCGGAGGAAAGCAGTTCCGGAAAATTTCGATATATTTTCACCGATCATGACCCCCAGAACCCCAAAACGACCCTCCGTTCAAATGTTGATTTACATATTTACATATATATATATATATATATATATATATCCATATATATATCTGACCTATGTCATACGATAACGCTCGTATTTATAAATCAATTTTGATGAAACTAATTGTGTGTATTAAGCTCACCAATGTCTCGACCGAGTTCGTTGGCCAGCTTGGTCCGCTATTTTGTTTCAAGATGGCGGCCATTTAAAAATTTAAAACTAAAATAAATATACAAAATTTAAAAATTCAAATTTATTTTTTAATTATGTGTTAGGCCTTGATACAAGGATTTCAGAGCATTTTTTGGTTTACCTCTATCTTAAAAAATGGCTGAGATAGAGCAGTTTGAAATTCTAGGGTGGCTGACATTTTGAAACAAAACAGCACATTAACGCGATTACTCGCAAATTATTTTCTTTCATTGTTGTAATAATTTTCCCAATCATACGCATAAAACTATATATTCATATCCGTTAGCGCCAAAATTGGCGACATATGGCGAAATATCGCCAAATTTGTCTTCATAAATGAGTCCAAAATAATGAACCATAAATGAACCAAAATAAGTCTTCATAAATGAAGCCAATTTGGCTATTGCTCAATAATTTGGCGAATTTCTTATTCAAATTCAGTATTAACGAATCTTTTGTAAATGTTTCTTTGCATTTTAACTTGCTGTTTTCGTGTAACATTAGCTAAAATTTTAAAACGAAGATATAGGAAAGCTACCTTTTCCTCTCGGTACAGGCCGGAAGGACTTTTTTAAAATTTAATATCTATTTCCTCGGAAACATCTATCCAAAAAACTGGCTGTATGATTGCTATAATTAAACAATTTTAGTATACAAATTCGGTTTTTAAATTCAGTAATACGGAAATAATGACTCCATCTTAACTATGACTTAATCACCATGGCAGCCTAGAATTATTACCTATCATAAGGTATCATTGATTTAATTAGGAATGATAAGATTTAATCGAACGCTAAAAACTTTTATTAATATCTTTTTAAGTTTTGATTCAATTTTCATAAGATTTGAAATGAGTCGACACACTTCTGCAATAATCATATATATTAAATTTCAAACCATTCGGTTGAGTAGTTTTTGCGCTGTTATATGCGGACAGTCGGACAGACCAGACGAAGACTACAGTTGCTACGTATTTATATAACTACGAACGCACCAAAAACACAGGCATTTGTTATACTCAGAAATATTTTTTAAATTACTATACATGCTTTATATATTAATACGTGTTGTCATTTAAATATATGTATATCTCATTAAAAAAAACTCGTTGTAAATGATTCCGCCAAGCCACAAACCTAAAACGTCAGTCACAATAAGAAGTGATATCACATAAAAAGAAGCGATATAGAAGTGCATACTCTGAGTCCCGTGTAAAAATCTATCACCACTCATAATGTTTCCAAAGGACTCGGAGTGAGGTACAGTATGTGAAAACTGCTTGGCGACCTGCAGGCTTTTATAATGTTCGCGTTTCCTGCAATTACATATGACTTTATTATTTTTATTTTTATTTTATTTATTTTTTATTTATTTAATTATTTTGCTCCCATAAAATTGTAAAAAGCTGAATTGCTGTTGCATGTCTTTTCTTATTTATGAGCTTGAAAAATTAATTTGTTGATTTTTTTTACAATTATTTAAACTAGAAACACCAATCTTACGAAGAAGATTTCTTAAGTAAACATGTAAAGATTTTGAGTTTGTAATATATATATATATATATAATGATCATACGCATATTAATAACAATGCACCTTATAATAAACGTTAACTACATTGAGATATATTGCAATAATTCTAGCGTAAGCGGAATCGCATAAGTCTGGGGACGTTCTGTCAGTTCTTTCGCATACAAAAACATTTATAAAAGTGATATAACAAAAATTAAAAATTTATGTTTTCGATTTTCAAAATTGATATACTGCATATATTATAAAAGCCTGCAGGTCGCCAAGCAGTTTTCACATATTGTACCTCACTCCGAGTCCTTTGGAAACATTATGAGTGGTGATAGATTTTTACACAGGACTCGGAATATGCACTTCTATATCGTTTCTTTTTATGTGATATCACTTCTTTTTATGGCTGACGTTTTAGGTTTGTGGCTTGGCGGGATCATTTACAACGAGTTGTTTTTGATGAGATATCACTCCTTTTTGTAAGGTGCTTAAATTCAATTACACAAATCCCATTTTTATTCAGAAAAGAAAAGATAAAAGAAAGATGAAAGGGGCAAAATAAAAGAATAATTGTGATGCTATAAACAGAATTATACATCAGAATTATACAATTTATTGAGTGACTTATTCCAATGTACATGTTGCTACCATTGCAACGGGGAAACTTTTATATTCATTTCCTTACATTGTATTCATCAGATTATTTATGACATGTTTATTTTCCTTTTTCTTTTGTTAATATCACTCTTCCGTTTATATACATTCAAAAAACAAAAAAACAGAAAACTTTACAGTAGTTTACAAAGTAATTAAAATACTGCAGCTTCAGAAAAATGTGGAAAAATAAGAAGCACCTTTTTTCTTTGGTCAATTATAACAATGAGTTTACTTTACCGAGAATAATCAAATTTGTTTTTCTACGAACCATTGTAATTTAGAGGGATTTTTATATTAATATATTAAATATTATTCTTGAAAATTACTGAGCACCTTAAAAGTTTTTTTATTTGTTAAGTTTTTTAACTCAACGTTTCGAGAATCGGAAAAATATAAGATTCGCAACGTTTGCAAAAGTATAAAAATTATTAAAGTGATTTCAAAATAGAAAATGTTCGTAGGATGACATGTATTCCAAAATTTTGTGTGATTTTGTAAATATACCACAATGACTAATGCGTTTACATAATGAACCGTTTAAAAAAATGTAAAATTTTATTAAAATTTTTGATCTGATAAATCATAAAGCTTTAACCCTTTCCGGCACAGTGGTCCCACCCCGGGCACACCTAATTTTAATTTCAAACATGCATACTGCACCAAGAATATTTTAACAAAATTTTGTTTCTATAATGAAAGCTTAAAATGAGGAGTTCATATTTTCTAGAAAAGTCGTTTGTAAATTCCGGTGTCAGTCAACAATTTCTCATTTTACGAACAGACTTTGTCTGTGCCGGAAAGGGTTAAATTAGATTTTAAAAAGTAGCGTGATTAAACCAAAAAGGATTATATTTACTAAATGCACAAAATACATAAAGACACAAAATACATAATGACACAAAATACATAATTAATGTTTCTAGTCTGTCCGTTCCAATTCGGGGATACTAAAATATAGGTCCTCAATCCTCGGCAGTCTATGAATTAATTAGGACATATGTATGCAACTGTTAAAATGTTCCCAAAGTCGACAATAGAAGCAATAAGTATAGCTGGGCAAATATAAAACACGGCATTGCTTCATCATGACTTTGTTTCGTGAGGTGTTCGTTCTCCAAACATAAATATCTCTTGAAAGTGTCCGTTAACCGAACATGTGTTCGTTATCCGAACATAAAAATCTCACTAGAAAGTGTTCGTTAATCGATTTGTTCGTAAACCGAACAGTTCGTTACCGATCACCTATTGTATACGAAATATAGCAATTTTAATTTTTATGGGGAATTTAAGAAGATATTTCCTTTTCATTGTGCTCTAGGCCCGTTTTTAGAGCATTTTAAGTTCGTCATAGCCGGAGATTCGATGAACGGCAAATATTTAAACGCAAAACTTCTAATCTTGAGGTTGCAACATTTTTATATTCTATTACTCAGCGCATGAATGTAAAGTTGGAATTTTTTAATCGCTTTTTCAATCAATTCCTGATACATTTATTAATAAACACAGTTTTTTTAATCGATGAAAATACTATATTTTAATAGATTTAGAGCTTAAGATCGACGAGCTTTCAGGTGGACAAAATGAACGCGTATTAAATTTTAAAGCAAGATAATAAAACCTTACAGAGATTGAAACAGTATAAAATCATTAAAATACATCTCACTCAGTAAATATACATCGGTTGTAATGTAATAAAGATCTTCTAAGAGACTCTGTAAATGAAACGTATATGGTTCAACAATACAAACAATAGAGAGTTTAAATGAATCGGATGCAGTAACATATTTGAGTATCTTGTGATATAGCCACTTTGACAAAAATTATGCTGTTTATACTATTGTTTTTCCCCTGTGTTGAGGAATCAAGTACTTCAACGCAAAAATTCGCTAATTACACAACTATTTAGTCTTATTAAAAAATCTTTTGAGTTACCCTGTAAACGAACAGTAAAGTCTACAATTCTGTTTTACAATAGGAAGCTAACTTAGGTCGGTCGTAGTAACATATTTTAACATCCTGCGCATACGTTCCTTTTTAAAAGAATTAGACCATTTAATATTTCTTTTTTTCATCTTAAATATAGGAATAAATCACTTTAAAGTGATATACAAAAAAAAAACTCCTTCATATTTTTACACGAAATATTAAACATTTGAACTACTCATAAAAACAATGCAATTGCTGAAAACCGCGTAAAAATCGGATAATTACACAATTCTTTAGCCCTATATCAAAATATCTCTTGTGAAAACCTGTACACGAACCTTAAATGTTACTATTTTTTTATAATAGGGAGCTTACTTGGGTCGACTGCAATAACATATCTTAATATCATGCGTATACGACTATTTCTAAAAGAGTTGGGTCATTTATTATTTTTTTGCTCTATGTTAAGTATAGGAATCAATAACTTTAAACTGATATAACTCAAAAACTAATTAATATTTTTACATGAAACTTACCAAGGTTTGAACTACTCATAAAAACATTTCAAATGACGCAAACCATGTAAAAATCCGATAATTACACATTGTTGTAGCGCTGTCAACAGTTTTTTGCTATATAATAAGTATAGGAATCAATAACTTTAAACTGATATAACTCAAAAACTAATTAATATTTTTACATGAAACTTACAAAGGTTTGAACTACTCATAAAAACAATTCAAATGACGTAAACCACGTAAAAATCTGATAATTACACATTGCTGTAGCCCTGTTAAAAGTTTTTGGTCTGCACAAGATTTAAAAAGTGCAAAAAACAGCACTTTTAAAATCGCATTTCCTGAAAACCTATTCGACAGATCTTGCTTTTATTTTGATTTCTTAGTCACGTGGCACGCCCCATTCCATAGAATCAAGAATTTTGTTTCTATCATAAATAGAACGCGAGATATAAATGTGTCAAAAACCCGTTTTATCCCGTCCGCAAAATATAAATTAGACAGAGTTAAAAAAAAAATGGTAAAATCGTTTGGCATCCATTGGCGGAAATTCCTTTCATTTACTGTTCAATACATTGCTGTTTCTTATGCTTGGCGAGAAACTCTGTCGAGTTTCTATGATATTGTTTTGAGAATTAGTAAATCTATCTATATTATAACGCAAACACATGTCCGTGAGTACCGCATACGCATATCGACCGTGGCAACTATCTCACAAATTTATTAATTTTCAACCATTGCAAAATTAAAATTTTTACGCTGTCGAATAGGGGGAAAATATACCTTTCCAATGAAATTTGTCGAAAACTACATCTTAATTGTCTTTTTTTTTCTTATGTGTTATTAAATAATTTTCAACCATGAGTTCATAAAATCCTATCGCTACCGCATGCAATCCGATTACGACAGATTAATCCGTTTGCACTGTTAAAGCCATATAAATAAATCAGCATTTGTTTCTAATCTACCCTATATATTGTTGTGAGCTCGGGGTACGAAAGGATTGATGCCAATATATAAGAACAATCAACAGGCTTTATTCACTCTAAACAGCTCAGTAAGAACAGAAATATTTTCTCAAAGACACAAATATTCAGTAATCTTCAAATCTAATAACAGCACAGCAAAATTTCACGCAGAACAATATAGCGTATTGTTCAATACAAAATTGCTCATAGACAACACAGTTCTCAATGCAAAGCCTCTCGTACGTATTCAATCGCATTTGACAGAGAACTAATTGAACTGAACTGGTGGAGGTCCCATATATAGGCTTTAAAGATAACTGTAGAATTTTCCAGAGCTTTCGGATGCTAGAAATTACCAGAAAGTGCTTCAACTCTCGATAGAGTACCCAAGCGAGAAAGGATCCCAATGTATAGGAAAAAGGGGGGGGGGGTTTGCACAAAAAGTCGCCAACTTGGCGACATTTGGCGATATATCGCCAAATTTGGCGACAAAAATAAGTCACCAAAACCATCGCCAACTTGGCGATAAACCCATTCCTTGGCGATTTTCCAATAGACTTCCATTATAAAGATGAGGGTGTAAGGTTGTTTTTCTTGCCTTTAGCATTGAGTTACATGATGCTCAATAGGAAATACATTAATAATACTGCAATTTTCACAATAATAAAATAAATCCTTCTATATTAAAAAAAAGTAATCTGGCACTGAGCCAAAAACGATTTAGAAATGAACCAATCAAATTCTGCGTAGATATTCCGGGTTATTCTCATAGCTTTTTTTACTAGGGACATTTTTGAGGAGCTATTACTTTTTTCTAGCCATCCTACGGATTCGAAAATCATACCACCAGACGCGAAATATAACAAGCTTTCAGAAATTCAAAAAATTATCACGGTCGGACAATAAAAACTCAAAAAATCCTCAAAAATAGAGTAAAAAATCTTTTATTGAAAAAGTCATTTCTTTATATTATTGCCAATTCTCAAATAAAAAATGTATTTGCGCGAGACTATTAAAAACAATAATGAAAGTTTAAAATAATAATTAAATGATCACGTGTTGAAAGCAGGAAATTACGTCATAAAAATTGTGTTTACACATGAATATTAAAAATAAAAAAGATGAATTAAATGAAAAAGCATTATAACCAATTAAATGAAAAAGCATTATAACCTGATTACAGAAGATAGTCGCCGCTCGTGATATCATCATCATCATTTTTTTAAAACAGGATACATTACCAGGTTTTAAGAGGCTGTGCAATCAGAACGGGGGTTGGTGAGCGTAGCGAGCAGGGGACAGAGCCCCCTAGTTAAATTTAAAAAAATGAAATATTTACAAATATACAAAATTCATAACAATATATAAAATCCTAATGAAACGAATTTGTGAAACGATTTTATGAAACAAATTTATGAAACGATTTTATGAAACAATTTTATGAAACGACTGATTATGTTTCAGGGCTGTTTTTAATAAAATATTAAACGCTTGATGGTGAAATTAATAGCAATTGTCCATAAAAATCCGCGGATGTCAAAACTGGTAATAGAATTTTGAAATTGGATTTAGTTTTCGAGATATTAATTTTTTTCTAATTTTAATGACATTTCTGTAATGATGGCAACTAATTACTCAGTTTTTTTGTGACAGAAAAGGGAAAAAAATTGAAAAGGATCCCGATAGGGATTATTGATTTCTTTTTATTCGTCATTTTCAAATTGAAATTGAATTTATCTTTTATTTCAATCGATAATGAAGACAAGATTGTGATTAAGTTATGTTTTTTATGGAAAATTTGAAAAAAAAAATCACATTTCTATCGTCAGGATTCAATCGTCTGTCAGCATTTAATTTAATTTATAAACTGAAAATATTTTGAATAAATTTGTCCAAATGACGTTATTTATGCAAACGCAAAAGAAAAGAGGAAAAAGGAATCAATAGTAATTATTATTTATTGATATCCTATTGTTACTTTTTTGTAAAATTTAATTAAACGAATACATAAAATCACTAATTCGGATATTTCAAACGAATATATCTCTATAATAAAACCGTAAGTCATGTGACTGTCATCAACAATTTCGGGATGCATCGCTTTTTCATATGCCAGGCGGCCATTTTTATTCACAATTATTTTTCGAGTAAAACTGCATAAAAGTTACATTTTTAGAAAGATTGTTCAAAATAAATTAATATTTGAGAGATGACTTACGTTCAATTATGTATATATTCTGCAATAACTTCAGCTGAAATTAGCTTCGCAGTTCAAATTCTCTATCCATGAAATTAAACAACAACAACAAAAAAAAAGATTCATTCGTCGTGAAGGTTTATAAGATTAAACTATAAAACCATGGAGATAATCGTTCGTAAAGTAAGTTTTCCTTGAGTGGTTTTGTGGAGCGCTGCCTGGTGTCAAAAAAAATTTCACACCCGGACCTATGAGACAATGAAAGTTTACCATTATTCTGTTTGATGAAGTGCTTATACAACTCAACTTCCTTCCGAATCTTTTCTTGACGTAAGTTGAATGTAAACAAATACAACTCATGTAATAATATTTAATGAATCAAATTTTGAAATGATCAGCTAATTTGGTATTTATGTATTATACGTGACAGGAAGAGATATCACCGAAAATGATTGTTAATCGCTAATCATATTTACCATTGTTAATGACTAATCGCGTTCAAGACAGTAATTTAATATACATTTATGAAATACATAATATTATTAAGTACTTTTATGTTATTTGGGTGCGAATCTCGCCAATAGCATTTTTAAAATCGCGAATACCAGCTTTCATTTTTCGCGCATGCAAATTAGAAGCGATACTTTGATATTAAAATCAAATGTTTTGATTTATGATATTTCTTATTTTTCTATTTTTTATTTTAAACTAAAAGTATGAACGGCATGTATTTTAAATTCTAACTGCTGTCGCAGACGCACCGGGGTTGGCACTATTTTTGTTTTGTGCCATTTTGGCGAGAAAATCCCATTTTCAGGTACCTGTTAGAGATTGCTAAAACAGCATGATTCTTTTATTTTATTATGAAATAGTTTATTTTATATTAAAAAAACACAAAATTTTATTATTAAACCACACAAAGGTTAATTTATGCAGCCAATAATTATATCGTCAAAATGATATCCAGTGCGTCTGCGACAACTGTACCCAAAAGGACCCATCATTAAAAATGGTAAATAATATAAAATCAAAGTAAAATAATACAAAAAATAATTTAGTGTACATTTATAAAACACATAAAATCATATTGATGGCGTTTAGCTTAGATATTTACGATGGTACTTTTATTGACGGTATTTTATATCCGGCGGAATGAATATGAAATATATATTCTAAGCACATACTATATACCTATGAATACAATATACATATCTATATCTACTATATCAATAAAAAGTCTCCAATTGTCTTTTATATTTCTACTACATATTATTAACTATAGATGTACAATATAGAGAGAAAAAACGAGTTGCTGTAATTAGAATTATAGGCGCCAATGTTTGTATGGCGTATTTACCTGTTACTGATCTGAATAGTCAGTAGACATTAAGCAGAAATGCCGAAGTTAGGGAATTACGCAAGTATGAAAACTCCTGAACTATATCAAGAAAAGGGAGCAGAGAAAAACAAAATCGAACAAAGATCGGCATCTAGAAGGATATTCATGAATTTTAATCAGATTATTGGCCACGGGTCAAAAGTGCGGACAGCAAAAATGGTTTAAAGGGAATGTGATTATCAAAACTCACTTCCAAAAGTTCAATGCTTCACCAAACCATACTCGAAAATTACGTGTAATAATATGCGCATATTATTCAAGCTGTTTTAGATGAGAATAATGATAGATTTTCTAATCTTCCGTAATCGAGTCTCCAGCCAAAGTTGGCGAGAAACAAAATAAAATATTAGCAACAATATGGTTCAGTGTAAATGTGGATATCATTAAATACTTTCACAAAATTGATTCCATTGCATCAAATTGTACTAAGAGTCATTGCATGAGCCAATCAGGCAAAAAAAGAAAAAAGTTTCCATCACCATCTCAGAATTTCTTTATTTTTTTTTCTTGTGTTGTCTTTCCCAAGGAAAGAACAAATCTCAAGCATGTTTGTTATATCTCTTTTAGTTTTGGAGTTAGGGGAGGTCAAATTTCCCTAGAACAGGGCGTAGAAATAATTTTGTGTCATTTTTGCCACTTTATTCACTCAACTGTAACTGGCTCTGATGTGCTTCAGAGATTTTTTGTTCTCTAACTGATACTATACCTTGAACATTAACATCTCAAATTGAAAATTCATTTGAAGATGGTCAGAGCCTCCATACAGGGCCTCCCCAAATACCCTTAATTTCGTAAAAAAACGGTTTTTAAGAATGCTTTAAATCTTGGCTATGATGTGATACAGAGAAAATTTTTGCACAATGTACTTAGACATTTCCATACAAAAGGAATTTAAGCTTAACATTATTTGAAGGTGACCGGAGCCATTCGGTATGGGGGCCCAAACATGGACCTGAACGCTAATTTGTGTAACTTCAAAGCATTGGTGTAGCGGGCTCTGACCTCCTACAAGAAAACTTTTTGCATGGAGTTGTAGCACCAACATAGTAGTTTCATATTATGAAAAAATATATTTTGAAGGTACCACCATTTTCAAGAAAAATCTAATAAAGTACCTACCTACTTGGGATATTCCCCTGACATCCCTGGGATATTTTATACAATGTAATACACATAAATAGGTTGAGTCAGGTGGACAAAAATTATTCTAATGTATACACAAATTCCATTTACAACTAATTTTCTGAAAATTTCAAAGGATTAGTAATTTTTTCTTATAACATTTCAACTACAATTTCAGTAAAAAAATGTAAAGGTACTTTTCGGTTAGCCGGGCGCCAGTGATATATATACATATATAAATATATATGTATGCACACACACACACACACACACATATATATATATATATACATACATATATGTGTGTATATGTATAGATACACTGGTGTGCAAAAATTGAAGACAAAGCTGATAAATTAGCATAAAAGCCAAAAAAGGCAACATAACTAAATGAAAGACCAATCAGGGGATAGACCTGAAACAAATGCAGCAGGACATGCCCATATATGGCATATGGCGCAAAAGGAAGAGGTGCTAAGGGGAAAAAAGCACAGAGGCGGTGACCGTTCAGAAATTTCGTAAAATCTATTGCACTGTGTAACGTGATTTCAGTAACTTTTTTTGCCATTATTGTGTGATATGGCCAAGAGGCATTCCAGAAGATGTCATCTGGATGACCTTACACGAGGTCGAATCATTGGGAAGTTGGAAGAAGGTGGAAGTGTGGCACAAGAGTTCGGTATCGCTCATAACAACTTTTCACGAGTCTGGAGTGCATTTCAAACGAAGGGAATAGCTGTCCAAGCATTCAGCAGTGGTCGCCCACGCGCAACAACAACAGTGGAGGACCGTTATATTGTCCTACAGGCGAAAAGAAACAACTGGAGAAATCGCAAGGCAGATGGAGCAGACTACTGGCCGTCGGATATCACGTTTTACCGTGGCTAGGCGGCTGCACAAAGGAGGCCTGTATGCACGACGACCAGTACGGTGTGTATCACTAATACCTGCTCATCGGAGACGCAGGTTTCTGTGGTGTCAGGAACATAAGACTTGGACACAACATTAGTGGTGTCGAGTACTCTTTACGGATGAGAGCCGATTTAGTATGACGAGCGATTCTGGACATATACACATCTGGAGCGAGCAGGGAATACTTAATCACCCTCCAACATCATCGAAAGCCGTATGGACCTCCATGTCTTCCAAGGAGGTTCAGTTTCTGGTTTCTGCTATTGTGCTGAGATTCTCTTACCTCACGTGCGTCTTTTTAGAGGTTCTGTGGGTCCGGACTTCCTCTTCATGGACGACAACGCTCCCCGGCATCGTACACCGGCTGTCGAAGAGCTCCTGGAGATATTCAACGCATGAATTGGCCTGCAAAGTTCCCGGACCTTAAACCCATAGAACACGTGTAGGACCTTCTCGGGATACGCTTGGCATCACGTGATCAGGCGCCAACAACGATTCTGGAGCTGAAATTGGCGTAACAAGAGGAATGGGACTCTATTCTTCAAGCGCTACTAGACAACCTTGTCCTCAGCATGGACAGACGTTTCAAATCCTGCATCGCAGTCAGGAGTGACCATATCCCCTATTAGAGACTGAATTATTCCTGCCAGGTGCTTGGAAGAGGAACGTTTCTGTCTTCTCTGCATTTGTGCTCCAAGTGACCTTTTCAATAAAATGCTTTCATATCCTTTTGATTCTTTGTTTAGATGGTTTTTATCACTTGTCCCATATTTTCACATCTTGAAGATCTTATGGTAAGATTTTGGTCGATGTGGAAATCTTCTGTGCGACGTTACATTCGAAAAACCCTCTCGTCCTTAATTTTTGCACACAGGTGTATGTGTAGATATATGTATATATATGTATATGTGTGTGTGTGTGTGTGTGTGTGTGTGTGTGTGTGTGTGTATACATGTACATATATAACTGCCGCCCACCTAACCGAAAAGTACCAATGTAAATTGGGACTGATAATGCAATTTGAAACTTATTCTCAATTATGTAAAAAAAAAATGCAATTTTCTATTGAAAATAACCCCCAGGAGTAACTGAAAATTACCTTCACTAATTAGAAGTATTTTTCATACTGATTGTAGGTTTACAAAGGTAATCCTTTTTTTTTGAAATTTGTTAAACCTAACAATAGAACTGTTTTATGTTACATAGTTTTTTATTCCAAAATATAAATTTATCTTTTAATTCTGTAAGTGTTTTAGGTAATATGCTAGATACATTTTCTAAAACTCACCTTTTAAAATGTACTAAGCTAGTCTTTCTCTCCAAAATAACCAAGTTACCATAACAAAAGATTTCAAAATGGCCACCACTTAACAGCATTGCCACTCAGTTTGTTACATTTATACAATTATTCTTATTCTTGTAAACACTGTTGCCATTTATATTTTTCTACATTTACCAAATATATAGTTTTATTCTTATTAATTAACTAAATATTTGATAGTTATATTTAAAAAGAAGAAGCTTCAAACACATAATTACACCACCAAAACCTGTGTACTTTATTGGATTTTTCTTCAAAATGGTGGTACCTTCAAAATATATTTTTTCATAATATGAAACTACTATGTTGATGCTACAACTGCATGCAAAAGGTTTTCATGTAGGAGGTCAGAGCCCGCTACACCAATGCTTTGAAGTTAGATAAATCAGCGTTCAGGTCAATGTTTGGGCCCCCATACCGAATGGCTCCAGGGACCTTCAAAAAATATTAAGCTTAAATTCATTTTGTATGGAAATGTCTAAGTACATTGTGCAAAAATTTTCTCTGTATCACATCAGAGCCAAGATTTAATGCATTTTTAAAAACCGTTTTTTACGAAATTAGGGGTATTTGGGAGGGCCCTGTATGGGGGCTCTGACCATCTTCAAATGAATTTTCAGTTTGAGATGTTAATGTTCAAGGTATAGTATCAGTTAGAGAACAAAAAATCTCTGAAGCACATCAGAGCCAGTTACAGTTGAGAGAATAAAGTGGCAAAAATGACACAAAATTATTTCTACGCCCTGGTCTAGGGAACTTTGACCTCCCCTAACTCCAAAACTAAAACAGATATAACAAAAATGTTTGAGATTTGTTCTTTCCTTGGACAAGACAACACAAGAAAAAAAATAAAGAAATTCTGAGATGGTGATGGAAACCCCCTGCCTGATATGCTCATGCAATGACTCTTAACTAAAATACGTTAATTGGCAGTGGACCCAATTACGGAAAATTACTTAATATGTTTAAGAATCTCTGTATTAGCGAACATATTGCAACTGATAAGCAAACGGGCATGAAGCATAAATGCTTAAATGGTATAAGCAGCTTTTGTCAAGAAAAATGAAATACCTAACAACCACAAAAAAAAAATATGCGAAATGCTACCATGATTGTAAAAGTTCTTGACTTCTCTGTTAGAATCTTCCGATTTGGAGAAGGATGAAGGAAAAAAAATTAAATTAGGAATGAAAGTAACGTGTTGCAATGCTTAACATACATTTAAGGGAGACCAAACTGGTCGCTAATGGTGGCTAGTAAAATAATAATTGCCCAACTGAACGGAAGGAGAATAAAATATCCTGCTTGGTTTTTTCCGCCAAGCCTTTTAAAAAAGCGTCAAGACCCCTATAATAGAAAAGCACCAAAAGTTCATTGGGTTTGTTTTCATAACTTTTGGCAACAAATCTATGTATATTAACGAATCTATCCCTATTTGAAGCTCGAATTACGCCAAACCTAAAAGCAAAGGATTCTATACTGGAAAAGTACTCGATTTTCTTATGAACAGTATTCAAGTGACATAACATGGTGTAAAATTAACGCGGATAGCAAATTTGTTAAAATATCTCATCAATTGATGCGGATTAAATGCAGGCATGCATGCACAAAATATTTAATTAATTTTGTATGATAAATAATTTAGAAAATTCGTATATACATATTAATTAAAATAAATAATTTACATATTTAAAATAACATGGAAATATGCATGATGATGCACTAAAATAGAGAGAAAATTAAAACCTGTTACTGAAAATGTCTATAACATAGTACTTTTCAATACCGTGGATCTTAATGTTATTCACAAGCAGATGGCATTTTTCTCATCCTTAAAAGCAAAGGAAGAATAGAATACAGATCGTTGTTATAAAAGTCTGAGAGGTAGCCACAATTTAAACCTAACCATTTTAGACAAGCTGATTTTCAAGTTGTAATTGATTTTACTTATCAATCCGGAAGACAGTCGTCAGTTGTCGCAACAGCTGTGTATGAGACCGTGATAATCAAAAAATGCCCAATTAAAACGTTAAAAGCATGGCAACCCAGTTACAGATTTACCAATATTTTTAAAATAAAGCACGCTGTCATGTTTTTAGAGACCTCGAAGTCTGAGCGGGCGGTTGGCGAGCGTAGCTCGCAGGGGGTAGGCCCCCTAGTATTCTATAAAAAAAATCAAAACTTCATCAGCAAATAAATAAATAAAATAAATAATAAAATAACTAGGACTTCCCTCAAAGGGATTAGTCTGAGTGATATTGCTGAGAACATAGGGTTAACAATTACAATATAAAGAAAAAGAGCAAATTAAATGATAGAATTACAAAATACCAGAGGCCCCGTGCGAAGATTTCGCACTGAAATCTAATATTTTTAGGTACTTCTCTATTAACCTGTCGACCGCTTTTCATAACAAAAAACTACCGACAAACTGTAAGATTAAACGCCAAAAATGCAGTCCCATTTACTTGATGTCAGAATCATTATGCGTGTTTGTTACGTCATCTAGTGGTATTACATTCGACATTTGCGTGTATTTTTCATTATGTTTTACTGATTTAGTAGTTATTTTATTAATTAAAATAACAATTGTGTCCTTAAATTCTTATATTTTATTTATTTTTTGATATTCCAATGGCAACGTTCTCCCGTTTATTTGGCGATAGTTTTTTGTTATGAAAAGTGGTCGACGGGATAATAGAGAAGTATAATTTTTTATCAATATGTAATATTTATTAGATGCAGGTTTAAACTTCTAAAGAAAAAGCAAGGATAAAAATATCTGCAAACAACATTTAGTTGTTGGTCAAGCCAGAATATCATCTAATTTATTCCATCAAAGTTAGACTAAAAACTAATCCAAGATTGCTAAAGGCACGCGCGAGAAAAAAAAAATTAACAATCGTATTTTGACTGCATTAGAGGATGACGTCATCCGCTTCGGGAAAACCATGGGACTTAGAAATATCAATCTAAACATTTCAATTTCAATTTCGCTTTTTAATCATAAGTACAGCGCCTAGAATACATAGTGTGGAAACCGGCAAATGGTGTAATGCTTTAAAAAGTGCTAAAAAGTTTTAGCCTATAAATGTGCAACGGTGCTCCTACGAACCTACGATAATGTTGCAACCAGAGACAAAAAAAAATGCGTATCACGTTTTTTAGCCATGCTTTCATAATTGAAAAAATAACTTATAAAAATCACTAAGTCAGAGGAGAAAATGATATAATTTAAGTATTTAAAATACTTACCACCAGCCGAAACATTCTAATACAATGTCAAGAGCTAGCAGATGGCGCTGCGAACCCATCCTAATATTTTCAGCAACGTTGTACATTTATTGGATACAATTTTTTAGTACTATTTTGTAGCCGGTTTCCACACTATGTATTCTAGGCGCTGTATCATAAGTATAAAATAAACCCGTGCGGTGTTTTTTATAATAATTGCTATGAGCATCATATAATGTGGTATTTTATTTTTTTGGCAACAATAATTTCAGGAAAACCTTTAATTTCTTTCATGAAAACAATGCCGATTTAATTTTTTAATTTCAGCAAATTTTAATTAAAAACATGTTTTAACGATTTGTTAAGTGGGCTATGTCAGAAGCCTGTTCTAAAACCTTTCATATGGTATCTCATTCGTTGTTCTGCGTTTCATATTTTCTGAGTAAAAGGGATGTTGACAGGAGAAATAATATATAAGGATCATATATAAATTCATATACACTGTTAAAAAATAGAAAAGAAGTACCGTTCATCAGATGTGTTGTCATAATTTTTTTTAACATGTGGCAAAGAATCTATTTTTCTTAAGCGCGTATTGCGCAAAACTTGAAAAAAAAACCGCCGGATCTTTTAAAACGCCAAGCTTTTTAAAGTTACGTAATGAACCCTATTCCTACTGTCGTCAGAGTCACGTGCTTTGGGGGAACATTGTCGACATTGTAGTCCTTAATTATGCAACGACTCGTTTGCAACTCAAGCCTGGATGCCATAGAGCAACAACGGACCATATTTTCGTGATGTTGAGTCACGTGCTTTGGTTAAACATTTCAGAAATCGTAGCCTCGAACCCAAACGGAAAACAGGGTCCATTGGATTTGCAGCCAATAGATTATTCTATCAAGCGTGGCTTAACGCAAATTTAATTTCATTGTTGCACCTTTTTTTGTGTGTGAATTTAAAATTTTTCTTCCTTGATTATATATCTATTATTTGTATGACTGTTTATAGAAACTCTTACATTTCAAAGCACATTGATAGCATGCTTTGCTACAAACCAGATTGCAAAACTATAGTCTAAATTACTATTAAAGTATACAAAAAATCTTTCGATGACTTCTGCAAAATAACTTTTGCATTAAATCTCCATATCGGCAAAATTGAAAAATTATATATATTACAAAAGCTTAACAGATACTTCTTGATTATTCTCTAGGAGGCTCTGCCCCCTGCACCTTTACTGCGCCAATCCGCAGACTTTTCTTTTGCCTGTCTGTCTGTCTCTCCACAATCTGTCTGTTTCCATATCCGTTCTTCTGCCCGTCTCTTTAACCGATTGTCTATCTCTCTACACGTCTCTCTACCTGTCTCTATATTTCTCTACAGGTCTCGCTACCCGCCAATCTATTTCTCTAACCGTCTGTCTATCCGTCTAACTACTTGTATGTCTAGCCGTGTCTCTATCCACTTCGCTACCCATTTGTCTATCTGTCTCACAACTTGTCTATCTGTCTCTCTACCCCTCTGGCTATACGCCTCTCTACCCATCTTCTTACCCATCTCCGTACCCACCTACTGTCTCTCTGCTCGTCTGTATACCCGTCTCAGTATCCGTCTGTTTTTGTACCCGACTCTTTACCCGTCTCGCTACCAATCTCATTACCCGTCAGTCAACTCGTCTCTGTACTCATCTCTCTACTCGTCTCTTTATCTACCACGCTACGCGTCTCGCAACCTTTCTCGCTACATTCCTGTCTACCGGTGTTGCTACACGTCTCGTGACCCATCTCGCTACCCCTCTGTCAACCCTCTTTTTACCTTTCTCTCTAGTCGTCTGTCTATTTGTTTCGCTACCCGTCAGCCTACCTATGTCGCTACTCGTCTCTCTACCCGTCTCACTACCCGTCTGTCTACCCGTTTGTTTACTCGTCTTTCTACCTCTCGCCACCTCTTCCCAATATTTAAACAATTCATTTAATATACAGAAGCCGTTTATCAGTAATTAAATGCAAACAGAAGTAATTTATCTAATAAGTGTAATCAGATGCAATTTTATTTTAAATACATACATAAACCTGAATAATAATTCATAAGTTTTGTGTTCATCGTTGTTTATATCATTTGACAGTAAATCTCAACTTCTTAAACCTGAATTGTCTCAAGCTTTTTAAAAAAACCACAAGGTCTGTATAACTGCAAAGTACCCTGAGGGCTATATTAGCTACATGTTATTAAGTTAAGTGAAAGTTTCATTATCGCGTTTGCAGTCAATTGCTTATGTCAGAAAGCGTGACTTAACGCCATTTTAAATTCATTACTGCAACTTGCTTTTCGTTTCCTTTTTTTATTTTGGTGGGGGGGGGGAAGGATTTCAAATATATACATTTAAATTAAAATTTTTGCCTCCATGCCATTAGTGTTGTTTGTATTATTAACTAATACCTCATACACCGAGCTTCATTTGAAACAAATGTAAAAGACTTCTTCTACAGTTTTTTTAGGAGAAACTTTCGTAATTGGGTCCAAAGCCAATCGGAGTATTTAATATCATTAATGTAACTCTTATAGAGATAAAACAATATTGTTGCTAGCTTTACTCTTGTTTGAGACCAGCCTTGCCTGTGTATCTGAATGGGGAAAAGTTTCGTATCCTATGTCGGTTGGCGGAAAAAAATTTAAATGGTGCCTAAAGGTAGTTTTAGCATCTTACAAAATTTTTCAATAGAGCGGTAAAACATGTTTTTCAAATATTTACAAACATACGTTTATTAAAGCACGTTTTTGCGCCATCTTAAAAATTTAAGCACGATGCTAAAATGAAATTTTATCGCCATATTCGATATTTTAATAAGTAATGAAAATACATAAACAAACTTATTTAACAAACCTAAGAGGCATTTTTGTGATAAATAATTGTTATTGTCAGGGGGGGGGGGGTAAATTGTAAACAATAAACGGCTAGTAAATAATAAATAGCATTTAAAATCTAAAAATGGAGAAGTGGTACGTATAAAAACTAAACGCTTGATATATGTCAATATTTTTTTATTTTTTAATATTTCCGAAGGCACAGATAAAAAGGTAAAAATCTCTTTTCCAAATGCAAAATAGAAAATATACAAAATAGAAAAATATTTGCAAAAAAATTATTTACATAATACTACATCTACAAAAAAATAAGATTTAGAAAAAGTAAGCCAAAACAATCACATCGAAAAACTTATCACCATAAAAGAACTCGCCAAATCTTAAGGCACGGGAGATTGATTTTTCCCTCTGAATGCAGAATATTAGTTTTTTTTTTTGTTTTTTTGTACGATGGGTCATTATAATATAATTGTTTCATTTCACATACAACATACTGTTTGATATATTGGTACTTTTATGTTATCCTGGCGCAGTTGATAAATCGCCAAATATTGTTCCTATAACATTTTCATATTGAATTCATTTCATTTAAATATAAACCTTTCACTCATTTAATTTAAAATACATGCATTTCATTAATCCCATTTAAAATGCTAAAAAGAGAAAAAAAAAAAGAAATGATGCCATAAATCGAAACCTTTTATTTAAACACCAAAGAATTTTATTTTTTTAATTTACACACGCGAAATAGAAAAAAGCTGTTATTGCTGAGATTTGCGCCAATTCTCTAATACCAAGTCTACTAAGTTATTGCGGGGTTTTTCTTTCAAACAGAAAAAAATCCAGATTAATTTTCGATTTCTACTAAATTGAAATATATTTTATTGTGCTGAATATTAGTGCGTGCATATTTTTTTGCTCCATGTACTCCATGAACTTTTCAATTCCGATTGTCTACGAAAATCTCCCGCCGGTGAAAATGACGTACGCACAAAATTTTCGTGACATAAGTACTTTAATTGTGCTTTTTTATCTATTTTTTTAATATAATTTCCAAACGGTTTGACATTTATTCTTGGTAATAAATAGACGTCGTTGTCACCTTTATAGGTACCTGCTGTAAAAATTTGAACGAAATCCGTTAAATATTTTTTGAGTTATGCTTGACGAAAGGTTTTAATATCCATTGTAGCTATATATGGGGCAAAGTAATACTGCGCTGTGTATGAGTCTTCGTTGGCGAGAATTTGGCTCAAACGGATATGAATATATAGTTTTATGCGTATGATTGGGAAAATTATTAGAACAATGAAAGAAAATAATTTGCGAAAAATCGCGTTCACTAAAACTCATAAATTAATCGTTGTTTTAGGTAGCTTTCAATACAAAAAAGTCCTTCCGGCCTGTACCGGGAGGAAAAGGTAGCTTTCCTATATCTTCGTTTTAAAATTTTAGCTAATGTTACACGAAAACAGCAGGTAAAATGCAAAGAAACCTATACAAAAGATTCGTTAATACTGAATTTGAATAAGAAATTCGCCAAATTATTGAGCAATAGCCAAATTGGCTTCATTTATGAAGACTTATTTTGGTCGCCCAATTTGGCGATATTTCGCCAAATGTCGCCAATTTTGGCGAGAATTTGGTGGTAACGTATATGAATATATAGTTTTACGTATATGATTGGGAAAATTATTACAAGAATGAAAGAAAATAATTTGCGAGTAATCGCATTAATGTGCTGTTTTGTTTCAAAATCAACCAAAAAATGCTCTGGAATCCTTGTATCAAGGCCTAACATGTAATTAAAAAATAAATTTGAATTTTTAACTGTTTTGTATATTTATTTTAGTTTTAAATTTTTAAAGGGCCGCCATCTTGAAACAAAATGGCGGACCAAGCTGGCCAACAAACTCGGTCGAGACATTGGTGAGCTTAATACACACAATTAGTTTCATCAAAATTGATTTATAAATACGAGCGTTATCGTATGACATAGGTCAGATATATATAAATCAACATTTGAACGGAGGGTGGTTTTGGGGTCTGGGGGTCATGATCAGTGAAAATATATCGAAATTTTCCGGAACTGCTTTCCTCCAAACGACTGCAATAGGTAGCTTTATACTTTTTTGTATTGAAAGCTACCTAAAATGCTATATATAGTGAACTTTTCGGCGATTTCTTCGGTTATTTACCCCTCCATTGGACTAATTCGAAAATATCGCTTTTAATAAATTTCAAAACTTTATTTGAGTAATTGGTATTAATTATGGTATTTTTCATGTAAAAATGCTTCTTGGTGTTTTTAGTGAGCTACTACAAATTTATTAAACATAAAATATCTATTTAAGTTTTCAATTACAAATGGTTATGACTTATATTGTGTACACCGGTCAGTATGTTCTGTAATCCGGAAACCCACGGTTCGAGTTCATTGTAATCTTAACAACAACAAAAAATTAGAATGGATAATCATACGTCATAAATTATGAAACACTTTCCAACACTTCCATCATCCAAAACTTTACCGATTAATAAGGTGAATGTTGATGTCTAAGTAAACAAAATCACCCAGCCGGAGCACCAACCTGTGAGGGTTTGCGGCGGAAAACCTCCGGCGGTAGATTACCCTTCACCACCCAGCAAAAACACAGCTCAAAGACGAACCCGAAACAAGGGCTGTTGGAATTAAATCAAAACAAAACTACACCAACTTAGTGAGAAAACACTGCTTCACGCAGGGAACTAGAAAAAGAAACGAAACGAACCGAAAACAAAATTCTACTAAAGCTAAATTACAAAGTAAGAATTATAAGACGCTCTAAAGACAGATTCGTTACATCTGTCACACTAAACCTAATTCTAAAGCTAAAATAAACCAAAAATATAAATACATAGCTTCCCATACAAGGCAATTACACTAAAATATAATAAACAATTATATAGCTACTGAAATCACAAAATTTCCAGCAAAACAAAAAACAATAAAATTACAGAGCATCTCACCACGGAGAGTTACAGTATATTACAGATGAAACTTGAGATGTGAGCTTGCTACCCATATACATATACAACTGAAAATGCAAAAGTCAATGTAGATCACCAGAATTTACAACATCCAGTTTGATATAGTTGAGTTCATTACTGCAGAAATAAAGCTATTAAATGAGGTCTCTTTAAAAAAATCACTGATCAGCCATTTACTGACCGAGATCCAATGAAAGCACCGCAGCTTACAAGATAGCAACAATAGTCCATAACTGTAGCTAAAGTAGCAGCCAGAATGGAATGTCAATGTTATTTAACAAGTAAAGTCCAGATTTGCCACAAAAGTCAATTGCAGAAATTAATTCCAACATTAAAATCACACTGAAAAATATGAAACAGGAATTGTGAATAAAAACATTAAAAGAATCATTCACAGTTAATGTTCCAGACTATATCAGCAAACCAACTGCAACAGTGACAGCTGAAGAAGAGTCAACTCAGTAAAGCAATACTTTAATTAAAGAGTAGTCGCACGACTTTAAGAAAGTAGAAACATTATCACTGCAACTTGCAAGGATTTAAAGGAAAAAAAAGTACCACTGAAAAGCAACGACAACTAATTAGTCTTGGAAAACTGAAGACCCGGTGCATAAAAGAGAACAGTCCAACGCATTACAAAAGCTCATTCTATCAAATGGCGGAAGTAATTAAGTAAAGTCCACCATGTCCATAGTCTTGAAAACTTTGACACTAAGCTTGGTACGCATTAACATGTGTAAATAATGAAGGATACTACATGTAATGATTTACACTGCAACTTCGCTGCAACTTATTGAAGAAGAATACTAGCTGAAAGAACATTGATATCTGAAGCTTGGTAGACTGTATCAAACGTGTATAAAAGACAACGTCTGTCTTCTAATAAAGCACTGCTCCATTATAGAGCAAAGATAAACAGGAAAGTCATACTTGAACACCGCTTTAGCAAAGCCTTAACTAAGTAAAACTAAATCTATGAACTCGATAATGATTAACGTACAAAAGTTTGAATTGGCAACGTCTCAATTCGCAACTAACTTATACTTCATAAACAGTAGTTACACCATGACTCAATTAAAACTTATATCTAATAAAAGAATATAAATCATTCAACTTATTATAGTTTAAAGTCAGACGAGCAAAATATTGAGGATTTAAGATGACATTTTTTAAGTTCCACCTTACGGACTTATGTCTGTCAAAAGTAAAGTGTTCTGGCATTAAAGGGCATTTACCAAAAATGAAATGAAAAACATCTCCTTTCTTACCACAGTCACAGAGGTCATTTCTACATTTTCCTATTTTGTCAAAATAAACAATTTGGAAAATGCATAACAAATTTGAAAACTCAATTTCAGAAATTACTATCAATAGTCGTAAAAATATCCGAATTCTTTTGTGCAGCCCTATATATGATCTATAGATTCGTATATACTGCAGAGTATGCTAAACTTTAGTTCAGTTAGGAAACGCATAGCACTGATAAAAATTCCTATTCAGCAATTTCCGTCAATAAGTCGAAATGTATTTGATATCTTTTGTGCTGCCCTGTATAGGATCTATAGCATTTATACACACCAAGTATTATGTAAAAAAAATAGTTACATTTAAAAACGCATACTACAACTGAAAATATACTTTAAGCAATTATTGTTCATAGACATTTCTGTAACAGAATACTTTTGTGTGTCCCTGTAGATGAACAATGAATTTAATTCTCACCATATTCTATAGTAAGCTTCTTGTAGTGCACCACAATGATATATATATATATCAATTTCAATATGTTTGAGATAGTGCAACATCATTAAAATACACCGCTAACGATTTTTCCCATAGGACGTAATGTAACGGAAGTATTTTGAGTTTCCCTGCAAATGAAATATGAATGCTACATACTTTTTTTCAATATCAAACATGCCATAGCAAACATTAATAACACATACCAATTGCATTGCAATCTTACATACGTACGCGAGTTAAAGATCGGACAAACAAACAGACAGACAGCAGCCAGATAGAACCGAATTAATAAACACTTTTGAAGTATGTTGGAAAGTGTTACAAATGATTCAGAAGATAGTACTCTTAAAATAAATATTTATTAAGGAATAAATAGTAATTTAAGTTCGAAAGTAAAGTGTAAAAAAAAAGTGATTTGGTTTAAATTTAAATAAAAATATTCAAACCTAAAGCATCTGTAATAGCCAACCAAATACCCGTAATATTAGATACATTACGAACCAAAATTGCGCCTATATTCAGCAAAAATAAAATCGATATATAATAATCCTTATTCATCCCTACTCAATGAAATACGAAAATTAGTTCAATATTGTCTGTCAATCTGAAATATTTGAAAGGAAATACTACTATTACAAAAATATTGGCGTTACATTGGAACTACTTCAATGGTGCGTGAAAATTAAAGAAAAATTGGCTTTGCAATGAAAATATTACCTAAGAAATGGTGAAATTGATTTTCCAACATAACACCCCTACTGGCAAAATGTAAAGAACTTAATGTTAGAACAATATTTCATGGCGGTACTGCTAATGTTGGCTACTTTATAGCCAACATGCAGTGTGTCCCAAAAATGATAAAAGTCAATAATAAAAAATAATTGAATTTATCGTTTGCGACCTTATGTTTGGGAAACCAGGGAATTTTAGCCCAACAATTTGCAAATTTAGTTAACATTTTTGCCAAAAGGTGGCGCTGTGTTCCAGGCGGTGATACTAAACAACAAGAACTATCCGATGTACCAACCAATAAACTATTTTCAATAGTATATACCCTTTCAAAAGCACTTACTAACAGATTGCGGCGTAGTAAAATACCGAATAAAGATGTGACGGATTCAATTTCTCTGCAGCTTTCGCATACATGTAGCATAGTCTTTTGGCGAAAATGTTAAATAAATTTGCAAATGCCCTGTTTTTTGCCCTGTATATATATATATATATATATACAGGGTGATTATAAAAAAAATTATCCCAACATTTGGGCCGCTAACTATCATACCATTCACAGAAACTGAATGAAATTTTGGCTAAAGGTATTTTGAGGTATGCGCTCAAGAATGATATGGAAAACAACAGTGTCACTCAAACAGTTACGGTTACAGTGAGAAAATTTCGAAAAAATCAAATAGCAACACCCAGTTTTTTGTATTGGAATGTGATCTCCATTGTGAAAAACCCTAAATAGCGTTCGAACGGCAACTGTAGCATGAAAATCACCGGCGGTAGATAGGCTAAAAGTGAGGACAGCCAATAAGGACAGAGAAGCAGCATAAAATAAAACATTTTATTGTGTTTCACAAATTTTCCACATGATCTCCTTCACACACGATGACACTTTGCGTGCGACTGATGGTGGATAGCACTACAGCACGTATCATAGGAATAAGAATTTCTTGAATCGCAGTTCTGATGCCATCTTTCAAATCAGATGCAGTTTGAGGACGAAACTGATGCACTTTGGATTTCAGATATCCCCACAGCCAGAAATCCATTGGTGTCAGATCAGGAGACCTTCGTGGCCACGGAAACGGGAAAAGACGGACATAACTCTGTCCCCAAACTGTTCAGTTAAAACACGTTTCACTGAAGACCCGACATGTGGAAGAGCGCCATCTTGCATCCACACAACTTCAGATAGAGCATTTTGCTGTTGCAATGTGGGAATCGCGTAATGAGTTAACATGTCCAGATAGCGAGCACTCGTTACTGTACACGTTTGCAGATCACCGGCAGTAACCTCTTCAAAAAAGTAAGGGCCAAAAGTAAGGTACTCATTATACCACACCACACAGTCACTTTTTCCTCGTGTAATGGACGTGCATGCACATCATGTGGATTATTCTCTGCCCAGTGCGCACACTTTTTCGAATTCACGTTACCAGTTAACGAGAAAAGCGCCTCATCTGTCCACAGAATTCGTAAAACCAGCTGCTATCTTCATCGTACCGGATAAGGAATTGAGTTTCAAAATCCAGCCGTAATTGATAGTCTCCCGCTTCCAACATCTGGACACGCTGGAATCGATACGGAAACATGTTTAGAACAGAGCGAAGAATCTTGCATACAGTTGAATTCGGCAGATCCAGAACACGTGAAACACCGCGTGCAGTTGCGGGACGAACTGTGCATCTCGTCTGATGGACTTCTGCAACAGCTTCCACAGGAACGGAAGATCGTCCAGACCGAGGTTGATCGCATGTGCAACCAGTTTCTTCAAATTTATGAATCAAGTCCTGTACAGCTTTGACAGTGCACGGGCCTCGCCGTAATCCATGGTTTCTGCGGTAAACACGCAATGTCTCTGCGGCATTTTGTCCATTCAGGTAATAAATTTTTACGATTTCCTCACGTTCTTTCCCTGAAAGCGGCGTCTTGTTCGGAATTCCAGAAAGGAACATACGCGGCTCGCATTTCGCAGTGCCTTTTCTTTCACCTAGCGTAACGACGTCAGGCATGACTGTGTCTTACGTAGAACCCGAAATTTGCGTTTCTTGGTTTCTTCTTCTCGTTTTGTGGAGAACTAATCAGGCTGGGATATCAGCCAAAGAAACGGTGTGACGTGTGACGTAAATGAAACGAAAATTAATGCTCTGGTGCACGGCAAAGTCCTTTTTACTTTTCCCTTGCCTAGTTCAGGTGATTTTCATGCTACAGTTGCCGTTCCAACGCTATTTAGGGTTTTTCACAATAGAGATCCCATTCCAATACAAAAAAACTGGGTGTTGCCATTTGATTTTTTCGAAATTTTCTCACTGTAACCGTAACTGTTTGAGTGACACTGTTGATTTCCATATAATTCTTGAGCGCATACCTCAAAATACCTTTTGCCAAAATTTCATTCATTTTATGTGAATGATATGATAGTTAGGGGCCTAAATGTCGGGATAGTTTTTTTACAATCACCCTGTATATATATATATACTATTATTTATTTCACATTACTTAATCAAATTATAGTTAAAGAATTACTGCATCACATGTTTAGTTGTTTTACGTATAAGTTTTAGGTGAGGTGACATGGTTTTAAAATTAAGATATTTTATGTGTTAAAAAAACACAAGTGGAAATTAAGTAAATAGTAAAATGTATATAATAATATGTAAATAGCCTTAAATAATTGTAAATAATAAATTAGTAGGAATACACTATCAAAACGAAAGAAGATACATTAGCGGATACCGTTGGATTCTAAAAGAACAGGGGGTGTGGGCACCAAAAGAAAAATGCACAAGACATCTAAACAAAATATCTTTTCAAGTTATATTGACTGCTTATCTAAGACACCAAAAATACCTTTACATGTTTTCTATTTTATCTACTATTATAAATTAATATACAAAGGCTTCATTATTTGTTATTATTATAAAAGTATTCCTCGGAAAACTGGTATGGCTGGCAAAATTTCGGTGTCGCATATAGATTTAGGAATGTCAGATCCATACAGGGTGTTATGTAAAGACCACACAAACTTTATACTGAGAAAATCGTCATTAGAGATACATAAAAATTGACCAAATACAATACATCAAGGACACATCGTTTTCTAGGAAAATGTGAAGGAAAGAAAAATTGATGTTACATGCGGAATACCAAAATTGAATCCTTTTCGAAATATCTTTTTTGGTGTCAACATTAGTACTTGCACTATATTTTTGTGTTTACAGGCGTAGCTGATGTAAATAACCTCTGCACGTGCTGAGACCTACTAGTGTGTGTCATTGAATCCTCTTTAATAAAAAGGTATGCGTTGCTGACGACTGGGTTTTTCGATAATTGTTGCCACAGATTAATCTCGGAAAATTAAATATTTGAAGTTACTGAAAAAATTAATAGCTCGAAAAGTATTTGTCAGAAAATTGTTAGACAAACTGCGTTAGAAAGGTAAACAATTGCATTTTTCTTGATATAAATATCAAATCTAATGATTATGCCGTTTTTCAAATATTGAATTTCAAAAATTACCAAATTCCACAATGGAGTACCATAGCGAAATCTTCACGCGTAAAAAAATAATGATGATGGCAATGTGTCCTGACCAGGGTTTAAATTTCGCCGGAGCCCACCGGAGCTCGGCTCCGGTACTTCTCTGCTTTTAGTAAATATTTAAATATCGGTCAGACATCACAGGAGCCCATAAATACTGGGCTCCGTAGCGCAGTGCAAGCGCTTCCGAAAAACCGAAGCCTAAATTACCCTTTCCTTTTCCTCCCATATCGAAGTGCATATCTTTGTTCGATTCTTCAAGATATATATATTAATTTTTGAAAATTTCATTCACTTTTTCATAAAAATGCATAGCTAGGAACTATTCTTTTTTTGTGTTAACACTATTTCCGAATTACAATCCTTACTTTATTTAATCGCAGAATTCTGCGATTAATTAACATTAAAATTAGGAAAAGATTTCTATTCAGCCGGAGGGATAAAAAAAAGTGGAATAATTGACAGCTAAGTAAGTGCAGATAGATATATTTAAATTTTTTATTTTGCTAAAGAAAAGAATTGCTTTAAATTTTGCAAATACATATAATGTATGAAATATAGATATGTAGAGACGGTGGAGGGGGAGTAGGAAGCGGCACGCTACGGTTATCAGTACTGCAGAATATTAGGGCTCCGGTACTTTTTTTTTGTTAGAAATTAAGCCCTGGTCCTGACGTATACTGGCTATAGCACGAGTCACAAATTATAGTAGCCTTACTATTTTGTTAAAATATAAAAATGAACTATGATTTCACGAGTGCATGATTTTTATTTAATTTTAATATAATCATCTTAGAAACAAGGTTTTGGAAAAAAATTTCGAATGGGACTAGTAAATTGGCCAATACTGTGTATTATTTTGAGTTTTAAAGAGGAAATGTGGGGTAGCGCTTTATATTATTTAGGGTTGGGTTGATTATTGACGGCCAATTATCTACACTTGGGATATAGGCCCGGGGGGAGTGCCCTCCGTGGGGGTTTTTCTAAGGGAACCTAACCCGTATTTACGCATGGATAAATCCACGGCTCGAAGAAAACCACGAAAACTCCGAACGATTAGGCCTACGGGGGCGATTGGGATCGAACCCAGCACCTCCCGTCTACCAGCTTCGAGAGCACAACCTCTCAGCCACTGGTGGGGCTTATATTATTTAGTTTTTCTCAGGGACTTTTGGTCAGAATTGAAAGTTTAATGTATCAAAACGTCAGAAATTAAATCGACATTAACTATAATAGATTATTTTTTAACACAATTTAACAAATTGGTAAAGCAATCATACAAGTTGTAAATTTCCAACTGGACGAAAAATGTCCGGGCCAGGATTCGAACCTGGGATCGCTTGGCTGAAGCCGCCACGCTCTACCACTGAGCTATCCCGGTCGAATCTGGAGGGCATATCGGAACAGGGCCACCTGTTGGGCTGATTAAAATATCAGACCAGATGCTTTGATCAATAAGGTTAACTGGATGAATTTTGCCCTCCAGATTAGACCGAGATAGCTCAGTGGTAGAGCGTGGCGGCTTCAGACAAGCGATCCCAGGTTCGAATCCTGGCTCGGGCATTTTTCGTCCAGTTGGAAATTTACAACTTGTATAATAACTATAATGACTGTCCTTCAGTTCGTTTGGATAGATTTTCATTTAAAAATATAAAATCATTCAAAATTGATTTTCGTTTTTTTAATGTTATTATCACGGGCCAGGGCAACGCCGAGCATGTCAGCTAGTAGATAATAAAATCTGATTCAACGTATGGACTTTCGTGAATGCTACGTTGGATGATGGTGTTCACTCGCCTTTTCAACGTTGACATTAAACATTTCTCGATATTGTGGTGATAATTTTGAGCATCTTCTCGTCCATTTGTCGTGTGATATCTAATATGCATTTATTCATGTCCATTGTTATTATTTGTAAAACTATTATTTTAAAATTACTAAACATATTGTGGAATGAATTAATATTTTTATACAATTTAGAGAATTTACTGTGCTTAATCAGGTTGGAGCTTACGATTTAATAATCAAATCTAAACTACTCTTCATATACAGCAGACGACTATGATATTTTCGCAGGGTTGCCGGGTAAAATTCTACGGTAACGAATAAAGTAAATTTTGTGCCACCAAAAATGCAATTATAATTTTGGTTTTTTTTTTCAAAATGAATTTTTTGAAGGAATTTTTAAACTTTTTTCAATATTCTATTCTTTTTATTAGCTAGTTTATGTTTTAAAGTACTTTAAACAAATAGTACGGCAAGTCGTTTAAAATATTGCATTTTCAGAAAGTTATGCTGCTGTAAAATTCAATAAATACCATTTTGGGGGACACATTTTATAGATTCTCTTACTTTGGCCTATAGGAGTGTAAAATGTACCAGGTCTCAATGTCCCAGGTGCGAGCTTCACTAAAAATAGAGAAAGAAGAAGGTACCCTTGTCAAAACTAATGATAGCTCAAGTATGGTTTTATAGACAGTTTTTATGTTCTCAGAGTAAGGATTTTCAGTAGACACAGCTCATGTGGTCTAGACTAAAATACCCTATATAGTTAGCTTCATCGGCAAGGAAGAAACTTTCTTTCTTTGTTCTGCTTAATGTTATGATTCTGAAATGAATATCTTCTTACCTACTGCCGATAATATAGTGGGTAGCCAATCGCTGATGTGCATTAATCCATCGTAAACGCCACAACGTTGCCTCAGAAACGAACTCCATATGAATGACACCCCTCGGACTCCACCTTCCCAAAGAGTGTATTTACTTCCTTTTAGAGGCCAATTGGAGCCGCTGGTACCATCCTGCGCATCTTGGGAAGCTCCACCGTTGTCGGTGGTGAAAATGAAAATTGTGTCATCTAACATGCCGGCTAATTCAAGAGCTTCGAATATCTCTCCCACAGAATGGTCCATTGATGAAACCATCCCTGAAAATAAAATATGAGGAGGAAAGTATTAGGGTCGATAAATATACAAAAGTGTCTCCTATGACATCCATACAAATTTTATTAAGTGTATCATAGAACAAATATTAGAAAACAGTACGCAATTGCAAGCTATCACTCTATTCTAAAAAATAGTAAAAAACGCTGCTGTTGCCTTAAATGAATTTATTGTGAGATTTACAATTTCTCAACTTATCTTTCAAAAATAATTGCATTTGAAAATTGGTAGTTTTATAAATAAATCTATGATAAACATGTTGAAGCAGGCAATTTTCCATAGAATAATTATTTCAAGCACTATTTAATGTTACAATCGGTCAAACTATTCCCGTTACATAAGTTTTATTGGATCAAAAACTATGCAAAGCATTTTAACTATATTTTGTAGACTATACTTAACTAGATTGTAATGCACAGTGTCTAATACATGTTGTTTTAATTTGTCTATTTTTTTAATTAATATCCAATTTTTTATTTAAAATTTCATTATTGATATAAACATTTAATTCAGAGTTTGAAATAGCCGTTTTTATCTATACCAGATTTTTTAAAAAGCCTAAATAATAACATTTCCAAACATATGTTAATTGAAAATATATTTACACCCAATAAAAAATAAAAAAATAAAAACTATTAAATAATCAAACTATTACATACGAAAAACATTTAATAGAAAAAAATATGTCATATTTAAAATCATAAATTTAAAACATCATATTTAAAACGGTTTCCTTATAGCTTGTAAAAGAAAACTTTTCTTCTAGATGTAATAAAAAGCCAGAAGATAGCAACATTTTTTACTTAACCATTTGATACCAGCTGATTTTTAGATGCGCAATTGGTCTTAAAATCAATTACGAAATCAGCCATTGGTTGTTGCGACAACAGTGGATGCGGCATTGGGCTCGGCATTAGGAATTCATTAATCGAAAATGAATGGAACCCTGATTACAGAAGATCGCCACTGGTCGTGTTAATATCTTCAATCGTCTGTAATTGGGAAATATTTAAAAAAAGGTTGGGGATTGCCGAGCGGAGCTCGTAGGGTGCAAGGGTCCCCGAGTCTTTTAAAAATCGCTTTGTAAATAATGAATATTAGTTATTAAAATTAGTTTATGTAAATTAATAAACTCTAAAATAATTTATTTATTGATATTGCTGAAATATCTATATATTAAAGCATAAATCCAAATTGTAAGACCTATTTCGTCTGATACGGGCATGCGCAATGATCATCTTATGGTGCGTTTCTGTCGCAAAACGTGGACTTACATTCTTACGAGTTCGGAGGATGCATATGCAATCATCACTTTTTTTTGCCGCAAAACAAAATAAAGGATTTTTGTGATTCATGTATATTGCCGTTTATGTGCTTATTTCCAATAGGGGTATTTTGTTCACATGAATTAAAACAGAAAGCTAAATTTTAAAACCAAAATGAAAAGATCTCGGCATGGATAAAATTAAATCAAAAGCATGTTCAATTTTAGAGTAAATTTAAACGAAATCAGTGTATCCGAGTGGTATAAAGCGTCGGGTTAAGCTTTGGTATTTTAAAGAGAATGTGGGTTCGACCGAGGTCATCACGGAAACATTTCTACTCTTAGGTGCCTGATTTAAGCTCTTAAACACGTGACGCGACGTCACAAAACAGATCTATCGGTTCGTTGTACGCCATTTATTGTTTGTGTATTTTAGATAATTTTCACTTAATACATATTATGGTATAAAGATATTTAAAAAATGTGAATTTTTTAAAGGATTACTCGTTGAATAAAGGATAATCATCAGCTAATAAGTACCCTTTTTTATCTAATTACTTAAAATGCAAAATATATATCTATACCGTTCGCCCGTGGGCTTATATGTGGCTTGAACTGTATGCTTTTATTTCGATCTAGAGTGTAGTAAATACAATTTAGAGTCATCTAAGAGATAAAAAAGTAATACAAAACACTTTTTTCTTGTCTTGTTTTGTGCCTAGAATTACCGGTTTTAATACAGTTTACATAAATCGAAAACATTTGAAAAAGAGCAATACAAATTTTTTTTGTCATGTTTTGTGCCTAGAATTACTGTTTTTAATACAGTTTACGTAAATCGAAAACATTTAAAACATTAATTAATAATATTGAGTTATTATGCATATTTAAAAAAAAAAGAATTTCAAACGCTTTTTGTACAGGGCTTGTAAACTTGTAACTACTAGTGCTTTCAGATATTAAAATATAAGGCTAGCTTAGGCTCTTAAGAGCCTACGCAAGTCATCCGAAGAAAGTCGAGCACTAATGTTAAGTCTAAGGGAAGGTTCTTGACAGATTTCTCGCTCGCATTTTAATATTTCTAAATGATTTTTCCAGAACCGCTTCCAACCAGTTCCAAAATTGTTCCACTTATGTTCCAGTTCCACTTATAATAAACTGCAACCAAAGTCAAAAAAGTAAAAAGTAAAAACGTTAGAGATAGACCTCAGCTATCCTATGCAAAAAAATCATTTAAAAGTATTAAACTGCGAGCGAGAAATCTGCCAAGAACCTTTCCATAGACTTAACACTAGCCTGCGCGTTTCTTTGCTTGACTAATGTAGGCTCTTAACACTCCATATTCTCCGAAAGCCTGTTTCAATGCACCTCAGAAATCCATATTTTATTATATTTGAAATAGTGTAGCGTCATTAAAATGCACTGCAAACGATTTTTCAACTGACCGTAATGTAACGAAATGTTATTTAGTGGCTCTGTAAATGAACATTCTACAGTGGTGGCCAAAAGTATGGGCATTTTTTGAAAGTTTCATGTTTTTCAACTTTGTGTGCTTGTAGAATATATTAATTTTTACTTAAACACAAACGTTTATATATCAAATAGAAGGTAATTTAATGTAAAATTTAATAATAAAAACAGTATTACAATATCTGTATTACAAAAAAGTTATGCAACTAATAGTAAGATCTATCTTAGATTTACATTTTTTTAAATGATACTTACACAATCAATACTTAGTAGGATAACCCTTATTTTTTAAGACAGCTTCACAGCGTCTTTTCATCGAGTGAACGAGTGTTTGGAGTTCATCTTTCGTAATCACATGGTGCTAAGAATCAATTATAACTTCAATAAGTTGTCTTTTATTGGATGGACGACAAGAATTTTCAAACGTCGCCACAAATTTTCAATTTGATTGAGATCAGGGCTGTTTTCTGGCCATGGTAATATATCTATGCCTTTATTTTGAAACCATGCTTTGCATACTTTTGCTGTGTGGCACGGAGCTGAATCCTGCTGAAAAATAAATGGTGCGTTGTTGTGGAAGAGATCCCTGATGGAAGGTATCAATTTTGGTTCCAGGACAGTTTCGATGTATTTTTTGGCATTCAGGATGCCATCAATGACTTGAATTCGGCTCACACCATCTTCAGACATACATGCTGAAATCATGATATTTATTTGTTGGGTTTTTTGTAGTTGCTTCAATGCAATCAGGATGAAATGATTCTCCTAATCTACGTCTCACGTATTTTCTACCATCACTACCAAAGAGCGATATTTTACTCTCATCGCTCCAGATTACTTGCTTCCATTGATTTTCTGACCATTTAAAGTGTTCTTTTGCCCACTTAACTCGTTTTTCGCGTTGCTGCTGATTTAAATATGGTTTTTTCCTTGGAATTCTAGCTTGTAGTCCAAATCTGATAACCTTCTTCTTATTGTTCTTGAACTTACTGCAATACCCGCTGCATTCATTTCACATCTAATGGCATCTGATGAAATTTTTCTATCTTGAATTCACAGTCGTTTAATTTTTCTATCGGCAGTAGCACTCGTGCATTTTTTTTCGGCCTGATTTGGCCTTATTTTTCACTGATTTCGTTTTGTCATAACGTAAACAGAACTTTCGTACACCAGAACAAGTCATTGAACCACCAACTTGTTTTACAAATTCAGCATAAGAGAGGCCATTTTCTCTCAATATGGCAATTCGGCTTCTTTTTGTAGATGTCCAAATAGTTCTTCTTGTTGATGGCATTGTTTAAAATTAGTTTAATTAAAAAAGGACTTTAAATATTCAAAAACAGCAATACTCTATTTAATTGTACTAGTATGCATCATTCCGCAAAATATTTCCACAACAATAACTCTTTTACCATCCAAATAACCTAAACTATAGTTATGGGTATTTGATTGCTCCTCAGAACCAAGACCTCTTTATCATAGTATCAGACCTCTCAATCAGCGAGTTTCCTTTGACCGCTATACTTGTCCTGCTACTAGCGCCATCAATCGTCAGTAATAGGAGTATTTACGACACGAAATAACACGACATTTTTTCACAGCTCCATTTGTTCTATGCATTTGCTTATGAACTATTTTCGGTAGCATAGCTGCCACCTTTTACGCTTTTTTCCTACCACTAAAATTTTATAGTAAATTTTATCTTATTAAATTGACAAGATCGTGTGATTACATAACGAAAAAAATTCTATTAAATTTTAGTGGTAGAAAAAAAGCGTAAAAGTTGGCAGCTATGCGGTAACAGACTTGCTAGATTTTTCTATAGATTTTTCTATTCTCTTTTTGGATACCAGTTTTTTAGTACAGACAATTTTGTTTTCTTTGATCGGAGAATTCCGGGATTTAAAAGAACAACATTTTCTCTAAAAATATACTGGTGTTCAAAAAGCCGGAGACTTGGCAACTCTGCGGTAGTATCCACCAGGAGGCGATACTTTCCGGAGAAAGTCTATTAATAAGTTGGCAATTACCACGGACATTTTCTCCCATAGACTTTCTCCGGATTGTCAAGTCTGATCTATGATAAGGGAGTCTTGCTCAGAACAATGTTTGTGATTGGCTAGTACGCTTTTATTACAAATCACGTCCTTATTCAAAACGATTTGTGTTTGTTTGTTCTACTAAAATGAGCATAACTTTTTTTGTTGTACAGATATTGTAATACTGTTTTTATTATTAAATTTTACATTAAATTACTTTCAATTTGATATATAAACGTTTGTATTTAAGTGAAAATTAATGTATTCTACAAGCACACCAAGTTGAAAAACATGAAACTTTCAAAAAATGTCCAAACTTTTGGCCACCACTGTTTATATGCTACACACTTTATTTTCATATTTTCAATAGCGATCATGCTATAGAAAACCCCAATAACAAATATCAATTACATGGCAATCCGAGGATATTGGCAGTACTTAAATCACGGACAAACGGACAGACGGCAGACAGAAAAACCGAAAAAATAAACACGTTTCAACTGTTTCGGAAAGTGTTAAAAAAACAGTCAACCCGGCACATCGAGTGTCTTGAAATGGCGCTACTAATTAAGTGTGAATATTAGAGCGTTTTTATCACTATGCATGGCGCAAAGTTTAGGTTACGGCTTAATGTTTTGTATCTTTATTCTCAGTGAAGTAATATTTAATGAAAAATTACCGGCAAATATTTTTCTTTTTTCATCTTCAATGCCTACCATAGGTTGGACGTATCTCTTTGTGGATTGCAGTGGTTTATCCTTGAAATTTCCGCTGTGAACAGCTTGCTGAGCAAAATACAGGAATAAAGGCTACAAGCAAAGTAAAATCATACAAAAAAGATTATATGCAATAAAAAAGAAAAATCTTCAAAAGTAATTTTTAATTTAATTTAAATTTTTGTCATATTATGTAACATTTCTTAATGTTTAACAAAATCAAATGTATTTGCACTTTATTATTTTTAACTCAATCATACTGATTGGTAAAGATATCATATGAATTGACCTTTGACTGAAATTTCTAACGCTCTACTATTGCCTATGCTGTACCTACGCTACATACGCGTTTAATAAAGTGTATCTACGTATCCATTGTTTAATGGAGCTCCATCACATGCGGTACACCCAGAAAAAAGTTTTGTTGAATCAACAAAAATTTGGTTGACCCAACAAAACTTTTTGTTTAAATAGAAGTCAATGGAAATTTTGTTTGAATCAACATTTTTCTTTTTTCAATTCCAAAAAAAAAATTTGTATCATCAGCAAAAAATGTTTTGTTAATTCAAGTAAAATGGTTCAATTTTACTTGAATTTTGCTAAAACAATCAAAATGTACTCAACAAAACATGTTTTGTAGTTTTAATCAATTCCTTTTTCTGGGTGTATATTCTGATGAGTTGTCTACTTGGCAGGCCAGATTCTATTGCCAATGAGATTATCTGAGTGAAATGTATCAGCTGGTTGTCGGTCCAGGTATCTCAATAGGTAGACAGTTCGAATTTTAAGTCAACGGTCTTAGGTTCTACTCGAAATTTGGTCATTTTTTGTAACATCCTCTTTAATTTCATAGAAATGATACTAGGGACTTCCCTGCCTGTAATATTGGATTTTGAAGCGCTTTGTGAAATTAAATATGTAAGAACTAAAATATCTTCTTAAAACACCATCAAAAACTTTAAAATGCTCTAGGCCTTTCGAAAGATCTGAGTCTTTCTTCGTCAGGCGCAAAAAGACGTGCTTCTACTATGAAAGCAGCAGCAAGACTCTCAGACTTTCAGTCTTGCTGCGGCTTTCATAGTAGAAGCACGTCTTTTTGCGCCTGACGAAGAAAGACTCAGATCTTTCGAAAGGCCTAGCGCATTTTAAAGTTTTTGATGGTGTTTTAAGAAGACATTTTAGTTCTTATTGTTTCACACCAGTTTCAACTTATTTTATTTAAATAATAAGTATACATCCATGTAAAATGTTTTATCATTATAGATAGAAAAAAAATTGAACGACAGCTAGCAAAGATACATTTTTATTATCGGAATGTAAGATATCACAAATATTTAGTAAAGAGCTAATCAAACTCAACCCACGATGCCTTTATCAGAAGGACTAAATATTATAAACCATAATTCGTATTTTATGAATAGCAAAATAAATGTTCTGACAAATGTATCTTTTTAAATAATAGTTTTTTTTAATACGGTAATTGAAATATTTAAAGAATTTTTCTTTTAATAATTTTAATTATTTCGAAAACTTTTTTTCTATATAATGAATAGTAATCATATCTTTAGCTATTTAAAAGTATACTTCTACTACAAATTATCTATCTATCTATATTATAAAGGACAAACGTGTCCGTGCGTAAAGCTGACGTCATTTTGTGAATGGAAACAATTGACGATAAAACTTCGGTTTTGCGATTTTTGCTACTGCAATTTTTAACATTTCTAAACATTGCACATTTTAAATTTTTACACCGTTATATAAGAAAAAAATCTACTTTCAAATGCAATTTGTTTGAAAACTGTATCCTAATTGACTGATTTATTATAGCATTTAAATTAAAATTCAAGCATAATTTTTTTAATCTATCTCTATCACTTGCAGACGATCACAAAATATTAATCCGTTTGCACTTTACACAATATAAAAAGTTCAGCATTTGTTTCCAGCTAATATTTAATAACGAAATTAAAGCTTCATTAAGCTATAAATAAAATAGTATAAATAACACACAACAGACACGAAAAAAACGCTTAAAACCGCTGAAATTATTATAATAAAAAAAAACTGCTGTAGATAACGAAATTTTTAACGACTTCTTCTGCTATTAACTTCAGGCACGAGGCCAATACCAAATTACCGCTTTTTAATTTCAAAATTTTATTTAAATATATAACTGACATATTTCTTATAAAAATGTTCTTTGGTGTTATTAGCAGGTAATCAAAATAAAATTATTTAAATGTAAAAAATCGATAAGAATTTTCAATAAAAAAATAAATAGTTTTCACATATATTCTCTATCTTGGGAAGCGCGGGTTGGATGACCTAGTTTTAGTAAAGGCAAATATTGGTAGACTTAATGCAGCAACTCCTGAATTTCATATAAAAACTTACCTCATCTGGGTTGTGTTGTTGAATAACTTCCCTGGCTTTGGCAGTAAAAAGGTCTGGTCCATACGTGCCATTGTACTGCCACGCATTCATTTCGTTGTCGTGTAAGTCCAGACCCTCCACGCCTTCCTGAAAATGATAATATTCTTATAGCATTATATTAATTTTTTGAAATGGTACAACAATCTCTATCTGGTTTAATTTTTTTTAAATATTTGTTTATAAAAGAAAGTGTAATATTACAGCCGTAAGCGAAATTCTATCCTCATAAAATATTTCAGTAAGAACATAACATACTGCAGAAGTACGTACCCATTGCAAAGAGGTAGTGCAAACCACAAAAAAATTATAACAAGTCGTGGTCATTCCTTTCTCGATCATTTACGACGCAATTATTTCTTAATAAAGAAACGAAATATTTTCTCATTGCACCCAGAAAAAAGTGTTGTTGAATCAACAAAAATTTGGTTGACCCAACAAAACTTTTTGTTTAAATATAGGTCAATGAAAATTTTGTTTGAATCAACAAAAAAAAAAGTTTTTTTCGCAATTCCAAAAGAAATTTTTGTATCGTCAGCAAAAGATGTTTTGTTAATAAAAGTAAAATGGTTACATTTTACTTGAATTTTGCTAAAACAACCAAAATGTACTCAACAAAACATGTTTTGTAGTTTTAATCAATTCCTTTTTCTGGGTATGGTGATCGATTAAGGATAATTTTTAAATTTAAAGTATTTTTTGACAAAGTCATTTTTTTTTTCGTAAATGCTCGAAAATTTCGGATATTCTTCTTCAGAAATTAAGAATTCGTATAGCATTTTCCCTTTTTCTATACCCTAAAAGTCTTTTCAAAGATAATTTCTAAACTATTCATCCCAAGAAAATTATTTAAAAGAATTTAATACACTCTGATTTTTGTTGTAATTCATGGTGTCATGTCGGAAAGTTGTTATCTTAAACAATTGTGTATCTGAAAGTTACAGTAAAGATATACTCCATTTCTTGAATACATTTAATTAATAAAAATATTCGTTTATTACTTTCTTCTATCATTATTAGAAGAAAGTATTGCAATCGAATTTTTTTTCACTTCTAATTTTCGACGGAATTACAGAGGGGTCAGATATCCCGAAAAACATGTTTTTACAAAATGTTTGTCGGTCCATGTGTCCGTCTGTGTGTCCTCTTCGTATCATCAAAAGTGTGTGAAGTTAGCATAAAATTGAACCAAACTTCATATATTATGTTTTTGACTGTAACCGTTAGTTCCCAATTGAAATTTGGGATATTCCCCCAAAGGAGAAGCTGTGATAGCGGTTTTCTCGATTTTTTACAGTTTAAGGGAAGAATTTAAAAATATTTTTCGGCGAAACTTTATATTTCGAAGTAATTTCATAGGTCGTGGTTTGTTAAAACTTTTCACAGAAATCCGCCAGAAAGTAACGCTTTTAAAGATTTCCAAAATTCCGAAATTTGACACGACGATTTTTCGGCCAATTTATTTTTTCATCTCAACTTTTATTTTTAGCTCACAAAGCCTGAGAGTTAATGTACCCGCAGGTTCTATATGTACGTACGTATGTATGTACGTACGTAAGTATGTACGTATGTACGTATGTATGTACGTACGTATGTATGTACGTATGTAACGCGATAACTCTTGGTAGAAACATCCGATTTGCTTCAAATTTTGTATATAGTTTCATTCTGATATGGTGCTTCCCTGATTAGTTTAGGGGGTTCATTGGATAAGTATAAAGGGGAGAAACAGGGGGCTAATCGTTCAAAGTTCCAGGCCCTCATACATAGTATATCCTGAAAAAAAAAGTCGGAAATCAACATATTTTTTTGAAAAAGTACTAGATGCCGGAAAAGTACTAGACTGAAGTCTTCAAATCCGAGTTTCCGCCAAAGTTCACACAAGGAAATCCAAACAAGTATAAAATATACAATTAATATTTAATTGTGGCCGTTTTCCACGATTATGAGACGAAACTGAAGCCTGCAATGACCCTTTCTTGAATGATTTGTACAATTAACAGCAGAACAACTACCCATTAGTAAGCCTTTAAAGTTATAAATACATAGAAACTAATTAAGCTCTATTGAAACACAATACGCGAACCGGTCTAGTGGGAATGAAAATGACTGACGTGCCAGTCTATATAAGTACGAGTTCTAAAGCGAATGTGAAATACGTCACACAAAGTAAAAATGCTTTTTATGTAAAATAAATTTAATGTGTGAAGGATAGCCAAAATGTTTACCTTGTGTACATATATAGTTAAGATTTTTGGCTTTTTTAGCGTAATACCTTAATCCTATATGTTTAAGTAAGTACGATGTTAATAAAGACTGATTTATATAGACATGAACATTTACATTAAACGGAATATATTATTTTATTATGTATTTACATTAATTGGAAAATCGGAGAGTTTACTATATATATCATATAATACAGAATTGTTTCTGTAATTTGAGAAATTTGGGGTTAAAGTTCAGCATGCGTTTCAAATACCCGTCTTTTTGACACTCTGAAGAAGGTCTCCGTGACGCAGAGATCGCGTTCACGTTTCCAGTACCGGAGGCGAGGGATCTGACCTATCATGTGCCTTTTCTTTTTTTTAAATTAATTTTATATTTTTGATGCGTTACAAGTTTTACGCAGAATTATGAATTCTGCAAATTTGAACTTTTTGATATTATTATAATATATTACATTTACATTTTCGAATTTATCTTGAAAATTATATTTTAAAATTTTTAATCTAATAAATCTGTTGACGAAAGTCCAAACTAAATTGTATCTTGATATCTCGTCTCTTTAAAACTTACTACTAGGACTTCCCTCAAAGGGATTAGTCTGAGTGATATTGCTGAGAACATAGGGTTAACAATTACAATATAAAGAAAAAGAGCAAATTAAATGATAGAATTACAAAATATCATATATAAATTCATATACACTTTTAAAACAAGTGGGTAAGTGTGACTGAATATCGCACAAAGGGTTTCGTTTAATATTCCTTTCAAAACACTTTATCCTTTCTTTAATAAATTCAAATAAATATAATTTAGCAACAACAACAAAAAAAAGTCATGTTTTTTATAAAGTAAAAATTTACCGGTCTATTTTTCCGTTTTTTCGAAAATCTAAACCAGCCGGATAGCGGGCGAAACCCGCTATTATTATCTGTCATAATAATATACATCATACGGACTAAATGCGATAGTTAAAAAATATATAATTTCAAAATTAAACATCTTGGACGTCTTCAAAATGTTAAAATATGCGAATATTTCCATAATCGGGTTTTTATCATGATTCAATACATTCCTCAAACTCATATATTTACTATTCTCTATTATTCATATTGATATATTCGCTTTGTATTATTCTCAAACATCTGAAAAATTTGTTAATCTTCCAATAGGACGTCAGGTTTTCTTTTTAATTCTCTAATGACGTGATATTAATCTGCTTTGTGTACATCCACATACTCATACTCCTTGTATTATTGAGAAATCTTATTAGACATTTTCCGTTCTATTTACGACTATGACGTCAATCAATTTTATTTCATATTTATCTTTTTTTCAATTGGTGAAACTTTTTATTTCATTTTTCACGTGAAAATCGTCTGATAGAAAATTAATTATTGTTGAAAGAATTTCATTGTGGATTTAAAATTTTTGGCATCTGCTATAACGAAAAATGTTTAAATTTAATAGAAAAAGGCTATTAGAATTTTGGTTTTTTATCTCTATTTATTAAAATAATACGAATTTTTCAAATTTTAATATTTTCAGCTCTTTACAGCTGATATTATGATTTATACACGAAGTTACATAGTTTTAAATACAATTTTTAGTTACATAGTTCTGTAAGTTACATAGTTTTCGAGAATGGCTCTGTGACAGACAGACAAAGCAGCGGGAGCAATAGGGTTTCGTGAGATGAACGAAACCCTAAAAATAGAAATGAAGTGCCGTTCATCAAATGTGTTGTCATAATTTTTTTAACATGTGGCAAAGAATCTCATTTTCATAAGCGCGTATTGCGCAAAACTTGTAAAAAAAAAAAAAAAAAAAAAAAAAAAAAAACGCCGGATTTTTTAAAACGCCAAGCTTTTTAAAGTTACGTAATTGGATTTGCAGCCAATCTATCAAGCGTATCAAGGGTTATTCTATCAAGCGTGGCTTAACGCAAATTTAATTTCATTGTTGCACCTTTTTTTGTGTGTGAATTTAAATTTTTTCTTCCTTGATTATATATCTATTATTTGTATAACTGTTTATAGAAACTTTTACACTTCAAACCACATTGATAGCATGCTTTGCTACAAACCAGAGTGCAAAACTATAGTCTAAATTACTATTAAAGTATACAAAAAATCTTTCGATGACTTTTTGTAAAACTAGGGGGCTCTGCCCCCTACGAGCTGCGCTCGCCAGCCCCCGTTCTGACACCGCATGATTTAAAAACACTCTGATTTGATCATCTCTAAAACGATTACGGAAGATTGTATTATAATTAAACAACCAGTGGCGATCTGCTGTAACAGGGTTTCCATTCATTTTCCTTTGACTGAGGGATTTTAAGGTCGAATCAACTGCTGTTGAAACAGATTACAACTGTAACTGTCACCAAAATATATGATTTAGCGCCAAACGTGCATAATCGTGGCGTCGCGTCACTTTCAGTTGACATCAGATGCGTTACACGAGTTAGTTTTTTCATCGGGGAATTTTTAATTAAACGCTTATTTGTCTTTTGATACTTCTCCATTACCCCGTCAATCAATTTTCATTTAAAAAAAAAAAAAAAAAAAAAAAAAAAAAAAAAAAAAAAAAAAAAAAAAACTATCGTTAAACTGTAACACCAAATAAACAAATAGAAGAATTTTGACATTGGAAAGGAAATATTATTTACGCTGTTTTAAAATTTGCAATAATGGGTAAAAGATATGTCGAAATAAATTGATCTCTCATGAAAATATAATAATTAATTGAAATTGTTTGGAAATATTGTTTTTTTTTATCATTTTAAATGTGACGTGAATTTCCCTAGTTACTCGTATTTCTCTTTGTAATATTCACGCGCAAGTATATTTTTATTACGTCATTTTCTACATTTATTGCTTTTAACACGTGATCATTTAAATATTATTTTAAAGTTTTATTTCTGTTTTTAATAGTCTCGTGTAAATACATTTCTTAATTGAAAGGGAATCTTATTATGTGCGCTATTTTACAAATTGGCAACGGTTCAAATAATGGAATTTATGAAATATGAAATAAATCTTCGTCAAAATAATGAAAATTTTGAATAAAAAATTGGCAACGGTTCAAATAATGGAATTTATGAAATATGAAATAAATCTTCGTTAAAATAATGAAAATTTTCAATAAAAAATTGAAATATAACCTGAAAAAATTACTCAAATTAAAAAAGTGATTGCAGTCTGCACTCCGCAAACTTGTCAACTATATCCTTACAAATTATTGTTAAATTCCTGCGGATAGTTTTCGTTCCTATAAAACTTTTTTCAAAAAACTGTTTTGACGAACTTTGATTTTAAATATCTCTTAAAATAATTCTTCGATTTAAAAACTGTTTGCTTCAGCGTGTTTATCGAACATTTCTTTATAAAACTACCAATTTTTAAAATTTTACATGCAATAGTTTTCTAGATATTAGTCCAGAAAGACTTCAAGGCACAAAATCTTAATTGACAGCGGCGGCAGCGGTGGTTACTTTTTTTTAATATAGAGAGATAACTTTTACATTAAATCTCCATATCGGCAAAATTGAAAAATTATATATATTTCAAAATTAAGCTTAACAGATACTTCTTGATTATTCTCTAGGAGGCTCTGCTCCCTGCGCCTTTACTGCGCCAATCCGCAGGCTTTTCTTTTGCCTGTCTGTCTCTCCACAATCTGTCTGTTTCCCTATCCATTCTTCTGCCCGTCTCTCTAACCGATTGTCTATCACTCTACACGTCTCTCTACATGTATCTATATTTCTCTACCGGTCTCGCTACCTGCCAATCTATTTCTCTAACCGTCTGTCTATCCGTCTAACTACTTGTGTGTCTAGCCGTGTCTCTATCCACTTCGCTACACATTTCTCTATCTGTCTCACAACTTGTCTATCTGTCTCTCTACCCTTCTGGCTATACGCTTCTCTACCCGTCTGGCTATACGTCTCTGTACCCATCTTCTTACCCATCTCCGTACCCGTCTCTCTACTCGTCTGTATATCCGTCTCACTATCCGTCTGTTTTTGTACCCGACTCTTTACCCGTCTCGCTACCAATCTCATTACCCGTCAGTCTACTCGTCTCTTTATCTACCACGCTACGCGTATCGCAACCTTTCTCGCTATATTCCTGTCTACCGGTGTCTCTACCCGTCTCGTGACCCATCTCGCTACCCCTCTGTTACTCCCTCTTTTTACCTTTCTCTCTAGCCGTCTGTCTATTCGTTTCGCTACCTGTCAGCCTACCTATGTCGCTACCCGTCGCTCATCCCATCTCACTACCCGTCTGTCTACCCGTTTGTTTACTCGCATTTCTACCTCTCGCCACCTCTTCCCAATATTTAAACAATTCATTTAATATACAGAAGCCGTTTATCAGTAATTAAATGCAAACAGAAGTAATTTATCTAATAAGTGTAATCAGATGCAATTTTATTTTAAATACATACATAAACCTGAATAATAATTCATAAGTTTTGTGTTCATCGTTGTTTATATCATTTGACAGTAAATCTCAACTTCTTAAACCTGAATTGTCTCAAGCTTTTTAAAAAAACCACAAGGTCTGTATAACTGCAAAGTACCCTGAGGGCTATATTAGCTACATGTTATTAAGTTAAGTGAAAGTTTCATTATCGCGTTTGCAGTCAATTGCTTATGTCAGAAAGCGTGACTTAACGCCATTTTAAATTCATTACTGCAACTTTCTTTTCGTTTCCTTTTTTTATTTTGGTGGGGAGGGGGGGGGGAAGGATTTCAAATATATACATTTAAATTAAAATTTTTGCCTCCATGCCATTAGTGTTGTTTGTATTATTAACTAATACCTCATACACCGAGCTTCATTTGAAACAAATGTAAAAGACTTCTTCTACAGTTTTTTTAGGAGAAACTTTCGTAATTGGGCCCAAAGCCAATCGGAGCATTTAATATCATTATTGTAACTCTTATAGAGTTAAAACAATATTGTTGCTAGCTTTACTCTTGTTTGAGACCAGCCTTGCCTGTGTATCTGAATGGAGAAAAGATTCGTATCCTATGTCGGTTGGCGAAATTTTTTTTTAAATGGTGCCAAAAGGTAGTTTTAGCATCTTAGCGTAGTTTTAGCATTTTAGCAAAATTGTTCAAGAGAGCGGTAAAACATGTTTTTCAAATATTTACAAACATACGTTTATTAAAGCATGTTTTTGCACCATCTTTAAAATTTAAGCACGATGCTAAAATAAAATTTTATCGCCATACTCGATATTTTAATAAGTAATGAAAATACATAAACAAACTTATTAAACAAACCTAAGAGGCATTTTTGTGATAAATAATTGTTATTGTCAGGGGGGTAAATTGTAAACAATTAATAAACGGCTAGGGTACTACTCTATTATCCCGTCGACCACTTTTCATAACAAAAAAATATCGCCAATCTGTAACGCCAAATAAACGGGAGAACGTTGCCATTCGAATATCAAAATAAATAAATAAATAAAATATAAGGATTTAAGGACACAATTGTTATTTTAATCAATGAAATTACTAATAAATCAGTAAAACATAAGGAAAAATACACGCCAATTTCGAATTAAAAACCACTTGACATAACAAACACATATAATGCTTCTGACATCAAGTAAATGGGACTGCATTTTTGGCGTTTCATCTTACAGTTTGGCGATAGTTTTTTGTTATGAAAAGTGGTCGACGGGATAATAGAGTAGTACCACGGCTAGTAAATAATAAATAGCATTTAAAATCTAAAAATGGTGAAGTGGTCCGTATAAAAATGCAAACCATAACATTATACGCTTGATATATGTAAATCTTTTTTTATTTTTTAATATTTCCGAAGGCACAGATAAAAAGGTAAAAATCTCTTTTCCAAATACCAAATAGAAAATATACAAAATAGAATGCCAAATATACAAAATAGAAAAATATCTGCAAAAAAATATATTTACATAATACTACATCTGCAAAAAAATAAGATTTAGAAAAAGTAAGCCAAACCCTGCAGATCCCAACAATCACATCGAAAAACTTATCACCAAAAAAGAACTCGCCAAATCTTACGGCACAGGAGATGGATTTTTCCCTCTGAATGCAGAATATTAGTTTTTTTTCTTGTACGATGGGTGATTATAATATAATTGTTTCATTTCACATACTACATGCCGTCCGTTTGATATATTGGTACTTTTATGTTATTCTGGCGCAGTTGATAAATCGCCAAATATTGTTCCTATAACATTTTCATATTGAATTCATTTCATTTAAATATAAACCTTTCACTCATTTAATTTAAAATAAATGCCTTTCATTAATCCCATTTAAAATGCTAAAAAGAGAAAAAAAAAAGAAATAATGCCATAAATCGAAACCTTTTATTTAAACACCAAAGATTTTTTTTTTTTTTTTTTTTTTTTACACACGCGAAATAAAAAAAGCTGCTATAGCTGAGATTTGCGCCAAATCTCTAATACCAAGTCTACCAAGTTATTGCGGGGTTTTTCTTTCAAACAGAAAAATATACAGATTAATTTTCGATTTCTACTAAATTGAAATATATTTTATTGTGCTGAATATTAGTGCGTGCATATTTTTTGCTCCATGTACTCCATGAACTTTTCAATTCCGATTGGCTACGAAAATCTCCCGCCGGTGAAAATGACGTACGCACAAAATTTTCGTGACGTATATACTTTAATTGTGTTTTTTTATCTGATTTTTTAATATAATTTCCGAACGGTTTGACATTTATTCTTGGTAAGAAATAGACGTCGTTGTCACCTTTATAGGTACCTGCTGTAAAAATTTGAACGAAATCCGTTAAATATTTTTTGAGTTATGCTTGACGAAAGGTTTTAATATCCATCGTAGCTATATATGGGGCAAAGTAATACTGCACTGTGTATGAGTCTTCGTTGCACTCAGACAATTATTGTTTACATTTACGTTTATTTATTTATTTATTTATTTATTTATTTATCATATTTATGAAAAATGGATTTTTTACTTGCATTTTCTATTAAAAAAATATTTTTTTAAAGAAAAAATTAACAAAATAATATTTTTTTTAATATTTTATTTGTTCTAAATATATTAAAATATATTAACTGACTAGAAAGCTACGCCCGCTACGCTGGTCAATTTCTATCGAAATATTTACCTTCAATTTGACCTCGTGTTTTAAAACCATATGGACCTTTACTTGGAATGTCCTTCTGCATTTCTGAAAACGATACGAACGCAATTGCGTTATTACATTTTTAAAGTGTCAGACAAAATTTGCGCTGTTAAGGACAAACTCTTTTAGTTGATGATTTAGAGTAGGATTTGATAAAGAACGATAAAACTATATGCTATATAACCATCCTTGAAAACTCATCTAACAGTGAAGGTTCCGTCAATATCCATTCAGCAGAATATTTTTAAAAAGCTAAGCTTTCATAACCGGTTTCATCTGATTATAAAACTTTCCCCCATAATTTTATAACTAAGCAAAGTAGAACAATATGCTACATACTAAAACCCTCTCTGAAAAATCTCTATAATAAAACCGTAAGTCATGTGACTGTCATCAACAATTCCGGAATGCCCGCTTCACGTTTTCATATGCCAGGCGGCCATTTTTATTCAAAATTATATTTTCGAATAAAACTTAATAAATGTTACATTTTTAGAAAGATCGTTCAAAATAAATTAATATTTGAGAGATGACTTACGTTCAATTATGTATATATTCTTCAATAACTTCAGTTGAAATTAGCCTCGCAATTCAAATTCTCTATCCATGAAAGTAAACAAAAAAAAAAAGATTCATTCGTCGTGAAGTTTTAAAATATTAAACCATTAAACCACGGAGATAATCGTTCGTAAAGTAAATTTTCCGTGAAAGATTTTTTGGAGCGCTGCCTGGTGTCAAAAACATAATTCGTACCAGTGACACAATCAAAGTTTACCATAATTATGTGCTATACAACTCACCTTCATTCTTTATCTTTTCTTAGCTGAATGTAAACAAATACAACTCCTGTAATGATATTTAATGAATCAAATTTCGAAACAAATTGTCAGTTAATTTGGTATTTATGTATTATACGTGCAAGGAAGAGAGACCACTGAAAATGATTGTTAATCACCAATCATATTTACCATTATTAATGACCAATCGCTTTCAAAACAGTAATTTAATATACATTTACAAAATACATAACATCATTAAGTACTTTTGTGTTGTTTGGGCGCAAATCTCGCCAATAGCATATTTAAAATCGCCAATACCAGCTTTTATTTTTCGCGTGCGCAAATTAGAAACGATACTTTGATTTTGAAATCAAATGTTCTGATGGAACAGCTGTCGTAGACGCACCGGGGCACTATATTAACTATAGAGTTGCAATATAGAGAGAAAAAACGGATTGCTGTAATTAGAATTATAAGCGGTAATGTTGGCGTGGCGTATTTACAAGTTACGGATCTTAATAGTCGGTAGACATTAAGCAGAAATGCCAAAGTAAGGAAATTATGCAGTTATGAAAACTCCTGAACTATATCAAAATAGGAGAGCAGAGAAAAACAGAGTCGAACAGAGATTGGCATCTAGAAGGAAGTTCGTGAATTTTAATGAGATTCTACTCCACGGGTCAAAAGTGCTGACAGCAAATATGGTTTAAAAGAAATGTGATTATCAAAACTGGCTTCCAAAAGTTCAATGTTTCACCAAACCATACTCGAAAATTACGTGTTATAATATGCACCCCGATTATGTCACATTATTCAAGACGTTTTAAATGAGAATAATGATAGATTTTCTGATCTCCCGTAATCAAGTCTACAGCCAAAGGTAGCGAGAAACAAACAAACAAACAAAAAAATATTGGCAACAATATGGTTCAGTGTAAATGTGGATATCATTAAAGACTTTCACAAAATAGACTTCAATGCACCAAATCGTATTAACTAAAATACGCCATTTGGCAATGGATCCAATTACGGAAAACTACTTAATATGTTTAAGAATCTCCTCATTAGCAAACATATTGCAACTGATAAGCAAACGGATATGAAGCATAAACGCTTAAGTTGGTTAAGCGGTTTTTGTCAAGAAAGATGAAATACATAACAACAAAAAATATGCGAAATGCTACCATGATCGCAAAAGTTTTTGATTTGTCTATTAGAATATTCCGGTTTGGCGAAGGATTACGGAAAAAAATAAATTATGAATAAAAGTAACGTGTTATAGTGCTTTTAACATACATTTAAGGGAGACCAAACTGGTCGCGAGTGGCGGCTAGTTATATAACTAACAGCGCAAATTATACAAAAATCCATTCCGCTAGGTTAGTAAACATTTCCTTTTTGAATCAGCGAAACATGTAAGTTATAACTTAATAAAAAGTATTTACGATTCAAAAAATAACAAATTAAAATGTTTTTCATGCTTACGATTAAATAACAATGAAAAGAAAGAGAGATTCGTGTTGAATAAATATCGAGTTACAGCGTTTGGCACAGCTTGAAATAAAAATTATTTGTAGATTCAGGGTTGAAATAAATGGCGCATAAGCATACATTTTGGCATGATGTTGGTATAACGGAAAAGTACCGAAAGATATAAAAAAAAATCGTTCCAAATTAGGCCAATTCTCTGTAGACTATATTATAGAAGAGGTCAGCTTTAAAAAAAATAAATAATTGTGTTACATTATGGTGTCTATGGGGTTTACATTATGGAGTCTATGGAGAAAAAGCATTTCCGTTGGATTTTAATGAAGAAAAAATACTTCAAATATAATGAAATTGATATGCCTCACTGAGGTGGACTAAAATATGCTATTTCTCGAGAATTAAATAAAAATCATGCACTCGTGACATCATAATTCACTTTTATATTTTAACAGAATAATAAGTCTACTATAATTTGTTACTCATGCTATAGCCAGTATAAACGATACACTTCGGGACACATTGCCGTTATCATTATCTGTTTACGCGTGAAGGTTTCGCTATGGTACTTCATTGTGAAGTTTGGTAATTTTTGAAATTCAATATTTAAAAAACGGCATCATCATTAGATTTGAAATTTATATCAAGAAAAATACAATTTTTTACCTTTCTAATGCAGTTTGTCTAACAAATGTGTGACAAATAGTTTTCGAGCTATTATTTTTTCAGTAACTTCAAATGTTTCATTTTTCGAGATTAACTTGTGGCAACGATTAGCGAAAAACCCAGACGTCAGCAACGCGTAGCTTTTTATTAAAGAAATAAAAAAACATTTATCATCACCGACAACAATATTTTTAGTTTATTAAATATGGAATTAATTGTGTGATACATATCGTAAAAATATTGAAAACAAAATATCCCATTAAAATCGGCATTAAAACAATTTCTTTGCACAAATTGTTTTCACAATATTGGAAGAATGGATAAATTAACATAATATGTATTTTTTAAATATTTGAATTGTGATAAATATATATTAAAAATGCATTAAAAGGTGATAAACCAATTACTTCTCACCTTGTAATCGTCAGCAAAAGCAATTAGACGAAATGAATAAAAAGAAAATTTTATTTATTCCGATTTTACCTTGAAAGCCGTTGCAAACGATTCCTTTTTAAATATTTTTTATACGTATCATAAATTTCTTCTCTCATTTACAGACGATTTTTGCATTTCTAGTTTAATATTTCTGTATGACATCGATAGTGTTTTTACTTGTTAGAATGAAAAAAAAAAGTCTATTCTCTTTTGTGTGTGATTGTGCAAATGAAAAATGGTGTTGAGTTTGACCTTTACAGTTAAATGTATTTAGAGGACATTAAAAATTTATATAACTGATTAAAACTTGCATATAAGCGTTACTTATTTAATATTTTATTATTCCTCTGAAAATATTGGAATTACCTAATCATACATACGTTTAGAAGATTCGATATGTAAAATATTTTATATCAGTTATAAAGTTTTCATTAAAAATTTCATAATTTTTTTAAAGTATTATTTTAGAACGGTCATCTACATAATAAAAGTGTAAGTCATGTGACTGTCATCAACAATTCCGGGATGTCCGCTTCACTTTTTCATAAGCCATTTGCACATAAGCACAATTTTACATTTGCCATTTTTATTCAAAATTACTTTTTCGAATTAAACTGCATGAAAGTTACATTTTTAGAAAGATCGTTCAAAATAAATTAATATTTGAGAGATGACTTACGGTCAATTATGCATATATTCTGCAATCGCTTCAGTTGAAATTAGGATCGCAGTTCAAATTCTCTATCCATGAAAGTAAACAAAAAAAAAAGATTAATTCATCATGAACGTTTAAAATATCCAACCATGGAGATAATCGTTCGTAAAGCAATTTCTCCGCGAATATTTTTTTGGACCGCTGCCTGGGTGTCAAAAACAATAATAATAATAATTCGCACCATTGAGACAATCAAAGTTTACCATAATTCTGTGCTATACAACTCAACTTCATTCCAGATCATTACTTGACGTAAGTTGAACACATGTAATAATATTTAATGAATGAAATTTCGAAACTAATTACCAGTTAATTTGGTATTTATGTATTACACTCGCCAGGAAGAGAGATCACGGAAAATGATTGTAATCGCCAATCATATCTACCATTGTTATGACCAATCGCGTTCAAAATGGTAATTTAATATACATTTATAAAATACATAACATCATTAAATACTTTTATGTTAATTTGCGCAAATCTCGCCAATACCATTTTTTTAATCTCTGATACCAGCTTTTATTTTTCGCGTGTTCGAATTAGAAAATGTACTTTGATTTTTAAATCAAATATTTTGATTTATGATATTATTTCTTATTTATTTATTTATTTTCTATTTTAAATGAAAAGCGTGAATGGCATGTATTTAAAATTGCATGTAATATAAGTATTTGAAATTAAAGCTAAGTATTTTAACTGAAATGAGTGCGGGTTTAAAATTTAAAATTAAATTAATGTAGTATGAATGGTGGTGATAGGAGCAATATTTGGCGATTTATCATTTGCTCCCGGCTCATAAAAATACCCATCATTAAAAATGGTTAATAATATGGAATCAAACTAAAATAATACAAAAAATATCAATGCGTGTTACAATGCTTAACATACATTTAAGGGAGACCAAACTGGTCGCCAGTGGCGGCTAGTTAAAATATAAAAGGTAAATAATATATATATATATTTTTTTTTATCTGGACAGAAATTAGTTTCGAGTTTCGTCAATAGAAATATTAATCACCAAATCGCAGTAAAAGTTAAAATTTTCACAAAACATTCGAAAATGTAAATGTGAGTTATTAGTAAAATATCAAAAAGCTCAACAATGCAAAATTCATAATTCTGCGTAAAACTTGTAACGCATAAAAAATATATAATTAATTTTAAAAGAAAAAATGCCCAGAACCCGCGACTCTGAGACTGGAAACGCGAACGCTAGCTCTGCGCCACAGAGACTTTGTTTTGAGCTTCAAACTAATGGGTATTTGAAACGCTTGCTTAAATTTCACCACAAATTTCACCACAAAAAGGCCTATTTGAAGGAAACATTTGACATGTATAGTTAGGGGTATGACTCCTACAACATATTTTAAAATCATCAAAATCTGTGTGCATCATGTTTGGCGGTCCCCTTGTAAATAAATAATTAGAAAAACTTCATTTCACGTGAAACCAACTCGCTAATGTCAATCCTATGGGAGATTTTTTTAAAATATCTTTTTTGTATTTCGATATTTTTAAATTTTTTTTGCATTACATAGTTTATTTTGATCTCTACACAGGTCATTTTTTACTTTTTACTTTCTTCTATCTATAATAGAAGAAAGTATTGTAATCGAAATTTTTTTCGACTTCCGGTTTTCGACGGATTTACACGTTTTAGGGGTCAGAGATTCCGAGAAACATGTTTTTACAAAATGTCTGTCTGTCCGTCTGTCCGTCTGTGTGTCTTCATTGTACCATATAAAAGTGTATGAAGTTATGCTTCAAATTGAACCACAATTTTTTTCTATGTTTTTGGCTATGGCAAGCAGATTCTATCAGAATTTGGGGATATTTCGACGAAAGGGAGCGCTGTGATCGATATTTTTGTTCCATTTTCACTATTGTACCATCTAAAAGTGTATGAAGTTATGCTTCAAATTGAACCACATTTTTTTTCTATGTTTTTGGCTATGGCAAGCAGGTTCTGTTAGAATTTGGGGATATTTCGACGAAAGGGGGCGCTGCGATAGCCATTTAAAGATTTCAAATTCAAAAAGATGTGCAAATTCAAAAAAATTAGAAATCCTAAAACTTTTTTTCGTTAAATGTTCGGCCTTGATCCGGAGAACAATTTTTGTTTTGCCTCTATCTTCAAAAATGGCTGAGATATAGCGGTTTGAAATTTTAGGGTGGCTGACATTTTCAAACAAGACAGCAGAATTCATCCATAAACGGGTTTAATTTATGAGTTTTAGTTAACATGTTTTCGTTCAAATTTTCTTTCATTGTTGTAACCATTAATCCTATTATATGCTTATCACTATATATTTATATTCGCCAACGTCAAATTCTCGCCAAACTTGGCGACAGTTGGCGGAATATCGCCAAATTTGGCGACCAAAATAAGTTGCCATAAATGAAGCCAACTTGGCTGTAGAGGACTAATTTGGCGATATTCTCATTCAAATTCAATGTTGACGAGAACTAGGATTGAATCTACTTTATTTAGGTTCCACGCATTTTACCTTCGTGTTTTCCAGTAAAATTAGCTAAAATCATAAAACCAAGGAATAGGGAGGTTATCTGTTCCTGTCGGTTCAGGCCAGAAGGACTTTTCGTTTTTTAGTATACATCGGTTGTTCGCATCCCTGTAACCCGACCATTCGCAAGCAGCTGACGTACAGCAGAATGACGAAAAATATTGATTTTATTGGCGATGTGATAGCGAATTTTGAAGTATTAACATGACTGAGATAGAAGAAAGTTTTGGGATTGGCACATCCGACTAGTTTGATTTTGATTTTGTGTGCAGGTGTTTTTTATGAGGATGCTTTCGCTTTTGGAACCAGTTTCGAAAGTAAAATTATTCTCATAAAATAAATAAATAGATAAATAGATAAATAGATAAAAACCTGCAACCAAAATCAATAACTAAAAAACGGCCTGAAGTAGAGATTGACCTCACCTATCCAATGCAAAAAAAGCCATTTAAAAATAGTGAAATACAAACAAGATATTTAAAAAATATTCTCTTATAGGATTAACATTAGCAAGCAGGAGATTTTCCGTGAGTGAAGTAGCCTCTTAAAACACACTCTAACGAAACAGTGCTCTAACCAAATTTTTTGTGTTCTTGTAAATGGACGATGAATGGTATGCACACCATATTCTATAGTAATCCTCTCATAGTGCACCTCAGTGTTATATCAACTTAAATATATTTGAAATAGTGTAACATCATTGAAATTCACCGCAAATGATTTTTCTCTATAGACCATAATGTAGTGAAATTCTTTTGAGCGTCCCTGTAAATGAACTATAAACGCTATGAAATTCATTTTGAATACCAAGCATTGCATAGTAAACCTCATTATTAGGTATCAATTGCATGACAATCCGAGTATATTTACACGAGTTAGAGTACGGACAGACAGACAGACAAACCGAATTCATAAACACTTTTCAACTATGTTGTAAAGTGTTAAACAGTTAAACTATCATTACTTTAGTCGTGGAGACATTTGTGATTTGTATCAAACACTGCATTATTACTTACTCATCATACGTAGTAAGTATAGGGTAAGTCTTGTAATCGTTTTGAAAATCGAAAAAAAAATTGACGGATTTACACGTTTCAGACACTGGTGTCAGATAACTAATATGCACACCGCCATTCAAGTTCTTTGCTTGATTGAGAATTCAATGAAAACGCAAAACTATAATAAACATAAAATAAAATATCTCTATTCAAATTAAAAACTATAACGTTTACACGTTTCGTTAAAAAATGCTATTTATCTTATTCTATAGAGACCTATATTAAAAATCGTTTAGTTTTACTTTTCTATGGTTTTATTCACATCCTACATCTTTGGAACACAAAACAATTATACAAACTTAAAAACTATTGTTGCCAACAACATCAAAAAGGTATAAATAAAATAAATGAGATGAAGTTAAGGAAAGCCATTGAGTTCGGTTGATTACGTGACATCCTCCCACCTTGAGTTGGTGAGAGACAACTGAACTGGTCACGAAAAGTTCTTACATTACGTGTACGCTTTTCAGGTTCATCTTTAGACACAGTCTGAATAGTCGGAAATGAATAGAGTTCCTTTCGTTCTTCAGGCCATTTTGAAGATACTTCTAGGGGATAAATTCTCTGAATCGGTCGTAAAATTTCTGATGTTGATGTTCGTAGACGGACTAATCTGGTGACACCATCTTTTCCTGGAATAAGTTCTATGACACGTCCCAAAGGCCAATTAATACGTTTGGTATTATCGCTGCCAATTAACACGACGTCACCAACTTGAATCTGCTCTTTACATTTTTTATATTGAGGACGTTGGATTAACAGTCCCAAATATTCTAAACGAAATCTGTTTCGCAGATCAGTTATTAGTTTTTGTCTGTATTTCAATTTCCTATTCAATTTGTTTTCATCCACAACATCAAAATCTGGTGTACCCATTTGCTTTACATCTTGCATGAATAAAGCAGGATACAGCGGGACAAGTTCACCGTTGCTTTCAGAAATATAAGTAAGAGGTCGGGAATTAATTATTGATTCTGTATCGCATAGAATGGTTGTCATTTCTTCATAAGATACATTAGACTTTCCTAAGACTCTTCTAAGAATAGATTTCATAACACCAACTAATCTTTCCCAAAACACTCCCCACCATGAGGCTGTCGGTGGGTTGAAAAACCACTCTATTTTCCTGGTAGTACTATACTGAACGACTTTATCCCAGTCAACCTCTTTAAGTGCATTTGAGGCTCCAACGAAATTAGAACCGTTATCACAATAAACAGTGGAGGGTCTTCCTCTTCTTGCTATAAATCTCCGAAAACTTTGTAGAAATACTTCTGTCGACAAAGATGACAATAGTTCAAGATGTACAGCTCGGTATATCGCACAGGTGTACAAACAAATCCATGCTTTCGAGCCTCCTTTAAGGTACAAAGGTCCAGCCAATTTGAAGTCTATAATTTCAAAAACTGCTGCATCTTTAATCCGATTTTCTGGAAGTGAAGCAACGGGAGCGTTTAGAGATTTTCTTTTGTGTCGTATACAAACAACGCATTTAGATATCACTGATCTGATTGTTTTTCTTGCATTTAAGATCCAATAGTGTTCTCTCAAAATATTTACTAACATTTGCGATCCAGCATGAGAATTTTTTAGATGCTCTGTCATGATAAGTCTTCTGACAACAGGATGGTTCGAAGGTAGAATCATTGGACGTCGAAAATCTTCAGCATCTTTTCTGTACACAGTCTTGGTCTTCAATCTAAGGAGAGCGTGTTTGTCATTATACACATCTAAAGTGTCTAATTTAGTTTTGTTTTCTGAAGTGAAAGATTCTTCCTGAATAAGTTTCACAATTACTTTCTCAGCTGCATTTATTTCTTCAAGGAATAATTCCACATTCAACCTCAAAATTTTGGTTATCTTACAATTATGAATAAATCTGTGAATCCAAGTCACCAGACGAATAATTCTATCATAATTTGAGAAAAATCTAAAATACCACCCAAGTCCATGGTACTTACAAAGACTATTCTTCTCATGCTTAGGAGAATTGCACCACTCACAAAATGTTGTCTGATTCGTTAAACATTTGACTAATTCTTCATTAACAGGAATCTTTGACTTTCTCTTTTCTTGGGCAATGGCGTTTTCATCAGCGACTATATTAGACGAAGGCCATTTATCTTCAGGTGCTTTAAACCAACTTGGATCCTCCCACCATTTTATTTTCAATAGATGTTTCGCAGAACATCCTCTCGATGGAATATCAGCGGGGTTTTTAGTTCCGGGCACGTGTTTCCATGAGTTTGGGTCTGTTGTTTTTCTAGTCTCTTTTACTCGATTACTTACAAAAACAGCCCACGATTTTTCTCTTTGAATCCAACTCAACACAGTAAATGAATCTGTACAGAAGTGCAATTTTACATTTTTCCACATTTTCTGTAATAAAATCTTCGGCCACCAGAAAACTGGACATGCCAATCCAATTGGGTCAAACACTTTATGTGGAATGGAGAGAATGGTTCGTTTTGTAATTTTTCTTAGCTCAAAATTCTCTAGCCAGCCCAAATTTAGAGCTAAAGTATCTTCTTGTCGGTCCCATAATAGACCTAGTACAGGTGAAATTGTAGGCTCGACATTATCTTCAGAATATTGCCAACCTCTTAAATTGAATTTACCTTCCTCCATTACATTTCTAGCTTCCTGTATAAATTTTAGAAATCTGTCTTGATTAGAAAAACTCGTTACAACATTGTTAAAATAAAAACTGTGAAGATGTTTCTTTAACATCTCTTTATCATAACAAAGATTTTCAGTGTATTTCAGTAAATGAAATTCAATAATGGCTGCCAAAATGAAAGGACTACACTTTAAACCGAAAACTAATCGTGCATGACGAAGTATTTTCAATTTTCTTTCATCTTCATCACTCCGCCAAAAAAATCTTAATAAATTCCTGCATTCCGGTCTAATGCTTATATGTAAAAATGCCTTTTCTATATCCGCAATGACACCGTATTTTTGTTCGCGTAATCTAAGAAGAATATCAGGGATGAGCATCATTAAGTTCGGTCCACATTGTAGACATTGATTCAACGACAGAGATGACTTTTCTCGTGCAGATGCGTCAAAAACTGGACGAACTTTCGTTGTGCTATTCTCTTTCACCACTGGTCTATGAGGTAAGTAATGCACACAGTCTATCTTTGAATGCCCAGAAACTTCTTCAGTTATGCCCAAAGTCGACCACTGATTAAAAACTTCGTTATAGGATGTAAACAAATTATCGGAGTCAAGTCTTCTAGTCATGGTTTCTAATATTTTTAATGCTAACTTTTCATTGCTAGAAATAGGGAGATGTTCTTCAGTCCATGGGAGAGAGACTTCATAACGCCCTTCGTTATTCACAGTAATTGAATCCATGAAACTTATTTTGGATTCACGTTCCTTCTCTTCTTGAGACTTCTGAATTATAGGATACGTTATGCCGATTGCATCAAGATTCCACAGGTCTGTGATAGTAAATTCTTTCAAAAATAAAGATGTTAAAACCCTTTCATCAGACTTCTCATGAACGTCATTCAATGGAACTTTACCAATCAGTGTCCAGCCTAGATATGTTTCAATTGCAACTAAATTGCAGGATAAATTTATTTTACGCCCAGTTAGTAATCTTCCGGCAGCATCGGCACCGATTAAAACTTCAATTGGTCGTGGATCTTCTTCTGTATCACTTACTGAAATCTTCATAACTTTTAATTCATCCATCCAAGGACCTTTCGGTATCGAAGGAATATTTTCACAAATAACAAGTTGGTCTACATCAAAATTACAAAGAAATTTTCCATCTAAACTTTCTAAATGTATTTTGTAACACATGTGCTTAATTCTACTAGTTTTCTTGCCCCCAAACAAAGAATGGGTAACTAGTTATTCTCTCAGTGGTTCGTAATCCATATTTTCAGCAGTGCGTTTTAAAATATAAGACTTCTCTGAGCCTGTATCGATCAATGCTCGTACATGTAAACACGAATGAGGTCCTTTTAATTTTACTACCAAAGTTTGCAAAATTACCTTTGGAGATGGAGATAAACTAGATAAATTAACAGCTTTCTGTTCAGGCATTTTCTGTGAAGATGGTTCTGATTCCTCGTCTTTTTTATCCCTTTTATCAATAGGACCTTTCGAAACGTTTTTATTTGCGCATATTTCTGGACACATCAGTGTGGCATGTTTTTTGTTACAAACTAGGCACCTTATGAATGCATTGCACTTATTTACGCAGTGCCCCCTTATAAAACATTTAAAGCAACAACCCTTTTGTTTTAAAATTTTCTGTTTATTAACCAAATTTATTTTCTGCGCGTTAAAGCAGTTAAAACTTTCGTGCTGTCCGTTACAAAACACACAAACTTTAACGATCGTCGGACTGGTGGATAACAAACCAGCAGCGGTAGATATTTTTTCTTCTACTGAAACACCCTGTTTTTTAATCTTAGGTTTCAGTTCAAAACCAGATAAGGCTAAATTAATTCTTTCTTCCGACTCTACCTCAGATTTTAAGAATTCCATTAAATTATCTAACCTGTTTTTAGGTTCTGCCCCATCTATAAACTTAGAACTTCTTTGCCATGCTCTTAAAAATTCTTCTGGCATGCATGACTCTACTAAAGGGTATAACATAGCAGCACACTTTTCTGTAGTGACATTAAGAGTTTCAAGAGCTCTAATATGCGATTCTAAACTATCATAAAGTGTACACATGGAACTAGAGTTATTTCGTGAAGACGAATTCTTCAAAACTAATTTTAATAACTCTCGGATATATACTTCTACTAACAGATCTTCCCTACCAAATCTAGTTTTCAAACTATCAATTACCTTGGCGTAATTATCTCCCGTTGGCGGGAACGATTCTACAATTTCTCTGCCCTGGACCCTTTTACCGTAGCCTGAATAAGATACTGGAATTTATCAGAAGGAACTATATCCGAGTCTTCGTGTATTTTTTCGAACTGGCACCAGAATTGCAACCAGTTTTTTATTTCTCTATCAAATTTATAAAGTTCAAATTTCGGAAGTTTAAACTTTCTTTTAATATTAGCTTCACTAATACTAGAACTGTTATCTATATCATTAGAAGGTACATTAATTAATTCATAAACACTAACCTGTGTTTCAAGAAATTTTCGAACATAACCATCAGCTACTTCAGATTCATCATCTAAATCGTCTGCGTTCGTTTCGATTTTCATAAGAAGAATTTTATAGTTAAGCTCGACCAATTGTTTGTGTTTATCTTCTAATATCGATAAAGAAATCTGTAATTTCTTCTTATCCGGCGTATCTTCTTTCATTTCTTCTTTTATGGAATTCATTTGTTTTGTAAAACCACTTCTAACAGTTCTTCTTAATTTAACATTATCCCTTAAACTTGCTAAAGCCATCTTAATCTCAATACAAGTCCTGTTTCGCGGACGCCAATAAATGTCAGATAACTAATATGCACACCGGCATTCAAGTTCTTTGCTTGATTGAGAATTCAATGAAAACACAAAACTATAATAAACATAAAATAAAATGTCTCTATTCAAATTAAAAACTATAACGTTTACACGTTTCGTTAAAAAATGCCATTTATCTTATTCTATAGAGACCTATATTAAAAATCGTTTAGTTTTACTTTTCAATGGTTTTATTCACATCCTACATCTTTAGAACACAAAACAATTATACAAACTTAAAAACTATTGTTGCCAACAACATGAAAAAGGCATAAATAAAATAAATGAGATGAAGTTAAGGAAAGCCATTGAGTTCGGTTGATTACGTGACAACTGGAGATTCCGAAAAACAAATTTTTAGAAGAAAAAATTTTGCCGTCCGTCTGTCTGTGTGTGTGTCTGTAAACGCTCCATCTCCCGGACAAATTGAGATTTGAAATTTGGTATGTACTTAGTATGTAATAATGGGAAGAAGTTTATCGAATTTCAGTAACCTCGATTATCCGGAACTATTTTTTTCGGATTCTCGAAATATTCGTTCTAATAAAAAGTATATAAAAATTTTCGAAATTGTTTATTTTAACGAGTGAATATAAAAAACAATTAAACAAACATAAATTTTGCATAAACACTGAAGTCGATCGGATAATGAGTTGCCGAGATATTTGTAATCCTATTTACCACACTCGATTTTTCATGACCCTGTCTTTCATTCAAACTTCAATTAAAAGATATATTTTAATTGGAAATGAAACGCTTAATCCGACGCAGTAAATCGTTAGTTAATATGATTATCATTTTTGGCGTTATAAGGATGTTTCTTTTACGCAATTCAGTAAACCCAGAAAAAAGTTTTGTTGAATCAACAAAAATGTAGTTGACCCAACAGAACTTTTTGTTTAAATGTAGGTCAATGGAAATTTTGTTTGAATCAACAATAAAAATATTTTATTGCAATTCCAAAAGAAAAATTGTATCGTCAGCAAAAAATGTTTAGTTAATTCAAGTAAAATGGTTCAATTTTACTTGAATTTTGCTAAAATCATCAAAATGTACTAAAAAAAAACATGTTTTGTAGTTTTAATCAATTCCTTTTTCTGGGTGTAATAGAGCATTTAAAGTTTATAACATGATCAAGACACTATTTTATTCGAATTGCAATGCATTTTATAAATAGATTACACATGTTTTATTTTCATATTTTATATAATGCATATCCATGATGTGTAAGTATTACGGTGGCCTCCAACGACTAGTTTTTGCTTGAAATTCTAAAAGTTAAAAAGAAAGTGCATCAAAATAAATTAGCTAACAAGTAAAATTGTTTTTTTTTTATGTAAACTATTTTATTTGAAACAGTCAGTATTATTCTATTTTTTACATTATTTGAATAAAAAGGGTGTCCAATATGGTGGGATACCTTAACTTCAGCATTTTGTGTTAATTTTTCACGTTTCGAAAATAAATTATAATTTTCTTCTCAGTCATTCTTTAATGAAATTGTCATTTTTATCAATAAAGTACGATAATTTATTTGCTTTATTTCCGCTATTTTCTGGTTTCGTATATCTAGCATGATCTATCCTTCATGAATTATATTGCGTGACTGGCGAAAATGTAATAAACTGATTCCTCAAACGAAACTTGCATACTAACGATTTCCATTTCTACCGCATGATGTCACGATGTTAGTGTCCTTGTGTATAAATATAGAAATTGTCGTGTACTATAAAATCCAAAAATATATAAGTAAATATACAAACTAAAACGACAAATGACATACAAACCGAAATTATATACGTTTTCTGTGGTTTTAGAACTTTATGAAGATTATATTACCATTTTCAGAATAGTTGCATTACAACAGTCGTCGCTATTCTCAACACTAAGATGCCTATTACAAGGTTTTAGAAAGATCAGATATAAAAGGTCCTCGTTTTACTATCATTTTAATATCCATGTTTACGCTAATTTTAAGAAGATTACTTATCAGAATTCGAGTTTGATAGAAGAAATGTTTTGTATATAATTCATATTATTTTTAACAGGGCAACAACAGTTGCTAAATCCCTTTAAATATAGCTGATATTTTTGTACCACTTTCTTTCGAACTACAGAAGCCATTTCATTTTTTTAAACACTTTTCAACCTAGTTCAAAGGTGTTTTTATGACTTCGGTTTGTCTGTCCGTCTGCCGTCCATCAGTCCGTATGTACATGCTCTAACTCGCGTAAATGTGCTCGGATTGCCCTGAAATTTTTGTATGTTACTGTATTTTACTATAGCATGATCCCTATTGAAAATGAAGTGTATAACACATATAGTTTTTTTACAGGGACAATGAAAAGTATTCCGCTACATTAGAGTAAATGGGAAAAAAATGTTTCAAATGCATTTTCATGATGCTATGCCATTTGAAAAAGTATGAAATTGATATACAATTATGAAGCGCACTAAAACATGCTTTTTGTAGAATATGGGGTACAAAGCATATATTATCCACTAGCTGTTACCCGTGACTTCGTTCACGCAATATTAAAAGAAGAATAAATACATTAATGAAGCAAAATATTTCACTCCCGATAATTAAAAACGTTAATAATTAACTAACTATTTATCACATTTCATAGGAAACAATACGGTATTTTTTGTTATAGGGACCTTGACATAACTCAGTCTTACAAATATGGAGTAATTTACTTTCCATTTTTAGAGAAACTACGTTAAAATTTACAAAAAAAAAAAAAAAAAAAAAAAAAAAAAAAATCTTAGCATCTAATTAAATTTTTAAAATTCTGAGAGTTTGTGTAACATCCTCGGATCAATGATAACCGGTATTAAGTAAATCGCGTTGCGTTCGATAGTTTAGGAGTAGTTGCGAAATACAAACACACGGTAAGATTTTAATATAATAGATTCGTGTTCATTTTCCTTTTCTTAAAATTATGATGTGATTTTTAGCAGAAAACTCCCATTATATAACGGATACTCATACTTCATAATCAGTATAGATAACAAAACATTTAAAATTTTCGTTATAAATATGGATGGCGTGAAACTCATCTACTTTCTATACTTACTGATCCTTGTACAGTAATCCCTTAACATTCGCGAGTTTTGATTATTCGCGAACATGGAAATGCGGAAAACTTAATATTCGCGAGAATCTGACTTGATTATTCGCGATTTTTTTAAAAATATATCTTTGCTTTTTCAGAATTTACAGTGATTAAAGATTGTTTCCCCTGTGTTTCCTGAGTATGTATTTATTAATCAATTGTCAGCTGTCTACTGAAAAAGTAGCGAGAGTGTTGTAGGAAAACAAAATAATAACAGCAGAAGTATACTCATTGCAATGGGCATATTAGAAGTTGTAAGGTAACGGCATCTTCAATCTATTAATTTTAAATGTGCTTGTGCAGGTTCTCGTATATATGGAGCTGAAGCTGCATACATTATAATTTTGCAAGTCTACGCGACTTTAACAAAAGTCGAAATTACTTTATTAAAAAAAAACATGCTTTTTAGCTGTAATTAATTCTCCAGTCAGTTAATTTGAATTATCTTCATTAAATAAATTTCATAAATATGAATATATGTGCACATTCATAGATATATGTTATGCATAACGTACTGTTAATATACATATAGTTTTGTTTTTTTGAAATACTGTGCCACTCTAATTAAAAGTTTATAGAACGTTACTCCTTTTTTAGTGCAGAGAGATAGACTCAACATTCGCGGATTTGACATTCGAGAGGTTTTCCTGGAACGTAACCCTCGCGAATGTTAAGGGATTACGGTATTATTAATGTAAGTAATTAATTCACACTCATTTTAAAACATATTTGAAAATTCCCGTCTTATTTCAAATATGAAGTCTCTTTTCCCCACAGAGAAATCCCTTTTTAATGACATAATTTTCTTTCTTCTCTTTAATTAATTTCCTTTTTAAATTTCTTCTTTAATTAATTTTCTTTTTCAGGCAATTAATAGTGGAAATTATGTTATTTTAGCGAAATAATAATAAATCTTTAGATTTTATCAACAAAAATGGAACTATTAACATTCGTCATTTTTTTAGATTATCGAGTTTTTTTCTTTTCGTCCCTTTTAGTTTTAAGAAGGAAATAACTATTTCTCGCTATCCATGACATCATTTTTGACATGGATAATTTAGCGGAGCATATTATTGACTATTGCTAACCATTTTTTTTTAAACTTCTTTTTACTTTTTTAAAATTTAAATAAAAATTACGGGTTAGTTACATTAGCGTGCGCAGACGGTAAAACGTCAAGTATTGTTATCATACAAAAAAAAACAAGTTGGAAATTGTACGTCAAACGTTACAAACGAGGTGCGTTCGTACGCACGTTTTAAAATTAAATTCATGATATCCCGTGCGTAGAACGGGTTAAACAGCTAGTTAAGTATATATTTTATGACACTGTTCATACAAATATCTTAACTAGTTATATAAATATTCAGATATATATGTATCAGCTAGTTATATAAATATTCAGATCTTGATGATTTTTAATTCTGTGAAATGAATTATATCGTCTGCAGATTAATTTCTGTCATAAAATAAGTATCTCGGTCGATTGACGATTAAACTTCGGAAGCTCCTATAACAAAAAAGCACCGATTTAAAAAAAAATTCAAATTTCTTAATAAATATTTTTATTAATATCTCCTAAAGTTTTGATTCGATTTTAATAAAATTTGAAATGTCTCGATAAAATTCTGCAAAGATAATATATTTTAAATTGCAAACCATTTGGTTGGGTAGTTTTTGCGTTGTTATATGCGTACAGACAGACAGACGGACAGACAGACAGACAGACAGACAGACAGACGGACGGACAGACGGACGGACCAAACGACGACTATAGGTGCTACGTATTTATATAATTACGAACGCACCTAAAAAGAAAAAAAGTGAAGAAAACCCCAAGATCATTTTATTTCACCAATATCCACTTTATTTTAAATGAATGACGTCATATTCGCCTGTTTTCTATGGTTACGCGTATTGAGACCTTGTATTATTATCAAAAACTAAAAAAAGTACGTTTTATTTTTAATAATACTATTTAATCTTCTTTTTAATTCTTTAATTTTTTTTATTTCATTTTCATTTTTCACGTGAAAATTTTTCATTTGAAACTAAATTGTTGAGTAAAAATTATTATTCCGGTTTTTGAATTAGATTTGGCAACGATAAAGTATTAGCAACGGTAAAGAAAATTTAACCATTTTAAAATATTATACGGAAAAATGTCCATTTATTCTCTATGAAAATAACGAAATTTTGAATTATTAAGAAAAATATTTGAATCAAAAAAACAAAAACCAGCCTATGTTCATCTGAGTGTTATTATCAACCTATATGCAAAGATACAGGATCATTAAATGTTCCATTTTGATGCTGGCTTCAGCCTAACATTTGCACACAATCAAATTTATAATATTATTATGATTTACAGGGTCAAACAAAACAATTCTGTTGCCCATTTTGCTACGGGCGGAAATCGTTTGCAGTGTAATTTAATGACGTTTAACTATTTCAAACATAATGAAAATTATATGCATTATTGTGGTACACTATAAACTGCTCACTTAAATGTATGGTATGCACTACGTTTATCGTGCATTTACAGAGACATACAAAAATATCAGTATACGATGGTATACGTTCAATAATTACAATCTATGTATGATAAGTGCATTTTGAATATTGGTTTGTGTTTTTAAGTTTAACTAAATGTTTGCATAGTACGCGGTGTGCATGAATTAGGTTGATCATATACAGGGCTAAACAAGGGAATTCATAAGTATTGCAGACTATAGAAGTGAATTGCTTTGGGTAGATTTTAATTTTGTTACGCATTTTCCTGCTGAACTATAGTTAGTAGACTTATAGAAGTTTGTGGAACATAAATAAATTCATATACAGGGTTACGCAAAGAACAAGGTACATTTTTGTTTATGTTTTTTTAATTGGTGGAAGTTTGTTTGTTTTAAGTTGCCTTGTGCGTTTCTTACCTGAGGGAAATTTTAGCTCAATATGGTATGTGTAAAGAAGACTTTAGATAATATACAGGATATACAGGAGATTTTTCAATGAATAGCCATGATTTTTCGTTCTTGTTTTGGTATTATAACTAACTACATTTTGACTATTTGTATATCAATTCCATTTTATTTACGTAAATTAGAAAAAAAAGTTGATTGTTTGCGAAACCGCGTATTGCATTTGTTATTTTTATTTCTTGCTATATGATGAATTTATAATTTATGTACTGCAAAAATGCTTAAAACAAATAACTGAAATAAGTCCAGTAGTTTCCGGGAAAAAGCTATTTCAGTATCAGTTGCTTTTCATGTGATTTCGCTACTGTTCTTACATCTGCGTTGATAACCTAGTGAAAAATTACAAATTTTATAAGTATCTAAAAAAGAAGATATTCTTCCCATGTATCACCCTTTTATTATCTACCCTATATATATAAAATCCTAATGAAACGAATTTGTGAAACGATTTTATGAAACGAATTTATGAAACGATTTTATGAAACGACTGATTAAACGACTGATTATGTTTCAAGGCTATTTTTAATAAAATATTAAACGCTTGATGGTGAAATTAATACCAATTGTTCATAAAAATCCGCGGATGTCAAAACTGGTAATATAATTTTTAAATTTGAATTAGTTTTCGAGATATTAATTTTTTCCTAATTTTAATGACATTTCTGTAATGATGGCAACTAATTGCTCAGTTTTTTTGTGACAAAAAAGGGAAAAAAATTGAAAAGGGTCCCGATAGGGATTATTGATTTCTTTTTATTCGTCATTTTCAAATTGAAATTGAATTTATATTTTATTTCAATCGATAATGAAGACAAGATTGTGATTAAATTATGTTTTTCAGGAAAATTTGAAAAAAAAATCACATTTCTATCGTCAGGATTCAATCGTCTGTCAGCATTTAATTTAATTTATAAACTGAAAATATTTTGAATAAATTCGTCCAAATGACGTCATTTATGTAAACGCAAAAGAAAGGGGGGGAAGGAATTAATAGTAATTATTATTTATTGATATCATTCTGTTATTTTTTTGTAAAATTTAATTAAACGATTTTATAAAATCACTAATTCGGATATTTGAAACGAATATATAAAATAATAATTGCCCAACTGAATGGAAGGAGAATAAAATATCCTGCTTGATTTTTTTCGCCAAGCTTTTTAAAAAAGCGTCAAGACCCCTATAATAGAAAAGCACCAAATGTTCATTGGGTTTGTTTTCATAACTTTTGGCAACAAATCTACGTATATTAACGAATCTATCCATTTTTGAAGCTCGAATTACGCCAAATCTAAAAGCAAAGGATCCTATACTGGAAAAGTACCCGATTTTCTTATGGGCAATATTCAAGTGACATAACATGGGGTAAAATAATCGCGGATCGCAAATTTGTTTAAATATCTCATCAATTGATGCCGAATAAATGCAGGCATGCATGCACAAAATATTTAATTAATTTTTTATGATAAATAATTATTAGAATATTCGTATATACACATTAATTAAAATAAATAATTTACATATTTAAAATAACATGAAAATATGCATGATTGGGCACTAAAATAGAGAGAAAATTAAAACCTGTTACTGAAAATGTCTATAACATAGTACTTTTCAATACCGTGGTTCTTAATGTCATTCACAAGCAGATGGAATTTTTCTCATCCTTAAACGCAAAGGAAGAATAGAATACAGATTGTTATAAAAGTCCGAGAGGTAGCCACAATTTAAACCTAACCATTTTATATAAGCTGGTTTTCAAGTTGTAATTAATTTTACTTATCAATCCCGAAAACAGTCGTCAGTTGTCACAACAGCTATGTATGCGGCCATGATAATAGTAAATTTCCCCATTAAAACGTTAAAAGCATGGCAACCCAATTACAGATTTACCAATATTTTTAAAATAAAGCACGCTGTCATGTTTTTAGAAGCCTCGAAGTCTGAGCGGGGGTTGGCGAGCGTAGCTCGCAGGGGGTAGGCCCCCTAGTATCTTATATATAAAAATTAGGACTCGTGTGAATGTTTTTAAACAGAAAGAGGCATTTTCAACGTTTTTTCAATGTTTTAAAATGAAAATGAAGTGTCAATTATATACGTTCTGGTACAAATATTTAAAATTTATAAAAAAATAAGTTTTCATGATTTTCGGTAAAAATACTAAATTATTTAAACTTAATAAAATAAAAATAATTAAAATAATCACAGCAAATCAATACATTGAGTTAGAATTTTAAACTAAATTTTATTTAAAAGTAAATTTTTTACTCTATGCCAGCGGTTCCCAACCTGGGGCTCGCGTACCCCTGGGGGTATGTGAAATATCTATTTACAATGTTAGGCTTGTTTTTAAACATAAATTGTAACAAAACCCAATTTCCAATCGAATGGCTATTTCCGTTGTTTTATTAGACTACTTAGTAATTAAAGTATATATTTTTTGGTCGACACTTCATTTTAATCTTAATTATCTTTATAAATCAGGTGCTTAGAAAATCTGCTGTTTAGGCAGTTAGTTATCTTGTAAATATTTTTATTTTATTTAGGAATATATTACTTCTACCTAATGCTGTGAGAAAAAAAAATAACATGGTCTGCAGATTATTAGGTAGCTTTCAATACAAAAAAGTATGAAGCTACCTATTTCAGCCGTTCGGAGGAAAGCAATTCCGGAAAATTTCTGTATATTTTCACCGATCATAACTCAAGACCCCAAAACCAACCTCCGTTCAAATGTTGATTTATATATATATACATATCTACATATGTATACATGTCTTACATATATATACATATCTGACCTATGTCATACGATAACGCTCGTATTTATAAATCTATTTCGATGAAACTAATTGTGTGTATTAATCTCACCAATGTCTCGACCGAGCTCTTTGGCCAGCTTGGTCCGCCATATTGTTTCAAGATAGTGGCCATTTAAAAATTTAAAACTAAAATAAATATACAACAAATTCAGTATTAACGAATCTTTTGTAAACGGTTTCTTTGCATTTTAGCTTGCTGTTTTCGAGTAACATTAGCTAAAATTTTAAAACGAAGATATAAGAAAGCTACCTTTTCCTCCCGGTACAGGCCGGAAGGACTTTTTTTTACGTCTTAACGGGCGAAGGACAAATTTTTACTATAAAATAAATAAAAAATTATAATTAATCTTTATTATCAACAAAGCGCATAAATGGAAGTTACCGATGATTCTCAAGGGACCTTTTGCAATCGTTTAATCAAGGTTCGACTGTATGCTTTTCTTTTTCTCGTCGGTGTAAAAATTGAAATTGAGCCATATCTAGAAGTTAAAAAATTGCAATAATTGCATGGGTCAATTTATTAACATCGGGAAAATAAAGTCACTTTACTCATAGTCATGTTTTTGCTTTATAATATAGATAGTAGATAAATATTCATAAAATAATAAAGAATTTTTTGAAAAACAACACTGTTAAAAATTTTCGTTTATTGACGGGTTGTCTTCCGTGAATTTTGATCAGAAAGTTTCCGTATTGTTAGAAAAATGGAATATCTCCCGTATATCTGCTGCTACCCAGCTAGAAAACGTTTGCAAAAAAGTGCACAAAATCCGAGCGTATTTGGCACCTCTACTTATGCATAAAAACTGCAAACTGAGTTGTGCACAAAAAGTGCATAAACTCTATCCCTAAATTGTACACTTTTTAAACTTTTAAGATTACAGAATTTAAAATACGGAATTATTAATCTAAAAATCTATCATCCAATGAACTGCAGTATTTTTGATCGCCACACATGCGCTTAAACTCCTTCGCGTCTGTATCGCGCCATTTATGGACTACAAAGAGAATACATTCCTCAAAAAACGGAAACATTAAGGCAACTCTGCTGCCAGTCCTTTTTCCTTAAATTGACGGAATTTTTTTTTATAGTATACTGTTAAAAATAATCTGAAATTCACGGGTATTTTTTTCCTGAATTTCACAGAAAAAGTCCCTTTTCATGACAAAAGGGCATTTTCAGTTAAAAGCAGAACATTTCCTCATATAAGAAAGCAGCCAACGGAGATATTCCGTTATCTGCTGCATGTTTATTTTCGATGTTTCAAAAACTGACATGTTGCTGCACAGAAAAACTAAAAATTCCATAAATTAAAATTTCAAGTTTATTTAAAACAACAACAAGAAAATAGTGCTTTCGAATTTAAAAAAACAAAAATTTATTCTTTCCATTCTTTTAATATTATTTGCAATTCATTTTTTAAAGTTATAAAAAAGTATTCGCACTTAAAATATTTTCTAAACAAAATGATTAATATATATGTAAAATAGCTAAATTAAGTGAAATAAAATCGATTCTAGTTTTAAAAAATTCTATTTAAAACAAAAATAATTCTTTCGAATTAAACTCATTCCTTTAAAATTATTTGCAATTTATTTTTTAAAGTTATAAAAAACACACACTGAAAATATATTCTGAACGAACACATTTAAAAAATACATAATAGTTGATTAAAAATCGATTTTCGCAAAAAAGCAAAAAAAAATTATCGAATTTTATTCAAAATATAATATTTATATTTTACATCGAACAATCAAATTAAGAATATAAATAATTCATGTTTTTATCCTCTATTAATACTATAGTTTTCAACCATCATCTCATTACGAAATATCCCCGCAATTAACTTCAAAATTACCAGTTTTCTAAACACCAAATTGTTTAAGTCCCAAGCTGCGATTTGAAGACATCCCGTATAATCGTTTCCTACTCTTACTCTAGCAAGGACCCGCTGGTCTTACGGTAAAGCCCTCGGCTCAAACCACTAACATCCCAGTTCAATCCTCAGATGTGGCAGAAAATGTTCTTAAATTATATCAGATATTAAATACTCCTGTAATAATCAATAGATGGCAGCACAAATAGAGTGACATTTTTTAAAACCGAGTTTATTTATAACGGAAACTTACCGATTCTTCGAACGGAGTTTTCCCTTCCTTTATCTTTCAAAACGGAAAATGTACTAACGGAACGGAAAAAGTCCGGCAACTTTGCTGCCAGTAGTTTTACCGTGAATTGACGGATTTATTTTTAACAGTGAATGACGAGTGGAAACATGTCGATAAGGATGTATGATGATCGATTATGATGATGAAGAGTGAAATCACGATGATAATGCACCACTAGATGATTTTAGATTATTATGTTGATCAGTTGTGTTTTCGTTAGGGTTGTGATAAAAATTTATTAATTGTTGCATAACATTCTGAAAAATATATTTAAAAATCAATTTTATTCAAATACTTTAAATACGTTCTGGTTTTTCATCCTTGAAAACTAAACCTGTAAAACACCTTACCTGTACCTTAAAACCTGTAATTGATACTCTGCCTGGAATATGTCACTTCTCTTTAGCCTAGTGCGTTGTTAATTAACAATCTGAATACTATATTTACAAAAAAGCCATGTTGAAATAACTTAACTTCTTGCTCTTTTTTTGTTTGTCGTTTGTTTGTTTGTTTGTTTTTTAAGACTTAAGAACTAAAAGGTTAGCATTCTGTATATGAGGGTCTGCCTGCAGTATGACAGCTCTGTTTGGCCTGGCTCTTTGTTAATATAAAATAACGGTTGGTTCCTATTTGAAGGTACCATTTGGCGAAATCTTACCAAATCGTCGATAGTCAGCCAGATATAGCTCTTTTATTGTTGGAAAGGCTGAGCTATGATATTTTTTGTGACGACGCGTTTGTTACGTATGACGTATTTGTTACGTCATCAAGTGATTCTTTATTCAATGTTTATTTGTATTTTAATGATGTTTAATGATTTATTATTTATTTAAAACATTTTTTAATATAATTAAATAACACTTACGTCACTAAATAGATATGTCATGATATTAAAAGAAAAAAAGCATTGAAAAAATTTCATCATCTGCTTGTTTATTTAAAGCTTGATTTTTTCTTCTTTTTTTTATGTTTGTGAGTGGTTACTCTTGTTACTTTAGAACAGTTCCGATACTACGAGGTTGCTGTATCCAGTGATGTTTTTTTTTTGTTTCATGTTCGCGAAGCGATCATACGTGCGGTACAGTGATCGCGGCATTAACAAATTTCGTGTATTTTTGGGGATTCCGATACGACGAGTTTGCTGTATCCAGTGATGTTTTTTTTCGGTTTCATGTTCGCGAAGCGATCATACGTGCGGTACAGTGATCGCGGCATTAAAGAATTTCGTGTATTTTTGGGGATTCGATACGACGAGTTTGCTGTATCCAGTGATGTTTTTTTTTCGGTTTCATGTTCGCGAAGCGATCATACGTGCGGTACAGTGATCGCGGCATTAACGAATTTCGTGTATTTTTGGGATTCCGATACGCCGAGTTCGCTGAATCCAGTGATGTTTTTTTTCGGTTTCATGTTCGCGAAGCGTTCATACGTGCGGTACAGTGATCGCGGAATTATCGAATTTTGTGTATTTTCGTTTTTTCAACTTCACAGTAATCGTTAACTTTTATGTAATATCGAAGAAATGTGTATAAAAACGTTGTTTTTTCCTGCTCATATTATCTTTTTTATATCTATCTTATTACATTTGTCAAATAAAATATTTTATTTCACTCATAAATGCAGTATCTAAAAAAAATCAACTGTGTACGGTTTAATTTAATAATTCTGTATTTAAATTCTCATTCTTTTGTCCAAATTGTTTTGAACCAATCAAATTTTACATTCTTTACGTTGTTACTCTCGTTTAAATGCAATCTATTTTTCAATTACATTTTTATCACTAAATCTATGACTTTTCCTATGTATAACTATTTAAAAATTAAGAATGGCAACATTTTACCACTTGCTTATTGTGGGTTACAATATGATAAATGTAAGTAAACAATTTAGAAATCGCCAATGTGGCATCATTTTTAAAAAGCGCCAAATGGTACCTTGAAATAGGATTATGCCTAAAATAACTGTCTGAATAAGTATGCTTTGACATCCACAAAACTGTCTTCTCTACCATCTAATATATTAATCTGTAGCAGCATCTAGATTATGAATGAAAAGTACGGTGAATTTCTTCGAATTTAACACGCAGTTGCAGTGATCTGTGAATGAAAAGAAGAACAGGACAACAAAGTCCCCCGTTGGGTATTTAAATATAAAATTAAATCAAAATATATATTTTTAACCATTAATGTCAAATATAAATTTGGTGCATTTCTGCTCAAAGAAAATACGATACAGCTATAATAATCATAGCGAAAAACATAGGTCAAATATTACGTAATCGGATTTACAGCCAAAAATTGACTTGCTAATTTTTGGCATTTAATTAAACAAAAAGGATCCATTCTGGCAACAATATGGTTAAATATGATGAGATATAATGTAAGAGAGTTACAAGAAGGGAGTTAATAATAGTGCAAACCATGCTTGCTGAATTGCATGAATTGATTGGGAATACGATAAGGAAACTTTATCCAAGAGTAGATTAGCAGTGCCCCTTATTACATGATCAATGTCAAAATTGAATAAGCACCTATTTCTGTCAAGATGAAATAAAATATGAAGTTTGATGCAATTCCTTTCATTATTTCTTGAGATTGTAGATATCACGTAAAACGTAAAAATTGCTACCCAGAAGCACCACTTGTTGAACGATATACACACAAGCTTAATCAGCACTAATCTATTTCAAGGTCTAACTGAATCCAAAATTTGATTAAATCCCGTCCATTAGTTCTTGAGATAGAGCAGCCACAAAATTTGTGTCACACACAGACTAACAGACAGACATTTACCAAGAAATGTCAAATCGTATTCAGGACATCCCAAAACATGAAGCTCCATCAAATAGCGGAAGTTGATTTTTTTTTACAATTCCAACACTCTTTTCTTACAAGGAGAGGACCAAGCTTGGTAATCACAGATTTTGATTATTTTTATATATGTTGTAGGGTATAAGTCTGTTAGTCTCAGGCTCAACGGATTTTATACAACGCTCCTTAGTTCTCGAGAAATAGGGGGTCTAATATTTTTAAACAACTTAAATACTTACTTTGTAACGAAGCTACCGCTTTAGTCGTAGCTCAGTTGTCATGGCGTCTGCTCGTTTGTCCGCGGGCCCGGGTTCGAGACCGGGACGAGGTACGTTTTTTTTTCTCATTTTTTCTTTTATAAATATACTTGTAATTATAATTTAATAATCTCAATTAAAAAAATTAATATCGTACATTAATTATAATGGCAACATATTTAAATTTTAATTTAATTTATTTGATTTTTAAGCCTTTATTAAACATTTCTCATCATTTAAAGATTTTTTTTAATAAATCCATTATTGACTAGTAAAAATTGCAAAATCGTTACAAAATCATACCTTATTTTATTAATTATAAATTAATTCAAAGCGCAAGCATATGAATTACAAATTTAAAAATCTTTAATATGCAAAAAAATATGTTGTAATTTAATTCTTATGCTAAATTTTAATATAATTATGCTTCTTACTTTAAAAACAGAGTAGTATTATCATCGCATTGACTTCGCTTGTTAAGGCAATATCTCAAATGCTTCAATATACTTAGGGGGATGATAGTACTCATCAAGACGAACAAAAATGCAATGGAACATGGGGTCACAAATAACGTTTTAAGGGTGAAAATTGCAAAACTAATAAAAATATCGAAATCTCGCATGCTGCTTTTCTGCAGAACTGGCTATTAGCACGAAGCTGGTTTCCCTTTCACTTTGTGCATATCCGGTCAGAAAGAGATAATAAAAAAGTGGCAGAAAACGAAACAAATCTGTGAACAGGAATCCACATATGCAAATTTTCCATCTTTTAGAAACAGACCAATAAACGCAACTTTGCAGCAAGCATGCATTGTAAGTAATGAACGGCCAACGACGATAAGTAGTATCATTGCGAGAACATTTTGTTTGTGCTTTTAGTAGGAATGGCTACTTATTCCAATAATGAAATGGCTCATATGCATATGGTGTACGGCGAAGCTGCAGGAAATGACCACTTATCGCAGAGGTTATATCAAGAACGATTTCCGACAAGGCGTTGTCCTTATCATAGCACTTTCTCAAGAATTAATCGATGCCTACGGGAAACTGGGTCCTTCCATGCATGCAAGATCCTGCGATAGAGGACGAAGCCGCCATGTGCGCACTGCAGAAATGGAAGAACGAGTGCTGCAGTCGTTTACGGACTTGTCGACTACCAGTACGCGAGTAGTTTCAGCTGAACTGGATGTTTCGCACATGTCAGTGTGGAGAGTTCTACGCAATGACCGAATACACCCTTTTCACATACAGAAGGTGCAAGCACTTGACGAAAGGGACTATCCTCATCGGCTGGAATTTGTACGCTGGGCAACGGATCAAATGAGGAATGATGCACAATTTACCTCCAAAGTGCTATTTACAGATGAGGCTACATTTACCCGAGATGGCATGTTTAACATGCACAATACTCATATTTGGTCGCCAGAGAATCCTCACGCAATTGTCACGCGAAATGCGCAGCATCAGTTCAGTGTCAACATCTGGTGCGGCATTTTCGGTGATAACCTGGTGGGCCCGTACTTGCTGCCTGACCGTCTCAATGGTCCAAGTTATCGGAGTTTCCTGTGGAATATCCCACCAGGTTTGCTTTCTGCTACACACGCCGACGTGCAACAACAAATTTGGTACATGCACGATGGTGCTTCAACTCATTTTTCTGTGGACGTGCGTAAATACCGTGTGGAGTTTATCCGGCAAGATGGAGTGAACGTGGCGGCCCTGTTGCTTGTCCTCCACGCTCGCCGGACCTTAACCATTTGGATTTCTTCTTCTGAGGACAGATGAAATCCCTCATTTATCAGACGCCAGTAGAAACGCCAGAAGAAGAAGTAGCGCGTATTGTGACCGCTGCAGGAGAAATCCAGGAAACTCCCGGAATCTTCGAGCGTGTCCGCCAGTCGTTCCTCCATAGATGCACTCTGTGTAATAATGTCCACGGTCGATACTTTGAACAATTGTTGTAAAATATTTGTTTTCTCTGGACATCACGAGCTCTGTTGTAGCTATTTTGTGCAATAAATAATTTTCTGGAGTGTTCCTTTCTTGTCTCAGTTTGTCCATTTCCATACGCATTTTCTCGATTTTCATCCTTTAAACGTCATTTGCGACCCCATGTTCCACCGCATTTTTTGTTCGTCTTCATCAGTACTATCATCCCTCTAAGTTTGTTGAAACATTTCAGATACACCCTGTATTAATGATGTTTCTTTAAAATCACGAATTGACACAGTTGTTCAATATCATTGCATCGATAAAGCATATATGAAATACATTTTAAAAGTTATTAAAAACAATTAACTGTTTAATGATGTTTTATACAATGATTTAGTTACAAATAAAAAATAAATAGGTTAACATTATAATTAATGCACAATATTGTACTTTTTAATCAGGATTATTAAATAATAATTACAATTATATTGAAAAAACGAAAAATTATAAAAACAAACGTAGCTTGTCCCGGTCTCGAACCCGGGCCCGCGGACCAACGAGCAGACGCCATAACAACTGAGCTACGATCAACGAATTAAGGTTGTTACAAAGTAAGTATTTAAGTTGTGTTAAAATAATAGACCCATATTTCTCAAGAGCTAAGGAGTGTTGTATAAAATCCGTTGCACATGAGACTAAGGGGCTTCTACCCTACAACATATATAAAAATAATCAAAATCTGTGATTACCAAGCTTGGTCTTTTCCTTGTTAGATATATATATATATGAGAAAGTAATAATATATTAAAAATGTCGAAATATTTTAAAATTTAGTGTTTCTTTGGTCATGAAAGACTAAAAGGTTTGCAGTTTTTATATGACAGTCTGTACCTCTGTTTTGTTAAGCGCTTTGATAATTAATATTTAATAGCTATCTGAGTAATATAAAAAATCCGCCTTGTTGAAATATCTTAAATGTTTACTCTTTTTAGGTGCGTTCGTAATTATATAAATACGTAGCACCTATTGTCGTCGCTTGGTCCGCCCGTCTGCCTGTCCGTCCGTCCGTCCGTCTGTCTTTCTGTCCGTCCGTCCGTCCGTCCGTCTGTCTGTCTGTCCGTCCGCATATAACAACGCAAAATTTACCCAACCGAATGGTTTGAAATTTAAGATATATAATCTTTGCAGAATTTTGTCGAGACATTTCAAATTTTATAAAAATCGAATCAAAACTTTAGGAGTTATTAATAAAAATATTTACTAAGAATTTGATTTTTTTTTTAAATCGGTGTTTTCTTGTTATAGGACCTTCCGAAGTTTAATCATCAAGCGACCGAGATACTTATTTTATTACAGAAATGAATCTGCAGACGATATAATTCATTTCACAGAATTAAAAATCATCAAGATCTGAATGTTTATATAACTAGCTGTAGTACGAACGCACCTCATTTGTCACGTCTGACGTACAATTTCCAACTTGTTTTATCTTTAAGCACTAAATAATTCCTTAATTTCATATTTACCACAATTTCTAGCATATTTCAATCACATTTTCAGCTTTGTCCAAATACCTTAAATAAAAATGTACCTAGCTCTTTGTCTACTAGCATGATTATACAAAATATCAATATAAGAAGATTATTATTTGCAGTAAATGGCGTAAAATGATGGGAAAAACGCACATAATTTAATATTACAAAATCATATTTTTGAATAATTTTCATTACAGAACATTTTGTCCAAATTATTAGAGGAGTTTAAAACATTTTCTCAAAAATGGATTCACTATTGAGATTTTAAAAGTCGTTTTGTAAAATTGTAACATATATAAAATTTTAACGTAAATATGTCCCTCAAAACAAAATTTATGAAAACCATTTATGAAACATGTTATTCCATAATCAATACGTGTCAGTATATTTTTTATAGGATGAGAATCTATTTAATTAATATGTGGTAACATAAGTAAAATTGTAACGTAAAAATGGCCCTCAAAATATTCTGTTATTAAAACATTATTATTACAACATCCTATTATTAAGCATTCTATTCTATAATATATTTAATTCATATGTGGTTTTATATCAAGTAACCTTTCAATAATACTTAACATACCTCATTATAAAAAAAAATGCCAGAATACAGTACCAGCCAAATTATTATGGTGACAGAAAAGTTAGACATAAATCAGCCTAGAAGTTAGTTTATTGTGTTACGTTTAATATTGAATGAATATATATGCATTACGTACAAAGTACTTAGTTATAGATGTCCACTCATGGCTTTTAGTACTTTGTATGTCTAACTTTAGCAGCTATGACTGCCTTTATACGTCTTGGCATCCCTTGGACGTACTTCTGAATCAGTCGTTTCATTTCATCACTGATGCCATACACCAATTTATCGATCAATTAGTTGAATCTTGTTTGTTGCTGCAATTTTGTTGACTCTAGTCTTCATGTCATGCCATATTTCCTCAATTGGGTTCAGGTCAGGACTGTTTCTTGGCCATGGTAGGACTTCCAAGCCTATCTCTTCAAAGTAACTCATTACCCTACCAGCCGTGTGACAAGGAGCGCCGTCTTGCATGACGACACAGTTACCATCTGGGAACCATTGTTCTAACTGTGGCTGCATTCTTGTTTGTACTACATCCAGGTATTGGTACTGGTTCATATTGCCTTTAACGATATACAAATGGCCAGGTAATTTGATGGAGATCATGCTCTACATCATCACCTTTAAAGGGTGTTTCACACACTCCTTCACAAACCGTGGTGAAAACTGAATTGGTTTCCTCCTCTCGAACTGAAAGTTGTCTGTCATGATTTCAATGGTTGATTCATCAGTAAAGGAGACACGTGCACAATTTTCTTCTGTCCAATCTTTAAACTGATTCGCCCACCGTAGACGTTACTTTCTCATTGCCTGAGTAAGCTTAGTCTTCTTTCATTGACGGTATGCCACGTACCCGGCATTCAGTAACCGTCTTCGAACTGTTCTTGCAGACATGTTTACGCCACGTTCCCCCATTCCTGCATTTAGTTCAACAGATGATTTCTTTCTACTTGCCTTGCACAATCTTAGTAGAACACGTTCATCCTGAGGTGTTGAAATCCTCTTTCGTCCACGTTATTTTTTTTACGATTTCACGTGTATGTGCCTGCAGTTTCAAATGAGCGTTTTACCATGTGCAAATCCTGCTGTGAAACGTTCAAATCCTGTGCTATTACAGTTTGACTTTTGTCAGTACACTTTAATAATATTTCCATCTGCCCGCGTTTTAGTGGCGATAAGTCTCCTCTCTTACCCATGAATTGCCACATAATGGTTTCGAAGACAAAGAACATGACTAATAAGTATTGGGATTATTCTTTTAGTCAACTTACTCTTTTAAGAAATTAGCTATTTCTCTTTTCATTTTATCCAAACAGTCAGAGAACGCATGCTACATTTTTTGCTGCTTCATCGCAGCGCCGGCCTGTTTACAATTCTCCGGGCCTTTTTCGCCGTGATGAGTTGTTTCAAAGCAGTTCCTGCGTGTAAAACACACTTTTTAAAGGTCTATTGGTGGCGCTGGTGGTACGCGAGTGTATTGTGTCTTGCCACAGCGTGACGTTCACTTTATCGTGATTCGTTCAGACACCTAACTGTACAAATCACGGTATGTTTATGCAAATAATCACTGGATTTTTAGATTAAATATTTAAACTTAACAGCCTTAGGGCAAACTCAACAATGTTTAGCCAGAAAATGAAAAACAGAAAGCCGTCAGGGTCACATTCATGTTCCAATCACAGAGTCCCATTTGTCGGTGGCGCTAAATATAACAAAACACGAAAATAGACGGAGAAAATTCAGTTACCATAACAATTTGGCCAGTACTAGTTTACATCTACAGGATATCTATTCAAGCTACAATAATCTTGTTAGACTATGGAATCAACATGTAGCTTGTTACTAGTAAGAAGATTGTTTGTCACTTTGAATAAAAGTAATGAAGCATACGAACCTCTTTAGATACATGAGTGAAATAATCCTGCAAACCTGCATAGTAACCAAAAAACGAATCGAAGCCTCGACTAGTAGGCAGGTACTCTTTCTTGAAAAATCCGAGATGCCACTGTAAAAATTAAATAACTATAAATAATCACAAGCTAATGTTAAAAATCCTAATGTCTTACGCAAACATTTTTTACTTCGCAGAACTACTAATGTTGTCAATGATAAAGTGATGTATTAATCATTTATCTTGAAAAGTAAGTTAGTAATGGATGAATCCAACATTTTTATAACAATACTAGCAAGCTACGTCCGCTACGCTGGTCAATTTCTTATACCGAACTTTTAATCAAACAAAATATTGACATTTCATAATTCACTTTTTTATTTTAACAGAATAATAAGACTACTATAATTTGTGACTCGTGCTATAGCCAATATACACGCCAGGACACGTCGCTCTTATCATTATCTTTATAGGCATGGAGGTTTTGCTATGGTACTCCATTGGGAAATTTGGTAATTTTTCAAATTCAATATTTGAAAAATGGCATAATCATTAAATTTGAAATTTATATCAAGAAAAATGCAATTTTTTACCTTTCAAACGCAGTTTGTCTAACACTTTTTTGAGCACTTTTCGAGCTATTACTTTTTTTCAGTAACTTCAAATGTTTCATTTTCCGAGATTAATCTGTGACAACAATTAGCGAAAAACCCAGTCGTCAGCAATGCATAGTTTTTTATTAAAGAGGCTGTTGGAGCAGGGATTGTCACCACCAAATTGCCACCATCACTTTTGAAATCGGTTCTGTAGTTCCAGAGATTCCATAGAAATTGTAATTTAGAATGTTTTTAGAATGATTTCGCTCATTTCAACCTTTTAAATTTCGATTTTTTTCTATTTTGTTTTTAGAGAGCATTTACATCTTATAAATAACTCCAACGCCAAATTTCAAATTTCTAGCTCCTTCAGTATAGAAAAGATCGCAATTTTAGAACGTTTTTCGCTCCTGAACCCCCTGGAATTAGTGACAACGACATAAAATATAGCCTATGTTGAAGCAGGGGTTGTCACCATCAATTTGCCACCATCACTTTTGAAATCGGTTCGGTAGTTCCAGAGATTCCATAGAAATTGTAATTTAGAATGTTGTTAGAACGCTTTTCGCTCATTTCACCCTATTAAATAACGATTTTTTTTTTAATTTTTGTTCTTAGAGAGCATTTACATCTTATAAGTAACTACAACGCCAAATTTCAAATTTCTAGCTCCTTCAGTATAGAAAATTTCGCAATTTTAGAACGTTTTTCGCTCCTGTATCCCCCCCCTGGGGTTAGTGACACCGACATAAAATATAGCCTATGTTGGAGCAGGGGTTGTCACCATCAATTTGTGCCATTACTTTTGAAATCGGTTTGGTAGTTCTAGAGATTCCATAGAAATTGTAATTTAGAATGTTTTTAGAACGCTTTTCGCTCATTTCACCCTTTTAAATTTCGAATTTTTTTTTATTTTGTTCTTAGAAAGCATTTACATCTTATAAGTAGCTACAATACCAAATTTCAAATTTCAAGCTCCTTCAGTATAAAAAAATCGCAATTTTAGAACGTTTTTCGCTCCTGCAACCCCTGGGGTTAGTCGGCACCGACATAAAATATAGCCTATGTTGGAGCAGGGTTTGTCACCATCAACTTCCACCATTACTTTTGAAATCGGTTCGGTAGTTCCAGAGATTACCCCCTACAAACAAACAAACAAACAAACAATCTTTACTCCTTTATAATATTAATATAGATACATGTCAGGACACTTTGCCGTTATCATTATCTTTATACGCTTGAAGGTTTCGCTATGGTACTCCATTGTGAAATTTGGCAATTTTTGAAATTCAATATTTGAAAAACGACATAATCATTAGATTTGAAATTTATATCAAGAAAAATACAATTTTTTACCTTTCAAATGCCGTTTGTCTAAGAATTTTCTGACAAATACTTTTCGAGCTATTAATTTTTTCAATAACTTCAAATGTTTCATTTTCCGAGATCGAAAAGACGAAATGACCTAAAACTTTTGACCCCCCCCCCCATTTAAACCCCTTAGTTTGTGAATTTTAAAAATCTGTGAAAGATGTGCTTAACTTTCTTCTACTAGATTTGTTATCCCGAATTTCACGTTTTTAACTAAAACTACTCTTGAGATATGGCGAAAAGACGAAATGACCTAAAACATTCGAACCCCCATTTAACCCTTTAAGTTGTGAATTTTTAAAATCTGTGAAATATGTGTTTAACTATCTTCTAGTAGATTTGTTATACTGAAATTCACGCTTTTAACTAAAGCTGCTGTTCAGATATGACGAAAAGGTGAAATGACCTAAAATATTTGACCCCCCATTTAATCCCCTTAGTGGTCGAATTTCTAAAAACGCTGAAATACGTGTTTACTTATTTTTTTAGTAGATTTGGTATCCCGAATTTCACGCTCCTACCTAAAACTGCTGCTGAGGTATGGCAAAAAGACGAAAGGATTTAAAATTTTCAACCCTCATTTAACCCCCTAAGGGTGGAAATTTTTAAAAACCCCTTGTTAGTGGGTGCCTACATTGTGTAAGAAACATGTCTACCAAATTACATTGCTCTAGGACCAATCCATTCTTCCATTGCTATAGTAACGGATGTATTTTTAGAAATTCTCACTTGAATTGTTAGATTTTGACGTCAAAGAATTCGCCAAATTAGAAAAATGTGCAATATCTCACGAACTATTTGACTTATGAGTATTTAATTGATACCATTCGATTCAGCATACAAAAATACATTAAAATATGTTATCATTTGTCACGTAACTATAATACCCGATTTTTAAGGAATTTTTTAAAAGTTTGTTCCCCTTTTTACCCCCTTTAGGGGTGGAGTTTTTGAAAATCCCGTCTTAGTGCGCCTCTACATACTAAGAAGTATTTTTCCTGCAAGTTTCGTCGTTGTAGGTTAAGTAGTTTTGGCTGTGCGTTGATCATCTAGCCAGAAAGGACTTTCTTTTATAGATATAGATGATACTACTGATGCTTTAAAGTTCCGTTAGTGCATAAAGCGTCAAAGGAAATATTTCAATACTCTTGCGTCTACCAGTTAAAATTAATGACAAAATATTTTTTGTTAGTATTCCCAGAAAATTTATAAAGATTTTTCTTTATTAATAAATGTGAGATTAAAATGTTTCTTTATATTTATATTCTATATATTTATAAGTGTACTGAAGAACTTAGTTAGTCTATCTCAACAACTACAAACTTTTTAATTAAATTTCTGATACCCTATATAGGTATAAAGGTAGTCACTAATATTTTTTTTATATTGCTTTTACGATTTTCTACTTTTACGATGTTTCCAAATAGAAATAGAAATACAGATTAAATGATACACAAATTAGTAACAAGTAGAGAAGTATTTATATTTTTAATTAAGCACAAAATATGAATTTCTTAAATTTAGATAAAAATATTGTTTAACAAAACATAATGAAAATTCTGTTTATGCTTGTATTTCATGGTGCACTAAAATTTAACCTAAAAATAATATTTTATTTGCACTCATAAGCTAATCTTCTATTTCCAGCTGAAAATTGCAACTTAGGAACATGAAAGATTAAATAACTAAAGAAAGTTAGTTTTTCCTTCGAATAGTTGAGTTTCGGTGAGTTCATTTACACGAAAATTTTCAAATTAGTTTAAAATAAATTTTCATGATTTCTTTATCAATAATGTTTGGCTATTAATAGAATTTTTTGGCGGAAAATTCCATCGCGCACAGCTTTCAAGAAAACGTTGCAGAACAGTCATTGCGAAAATTAAAGAAATGTAATCCACTACTATATGCATCAACTAACTAATGCCAATGCCGCCAGTCGAAATTATCTCTTGGTTTTTTGGAGAAGGGGGGCTGGGGAAGGTACAGTATTTCGAATTCTCAGTTGCGAATTTTTGGGATACTCAACACAACTGCCGAATACCATTTACGTCAAATAAATTATTTTTCTAAAAGTTACAGAATTAAAAATTTAAATAACGCATTTTTAGCGTTTTCTCACAATAAAAAAGAAAAGACGGGTTTTTAATTCTAGAAAATGCCAGAAATCCATAAAATACAATGTATTTGTTACGAATAATGTAAAAAAAAAGAAAGAAAGAAAGTTCATTTTATAAAATGCCTTGGCAATATTCAGAATGTTTCTTTTTTTTTTTTTTTTTTTGGCAATGTATAAAATATCCGAGTTATTTTAAATATCATTTTCTTGTGAATTGTATATAATCTCTAGGTAATATAAAAAGAGATATGCTATTTAGGCAAAGTATTAATAGAGAGTCGTGAACAGGTTCTTACGAAAAAGACGTACATTCTGTTGAATGACAAATGCGTGTAATAAAAGAGAGTCAGGAAAATATTTTGTTACAAAAACGTTTATGGAAATGAAAGAAAAAAATTAAATCATAGAGCTTTCTCATAGAGAAAACAGAAAAAAAAATTAGCAATCTACTTGTTGCAACAAGAAAAGAATACGCGGTTTTCTAAATTGCGCTTACTTGTTTTATTCACAAAAAATACATTTTGAAAAGAGTTCCATGAAAAGACATACACAAATGTAAAAAGTCCTTCCGGCCTGTACCGGGAGGAAAAGGTAGCTTTCCTATATCTTCATTTTAAAATTTTAGCTAATGTTACTCGTAACAGCAAGCTAAAATGCAAAGAAACATTTACAAAAGATTCGTTAATACTGAATTTGAATAAGAAATTCACCAAATTATTGAGCAATAGCCAAATTGGCTTCATTTATGAAGACTTATTTTGGTCGCCAAATTTGGAGATATTTCGCCAAGTGTCGCCGATTTTGCAAATTTTGTCGCCAATGTCGCCAATTTTGGCGCTAACGTATATGAAAATATAGTTTTATGCGTATGATTGGGAAAATTATTACAACAATGAAAGAAAATAATTTGCGAGTAATCGCGTTAATGTGCTGTCTTGTTTCAAAATGTCAGCCACCCTAGAATTTCAAACTGCTCTATCTCAGCCATTTTTTAAGACAGAGGTAAACCAAAAAATGCTCTGGAATCCTTGTATCAAGGCCTAATACGTAATTAAAAAATAGATTTGAATTTTTAACTTTTTTGTATATTTATTTTAGTTTTAAATTTTTAAATGGCCGCTATCTTGAAACAAAATGGCGGACCAAGCTGGCCAACGAACTCGGTCGAGACATTGGTGAGCTTAATACACACAATTAGTTTCATCAAAATCGATTAATAAATACGAGCGTTATCGTATGACATAGGACAGATATATATATAAATATAAATTTACACAATATAATAAACAACATTAATTATAATTTTCCAATAAAAAATTTTACCATTCACAAGACATATAAATATAATCGCACACTTGGACGTAAAAATTTTAATTACAATTCTTTTGTAAAAAATTTGGTCTCTTCAAAGAATTACCCATGTTATTGTAATGACCCAAAATATCAAAAGTATATAAATACAACACATGGTCATATCATTACTGGTGATCTTAATATTGTAGAACAACCTATTTTACAAAACTTAATGCATAATGGCACAAAATTTCGTCTTCCATATAAGTGTAATATCAAATCCATAATATTGCAGTTTATTCAAGATATTGATTTGTTTATATATAAAATTGCTGTTGATTACAATAAACCAATCGAATATTTCAGTGAATGGAGATTTTCTGTAATTGATAAATTAAAAAATGAAATTATAAAAAATTATCATCATATTACACATGCAGCTTTTAAAAACATAAATAAACATATATCAGAATTACAAAACAAATTTATAATTACTTATGTAGATAAATCTCCAAATAATTATGCTATCATTTGTAAAGAATACTATAAAGTGTTAATTCACAATGCAATCAACACAAGTAATATTTTTAATAAAACTAAATTAAATATTGAAATAAATAACAGAAAATTATTAAATTATCACAAATTACTAAAAATCAAATGTAATAATTTTAATTATCCATATCTTGTTATAATTCCAAAATTTCATAAAAATCCTATTAAATTTCGCACTGTTACCATCGGTTGTAACACATATAATAAAAATGCAAGCAATTTACTACTTAATATTTTAAAGCAGATATATGATATAACGTTAAAACATAATAACCAACATTCAACTCATTAATAAAATACATAATATCAATCCGGTAAAATTCATAAAAACATTGGATTTTAATGATTTATTTAATAACATTGATATAAAAGACTTACATAAAACAATGTGTATATTATTTAAAGAATTTAAATCTCAATTAAAATTAAAAGAACATATTTCAGTAAATTTTTTTAAAACTTTACTAAATTTTACATTGCATAATAATTACATTATGTATGACAATATTATCTATAAACAATGCCAGGGAATTCCGCAGGGCGGAACCGCATCTAGTATTCTCTCTGACCTTTACTTATATTATTATGAAAGAAATATAAGTCCGAACAATGATTATGTATTTTATCGCTATATTGATGACATTATCATATTTTATTTCAATGAAAAAAATTGCACATCACCACTCAATTTTTATCCTACTCAGCTTAAATTAAGCGAAAATGATTTAATTAATAATAATATAAACTTTCTTGACTTAAAAATTAATATTACTAATAATTATAAATTAATTTTTGATATTTATGATAAGAGATTTGATTTCCCATTTAAAGTAAATATTTTTACCAATTATGCTTCATGTTTACATAAATCTGTTTATAAAAATATAATTATCAATTATCTACATCGTATAAAATACTTATGCTCAGATATAAATAAAAACAAAAATATTAGATATATTCGAGATCAAGCAAAAATATATGGATATCCAATTTTTATGATAAATTCAATCATCAACTCTTTTAAATAACATTTATTATATAATTTAAATATAAACATGGTATGTAATAAATTATTGTTTTAGTGTGCGATAACATATAACAAAAGATATAGAAAATAATAATTATAACATACATTATTACAATTATAACATATTAGGAAATTTAATATTTAATATTTGTTTGAACATTATATACACTTTATGTAGAAAATTACAAATATAACATACATAATTACAATTATAACATATTAGGAAATTTAATATTTGATTGAACATTATTTATACTTTGTATAGTTGTGATTGTGCGTTGCCGATCACCTCTGTTTAAGGTATTATTGATGTGCAGTTTTCATACATTTATAAATTAACTTATACAATAACAAATTAAATTATACAATGATAACATTGGTGATTATAACTCATATATATATATCTATTTGCAATATATATAAAAATAAATATATATAGTTTTTATTTTTGTCTATGAATAATTAAAATTAACAAGTATTTTAATTACTGCATTGCATTAATTTGATTGAAAAACAGTAGTAATACTATTAATTATCAACATAATAAATTTTGAGATATTTTGAATTGTTTATGAATTATTTAATTAGATATTTAAATTAATCTATAAATATAAAATATATTTACAATGTAGTATAAATTAAACATTAATTATTTAAAAACAAGTCTAATATATATTTAAGTAGTAGTAAAAATAAAACATTAATTATTTAATAAATGTCTATAATATCAGTGGATTAACACAGCTGGCAGCAAAAATAATTTGAATTAAAATAATATCTCTTTTACATAATATATTCTTGTTAAGAATATCTGAAATGCTGTGCAAGTTGAATTAATTCTGTGTAGATTTATTCATATAGTAGTATTATATTTTATTTGAATTTTAAGTAAAACTACAAGTTAGTATTGTTTTTTAAAGTTTATTTATATAAATAAATCTAATGAAGTGAGTATGTAACTAATAAAGTGGATATTTAACTAAATATTAATTATGAACTATTATAATACCAATAGATGGCGACACTTTACCTTTCAGGTAGTTGTAGATAATATTGTTAATATTATATTTAATTTAACTATAGAGGGAGCTATTGATTGTATATTAATTTTACTTTCAGGAATTAAAATTGGATGGAGTAATATATATTCACGGATATAAATTTGTTATAAGTGTATTAAAACCAGAATTATTTTGAGTGTTTTTGAATCATTTTGTGATTGGGTGTCATTTATGGGGTTGTTTTTTAAAAAAAGTGTGCTCTCAACTTGTCTTACAAATCATTTCTCTCAACTCGACTTAGTTAACATGTATGATGCATTGCCATGTGGATGTGAATATTATGTAGACGTTGTGACATTTTAAGGATTCTGTATAATTATTGTGAGTAAAATATTTTATCTACACTTTACGCGTTCATATTTCCAATTTTATTATTTCAAAACTGTTATCTCGTGGTAATTTAGTGAGGTGTTAATTACAGTTTTTTGGATAATCGATGTGAGTGAAATATATTGTATTTTCTTAATGGTTTTTTATTTCCTATTTAAATATTTCCAAATTTTAATATTTCCAATTGTTGTCTGGTAATAATTCAGTGTACCTGGATGATTCTACTGATCTTAGCATTATGCCAGTAGAATTATGAAACACTGAATTATTATTTAAAACACATGTGGGTGCATCCAGGCTGATGAGTACATGTGCATGTGTTTTTCCATGTCCAATTCATATTTAATTCTCATGTGGTCCAATTTTCCATTGTGTATGGTTCATATTTAATTTGTTAATCCATTTGTGTTTACTTAATTGCAACTCCAATTTATAATTTTTTTTTTCCCCTTTCTCTCTATTTCTTTTTTCAATATTCTTTTGGTATGAGTAAAATTTGGCCAATTACCATTGAAGCATCAGCTATGGTAATATTATGTTTGCACATGTTAATTATTAGCTATGTGGTATTCTGTATACACAGTATCATTGATTATCTCTTTGGAGATTTAAGTAGAATAGAACTTGATATGTTTTTTGAAATTCATAGATATTATAATTATATATATATATATATATATATATATATATATATATATATATATATATATATGTGATATGTTTTTTGAAATTCATAGATATTATAATTATATATATATATGGATATATATATATATATATAAATCAACATTTGAACGTAGGGTGGTTTTGGGGTCTGGGGGTCGTGATCGGTGAAAATACATCGAAATTTTCCGGAACTGCTTTCCTCCGAACGGCTGCAATAGGTAGCTTTATACTTTTAGGTAGCTTTTAATACAAAAAAGTATAAAGCTACCTATTGCAGCCGTTCGGAGGAAAGCAGTTCCGGAAAATTTCGATATATTTTCACCGATCATGACCCCCAGACCCCAAAACCACCCTCCGTTCAAATGTTGATTTATATATATAGATATATCCATATATATATATATCTGACCTATGTCATACGATAACGCTCGTATTTATAAATCAATTTTGATGAAACTAATTATGTGTATTAAGCTAACCAATGTCTCGACCGAGTTCGTTGGCCAGCTTGGTCCACCATTTTGTTTCAAGATGGCGGCGACTTAAAAATTTAAAACTAAAATAAATATACAAAAAAGTTAAAAATTAAAAATTTTTAATTGAGTGTTAGGCCTTGATACGAGGATTCCAGAGTATTTTTTGGTTTACCTCTATCTGAAAAAATGGCTGAGATAGAGCAGTTTAAAATTCTATGGTGGCTGACATTTTGAAACAAAACAGCACATTAAAGCGATTACTCGCATATTATTTTCTTTCATTGTTATAATAATTTTCCCAATCATACGCATAAAACTATATATTCATATCCGTTAGCGCCAAAATTGGCGACATTGGCGACAAAATTGGCAAAATTAGGCGAAATATCGCCAAATTTGGCGACCAAAATAAGTCTTCATAAATGAAGCCAATTTGGCTATTGCTCAAAAATTTGGCGAATTTCTTATTCAAATTTAGTATTAACGAATCTTTTGTAAACGTTTCTTTGTATTTTAACTTGCTGTTTTCGTTTAACATTAGCTAAAATTTTAAAACGAAGATATAGGAAAGCTACCTTTTCCTCCCGGTACAGGCCGGAAGGACTTTTTTGTTTTGAAAGCTACCTAAAAATAAATAAATACTAAATTCTTTCTGAAAAAAAAGAGAAGAAAAGTAACAAGGAAGGCTGTGTGTTTTTGTTATGAAAAGTGGTCGTCGGTATAAAAGAAAAGTACCGCTATTTATGTGAGTAAAATGTGGACTCATCCTGTACGTTTATATAACGTCTTCAATACGAAATTTTAAAGAAAAACGCAGCATCGCATATCAATACATAAATAGCTATTGGCATAAACTATCACGCTGAAAAACCACTTACCTTTCCAATAGCATGTGTGCGGTACTTGAACGCTTTTAAATATTGCGGTAAAATATTTTCTGTCAAAGGTAAGCCCCATGGCGAAAATGCAGGTATCACCGAATGCTGGAAACCTTCGAATAATAAAACAAGAAATAAAAATCATACATCAAGCATAGATAATGAAACGCTATCCAACTTTGCCAGAATGCTGTAATGGAACGTCACAGTTTAAAAAGTTATGTTCTTTGTAAATTAGCTATCTTCATTGGGGGCATAACCATATGGGGCAAAAACGAAACCTTGGATATATGCTGCCATGAAGTGACATTAGAAACAAATTATAAGTAGGATATCATAATAATAAGCAACAGATTAAACTGTTAGATTTATTTCACCAAAAATGGGACTTGGCACTGTGTTGCCCGACCCCCTCAATTAATCAATATGTTCCACATGATTAATAGTTTAATGTATGTTTACATTGACCCATAATGTTAAGTAAATTGTGTTTTTTTTTTCTATTTTTCGTCAACGGCAACATGCTAGAGTGAAGTTTGGCATTAGAATACAAAGGAAAGAAAAATATTATAATTACGGCAATACAAAGGTCAGTCTTGCATCCCATTGATGGTGTCCAGCACTCTAAAGTAAGAAACTGCAGTGGCGAGCACTGCTATATCAAATCTTACCTCGGGGATTTCAAGGGCCAATAATAAGGGATAAATGCTCAGCCAGTTACATTCAAGCGGTCAAGACAGTCCCTCTTAATAAAGTTTTAAATTGCTGTACTCACAATTTATGAATATTAATATAATAGAGACTTAGGTGTAGTACAAAGGTGCAATCACAGAGATGACTTCGAAATTACGGAATTTATGTTACGGTCTTTTATTCTTAACTACAACTACATGTATCGCTTTGCGATGCATCCTCGATTGAAGAGAACTCTTCTCTTCACTTCTGAGAGCGCGTTCATATAATGGCTCATTTGCTGATAGCCATAAATTTATTCCAAAGTTTAACCTAAGGTCCCTCACAGATATTTTTTGTTTTTGTGCACGGACTAAATGGAATACAGAAAGGTGACTTCGTGCATGTGCACTCCTGATGATGTGACTGTTCTCATATTTTATCGAGGTATTTTTCATTTTAATTGCTTGTTCTCAATTGAATTATTTTTCGTATGTTAAGTAGTGCTGCTAATCGTAAATAAGCCGAATATAAAAGACGGAGAAGGAGAACAGTTTTAGTAAAACATCGTCGACTAGATGCATATCTATATTATAAAGTACAAACGTGTCCGTGCGTAACGCTGACGTCATTTTGTGAATGGCAACAGTTGACGATGAAATTTCGGTTTTGCGAATTTTGGTACTGCAATTTGTTTAATTTCTAAACATCGCACATTTTAAATTTTTACACCGTTATATAGGAAAATAATCTACTTTCAAATGCAATCTGTTTGAAAACTGTATCTTAATTGACTGATTTATTATAGCATTTAAATTAAATTTCAAGAATGATTTTAAAAAAAGTATATCGCTTGCAGAAGATTAAAAAATATTAATCTGTTTGCACTTTAAACAATATGAAAAGTTCAGCATTTGTCTCCAGCAAATATTCAATAACAAAATTAAAACTTCAATAAGGAATAAATAAAAAAGTATAAATAAAACACAAATTTAACAGACATGTAATTGAAATAAACGCTTAAAACTGCTGAAATTACATATGATGATAATAATAATAATAATAATAATAATAAACTGCTGTAAATAACAAAATTTTTAGCGATTTCTTTGGCTATTAACTTCTGGCACGAAGGCCAATACGAAATTAATGAATTTATTAAATTTCAAAATTTTATTTGTATGAATATGTAGTTGACACATTTTATTTAAACATGCTTTTTGGTGTTGTTAAGGGGCAATCGAAAAAAATAATTAAATCTAAAAAATCTATTAGAATTTTCAATTTAAAAAAATTGTTTTCACCTATATTCTATATCCCGGGTTGGTTGCCCTAGTATTATTAACATCAAAAGTGAACGGTGTAAAAACCTAAAAATACAAAAGAAATCACAGTTAAAAAAAGTAATGATACTCTGGAAATTGAAAATTTCGACAGGCCAAAAAAAAAAAGGATCGTAACTGCAAAAGTGAACAGTGTGAAACTGAAAATAGAGATGAAATTTGAAAAAATAATGATAACGCGGGAGGTGAAAATTTCGATGTTCTGGGGGGGGGGGGGAAAAGATATAAACAGCAAAAGTGAATAATCTAAGACTGTAGTGAATAATATAAATCCGTAAATACAGATGAAATTACAGTTAAAAAATAATGATTATGCGGGAGCTGAACGTTTTGTATTACCGGATGAAAATGAAAGTAACAAAAAAAGTGAATAGTGTAAACCTGTAAATACAAATGAAATTACTCTTCAAAACCGTAGTGATAATCCGAAAGACAAAAACTTCAAATGATGTGTAGGATTTGCGTTCTTTAATGCCGTGAATTTGTTAATTTTTGTTCCTAATAAAGATCCATTTTCTGGGGAAAACACTGAGTAACTCGGAATTACTTTATAAAAATGCTATAAATTAAAACAAGAATGCTTGCTTTTCTCAGTCCTCGCGGCGATATACCGACGGAACAAAACGATCTTGCAGCAAGAAATTGTTCATGAGGATATTAAAGAATGGATAAATTGTCAACCCTGAATACCTAGTTTATTCACCAAGCCAAGGATCATTCTTCGATGCATTTTCGATTCCAACCCATTTGCAGTTATTCCTTCCAAAATAAAGATACAAATACAGTCTACTTGGGAATTCTGTTTATAGTTTATCGTGCAATGAAAGAATTTTTAAAATCGATTCAGTATTCGCAGAGTATATGTCCTACATACAAATAAATGTTCCTTTTTTTACGGTATTAGTATAACTTAAATAACCATAAAAATTAAAATATCGTTAATTAAAAAGTTAGAAATATTGGTTTACTATATTTCACTGTCATTTTTATGTGGCAAAAGCCTTTCATCATAGAAATGATTGGTACATGCGTTTCCTCTTACTACTCAGAAAACTTGTATTTAAAACTGGAATGAGAAATAATTGGTTTTTCTTCTTTTATATATTTTAAATTTTAAATTAAAAAAAACACTGTTCGTGCGCATCAGCGTCTTAGAAGTTATCCCTATGCAAAATTTCAAGTGTTTATTCTGATAGTCTCAGAGAAATCACAATGAAAGTAAAACTATAGAATCTTTTCCCTATTTCTATCCCTAAAAATTACATGCAAATTTAGAACTTTTTAGAACTTTTTCCGCGCATTTCACCCTTTTAAATTATGATTATTTTACAAACCATTCTTAGCGAGCATTTACACCTTTAAATTAACCCAAGCTCTTTAATGCAGAACCATGCAAATTGAAAGTGTGTTGCCCCTTCATGTAGCACAGAAAACACAATTTTAGAGCAATTTTTCCTCCTGCACCGACCGGAAATGCAGACTATTTAAGCTAAGACTATATGTCACCATCATTTTGCAACCATTACATTTGAAATCGGATCGTTAGTTCCAGAGATTACTCTTATCCCCCTTACAACAAACACACTAACAAACAAACATTTCATTTTTATAATATTAGTGTAAAAAAGAAAGGATATATATAGATAGATTGGGTGTTCAAAAACCAAAAGAAAATATTAGAAAATAATATAAAAGTATAAATAATTAAATAATAAAAATACGAAAAATATTTCATTAGGCTGACATAAAATTTAAAAAACGCACATTAAATTGACAAATGCAAACTAATTTAAGAGTTATATTTTGCGTAAGATAAGGAAAGAATCTATAAACGTATTTCAAAAAATTTAATATATACATATATATATATATATATATACATATATACTAGAGATGAGACGGCCTCAGTCCGAGTCTGTGATCCCGAAAGAGGCTCGGGTTCAATTTTTATACCAGTGTTCGGACTCGTGAAAATTTATTCGCATATTGGAAAATAGAAAAAAAAAACTTACTATTTCAATAAAATAACTTAGGCAAAGTTGTTAAAAAGTTTAAACTCTTTTGAAAATCAGTTTGAAAGGGAATTTAAATGTTATTCATGGGATAGAAGGGGAAATATTCTTTAGACATTCTGATTCTGCCAGTGTTAGTAACATAAAGAAGCCCTTGATATCCCTTGTCTCTCTAGCGTTCTGTTTGAAGTCCTTTTCAATAATTATTGCAAAACACTACCTATTTCTTTCTGCCATAGTTGTGCAATGATATTTAAAAAAATAAAAATAGTGACTTTTGTAGATTTCTGCCACTGGTTGGGTTAAGTGTCAAATTTGCTATTATAAACAAATTTTTAGCTACATGAAAATAACGGAACGTTGTCATGAGGGAGTATATGGGATTACTGCTTATTTCTATGTAAGAAGCAATTTTTAAATGAGAAAATTAATCTTAAAACAATTTAAAAGAGAAATTAACAATTTTTCTGCTGCTTGCTTTCGGTAGTGGGTTCGGACGGGCTCAGGCTCTGATAACACAAAATTTTGAAAAAAAGTGACCGAACACATCTCTAATAAAATGTATTCTGCCAAAGCAGCTATTTTTGTACATTGACCACACGTCTTTCGTCTTCGCAATTTTTGAAGTGAAAACTTCTTTAGGCGCGTTGGGCATTTTTTGAGATGGGAAAAAATCATTGAACTCGCGACACTGTTACTGTGACCGACACCTCTGTATATAAGTATGTATATGTATTGTGTATAGTTAGGTATGAGGTAGGGCGGGGCGTGCGCGCCGTATGCTTGCCTTTGCGCTATTGCACCGCGGTATAGTAAGCGCAGAAAAATGTAAGCGGTATCGTAAGCGGTATAATAAGCTGTATAGTAAGCGGTATAGTAAGCGGTATAGTAAGGGGTACAGTAAACGCAGAAAAATGTAAGCGGTATAGTAAGCGGTATAATAATGCAGAAAAATTTAAGCGGTATAGTAAGTGATATAGTGCGACTGAAGTCTGGTGCCCGAAATTTTTGTATGTAAAATAATATGCATTATTTTTCATGTACAATAGCGCATTAAATGAAATTTTTTTTGTAGTGTTAGTTTATAATAATGAATAAAAAAAACACTTCATTTAAAAGTATTTCCTGCACAATAAAACATTTCCTGACGATTCAAAAAATACACACGTAATTGCTCAAGTTTTCACTTCTGTCGGCACTCCCGGAGTGCCATTTTTTTTTTTTTTTTTTTTTTTTTTAGTATTTATTTATTTTTAAAAAAATATTGCACTTATTAATTGATCTACTCATCTTTGTGACTTGTTGAGAAGAAGAAAAATAAAAGTTTTACGAACCAATTCGTATCGGGTACTTTCCCGTCATGAGACTTCCTCTGCTAGGTGAACAAAGGGGCTGAACATAATACTGGTCGAGGATTATGCCATCTTTAGCAAGGACGTCCACATTAGGCGTCGGAATCTGCTTCGAACCGTGGAAACTGACGTCATTCCAGCCCTGATCACAGAAAAAAGTAAATTATATATTTTATGTAAATATATTGTGTTTAAAATTGTTAGGTAGCTATAATTATTTTTCATAACAAAATAAGCAAGTGCATGAACTTTTTACATGTTTATATAAGAACCACAAACCGACATTTATAAAGTCATCAAAATTTAGTGAAAACTTTATTTTATTACGTTTATTTCATAATGCAGAAACTGAAGCATATGGAATGATTCTATGTAAGTAACTGCACTAGAATAATTAGTACAAAAATACCAACAGATAAATTCACTATACCTATCATATTAGCGAAATTATTAACATAGCTATAGCTTTTAAGTTAGCCTGGAAATTCTGCAATGTGGTGCTATATATGTCCAATATGTTGTTTTGGTACAGTATTTTAAAATTAAATTTTCCTTTGTGATTCACAAAACAACGCTTAGAGGATACATTTTATTGTTATAAAACTTTTTTTTAAACTAGTCGTTGGGGGCCACCGTAATACTTACCCATCATGGATATGCATAATATAAAATATTAAAATAAAACATGTGTAAACTACTTATAAAATGCATTGCAATTCGAATAAAATCGTGGCTTGATGACGTCATAAACTTTAAAGGTTCGATTACTGAATTGCTTAAAAGAAACCTCCTTATAACTCCAAAAACAATAATCCTATTAACTAGCAGTTTATTGCATCTGAATAAGCGTCTCATTTCCAATTCAAATATATCTTTGAATTGAAATTTGGTTGAAATACAGGGTCATGAAAAATCGAAGAGTGTGGAAATAGGATTACAAATATCTCGGCAACTCATTATCCGATCGATTTCATTCTTCATGCAAAATGTATGTTTTTTTTTATTGTCTTTTATATTCACTTCTTAAAATAAACAATTTCGAAAATTTTTGTCTACCTTTTATCAGAACGAATATTTCGAGAGTCCGAAAAAAGTAGTTTCGGATAATCGAGGTTACTGAAATTCTATAAGCTTCTTCCCATTATTACATACTAAGTATATACCAAATTTCAAGTCTCTATCTCAATTTGTTCGGGAGATAGAGCGTTTACAGACACACAGACGGACGGCAATTTTTTTTCTAAAAATATGTTTTTCGGAATCTCCAGTGTCTGAAACGTGTAAATCCGTCAAATTTTTTTTTCGATTTTCAAAACGATTACAATATTTCCCCTATACTACATATGATGGTTAAGTAATATCAGTAAAGAGACCAAGCCAGTTACCATTATTAGAAATAGGGTACTCACAGCTTTGCGTCATTCTACAGATAATGTTACTTTTTCGGTTTCTTGTAATTCAGTTTTGATGGAATATCAATTAAAAATATGTTTTACACATTTTTAAATAATATGGCACACTAACAAAACCCGCGGCTTTGCAAGTGTAACTGTTGAAATATGCCTAGTAATATTTTTGTGTCTATTTACTACATTAGGGTAGATTATATTACTACAGATAATTTAAATATTACTAATAAGGTAGCATTTTGAGGATAATGAATTCTGGTACTGCTTAGGTAAATATGAAATGTTTGAATTAATAAGAAAATTTTCATTCTAATTCTTTATAGCTATCACCTTACAAAAAGGAAAAGCAATGTAGTCTATTTGGTAGTATAGTTATCCGCTGTTTATCCGCTATCAAACAATGAAATAATTTTTTTAATCTATTCAGTAGTTTTGAAGTTTATTTCCTACAAACAATCAATTGCTTCGGTTTCACGGTATTAGAATAATTTGAATCACTATAAAAAATATAATACCGTTAATTAAAAAGTTGAAAACATTGGTCTTTTTTTGCGGCGAAGGGCTATAAAATACTTCCTTACCTAGTTTGTAAACATATTTTTTTGTATCATAATTGTTGGTAATATGTCAAAAGATTAATATCCGGAATTAATTTCTATGACAGTTTATTTACATCATTTAATAACTCATCCCGATAAAAAGTAATTATTTAGAATTTCAAACAGGAAATGAAAGTGCCTGATGCAAGATGAAGAGGTTTTTACAGCACGTGCTCTGAACAAGGAAGTGAAAGACTAAAATACGTATTAGTGACGTAAATTGACTTTACGTCATTACCATCCAATGAAAGAACTTAAAAATGATGTCACTATATAAGGACTAAGACTGTTTCATCTCTGCTTTATAGAACTTTAACAGATTCTTTTTAATTCGCGATGGAAACGGACATTATGTCGTTTTCCCTTAAACTTAAATTGAAATAATGTTTAAAACTAAATTTTATGTAACTATTAAATGTAAGCTATGTAAATTAAATAATTTAACAGTATTATGAATATGTTTTATTAATTAATAATATTTTAACATTACCTAATCAGTCTCATGGATATCCTACATACCAAGGATTTATATAGTGAGTGTGTGCTAATCATAATGGATTAATACAAATTCTGGCGATCATGGCCTAGCGGTACAGTGAGGACGATTGCTGGAAAATAGAGGTAAGCAAATATCTTACCTATCTTTTGTTCCGAAAGATGAATTTATTATTTATATTGCTTTAGAAAGCGCAAAATTACTGACTACCGAGAAAATAACACTAACAAAGATTCTGAGACGTGAAAAATTCTTAAGTATATAAAAGGTAAAAATAAAAATAAAAATAGTGTCCTAGAATCCTCGAATACTTAAAAGAAATTAATTAATTTTAGATATATTCTAAAATAGAAAAATGGCAACCTTCAAAGAAGGAAGTATAATTGAAAAATTAAATTCCAGTAACTATGCAAACTGGAAATTCAAGGTGGAGATGCTCTTGATAAGAGAAGAGCTCTTTGAAGTTGTCACAGACGACCCACCTACTCCAATAACCCCGGAATGGTCGAAGAAAGATAGAAAGGCAAGAGCCTTGATTAATTTAAGTATTGAGGATAATCAAATCATCCATATTAAGCATTTACAGAATGCACGGGACACATGGAACACGCTTAAAAACATCCATGAGAGATCAAATCTCCCTAGCAAACTCTTTCTCCTCAGGAGACTTTACGGAACGAAATTATCAGAAGGAGGCAACATGATAACTCATATAACAAAGATATTAGAAATTATTGATAAGTTATCAGCCATAGGCGAAGAAATTAAAGCAAATCATATTTCAGCATTATTGCTCTGCTCTTTACCTCCTTCATACGACACCCTCATAACCGCATTAGAAGCCAGACAGGAAGACGAATTAACTCCAGAATTTATAAAGAGTAAATTAACAGACGAATTTAATAAAAGAAACGAGCATTCTAATAACAGTGATAATTCGAACAAAGCCTTTAGAGCTGAAAGAAAATTTAAAACCACAGGTTTTAAAAAAGAAGAAAAATACTGCACGATTTGTAGACTAAAAAATCACAACACAGTTAATTGCTGGCATAACAAACATAAAACAAATAATTTTAAACAGAACAACAAAAAACATTTCTCTTCTTCGCTAGTCTTTCAAAAAGACGAAAATAATTTAAGAAGCGCGGACTCAAATAAACCGAAAGAAAAAAGCACAGCTTATTTCGGAACCGAAGAAAAGAAAAATTGCGCATTTTTAACTAACAAATCGAAAAATAACGCATGGATTATCGATTCTGGCTCATCCTCCCATATTTCAAATAATGAAAATTTATTTTATGAATTTACAAATAAAGAACATACCAACGTCGTAATTGCCAACGGCAATAAATTAAAATCCTATGGTTCAGGTAATGTAAATATTACCACAATAACATCCGACGGTAGAACACATGAAATAACATTAAAAGATGTTCTACTAGTACCGGAAATTGAAACAAATTTATTTTCGGTAGCTAAAGCTACGAAAAACGGATGCAAAATTACATTTGAAAATAATCAATGTTTTCTAGAATATGAAGGATCAATACGCTTAGAAGGGATAAGAAAAAATAATCTGTATGAAATTCAGCAAACAAACATAAACACAGATGAAAATTTCGTAAACATGATAACTAATTGCAAAAATAAAAATTGCATAGAACTGTGGCATAGAAGATTAGGACATAAAAATGTCGCGTCGATTAAAGAATTAATGACGAAGGAATTAGCATGCGGAATAAACATAAATAATTGTTCCCATAGTACCGAATGTGAGCCTTGCATTAAAGCAAAATTAACTGACGCACCTTACCCAAAGAAAACGGAATTGAGAGCAAATAAAATTCTGCAATTAGTGCACTCTGACGTTTGTGGTCCTATTCAAACTCCAACAATAGGGGGAAAAAAGTACTTTTTAACCTTCATAGACGATTACTCTAGATTTACTATAATTTATCTACTACAAAATAAAAGTGAGGTATTTGAAAAATTAAAGGAATATGTTGCACTGGTCAACAATAAGTTTGGCAAAAAGCCTACAGAACTCAGAACTGATAATGGCAAAGAATTTAAAAATTCTAATATTCATAATTTTCTAAAAGAAAATGGAATTAAGCGACAGCTAACAGTACCATATTCTCCCAGCCAGAATGGTATTGCTGAACGAAAGAATAGATCATTAATTGAAATGACAAGAACATTGTTAAGTGACTCTAATTTACCATTACATTTCTGGGGAGAGGCGATATGCACCGCAAATCACCTACAAAATCGACTGCCGACTAAAGCCAACGAAAAAACTCCATATGAATTATGGACAAACAGAAGACCAAATCTAAAATATTTAAGAGTCTTTGGCTGCAAAGCTTATGCATATATTAACAAGCAAAAAAGACAGAAATTAGATAATAAAGCAGTAGAAGGGCTCTTCGTGGGATACGATAATTATTCCAAAGGATATCGTATCTATACGAGCGGCAAAGATATCACTATAGCCAGGACGGTGAAGTTCTTAGAAAACTATCCGATAAATTCAAATAAAGAAAAACGGCTAGAACTAAATTTAAATGAAAACACTAATGCCGAAAACGAAAAATCGGAAAACCCAAATCTGATAAAAATCGAAATTTCAAATGAAAATGATAATCAGAATGAATCTGAACTAAACCAAACCGAACCAAGAAAATCAGATAGAGTAAATAAAGGGGTTCCCCCAGATAGACTAATTTTTTTGGTTAAAGATGAAAATATTAACGAACCGAAAAATTGGCAGGAAATAATAAACATGGAAAACCCAGTAGAAAAAGAAAACTGGATCAAAGCGACACAAGAGGAGATAGAATCTCACAACCAAAATAAAACTTGGACATTAGTTGACCCCCCGCCAAATACAAAAATAATAGGTTCGAAATGGCTCTTCAAAACAAAATTAGACGATAAAGGAAAAATACAAAAATATAAAGCGCGTTTAGTGGCAAAAGGCTATTCGCAAAATTTTGGTATTGATTACTATGAAACCTTTGCTCCAGTGGTTTCACATACTACAATTAGAACTTTTTTGGCAGCCGCCGCTTATCATAAACTACAAGTAAATCATGTCGATGTAAAAACAGCATTTTTGTATGGAAATTTAGATGAGGATATATACATCACTCAGCCGGAAGGCTATGTCAAACCTAATCATGAAAACAAAGTGTGCAAATTAAATAAGGCTATATACGGCTTAAAACAGGCAGCTAGAGCCTGGCACATAAAAGTTTCAGAATCATTAGAAAAGTTAAATTTCAAACCATCAACATCAGACACGTGTTTATTCATACGTAATACTAAAAACAGTAAAGCATATATTATCGTCTATGTAGACGATTTATTAATATCAGCAAAAGAAAATGAAATTAAAGAAATTATACAAAAACTTAAGATTGAATATGAACTAAAGGATTTAGGTCAGTTAAACTACTACCTAGGGATTAAAATTGAAAAAACAAACGAAGGATATAAACTGAATCAAAAAAGTAAAATTGAAGAATTAGTTAGAAAATTTAAATTAGAAGATGCGAAACCATACAAAACGCCCATGGAAACAGGCTATTTAAATTTTGATAACGAAGAAATACCATTGCCAAACAACATCGATTATAGAAAGGCAATTGGCGCACTTTTGTATATCTCAACTGTCACAAGACCAGATATTTCAGCTGCGATTAACATCCTAAGTAGAAAAAACGAAAACCCTTCACAGAAGGATTGGAAAGCAACTAAAAGAGTGATTTCCTATTTAAATCACACTAAAAACTTTAAATTAGAAATAAATACAACACAGCAACCAATTCTTGAAGTGTACTGTGACTCAGACTGGGCTGGAGACGTACAAACTAGAAAGTCCACCAGCGGAAACCTATTTTTATTAGGGAAAAACCCAATTTTATGGATCAGCAAAAAGCAATCATGCATAGCCATGTCAAGTGCTGAAGCCGAGTATATTTCAGCAGCAAATGCATCACAAGAAATTTTATGGTTAATTAGACTCTTACAAGAATTTAACTTAGAACAGACATTACCCATAACTATGCATGAGGACAACCAGTCCTGCATAAAAATGATCGAATCAGAAAAATACACCCGTCGCACGAAACACATTGATATAAGGTATCATTCCATTAAACACCTAAAGGACAATGGTACAATTAATCTAAATTACTGTGAATCAAAGAACATGATAGCGGACATCCTAACCAAGCCCACTCCCAAACCTATCTTTGAAATTCAGAGAAATAACTTAAACTTAAGAAATCAAATTCCAGAGATTAAGGAGGAGATTGTTGGTAATATGTCAAAAGATTAATATCCGGAATTAATTTCTATGACAGTTTATTTACATCATTTAATAACTCATCCCAATAAAAAGTAATTATCTAGAATTTCAAACAGGAAATGAAAGTGCCTGATGCAAGATGAAGAGGTTTTTACAGCACGTGCTCTGAACAAGGAAGTGAAAGACTAAAATACGTATTAGTGACGTAAATTGACTTTACGTCATTACCATCCAATGAAAGAACTTAAAAATGATGTCACTATATAAGGACTAAGACTGTTGCATCTCTGCTTTATAGAACTTTAACAGATTCTTTTTAATTCGCGATGGAAACGGACATTATGTCGTTTTCCCTTAAACTTAAATTGAAATAATGTTTAAAACTAAATTTTATGTAACTATTAAATGTAAGCTATGTAAATTAAATAATTTAACAGTATTATGAATATGTTTTATTAATTAATAATATTTTAACATTACCTAATCAGTCTCATGGATATCCTACATACCAAGGATTTATATAGTGAGTGTGTGCTAATGATAATGGATTAATACAAATTCTGGCGATCATGGCCTAGCGGTACAGTGAGGACGATTGCTGGAAAATAGAGGTAAGCAAATATCTTACCTATCTTTTGTTCCGAAAGATGAATTTATTATTTATATTGCTTTAGAAAGCGCAAAATTACTGACTACCGAGAAAATAACACTAACAATAATGAACAGAGGAAACTTTTTTCAACTAGGTAAATCATATTCAATAGTTGGAGTATCATAGTTGAAATTTATTCCAACACAGCGAAAAAAATGCCGGGACCAGGACTTGAACATGGGTACTTTTGGCTTGCCGTGCCAAAACGTAATTACATGGTATTCAGGTGTTTCCGTGTTGCATTACATTCATCATGTAAAATGCTATAGTTAGAGCTTGGATAAATAAGTTTAAAGCTGCAGTTACCAGCCCTTTCCAACAAATAAGAGTGAATTATGCGAACCAGGATATCGTTGGGATAGTTAAGTGGGAAAAGCGTTGACACGGCAAGCCAAAATAGTTAGGTTAGACGTTAGAGTCTAGTCCTGACCTTTTTTTCTCTCCGTTGGAATAAATTTCAACTATGATACTCCAACCATTGGATAAATAAGTTTAAAGCTGCAGTTATCAGCCCTGTCTAACAAATAAGAGTGAATTATGCGAACCAGGATATTATTGGGATAGTTCAGTGGGAAGAGAGTTGGCACGGCAAGACAAAATACTTAGGTTCGAGTCTAGTCCTGGCGTTTTTTTTCTCTCTGTTGGAATAAATTTAATCTATGATACTCCAACCATTTAATATATTTTTTTTTTATAATTATCAGTTTATTAACCATAGCAGCATATTACTTCCCTTTTGTCTTACTGCTCAGAAAAGTTGTATCTAACACTGGCATGACAAGTGGCTGATTTTTTCTCTCTTTACATTTTTTTAAAATTTTAAATTAAATAAACACATTGTTCGTGCGCTTCAGCGTCTTACAAGTTATCCCTAATGCCAAAATGTAAAAGTTCCAGGTTGACAGTTTCAAAGAAATAAAAGTGAAAATATAGCTGTAGAACGATTTCCTCCAATTTCTCCTATTTGAAATTCGAAAATTTAAAAAACTCTTTTTGGGGGATATAATCAATCCTTATAGAAATCAAATTAAAAATTTCTAGTCCGATAGTTTCCGAGTAATGAAGGTTATGAAAGAATTTTATATGATTTTCTCCTTTTAAAACTCGAATATTTTATTAAATATTCTTATCGAGTATTTACGTCTTAAAAGCAATCCACCATATCAAAATTCATATTTTTAGCCTCCACATTATCAATGAAATCCAAATTTAGGAACATTCATCGCTCTCACACTTCATTGAGGATAGTTTCTAAAGAGATAAAATATAGCCTATTTTTAAGCACAAACTGTCATCATTAGTATGAGATAAAATTTAAAATATGTTCAGTGGTTCTAAAGTACTAGTTATTTTAGAACGGTTTATACTCATTTCAACCTTTTAAATTTTGTAATTTGCGACTGTTCTGAGCGAACGTCTTAAAAGTAACTAAGCATGCTAAGTTACTTTTAAGCTTGCTAAAAGTAACTAAGCCCTTGTTATGGCCTTGTTCCTGATGTGGCCATCCCCCTATTATACATTAGCTAACCAAACAATTCGCTAAATGGCATGAGCATACCGTGACGGAGCCTCCTAGTGTATCATGTGATCACTTGCCATTCAGCTAGGTTGTGGAATTCGACGTCAATTTCCTATTTTATGTTTTTGAAGTAATCTCTTCTTGTTTTAATCTGGTAAGTCTTCTTTGTTTATGCACTTTAAAAGATTTTTTTATGAACTAGGGGGCTGCATACACCGCATGATTTAAAAAGACTGATTTGATCAACTCTAAAACGATTACGAAAGATTGTATTATGATTAAACGACCAGTGGCGATCTGCTGTAACCGGGTTTCCATTCATTTTCCTTTGACTGAGGGATTTTAAGTTCGAATCATCTGCTCTCGAAACAGCTAACAACTGTTTTCCTGATTTATTAAATAAGATGAAAAAAACATTTAAAAATCAACTTGTGGGAAATGGTTAAGTAAACTACTATGTCGCTGCATTGGAGAATTTTATAACGATGCTATAGAAAATTGGTTACTTCTCCATTATCCCGTCGTCTACTTTCTATAAAAAGAAAAGAACTGTTGCCAGAATGTATCATTTAACACCAAACGTTCATGGTCGTGGCGTCGCGTTGCATTCAGTTGGCATCAGATGCGTTACACGCATTAGTTATTTCATTGAGGGATTTTTAATTCAAGGTTTATTTGTCTTTTTGATACTTCTCCATTATCCCTCCCGTTGAACAATTTTCATTAAAAAAAAAAAAAAAAAACTATCACCAAATTGTAACGCCAAATAAACAAATAGAAGAATTTTGGGCACAGGTGTCATATACGCACCACGTTGGTGCGATTTTTTTCTACCGCCAATTCGGCGATAACTTTGTTTTTGAATAAATTGTTGTCTATTTACTTTTATTTTTTATTTTAATTCTATAAATTATTTTTATTATGTATATCGATATTTATTTATATCAAACTATCATTTATTTATTTCCTTTTTTAAAATAATAGAAGCTATTTCATTTATTACGTTATTCTGTTTTTATATTCAAACCAGAGGGCCCGTGCGAAGATTTCGCACTGAAATCTAATATTTTTTAGGTACTTCTCTGTTAACCCGTCGACCGCTTTTCATAATAAAAAACTACCGCCAAACTGTAAGATTAAACGCCAAAAATGCAGTCCCATTTACTTGATGTCAGAATCATTATGCGTGTTTGTTACGTCATCTAGTGGTATTACATTCGACATTTGCGTGTATTTTTCATTATGTTTTACTGATTTAGTAGTTATTTTATTAATTGTATGAGTGCAACGAAGACTCATACACAGCGCAGTATTACTTTGCCCCATATATAGCTACGATGGATATTATTATTTTATTAATTGTATGAGTGCAACGAAGACTCATACACAGCGCAGTATTACTTTGCCCCATATATAGCTACGATGGATATTAAAACTTTTCGTCAAGCATAACTCAAAAAATATTTAACGGATTTCGTTCAAATTTTTACAGCAGTTACCTATAAAAGTGACAACGACGTCTATTTATTACCAAGAATAAATGTCAAACCATTTAGAAGTTATATTAAAAAAATAGATAAAAAAGCACAATTAAAGTACATACGTCACGAAAATTTTGTGAGTGCGTCATTTTCACCGGCGGGAGATTTTCGTAGACAATCGGAATTGAAAAGTTCAGGGAGTACATGGAGCAAAAAAATATGCACGCACTAATATTCAGCACAATAAAATATTTTTCAATTTAGTAGAAATCAAAAATTAATCTGGATTTTTTCTGTTTGAAAAAAAAACCCCGAAATAACTTGGTAGACTTGGTATTAGAGATTTGGCGCAAATCTCAGCAATAGCAGCTTTTTTTTATTTCGCATGTGTAAATTTTAAAAAAAATCTTTGGTGTTTAAATAAAAGGTTTCGATTTATGGCATTATTTCTTTTTTTTTCTCTTTTTAGCATTTTAAATGGCATTAATGAAAGGCATGTATTTTAAATTAAATGAGTGAAAGGTTTATATTTAAATGAAATTAATTCAATATGAAAATGTTATAGGAACAATATTTGGCGATTTATCAACTGCGCAGGATAACATAAAAGTACCAATATATCAAATGGTATGTAGTATGTGAAATGAAACAATCTCTATAATAAAACCGTAAGTCATGTGACTGTCATCAACAGTTCCGGAATGCCTGTTTCACTTTTTCATATGCCAGGCGGCCATTTTTATTCAAAATTATTTTTTCGAATAAAACTTCATAAATGTTACATTTTTAGAAAGACCGTTCAAAATAAATTAATTTATGAGAGAGGACTTACGTTCAATCTATATATTTAAAACGCTAAGCGATTTCTTTCGACAATCCGTGAGAACAAACTACTGCATCAAATTACATCATTCTTTTTTTAAATGAAAGATATTTGAACACAGATTTGTTATCGTGCATTCGTTTGTTCGAAAATTTAATTAATTAACCGTAATTTTCAATTAAACTTTTACTTCTGCTAATGACGTCATAATCGGATAACGCCTACTGTTGCGAAGCACAGAGTTTATTCTCTAAACTCTGTGGTTGAATAAAAGAGAAATAATAAATATTAAAAGCACGCGGTCTTAAGGTCAAATTTGTTAATTTGCAAGTTAAATTTCGGTAAAAATACTTATCCGCGTGTTTTATAAGCGAATAAAAATTCATATTTATTGTGACGTCGCGGGAATATTGTTCATTGGGTTTATTTTATCATTATGCATTATAACTTTGTTGATGCCATTTTTTTCATTACAATTAAATACAAAATATATTTATATTTATGTGCATGGTGTTTAAGCATTAATGTAAGGTATATGAAGTATGTGTGAAAAGTTTGCGCCGGTGAAAATGACGTTATGCTTAGCGTGAAGTGCATTTTAACAGTGATAAAACTAAAGAGAAAAATGTACATGATTGTGTCAACATGACATAATTTTACTGTTTTTTGCACTCATAATTATAAAAATTAGAATTGGAGCCGTCATTGATTTCTTCATCTTGATTGCATACCTTCATTACATGTTACCAATTGCTTTTTTTTCAAATTATAGGATAGAAGATTTCATTTTTTAGTAAAAAAAATCACAAAAGTAAAGGATTTCAGGAAATTTAAAGTTATTAAAAATAGTGTTATGGTAGAAAAAAATCTTGAAATAATGATTGTATTTTTAGCTAGACTAAATAATGTAAGACTAATATTTCATAGGAATTATTTTGGTAGGTTTATTATAAGTTCATTTAACAGTTCCTTATTAGCGTAAAGTCCTATTTCTTTCACTGTGAATTTCTCTTTCGATGTCAAAAAATAGTAGTCTACTTTTGGACGCCAGCCAAAATACAGTGACAATTTTTAGAAATTACAACAATTGTGACAACAAAGGCGCTATTGCTTTAGCTTTAATCGCGCTTACATCAATTCGAAATACTACAAATTTCTATTTTTTACTACATTTTACAATTTCAATTCTTACATCATCAATTAGAAAAAAATTAGCTTTCGATTGAAATTTATTTGAAAACTGCCGCGTAATTTAGCGACCTTTTAAATAATTTTCAAGCATGAAAAGTTTTTCAATTCTATCTTATCAATAACCACCAGTTTGCTTCAATAATGTAAAATAGCCCCTGCGAAAGTTGCCACAATTGAAAATAGATTTCCCTAACCATCATAAAAAGTTAATAATAATTTTTATAAAAAAGTGATAAATCATTAGATCAGATTATCCATAAGATAGAACATTTTGGCGCTAGGCGCTAAACAAAAATCTGTCAGGAAAAAAAAAAGGAAAAAAAAAGTGACTATTTTTAGTTTATGTTGAACATAATATTGATATGTTGAATTCGTTGATGAATATGTTCCATCAGATATCAGGATATGCTAGGAATTGTATTTTTTTATTTTTTTACATTTGCCAACTGTATAAGAGGAAAAATATCCCCGACTGTGATGGAAAAGGGATAATCATCCTGATTATGTCAAGGAACCGAAGAAACCATAAAAATAAATTACACTTGAAAACATTAAAAATCTCCCTCATCTGCAGATAGATTTATTACTGTAAAGAATCTTCTTAATTTTTGCATAAAAATTGATTAGCTTAAAACAATGGATGCATTTTAGAAGATATGGATTTTAAACGAACAATGATTAAAGACGACATTTTAAAACTTTTAATTTAATCATTTTAAAACTTTTTTAACGTCGAATTTTGACGGTGCTTTTGGGAAGATGCAACGCACATGCGCATAGGGGCTCATTCGGTTGCATTATCACAGGGGGTGGGGGGGAGATGTGTACTTTATTTACTATGTTCTGTTATTTACTGAATATGATATGAACGTAGGAATATACTATTTGTATATACTTCATAGGTCCCTGAATTTTTTTTCTTGCCGTGGGGAATATGGTGGTAATGTTAAACTGATTTGCATTACACATTTATTTACGGATTGTTTGTTTGGAGCTTGCACCGGAAATAGTACTGTATTTGACTGGGGAAAAAAATATTTGAAAGACTGTTTTATGCGCACCCCTTCATAAATAATAAAGAAGCTTATTTTACTGATATTGTTATAGTATTTTTTTTGCGTCAAGTTTTGACGGGTTCCATCTAGTTATGTATATATTCTCCAATAACTTCAGTTGAAATTAGCTTCGCAGTTCAAATTCTCTATCCATGAAAGTAAACAAAAAAAAAGATTCATTCGTCGTGAATATTTAAAATATTAAACCATTAAACCATGGAGATAATCGTTCGTAAAGTAAGTTTTCCGTGAAAGATTTTTTGGAGCGCTGCCTGGTGTCAAAAAAATAATTCGTACCAGTGTCACAATCAAAGTTTACTATAATTATGTGCTATACAACTCAACTTCATTCTTTATCTTTTCCTGATGTAAGCTGAATGTAAACAAATACAACTCATGTAGTGATATTTAATGAATCAAATTTCGAAACAAATTTTCATTTAATTTTGTATTTATGTATTATACGTGCAAGGAAGAGAGACCACTGAAAATGATTGTTAATCACCAATCATATTTACCATTATTAATGACCAATCGCTTTAAAAACAGTAATTTAATATACATTTACAAAATACATAACATCATTAAGTACTTTTGTGTTATTTGGGCGCAAATCTCGCCAATAGCATATTTAAAATCGCCAATACCAGCTTTTATTTTTCGGGTGTGCAAATTAGAAACGATACTTTGATTTTGAAATCAAATGTTCTGATGGAACAGCTGTCGTAGACGCACCGGGGCACTACATTAACTATAGAGTTGCAATATAGAGAGAAAAACGGGTTGCTGTATTTAGAATTATAGGCGGCAATGTTGGCGTGGCGTATTTACAAGTTACGGATCTTAATAGTCAGTAGACATAAGCAGAAATGCCAAAGTAAGGGAATTCTGCAGTTATGAAAACTCCTGAACTATATCAAAATAGGAGAGCAGAGAAAAACAGAGTCGAACAGAAATCGGCATCTAGAAGGAAGTTCATGAATTTTAATCAGATTCTACGCCACGGGTCAAAAGTGCTGACAGCAAATATGGTTTAAAAGGAATGTGATTATCAAAACTAGCTTCCAAAAGTTCAATGTTTCACCAAACCATACTCGAAAATTACGTGTTATAATATGCACCCCGATTATGTCACATTATTCAAGACGTTTTAAATGAGAATAATGATAGATTTTCTAATCTCCCGTAATCAAGTCTACAGCCAAAGTTGCTTAAGTTGGTTAAGCGGTTTTTGTCAAGAAAGATGAAATACATAACAGCAAAAAATATGCGAAATGCTACCATGATCGCAACAGTTTTTGATTTGTCTATTAGAATCTTCCGGTTTGGCGAAGGATTACGGAAAAAAATAAATTATGAATAAAAGTAACGTGCTACAGTGCTTAACATACATTTAAGGGAGACCAAGCTGGCCGCCAGTGGCGGCTAGTTATATTATAATCACCCATCGTACACTGTAAAAAAATTTCAGAAACATTTCTGAAAGTAACGGAGACCTGTGCTGCACGATACTAACAGAAAACTTTCTGATTCGATCAGAAAAATGTTTCGGCTAAAACACGAAACCTTTCCGATTCGTAATGAAACCTTCCTGAATATATATGAAAGCTTCCTGGATATATCTGAAAGCTTCCTGAATATATCTGAAACCTTTCTGAATATATAGAATATCTTTCATTACGGATCGGAAAAGTTTCTGAATATATTGTAAATCTTTCATAATATATCTGAAACCTTTCTGAATATATCTGAAGTGTTTCTAAATATATTTTTATCTATTTTTATTATATATTATCTGAATTTACTTGAAAATATAAGAATTTCTGTTCTTTTAAATACTCTAATCAAGCTTTTTTTTTTTTTTTTAAATGATTCTTTTTTCTAGGCGAAATTATGCGGTATATTGTGTGATATTTTTCAGTTTATATCAATATTTTCATCAAATATGTTTTAACACTAATATTTAAAAATATTCACGCTAGAGATCAGCACGGGACGGGCCAAGGCCCGAAGCCCGTACTCTGCCCGGCCCGGGCCGGGCTCGGGCCTATTTTTCTTCACGGCACTCGGACCGGGCCGGGCCGAGTGATTACTCTTTACGGGCCGGGCCGGACCTTACTTTTTTCCTGAAGAATAAGGCCGTGCCTTAAATTATTTTTTCCGTACAGAGCCGGGACTGGTTTCATTTTTCCTAGTCTTCACGCCTCAAAATTTTTAGTCCTGGTTTTGACCCGTATGAAAATCATTGTCTCGGCGTGCCTGGTCTGTTCGAAGGTCAGTAAAATAAGATCTGGCATAAAAATCTTTGCAAAACATGCATACATTTTTAAATCGCCATTATTTTATAATTAAACATTAAAATTTATTCTTTTTAAAGAATAGTAGATTTATACACTTATTAAAATATGGCTAAATTAAAATATAGTAAAACGTGTGAAAAAGAACCTGCTTATGACGGAATCCTGTCTTACATTGAAAAATTGTTGATCCATTAAAAATGAATATTCTAATACGTAAGAAAATAATATAACTAGGACTTCCCTCAAAGGGATTAGTCTGAGTGATATTGCTGAGAACATAAAGTTAACAATTACGATATAAAGAAGATATCAACAAGAATCTAAGTGAATATACAGCATATGATAGACAAGAGATAGATAAAGATACAACATATGAAAAATAGCAAATTAAATGATATAATTACAAAATATCATATATAAATTCATATACTGTTATGTTTTCATATGCATTTTTTTATAACATTTGGCAAATAATCTCATTTTCTTAAGCGGTAATTGCTCAAAACTTATAAAAAAAAAACCGCCGGATCTTTTAAAACGATATTTTTAAAGTCACATAATCAGATTTGCAGCCAATAGCGTATTTTAGCAAGCGTAGTTTAACGCAAATTTAATTTAATTTTTGCAACATTTTCTTTGTGACAAATATCTAAATAAAATATTAAAAAATAAAATATTAAATATTGAAATATTAAATCAAATATTTAATATTTGAATTAAAAAAATTTCCTTTGTTTATTTGTATAACTATTTATAGAAACTCGTATACTTCAAACCACATTGATAACATGCTTTGCTACAAACGTGTCTACCAGTCTAACTACTCGTATGTCTTAGCTGTGTCTCTCTCCGAACTCATCTGTCTACTGTCTCTCTACTCTTCTGTATACCCGTCTCAGTATCCGTCTGTCTTTCTACCCGACTCTTTAATCGTGTCTCTACCTGTCTCGCTTCCCGTTACACTACTCGTCTATCAACACGTCTGTCTGTCTATATACCCCTCTCTCTACCCGTCTGTCAAGTCGTCTCTGTACTCGTCTCTCTATCCACCACGCTACCCGTCTCCCTACCCATCTCACTACCCCTCTGTCAACCCTTTTTTGCACCTGCCTCGCTACCCGTCTGTCTATTCGTTTCGCTACCCGTTAGCTTATCTCTGTCGCTATCCGTCTGTCTACCCGTTTGTTTACACGTCTATCTATCTCTCGCCAACTCTTCCCAATATTTAAACAATTTAGTAAACGGAAGCCGTTTATCTGTTATTAAATGCAAACAGGAGTAATTTATCTAAAGAGTGTAATCAGATGCAATTTTTTTAAATACATACATAAACCAGCATAATAATTCACCAGTTTTATTTTCATAGTAGTTTATGTCATTTGACAGTAAGTCTCAACTTCTTCAACCCGAACTGCGTCAAGCTTTTCAAAAAAGCACCAAGGTCCGTATAACTGGGAAGGGGAATTGTCCTCAGGGCTATTAGATACATGTTATTAAGTTAAGTGAAAGTTTCGTAATCGGATTCGCAGCCAGTTTCTTATGTCAGAAAGGGTGGCTTCACGCCATTTTAAATTCATTTCTGTAACTTTCTTTTTCTTTTTTTGGTGGGTGGTTGGGGGGGGGGAGGGTTCCAAATATATACACTTAAATTCAAACTTTTGCCCCCATGTTAATATTAGTGTTGTTTGTATTATCAATTAATACTTTGTTGATCGAGCTTCATTCGAAACAAATGTAAAAGACTTCTACAGTTTTTTTTTTTAGGAGAAAGTTCCGTAATCGGGCCCTAAGCTAATCGGGGAATTTAATATCATTAATGTTTCTAACTCTTATAGAGTTAAAACAATATTGTTGCTAGCATTACTCTTGTTTGTGACCAACCTCTTCTGTGTATCTGAATAGGGAAAAGTTCCGTATCATGTACTGGTTGGTGCCAAAGGCAGTTGTAGAATCTTACAAATTTTTCTAGAGAACGGAAAAACATGTTTTTTAAAATATTTACGTTTATTAAACTATGTTTTTGAGCCATTTTAAAAAATTAAGTACGGTGCTAAAATAAAAATTTTATTGCCATTTTCGATATTTTAATAAGAAATGAAAATACATAACAAACAAATTTAACAAAACACTATTTGTAACTAATATTCAAAAACAAAGTTTTCCCCAAGCTGGTGGAGGGAAAAATCGCGCCAACGTGGTGCGTATATGACATCTGTGCCTTGTTTCATTTCACATAGAGGTACTGCTCTATTATCCCGTCGACCACTTTTCATAACAAAAAACTATCGCCAAACTGTTAGATTAAACGCCAAAAATGCAGTCCCTATCAGAAGCATTATACGTGTTTGTTACGTCATCAAGTGGTTTTTAACGCGACATTTGCGTGTATTTTTCATTATGTTTTGCTGATTTATTAGTTATTTCATTCATTAAAATAACAATTGTGTCCTTAAATTCTTATATTTTATTTATTTATGTATTTTGATATTTCAATGACAACGTTCTCCCGTTTATTTGGCGATAGTTTTTGGGTACTTCTCTATTATCCCGTCGACCACTTTTCATAAAAAAAACTATCGCCAAACTAAGATTAAACGCCAAAAATACAGTCCCATTTACTTGATGCCAGAAGCATTATACGTATTTGTTATGCCATCAAGTGGTTTTTAATTCGACATTTGCGTGTATTTTTCATTATGTTTTACTGATTTATTAGTTATTTCATTCATTAAAGTAATAATTGTGTCCTTAAATTCTTATATTTTATTTATTTTGATATTTCAATGGCAACGTTCTCCCGTTTATTTAGCGTTACAGTTTGGCGATAGTTTTTTGTTATGAAAAGTGGTCGACGGGATAATAGAGAAGTACCCATTTTTTGTGATAAATAATTGTTATTGCCAGGGGGGCAAATTGTAAACAATTAATAAGCGAACTAAAAATATTACCGGAAAAAACTTGTGGGAATCTCAAGAAAGAAATATCTGATATAAATAGCATTTAAAATCTTAAAATGGAGAAGTGGTCCGTATAAAAATGCAAAACATTATACACCTGATATAAGAATTTTTTAATTTTTTTATATTTCCGAAAGCACAGATAAAAGGGTAAAAATCCCGGCACAGATGCCATATACTCACCACGTTGGCGCGATTTTTCCCCCGCCCCTTTGGCGAAAACTGTTTGTTGTGTTTGTTTACTTTTATTTTTATTTTAATTCTATAGATTATTTTTATATGTATATCAATATTAATTTAGGCACAGATGTCATATACGCACCAGATTGGCGCGATTTTTCCCCCGCCAATTTGGCGAAAACTTTGTTTTTGAATATTAGTTACAAATACCATACAATAATAGCATGTAATTTTTTATTTCAATATAAAAATAAAATAACGTAATAAATGAAATAGCTCCTATTATTCAAAAATGGGAAATAAAAATAAATAAATGATAGTTTGATATAAATAAATATTGATATATATAATAAAAACAATTTATAGAATTAAAATAAAAAATAAAAGTTAATAAACAACAATTGAAACAAAATAACCGGGTTACCATGTGAGGCATAAAATTGCCATTTTGTTGCAATCGCGCCAATGTGGTGCGTATATGACATCCGCGCCTTTATTTATATCAAACTATTATTTATTTATTTTTATTTCCTTTTTTAAAATAATAGAAGCTGTTTCATTTATTACGTTATTTTATTTTTATATTGAAATAAAAAACCACGTGTACTATTTGTCACACTATTTGTAACTAATATTCAAAAACAAAGTTTTCCCCAAGCTGGTGGAGGGAAAAATCGCGCCAACGTGGTGCGTATATGACATCTGTGCCTTGTTTCATTTCACATAGAGGTACTGCTCTATTATCCCGTCGACCACTTTTCATAACAAAAAACTATCGCCAAACTGTTAGATTAAACGCCAAAAATGCAGTCCCTATCAGAAGCATTATACGTGTTTGTTACGTCATCAAGTGGTTTTTAACGCGACATTTGCGTGTATTTTTCATTATGTTTTACTGATTTATTAGTTATTTCATTCATTAAAATAACAATTGTGTCCTTAAATTCTTATATTTTATTTATTTATGTATTTTGATATTTCAATGACAACGTTCTCCCGTTTATTTGGCGATAGTTTTTTGTTATGAAAAGTGGTCGACGGGATAATAGAGAAGTACCCACATATGTATTGGTACTTTTATGTTAACTTGGCGCAGTTGATAAATCGCCAAATATTTTTCTCATAACATCATATTGCATTCATTTCATTTAAATATAAATCTTTCACTGATTTCATTTAAAATAAATACATTAAAAATACACGTCTTTCACTCATTTAATTAAAAATACACGCCTTTCACTAATTCCATTTAAAATACTAAAAAGGAAAAGAAAATAAGAAATAATGCCACAAATCGAAACCTTTTATTTAAACATCAAAGAATTGTTCCTAACATACACACGCGAAATAAAAAAGCTGCTAATGGTGTGATTTACGCCAAATCTCTAATACTAATACTACTCTTACTAATCTCTAATACTTTTCAAACAGAAAAAAATCCAGATTAACTTTCCATTTTTATTAAATTGAAATATATTTTATTGTGCTGAATATTAGTGCTTGCATATTTTTTTGCTCCATGTATTCCATGAACTTTTCAATTCCGATTGTCTACGAAAATCTCCCGCCGGTGAAAATGACGTACGCAAATTTAGTGACGTATGTACTTTAATTGTGCTTTTTTATCTATTTTTTTAATATAACTTCCAAACGGTTTGTCACTTATTCTTGGTAATAAATAGACGACGTTGTCACCTTTATAGGTACCTGCTGTAAAAATTTGAACGAAATCCGTTAAATATTTTTTGAGTTACGCTTGACGAAAGGTTTTAATATCCATCGTAGCTATATATGGGGCAAAGTAATACTGCGCTGTGTATGAGTCTTCGTTGCACTCAGACAATAATACATTTACACCTGATAAGAAGGCAAATTGTCTATAACTCATTTTTTTTCTTCCCTATGCAATTCCATCTTAGAAGATTTTACTGTATAGCATTTTTTTTTATTTTTAACACTTCAATAAATGGAATATGGATTAACAATATTGATGATAACTTAAACACATACATAGAACAAATAGAGATTTATTAAAAAAATACACATTCCAGCTTGCGGCACCTCTATAAAAATGGAGATTATAAACATGAAAAAAAAGGCTAAGATAGAAATGTTTGTTTAGATCTCCTCCTACGAGGCAAATTTTTAACCAAATCGACGTAAAAATTATGTTTTGTAGAAATTTACTCGGGCTGGGCTCGGGCCGAGATTTTAACTTTTTTCCGGGCCGGGCCAGGCTCGGGCCGAACTTTTAACTTTTAAATCGGGCCGGGCCGGGCCGGGCTCGGGCCGAACTTTAAATTTTTGTATCGGGCCGGGCCGTACCAAATCTTTTTTTGTATGGGTCGGGTCGGGCCCGGGCCTGGAAATTTCGGCCCGTGCAGACCTCTAATTCACGCATTAAATATTGGAGAATGGAGATATTTATATTGTTTTTTAACAACATATCATGAAAAAAATATGGGATTCATACAGCTCCACAAATAAAGTATTTATTTTAAAATATTAAAAAAATAGCATATATATTTAGAAACAAAACTTTTAAAACTTTTCATTAACATGAAAAAGACATACTAAAGCTATACTAATATATTTTAGATACATTTCAAAAAATGTAACTCCCAATAACATAAAATGATTAAAACTTATGAGCTTCCCAAAAGTAATGCAGCTTCAGAGGTCTGTTTAAAAAAAAAAAAAAAAACGGTCTTTAAAAGATAATTTTTCATATTAAAACAAGACACTTCACAAAAATTCTAATCATAAAACTGGACCCTTCACGAAATTTTTCGTTCCAAAACAGGATCCTTCACAAAATTCTTTGTCTTAAAAACAAACCTTTCATAAAACTTTACCGCCTCCAAACTGAACTTTTCACAAATTTAATCATTTAAAAATAAAATCTGACCTATCACAAAACAATTGAACTTATCAAAGTGCATAGTTTTTCATATGTAAAGGATATATACAACGGAACCTGATATAACAATAATTTCAAATTCCCAAAATTATGACTGGAATTTTCAAAGACATAAAAAAAACTTTCACAAAAACAGGACCCCGTGAGAAAAATCTGGACATAACGCTGAGATTAATAAAAACACCCTGGATTTTTTTTTTTCATAATCACAATAAAATAAATAAATATTGTTTTTTACTTTAAAACAATATTTTTAAAGGCAGACAAGTCAATTTTCAATATATAGTATTATAAAAGTTAGAGTTCGGAAACATCGTTAAAAAATATATGTAAACAAACACACACTATCGCCAGGAGATAATATTCTTTAAGAGATTAAATTGCTACTAAATGCTATTTATAAATCATATTTATTGAAACAACATTAAAGAACTTAAAATGAGAGACACAGGATTTGTATAGTTATATTTTACAGTATATTTTAATGACTATCCTCCCAACTCAAAAGATCTCATTCCTCACTCATATAAATAGTCCTAAATGTTAAGGTTAAGACATATTTGTTAAAAATAATGATATAAACTGAAGCATATCACGGCGTATGTGGAATAATAATGAATATAAAACAGAATCATTATAAAAAACATGATTAGAGTATTTAATACAGCAGAAATTCTTACCTTTTCAAGTGTTCTTTCTTTAGAATTGTCTTTTTGGACCGCTGGAGAATACTTCCACCGCTATAACAACGTGCTGTTCGAGTAAACTACAAACACCACACCGGACGAAGCGGGTTCTAGGGGTAAGGGAAATGACGTATACTTTCGGCACTTCCTGTTCCGGCGATGGGAAAATAGTTGGGAAATACTTAGAAAAGGGTGGATTTCCCTCCACAGCACAAACGAACCCCAAAAATTCGGAAAGGTTTCTGATGGTTTCAGAAAGTAAAAATAGCTCTAAAATATCCGATGGTATCAGAAACGTTCCTTTTAGAATACTAAACGTTCCAAATATTTTTTACAGTGTACAAGAAAAAAAACATATTCTGCATTCAGAAGGAAAAATCCACCTCCTGTGCCGTAAGATTTGGCGAGATTTTTTGGTTATAAGTTTTTCGATGTGATTGTTGGGATCTGCAGGATTTGGCTTACTTTTTCTAAATCTTATTTTTTTTCAGATGTAGTATTATGTAAATATATTTTTTTGCAGATATTTTTCTATTTTGTATATATATATATATATATATATATATATATATATATATTAAATTGCAATGGCATTTAGAAAAGAGATTTTTACCTTTTTATCTGTGCCTTCGGAAATATTAAAAAATAAAAAAAGATTTACATATATCAAGCGTATAATGTTATGTTTTGCATTTTTATACGGCCAATTCTCCATTTTTAGATTTTAAATGCTATTAATCTAATTTAAATGCTATTAATGCTAATTAATTATTTTATTATTTACTAGCCGTTTATTAATTGTTTACAATTTATCCCCCTGACAATAACATTTATTTATCGCAAAAATGCCTCTTAGGTTTGTTAAATAAGTTTGTTTATGTATTTTCATTGCTTGTTAAACAATCGAATATGGCGATAAAATTTTGTTTTAGCATCGTGCTTAAATTTTTAAGATGGTGCAAAAACGTGCTTTAATAAATGTATGTTTCTAAATTTTTGAAAAACATGTTTTACCGCTCTCTTGAACAATTTTGTAAGATACTACCTTTTGGCACCATTTAAATTTTTTTTCACCAAGCGACATTGGATAAGAAACTTTTCCCCATTCAGATACACAGGCAAGGCTGGTCTCAAACACGAGTAAAGCTAGCAACAATATTGTTTAACTCTATAAGAGTTACAATAATGATATTAAGCGCTCCGATTGGCTTTGGACCCAATTACGAAAGTTTCTCCTAAAAAAAACTGTAGAAGAATTCTTTTACATTTGTTTCAAATGAAGCTCGGTCTACAAGGTATTAGTTAATAATACAAACAACACTAATGGCTTGGAGGCAAAAGTTTTAATTTAAATGTATATATTTGAAAACCTTCCCCCCTCCCCCCTCCAAAAAAAAGAATGAAAGAAAGAAAAGAAAAGGAAGTTACAGTAATGAATTTAAAATGGCCTTAAGCCACGCTTTCTGACATAAGCAATTCGCTGCAAACGCGATAACGAAACTTTCACTTAACTTAATAACACGTAGCTAATATAGCCCCCATGGTACTTTGCATTTATACAGACCTTGTGGTTTTTTAAAAAAGCTTGAGACAATTCAGGTTTAAGAAGTTGAGATTTACTGTCAAATGAAATAAACAACTATGAACACAAAACTGATGAATTATTATTCACCTTTATGCATGTATTTAAAAAAAATTGCATCTGATTACACTTATTAGATAAATTAATTATGTTTGTATTTAATAACTGACAAACGGCTTCTGTATATTAAATGAATTGTTTAAATATTGGGAAGAGGTGCCGAGAGCTAGAAAGACGAGTAAACAAACGGGTAGACAGGCAGGTAGTGAGATGGGTAGAGAGACGAGTGGCGACATAGATAGGCTGACGGGTAGCGAAACGAATAGACAGACGGCTAGAGAAAGGTAAAAAGAGGGTTAACAGAGGGGTAGCGAGATGGGTCACGAGACGGGTAGCGACACCGGTAGACAGGAATGTAGCGAGGAAGGTTGCGAGACACGTAGCGTGGTAGATAAAGAGACGAGCAGAGAGATGAGTACAGAGACGAGTTGACTGACGGGTAATGAGATTGGTAGCGAGACGGGTAAAGAGTCGTGTACAAAAACAGACGGATAGTGAGACGGGTATACAGACGAGTAGAGAGACAGTAGATGGGTACGGAGATGGGTAAGAAGATGGGTAGAGAGGCGTATAGCCAGACGGGTAGAGAGACAGATAGACAAGTTGTGAGGCAGATAGACAAATGGGTAGAGAAGTGGATAGAGACACGGCTAGACATACAAGTAATTAGACGGATAGACAGACGGTTAGAGAAATAGATTGGCGGGTAGCGAGACCGGTAGAGAAAAATATACAGACAGGTAGCAATACGTGTAGAGAGATAGACAATCGGTTAGAGAGACGGGCAGAAGAACGGATAGGGAAACAGACAGATTGTAGAGAGACAGACAGACAGGCGAAAGAAAAGTCTGCGGATTGGCGCAGTAAAGACGCAGGGGGCAGAGCCTCCTAGATAGAGTTGCAAAGGCTAGAAAAAACCCGGTTTAAACCTGGGAATAAACCGGGTTTTTTGGGAATAAACTTGGTTTTTCGGGAATAAACCAGGTCCTTTGGGAATAAACCTGGGAATAAACCGGGTCTATTGGAAATAAACCTGGGAATAAACGGGATTTTTGCAACTCTACTCCTAGAGAATAATCAAGAAATATCTGTTAAGCTTAACTTTGAAAGACATGTAATTTTTCAATTTTGCCGATTTGGAGATTTAATGTAAAAGTTATTTTACAGAAGTCATCGAAAGATTTTTTGTATACTTTAATAGTAATTTAGACTATAGTTTTGCAATCTGGATTGTAGCAAAGCATGCTATCAATGTGGTTTGAAGTGTAAGAGTTTCTATAAACAGTTATACAAATAATAGATATATAATCAAGGAAGCAAAATTTTAAATTCACACACAAAAAAAGGTGCAACAATAAAATGAAATTTGCGTTAAGCCACGCTTGATAGAATAATCTATTGGCTGCAAATCCAATTACGTAACTTTAAAAACCTTGGCGTTTTAAAAGATCCGGCGTTTTTTTTTTTTTTTTTTTTTTCCCAAGTTTTGCGCAATACGCGCTTAAGAAAATGAGATTATTTGCCACATGTTAAAAAAAATTATGACAACACATCTGATGAACGGTATTTCTTTTCTATTTTTTTAACAGTGTATATGAATTTATATATGATATTTTGAAATTCTATCATTTAATTTGCTATTTTTTTATATATTGTAATTGTTAACACTATGTTCTCAGCAATATCACTCAGACGGTTAAACTAGGACGCCCTTTGAGGGAAGTCCTAGTTTATTCCATCAAAGTTAGACTAAAAACTGATCCAAGATTGTTAAAGGCACGCGCGAGAAAAAAAAATAACAATCGTATTTCGACTGCATTAGAGGATGACGTCATCCACTTCGGGAAAACCATGGGACTTAGAAATATAAATCTAAACATTTCAATTTCAATTTCGCTTTTTAATCATAAATATAAAATAAACCCGTGCGGTGTTTTTTATAATAATTGCTATGAGCATCATATAATGTGGTATTTTATTTTTTGGCAACAGTAATTTCAGGAAAACCTTTCATTTCTTTCATGAAAACAATGCCGATTTATTTTTTTTAATTTCAGCAAATTTTAATCAAAAACATGTTTTAACGAATTGTTAAGTAGGCTATGTCAGAAGCCTGTTCTAAAACCTTTCATATGGTATCTCATTCGTTATTCTGCGTTTCATATTTTATGAGTAAAAGGGATGTTGACAGGAGAAATAATATATAAGGATAAAAAATCAAGTGTTATTATTGCGTGCTATTTGAAATTAATATTGAAAGACAAAGATTTCGCCAAATTGGCGGTTGAACAAAATCGTGCCAACATGGTGCGTATATGACATTTGTGCCGAATTTTGCCATAGGAATCTCAAAAAAATAAAAATAAAATAAATAAATAAACAAACAAATAAATAAAATACAAGAAATTAGGAAAATCCCACTCACCAAAGTGTCAACTATCAGTAAGTTTAAACTATAAAATTTACAATATATTAATGAAAACAGAAAAAAATAGTCTTGGATCTTTATTTACATTATTTTTCTTAATTATCTCTCTCGGCTAGTGAATAAATGTTTGTGACGTCAGTTGAAACTGATCTATTGTATGTAACTGTTCATCGCAACATTTTCAATGCATTTTCTTTTTTAATATCAGGTCACTGCCGTTTAAGAAAGCAATTGTTATTTTAATTAATGAAATAATTAATAAATCAGTGCAACATAATGAAAAATATATGTATATGTCGAATTAAAAACCACTTGATGCTATAACAAACACATGTATTGCCTCTGACGTCAAGTGAATGGTGACGCCACATTCATGCATGTTTGGTGTTAAATCCTATAGTTTGGCGATAGTTTTTTTGTGTGAAAAGTGGTCGTCGGGATAAAGGAGAGGTAGCATACTGTTAATGATATTTTAACAATTTATTAGTTATTTCGGCATTTTAAAGGTAATTATTAAACTTAAAAATATAGTTTTTAATTGAGAGGAAATATTATTTACGCTGTTTTAAAATTTGCAATAACAGGTAAAATATTTGTCAAAACAAATTAATCTCTCGTGTAAATATAATTTTTAATTGAAATTGTTCGGAAATATTGCTATTTGAGCATTTTAAATATGACGTAAGTTTCGACTACTTAATGCTTTGAAAACGCTTAATAATTTAATTATTTCTGGTTTTAACATTCACGCGCAAGTATATTTTTTATTACGTAATTTTCTACATTTACTGCTTTTATCATGTGATCATTTAATTATTATTTGAAAGTTTTATTTCTGTTTCTAATAGTCACGTGTAAATAAATACATTTCTTAATTGAAAGGGAATATTATTATATGCGCTATTTTACAAATTGGCAACAATTCAAATAATGGATTTTATAAAATATGAAATAAATCTTCAAAAAATAATGAAAATTTTGAATAAAAAATTGAAATATAACCTCAAAAAATGAGTCAAATTGAAAAAATAATTGCAGTCTGCACACCGCAACATTGTCAACTATATTCTTACAAATTATGATTAAATTCCTGTGCATAGTTTTCGTTTCTATGAAACTTTTATAAGAAAAGTATTTTGACCAACTTTAATATTAAATATCTCTTAAAATAATTCTTCGATTTAAAAACTGTCTACTTCAGCGTATTTATCGAACATTTCTTTATAAAACCACCAATTTTTAAATTTTTATTTTTAAAGTTTTCTGGCTATTAGTCCAGAAATACTTCAAGGCACAGAATCTTTATTGACAGCGGCTGCTGCTGCGGTGGTTACTTTTTTTAATATAGAGAAATACCATCATACTCTGATCCATTTTTAATGCTGTATCAATTAGTGTGTAGATGGTGGACATTTTACGAATTATTCAAAATCGAAGGATTTTCGTGAAAGCTGACCTGCTCCTGATATGACCATTCAGGTGTCCATATCAAGTGCACCATGCAAGCCTAGGATAAAGATATTTTTATTTGTTCCAATTGCGATAGGTCATTTTTTTAAACAAATTTGTTGAACTCTAAAAAGATTTCACACTTTCTCTAAATAAAAGCTTAAATTGTAATGTCAATTTTGTTAACAACTTCATTTTTGTTCAAAAATCATGTTTCAAATACACCTTTAAATAACAAAAAGAATTATTGAGTATCAAGTTTATTTATTTTACACCGACATAATTTAATTATTTATAAATTATAGAAAATCGCGATTTGTGAAACATAGATCAATGATGGTCATATCATGCGCACAGGTTCCTGATATGTCTACTTGGTAGACTTTTGAAATTCCGTTTTTTAACACTTTCCAACCTAGTTGAAAAGTGTTTATGACTTCGTTTTGTTTGGCCGTATGGCCGTCTGGCCGTCTGTCCGTGCGCTAACTCCCGTAAATATACTTCGATTGTCCTGACATTTTTGTATGTTATTTTCGTTTACAATAGCATGTTCCCTATTTCCAAAGAAGTGTGTAGCACTTATAGTTTATTTACAGGGACAATCAAAAGTATTCCGTTGCATTACAGTCAATGCGAAAATCGTTTTAAGTGCATTTTGGTGACGCTACGTCATTTAAAACATAATGAAATTGATATATAATTATGAAGCGCATTAAAACATGTTTTTTGTAGAGTATGTGTTGCAAAGCATTTATTATTCATTTACAGGATCAAACAAAAGAGCTCTGTTACACATCGTTCTATGGGGAAAAATCGTTTGCAGTGTAATTTAATGATATTTCACTATTCGAAACACAATGAAAATTATATGCATTACTGAGGTGCACTATAAATTGCTCTCTTGTGTGCATTGCGTTCATTTACAGGGAAACACAAAATATATTGGTTACATATATTTATAGTGCGATATTTATAGTTATATTATATGTGCGATATTTATAGTCTATGAGTGATAAGTGTGTTTTCAACTTAGGTTTGCGTTTTTAAGTTTAACTAATTTTTTTCCTAGTACGTATGTGTTTATAAACTCGGTTGATCATATACAGGGCTACACAAGGGAATTCCTAAGCATTACAGACTATGCGAGTGAATTGCTTACGGGTAGTTTTTAATTGTGTTTACGTATTTTCTTGCTGAACCATATTTAGTAGACTAATAGAAGTTTGTGGAATATAAATACAGTATGCAGGGCTAAGCAAAGATAAAGATTCGTTGTCGTTTACGGCTGGTAATTGCTGCGAGTGAGTTTAAAGTTTCCTTTTATCTTAATATGTTGTGTGTACAAAAGCCTTCAGATACTATACAGGACTGTACAAAAGATTTCGAGTGCATTTCCATCGATTGGCGAAAATTTCTAAGTGTGAATAACTATTCTTGTGGGGAGTGGCTCGTACAATGTTAGAAAGGAGCTTGAATAATACACTTATTTTCGTAGATAATTGTCTTTATAAAACTTATTAATTATCACAAAAATGCAGCCTCCAAACGATAACATTTTATTCTTTTTTTCATTCTAATAACAACAAAACCTGGACCGTTGCCAGATTTCAAATAAAAAATGTTCCTAATGTACTCCCCTACCAGTAACGAACGTTACGTTAAAAAGAGGTAGGAAAGTATAAAACATACAGATAACAATATAAATATATACAAAATAAATACAATTTTACAATTAGTCAAAATATTTACATAAAGAAAGAAGCAAATTTTTAGTCTCTAAATCATACTGGAAGTTTAATTGTTCTACCAGTTCGTGATTGTTTCAAAACAGGCACAGGCTTTTCCACTGTATTACTAGGTTTAATAAAGTTTCTATTGTTCAGATTTTGTGTAGATGAAGTCTTAACTTGTAACTGGGTTGCTTGTTCAGGGTGTGAAACTATTTTGGGATCATCTGAGAGAATATATGCTGGTTTCAGTCTATCTATAGATACATTCACATTATTACCTTTAATTTTTATAGTGAAGTATTTTGAAGAGCGACTAATTACTTCATAAGGACCTTCATATGGTGGTTCTAGTTGTTTGCGTACTCTGTCTATCCTTAGGAAAACGTGTGTAATTGATTCCAAATCCTTATGAACAAATATATTTGGAATATATTTATGTTCAATTTTTCTTGGTCCAATTAGTTGAATCTGCTCTTGTAATTTATGAATAAAACTTCCTGGTGAGACTTGCATGGTACTCGGCTGTAAAAATTCACCGGGCAGCCGAAGTTTCTCTCCATAAACCATTTCTGCTATAGTATAGGGAGTATCTGTTCGAATTGCTGTGCGAAGACCCTAGAGAAATTGTAGGTAAGGTTTCAGTCCAATTTATTTGATTATGCGCTTTTATAGAAGCTTTTATTGATCTGTGAGGACGTTCCACTTTGCCATTGCATTGCGGATGATAGGCTGTTGTGTGTTGTAGCCTAATACCGCAGAATCTTGAAAGGGCTTGTACTGTTTCTGAATAGAATTGACCTCCACAATCAGAAATGAGCTTTGAAGGTGTTCCGAATCTAGAGATCCAATTATTATAAAAGGCTTTTGCTACAGTCTCTGCCGTGCTGTTATTCAATGGAATGGCTTCCATCCAGTTGGTGTATCTGTCGATGCAGGTTAAGCAATAGATGTTGCCATTTGATGGTGGTAATGGACCAACGAGATCAATATGAACTACTCGAAATCTCTCAGATGCCTCTGGACATTCACCAATTGTTGATTTTGTATGACGAGAATTTTTACTTTTTGGCATAAAATGCATGATCTAGCCCATTTTCTAACATCTTTATTAATGTTAGGCCAAATGAATTTCGATGTTATTAGCTTAGCTGTTGATTTTACTCCCGGATGGGATAATCCGTGAAATTTCTGGAAGATCTTCATTCGGTAAGTATGAGGTATATAAGGACGAATATTGGAAGTAGAAACATCACACCACAGATTCTGACCAGAAGGAAGAGGGTATTGTTTAAACTTTAAAGTCTTAGACTTTTGTGTAAATCTTTAATTTCTTCGTCTTGAGATTGTTCTTTTGCTATTTCATCATAATCGATTATTGTTATTTCTTCAAGTCTTGATAATGAATCTGCTACAATATTATTTTTACCTTTGACGTATCTAATATTAGTAGTAAATTCGGAAATATATTGTAATTGTCTGCATTGTCTTGGTGATGCTTTTTAGGCTTTTGCAAAAAGGCATACACCAACGGTTCATGATCCGTATAAATCGTAAAGGTTCTTCCTTCTAGTAAGTATTTAAAATATTTTACCGATAAGTAGATGCCTAATAGTTCACGGTCGTATGTGCTATAATTCTGTTGAGTGACGCTTAACTTCTTCGAATAAAACCGATAGGTTTCCAAGATTTATTTTCGTATTGTTGCAGGACAGAGCCTATGGCCAAATCTGATGCATCTGTAAACAAACCAAGAGGTAAATCAGAATTTGGGAAGGATAATAAAGCTGTATTTGCTAGATCTTGTTTGCAAATCTCAAATTGCATTCGTGCTTCTTCAGTCCAGTCAATTTTTCTTTCATCTTTTTTCTTAGAACCTTTGAGATATTCATGTAATAACGCTTGGTGTTTAGCAGCATCTTTTAAATAACGACGGTAAAAATTAATCATACCAAGAAAAGTTCTTAAATCATGAATGGTTTCTGGTAATTTATAATTTAAAATAGCTTGAACTTTTTCTGGTAAGGGACGTGAACCTTCGGGTGTAATAAGATAACCTAGAAATTATATTTCTGTAACTGCAAATACTGATTTGGAAATATTGATTCTGAGGCCGTATTTGTGTAATCTTTCAAAAACTAAATTAAGATGATTTTCATGTTGGTTTTCATCAGCAGAAGCAATTATTATGCCATCTAAATATGGAAAAAGAAATTCAAGATCTATTAACACTTCGTGAATAAATCTTTGGAACGTTGCAGGGGCATTTTTAAGACCAAAACTCATGACATTAAACTCATATAATCCAAAAGGAGTAATGATAGCTGTCTTATATTTATCCTCTTCTGCAATCGGTATTTGATGGTAAGCTTTAAAAAGATCTATTTTTGAGAAAATTTTTGCACCTTTCAAAATATGATGAAAATCGTCAATTCTGGGAATTGGGTATCTGTCAGGAATGGTACGGAAATTAAGCTGTCTGTAATCACCACAAGGACGATAAGATCCATCCTTTTTAACCACTAAATGTAATGGACTTGCCCATTGGGATTTAGAAGGACGAATAATATCATTGTTGAGCATGTATTTAAATTCTTCTTTGGCTATTGCCAGTCGTTTTGAATCAAGTTGACGAGCTTTATTATACACTGGAGGACCTTTCGTACAGATAAAGTGTCTCACATCATGCTTGGATGTCGAAATTAGCAAATTTGGCTTCGCAATATCGGGATACTTAGAAAATAAATTTTGAAATTTAACAGTTTTGCTCAATGTGCCAATATTGTTAAAAGTAATTGAAGAAACTTCACCTTTAACAGTAAGTTTTGTTTCTCCATCAATTAACTGTTTATTTTTCAGGTCAATTAGAAGCTTATATTTATTCAAAAAATCTGCTCCAAGAATTCTTTTTGTGACTTTAGCAATCACGAAAGGGAATTGAAAATCCCTTCGAAATCCTAAGTATAGATTTAGAATTTTAATGCCAAAAGTTTCTATTTCTGTTCCGTTTGCTGCATATAGCTTATAATCGGAAGATTCTTTGGTTTTTCCAGTGGCTGGAAGAACACTTATATCAGCACCACTGTCAACTAAAAATCGCAAATTTGTTCTTAAATCTTTCACGTATAATCGAAATTTGCGACAACTTTCGACATTTTCTGCAGTAGTATGTGCCGCTAGATCTACTGCAGATCTAAGTTTTCCTGTTTGGAATGGATTTTTTTGTTTCAAGCACATGGCTGAATGCATTTATCAGGGAAACAACGATTACGGAAACGGAAATGAAAATAACACAGTTTGCCGTTAGGATTGTAGCGCTGACGAGACCTGCTTCCGGAGCGAGATCGGTTTTCGTTATTTCGAGAGTGAGACCTGGATTGTCGTGAAACTCACAGTTGCGAAATTTGCTGTTCCAGAGAAGCAATTCTATTTAAAAGTTCAATATTGGCAAACGACGTCGTGCTATCATTAACAATTTCAGTTTTATTACTTGTGGCAAAGATTTCGGTTTTGGGATTCATATCGCTGATTTTGTCTGCCATTACAGCTAATTTATTTAAAACTTCTTCACTAACAAGCAAAATATTTTTTATGCAATCGGGCAATTTTTCAAGCCAAAGCGTTTTAATCAACTTTTCTGAAACATCAGCAGTAGCAACAGTTTTTAGCTTTTGAAGTAGCTGACTAGGTTTCATAGTGCCAAGTTCAATTCCGGTTATCAATCGCTTAATTAGAACATTTTCACTTTCTTTAAATAAATTAAGCAATCTACTTTTCGAATCGGAATATTTGGTTAAGCTTTCACTACTTATTATGTCCCATATATTTTCTATGAATTTCGGCTCAAGTTGCGCAATTAAATAATTGAATTTAGTTTCCTCTTTAGTGATTTCATTAATTTTAAACTGAGCCTCAACTTGATACAACCAGATCTCTGGTCTATCAATCCAGAAAGGTGGAATTTTAATACTCACCTTGTTAATTTCCGGCTTTTCCGTGGAAAACGAATCATGCTTCTCCGGTTCACTCGTAGACATTTTTTAAACTTAACGGGTCACCAGTTTGTGTGGGGAGTGGCTCGTACAATGTTAGAAAGGAGCTTGAATAATACACTTATTTTCGTAGATAATTATCTTTATAAAACTTATTAATTATCACAAAAATGCAGCATCCAAACGATAACATTTTATCCTTTTTTTTCATTCTAATAACAACAAAACCTGGACCGTTGCCAGATTTCAAATCAAAAATGTTCCGATAATTTTAACAGCTAATAAATAAAAATTAAATAAAATAAATGGAACATGGAGTTAATAAAAATGGATATTCAGTTGCTTTAAACTGAGTAATCGAGCCACTACATTCTAACTATTCTAACTGAACTAAATTTTATCATACTGTATATCCACATCTATTGATCATATACAGGGCCGCACAAAATAGTTCGACTACTTTTTTGACACTTGAAGGTAATTTCGAAAACTATATTTTTCAATGTGGCATATGTTTTCTAAACTGTTTACTTACATATCTTCTTTCACCTTATTTAACGGTGAAGTTTCGTTACAGGTTTCTAGCTTTGTTGGAAAGTGTTTCATAATCTATGCTTAATGCATGATTTTTCTACTTTTTTTTTTTTTTTTTTTTTTTTTGACTAGTAAAATTATTTTTTTGCGGAATGCAATATTTTCTATGAACATCCATTAACCTTAGAAAGTTAAAAAAAATAATAAAACGGTTTAATTTTTTCAAAATGATGGCAGGGAAAATTCTTAAACTTTAGCATGGTCATAACAGGGTCACCCACCATACCATGTCTACTTTAATATTTCTAGCAGTTTATAAAATAATTTATTTAAATATTTTTTAGAACATTTGTGGTTCGTCTTACACTTTTAAATTTTTAGAACTTCTTTTAGTGAGAACTTACATCTAAAAGATGAAAAACATGTCGCATTTTGTTTGTTTGTTTGTTTCTTGCCTTAACATCTTCAAACAAATCATAATTTTTAAAATATTAACGCTCTTCTTCTACTTTGAGGGCAGCGGCACAAATATAAAAGTTGTCGCGTTTTAAGTAGAGACTGTCATCAGTATTATTAGGTGCGTTCGTAATTATATAAATACGTAGCACCTATTGTCGTCGTCTGGCCCGTCCGTCCGTCCGCATATAACAACGCAAAAACTACCCAACCGAATGGTTTGAAATTTAAGATATATTATCTTTGCAGAATTTTGTCGAGTCATTTCAAATTTTATTAACATCGAATCAAAACTTTAGGAGATATTAATAAAAATTTTAAGAAAATTGGTTCTTTTTTGTTATGGGAGCTTCCGAGGTTTAATGATCAAGCGACCGAGATACGTATTTTATGACAGAAATTAATCTGCAGACAATAGAATTCATTTCACAGAATTAAAAATTATCAACATCTGAATATTTATATAACTAGCTATGGTACGAATGCACCCCATTTGTCACGCTTGACGTACAATTTTCAACTTGTCTTAAAAGTGTTATTGAAATCTGTTCAGCGGTTATAAAGTAATCGTGGTTTTAGAAGATTTTCCGCTCATTGCATGCGTTTAAATATATATTTTTTTAAAGAAGTCAGTTCTGGATGAGACTTTATTCTTTCAAAGTATTACCTATGTCAATTTTCAAATTTGTACCTGTAATAATTCCAAATAAATCATAATTAAGGAAATGATTAGAGTATTTTCAGATTATTGCTACTTTTTATGTTTCAAATCTCTGAGAAATCGTTGTTAGTAAGCGTTTACATCATAAAAGCAACCTGCATGCTAAAATTCAAGTTTGTAGTGACTCAATACCAAGAAAACCGCAATTTTATAAAGTTTTTTTCTTCCTGCACACTTTCAAATTTCAATTTTTGTGTAAAACTGTCTCGTGTCAGCATTTACGTCTTAAAATTAACAGCCATTTCAAATTTCAAGTTTCTATTCCTAACAATTCCAAATAAATCGTGATTTAAAACGTTATTAGAAAGTCATCCGCTATTTCATCCTTGTAATTTTCGAATTTGTTTTAGAAAACGTTAAAAGCGAGTATTTACATTTGTATAAAAAACTACCATGCCAAAATTCAAGTTTTTACTCCAAAAGTATCATAGAAATAGCAGTTTTAAAACTTTTTTCTGCTCATATCACCCTTGTAAATTTAAATTTTTTGAGAAACAATTTTGTGAGCCGCTTTAACCTTCAAAGTAATACCTGTTTCAAACTTCAAGTTTCTAGCTGTAACAATTCCAAATAAATCAAAATTTAGAAAATTATTAGACTGTTTCCCGGTTACTGCACCCTTTTATAAACAGATTTTCTTAAATATCGTGAAAAATTCAAGTTTGTAGCTATAGCAGTATCATGAAAATCGCAATTTTAGTAAGTTTTTGTTCATACAAACTTATAAATTTCGATGTTTTTCTAAAACTGTCCTGTGCCAGCATTTAAGTCTTAAGGTAAAAGTCATGTGAAATTTCATATAACTATTCCTAACCATTCAAAATAAATTGTGATTTAGAACGTTATTAGAAAGTTTTCCGCTTATATTACATTTTTAATTTTGGAATTTATTTAGAAACCGGTATACGCAGGTAATTTACATCTTAAAACTAACTACTATTTCAAACTTCAAGTTTCTACAACAATAGTATCACAGAAATAGCAATATTATATCTTTTTTGCTTTTGTACATTTTAAATTTCGATTTTTTTTAAAACTTCTCTATACGAACATTTACGTTTTAAAAGTAACAGCCATGTCAATATTCAAATGATTATTCCTAAAGATTCCAAATAAATCGTTACTTAAAGCGTTTTTAAGACGTTTTCGCTCATTTAACATTTTTATATTTATAATTATTTTAGAAACCGTGCATAACGAGCAATTACATTTTAAAAGTAACCAGCATGTAAAATTTAAATTTTCTAATCCCAGTAGTATCACAAAAATCACAATTTTAGAAAGTTTTTTGCTATTGTACCTTTTTAAAATTGGAATATTTTTAACCGTTGTGTGCGAGCATGTATATGTAAAAGTAATTGCCATGCCCGATTTCAAGTTTCTACCTTAAGTACTTCCAAAAAACCGTAATTCAAAACGTTTTTAAAACATTTTCCTCTTATTTCAGCCTTTTACATTTCAAATTTTAGTACCCAAATGAGATTTAACAACTTAAATGTAACTACCATGCAAAATTTTAAGTTTCTAATCATGATAGTCTCAAAGAAATCGCAATTTCACAACGTTGTTTGCTCCTGCAACCTTTTAACCCTTCTTTGCATGAGTTTTTCTTTTACAATTGTGTTTTTTATACATATATTAAATATTAGACACCAGAAATTTTAAGATAGATTTTTAACTTTGTTCAGCAACATACGAACAGCGAACAAATTATTGCTTTAATGGATTTCCATGTTTGCGAAAAACTACATCCAGTAGATGAGTAATCGTGTATCTTATCCTGAGAGAGCTACTAAAATGTGTTTAAAATACAATAATATAACAAAAAATGCGTTAAATTATAGTTAATAAAGTTTATAATGATGATAGAAAATAATAAGTAGAAAGAGTGTTAAAGAATTGCGAGAAATTACAGTCTAGTGTGCAATCGCGTAAAGGAATTTAAGGAAATGCGTAAAAACTGCGAGAGATGGCGCCAGATGTTTAGTCTAGCGCAAACTAGTGTTTAAGTGCATTATAGGATATGTGCTAGAATAGCCATAAAGAAAGAATAGGGCCTGGAAAATGCGATAGACGGCGCATCGTGTCCAGTAGAAGAGAGATAGTGAAGAAACATTTGATTTGATGATGGAGGAGAGGGGAGGAGCTATGGGTAGTTAGAATTTAAGAAAAACGAGAAAGTGAAGAGTAAATAAATTGAATGTGAAAAAGAATTATGTTAACTGTTCAAAACAACATTTGCGAATGTATTTTGGTTGGTAAAGTGATGAAGTGATTTCTCTTTAAAAAAAGGCGTCTTTTCAAAGCCATACATTTAAAATATAAGGAATAAAATTAAGGATAGATGTATTAAGAAATACATAAAGTTTTTTTTTTTAATGTATTAATACATAAGATTTTTTTTTAAAGGCAAAAAAAGGAGAAATAAAAGTAATAGCCCCAAAAAAGGACTACACAGCAGAATTGTAGTGAACCGGTGTCAGGGGAATGCGAATGCCGTATTTAAGTAAATCGATCATGATATTAAAGTGGATAGGAGAAAGGGGCAAAATGGAGAATGTTAAAAAGAAAGAAAATTAATCATTGTGAGTTAAATTAATCTCAGTAGCGAAATTGTCTAATTCGTTAATAATAATAATCATTTTTTTCAAATGGGTTTTTACAACTTTGGGTTTCTGATGATATTTTTTTTGATGCATTTGAGCAGTTTAGTTATTTGAAATTTAGTGGATTAATATTGCTATATAAATATAGTGGTGGCGAAGAAGTTGATTTATTTATTAAACTTTAAATAAATAGTGATGGAAATTTACATCACTATGCAATTAAGGGTTAAAATTCAATTTTTTAAGTGTTCTCTGCAAAGTGTTAAAAGCAACATCCCTACCAAATTTTATGCTTTTATTCCTATAAATTCCATACAAATCGTAATTTAGAAAGTTTTTAGAGCATTTTCCGTACATTTGGGCCTTTAAATTTCGATTTTTTAGAAACAGTTCCTAGCGAACATTTACATCTTAAAAGTAACAATCATGGCAAATTTCAAATGTCTAATCACAGCAATTTCACAGAAACAAAATTTTCAAAATGTTTTTTGCTCCTTTTTGGGGTAGTGTACCGACATAAAATATAGCCTCTGTTGGAGATTATTATGATTTAATGTAATTATTTTTTTAATTTTTCAGTAGTTCCAGAGATGTATTTGCAAACAAACAAACAAATATTTTTCTTTATTATATTAGTATAGATATAGATTTAAATTACATATTTGATGAAATCAGCCATTTTGTGAATATTTGCATTGATTTTTATTTAATGAACACAGGGATATTTGTATACCCCTTTTATCTGTGCCAGCTTATATCCTCTATTGACATCTTCAATTTTTGTAAATATGCTAAGTCACATATAATAAACGCTAAATGTTTTAGTGCACTACATAAATGCATACCAATTTCATTGTGTTTGAAATAGTTTCACACTGTTAAAAAAAACGTAAATGATTGTTTTCCATTGGCCATTATGCAACGGGATTATGTTGAGTTGCACTGTACATGAATTATAAATGTCACACAATAGCGAACATGCCACAGTAAACTACTGTAACATATGTCAATTACATGGCATTACCAGAATATTTACGAGAGTTGGAACACAGGCAGGCGGACAGCGGCAGGCAGACAAACCAAAGTCATAAACACTTTTCGACTATGTTGAAAACTGTTAAAAATGATTTAGGACTATTTGTTTTAAAAAATGTATAGAGATTTTCTAAAAACCATGGATTGAATAAAAATAAATTTTTATTCATATTCATAATTTTTAATTCATATTCATATTTTTTAATTCATATTCATAATTTTTAATTCATATTCATAATTTTTAATTCATATTCATAATTTTTAATTCATATTCATAATTTTTTTCATATTCTATACTAAGTAAGAATTATGAAACATAATATTGTAAATTTGTATATTCTGTTCATGTATTCTCAGATATGATATTATTAAAGAAATTACCTCTTACATATTTATAAAATAAACTAGCAAGCTACGCCCGCTACGCTGGTCAATTTCTCTTAACGAATTTTTAATCAAACAAAATATTGACATTTCATAGTTCACTTTTATATTTTAACAGAATAATAAGACTACTATAATTTGTGACTCGTGCTATAGCCAATATAAACTTCAGGACACGTCGCCCTTATCATTATCTTTTCGCTATGGTACTCCATTGTGAAATTTGGTAATTTTTGAAATTCAATATTTGAAAAATGGCATAATCATTAGATTTGAAATTTATATTAAGAAATATAATTTTTTTTACTTTTCAAACGCAGTTTGTTTAACAATTTTCTGACAAATACTTTTCGAGCTATTATTTTTTTCAGTAACTTCAAATGTTTCATTTTCCGAGTTCAATTTGTGACAAAGATTAGCGAATCACCCAGTCGTCAGCAACGCATAGATTTATATTAAAGAGGGTGTTGGAGAAGGGATGTCACCACCACTTGTGAAATCGGTTCTGTAGTTCCAGAGATTCCATAGAAAATGTAATTTAGAATGATTTTAGAACGCTTTTTGCTCATTTCACTCTTTTAAATTTGGATTTTTTTAAATTTATTCTTAGAGAGTAACTACCATGCCAAATTTCAAGTTTCTAGCTCCTTCAATATAAAAAAGTCACAATTTTCGAAAATTTTTCACTCCTGCACCACCTTGGGATTAGTGGCACCGACATAAATTATAGGCTATGTTGGAGCAGGAAGTGTGACCATCAATTTGCCACCATCACTTTTGAAATCGGTTCTGTAGTTCCAGAGATTTCATAGAAATTGTAATTTAGAATGTTTTTAGAAAGCTTTTCGCTCATTTCATCCTTTTAAATTTCGATTTTTTTTTTTTTTGTTCTTAGAGAGCATTTACATCTTATAAGTAACTACAATCCCAAATTTCAAATTTCTAGCTCCTTTAGTATAAACAAAAATTCAATTTTAGAACGTTTTTCGCTCCTGCACCACCCTGGGATTAGTGGCACCGACGTAAAATATAGCCAATGTTGGAGCAGGGATTGCCATCAAAAATTTGCCACCATCACTTTAGAAAAGAGTTCGGTAGTTCCAGATATTCCATAGAAATTGTAATTTAGAATGTTTTAAGAACGCTTTTCTCTCATCTCACAGTTTTAAATTTAGATTTTTTTAGAATTTGTTCTTAGAGAGCATTTACATCTTATAAGTAACTACCATGACAAATTTCATGTTTCTAACCCCTTCAGTACAAAAAAAATCGAAATTTTAGAACGTTTTTCGCTCATGCACTCCCCTGGGGGCAGTGGCACCGGCATGAAATATAGCCTATGTTACAGCAGGAACTGTGACCATCAATTTGCCACAATCTCTTTTGAAACAGTTCTGTAGTTCCAGATATTCCATAGAAATTGTAATTTAGAATGTTTTTAGAACGCTTTTCGCTTTATCTCACACCTTTTAAATTTGGAATTTTTTTAGAATATGTTCTTAGAGAGCATTTACATCTTATAAGTAACTACCATGCCAAATTTCATGTTTATAACTCCTTCAGTATAAAAAAAATGAAATTTTAGAACGTTTTTCGCTCCTGCACCACCCTGGGAGTACTGGCACCGACATAAAATATAGCCTATGTTGGAGCAGGGACTGTCACCATCAATTTGAGACCATCAGTTTTGAAAACGGTTCTGTAGTTCCAGATATTCCATAGAAATTTTAATTTAGAATGTTTTTAGAACGCTTTTCGTTCATCTAACAATTTTAAATTTCTAATTTTATTAGAATTTGTTCTTAGAGAGCATTTACATCTTATAAGTAACTACCATGCCAAATTTCATGTTTCTAGCTCCTTCAGTATAAAAAAATCGAAATTTTAGAACGTTTTTCGCTCTTGCACCCCCCTCCTAGGGGTAGTGGCACCAACATAAAATATAGCCTAAGTTGGAGCAGGGACTGTCACCATCAATTTGCCACCATCACTTTTGAAAACGGTTCTGTAGTTCCAGATATTCTATCGAAATTGTAATTTAGAATGTTTTTAGAACGCTTTTCGCTCATCTCACCATTTTAAATTTCGATTTTTATTAGAATTTGTTCTTAGAGAGCATTTACATCTTATAAGTAACTACCATGCCAAATTTCATGTTTCTAGCTCCTTCAGTATAAAAAAAATCGAAATTTTAGAACGGTTTTCGCTCTTGCACCCCCTGCGGGTAGTAACACCTACATAAAATTCAGCGTATGTTGGAGCAGGGACTGTCACCATCAATTTGCCACAATCACTTTTGAAAACGGTTCTGTAGTTCCAGATATTCCATTTAGAAATTGTAATTTAGAATGTTTTTAGAACGCATTTCGCTCATGTCACCCTTTTAAATTTCGAATTTTATTAGAATTTGTTCTTAGAGAGCATTTACATCTTATAAGTAACTACCATGCCAAATTTCATGTTTCTAGCTCCTTCAGTATAAAAAAAATCGACATTTTAGAACTTTTTCGCTCCTGCACCCCCCCCCCCCCTGTGGGTAGTGGCACAAACATAAAATATAGCCTATGTTAGAGCAGGGACTGTCACCATCAATTTGCCACCATCACTTTTGAAAACGGTTCTGTAGTTCCAGATATTCTATCGAAATTGTAACTTAGAATGTTTTTAGAACGCTTTTCGCTCATCTCAACCTTTTAAATTTCGAATTTTATTAGAATTTGTTCTTAGAGAGCATTTACATCTTATAAGTAACTACCATTCCAAATTTCATGTTTCTAGCTCCTTCAGTATAAAAAAAAATCGAAATTTTAGAACGGTTTTCGCTCTTGCACCCCCTGAGGGTAGTAACACCTACATAAAATTCAGCGTATGTTGGAGCAGGGACTGTCACCATCAATTTGCCACAATCACTTTTAAAAACGGTTCTGTGGTTCCAGATATTCCATATAGAAATTGTAATTTAGAATGTTTTTAGAACGCATTTCGCTCATGTCACCCTTTTAAATTTCGAATTTTATTAGAATTTGTTCTTAGAGAGCATTTACATCTTATAAGTAACTACCATGCCAAATTTCATGTTCCTAGCTCCTCCAGTATAAAAAAAATCGACATTTTAGTACGTTTTTCGCTTTTGCACCCCCTTGGGGGTAGTGGCACCGACATAAAATATAGCCTATATTGGAGCAGCGATTGTCACCATCAATTTGCCACCATCACTTTTGAAATCTCTTCGGTAGTTACAGAGATTACCCCCTACAAACAAACAATCTTTACTACTTTATAATATTAGTATAGATTAAGCATCAAATAATAAAAAGACTATACGACCACCTACATAAATCTGAAAAAGAGTAAAAGTGGAACTGTGGATATTAATATAAAATTTTTTAATTTAAAAGTTTTTATTGAATTTTTACGCTGACAAAGTAACGTTTTCCTTAGAATGAACCAGTTACGATATATGAGAGTAATGATTAAAATATTTTACCAGATCATCAGCAACCATGAACACGATGTGAGGTCTTTTAGGAGTTAAACGTTTTGATGAATACATCCTAGTACATCCCAGGAGGAATAAAAGACTTGGCAGTGTACCCATCGCGTTGGGACCCTGAAACGATAAAAGACTAATAATGAAACTAAAATTACATAATTTTATAATCATTAAAATGGTTAAAATAAAAAGCAAACTAGTCGGATGTGTCAATCCCAAAACTTTTTTCTATCTCACACAGGTTTCGCATACACTAAAAAGAATCAGCACCAATTTATATCAAGGACTAACTGAAACTCAAGTTTTATTAAATTCCGTGCATTATTCCTTGAGATATGACTATCGCTAAAATCGTGTAAATCCTAAAAAATGCTGCATAGCAGAGCCACCTGCTGGGCGATTTTTACCAAAACTAATCAGCACCCATTTATATCAGAGACTAACTGATTATAAAGTTTTATTAAATTCCGAGCATTAGTTCTTGAGATAGAGCTATTGTGGAAATCGCGAAAAATGCTGCATAGCAGCGCCACTTGCTGGGCGATTTTTACCAAAAACTAATCAGCACCGATTTATATCAGAGACTAACTGAATATAAAGTTTTATTAAATTCCGAGCATTAGTTCTTGATATAGATCTATTGGGGAAATCGCAAAAAAATGCTGCATAGCAGCGCCACCTGCTGGGCGATTTATACCAAAAACTAATCAGCACCAATTTATATCAGAGACTAACTGAATATAAAGTTTTATTAAATTCCGAGCACTAGTTCTTGAGATAGAGCTATTACGGAAATGGCAAAAAAATGCTGCATAGCAGTGCCACCTGCTGGGCTATTTTTACCTTTTTTATTATTCTAAATAAAAAAAAGTACCTAAGCCCTAATATTCTGCAGTAATAACAACTGCACTGTATCCCCCATCACCTTCACCCGCATATTTATTATTCATACATTATTTGCAAAATTTAAAGCAATTTCGTCTTCAGCCAAAGAATTTTTTTATACATTTCGACTAGATCTATATCTATTTACATATAATACAATCTAATGAACAGGGCACAAACATTACAATTAGGAGTTCCTTTTTATTAACTAGCAAAACAACACACCGCGCTGTTCCGGTGGTCTTCGGTGCTCAGTATTTATAAGCTCCTGTGATTTCAGATTAATATTTAAATATTCTCTAAAAATAAGGAAAGGACACTATCACCTTAATAAGTCTAAATAAACACTTCCGTCAACCAATCTACAACTAATTTTTGGATTGGCGATCATTGCAGGAATCGTCATCGCGACATAGATCAATTATATCATAGATCTGTTAAACATAGACCAATCAGATCGCCTTAATTCACGTTTACCACAAACAATAGAACGACCGATATTACTTATGCTAGTGCGGAACTGTAATTTAGCCTTCCGTTTTCCGGAAGCGCGGGACTCCGGAGCAAAGTATTTATGAGCTCCGGTTAATTATGACCAATTTTTAAATATACACTAAATATATAGAAGTACCGGAGCTGAGCTCCGGTGAGCTCAGATGAAAATTAAGCAGTGACAAGACTGAAGAAAGGTGGAGAAGACATAATATGCTGAAGCCAATTGTGATGTTTTAATAGGAACAATCAAGACTATTTATGAGAGATAAAAATTAAGCCTGTTCTCAAACCTAAACTGGCTACTTTATGACACATTTTGTAATTCATTTTTGTTCGCAAATATATCAGATTAGCAGGTGCTCCTATTCAGAAACTTTGTAATTGAAACACGTTTTCTATTTTTTTTTTTTTTGGTAAAGGCAGAAGGTCTATCAGAAAATACTCTCAAAATCGACGTTCTGAACCGAATTCCCAATGCAACAACAAGATAAGCGGAAAAAACGTGTCGTCACGTCACCAGAATCGCTTATAAGTCGGTAAGTAATCTATTTATCAAAAAATGGAAAACTCATTTCGATTCCCAATCGCTTCCATAGTCATGCCTTCCAATTTTATGCCTTTGCATTTAAAAATAATTCAGAAAATGTGTCAAAAAGTTTCGCGTTGTTGAGCAGATCATTTGAGAACAACCACCTTAATAATTGCTACTATATTAGTGAACCTGTCAAGGCTTAGAAATAATCCTTGAAATGAGAATTCTATAACTTTTTGCAAGAATATAGTTTTAGTTATGAATGATAAAATACTAACGACTGAATTTATATTAGAAGATATAAACAGAATATGTATAATAATATAATTTAAAGAAGAATTGTTAATATAATATGAAACGCAAAAAAAAATTGGTAAATTATATAATTAATATTATATCTATATAATTATATCTATAAATAAATAAATAAATGATTATAATATGCCAATAAATCTAAGTTCAGTTAAGCGGCTAAGAAATATAATTACTATATTTTTTTTTTTATTTAACTAACAGAAAAGTTTTCTTTATTTGAATATGGAAATTTTAAAAGTGAAATCAATTATCTACTGATCAAAGAATTAGAAATTTAATTAAAGATTGATTTAAAGATTTGATTAAAGAATTAGAACTTAAAATAATGAAATAATGTGAAGTAAATTTAGTTAGCACCTGGAAATCAACTGGGGACGGTGTTTACATAAGTTTATTGAACATGTGGGAGAAATAATTTAGAAAAGCTTTTTAAAAAAATGTGGGGCATTTAAATAAATTAAAGAGGCTAAGATGGAAATATATAATGGGAACAATGTTATATCATCTACCGCTGAAAAAATGAGATAAAATCAACCAAACGGTGAATAAAAAAAGGGTGGGTTAAGTTATCCTCAAAAGGTTTATCCAAACACTTGGGTTATTAAATGAAAAAATATCATTACAGGTATCTCATTTTTAAAGAGATTTCAATCGACTTTCTAAATAAAGCTTTAAGTGAATTATTGTACTGTGAAATAATCTTAGCGTTGTTGAAATCTTTTTTAATATCTTTATTGCTGGCGTGAAATATCGAAAAGGAAGTTATTAATCTCACGAATTTAATATCACGCATGGGGGGGGAGGGGGTTTCCTTTAATCTCTCAAAAAACCTACGTTTGGTCATTCCTATGTAAAAAAATTGTATGATTATTATTTAAAATGATGGGGATCGCGTACACTCCTGCAAAATGATCTGGGGGGGGGGGATAGGTTCTAATTCCTTTGAAAGCAAATCAATTAATTTGCGAAAGGGGGTAATAAAGTGATGGATATTAAATTTCATAAAATCTATATATTTAAAACGCTAAGCGTTTTGTTTCGACAATCCGTGAGAACAAACTACTACATCAAATTACATCATTCTTTTTTTAAATAAAAGATATTTGGTCACAGATTTGTTATCGTACATTCTTTTGTTCGATAATTTCATTAATTAGCCGTAATCTTAAATTAAAATTTTACTTATGCTTATGACGTCATAAAGTCGGCAATCGGATTAACGCCCACTGTTGTGACGTACAGAGTTTATTTTCTGAACTCAATGATTGCGAGCATAAAAAATAAATATTAAATATTAAAAGCACGTGACAAATAGGCCGAATTTTTTAATTTGTAAGTTAAAATATAGTTAAAATGTTTAAGTATTTCGGTAAAAATATTTATCCGTGTGTTTTATAAGCAAATAAAAATTCATATTTACTGTGACGTCACGGAAATATTGTCCATTGGGTTCATTTTATCATTAAGCATTATAACTTTGTTGATGCCATTTTTTTCATTACAATTAAATGCAAAATATATTTTTATTTGTATGCATGGTGTTTAAGCATAAATGTACGTGTGAAAAGTTTGTACCGGTGAAAATGACGTTATGCTTAGCTTGAAATGCATTTTAACATTGATAAAACTAAAAAGAAAAATTTATATGATTGTGTCAACATGGCGTAATATTAACTGATATTTCAATTTTTAATTTTAAATATTAGATGGAGCCTTTATTGGTTGCTTCATCTTGATTGCATACCTTGATTACATGTTACCAATTACTTTTTTTAAATTATAGGATTAAGTTATAGGAATTATAGGATTTAAATTATTAAGATTTCCTTTTTTAATAAAAAAAAAATCACAAAAGTAAAGAATTTCAGGAAAAAAAACTTGAAATAATGATTGTATTTTTAGCTAGAATAAACAATGTAAGGCTAATATTTTATAGGAATTATTTTGGTAGGTTTGTTATAAGTTCATTTAACAGTTTCTTATTAGCGGCAAAGTCTTATTTCTTTCACTGCGAATTTTTCTTTCGATGTCAAAAAATGGTAGTCTACTTTTGGACGCCAACCAAAACACAGTGGCAATATTTAGAAATGTATAACGGTTGTGACAACAAACGGCACGATCGCTTTAGCTTTCATCGCGCTTACATCACTTCTAAATACTAAAAATTTAATTTTTTTACTACATTTTACAATTTCAATTCTTACATCCTCAATTAGAAAAAAAATTGGCTTTCGATTGAAATTTATTTGAAATCTGCCGCTTAATTTAACGACTTTTTAAATAATTTTCAAGCATGAAATATTTTTCAATTCTATCTCAACAATGACCATCCGTTTGTTTTAATAATGTAAAATAGCCCCTTGGAAAGTTGCAACAATTGAAAATAGGTATCCCTAACCTTCATGAAAAGTGAAAAAAATAATAATAATAAAAACCTGATAAATCATAAGATCAGATTATCCATAAGATAGAGTATTTTGGCGCTAATATAAAATCTGTCAAAAGAAAAAAAACTATTTTTAGTTTATGATTAACATAAAATTGATATGTTGAATTCGTTCATGTATATGTTGAATCAGAATATGCTAAGGACTGTTATTTATTATTTTTTTAAAGATCCATTGGATATTTAACTGTATAAGAGACCGACTGTGATGGAAAAGGAATAATCATCCTGATTATGTAAAGGGATAGAAGAAACCATACAAATAAATTACAATTGAAAACATTAAAATTCTCCCTCATCTGCATATTAATTTATTATTTTTAACAAAAATTCTTGATTTTTACATAAAAATTAATTAGCTTAAAACAATGGATGCGTTTTAGAAGATATTGATTTGAAACGAACAATGATTAAAGAGGACATTTTAAAACTTTTAATTTAATCATTTTAAAACTTTTTTAACGTCGAATTTCAACTGTGCCTTTGGGCAGATGCAATACATATGCGCATAGGAGCTCATTCGATTGCATTATCACAGGGGTGGGGGGTGCTTATACTATGTTCTTTTATTTACTGAATATGAGATGAAAATAGGAAATTTGTATGATACTTTATGATAGGACTATTTGTATGATACTTTATAGGTCCATGAACTTTTTTTTTGTCGTGGGGAATATGGTGGTAATGTCAAACTGATTTGCATTACACATTTGTTTACGGAGTGTTCATTTGGAGTTTGCATCGGAAATAGCATTTCACTGGGGGGGGGGGGGATTTTTAAAATAAAATATTTGAAAGACTGTTTCATACGAAGCCCTACTTAAATAATAAAGAAGCTTATTTTACTGATATTGTTATAGTATTTTTTCCGTCACGTTTTGACGGGTTCTATCTAGTCCTTTTAAAGTCTTTCAAAAAATATAGAGATATACTGGGATTTGCGATAAATTGGAGTAGTATTGTTTGGGACAGAATATTGAGTTAATTGGTTATATTTTCTCAATGGTTTTGTAGGGATACATGGACCATAAGGGTAGCCATAATAGGGTTGAATTCTTATTGGATGGAATCTTCAGAACAGACAAGAAAAGCACGTCTAATAAAATAATTAAAGGCAGCCATCTTGTAGCTGAAAGGTACTAAGGCGTTAAAAGAGATTATTGCGTTAACCTTGACAGGTTTACGATATTCTTTACGTTTCAGAGTGTTGTTATCCTTAATTAGTTGAACATCTAGGCATGCAAATAAGCTAGGCTATACAATATAGACAAAAGTCACCGAACACTTTCGATTTGTAACGTTTTGTCAATTATCTAGAGAAATACTTGTCCTGAATTTCAGTAAATTAAAATAATTGTTTGACCACATATTTTTCAGCGAATGTTTGATAACGAGGTCAATTAGGAGACCAACAATAAATTGAATAAAACATTATTTGCAATTATCTATAAAATAAAGTGTTCGGAATTATCTGTAGCAGCAGCATGTGTCTATTTGGATATTGTGTAACATTTGTGTTCGTTTGTATAAGGTTAGCATGTATAGTGGTGGATATATAAAGGTTTCTTTAAGAAATTCCAGCAATTTCCACATGTATTTCGCTTATAGTATGCTGGGTTTCCAACCAAATTTAACAACACTTTCAGTAAAATTGGCAAAGATGAGTAAAATCAATAAAACCAATTAGAATATAAATATATTTAACATTTTATTAAACATGATCATTCGTATGAAATAAAGTTTAATTGGGCATGCGCGAACGATAACAAAAAGGTTCTTGCCTAATTTAGTAGTCACGTAGGGCAACGTACATAAAAATGCCAGTCGAATATAGTGACAATTTAAGAAGACAATGACGATATAGTAAGCTTTATATCAGTTGCTTTCTAAAGGTAGCTGGATGATAAGGGATTTTCCGTAAATTCCATTTTTCATTTCTGATATTTTTTATTTTTATTTTTATTGATGCTTTAGTTCTCCTTGAAATAAGCAACAGAATGAATCCATTCGAACAAGAAAAGAATGATCAAAATCTAAGCATCCGTTACAAAGCTACGAATGTACTTACATTAAAACCACTTCACTCCCAGGCTTAATTTCGCTGGTGAAGGGCTATATACCAGGCTGTGCGGTGCAAAATGTTTGTGTCATAAATCATTTAATAACTTCCGTGATTTAATAGTAATGAATGTAAGGTCGTTAAAGGATTTACAACGTTATCATAATACGTATAAAAAAATATATAAAACTTACACATTATATACATACATACAGTATAATACATAAAACTTAGGAATTTATTTTCTTTCTATTTATTTTCTTTTATTCTTTCTTATAATGACGTAAAGATGTATAGTGAACGTATTGGTGTACGTAATGTTCACTGATTACTGAAATGAGAAGACGTACGCAGCGCACGTCCTGGTCGCTGATTACTGAAATGAGAGGACGTACGCAGCGTACGTCCTGGGAGTGAAGAGGTTAACCCTTTCAGGGGCAAGCACGTGTGCTCCTGTAACGTTGAATTCCCACCGGAATTTAGGAAAGAATTTAGTTCAAAATAAGAATAAGCAATTTTCCAACTATTTCTCGTCAAAGTTAAAAAAGTAAAATTTAATTAAAAGTTTCTGGTTTGAATCGGATTAAAATTAGGTGGTATATAATATATACCACCGCCCCTCAAAGGGTTAAATACTTACTCCTTTCTCAGCAGTTAATAAAGAAATGACGATTTGTGGAAAATACCTTATCATCCAGCTACTTTTAGAAAGCGATTAAAATTTAGCTATTTATATCCCCGAATTATTTTTAAATTATCATGTTATTAGACAACCCTTTTCATATGATTTACCCTATGTAGTTGACTATTGTATTATTCTAAAAAAAAATAATTCATTCGCGCATGCGCTGTTAAGAATTATGTCATACAATTGTCCACATTTTATCAAATATTATCATCATATCATCTCTATCTCTATAAAAGAGTAAGTGACTGTCTGCCTGCCTGCCCGCGGATTTCTCCGTAATTATAACACCTAGCACTCTAAAATTTTTGTCATGTGTAGATGTTGTCACCGGACAGTATACCTCGGGGCCGGATTTTTAAATTTTAATTTAGATTTTTTTTTAAATTAAAACGTGTATATGGAATTTTGGGTTTGAGGCTATTTCAAGCTCTCCCAGCGAAGCGACAGCAAACTTGCATATGACATTCTGGTTTGAGGCTATTTACAATCCGCCAATGCGAGCAGGCGAAAGGTCTGTCCATAGCCCCAAACATTCACTGCTCGGAGCTTATCCGCCAATGAGAGCAGGCGAAATGTCTGTCCATAGCCCCAAACATTCACTACTCGGAGCTTTTAGCTTGGCTAACAAGATCAAACAGCAGTTTTTACTGTTGAGCTATAGTTTTCTATTTTTAAACATTTTAGTATTGTAAAATATATTTTTTACTAATTTAAATTCCCGTAAGTTAGTTTCTTTAGTTTCTGTTCCTTTTTATATATTTATTTTAAGTTTCCGTAAGTTATAGTTTATTTACTTTCTGTTCAGTGAAGTGTAAGATGAAATAGGCCTAAACCCAGTGACAGAACTATTTTCGTGTGTCTGCAACGCTAATAATATTTCAAAAATAGTTTGAAATATGCAATATATATCATATTAAGTTCCCGATAGTTAGTTTTGTCACTGGGGTTTAGGCCTATTTCATCTTACGCTCACTGAACAGAAAGTATATCTTAATGTAACCGCAACGCTTATGATATTTAAGACGACTGCGGGTGTTTAAAAAAAACGCGGCACCCATCCATTACTGGACATTGCCCCCTTCATACTTTCTGTATGCCTGAATCGGCGCGATCGTAACCCCTTTCATGAGTACGAGAGTGGCCGGACACGCTCGGTTCATGAGCGACAGTCCGTGACATCCTCGACGCCGAACTTGTCTGGAAAGCTCACAAGAGCAACCAGGGCCCAGCGACTAGTCAAGGGCTCCCTCTCATGATTTGCTATATCCCAATTCGAGATCGAGAACAACTCACACGAGTGATCTCATGTCTCTCTAGTCGGGAATGGACAACACACACTAAAAACTAGGTTAGTAAAACACAGATAGATTAAAAAAATAGGAAGAGGGTCCGACCCCCGTCACGCTGTCGGGTGACCAGGCCGCCAGAGCCGTAGGGCCGGGAGAACGTTAGTTTGAAAGCGAAAAGTGAAGGGATCGAAACAGGTAGTGCGATAGTTTCGTCCCGGTGGTCCGGCCAGACCTGCGTAACCACCCGCGTCCGCTAGCTCACCTTCACTAGACACGAACACCAGCTTTCCAGAACCTTAACCATGTGGCTCCCACCCATGGCTCCATATCTCAACAACCGCTGTCTCCGGCGCCCCCCGCCGAGGGCCCTGGGAACGGACAAGAGAAGCACTCATCTTGTCTATCCCCTGGAGCGCCGTACGCTGAGAAAGGATGAGTTCCAGGCCGCTCGATTTCGTGCCCGGTTCAGGATCCCCAGGCTGCCCTTAGGATTGTCCGAGCATACCGACGACAGCCGGCAGCCCAGTCCTCCCGGAAGTGGACTTACGTCGGTTACCGCTCCCTCTGAGACCCCGCTTTGTCCCAAACTCCTGAAAATGGAATCCGGACGCCACGGCGTCTTCTGCCGGGTTCCAGGTCATCCCTGCGCGTCCCGAAGGACCGGATTGATTCCGGAACACCCGGAGAAAAACTATTCTTGACTGTATTTTTAGTTAGTTTGTTTCATTTTTTAACATTTTTAGTATGAAAATATTCAGTAAATAATTTGTGCAATGCTTAAAATATTTAAAAAAACTGTTTTTGACTGTATTTTTAGTTAGTTTGTTTCATTTTTTAACATTTTTAGTATGAAAATATTCAGTAAATAATTTGAGTTCTTGGGCGGTTAGGAATCCATTGTGATTTATTTTTTACCTCATACTTACAAATTAAATATTTTTGATGGAAACAAACAATTTACATTAAATTTTTGAGTATTTATTTATTGTTTACAATTTTTTTCCTGTAATTGTTTTGGACTACATTTTTAGTTCCCGAGAATGGTGAATTCATAACATGCGATAAATTGTTAAGATGTATGTTCTCATTAAGATTTGTTATTGAACTCCATTTATGAACCATTTTTAACTCCATTTAAGAAGTTTCATTTAAGAACTTTTTTAGTCGCCCAAGAATCTAATGTTTTTCTTGAACTTTACTTAGAATAAAATGAAAACATTCAGTAAATAATTATTAAATTGTTTTGATGAACTGATTGGAAATTCCAAATGCGTGAAATATTTATGATTTGCATTTTGTGACATGAGTTTCATAAAAATCACACATGATGGACTCTTAATCACCTGAGAACGGAAATTATTTGCTGAATGTTTTCATTTTTTTTGGAAGTAAAGTTCAAGAAAAGCAGTCGATTCTTGGGCGACTGAAAATATTCTTTAATGAAACAGATTTGCTGAGCTGTTTCTATGTAATATTCAAATTTTATTTGCTTAATAGGCGTATAGCCAACATAGTGAAAAAGTACCCAAGCCGGGACTCGAACCCGGGTCATCAGATTAGCGCACTGATGTTCTACCAACTGAACCACTTGGGAACGATACCCAGCTCGGAACTTTTTCCACCATAACATGTTGGCAAGGCTACAAACGCAGCACAAGATGGAATATTTTCAGTGAGCCACCAACCCTGGGGCAAGCACGAAATCAAAGAGAATCCAGCATCGACAATTGAATAAATTCATACTAATACTTGGAAATTTTTCCAGAGAAAATTTCTCACGCCTTGCATTCATAATATTCAAATTTTATTTGCTTAATAGGCGTATAGCCAACATAGTGAAAAAGTACCCAAGCCGGGACTCGAACCCGGGTCATCAGATTATTAAGCAAATAAAATTTGAATATTATGAATGCAAGGCGTGAGAAATTTTCTCTGGAAAAATTTCCAAGTATTAGTATGAATTTATTCAATTGTCGATGCTGGATTCTCTTTGATTTCGTGCTTGCCCCAGGGTTGGTGGCTCACTGAAAATATTCCATCTATTGCTGCGTTTGTAGCCTTGCCAACATGTTATGGTGGAAAAAGTTCCGAGCTGGGTATCGTTCCCAAGTGGTTCAGTTGGTAGAACATCAGTGCGCTAATCTGATGACCCGGGTTCGAGTCCCGGCTTGGGTACTTTTCACTATGTTGGCTATACGCCTATTAAGCAAATAAAATTTGAATATTATGAATGCAAGGCGTGAGAAATTTTCTCTGGAAAAATTTCCAAGTATTAGTATGAATTGTTTCTATGTATTCATTATTTTTTTGTTGGGGCGTTTTTGAGTGATGTTTATGACTTCATAGATAGAAACAATATTTACTTAATGTTTTACTTTTTGATAAAACTAACATATAGGACAAAATTAGCACTCGCCAATCGGCGAATAATACTGAAAATTTGTCGATTGACTGTTTTGTCACCACTGGCAATCTTATTAGTCACACTCGCCAATTTTTTTCCTCTGCTATCTTTTGATGTATTTCAAAACCATTTGGTAAGTTTCACATCCCCCCCCCCCCACCAAAAAAAAAAACAACAAATATTTGACAAATTGTGATTTTTTTTTTTTTCGAAACCATTTGCTTTTTTTTCCCCTGATACCATTTGATGAATTTTGAGATTTTTCAACTATCAAATGATGAATTTTGCAATTTTTCAACTATCGATTGATGATTTTTGTTATTTTTCTGTTATCAATTGATGAATTTTGCGATTTTTCTGCTATCAGTTGATGAATTTTGTGATTTTTCTGCTATCAGTTGATGAATTTTGTTATTTTTCCACTATCGGTTGATGAATTTTGATTTTTCCGTTATCAGTTGATGATTTTTTTTATTTTTCCGCTATCGATTGATGATTTTTGTTATTTATCGACTCTTTATTAACGAATTTCAAGCTTTTTTTTCCATGAACGTTCAACAAATCGCACACGCTCTTTCCGCTGACGTTCGAATTGCGCACTTTATTTCCACTGTCGTTCGACGAATTTTGCAATTCTGTTCTGCAATAATTAGATGAATTTTGCAATTTTTCTCACGTGATTATTTGATGAATTTTGATATTTTTTTCTGAGACTATATGACGGATTTCTCTTTTTTTTTTTTTTTTTTTTTTTTTTTTTTTTTTACGACAATTTGACAAAAAAAAAAATCTGTAATAATTTTGCGAATTTCGCTATATTTTTCGAGATTGATTGACAAATTCTACTATGTATTTCCATGATTCCTTGACAATTTTTTTTTTTTTTTTGTGGTCATTTCATGAATTTTGTGATTTTTCCTCAACTGACAAATTTTGCGATTTATTAACCGAGACAATTTGCAGAGTTCTATCACAGGGGTTTAGGCCTATTTCAATTAAGCGAAATTTTTGAGTATTTATTGTAATTTACAAAAAAGTAAATAAACAACATGGAGAAAATCCGGCTATTTTTCCCCCCTTGCCAATAAATAAATACTCAAAAATTTCATGTAAGATGTATGTTTTCATCAAAACAAAACTATTTAATTTGTAAGTATGAGGTAAAAAATAAATCACAATGGACTCCTAATCGCCCAAGAACTCAAATTATTATGAATGTTTATATAATTGAATGTTTTCCTTTTATAGAAAGTAAATTTCAAGAAAATCATTTGATTCTTGGGTGACTAAAAATGAAACAAACTGTCTAAAAATACAGTCAAAAACAGTAATAGGAAGACAGATTGTAAATGACAATGAATGAATACTCAAAAATTTTGTGGAAGATTTATGTTTTTATCAAAATAAAATAACATACAAAATGAAATAGCTTCTATTATTTTTAAAAAGGAAATAAAAATAAGTAAATGATAGTTTGATATAAATAAATATTGATACACGTTATTAGCATTGCAGACACATGAAGATAGTTCTGTCACAGGGGTTTAGGCCTATTTCAATTAAGCGAAAATTTTGAGTATTTAATGTTATTTACAAAAAAGTAAATAAACAACGGGTTCCATGTAACACGTAAATACTGATGTCATAATTAATTAGCACTACAACTGTAGCAATAATAGATTTATATGATATATATATTGCGTATTTCAGACCATTTTTGAAATATTATTAGCGCTGCAGATACATGAAGATATATTTTCTGTTCAGTGAAGTGTAAGATGAAATAGGCCTAAACCCCAGTGACAGAACTAACTAATGGGAACTTAATATGATATATATTGCATATTTCAAACTATTGTTGAAATATTATTTCAATTGTGAGTTGCAGACACACGAAGATAGTTCTGTCACTAGGTTTAGGCCTATTTCATCTTACACTTCACTGAACAGGAAGTAAATAAACTAACTTACGGAAACTTAAATTAATAAAAACAATAAATTTCACAATATATGGAATGATACATGTAGTTAGCGCAGGCAAATTTTTTATAATGCCTAAAAGATAGGCTTTTGGTTTATGGCTAAAATATAAAATAAATATTTGATCCTTTGGCGAAATATGTTTTTTTAGCGATCCTTTTACAAAATTCGTGTTTTTTCAGCGATAATTTGATGAAATTCGTGTTTTTCTTGCGAACCTTTGACGAAATTCGCGTTTGCCAGCGATTCTTTGATAAAATATGTTTTTTTCTCCTATGATAGGAAAAAGCGGATTAGAATAGTTAGATAGGGAAAAGATAGGGAATAGATAAAGGGGGGGGGGAGGAACGACTTTTTATTTAATATCGTATTTATTCTACATCAACATCCTCTCACCACCAGGGGGCGCTTTGATATCTGTTTCTATGGGCTGGATCACGACGGGGTATGGCTCTTTCCACTCGACATCAATAGAGATTACCGATTTTAGTTCGGATTTTCACCACAGGGGGTGCTTTCATATCTCTGGTTCTATGGGCTGGATCACGACGGGGTATGCTTCATTCAACTCGACATCGATAACCTTAATGATTTCAGTTATGTTCGTATAGAACATATTGTGCCCCTTGGCGGTGGAAGGTGTAACTAAAGGATTTTGCAGTTAACTCTGGTTCTATGGGTCACATCACGACACGGTTTGGCTCATTCGACTCGACATCAATAGAGCTTACTGATTTTAGTTCCAAGTTTCACCACCAAGGGGCACTTTTGTATCTCTGGTTCTATGGGCTGGATCATGATGGGGTATGCCTTATTCGACTCGAAATCGATAACCTTAATGATATCAGTTATGTTCGTATAGAACATATTGGGCCCGCTGGTGGTGGAAGGTGTAACTAAAGGATTTTGCAGCTAACTCGGGTTCTATGGGTCACATCACGACATGGTTTGACTCATTCAACACAACATCAATAGAACTTACCTATTTTAGTTCTGAGCTTCACCACCAAGGGGCGCTTTCCTATCTCTGTTTCTATGGGCTGGATCACAATGGGGTATGGCTCTTTCCACTTGACATCGATAGAGCTGACTGATTTTAGTTCGGATTTTCACCATTAGGGGTGCTTTCCTATATCTGGTTCTATGGGCTGGATCACGACGGGATATGCCTCATTCAACTCGACATAGATAGAACTTATCGATTTTCACCACCAGGGGCGCTTTTCTATCTCTGGTTCTATGGGCTGGATCATGAAGAGTATGGCTCTTTCCATTCAACTTACGGTAATGTATGGGAGTGTGTATGGTACGCCCAGTGTTTGCTGTCTAAGATAGTGGGGCCTCCAACATTAGATTTGTTTAAAAATAAAAAATTGTTCAACACTGATTTCAGGTACATGTAAGGTTGTTGGCACGGGCAACGCCGGGCGGGTAAGCTAGTTTTATCATATATTTAACATATCTATAATCTCATCGTAGTATATTATTACTATATTCTATTGTTACTTTGCCGAATTCTCCAAGAGTGTCGTTAAATTTATTTGAAAACTCAGTATGCTATAAACAAAACACAAGCGAAAATTTCTTGATTTTTTAAATAAACCTCTATAACTCCATGAATATACGTGCTATTCTTACACAAATGAACACAAATGTTGTACAAGATCGACATACTCATGTACTACAGCTACGGATATTTCGAGCCTATTATTTTACAGAGGAATTACAAATATTTGTTTAATTCAATTTGTTACTGTTCTCATAATTACCCTAACGATCAAACTTTCACTGAAAAATATGAGGCCAATCATTTTCCTTACATTCCTGAAGTTCCAAAAGAATTTGTCATGTTATTCTCTAGATATTCGACAACACACCTAAAATCGAACGTGTCTGCTGACTTTTGGCAATGTAGTACATATAGCCTAGACTATAATATAATAGCGAAAGTCATGTGACTGTTTTAAACAGATATGGAGGTAAATGCTCCGCGGTTCATATGCCAGACGGCGATTTTTCCTCAAAATTATTTTTTCGAATAAAACTGCATAAAACTTACATTTTTAGAAAATCGTTAAAGAAATTAATGTTTGGGTAAAAACGTATATACCAACATCTATATATTCTGAGATAACTTCAGTTTGAATTAGACTGACTGCCGAATATCTCTTTCCATCGAGGTAAACATTCGTTTTTCAGTGAACGTAAAAATATATTAATTTATGGAGGTAATAATTCGCAAAGAACATTCTCCCGCAATAAATTTTACCGCGCTGATCGATTTTAGAAAATAATTCGCGCTGTAATCCAATCACAGTTTATCGAATTCTGTTAGGTGAGGTGCTATACCACTCGAACAATAAGCAAATGGCAGGAAAATGTTAAAATAGCACACTTTCTGCTCAAAACGAGTTTTAAAGTAGGAAACATTAACCCTTAATTGCATAGTGATGTAAATTTCCATCCCTTTTTATTTAACTTTTAATAAATAAATCAACTTCTTTCCACCACTATATTTATACAGAAATATTAATCCAGTAAATTTCCCGTGAACTATGTTGCTGAACAAAGTTAAAAATCTATCTTAAAATTTCTGGTGTCTAATATTTAATATATGTATAAAAAAACACAATTGTAAAAGAAAAACTCATGTAAAGAAGGGTTAATTAATTATTTTACATTTTAATACTTTACATTTTTTTGCTTCATATCAAAATGTAGATTATCAGTAGTTAAATAACCATTGCTTCATTTACTTTTTCTATTTTGTTTTTTACTTGTTTTTCCCATAAGATATGCAAACAATGAAGTACGTTGAGACTGCCTTTCTTTAGAATTCATTTATCTATACTAATAAAAGAAAGTTTCGCTCTGTGTGTGTGTCTTTGTGTCTGTGTGTCTATTGGCGATGGCTAGTACAATTTAGCCCACCTAGAAGGCTGGAAATTTAGATTTAGGTAGTCCAAACCCTCTCCTGGTGCACCATTACTTCAGAATTTTAATATTTTAATTACTTTTTGAAATATTAATTAAAATGCACAAAGAACTCTCATCAAAAATTCGCTTTTATTCTCTTGGGTTGGTAGGTTCACTGGTTGGTTGCATCGATTCTTCACAGAAGTAATTAAATAAACCAGAGTAGCGATGCATAAATAAGGATTTCTAACTAAATAGTGTCAATATGGATTGAAGTTATTAGCGTAGAGGAGCCATGCGAATGTCGCGCCACCTGTGTATGACAAATTACACATACGTCCCACTGATTGAAATATTTTCCAGCGACATTTTTCTTCATGACAATTAGTCGAGTTTAAGGTTTTTTTTTTTTTTTTTTACATGGCATTTATTATTATGATGGAGATTGTTAATACAGAAAACTTTTTCTAACAGATTCTTTTTTATATTTGCGGGAATGAAGAGGGGCAAGGGTCTAATTACATTTAAGCTTCAAGGTGTATTTCTAGAAAGCAGTTACCAGAATTTCCGAATAATAGTGTAAGCCAAATTTCAAATTAAGTTCCTAGCTTAACCAAATGAATCAATCTTTAAAGATGTATTGTGATCCGCCTAATTAGTTATTTGCTGAAGGCCACTTGAACACCCCCCCCCCCTTCCCGGCCCGTCCTTCAAGGTTTTTTTCTAACTCTGCTCCGTTTCCATATATCAGCAACTATCTTTCCGATTTCAACGCAAGTGATTTCAAACACATTATAATTAATTTAACAGTCACTCTTTATAACATTAAACTAAATTTATGAGTAGCGGTTATCACTATTTCCGAATAATAGTTTAAGCCAAATTTGTAATTACGTTCCTAGCTTAAGCAAACGAACGAATTTTGAAAGATGCATAGTGGTCCTTCTAATTAGTCATTTGCCGAAGGACACTTGAACAACCCCTCCCCCCCGGCCCGTCCTTCGAGGTTTTTTCTCTAACTATGCCCCGTGTCTATATATCAGCAACTATCTTTCCGATTTCAACGCAAGTGATTCCAAACATTATAATTAACTTAATAGTCACTCTTTATAACATTAAACTAAATTTATGAGTAGCGGTTACCACTATTTCCGAATAATTGGGTAAGCCAAATTTGTAATTAAGTTCCTAGCTTAAGCAAACGAACGAATTTTGAAAGATGCATAGTGGTGGTCAGATATGAGCCACCTCCCAATTTCTGACTAAATTAGTTTACTTTTATTATTTTAATAGGTATTTTTCATGTATATATATTGTATAACCAGGAATTTCTGTGGACTATTTATTTTATATACTTTTATTTTTTTAATATGTATTTTTTATGTATATATATTGTATAACCAGGAATTTCTGTGGAGTATTTATTTTATTAGTGTACATAGTTTCTTTTTCGTATGGGAAAATAGAAACGACCACCCAGAGTAGTTTTATTACCTTCGGAGACACTGGTCTGCGATCTAACAAGGACATCTTTTACGGAGAAAAAAATTTACGAGCTGAAAAATTTATAGCTGTTTGGAAGTGCATAGCAAATTTACAATTTAGGACCCCATCTAGGTGGTCCTGAATAACATTTAGCGAAAACCAATAAGAGATGAGGGGGGAGACGTCTTTACAAAACCACTGGAGCCAATAGACGGCCCAGTGACGAGGGAAAAGAAAAAAGTGAGCCCCAAGAGAAAATCTGGAAGAGGAGCAGAACCTGACGTCCTGTCCGAGGAAGTAACATCTAAAAAGAAAGAGTAGAGTGTTGATAGTGTGTAAAAACGAAGATAGTTCCAAAAATGGTGTAGTGGCGACAAAAGACAAAAGAATGACCTAACAGATGATCTTTGCCTATCCCGTGGAGGTAGATTATTGCTAACAATGCAGACCAAAAGTACTCTGAAGGTACAGGTATCTGTAATTTACTATTCCCTCATATTGAATGTGTATAATGATAAATAAATACTGGTAGAGGTACTTTAGTAAATGTAGAGAAATTGTTCCTTCTCTGAAATATAATTAATGCACGTAAGTGCGGTAGTGCGAGTCGGAAAAAGACTCACTAACTCTTTTAATGAGTATTCAATTGTTTCATCTTATTTTTTATATTTAAAATTTAACATTCTGTTAGGGATGTTTTTTTTTTTTTTTTTATGTCTTTGTAAATAGATATGTAAATAAATGTTTTTTCGTTTACTTTTAACTCTTTGTATTTAATTTATATGGGTTAACACTCATATGTCATCGAGTAGTGTTTTTCTTCTTTTTCTTTAATTTAATTGTTTATTAATTTTAGTTGGTTTATCAGGAGGACTAGTTTATAATTTATGAGAGGTTAGGGATTTATATACTTTATCTAGTCCGGCTTCATAAGACGTAGGGCGGCGTAAATAATCACAACGTAATAATCTGATCTTTTTTTTTACTAGAGTAGTTAATTTAATTCAATAATATGGGTAACTTTTATGGGATCATTATAAATTTTCACCGACGTCCAGAAGCCACGATCACACCTTTAACCTGATAATCCAACACCCAGCGTTTCCGGAAGAAGCATTAACCCGTGCTTCCTTTAACTAATGTAGGGAGTTTATGTAATTGGGCATTAGTAACCATCTCCAATTAGGAGGCCCAGAACTTACCAGCATTAGCCCCGGGAACTGTATGGTGACGTGACCTTTGCCAACTTTAAAGCCTAGGTTATTATTTTCATTAATTTTATGGTTACAATACGGGTTTTTTTTCTATTATTATTATTACTAGTATTATTATTATTATTATTATTATGAATATTCTGAGATTATAATTTTAATACTGTATTTAAAGTAATTTTTTTTTATATGTTTCAAAATTTAACTATTATTTTATCTACTCGATGTCTAAAATTCTTGATTTTAGTTTTTTTTTTAACATAAATAAATAAATTAAATAATTTTTTTTTAAGGACAATTTCTCTCATTTTCTATGTCAAGTATAGCTGGCACATAGTTCCACAGTCATGACAATATTTATTGAAAATTACTGAGTAGTACAAATGATACTTATATACATATATATATTTTTCATAAATAAAATATGTTAAGTAAATAGATAAGTTTGTGATCGCAGTACTACAAATTGGGGGTAATTATGCTATTTTGAAAAAAAAAATAATAATAATAATTTCTGTTTACAAGTGTTTTTACAAATAGTAAAGGAAATGACAAATAATAAAACAGGTAGTGTAATGTAGTGCTTGGCACACAAAACAAATAATTTAGGTAATATTTCTGTATTTATATATTATTCTAAATAATATTTCTGTAGTACAGATTGCTAGGTGCAAAAGTGAAATTACTACTATGAAAGATTTTTTCGGTATCATAAGTATTTTGTGTATTTGTATTTCTTGAAATTTGTAGAAGCTATTTATATGCGTAAAACCTTGAAATTTGATCAATATAAATTTTGTGTACAAATTTTATGGGTAGCAAATTTAAGAGAAATAAGCGTTCTTCTACGGAGTTTAACAGTTTTTTGTATAAAGCAAGAACACGACTTCAAAATTCTCAAGTTCTAAATACGGATAATAATACCCCTAAAATGGACAATTTACTAAATTGTATCCCCGCTTTTGATGCAAAACGGGAAAATGATATAAATTTCTACGTTACTCAATTTGATGAAGCGGCTGTACAAGCAGCAATTCCTGTGGAAGCCAAATTAATTATCCTAAAATCTAAACTAACCGGCTTAGCTCGCGAGAAACTAATATCAGATGCGGAGCTACATACCGAAACTAATTATGAAAAATTTAAAGAAAAACTTCTGAATGCTTTCGGCTCAAAACTTTCCTTTGGTGAAGCCCACGAGAATTTTTCAAAATTAAAACAGGGTCCAACGGAGTCGATAAGTGATTTTATTCTTCGTTTTAATATAGAAGCAGCGAAGTTTTTTGAAATTTCTGGATTATCGAATAAGAATGACGCGAAAAAACTTTTCGAACTTATGAAATTGCATAAGTTTATGGATGCAGTCAAAACCGATATTTCTTTTGAAATTCGAAAGCGTGCGGTAAAATCTTTCTCTGAGGCAACGGAAGCAGCGTTAATTATGGAAGCCGCAATTAACTCTACAAATTTTGCAGAGGTAAACAACGTAAGTAAGGATGGGACCGCGGAGTTGTGTCAAAGCCTAATTAAGCAAAATCAATTGCAAGCCGAGAGTATGGCTAAGTTGCAGTTAGAATTGGAAAGTTTAAAGTTAGCGCAACGAAATAAAGTCGAAAAAAGTACTTTTGTTAAAGACAAGTACTGTGAGATCTGCAAACGCAGCAACCACACGACACAAAATTGTCGATATAAATTTTCTAAGCAATCTGAGTATAAACAGAATTTTCGAACGAATTTTCCTAAGTTCAAACAGGTAGATTTTCCGGGGGCTCACCCTTCAAATTTTACGGATAATTTTCAAGGGTATGGCTTCATGCCAAATTATAATCCTAATTCCACATTTCATTCGCTGCCACCGGCTCCAGGGCCTCAATTTACTACAAATCCTTATCCTTATAATGGTTTCTCACCTCAGAATAATTTTGTTCAACGTACGGGCGCTAATTACCCGAATTTTGGGGGGAATTTTCAAGTTCAGAATACAAATTTCCCTAACACCCAAAATTACGAAAGTCAACAAAACAGAAGAAATGAGGGGAGCAGTAATGCAGGAAATAATTATCGGAAAAATGGAAAATATCAAAAGAAAGGTTTTCACCCGGGAAATGGAAAAGGGGGTCTGTAGATAGCGAGAGAGAGGTCGAAAAGCCCCGTAACAGATCCCCGGATACGCGAGTGATTGCTAGCGTAAAGGGCGCAGATAGTAATAACCTTCCTATTATTAAATTTAAAATCGAAGGGGTTAATGTAGAGGGTCTTTTGGACAGCGGCGGAGCGGTGTCTCTAATTTCATGTGATTTATTTGATATTTTAAAAGAAAAACAGGTTAAAATGAAATTTTTAGGAAATAGAATTCGTATAAGATCTTTTAATGGAGTAAATATTCCATTTAAACAGTGTATTAAAATATCATTCAAACTAAATAATGTATTTACTTCGGGTACATTTTATGTCACGAGTAACAATTTTAGCGGAAATTACAACATGCTACTCGGTTACGATTTTTTAAAAAATAATAGGATGGTGCTTGATTTAAAACAAAATTGTTTAAGAATAAAAAACACTACAATTACAATAGATGAGGAAGAAGACGAGGAAAAGGGGTGCCAGATAAACGCCTCGAGCACGCAGAAAAACAATAAACAGCAAAAAAATAATATGGACAATGGTAGAAGAAAAACTAAGGAAAATAAGTTGATTGTCGCTAGAGCAACGAGAAGAGTATTTTTACCACCGGGGGGCGAAAAAATTGTCACCTTAACTTTTTCGGAAGAGTTAGACCCAGAAAATGATATCTTATTCGAGCCAGATAGAATAAAAAGGGGATTTACATGCGAAGACTCAATACACCAGGTAACGAAGAGTAAAACAATAAATATAATTTTAAAGAATGTATCAGATAAAAAAGTAGTCATACAGGCAAATGCAAATTTAGGTAGAATTACTACACAATTCGATGCAAAGTCGGGAAAGGAGTTAGACGATGTGGAACAGGGTTCGTTATACCAGGTAAACAACCTGACCATCGAGGAAGTACGCAGTCTTAGAGAGGCAGAACTTAGTAAAGAGGATTTTGATTTAGCTCATTTATCCGAGGAGATAAAATTACAGATGGAAACCGTACTAATAGAACACGCCCAGGCTTTCTCAAAATCGTATAAAACTTTGGGTAGTTCTTCTCTGGTCGTCCCAAAGATAAATTTACATCACGACTACCCTATACAGTGTAAGCCCTATAAGACTCCTCATACGGTGCGAGAATATGCACAAGAGGAAATAAAAAAATTACTGGAAGCGAATATTATCGAAAAAAGTAATTCTCATTATGCTTTCCCGGTATTGTTTGTAAAAAAGAAGTCTTTAGATAAACAGAAACCTAAATATAGGATGGCGGTGGATTATCGTTTGCTAAACGAAATCTTAGAGGCATACCCATATGCTATACCGGATATCAAAGAACTTTTACAAAAAATAAGCGGAAAAAAATTTTACACTGTGTTAGACTTGCATAGTGCTTTTTTTCAAATAAATTTACGCCCGGAAGATAGAGATAAATTGGCTTTCATTACAGAAGACGGAAAATACGCCCCAGTAAGGCTAAATTTCGGATTAAAATTAAGTCCCACAATTTTTGCCGAATTAATGGATAAAGTATTGGGACATTTTAACAAGGAGGAAGTCGGATATTTTATTGACGATGTCATTGTTTCCGCGAATTCCGTTGAACGTATGACTCAGCTATTAAAAGAAGTTTTACAGGCACTCATAGAGAATAATTTAACGATAGAACCCAGCAAAATGCAGGTTTGTAAAGAAGAAATTGAATTCTTGGGGTTTAAGGTTAATCAGAATGGGTACTCCCCATCAACCAAAAATGTGGAGAAAATACAGAAATTAGCTAGACCGAAGAACAAAAAAGGAGTTAAGTCGCTTTTGGGTCTTTCTAATTATTTCAGAACGTTAATTCATCACTACTCTGACATTGTTGACCCCTTGATCGAGCTTACGAAAGACAAAGTTAAGTTTAGATGGACGGACAAAACAGAAGCAGCATTCTGTGCCATTCAGAAAGCAATTATTGACAATCCTACATTAAAACCCCCAAATTTCGAAAAGGAATTTTTTCTTATCACGGACGCTTCAAAAGTCGCCTTGTCTGCGGTCTTAACACAGAAGGAAGGCGAGGAACATATTCCAATAGAGTTTTATGGGAGAAAGCTAAAAGAGTCTGAGAAGAGATACCCTAGCATTAAATATGAACTTTTGGCAATCCACGATGCTGTTCAATATTTTAAAAATATCCTGCTAGGAAGGAAGTTTACAGTACTCACTGATTCAAAAGCTCTCACTCACCCTTTAAAATTGGAACATCAAAGTGACATTGTCGCTAGATGGCTGATGAGGCTTAGTGATTTTGATTACTCAATTGAATTTATTGAGGGTGTGAAAAATCCGGCAGATTACATCTCTCGCAACATAAATAATATTTCGGCTCAAACCAAAATTCATAATAATTTGTTCAAAGTAAATGTTAATCTCTCGGAAGAGAATGTGAAAGTCGAGCAACGGAAAGACGCAAAACTTAGCATAATCATTAAGAAGATAGAAAATAATAAACAAAACAAAATTACTCGAAAATTTGAATTAAATGAGAATAATGCACTAATTTTAAAACAGAAATATAAGGACAAACAACTCCTCATCGCTCCTAATAGTTTGGTTTTTGAAATTATACAAGAGGCGCATAAAAGTCATTTCGGGTTCCCGAAAACATACGAAACTGTAAAGTCTCGTTTCTTTTGGTATAGGATGTACAAAGATATAAGGAGCTATTGTACAAGTTGTATCCCATGCAACAAAAATAAGCAACACCAAGCTATTAAAGTACCTATTCAAAAGGTTATTAAGGATGCCCCAATAGGGACAGCCCTACATTGTGATATAGTAGGCAGATTGCATACGACATTTAAAAAAAACTCCTTCATTCTAACTATAATTGATTCGACGTCGAGGTACCTAGAGGCCATACCTCTACGTGGAGTAGAAGCGCAGACAATTTTGAATGCTCTAAATAACTATTTTAGCTCTTTCGGGATACCTAAATCTATTACGACGGATAACGGGCCCTATTTTAGGAGTGACGTTTATTGCCAGTATTTAAAAGCACTGAACATAGAGAGACATTTTACAAGCTGTTACAAACCGAATTCAAATGGAATTGTGGAGACGAGTCACAAATTGTTAAAGTCATCTTTAAAAAGTATGTGTGACAAAACGGCAGAGTGGGATATTCGTTTACCGTTTTATAAATTGGCTTACAACACCTCAATAAATCGGGCCACAGGGTACACGCCTGCAATGCTTTTTTTTGCACGGGAGGTATCGAATCATTTTACAGCGCTGAATACTTCCGATGAAAAATGCACCCAAGCTTATGTGAAACAGCGTATCAAACACATGAAAGAGATACAAAAACTGTCCTTGGCCAACCAGGAACGCGTTATGAGTGAATACGTCAACAAAGATTTTGAAAAAGTCAAAACATTACAGCATAGCGATCAGGTTTATCTAAAAAAAGTTATAAAACCGGGGGCTTTGGAATCAACATGGGAAGGGCCTTATGAAGTTGTAAGGATTTTTAGAAACAATAATTATTTGGTTCAACATATGATTGAACCCCATGCTAAGAAAATTAAGCGCCACATAAGCCATTTCTGGCAACCAAAAGTTAAAATTAATTTGCCTCAAACTAGTACAGAGAATACTCAAGAAGAATAATTTATACAAAGAATTAACATTCAGTCGTTGTTTTTCTTTTTTATTCTCTATTAAGTAGGTATTTATAAATTTATATTCTAGAAATTCGGAGTTTTTGTAGACTATTGGTTTTTTCCTCCTCACCTATTTTAACAGTATTGTAAGAAAATAAAAAAAATATATGTATATAATAATAATAATAAGTGTATATATAGACAAAATTTTACAAATAGTTGGGGGCCTTTCAAAAAAAAAAAAAAAAAAAAAAAAAAATGTAATAATGAATGCACTATTAATAATATACAGGTAAAATATGTTTAGATGACATATATATATATATATATATATATATATATATATATATACAGCATATAAAATAATAATAAAGAAAAATTTCTTGTACATTCTTAGACGTATAGACAGACATCTGCTTCTGAGTGCTGTGAGAAAAAAAACTACATTTTATTAGATTAAAAACAATTATCATTTATTATTACGGCGAGGAATGAGTAGGGTTGGCGTTTACAGAACTGTATTTCGGATAGAGCGAGCTCAGTATTCAAAATTGCGATGCAGTTTTGTTTTCGTTTCTCTGGGCTTTGAGAAAAAAAAATCGCACCGGAGAGGCAGGCGAATTTGGGGCCATAATCCTCTTTCTTCCCTCCAGGTTCGCAGAGCAGTAAAAGGAGAGAAAAGTAGTTTGTTTTTTTATGCAAATGCACAGACTGGTTTTCGTGCGCCGTTCTTCTCCGACCTCCATTGTTCGGGGAGAACTCTCTTTTTTTTTGCAAATGTGTTAGCAAGGGTTTGCAGCCAGCGGAGGGGGGGACAGAGATTGAAGAGGGAAGCCAAGAGCGAATTCTCTTTCTGGTTTCCGTGGCTTATAGAACAACTATAACTTATTATTTATGTGGACATATACTTTACATAATGTTTTCTCCAGTGTACAACGATTGTACTTAATAATAATAATAATAGGTAGTTGGATATTGCTTACGCAGGTACTTCGGTTAGTATATAAACAATAGTAAGCATATGTACATATGTAAAATAGTTTTTACTTCTTTTATGGCATAATGAATAAGTGTCAGGTACTTCTTTCGTGTATAGAATATTTACGTAAAAAGAAAGCAATGTTTTTTTTTCTTGGATTTGCAAAATTGGGTACGATGTGTGAAGATATTGATACATATTATTGTTGACAGGAGGAGATTTTTGGATAGTAATTAGGGACTAAAACATATGAAAAAAATAAATAAATAAATAAAAAGTAGATTTCTTTTGAAAATCGAAATTAAATAAATCAATACGGTACATGATTAGGTACGGAGTAGGTAAACAAACATGACAGTTTATCGATCAACACGAAGAAGAGTTTATTAGCGGAGAGTCTTAAAACTACGGTTACATATTTTTATTTTCAAAATTCCTTCAAAAGTACTACGACGGGATAGAAGGTAATGATTATTGGTATTAAGAAGGGTATTTATGAAAGAGTACAATTTTTTTGGGGGGTTTGTAATGTCACTGAATCTAGGTAACAAAAGTAAACATATAATAGTGGTTTGGATGCAAGATTGTAGCGATCAGGATAAACATATAATTTTCTTTTCTCTTTTATAAAGAGATATTATATACATTAGAAAGATAGGTAAATATGGTATTTAAATATCATAGCACAACACCGTGGGTGTAGGTATAATTAATTCTTTTTCTAATTATAGAACAACTTATATCATAAAAACATACTTTTTTTACGGTATAAAATATATTTATTATAAGTATTTTCAAAAAAAAAAAAATTACATTCTACTTGTAAATTGCATAGTGTTGTACAAATATAATACTGATATTTTATAAGAAAGTATTGAAATTGACATTGATTTAGTGGTAATACTAGGCTAGTATACGCTCTGCACACTTCTTTAATTTTCCGAAAGGTATAGTATTCGGAGATTTTTGAAAAAAAAAAAAATTAAATAAATAAATAAATACATATATTTCAGTTTTTTTTTTGTTTTTTGCTTAAGAGTTTGATTTATTCACTGGTTTTTACTTATTAACTTTCTGTAGTAGTAATTTAAATGCACATTTAAGTAAAAAAAAAAATATATATATATATATATTTCCTTTTAGTGCACATTTTTATAAATATATACAATAGTAACAATTGAATTTTGGAGTAGAAGATGTCTTACCCCTCTTTTGTAGCAGCGTTGGTGGGGCTCCCTGGGTTTTATTTTTTTTATCCTTCTGACTCCTGGTTGCTGGTCAACCGGGGCCTTTTTTTTTAAGCTTGTGGCCACAGGCGACTCGGGTGAGGCTCTGCACAGCTCAGTGTTCTTGAGGGGAGATAAGCATTTTTCTTGTTTCATCTGTCCTTAAAATGATAAAACAAACAAAATAATAGAGGGAATTCACAATAAATGATTTATATAAATTGACATAAAACATATGAAGACACTTAAGTAAAATTGATGTACACAAGTTTTAGCTTATCGAAATTAAACCATTAAAAAAAATAATAGTAATAATAATAATTGTTTTTCTTAGGTCGATTTGTTCTTTTCTTTTTTTTTTCTTTTCCTTTTTGTTTCCTACGGTTACAGCAGGTTTCTACAGCCTTTTTCATCCATTTTCTTGCGGGTCAGTATCGAGAGATAATAATATATTTTTTTTCCTTTCTCTTTCTTCTTGGCCATATTTATGGGACCTTTCCGTTTCCAATACTTTTTTTTTTCTCCTTGTTCGCAGTAATTCTTCTCTAGGCAGGGGAAGCATACGCTTTAAATTTCGGGAAGGAGTATTTTGGGAATGGCAGCAAAATGCGTTCCGTACATTCAGACAGAAGTATTAAATTTTACAGCTGTAAATAAAATTGTACCATTAGCTATAGTTACCAACAGTCCGACCACGCCAAAATGTGATTTCTTCTTCTTCTGTAACGAGTCAAGGAGATTTCACGGTAGCCGGTGAGTCCCCTGTAACGAAAGAAAGAAATTTGGATAGCATTTCACATAAATTCTATTCGTAAAGTCGGTTATTTTTGCAGTAATTGTCTCAAAATTTAGGTACGGTTAGAGTTAAGTTTAGGGCTCTTTCTAGACAAGAGTTTGGGAAAATTTATTCAAAGGTTTTACGACTAAAGGATAATTTATAAAGGCAAAATGGTAACGTACCTTTTATTTTGCGGCGATCCGACGTCTTTCACAGGATGAGATGACAAAATTTTCAGACGGAAGCTGGCGCCAAGTGGTCATTTCCTCTTCTAGCAAGGGTTGGAGCAACTCATTATCGATGGGATAGAGGGGGTGTTGAGTCGATTAGCGATTTCACACGACCCCCGGTCAAGCGGTTGCTAGGCAAGAAGGGAGGCGCAGAGTCTCGATGTGTTTCTTCTTTTTCCTCGTTAGCGAAGATAGAGCGAGATTTTTTCTCTTTTTTCTCCACGGATCCTTCCTCCACTTGGGAGAGGATGGAGAGCATGACTTCAGGTGGTCGATTTCGTTGTCATGTGTAGACTATTCCCGCTGGATTTTGGAGTCGTTACTCTTGATTGCGGTCATATAATTAAGTGAACTAGAGTTCACATGTATTTCTCTTGTGTTTTTCACTTAGGTGATAATTTAAAAAGAAAATTTTTAAGTAATATTAAAGTGGGAGAGAAGGGAACATTCTCTCGGTAGGACATGTATATATTTCATAAATGTAATTTCTATCATACAATACATTTTTTTTTCTCTCTAATATATGAACGAAATTTTGTTGTAATGTGTTGTACGTGTTCATATACTTAGTGTTAATGTATTATGTGGATTTTCACTTTTCTTTTAAATGTTACAATGTATAAAATGTTATATAGTACAAACTCTTTCTGGGTATCACGTCCTTGTATATATATATAATTTTTAGTGTATTTGGTGTATATTAAGTCATGACTGATATGATTCCAATGTAAAAGTATGTGCCAGCCGTATATTGTTCTATGTGTTGAGACTTTTAGACTTTAAAAGTTTAGTTCAAAATTGCGTTTGCTTTGTATGGATTTTGGCTAATTTTTAAAAGTGATTATTTCAAAATTGGTTATACACAGAGGGGAATAGGGTACGTGAATGTGTTCACCTGTCTTCGACTCCACAAGCGACTGTAAATCTGGTCGACAGACAAACCGTTCTGTGGTCCCACCTACAGATTCAAAAAAAAAAAAAAACTTTTCTGTATGCTCGTCTCTGCCCAGTTTATAGAGACAACTCTTGAAAAACTTTCCTGTGTGCTCGTCTCTGCCCAGGTTTATAAGAGACAACTCAAAAAAAACTTTTCTGTGTTCTCGTCTTTGCTCAGTTTTATAGAGACAATTCTGGGAAAAAAAACTTTTCTGTGTGCTCGTCTCTGCCCAGTGTTACAGACATTTCTTACAAACTTTTTGGGATCTCTTCCGGTCTTTCGGAGGATGGAGATTGTCCTATGGATCTACACAATGGACTGAATTTCATAGTGTGTTCCTGACAGCTGACGTGAGCCGTTCAGCTCTCTGTTTGGGGGGGAGGATGATGGTCAGATATGAGCCACCTCCCAATTTCTGACTAAATTAGTTTACTTTTATTATTTTAATAGGTATTTTTCATGTATATATATTGTATAACCAGGAATTTCTGTGGACTATTTATTTTATATACTTTTATTTTTTTAATATGTATTTTTTATGTATATATATTGTATAACCAGGAATTTCTGTGGAGTATTTATTTTATTAGTGTACATAGTTTCTTTTTCGTATGGGAAAATAGAAACGACCACCCAGAGTAGTTTTATTACCTTCGGAGACACTGGTCTGCGATCTAACAAGGACATCTTTTACGGAGAAAAAAATTTACGAGCTGAAAAATTTATAGCTGTTTGGAAGTGCATAGCAAATTTACAATTTAGGACCCCATCTAGGTGGTCCTGAATAACATTTAGCGAAAACCAATAAGAGATGAGGGGGGAGACGTCTTTACAAAACCACTGGAGCCAATAGACGGCCCAGTGACGAGGGAAAAGAAAAAAGTGAGCCCCAAGAGAAAATCTGGAAGAGGAGCAGAACCTGACGTCCTGTCCGAGGAAGTAACATCTAAAAAGAAAGAGTAGAGTGTTGATAGTGTGTAAAAACGAAGATAGTTCCAAAAATGGTGTAGTGGCGACAAAAGACAAAAGAATGACCTAACAGATGATCTTTGCCTATCCCGTGGAGGTAGATTATTGCTAACAATGCAGACCAAAAGTACTCTGAAGGTACAGGTATCTGTAATTTACTATTCCCTCATATTGAATGTGTATAATGATAAATAAATACTGGTAGAGGTACTTTAGTAAATGTAGAGAAATTGTTCCTTCTCTGAAATATAATTAATGCACGTAAGTGCGGTAGTGCGAGTCGGAAAAAGACTCACTAACTCTTTTAATGAGTATTCAATTGTTTCATCTTATTTTTTATATTTAAAATTTAACATTCTGTTAGGGATGTTTTTTTTTTTTTTTTATGTCTTTGTAAATAGATATGTAAATAAATGTTTTTTCGTTTACTTTTAACTCTTTGTATTTAATTTATATGGGTTAACACTCATATGTCATCGAGTAGTGTTTTTCTTCTTTTTCTTTAATTTAATTGTTTATTAATTTTAGTTGGTTTATCAGGAGGACTAGTTTATAATTTATGAGAGGTTAGGGATTTATATACTTTATCTAGTCCGGCTTCATAAGACGTAGGGCGGCGTAAATAATCACAACGTAATAATCTGATCTTTTTTTTTACTAGAGTAGTTAATTTAATTCAATAATATGGGTAACTTTTATGGGATCATTATAAATTTTCACCGACGTCCAGAAGCCACGATCACACCTTTAACCTGATAATCCAACACCCAGCGTTTCCGGAAGAAGCATTAACCCGTGCTTCCTTTAACTAATGTAGGGAGTTTATGTAATTGGGCATTAGTAACCATCTCCAATTAGGAGGCCCAGAACTTACCAGCACATAGTGCTCCTCTTAATTAGTCATTTGCTCAAGGGTACTTGAACAACACCCCCCCCCGGCCCCTCTTTCAAGGTTTTTCTCTAACTATGCCCCGTTTCTATATATCAACAACTATCTTTCCAATTTCAACGCAAGTGATTCCAAACATTATATTTAACTTAATAGTGACCCTTTATAACATTAAATAAAATTTATGAGTAGCGGTTACCACTATTTACAAATAAGAGTTTAAGCCAAATTTGTAATTAAGATCCTAGCTTAACAAAACGAACGAATTTTTATGCATGCATAGTGGGCCTCCTAATTAGTCATTTTCTGAAGGACACTCGAGCATCCCCTCCCCTCGGCATCACACTCAAGGTTATTTTCTCTAACTGTGCCTTATTGCAATAACTGGGCTAATAAAGTTCCAATCTTCTCGAAACCAGCTCAATTTTCTAGTGCGTCTACTATACAGTAACGTAGGCAGCGTTGACCTCTCTCAGAAGTTCGTTCGGAAAGAGGTTTGTTTAGAACAGAATGCTCCCCTGGCGGTGGTAGGGGAAAATAAAAGATTTTCTAGAGCGTACGAGCATGCCGGGTATACAGTTCCGAAGCCATCGTAGACCGTGGCCAGAGTTCCGTTTTTTAAGAGATTTAAGTTTATTACAAGGGCTCGGGCAACGCCGGGCGGGTCAGCTAGTATATATATAAGATTTTTCAAAAACCTCCTAAAATGTAAAACATTTATTAATATCTTATTCCTTTTAAAAGACATTTTCTATTATAAATGCAATTTCTAAAGGTGTACATTTTCAATATTATTATCAGTGTTGCAAATTTAGGCCCCATTTTTATTCAAAATACCTACAATCCTAGCAGAATATCAGTATAGCATTTTTTATTTTAGTTAATACAAGACAACCGGTGATTAAATAAAATAAAAATTACTTTACAGAAAATCTGGTATGCTGGGGATAGTTGTGAGTGAAAAAGTGGAAAATTGGCAATACTTAAACACGATTCAGAAAGTGTTTTTTTTTTTTTTACATACACAAATTTTTTCTGTTTACCGTAGTGTGAATGACTTTCTAGAGTTTATTAAACAAACTCGTGTAAGGCACAATAAATTTTAAAAATTATTTTTTAAAACGATATTGATATATTATGAGATCAATAGACCAATTATAATAATTATTTTATTATCATAAAATTCATCCCAATTATATTTTTATTTTTTATTAATTTTCTAATTGTTGTACAGAATAACTCGTAAGAGTGAGTAGCTTTGCACAACTAAATATACTAATTATTTTAAAGTTAAATAATATATTAGTGAAATTTAAAACCATTTAAAACTTATTGAATTGAAGGATTCGGGGAAAGAGAGTGCTAAGCCACATTTTTGAACTTCTGAGTTATTTCAATTTGAAAATTGGATCAAATACACAAATCAAGATATATAACATCAAGTTTTTTCGCCAATGTCTTAGTAACATTTGAGATATTCTGAGTAACAATATGGCATTGATTTAATGATATTACTATTACGTTTTTTTATATATATAAATTAGCTATCTTCATTGGGGGCATAAACATCTGGGTTAAAAACGAAACCTCGGATATATACTGCCACCAAGTGACATTACAAACAAATAATATATAGGATATTATAATTTACAATATTAAGCCACAGATTACAGTGTTACATTTATTTCACCAAAAATGTGGTTTTTCACTTTCTTGCCCCGACCCCCTCAATTACCTTTTGCATCACTGAAAACTAGAAATAAGTGGATATGTTTTTTGTATTAAATGGTAAAAATGATTAAAATTCACAAAAGTGTAATTCATGGTATTTAACGTGTAAACAGAGCGGGTAACGTGAATGAAATTTGGTAAAGAAAAACGTAACCTTTGGCTTTACTTTCCATGCAGCTTTCTTTTACTTCAAAAATCTATGAAAACTAAGATAATTGCTGATGGCTCAACTTCTATTCTCCGGTGATTTTGCTCTTTTGCAACATGTTTTAGGCGGTACAAACTAAATATTTTATTACGAATGTGTCTAAAAGACACATTCGTAATAAAATTTCGTAATTTCTGGACTTTATACTTGCCGGTACTGATGTTAGAACTTTAAGTCAAGAATGCGAATGTTCGCATGCAAAGTTGTAGCCGAGAAACGTGACGTCAAGTATAGATATATATTTATTCATAACATATTACACGTTAAAATATTTTTTAAATGATTAATGCGTATATGAAATATATGCATGTAAATTTTACGACAGTGAAAATGAAGCTATGATTATATTTCACAGATAAAGAAAGAAAAACCACGCGTCAAGCATAGATTATGAAAAACTTTCTAACACTTTTATAATACTTTCTTAAAACTTCACAGTTTCATAGGGCAAAGGTGTAATTAATTTAGAAAACACATAACACATTTCAAAATCACATTTTTTTTTATTACCATCTACAGTCAGAAATGTACTCGAACCTATAGAATTATACATATTCTACATAGAATGCTAAAAGTTGCTTCAGTTATAAAACGCATAACACAGTTAAAAATTCAACTGCAGCAAGTTTTGTTAGTAGACGGAAATATACGTGATTCGTTTGTACAAACCTGTATATTATCTACATTTAAAAAAAAACACTACATATTAATATAAAATTTAATTGGGGCAAAAAAACGCTTAAAACCAACTGAAATTTCATTTCTAGAAATTAACATCCATATACGGCAATGTATACAGTTTTTTGCTTAGTCCTGCATATAAATGTATATTACAAAATTTAAATTTTTTCCGCAATTATTCTATAAAATTTGTCCATTCAATAATATTCGGTATATAACCCAGCTTATTAAAATAATTCTCATTCTTAAAATAGCCTTTTACTATCCATATGTAAAGCCAATTATTCCTAATCCACTTAATAATATTTATTCGAATGTAGTTATTCTAAAAATGGCGATAGCTTTTTTAATTTATTCTTTAAATAGAACATCTTTATTTTAATCCATTATTAAAATTCATTAGTATTATTCCCGTGTGGTCAAATTGCTATAACTTCTTTATTTAAATGCTAAAATATCGTATCTCTTAAAATATTCCGCTCAAAAAACCTTATTTCATAAAGTTATCCTATTATTAAATATCAAATGTCTATTAAAATATTTCCGAAAAACTTTAATTCTTTCTTTTTTTTTTTCCTTTTATAAAGATTCATTTTCTTTTCTTCTTATTATTTTTATTACGTATTAAATTCGAAGTTTAGCTACAGCCTCAAAAACAGATAAGCTCGTTTGTTGATATGACAGGCATCTGGTACGAGATTATGGAATATTCTGGAAGCGCGTAGAAAGTTTTTTGCATTTTACAACAAAATAAATCCATCGGAAATATTGATAAAGTTCCAAAAGAGACCTTTTGATTCGATAGAAGTGGGTCACGTGACGTATTCTGTATTATTACGCAAGCTAGTTTAAAAACACGATCATCCTGATTCGGAGATGATTTTATTTTGACGCTGGTGTTTGCTAAAAGAATCGGGACGGATTCTAGAAAATAATGGAACGTTGTATTTTTTTTTCGTTTAGCGTTGGCTAATGAGCATTTTCCCTGAAGAGATGTCTTAAACTGGAAATAAAAGGTTCTTCGACAAAAATATGGACTGACATTTCTTGTTGTTGATGATACCACCCGGCCGCCTGATGCGAACAAAAAGGGAAACCAATAACATAGCTAACCCTATTTATCACGAGCACGACTGCCTTTTTCCCGGATTTGAACTTGGAAACACGACATTAATATAATAAGTCGAACAGGATGCTGTGATCAACAGAAAGTTTGTGTAGTTAAACGTGAAATTTGCCGATTAGAAGAATATGTTACGAGGACGTCTACGCCATTACAGCACGTTTACGTCTGGTGTTTTGTTATTTTGTAGTTTTATAATAAATTAAAAACTAGATGGAACCCGTCAAAATTTGACGGCAAAAAACTTGATAGTACCATAAAAATAAAATTCATAGCTGCTTTAAAATGTTTGAAACTTTTGCAGAATAATTCAAATAAATAAAAAACCCACTTTGAATTAAAGCTAGGTTGAAGAACAGCAATTGGCTAAGTTTCACTGGCACATGTACTCGCGGAATTTCTTTCATCTGACACATTTAGCGCTGTTGTGCAAGTAAATGGTAAGTGCCCCCTTGGGGAGGGGGAAATGGTGGGATGGACCAAGGAGATGCATAACATGAATAAGCAGTCAAAGACCTTTCAAACGATATGTAACATGAGGGGTGTGTGCAAAATTAAAAAAAGTACCCCCTTGGGGGGGGGGGGTAAAGTAGGGATGGACACGGAACATGCATAATATGATTAAGTGGTCACAGACATTTCCAACGATATATAACATGACGGTTGTGTGCAAAATTTAGAAAAGTACCTCTTTGGGGGAGGGGGAGCAAAGTGGGGAAATGGACATTGGAGATATGCATATGATTAAGCAGTCACAGACCTTTCCAACGATATATGACATGAGGTTTGTCTGCAAAATTTAGAAAAGTACCCCCTTGGGGGAGGGGGGGGGCAAAGTGGGGAGATGGACATTGGAGATGCATAATATGATTAAGCGGTCACAGACCTTTCCAACAATATATGACATGAGGGGTGTCAACAAAATTTAGAAAATTGACCCCTTGGGGGGGGACAATTGGGGAGATGGACATTAAAGATGCATAATATGATTAAGCGGTCACAGACCTTTCCAACGATATATGACATGAGGGTTGTCTGCAAAATTTAGAAAAGTACCTCTTTGGGGGGGGGCAAAGTGGGGAAATGGACATTGGAGATATGCATATGATTAAGCAGTCACAGACCTTTACAACGATATATGACATGAGGGTTGTCTGCAAAATTTAGAAAAGTACCCCCTTGGGGGAGGGGGGGGGCAAAGTGGGGAGATGGACATTGGAGATGCATAACATCCTTAAGCGGTCACAGACCTTTCCAACAATATATGACATGAGGGGTGTCAACAAAATTTAGAAAAGTGCCCCCTTAAGGGGGGGAAGTGGCGGGATGGACCCCCGAGATGCATAACATGAATAAGCAGGCAAAAACCTTTCCAACAATACGTAACATGAAGGGTTTGTGCAAAATTTACAAAAGTATCCCCTTGGGGGGGGGGGGGGGCAAAGTGGGGGGATGGACACCGGAGATGCATAATATGATTAAGCGGTCAGAGACCTTTTTAACGATATATAACATGAGTGGTATGTGCAAAATTTAGAAAAGTGCCCCAATTGGCGGGAAGGGGGGGGGGGGATGGACCACACAGATGCATAACATGAAAAGGCAGTCGCAGGCCTTTCGAACGATATATCATATGAGTGGTGTCAGCAAAGAAAAGTCTCCACCCCGTGTGGGCAAAACATACTACCCCCGCCGCCATAATTATTGATGCGGACTCATTTTTTAAATTCGTTCGCACCCCTCTTCTCCCGCAAAATGTTGTGAATTTTTAAAAACTCCCCTTCCGAATTTTTTTGTACCAAAAGCACTTATGTCCGTCGTCTGCATGCAGAGTTTTGTGCTTACAGACGCCTGACACAACAATACACACACAGACAGACATTTCACACACAGACAGACGTTTACCGACATTAATAGTATAGATGATACTCAGTGCCTACACATTTCACCCTTTATAACTCAGCCAATGAGTTGACGGTTGTTCATTTCCAGAAACGAAACAATAATTCTTTAGGATGAATTTTGTTTGTTTGATACACCGTGGCAGAATGCGTGCAATACAGCGACAGGCATCACAAACTTTTTAGGGCACCTGCAGACTAAAAACAAATAATCAATCTTCGCGGGAAAAAAATCCTAGATTTCGTCAAATGATCACAGGAAAAACACTAATTTCATCAAAGGATCATGTAAAACGTGAATTTTGTTAAAAGGCCACAGAAAAAAGCGATTTATGCAAAAGATGAGCAAATTTTGTCAAAGAATCGCAAAACAGGAAATTTCACCAAAAGATAGCGCTTTCTTGCCAAATTTCATCTAAAAATTGCGGAATAAAACGTATTTTATCAAAAAATCGCTGGAAAACGCCCATTTCGTTAAAGTATCGAGAGAAAAATGCGAATTTCTTCAAAGATTGCTGAAAAAACGCGAATTTCATCGAAGGATTGCTGAAAATTCATGAATCTTATCAAAAGGCAGCAGAGAAAATGTGATTATTATCAAAGCATTGCGAAAAAAGAAAATTTCGTCTAAGGATCACAGAAAAACGCAAATTTCATAAAAGAATCATGGAAAATAACGCAAATTTCATGAAAAAAAAAAATCGCAGAAAAAACACAAATTTCGTCAAATTATCGCTGAAAAAAACACAAATTACGTCATAGGATAGCTGAAAAAATTGTGAATCTCGACAAAAAAAAGATACAGAAAAAAATGCGAATTTCATTAAAGAATCACGAAAAAAAATGCGAATTTTGTTAAAGGATTGCGCAAAGAATGTGAATTTTTTGAAAGGTTCGTGTGAAAAATGAAACTGTCTTTATTAAAAACAGCACACACACAAACATCTATACAAACCTCAATACACACAAACATATTATAGGCAGGGCTTGAAATTCAATTTTTCCAAGGACGGGAGTCTCCCTACCAACATTTTTAAATGGAGGGGAGTTGTAATGTTTGGGAAGGAGAAAAAAAAATCTTTAAACCCCACTATTATTTTACGTGCTATTTAAAGAATTACATTAATGCAGACATGACAAAATACCATTGAAAAAATTAAGTCAACTGAGAATGATTATGTAAAATGTTTATTTTTATTATAAAAAAGGGAAGAAAGTTAAGTTTTATATATGCAGTGTATTTTTCAAGTTCCATTAAATGTGTTAGGGACCCTTAACAATTAGGTTGTTAAATAAATTTCTGACTTTAGATTTTACTTGATTGAGATTCACCGATCGATCGTGGAAAAGACACAAAGTTCATCGATCTGTCGCGGAAAAAACGCTAAGTTCGTCGATCTGTCATAAAAAACGCAAAGTTCGTCAATCAGTCGGGGGAAAAAAGCAAATTTCGTCAATCGATTGCAGAATAAACACAAAGTTCGTCGATCTGTCCCCAAAAAACGCAAGGTTCGTCGATCAGTCGCTTAAAAAACGCAATGTTCGTCGATCTGTCGCAGAAAAAACTCAAAGTTCATTGATCTCTCACGGAAAAAACCACAAAGTTCGTCGATCAGTCGCGGAAAAAACACAAAGTCCGTCAATCGGTTGCGGGGAAAAAAAATCACGAAATTTATCGGTCGGTTGCAGGTAAATTAAATAATGCAAATTTCTCCAAAAATGCTGAAATTTTTTGGGCGGGAGGCTCCCACTCATTGTCTTTTTTTCGGCGGGATTTCAAAATTTTCGGCACGAATCACGCCCTGAAAGATATAGTTTTAATCTGAAATAATATACTGAACTTGAACTAACTTTTGAAAAATCGGGTTAACCCAAATTCAACTTGCAGAAATCTACACTCAGTCTGAAATCGACTCGAACCATAAAGACAGTTAACCCAACTTGCAACAAAAATAATTATTGCCGAGAGAGCATTTACCCTCTCTCCCTGTGCTGAAACTTTTCAGAAAATTTTCTGATTTTTTCTTTTCTCAAAAATGCTGTAGTCATTTTGTCCCCCAATTTTGCCCTTTACAATTCAGCCAATGAGTGGAGGGGGCCAAAGGAGCGTTCCTTATCACAAACGAAAGATGAGATACGTTCGTTTGATGTCGTTGTTGAAAAGTTATGGATTTCTATTATTAAAGTAATTTTTACCGTATTTATTTTCTTTTTGTGTTGTATGTATTTTGCTACTTTGAATTTTTTTAAACTAACCCTTTTTTTTTTTTTTTTGGAGAGTGAGAGAGAGAGATTTAGTAATTTGGTGACACGAAGTTCCGCAAATTCTTAAAATCCACAAATCGTTTCCAATGTAAACAATGAAATTTACAATTAAGTTGCAAGTGCAAAATTTCAGTTTTTTAAAATTTTCATGTCATTCTGTACACATTTTAATATGTCATTCTGATCATTATACATATTTAGTTATGCATTATTAATTATTTACTTGACCTTTACTTTTAATATTTTAAATGTTTCAAACTTACAGCTAAATATAATTATTAAAACATTTGAAATACTGCATTCGAAAAATGAAATTTCAGCTTAGAAACGCGACAATTACTATTAGGTTAAAAAAATTTAAAGTAGAAAAGTACTTATGATATAAAAAGAAGAAAAAAAAATACACCAGAATTTATCTGTATTACGAAAGCGGGAGAAATGATTTTCTGTGCTATATGAAAAGATATCCAAATAACTCAATCATAAACATAAAAATAGGTATCGGTTTCTATGTTCATGTGCACTCAATCCAAACTTGAAACTTTTAAAAAGGTCATTGAATGAATGAAATTCATCTCCGCCTTTCACATCCAGAAAACTTGCTGTGTCGCCAATTATGTTTATATTTTATATATATATAAAAAATAATAATTCAGGCACTTTTCCGTTATACGTACACCATTGTCGCCAAACATACATACATACATTTTGGCATAGTGTCCATATAACAAAAAAGTACTAAAGTTCATGGTTTAAAATCGCAATAAAATATCATGAAATTTATTGATTAGTTGTGGGAAAATATCGGGGAAATAATGTGTTTTTGTGAAATTTTTTGTTTTGTGTTGTTGTGTTTAATTGTAAGCATTCATTATAATTTTCAGTGCATTATTAAATTGAAATTTTTGTTTAAAATATGTAAACAAAACAGTGACCAGAAACCTGCACAATTTCTAATATAGATAGATAGATAGATGCATGCATGTAGTACTTTTAATTATTTGGTAAAAATACTGTGATCGTCACTGAGAAAACCTGAATTTAACCTAAAAGTAATTGTCGAGTGTTTAAGCTGAAATTTCATTTTACGAATACAGTATTTCAAATGTTTTAATAATTACATTCAGCTGTAAGTTTGAAATATTAAAAGTAAAGGCCAAGTAAATAATTAATAATGCATAATTAAAAGTAATTGTCGAGTGTTTAAGCTGAAATTTCATTTTACGAATACAGTATTTCAAATGTTTTAATAATTACATTCAGCTGTAAGTTTGAAAGTAAAGGCCAAGTAAATAATTAATAATGCATAACTAAAAGTAATTGTCGAGTGTTTAAGCTGAAATTTCATTTTACGAATACAGTATTTCAAATGTTTTAATAGTTACATTCAACTGTAAGTTTGAAATATTAAAAGTAAAGGCCAAGTAAATAATTAATAATGCATAACTAAAAGTAATTGTCGAGTGTTTAAGCTGAAATTTCATTTTACGAATACAGTATTTCAAATGTTTTAATAGTTACATTCAACTGTAAGTTTGAAATATTAAAAGTAAAGGCCAAGTAAATAATTAATAATGCATAACTAAAAGTAATTGTCGAGTGTTTAAGCTGAAATTGCATTTGAAATACTGCATTCGAAAAATGAAATTTCAGCTTAGAAACGCGACAATTACTATTAGGTTAAAAAAATTTAAAGTAGAAAAGTACTTATGATATAAAAAGAAGAAAAAAAAATACACCAGAATTTATCTGTATTACGAAAGCGGGAGAAATGATTTTCTCTGCTATACGAAAAGATATCCAAATAACTCAATCATGAACATAAAAATAGGTATCGGTTTCTATGTTCATGTGCACTCAATCCAAACTTGAAACTTTTAAAAAGGTCATTGAATGAATGAAATTCATCTCCGCCTTTCACATCCAGAAAACTTGCTGTGTCGCCAATTATGTTTATATTTTATATATATATAAAAAAATAATAATTCAGGCACTTTTCCGTTATACGGACACCATTGTCGCCAAACATACATACATACATTTTGGCATAGTGTCCGTATAACAGAAAAGTACTAAAGTTCATGGTTTAAAATCACAATAAAATATCATGAAATTTATTGATTAGTTGTGGGAAAATATCGGGGAAATAATGTGTTTTTCGTGAATTTTTTTGTTTTGTTAACAATGTGGTTAGAGAGCCAGGGAGAAATCCAGAAAACTTGCTGTGTCACCAATTATGTTTATATTTTATATATATATATAAAAATAATAATTCAGGCACTTTTCCGTTATACGTACACCATTGTCGCCAAACATACATACATACATTTTGGCATAGTGTCCATATAACAAAAAAGTACTAAAGTTCATGGTTTAAAATCGCAATAAAATATCATGAAATTTATTGATTAGTTGTGGGAAAATATCGGGGAAATAATGTGTTTTTGTGAAATTTTTTGTTTTGTGTTGTTGTGTTTAATTGTAAGCATTCATTATAATTTTCAGTGCATTATTAAATTGAAATTTTTGTTTAAAATATGTAAACAAAACAGTGACCAGAAACCAGCACAATTTCTAATATAGATAGATAGATAGATGCATGCATGTAGTACTTTTAATTATTTGGTAAAAATACTGTGATCGTCACTGAGAAAACCTGAATTTAACCTAAAAGTAATTGTCGAGTGTTTAAGCTGAAATTTCATTTTACGAATACAGTATTTCAAATGTTTTAATAATTACATTCAGCTGTAAGTTTGAAATATTAAAAGTAAAGGCCAAGTAAATAATTAATAATGCATAATTAAAAGTAATTGTCGAGTGTTTAAGCTGAAATTTCATTTTACGAATACAGTATTTCAAATGTTTTAATAGTTACATTCAACTGTAAGTTTGAAATATTAAAAGTAAAGGCCAAGTAAATAATTAATAATGCATAACTAAAAGTAATTGTCGAGTGTTTAAGCTGAAATTTCATTTTACGAATACAGTATTTCAAATGTTTTAATAGTTACATTCAACTGTAAGTTTGAAATATTAAAAGTAAAGGCCAAGTAAATAATTAATAATGCATAACTAAAAGTAATTGTCGAGTGTTTAAGCTGAAATTTCATTTTACGAATACAGTATTTCAAATGTTTTAATAGTTACATTCAGCTGTAAGTTTGAAATATTAAAAGTAAAGGCCAAGTAAATAATTAATAATGCAAAACTAAATATGTATAATGATGAGATTTTTTTTTTTCTTGAATTATTCAGTGAAACTCGCCTTATAAATGTACGCAAATAATTCACATCAAAATCTTAAAATAACAAAGTTTTCTTTCGTGTTTAGCTATGCTTAATAACCAAAAAAGCTTGATTAATACAAAAGTTATTTGGTAAAAATACCGTGATCGTCGCTGAGAAAACCTGAATTTAATCATATCACACACGAAATCTCTCTCTCTCTCAAAAAAAGGGTTAGTTATAAAAAAATTCAAAGAGGTAAAATACATACGACTTAAAAAGAAAATAAATACGGTAAAATGAAAAAATACCTTAATAAAAGAAATCCATAAAAATTTCAACAACCGAACAACCAAATGGAATCGTAATACACATACGCTTCTAGAGAGAGGAAAAAGCCTTCACCTCATTGGCTGAAACATCGCGTCTGAAGATAGTAAAAGCCTCTAGCTGATTAGCTGAATGCTCGCGCATGCGTATAAATAGCATTTTTGCACGAAAAACTAAAAAGCAGGTTAGCTTTAAGTATATGGATGGTCAAGCCTAAAAGAGAAAAGAAGAGGAAAAGTTGGCCTAAGTGAAGTTGTTGCTAGAGAATATACTATTCATCTTCATAAGCGTCTTCATGGTGTTGGTTTTAAAGGATTGCGAAAAAGCAGAACTTTTGTGTTATCAAGAAAATTAAAGATTTTTAGATGTGTGAGACTTTCCTGTGAAATATGCTCAAGAGTAACTGTAAGTTGGTATTTTTATTTATTGGTATCTTTATATGTTGATATTTATTAGTTTATGTTATATTTAAAATGTTTTATTTATTTAATAGTCTACCTTGAAATTTAAAGGTTTTATATACTATGTTATACTGATTAAAATTTTGTTTTTAAAATTTATTTCTGTTGCAAATATTTAAATGTTGTTAAGGTTAATTAATTTATTTGATGATTTCGTGTGATACGTCATTGTAATATTATAGACAGCGGTATAATTTATATTTTCATGTTTTAAGAACAGATATTCTTAAAAAAAAAAAAAAAAAAAAAAAAAAAAAAAAAATCTATTATTTTTAAAATGTTACTGAGATCGTAAATTACATATTTATTTACTATTTTATCTATTTCGTTATTTGTATGGTATATAGTGTTATAAGTTTAAAATTTAATGTTTTTAAGATCCGGATATTTAAAAGAAGATCGAGTTAACTCTTTTGTTAGAATTAAATATTATGGCAGAACCAAAATTTATAGCATTTGATCCAGACTTAGGAGTTGAGATACAGGCGTGGTTAAAATACTTTGATGATGCTTGTGAAAAAGAAAAGAAGGATGATGATTGGAAGTTTAAAAATATTTCTCAAAATTTAAAGGGAGAAGCTCTTAAGATTTACATTAATGATTGCCTTAATTGCACTAAATACGAACAGATAGCTGATATCTTAACTGAGAATTTTATTAGGGTAAATATCCCGAAGTTTTCTGAATTTTCTGCTTTGAAATTGGATAGTTTAAGTAACTTAGAAACTTATTTTAGAAAGAAAATTGAAATTGGTAGGAAATTGCATTTATGTGAAACTATATTACTACAAGGATTAACCGATGGTTTAAAACCAGAATATCAAAATTATCTAATTGTTAAACCTCCTGAGAGTACAACAGAATGGTATAGAATTGTTAAACAATTTGTGGAAGTTTCCACCCCTGCTGTTACAAGTCCATCATTACCAAGTAAACCTAATGCAACTAATTTTGACATTCCTCGATATAGTGTGCAGCCTAATAGACCAAATTTTCAACAAATTAATACTCCTAGGCATTGGATTCAGTCAAATCGGCCCAATAATCAATTTAATTCTCCTCGAAACTGGGTTCCTCGACCAAACTATAATTTTCAAAGACCTAGAAATTTTCAAAACAGAGTACAAAACAATTATTTTCAGAACCAGTACCCATCTAGGCCATGTAGAATTTGTGTAAACAAGGGTATAATGAATGCTTTTCACTGGGAAAAAGAGTGTATTTTTAATAACAACTCAACACCCTCTGATAATCTTCCAATTGGTACTCCTAATGTTCGACAATTAATTGTGTATGGATATACGAATAATTATAATTTACCATGTGTCGTCGATACCGGTTCAACTATCGCAATTTTACCATTAAAGTTTGTTAAAAAATTGAATGCTAAAATTGAAATTGTTCCTCCAGTTACTATTGGTCAGGCAAAGGGATTTTTACAAATTAATCAAAAGTGTAGTATTCTTCTTAAAGTGGGTAAAATCCAAAAATATGTTAACTTTTTAGTATGTGATACAGATTTGGATTACTGCATCTTGGGGTTAAAAGAATGTTCAAAATTTAATTTAAATATAAATTGTAAGAATTGTACAGTAAAACAGGGAAGGAAGATTATAAATAGGAGTATATCCATACATGATGAGAGATCACTTCATTTTAATACTGTAACTGTAAAAAAACTACAACAAGGTAAGGATAACTTGATAACTTCTGATTGTGACAATTTGAATTTATTTAATGATGATAACTTGATAACAACTTATAATGAAGATACTATTTCATGTAAAGATGAGTTATTAACAAATGGTGATAGTAATGAGAGTTTAAATGGATATAATGATGACAAAGTATCACCATATACTAATGAAAATTTTGTGAATACTCAGGACTTTTTTGCAGCTAATTACAATGATTGTAACGTGCAGCCTGATTACAGAAGTTCAATGACTCCTCAAAATTTTCGCGATATTAATGATTATAATTCAGATTTAATTGGGGAAATAAATTTAATTGAAAATGGCGATTTAAGGGAAATAGTTCAAAATTATAGGGATATTTTTGCAAAACATAAATATGATGTGGGTAAGATAAATATTGAACCACAACGCGTTTTACTAAAATCTGACCTACCTATATCTTTGAGGCCCTACAGAACTTCCCCCTTAGAAGAAAAAGAAATAAAAAATCAAATTCAATCTTTGTTAGCGGCTGGTCTCATAAAAGAAAGCAATAGTCCTTATTCTGCCCCCGTCACCTTGGCTATGAAAAGAGAGGAAGGTAAAAAGACCCGACTATGTATAGATTATAGGAAATTAAATGCAATAGTTAAAAACGATGCAGAACCTTTACCTCTTATCGATGAAATTTTAGATAAATTGAGTAGTGCCCAGTATTTTTCCACTTTGGACTTAGCCTCTGGCTACTGGCACATACCAATACATCCAGCGGATACAGAAAAATTAGCTTTTGCCACCAATTTTGGCCTCTTCGAATGGCTGGTGCTCCCCTTTGGTATAAAGACAGGCCCCCCGATATTTAATAGAACCATTAGAAGAATCCTCAATAAGTATAAAATTGATTTTGCTTGCCATTATTTCGACGATATCATAATTTTCTCCTCCTCTCTAGAAGAACATTTAAATCACTTAACAAAAATCTTTGAAATCTGTAAACTAGAAAACCTTAAACTTAAACTTTCTAAATGTAAACTAAATCAAAATAAAATTAATTTCTTAGGCTATGAGATCACCAATGGGACTTTAACTCCAGCTAATACCAATATTGAGACAATTAAAAAATTGAAACCTCCCTCTAATGTTAAAGAACTACAACGATTTTTATGTTCCATTAATGTTTATCACAAATTCATAGATAAATATGCTGAAATTAGATACCCCCTCAATAAATTACTTAGGAAAAACACAATATGGGAATGGAACTCAGAATGTCAAAACTCTTTTGAGAAATTAAAAAATACTCTAATTGCAAAACCAATTTTAAAAATTTATGACCCAAAATTACCCCTCCACATGTTTGTAGATGCCTCTCAGGTAGCAGTAGGTGCAGTTCTAAAACAACCAGGGAAAGATAATTTTTTGCATCCTATTGCTTACCACTCTAGAATTTTGAAGAGTTATGAACAAAATTACTTTATAACTGAATTGGAATGCCTTGCTATCATAGATACTCTTGATAAGTTTTATCACTATTTTCATGATACTAAATTCACAATCCATACCGACCATGCATCTCTGGTATGGTTAAAGAATGTTAAAAATCTAAGAGGTAGACTTTTTCGATGGTCTTTAAAACTTAGCATGTTCGATTATGAGATCAAGTATCAAAAAGGTTCTACAAATGTCGAAGCGGACATGTTGTCACGAAATCCTGTTGCTTATCTTAATCAACATGTAAGTTTATTATTGGACAAAAAAAAAATTATAGCGATGCAAGATAAAGATAATGTTTGTGACAGAAAATACAAAAAAGAGAATGGGATTATAATTATTCAGAGAAAAGGATTCAAAAAAATAGTAGTACCAATGTCACTCAGGATAAAATTATTACATATTGCTCATGATAATTTTGGACACTTAGGAATACAAAAAATGCTTAACTTAATATCTCCAAACTATTATTGGCCCAACATGACAATAGATATTACACAATTTGTTAAACATTGTGATACATGCCAGAGAAATAAAAAACCAAAACAAAAAAGATTTGGCTTGTTACAAGCTATGCCAGCCACAGATCAACCTTTTGAATGTCTTTCTATTGATACTGTGGGTGGATTTAATTATTACAATTCAACAAAAAAATTCTTACACATAATAATAGATCATGCAACTAGGTTTGTTTGGGCTTTTCCATCCAAAAGTGTTACTACCGAAACATATACTAACTGTTTAAAACAAATTTTCAATATTCAAGCACCTAAAACAATACTTAGCGATAGACATAAATCTTTTAGGTCTCCAAGATTCAAAAAATTCCTCAGAAAATATCATGTTCAACAACGTTTTACATCATCACATCACCCCCAAACCAATGGGAAGGTAGAACGAGTGAACCAAACTATAGTTACTAGACTTAAATGTAAAGTTAATTCCATTTCTTCTAAAATACCTTGGACTAGATTATTAGACCAAGTCATCCAAGAATACAATAACACACCACATTCCATAACCAAATTCCCACCTGCCTATTTATTTTATGGTCAATTACCTTATGAATCTCCTTTAAAACAAAATTATTACCCTCCTGTTAATAAAGCACTCAAAATTGCAAAAGCGCGAACTTGTGAATTCCACCTTAAAAGTAAAAGATTCTATGATAGAAAATTTGTTGAATCTCCACTAGAAATACAAGATTATGTAATTTGTGAAGAATTTAAATATCCTAACACTCGAAAATTAGAACCTACTTTCTCTGGGCCATACAAAATAATAAATAAACTTTCTGATGTGACCTATGAAATAGACAAATTTAATTATGAAACTAAATTAAATTCAGTTATTGTACATGTGTCTAAATTACGACCATATTTTTCACCAAATAATTTCAGACTATTTCATGAGCAACCCAAACAACAATCAAAACCAACACAGACATCACAATCACCATCACAAAATCAAACTAAAGTAAAAACAATAGAGTAAATTCTAATTATTTAAATATCTCTTATTACAATAATTTTCAACATTATCAGGTATGTTCTTGGTGCGCAACGAGAATATTACTTGTTTTTGAGAGTTTTTGAGGTTGAGTAGACACCTTATGCAGGCATAAGATGTGTATTTTGATTTTAGGAATTGTCAAATTGATGTTGAAAAATGAAATTAAATGTTTTAATTCTATATCAAAATAAACTATTTTTACTTTATTTACTTTTTCTTAAACCAATTGTTTCAAAAATTTAATATTATGTTATTTACTTCAATAGATAATCAAATAGTAACCGTTTATAAGTATTTCTATAATTATATAAATGATTGGATAGTGATGATGTGATTTTACAGTGATTGTTTTGGTGTGACAATAGAAAATTAAGTATCTAAACTAAATGCCTTTGTATTCCATTTCTCAGCTAAAATTAACATCTTTTATTTGTTATTTATTGTCTTTATTTATTCTAAGTTTGCCAAAAAAAACAACTCTCTGCATTTAGGATATGAATACTTATAACTTAACAGTATAATTTTGTAAAAGGGTATCAGAGGAAAAAATTATTGTAAGGAACTATGGTTGAGAGTTCAATTTCTAAATATTTAGATTTAAATTTATTTGGATTTTGAAATTATTATATATATATATTTTTTTTTTTGTATACTTTCGACTGGCAAAAATACTTTCTTATATAATTAAAAAAATAAGAAATTTATTTATTTGCTATGTAATTATTTTATCCTCAACCAATATTTCCCCTAACAATAAATAAACAAACTGTGATATTTTCTTAAATTATACTAATTTTATTATATTATTATTATTTCTACTATTGAATTATATTATGAATTACTACATATGTTGAGAAGTATTAGTTATATTGAAAGTTATTATTGTTATGTTTATGAATTGAATTTTATTATAGCATTTATTTATATTATTGAAGAGTTATATTATTTATTAGTGAAAAAATGTTTGACAAATATTAGTTAAAGATGTTGGGATCCCAAGAGAAATATAACAGATCCCACAGGAATATAACAAAGATAACATATTCCCAGTACAATAAACAACCAAGAAAATAATTTGACTTGTTTATTATGTGAGAAAATTAATGCGATACTTAAGAGAAGATGTTGTGACAAGTGCTAGCATTATAAAGTATTGGTAAGAATGACTACAGTTTTAAAATTTTGATGGAGTAATGTCTTTATTTTCAGCCTTTACATAAAAACTGTATTTTTAAGAAAGGGACTGCAGTAACCATTTTTTTTTAAAAACAAAATGAGGACTTATCACGATCCAAGAAAGAGACTGAAATAAAACAGTTGGATCTAATGAACTCAAATTTGAATTAAGTCGAATTTTTTTTTAAAAACTTTGTTTTAACAATTTGCTAGTGACTACTTATTCTAAAGCTTGTGAACTTGGTAAAAGCAAAATTCTGTTACTATTATTATCCTGTTTTTCCTGTTTATTAATATTTATTATTTATTGTTATTGTATTTTTCTTGTGCACTTACAAATGGTAAGTGAGATTGTAACCATTTCTTGTATTATTTTACAGGGGAAATGCTCGTAGCTTTATTTTTATTTATCTATTAATTTTAATTGATTACTATTATTTTATTTTTGTTTTTGTTTTTGTCTTCCAGCTCTTCAGAAATTCCCCATCTCCTTGCTGGCAGTCTCTAAATTTATACTAGTCAAAATTCAAATTTCTAAATTATTAAATTTATATTGTCTGAATTTATAGTTACTTAACTATTAACTTCATCCAAAATCTTTAGGGAGGGGGGATAATATTACAAAATTTAAATTTTTTCCGCAATTATTCTATAAAATTTGTCCATTCAATAATATTCGGTATATAACCCAGCTTATTAAAATAATTCTCATTCTTAAAATAGCCTTTTACTATCCATATGTAAAGCCAATTATTCCTAATCCACTTAATAATATTTATTCGAATGTAGTTATTCTAAAAATGGCGATAGCTTTTTTAATTTATTCTTTAAATAGAACATCTTTATTTTAATCCATTATTAAAATTCATTAGTATTATTCCCGTGTGGTCAAATTGCTATAACTTCTTTATTTAAATGCTAAAATATCGTATCTCTTAAAATATTCCGCTCAAAAAACCTTATTTCATAAAGTTATCCTATTATTAAATATCAAATGTCTATTAAAATATTTCCGAAAAACTTTAATTCTTTCTTTTTTTTTCCCTTTTATAAAGATTCATTTTCTTTTCTTATTATTATTTTTATTACGTATTAAATTCGAAGTTTAGCTACAGCCTCAAAAACAGATAAGCTCGTTTGTTGATATGACAGGCATCTGGTACGAGATTATGGAATATTCTGGAAGCGCGTAGAAAGTTTTTTGCATTTTACAACAAAATAAATCCACCGGAAATATTGATAAAGTTCCAAAAGAGACCTTTTGATTCGATAGAAGTGGGTCACGTGACGTATTCTGTATTATTACGCAAGCTAGTTTAAAAACACGATCATCCTGATTCGGAGAGGATTTTATTTTGACGCTGGTGTTTGCTAAAAGAATCGGGACGGATTCTAGAAAATAATGGAACGTTGTATTTTTTTTCGTTTAGCGTTGGCTAATGAGCATTTTCCCTGAAGAGATGTCTTAAACTGGAAATAAAAGGTTCTTCGACAAAAATATGGACTGACATTTCTTGTTGTTGATGATACCACCCGGCCGCCTGATGGGAACAAAAAGGGAAACCAATAACATAGCTAACCCTATTTATCACGAGCACGACTGCCTTTTTCCCGGATTTGAACTTGGAAACACGACATGTATTTACGTTCTACAGATATGTTTTAGTTTACTAAATATAGTTCAGTTTAAATATGCATAGCTCAATTAAAAATCCTCTGTAAGGAAATCACACTCACACTCAGAAATATTTACAAATTCTTCTGTATAGCTTTGTATATGATCTATAGAATTTACATACATCACACAGTACGTAACATTTTAGTTAAACTTAAAAGTTACATTATTTTGAATGTGCTGGAAAGTGTTTCATAATCTATGCTTGATGCATCATTTTTCTTTCTTGTTTATTTTGTGAGAGAATAACGACATAGAAAAATTTTTATTCTTTGGGTTGAACTTTCGTAATTAAAATACTAAAAGTTTAAACTACCGTAGCCGAAGGGCCTGTATAACAAAGCCAAAAATAGTTAACAAATCATATTATCACAGAAGAAAAAGTTCCAAGTCAATTTTTGTTGTGATTTCATTATGAGCGATTTGCAAATGACAGCAAGTGTATCATTTTTCTTATAAACGGTTTTATACATTCGAATTTTTACATTGCTTTGATTATTTTATATTTAAATAGTACATTCAATTATAATTTTATGTAAATATAAATTCGATTCTGTGTAGTTTAAGTAAAAGAGATATTAAGAAGTAACATTAAATAGGTAAATGGTCTCTATCGCACCAGGTATATTAACAGTACCACACCTATATGCATTTGTGCGTAATTATATTCGAATTGAGTCTACATCCGCCAAATAATTTTGAGAACTCAACGCCTATGTATTAAAAGTTTATACCTTTGAAATCGTCATATTTAAAATCATGTGTGTAAACTCCAAAATTGTAATGTCATTGCAACAACAATGTAAATATTCTTCTTATATGCTTTAATAAGAGAGAACTTTATTCCTGGATTACGTTTAGCTAGATATAAATGGATCTTTCCACCTGGAATTTAGTGATATACCCTGCTTTAAGATCATTGGGTAGGTTGCACAGTGAGGTGTTTCCTGTCTTCAGTTTTTTTTTCTACATATGACCCAATAAAAAAAAATGAAATTCAAATACGATAAAATATAAGGTATTTTTTATTTTGAGTTAATGTTTGTTTTCTGCTATATTAAAAAGGCCGATTTTTCCTGAATGTCTGCCAAAACTACGTGCATGGGAAGATGCAATGTTCTACGAACCAAATATGCATTTCAACATAATATTAATATTTTGTTCATGTTTTTCATAGACTAATCATACATTTATTCATAAACCACATAAAAATTAGGAATTTCAACAAATTATTTTTTTTTAATCTGAATTTTTCCTATTTTTAAGCAAATTTATTTCTTTTGTAGTGTTTCGTTCATCTCACGAAACCCTATAAGTCCCGCTTCATTGTCTGTCTGTCACAGAATCGATTCTCAGAAACTGTATAACTACAGTCATGAAATTTTGAGTACTTATAGCTGAATACATAATACGAAGCTCAAAATCATAAAATTTGAAAAAATCGTATTATTTTAATATATAGAAATAAAAAACCATAAATCTAACAACCTTTTCCTATGAAACTTAAACAATTTTCGTTATAGCAGTTGCCAACAGTTAAAAATCGACAATAATTAATTTTCTACTGAAAGATTTCCACGTGAAAAATGAAAATGAAATAAGAAGTTTCACCAATTGAAAAAAAGATTAATATGACGTCATATTAGTAATAAAACTCAAAATTTCAAACATCTCTCAATAATACAAGGAGTAGGAGTATGTGTAAATACAAAAAGCAGCTTAATCTGACGTCATTAGAGAATTAAAAAGAAAATTATCTGACGTCTAACATTTTGAAGGTAGTTTTATACAAAATGTTTCATTTTAAAATTGATTTTTTTTAATATCGCATTTAGTCCACATGACAGATATTATTATGACAGGGTATAATAGCGGGTTTCACCCGCTATCGGACCGGTTCAGATTTTCGAAAAAACGAGAAAAATAGACCGGTTTTTACTTTATAAAAAACATTATTTTTATTTTTTATGCAATCTATATATTTAAAACGCTAAGCGTTTTGTTTCGACAATCCGTGAGAACAAATTACTACATCAAATTACATCATTCTTTTTTGAAATGAAAGATATTTGATCACAGATTTGTTATCGTACATTCGTTTGTTCGAAAATTTAATTAATTAGCCGTAATTTTAAATTAAAATTTTACTTCTGCTTATGACGTCATAAAGTCGGCAATCGGATTAACGCCCACTGTTGCGACGTACAGAGTTTATTTTCTGAACTCAATGACTGCGAGCATAAAAAATAAATATTAAATATTAAAAGCACGTGACTTTTAGGCCGAATTTTTTAATTTGTAAGTTAAAATATAGTTAAAATGTTTAAATATTTCGGTAAAAATATTTATCCGTGTGTTTTATAAGCAAATAAAAATTCATATTTACTGTGACGTCACGGAAATATTGTCCATTGGGTTCATTTTATCATTAAGCATTATAACTTTGTTGATGCCATTTTTTTCATTACAATTAAATGCAAAATATATTTTTATTTATATGCATGGTGCTTAAGCATAAATGTACGTGTGAAAAGTTTGTACCGGTGAAAATGACGTTATGCTTAGCTTGAAATGCATTTTAACATTGATAAAACTAAAAAGAAAAAATTATATGATTGAGTCAACATGGCGTAATATTAACTGATATTTCAATTTTTAATTTTAAAGATTAGAACTGGAGCCTTTATTGGTTGCTTCATCTTGATTGCATACCTTGATTGATGGATTTATAACCATCTCAGATATCATTAACTGATTTCAAAACAGGAAGCAGTTCAAGGACATAAACATTTGAGCACGCAAATAAATACATTAAGTGACAATAAATCATTCTATAAACTTTTCTATTTTAGACAAACCATCCTACTCAAGATAAACAATGATATTAATATGTGAAATATGTTCGCGAAATTAGTTTTAATATCAACCCACGCATGCTGAAGCTGTCTGACGTCATCAAAAGAACTCTGATTCAAAAACTCTTTTTATTATTAAGTTAGTTGCCCTTTTTATCTCAATAGAGAAAGATGTAATAATTTTAATCTGTTGCTGCAAAAGGCAGCTGTATGTAAAATGTTACTTGAAATTAATAAGTTGAAATTTTAAAATATAATTCTCTATTACAAAAATGATCGTCTAAAGTGTGGACTCAATATAAATAATATACTTCATTAATCAACATTTCTGTTTTTAACACTGTAGCTCCGAAATAAATGGATTAACGCAGTTAAAAATGTGCACCAAGCTGAAGTAGTAGGAATACTGATGCTGAAGAAAGATAAAGGTAAGAAATTACCTATATTATTATATTAATTGTGTTTTCATGGCCAGAATGATTATTTATTTATCTAAGTATTAGCGCGCGTAACCTACAGCGTAGAGCAGAGGCGGCTTTTTTGCCAACAGTCTACATGTCACCAATTACTTTTTTTAAATTATAGGATTAAGTTATAGGAATTTTAGGATTTAAATTATTAAAATTTCCTTTTTTAATAAAAAAATTCACAAAAGTAAAGAATTTCAGGAAAAAAAAACTTGAAATAATGATTGTATTTTTAGCTAGAATAAACAATGTAAGGCTAATATTTTATGGGAATTATTTTGGTAGGTTTGTTAAAAGTTCATTTAACAGTTCCTTATTAGCAGCAAAGTCTTATTTTTTTCACTGTGAATTTTTCTTTCGATGTCAAAAAACGGTAGTCTACTTTTGGACGCCAACCAAAACACAGTGGCAATATTTAGAAATGTATAACGGTTGTGACAACAAACGGCACTATCGCTTTAGCTTTCATCGCGCTTACATCACTTCTAAATACTAAAAATTTAATTTTTTTTACTACATTTTACAATTTCAATTCTTACATCCTCAATTAGAAAAAATTTAGCTTTCGATTGAAATTTATTTGAAATCTGCCGCTTAATTTAACGACTCTTTAAATAATTTTTAAGCATGAAATATTTTTCAATTCTATCTCAACAATGACCATCCGTTTGTTTTAATAATGTAAAATAGCCCCTTGGAAAGTTGCAACAATTGAAAATAAGTATCCCTAACCTTCATGAAAAGTGAAAAAAAAAATAATAAAAACCTGATAAATCATAAGATCAGATTATCCATAAGATAGAGTATTTTGGCGGTAATATAAAATCTGTCAAAAGAAAAAAAACTATTTTTAGTTTACGATTAACATAAAATTGATATGTTGAATTCGTTGATGTATATGTTGAATCAGAATATGCTAGGAACTTTTATTTATTATTTTTTTAAAGATGCATTGGATATTTAACTGTATAAGAGACCGACTGTGATGGAAAAGGAATAATCATCCTGATTATGTAAAAGGATAGAAGAAACCAAATAAATTACAATTGACATTAAAATTCTCCCTCATCTGCATATTAATTTATTATTTTTAACAAAAATTCTTCATTTTTACATAAAAATTGATTAGCTTAAAACAATGGATGCGTTTTAGAAGATATGGATTTGAAACGAACAATGATTAAAGAGGACATTTCAAAACTTTTAATATAACATTTTAAAACTTTTTTAACGTTGAATTTCAACGGTGCCTTTGGGCAGATGCAATACATATGCGCATAGGAGCTCATTCGATTACATTATCACAGGGGGGGGGGGTGCTTATACTATGTTCTTTTATTTACTGAATATGAGATGAAAGTAAGAAATTTGTATGATACTGTATGATAGGACTATTTATATAATACTTTATAGGTCCATGACCTTTTTTTTTTGTCGTGGGGAATATGGTGGTAATATCAAACTGATTTGTATTACACATTTGTTTACGGAGTGTTCATTTGGAGTTTGCATCGGAAATAGCATTTTACTGGGGGGGGGGGGATTTTTTAAAATAAAATATTTGAAAGACTGTTTCATACGAAGCCCTACTTAAATAATAAAGAAGCTTATTTTACTGATACTGTTATAGTATATTTCCGTCACGTTTTGACGGGTTTCATCTAGTATATTTGGATTTATTAAAGAAAGGATAAAGTGTTTTGGAAGGAATGTTAAACGAAACCCTTGTGCGATCACCGATCACACTTACCAACTTGTTTTTTTATTACTTTTGATTTTTCACTTTTTTTAATATAATGCAAAGTTGACTTAATAACTAACTATTTAATAAAAGCTTCTCAATTCATATAAGGTAAATGAAATATAAATAAAACAAATATATCTATACTAATATTATGAAGGAGTAAAGATTGCTTGTTTGTTTGTTTGTTTGTTTGTAGGGGGTAATCTCTGGAACTACTGAACCGATTACAAAAGTGATGGAGGCAAATTGATGGTGACAACCCCTGCTCCAACATAGGCTATAATATTTTATGTCGGTGCCACTACCCCAGGGGGATGCAGAAGCGAAAAACGTTCTAAAATTGCGATATTTTCTATACTGACGCAGCTAGAAATTTGAAATTTGGCGTTGTAGTTACTTATAAGATGTACATGCTCTCTAAGAACAAAGTAAAAAAAAATTCGAAATATAAAAGGGCGAAATGAGTGAAAAGCGTTCTAAAAACACTCTAAATTACAATTTCTATGGAATCTCTAGAGCTACCGAACCTATTTGAAATTTGGCGTTGTAGTTACTTAAAAAAAATCGAAATTTAAAAGGGTGAAATGAGCGAAAAGCGTTCTAAAAACATTCTAAATTACAATTTCTATGAATCTCTAGAACTACCGAACCGATTTGAAATTTGGCGTTGTAGTTACTTATAAGATGTAAATGCTCTCTAAGAACAAAAAAAAATCGAAATTTAAAAGGGTTAAATGAGCGAAAAGCGTTCTAAAAACATTCTAAATTACAATTTCTATGGAATATCTAGAATTACCGAACCGATTTGAAATTTGGCGTTGTAGTTACTTATAAGATGTAAATGCTCTCTAAGAACGAAATAAAAAAAAATCGAAATTAAAAGGGTGAAATGAGCGAAAAAGCGTTCTAAAAACATTCTAAATTACAATTTCTATGGAATCTCTAGAATTACCGAACCGATTTGAAATTTGGCGTTGTAGTTACTTATAAGATCTAAATGCTCTCTAAGAACAAAAAAAAAAATCGAAATTTAAAAGGGTGAAATCAGCGAAAAACGTTCTAAAACCATTCTAAATTACAATTTCTATGGAATCTCTAGAACTACCGAACCGATTTGAAATTTCGCGTTGTAGTTACTTATAAGATGTAAATGCTTTCTAAGAGAAAAAAAAATTCGAAATTTAAAAGGGTGAAATGAGCGAAAAGCGTTCTAAAAACATTCTAAATTACAATTTCTATGGAATCTGTAGAACTACCGAACCGATTTCAAAAGTGATGGTGGCAAATTGATGGTGAGAACCCCTGCTCCAACATAGGTTATATTTTATGTCGGTGTCACTAACCCCAGGGGGGGTGCAGGAGCGAAAAACGTTCTAAAATTGTGATCTTTTTTATACTGAAGGAGCTAGAAATTTGAAATTTGGCGTTGTAGTTACTTATAAGATGTAAATGCTATCTAAGAATAAAAGTTTTAAAAAATACGAAATTTAAAAGGGTGAAATGAGCAAAAAGCGTTCTAAAAACATTCTAAATTACAATTTCTATGGAATCTCTGGAACTACCGAACCGATTTCAAAAGTGATGGTGGCAAATGGATGGTGACAACCCCTGCTCCAACATAGGATATATTTTTTGTGGGTGTCTCTATCTCCAGGGGTGTGCAGGAGCGAAAAACGTTCTAAAATTGTGATTTTGTTTATACTGAAGGAGCTAGATATTTGAAATTTGGCATTGTAGTTACTTATAAGATGTAAATGCTATCTAAGAATAAAAGTTTTTAAAAATACGAAATTTAAAAGGGTGAAATGAGCGAAAAGCGTTCTAAAAACATTCTAAATTACAATTTCTATGGAATCTCTAGAACTACCGAACCGATTTGAAATTTTGCGTTGTAGTTACTTATAAGATCTAAATGCTCTCTAAGAACAAAAAAAAAATCGAAATTTAAAAGGGTGAAATCAGCGAAAAACGTTCTAAAACCATTCTAAATTACAATTTCTATGGAATCTCTAGAACTACCGAACCGATTTGAAATTTCGCGTTGTAGTTACTTATAAGATGTAAATGCTTTCTAAGAGAAAAAAAAATTCGAAATTTAAAAGGGTGAAATGAGCGAAAAGCGTTCTAAAAACATTCTAAATTACAATTTCTATGGAATCTGTAGAACTACCGAACCGATTTCAAAAGTGATGGTGGCAAATTGATGGTGAGAACCCCTGCTCCAACATAGGTTATATTTTATGTCGGTGTCACTAACCCCAGGGGGGGTGCAGGAGCGAAAAACGTTCTAAAATTGTGATCTTTTTTATACTGAAGGAGCTAGAAATTTGAAATTTGGCGTTGTAGTTACTTATAAGATGTAAATGCTATCTAAGAATAAAAGTTTTAAAAAATACGAAATTTAAAAGGGTGAAATGAGCAAAAAGCGTTCTAAAAACATTCTAAATTACAATTTCTATGGAATCTCTGGAACTACCGAACCGATTTCAAAAGTGATGGTGGCAAATGGATGGTGACAACCCCTGCTCCAACATAGGATATATTTTTTGTGGGTGTCTCTATCTCCAGGGGTGTGCAGGAGCGAAAAACGTTCTAAAATTGTGATTTTGTTTATACTGAAGGAGCTAGATATTTGAAATTTGGCATTGTAGTTACTTATAAGATGTAAATGCTATCTAAGAATAAAAGTTTTTAAAAATACGAAATTTAAAAGGGTGAAATGAGCGAAAAGCGTTCTAAAAACATTCTAAATTACAATTTCTATGGAATCTCTAGAACTACCGAACCGATTTGAAATTTTGCGTTGTAGTTACTTATAAGATCTAAATGCTCTCTAAGAACAAAAAAAAAATCGAAATTTAAAAGGGTGAAATCAGCGAAAAACGTTCTAAAACCATTCTAAATTACAATTTCTATGGAATCTCTAGAACTACCGAACCGATTTGAAATTTCGCGTTGTAGTTACTTATAAGATGTAAATGCTTTCTAAGAGAAAAAAAAATTCGAAATTTAAAAGGGTGAAATGAGCGAAAAGCGTTCTAAAAACATTCTAAATTACAATTTCTATGGAATCTGTAGAACTACCGAACCGATTTCAAAAGTGATGGTGGCAAATTGATGGTGAGAACCCCTGCTCCAACATAGGTTATATTTTATGTCGGTGTCACTAACCCCAGGGGGGGTGCAGGAGCGAAAAACGTTCTAAAATTGTGATCTTTTTTATACTGAAGGAGCTAGAAATTTGAAATTTGGCGTTGTAGTTACTTATAAGATGTAAATGCTATCTAAGAATAAAAGTTTTAAAAAATACGAAATTTAAAAGGGTGAAATGAGCAAAAAGCGTTCTAAAAACATTCTAAATTACAATTTCTATGGAATCTCTGGAACTACCGAACCGATTTCAAAAGTGATGGTGGCAAATGGATGGTGACAACCCCTGCTCCAACATAGGATATATTTTTTGTGGGTGTCTCTATCTCCAGGGGGGTGCAGGAGCGAAAAACGTTCTAAAATTGCGATTTTGTTTATACTGAAGGAGCTAGATATTTGAAATTTGGCATTGTAGTTACTTATAAGATGTAAATGCTATCTAAGAATAAAAGTTTTTAAAAATACGAAATTTAAAAGGGTGAAATGAGCGAAAAGCGTTCTAAAAACATTCTAAATTACAATTTCTATGGAATCTCTAGAACTACCGAACCGATTTGAAATTTTGCGTTGTAGTTACTTATAAGATCTAAATGCTCTCTAAGAACAAAATTTAAAAAAATCGAAATTTAAAAGGGTGAAATGAGCGAAAAACGTTCTAAAAACATTCTAACTTACAATTTCTATGGAATCTCTAGAACTACCGAACCGATTTGAAATTTGACGTTGTAGTTACTTATAAGATGTAAATGCTCTCTAAGAGCAAAAAAAAAATCGAAATTTAAAAGGGTGAAATGAGCGAAAAGCGTTCTAAAAACATTCTAAATTACAATTTCTATGGAATCTCTAGAACTATCGAACCGATTTCAAAAGTGATGGTGGCAAATTGGTGGTGACAATCCCTGCTCCAACAGCCTCTTTAATAAAACACTATGCGTTTCTGACGACTGGGTTTTTTGCTAATTGTTGCCACAGATTTGTCTCGGAAAATGAAACATTTGAATTTACTGAAAAAAAAATAGTAGCACGAAAAGTATTTGTCAGAAAATTGTTAGGCAAACTGCGTTTGAAAGGTAAAAAATTGTATTTTTCTTGATATAAATTTAAAATCTAATGATTATGCCATTTTTCAAATATTGAATTTGAAAAATTACCAAATTTCACAATGGAGTACCATAGCGAAACCTTCATGCGTAAAAAGATATTGATAAGAGGGACGTGTCCTGGCGTGTATATTGGCTATAGCACGAGTCACAAATTATAGTAGCCTTATTATTCTGTTAAAATATAAAAGTGAATTATGAAATGTCAATATTTTGTTGGGTTAAAAGTTCGTTGTAAGAAATTGACCAGCGTAGCGGGCGTAGCTTGCTAGTAGAATAATATAATAAAAAGTATAAGATAAATGACATTAGACTAAGTATTAACACAAACTTATCTTACCCATTGTGGAACGCATGCACGGTAGAAATTCTCTTCAGTAGGCAATTTTTCGCCCGACAAAACAGATGCATCCATGTCGGAATAAAGAATATGGAATGTTTAATATTATTCCCAGCTAAGGTAATGTTCAATAATTATTATTTTATTCCCTAATGATCTTCAAAAAGACCTTGCTTAAGTAAACACGGCAAACAATGACGCTTTGTTTTATTCGCCTAGTGATGTACCTCATTTACAGTCTTTGCATATTCACCTGTAGATAAGAGTATTTTTTTTTATTCCACGAAGCTTTGTCTGAGATGTGACTTAAAGTTTGAGACAAAGAAATGTATGATATTTAATCATATATTTGTAAGTTAAGTTTGTCCAAATTAATTTAGTACCTAAATTATGTTCAGTTATTTCAATTAAATGGTCGTAAATCTAAATCTATTTTAATTTCTGTCTTTATGCAATTTGATTCTTTCTTTTATTTTATCTAAACACCTTTCTTTCACCTTTCTTTTTATTTTGAAATATATGACATTAAATCTTATGTTAAGTTACTCAAAATTAATTTAGTACCTAAATAATGTTCCGTTATTCCGATTAAGTGGTCATAAATTTAAATCTATTTCAATTTCTGTCTTTATGCAATATGATTCTTTCTTTTATTTTAAAATATATGATATTAAATCACACATCTGTAAGTTACGTTACTCAAGATTAATTTAGTACCTAAATTATGTTCCGTTATTTCAATTAAATGTTCATAAATCTAAATGTATTTCAATTTGGCTTTATGCAATTTGATTCTTTCTTTTATTTTATCTAAACACCTTTCTTTCAAATACAAAAAAAAAAAATATATATATTCATTTATATCTGTTCATTTATATCTGTTGATAGATATAATAATTATGGTAAACATTTTAGTTCAATATTTCGTAATCTCTTTTTTATTGCAAAGTTTTTTTTATAAACAAAGGATAGTAAATCGATTACTTATAATTATTATTTGGCATTCATATCCGTTACTTTAAGTACTGCCAGTTATAAGTTATTTACAAAATAGCCAAACATTGTACAATTGTTGGCGCTTTTCTTTTTCAAAAACAATTAACATCTCCTTGAGGTGAACGTAATTTTATCGTGATGTCATGTCTCTACACAATAAAAAAAAAAAAAGTGCCCAGTTAAACTGATGGCATTGAGCTCACATGCTATTCACACTTATTGTATATTATACTCAAAGAATACTGCCTTTCAAAAATAAAGAAATAGACAATAAATTAAGGTGGGATTGGCTCCCCGTCCTCCCTTTATACTTAGCCAATGAACCCCCAAAACTAATCAGGGAAGTGCCTTATCAAAATGAACCTATACACAAAATTTGAAGCAAATCCGATAACGCTGCACGAAAAACCCATTTATCTAAATTAAGGGGGGATTAGCCCCCCGTCCTCCCCTATTTAATTAAGCAATGAAACCCCTAAAACTAATCAGGGAAGCGCCTTATGACAATGAACCTATAAACAAAATATGAATAAAATCGGAAAATTCTGCATGAAAAACCCACTTATCTGAATTAAGGGGGATTAGTCCCCCATTCCTCCTTGATACTTAACCAATGAACCCCCAAACCAAATCAGGGAAGCGCCTTATCACAATGAACCTGTAAACAAAATTTGAAGCACAACGGATATTTCTATCAAGAGTTATCGCGTTACGTACATACGTACATACATACATACAGAACCGGCGGGCACATTAGCCCTCAGGCTTTGATAGCCTATGACCTAATAAAAAGAAAAGTGCCAAGTTAAACTGATGACATTGAACTCACAGGCTATTCACAATAATTGTATATTATAATCTTATTTCAAGGAATAATGCCCTGAAAAGATAAAAAAATCCATAATAAATTAAGGGGGGGATTAACACCCCCCCTGTTCCCGCCTTTATACTTAACCAGTGAACCCCCAAAACTAACCAGGGAAGCGCCTTATTACAATGAATCTATATATAAAATTTGAAGCAAATCAGATAATTCTGCATGAAAAAACAATTTATCTAACTTAAGGGGGGGGTGATCGTTCCCCCCTTTGCAGTTAACCAATGAACATCCAAACTAATCAGGGAAGCGCTTTATCACAATTAACTTATATACAAAATTTGAAGCAAATAGGATAATTCTGCATGAAAAACACATTTATCTAAATTAAGGGGGGGAATTAGCCCCCTTTCCTCCCTTTATACTTAACCGATGAAACCCCAAAACTAATCAGGGAAGCACCTTATCACAATGAACCTATAACCAAAATTTTAAACAAATCGGATGTTTCTATCAAGAGTTATCGCGTTACGTACATACGTACATACATACATACATACATACATACAGAACGGGCGGGCGCATTAGCTCTCAGGCTTTGATAACCTGTGAGCTAAAAAGTATTTCGCAATACAGAATGATAACTTCTCTTCTAACCATCATACACTGTAAAAAAATAGGAATGTTTCTTATTTTATGAAAATATACTATAATCACGAACGAAAATATAATATAATCTTCTGAGTTATCCGAAATTCCGAAAAGCGTGTTCCATTGTCTTTTGAATCCCCAGAAACCAATACATTTCCTAAATTTAAAGAATTATTTATAAAAAACAAAATTTCTCTAGCTGCCCGTATTTTTCAGAAACGCTTCCGAATAGTTTTTACAGGGTATTAAACAGTTTCCACAGCTGGAATACCTATTTATCGAATGTCATCCATTCTCAAGTAAACGTTTTCAGCTGCATAAGTTAATTTTTACATGAAAGAGTAAAGAAATAATCTTAATTTTAATGTTAACGCTGTTAATTTTGCATGTCAGTCTGTTAAACATATTTGTTGAACATCAAAATGTTTACTTGAGAATAGATAGCATCGGAAAAAACTATATTCCGGGCTTAGAAAACTGATTACCGTATTTTCGGGTGTATAGCCCGCGGGTTATACAAGAAAAAAACATTTAGAAAAGCCGCTGCGGCTTATACACGGTGCGGGTTATACAAAGATTTTTTTCTTTAAAAAAACGGAAATCGTGTGATTTTTCTACAATTTTTAAACCTCAAAAAATTTCAAAAATTGTCGAAATTTGTGAATTTTTTTCGCTATGCCGCGAAATTTAAAGAATTTTTCCGTTTTTCTAATGTTTTTGTTACTGGTTAAATGCTATTATTATTTATTTCTGGGTTTGGAAGAATAGTAGAAACTATCGCCAGGTATTGCATTAACAGAGCTATAATAGCTACCTGGCCCCCGCTTCAAAATAATGTAACCTTTGACCTAACAGGTTTCAGCCAGGTGCGTATTTAAGCAGAATTCATTGGCCGACAAACTTAAAAATATTATATCTTTAAAAATACGTTTCTGTGTCTGTATATATGTATCTATGTTCTATATAAAATTTAACATTACTAACCTATCGGGGTCAAATTTTGCACTTTAGAACGTCAGATGCGTTACAATTTAGAATACAGCTGAGAATAGATCAGTTTCAACCACGTGATCAGCCAAGCACGGATCCAAGGAGGAGATCAGGGGGGGTCATGACCACCCTCTAAACGAAAAACATTTCTATAGAACAATACATTTTTTTTATATAAATATGTATCAAAGGTGTTTTCATTTTCGTCTTTTTTTCCTGCTTAAAAATTCTAATCTATCTGAAACATTCACGGAGTTATTTTTATATAAAAAGCCATGAAAAATGCAAGCATTATTGTTTAAACACTAAAGAATCGAACAACGTTTTTAATTTTCCTGTATATGTTGTACATTTTGATTGCTCCCTCAAGACGATATTTCCATGATTGCCAAGCCCCAAAAATTGGCTTAAAATACTAACTTTGAGAAAAATTTCTGAAAGATTCTTTGCTTTTATAAGAAAATGTGAAACTCTGATTTCTTTGCATCTGAATAAAATATGCAAATTTCATATATTTACGAATATAACTGCAAATTTCATGCATTTACGAAGGAAAATGAATTTGGGCCTATGTCAGAAAATAGCCAATTTGAACATAAGATATAAACATTGATAATGAAGACTGTGACCCCCTCCCCCCCCCAAAAAAAAAAGACATGACCCTCCTCTAAATGGATGGTTGGATGCGCCTCTGGTGATCACAATCCTCTAATTTGTATTCAATCAATCGAAATCGAAATTATCAACTTGTATTATCGTCCAACCAATGAAAATCGACAAAAACCGATGAGCAAGCAAAACGCCCAAGTGGTTTTTAACCCCTTGATGGGCACCGGTATATCATATATACCACTTTTTAATATACAACTTTTCCACCAGTATTATTAAATAAAAATATTTAGTATTGTTTTTTGCACATTGAGAAGGTAAAAATTCATTATTTAAAATTACTGGTGTCGCATCGCAAAAGTTAGCATGTTTAGACCACGTGCTTGTCCTCCAAGGGGTTAAGGTAGTTGCTAGGCTGTAACATCAGTTGAAACTGATCTATATAGGGTACGTTTAAAGATGGACACTTTCACCCCTTCATTTGCCTTCCTTTTCTGTAAATATTCCAGAATGGCGGACGGAATTTTGCACTTCGGATTAATTAAACAGGTTGGAGTTTTTAGTAAGATGCTACTTACAACTTATTCACAATCAGCTTATTTATTTATATTTACATTAAAAGGAATTAAATCATAATTTATTTTGATTACATCTTTGTTCATTCATTTAATAACATGCATTTTAACCCGCCGCTTCTTTAGACGGGTCCATCAATCCACAATAGTGCCCAAATCTAGGCAGTCCAAAATGTCCTTCTCAAACCTAAGCAACATAAGTGCATTCAGACATGGATCGGTATTGTTGCTCTCAGATAGTATTTCACAATTTTTAATTTACTGAATGTTCTTTCATTCGAAGAAACTGTGACTGTAGAAGTTAGCGCCAGACGGCTGACACGGTTCGCAAGTGGTATATTTTTTACTTTCTTCTATCTATAATAGAAGAAAGTAATGTAATCGAAATTTTTTTCGACTTCCGGATTTCGACGGATTTACACGTTTTAGGGGTCACAGATTCCGAAAAACATGTTTTTACAAAATGTCTGTCCTCATTGTATCATCGAAAAGTGTATGAAGTTATTCTTCAAATTGAACCACATTTTTTTCTATGTTTTTGGCTATGGCAAGCAGGTTCTAATAGAATTTGGGGATATTTCGACGAAAGGGGGCGCTGTGATCGATATTTTTGTTCCATTTTCACTATTGTACCATCTAAAAGTGTATGAAGTTATGCTTCAAATTGAACCCCTTTTTTTCTATGTTTTTGGCTATGGCAAGCAGGTTCTATCAGAATTTGGGGATATTTCGACGAAAGGGGGCGCTGTAATCGATATTTTTGTTCCATTTTCACTATTGTATCATCGAAAAGTGTATGAAGTTATGCTTTAAATTGAACCAAATTGTTTTCTATGTTTTTGGCTATGGCAAGCAGGTTCTAGTAGAATTTGGGGATATTTCGACGAAAGGGGGCGCTGTGATAGCCATTTAAAGATTTCAAATTTTAAAAAGATGTGCAAAAACATTAGAAATCCTAAAAGTGTTTTTCGTTAAATGTTTGGCCTTGAGGCGCAGAATCGGAAACAATTTTTGTTTTGCCTCTGTCTTATAAAATGGCTGAGATATAGAGGTTTGAAATTTTAGGGTGTCTGACATTTTCAAACAAGACAGCAGAATTCATCCATAAACGGGTTTAGTTTATGAGTTTTAGTTAACATGGTTTCGGCAAATTTTCTTTCATTGTTGTAACCATTAATCCTATTATATGCTTATCACTATATATTTATATTCGCCAACGTCAAATTCTCGCCAAACGTGGCGACAGATGGCGAAATATTACCAAATTTGGCGACCAAAATAGGTTGCCATAAATGAAGCCAACTTGGCTGTAGAGGACTAATTTGGCGATATTCTCATTCAAATTCAATGTTTACGAGAACTAGGATTGAATGTTCTTTAATTAGGTTTCAAGCATTTTACATTCGTGTTTTCCAGTAAAATTAACTAAAATCGTAAAACCAAGGAATAGGGAGGCTATCTGTTCCTGTCGGTTCAGGCCAGAAGGACTTTTCGTAGTTTAGTATTCATCAGTTGATCGCATCCCGGTAACCCGACGATTCGCAAGCAGCTGACGTACAACAGAATGATGAAAAATATTGATTTTATTGGCGATGTGATAGCGAGTTTTGAAGTATTAACATGACTGAGATAGAAGAAAGTTTTGGGATTGGCACATCCGACTAGTTTTTTCAAAGATTCTGATTTCTTGGACATGTCATTCATTGTTTGAGCGTCTGCGCCGAAGTCTGACAAAACTTCTAGCTCTGCCTGTAATGCTTCCTTGTCACCAACTGCCTGGGTTTTAGGGAAGAAATCTGCCGCTTTCTTAACCAGATCTAATGGTAATCTCTCTCTTGTAATGGGAGGATTCATTATTTGATACAGTCAAGTTAATATGCTGGTGGAAGAGTTGACACTATCTACCATCATCCACTGTAAGGGTATCCAGTACCTTCTTAAACTCCATGCGATAGAACGTTAGAAGTTCGGGAGTAAAGAGATTGTCTCGATTATCCTCTAACTTCTTTGGTGCCGATCTTCGTCGATGCTGCATAGCAAATTCCCTTAACGGATCTGTACCTTGCTTAGTTGAAAAGAGAATTGCGCTCTGTATTTCTCTATTCATGTTTTCATCGTCACTGTTTATTATTTCCAGTGATTTGATACATGTCTTCAGTATTTTCGTAGCGTCCATTATGTTAAGATTCTTCGACTCCAGTTTTTCAGTAACTAACTTGCACTTGTAAAGAACGTTCTTTAGAAACATCAGCGAAAACATGAAGTCAAGTGACAACATTTTCTTTCTTAAACCTCGTGCCTTGGTCTGTGTTTTGCTATCAAAAGCAGAGGAATCAACAATTTCTGTCAAAATTTGTAGGATACATTTATATGTGATACATACCGCTTTCAATGATTTCGTTCGAGCAGTGCATCTCGTCTTAGAAAGATTTCGCAGTAGAAGAGCATTTTCTATTTATTTGAACTTGTCCAGTAATGGCTTTTTTCGTTTAGTACTTGCTGTGAAAAACACATACAGTTCTTCCAGCACAGAGAAAACAGCGTTGCAGCTATGCTGAACGAAAGTGGACCTTGACAAGGAATATGCGGTACAATTCGACCCACGATTTCTGAAAACTTCTGCTGAGTGCCGTTGAATTGTCCAGATATTCTGCATGCAAATTCGTATGACTGGAAAGCTATCTGTTCTATATAGGATTCATTCTTCGTAAGGATGTGCGATATCTCCCTCGCAAGGCCAACACCGGTTTTATCGACTGCTTATATAACTTCCAAAAATCGCTCCTGGGGTTTTCCATCTTTGTTGACATACCTCACCCCAACAGCTAATCGATCCTGGTGTGAAGAATCTGGTGTCGTAACTGCCATGATGCCATAAAATTTTGCTTCTTGAATCTCATTGACTATCTTTTACACAATGCAGTTTCAAGAACTTCAATCATCTCGTTTTGGGATGAAGCGGAAAGGTAAGTTGTGTGATATGGCCTGAATCGTGCGTCCTCAAGTCATTTCCTCAGTACTGAGTTATGTCCGGAAATTAATTTCTCAATTTGCCGAAAGTTTCCATTTTCGTCTTTGTCACTTCCCCTGAATGCTAGGCCTTTTCTACCCAGCGTTCGCGTAATGTCCATCAAGATTGTTACCACTTCGGTGTTGAATGTAAGTTCGTGCTCTTCTAGAAATAATTTGTTTGCGCTTGCTCTTGTCGAGTAATACATCAACGTCATTATGCGTCATCATGAACTGACAATAAAATCTGAAAGAGCAATTCGGTGGGAGTTGGAAGTTAAATGTTGCGCAAGCTTTCCGTCCTTTTCTTTCCTTACGCTCTTCATTTTCTGCCATTTGTTTACACCACTCTCAACCCAAGCATTTTGTGTTTTTTCTTTCCCAGGACCTTCATTAAACAGGCAACAAATAAAACAAAAAGCAGCGTTGAGTTCTGTGCTATAACGTTGAGTGTACAAAAACGGATACTCACTGTACCAAGAGCTATTGAAACGTCGCTTTCTACTCCGCGGGATGGAATCGTTTATTGGATATGCACCAAGTTTTGGTGCAAGTTTCGGTGCACTAGAGACAACGCAAGGTGTAAACTTACCTGCAAATTCTCTTTTGTCGTTTCTGTATTAACCGCATGCAGACTTTTTGTCTTTCTCATTGAAGCTTCAAATGGGTTAGAAGGAGCACCCACCATTTTCACTTGGACTCGCATCCCTCTGTGACAGTTCTGTTCGTACTTTTTTCTCTTGTCATCATCTAATTGGCTACCACACTGCAAACATTATAATTTAACGCGTTTACGTTATTTCAATTATGAATTATGATTATCAAACGCTCACTACTTCCGAAATCTGAAAAAACTTTTCCTTGCTCTCCCAGTCTGACCAATGAGAAGGTCGCACGGCGCACGGCGCATGTGCATGTTGTTTTCTATCTTATTGCTTGGCGATCAGAGGTATTCCTTCGCCAACGCACTGAAAAGCAAAAAGCTTTTTTTCTCTATTACTAGCTTTGATAAGTAATTCAAGACAAATGCTCAGGCTTGATGATTTCTAGAGTATATTTTAAGAAATTTGAAAAAAAAATCAATGTTTTGAAAGTTGTATCGATCGATACTGACTACCGAGAATTTGCCGACTATGATCGAAATTGCCAACATTGAGGGGGGGTGAGACGCCCCCCTATGCCCCCCCAGTAGCTTTGCCCCTGGTTTGAGCGACCAATCAGGCGGGTCAGGACAAAAGTTGAACAATTAACACTCATCGTTCGTCTCTTTTCCGATTCCGTTCAACTAACACGTGCTACTACTAAGATTATTTTTTTCATATTTTTACACGTACGATGCCTAAAAGACGTGCAAGTTATACGGCCGCATATAAACTGCAAGCGGTGCAGAAAGCCGAAATTTCGGTAAATAGAGCTGTTGCCCGAGAATTAGGCATTGATGAGAAAAGTATTCGGAAATGGCGGAAAGATAAAACAATCCTAGAGAAAATGTGGAAGTGCAAAAGATCAAGGAGGAGAAAAGGAGCACAATGGCCTGATTTAGAAGAAAAACTTCATAAATGGATTGCTTCCGAGAGATCGGAGGGTAAACCAATTTCAGCGACCATTATTATAATGAAAACCAAAAGTGTTGCAGCAGAGTTAAATTTAGAAGAACTTAAGGGAAATGCATCGTGGTGCAACATATTTATGAGAAGGAAAGGACTATCCATTCGAGTCCGGAAAACTACATCCCAAGATCTTCCAAAGGATTCGGATGAGAAGATTGCAATGTTCAAAAATTACGTGGAGAAAACCATCAAATAATAGAAATTTATGCCTGAAAGTATCGAAAATATGAACGAAGAGGCCATGGCTTTTGATATGCCTCCTATTAGTCTCCTAGTATGCCTCCTAAAACTACGCATCGTTAACTCAAATATGAAAACGTTTTTTCATCTTTAATTGTTTTTTTCACTTTTTATGTTGTGATAATCTTTTGTTGATACAGTTGTTTTCCATTCATATTTTAGGTCGAAATGTCTCTTAGTAATGGATTCGATGAAAGTACATCTCACTGATGACATTAAGAAGTTGTGCAAGAACAACAAATGTTTTTGTGCATTATACCCGGAGGTATGACTAAACTTTTGCAATCACTGGATATAACCGTAAATCGATCATTCAAGTGGAAAATTCGAAGAAAGTGGGAGAAATGGATGAACGAGGAATTAAAAGATTACACAAAAAGCGGAAGAATGAAACTATATATTCATCATATCGCATCATATACTACAGTTTGTGAATTGATTGCCGATTCATGGAAAAATATCTCGGCAAAGACAGTGATCAAGGGATTCAGAAAAGTAGATTACCCCATAAAAAATGGCTGAACCCCAGCCACACAGCTCAGAGGTTTCTGATCTTTTTGATAGTGAAGATGAAGATGAGGCTGATAACACGTCTATAAATAGCGACATACTTGGTTTGTTTATGACAGACTCGAAAACTTCCGATTTTGAAGGATTTTCCGAAGCCAGTGATTAAAATGAATATTTTTGAGCGAATTACTGTGCACCTTTTTATACAATTTTTTGATATTAAGTAATTAGTATTTAAAATAACAATTTAATAATAACATTTTCTAGGTGGTAAAATGCCATTAATGGTTCCAGTTGTATATTACATCACGTTCTCAATGAAAACAATATAAATTATTAAGTAATAATATTTTAATAGTAATTCTGAGTTACTACTGTTTAATTACTTACTCAAGATACTTCAATACCATACTTTTTTATTACAAAAAGCTACCTGTTATTATATAAAAGTTAAAATAAATAATTTTATTTGTAGTTGCATAATTCTTGTAGCGATTTCCTTAATTTTTAGCCGAATTGCTGTAGGCATTATGCATCACGAAAAAAATTGGTAAATTTCTGTTGCAAATTGTGACTTATGACCTCTAATTTAGAACCCGGATCGAAATATACGTTCGTAGACGGTGTATAACCCGCGGGCTATACACCGATGCAGCTCCGCGGCTTATACACGAACTTTTTTACTGCACTGCTTGATTTAGGGGTGCGGGCTATACACTGGATGCGGGCTATACACCCGAAAATACGGTAATACACTTTAAAAGCTACTCGTAAACGTTTCCGAAAATTACGGACAGCTAGAAAAATCCTGTTTTTCTAAATGATTCTTTAAATTTTTAAATGCCATTGATGTCTGAGATTTCTAAAGATAAAGAAACATTGTTCGGAATCATGGTTAACAAAGATGAATTTATATTATTGTCTGAGTGCAACGAAGACTCATACACAGCGCAGTATTACTTTGCCCCATATATAGCTACGATGGATATTAAAACCTTTCGTCAAGCATAACTCAAAAAATATTTAACGGATTTCGTTCAAATTTTTACAGCAGGTACCTATAAAGGTGACAACGACGTCTATTTATTACCAAGAATAAATGCTAAACCGTTTGGAAATTATATTAAAAAAATAGATAAAAAAACACAATTAAAGTACATACGTCACGAAATTTTGTGGTACGTCATTTTCGTAGACAATCGGAATTGAAAAGTTCATGGAGTACAAGGAGCAAAAAAAAAATATGCACGCACTAATATTCAGCACAATAAAATATACTTCAATTGAGTAGAAATCGAAAATTAATCTGGATTTTTTTTTCTCTTTGAAAGAAAAACCCCGCAATAACTTAGTAGACTTGGTATTAGAGATTTGGCGCAAATCTCAGCAATAGCAGCTTTTTTTATTTCTCATGTGTAAATAATAATAAAAAAATTCTTTGGTGTTTAAATAAAAGGTTTCGATTTAGGGCATTATTTCTTTTTTTTTCTCTTTTTAGCATTTTAAATGGGATTAATGAAAGGCATGTATTTTAAATTAAATGAGTGAAAGGTTTATATTTAAATGAAATGAATTCAATATGAAATGTTATAGGAACAATATTTGGCGATTTATCAACTGCGCCAGGCTAACATAAAAGTACCAATATATCAAACGGTATGTAGTATGTGAAATGAAACAGTTATAATCACCCATCGTACAAGAAAAAAACTAATATTCTGCATTCAGAGGGAAAAATCCATCTCCTGTTCCATAAGATTTGGCGAGTTCTTTTTTGGTGATAAGTTTTTCGATGTGATTGTTAGGATCTGAAGGATTTGGCTTACTTTTTCTAAATCTTATTTTTTTGCAGATGTAGTATTATGTAAATATATTTTTTAGCAGATATTTTTCTATTTTCTATATTTTCTATTTGGCATTTGGAAAAGAGATTTTTACCTTTTTATCTGTGCATTCGGAAATATTAAAAAATAAAAAAAGATTTACATATATCAAGCGCTTAATTTTTATACGGACCACTTCTCCATTTTTAGATTTGGTACTTTTCGGTTAGCCGGGCGCCAGTGAAATTTATATATCTATGTATACACATATATACATATATCTATACATACACACATTTATATATGCATGTATGTATGTATACATATATATATACACATACATATATGTGTGTATGTATACATATATATATGTATATATAGATATATACATTTCACTGGCGCTCGGCTAACCGAAAAGCACCTTAGATTTTAAATGCTATTTATTATTTACTAGCCGTTTATTAATTGTTTACAATTTAACCCCCTGACAATAACAATTATTTATCACAAAAATGCCTCTTAGGTTTGTTATATAAGTTTGTTTATGTGTTTTCATTACTTATTAAAATATCGAATATGGCGATAAAATTTCATTTTAGCATCGTGCTTAAATTTTTAAGATGGCGCAAAAACATGCTTTAATAAACGTATGTTTGTAAATATTTGAAAAACATGTTTTACCGCTCTCTTGAAAAATTTTGTAAGTTGCTAAAACTACCTTTTGGCACCATTTAAAATTTTTTTCGCCAACCGACATAGGATACGAAACTTTTTCCCATTCAGATACACATGCAAGGTTGGTCTCAAACAAGAGTAAAGCTAGCAACAATATTGTTTTAACTCTATAAGAGTTACAATAATGATATTAAATACTCCGATTGACTTTGGGCCCAATTACGAAAGTTTCTCCTACAAAAAAACTGTAGAAGAAAGTCTTTTACATTTGTTTAAAATGAAGCTCGGTCTACAAGGTATTAGTTAATAATACAAACAACACTAATGGCATGGAGGCAAAAGTTTTAATTTAAATGTATATATTTGAAACCCTTCCCCCCTACCCCCCACCCCCCAAAAAAAAGAAAAGAAAAGAAAAGAAAGTTACAGTAATGAATTTAAAATGGCGTTAAGCCACGCTTTCTGACATAAGTAATTGGCTGCAAACGCGATAACGAAACTTAATAACATGTAGCTAATATAGCCCTCAGGGTACTTTGCAGTTATACAGACCTTGTGGTTTTTTTAAAAAGCTTGAGACAATTCAGGTTTAAGAAGTTGAGATTTACTGTCAAATGATATAAACAACTATGAACACAAAACTGATGAATTATTATTCAGGTTTATGTATGTATTTAAAAAAAAATGCATTTGATTACACTTATTAGATAAATTACTTCTGTTTGCATTTAATAACTGATAAACGGCTTCTGTATAATAAATGAACTGTTTAAATATTGGGAAGAGGTGGCGAGAGGTAGAAAGACGAGTAAACAAACGGGTAGACAGACGGGTAGTGAGATGGGTAGAGAGACGAGTAGCGACATAGATAGACTGACGGGTAGCGAAACGAATAGACAGACGGCTAGAGAGAAAGGTAAAAAGAGGGTTGACAGAGGGGTAGCGAGATGGGTCTCGAGACGGGTAGCGACACCGGTAGACTGGAATGTAGCTAGAAAGGTTGTGAGACGCGTAGCGTGGTAGATAAAGAGACGAGTAGAGAGATGAGTGCAGAGACGAGTTGACTGACGGCTAATGAGATTGATAGCGAGACGGGTGAAGAGTCGGGTACAAAAACAGACGGATATTGAGACGGGTATACAGACGAGTAGAGAGACAGTAAATGGTTACGGAGATGTGTATGAAGATGGGTAGAGAGGCGTATAGCCAGACGGGTAGAGAGACAGATAGACAAATGGGTAGCGAAGTGGATAGAGACACGGCTAGACATACAAGTTGTTAGACGGATAGACAGACGGTTAGAGAAATAGATTGGCGGGTAGCGAGACTGGTAGAGGAATATAGAGACGGGTAGAGAGACCGGTAGAGAAATATAGAGACAGATAGCGAGACGTGTAGAGAGATAGACAATCAGTTAGAGAGACGGGCAGAAAAACGGATAGGGAAACAGACAGATTGTGGAGAGACAGACAGACAGGCAAAAGAAAAGTCTGCGGATTGGCGCTGTAAAGGCGCATTAAAGGCGCAGGGGGCAGAGCCTCCTATAGAATAATCAAGAAGTATCTGTTAAGCTTAACTTTGTAATATATATAATTTTCAATTTTGCCGATATGGAGATTTAATGTAAAAGTTATTTTACAGAAGTCATCGAAAGATTTTTTCTATACTTTAATAGTAATTTAGACTATAGTTTTGCAATCTGGTTTGTAGCAAAACATGCTATCAATGTGGTTTGAAGTGTAAGAGTTTTTATAAACAGTTATACAAATAATAGATATATAATCAAGGAAGAAAAATTTTAAATTCACACACAAAAAAGGTGTAACAATGAAATTAAATTTGCGTTAAGCCACGCTTGATAGAATAATCTATTGGCTGCAAATCCAATTACGTAACTTTAAAAAGCTTGGCGTTTTAAAAGATCCGGCGTTTTTTTTTTTTGTTTTTTTTTTCAAGTTTTGCGCAATACGCGCTTAAGAAAATGAGATTCTTTGCCACATGTTAAAAAAAATTATGACAACACATCTGATGAACGGTACTTCTTTTCTATTTTTTTAACAGTGTATATGAATTTATATATGATATTTTGTAATTCTATCATTTAATTTGCTCTTTTTCTTTATATTGTAATTGTTAACCCTATGTTCTCAGCAATATCACTCAGACTAATCCCTTTGAGGGAAGTCCTAGTAAATTTATTCGTCATTATATTATATTTTCGTAGATTCAGAAACATTCGTCATTTTTTACAGTGTATAGTAAACAATATATAGACTGTGAGGAGGCCATCTCTTAATGTCATCTGCCAATAAAGGATTTTGTTTCCTTGAATTTATGCCTACTTATATTTATATAAATTTATAGCTTTTCCGGCTAAGAGTCCTGCGGTAACCAACAATTTGCAATCAATTACGTTTGTCAAAAAGATGATAAGGAAATGTATTTTATATAAATGTATTTTTTTTATTTATAAAAAAACTTTACCCTTTTTTCTTAATATTATTTCCAATACATACATAGGGTGTCCCAAAATATTGACCTCGGCTTATATTCCTTAAATATATACCATAGACTTATATTATGAATTACAAAGTTACGTAAAAAAAAGGTACAGAATTTTATGAAATTGATTAAAATTTAAAAGGATTAAATTTGAAGAAATTCAAAATTTAAATTTTTAATTATATATAGCACAAATGATTATATGTATAACAGAAATGATGTACAAGCTCGCTCACACCCAGAAATACATATATACATACTAGAAATATATATATACAGGGTGTCCCAAAAAATAAGACCTAGCATTTTATTACTTAAATATTGATCATATACATATATTATAAATTACAGAGTTACGTTAAAAAATAGACAGAATTTTGTGAAATCGATTAAAATTTTCAGGGGGTTAAATTTGAAGAAATACAGAATTAAAATTTTTATACGGCCCCCGTACAAAAATTTCCCAGTGAGGTAATAGTGCCCCATACACTAATAAAGTCATGTACAAAATTTCAGCATTTTATCACAAAAAGTCGCAGCGATATGTTTTAAAAAGTTGGTGACGGGTTAATCATAAATTAAATTGTAAATGTTTATAGCTAGAGGGCAGATGACGCAACACAGAAATACATCATAAGCAAATAAAATATATCTTTAGTTTCTCTCTATATTAAAAAGAGTAAAGCCGCGGCCGCCGCTGTCAATTAAGATTTTGTGCCTTGAAGTCTTTGTGGATTAATATCCAGACAACTATTGCAAATAAAAATTTAAAAATTGGTGGTTTTATAAAGAAATGTTCGAGAAACACGCTGAAGTAGACAGTTTTTAAATCGAAGAATTATTTTAAGAGATATTTGAAATCAAAGTTGGTCAAAACAGTTTTCTTATAAAAGTTTTATAGAAACGAAAACTATGCACAGGAATTTAATCATAATTTGTAAGAATATAGTTGACAAAGTTGCGGTGTGCAGACTGCAATTATTTTTTCAATTTGACTCATTTTTTGAGGTTATATTTCAATTTTTTATTCAAAATTTTCATTATTTTGACGAAGATTTATTTCATATTTCATAAATTCCATTATTTGAATCGTTGCCAATTTGTAAAATAGCGCAAGTAATAATATTCCCTTTCAATTAAGGAAGTAACACGTGACTATTAAAAACAGAAATAAAACTTTAAAATAATAATTAAATGGTCACGTGTTAAAATCAATAAATGTAGAAAATAACGGAATAAAAAATATACTAGCGCGTGAATATTAAAAAGATAAATAATTAAATTATTCCGCGTTTTCAAAGAATTAAGTAGAGTAAGATTAATTTATTTCGACAAAATATTTTATCTATTATTGCAAATTTTAAAACAGCGTAATTAATATTTCCCTTCAATTAAAAGCTATATTTTTACGTTTAATAATTACGTTTAAATCAACGAAATAACTAATAAATTGGTAAAATATAATTAAAAATACAGATAAACGTTGAATTAAAGATCACTCGATGACATAAATACCATGCGTAACGCATCTGGTATCAATTGAATGCGACGCCATAGATATGCACTTTTGGCTTTAAATCCTATATTTTGGCGACAGTTCATTTCTTTTATAGAAAGTAGTAGTCGGGATAATGGAGTAATACCCAATTTTCTATAGCATCGTTAAAAAATATCCCGATGCCATGAGATTGCTTACTTAACCATTTTGCACGAGTTGATTTTCAAATGTTTAATTAACCTTATTTTATCAACAGTTGTTAGCTATCTCGACAGCAGTTGATTCGGCTTAAAATCTCTTGGTCAAAGGAAAATGAATGGAAACCCGATTATAGCAGATATTACAGCGAGCAGCCGATTACACAAGGCCGATTATAGCAGCCGATTACAGCAGGTCGTTTAATTATAATTCAATCTTCCGCAATCGTTTTAAGGTTGATCAAATCAGAGTGTTTTTATAGTTTGTGGTGTCAGAACGGGGGTTGCCGAGCGTAGCTCGTAGGGTGCAGAGCTCCCTAGTTATTTACAAATTTACAAAACTAGGCTTCCTGAAAAAGTACCTTAAAATTTTACGTGGTGAATTACAGAATAAAACTTGGAAATGGAATAGTCATTGAACATTAAAACAGCTTAGAAATGTTTGACAGAAATGTAAGCATAAAGTAAGCATTTTGAAAGAGTTTTGTAATATTTGCGTATACACAGTTAAGATATCTTTATAACAATAAATAGCACAATTATTATTTATTTATGCAATCATTGTTTTCTTTCGTAATTTGTGTACGACCCCTGAAACACGATCATACGACAGGATTTTTCCACTTTGAGCTCCTATCCAGGCATCGAAAAGTGGTTTAATTCAGCATTTATGTATTTTCACATTTCTGCGACTTTTTATGATAAAATGCTGAAATTTTGTACATGACCTTCGTGTATGGGGTACATTTTACTCATTGAGAAATTTTTTGTACGAGGGCCGCTTAAAAATTTAAATTTTGTATTTCTTCAAATTTAATCCCCTGCAAATTTTAATCGATTTCACAAAATTCTGTACCTGTTTTTACGTAATTTTGTATAATTTATAATTAATGTCTATGTTCAATATTTAAGGAGTAAAACCCGAAGTCAATGTTTTTTGGGACACCCTTTATATGTATATATATATATATATATATATATATATATATATATAGCTAGATAGATAGATAGATGTGTATATGTATATATAAATAATAACTTTGAATCAAAAATTATCATACAACACTAATTAATTTTTCAGCAGAGCTGAAATTACGCTATAAATTAACGAAATTCAAAGGATGTGAATTATCCCTTTACTAAACAGCGTACAACCATTAGAGTGAAAAAATGTCCAGACCGGGGTTCGATCCCGGATCCCGGATATATATACAGGGTGCTTTTTTTTAAAGTTGTGAAAGTAAAACCCTATAACAAAAGAACCACTGATTCAAATGACCTGAAATTTCACTAATATGCTCACAAAGCAATGGGGATTTTTTAGGCGTGGTTGAAAAAAAAGCTTAAAATCGCACCGACAGATGGCGCTGTATATGCCGTAAAATTGGGAGACGAGCTTGCACACGACACACGCACACTGGCCATAAAAACTTGAAGCTCGCACACCTCTTTTTCTACTGATATCCTCGTAATGACTGCGCCATTGACGGACCGTGCGTCGTTAGTGAAACTGTATTATTAGAATAATGACAACGCAGCAACTGCTCTTAGGAGATTCAGGACACTTGAGAATTTTAAGAAAAGGTCCAATGGTGACAGAAGGCCTAGGTAAGATGGTTTCTCAAAGTACCGTCCATTGTTTTCCTCCCACTGACGATAATCTTTGTTTCTGTTAACTTACAGCGCCATCTGTCGGTGCGATTTTAAGTGTTTTTTAAACCACGCCTAAAAAATACACTGGTGAAATTTGAGGTCATTTGGATTAGTGGTTCTTTTGTTATAGGACTTTACTTTGACAACTTTAAAAAAATCACCCTGTATATAATAATTATAAAATATCAGGAAGGGGTTAAAAATCAATTTCAAAATTCCATCTTTACATATAGTTTAGTTAAATAAAGGAGTGCAAAATGAATTCACCAGTTTCATACTTCCCCCAAACTTAAAGAAAAACTAGTCAGATCTGCCAATGCCAAAACTTTCTTCAATCTTATATGTTTGGGTGTAATATCAGTTTTTTATGCATGCTAAAATTTATTTATATATAATTTGATTCTTGTCATAATCAAGTATAACAAAGGTATAACCCAGTAGTTGTTTGTAGTTATTTCCAGAAAATGATGCAATTTTTGATTATGATGGGAAAAACCCTGATGTGATTACATTCTGAACTAATAGAAGTAACTTATTATTCTATAATGATTTTCATGTAATTTGTGATCTTATAATGACTTTCATATAAATTATTATCTTATGATTTTCAACTAATTTATTATTTATAATGTTTTGATATAATTTAATGTTTATAATTGTAATATAATGATTTGAAGGTCATTTAATATAGATTTATTAGCTTTATAATAAATGTGAAATCTTAATGATAATTTATTAGTAATTTAAAAAATTTAGGACTTCTTGATTTTAATTGATAAGGTTTATATTAATTTTGGGATCATTTAAATAGATTTATTAGTTTTATAAATACTTGATGTCATTGAAATGAAGATTTATAGCTTTTTATAATAATTTAGATCTAATTTAATGTATTTTATGATATTGGAATTGAAATTGATTATAATCAAAGTATTGTAAATTTATTTTGATTTTTGTTAAAATAAGTATCTTTTTAAAAAGTTCAGTCCTGCTCTGCAACCAGACAGAGAACATGTGTATCTTGGCTCTGTTTAACCCTTCTTTTCATGAGTTTATCTTTTACAAATGTGTTTTTATGCATATATTAAATATTAGACACCAGAAATTTTAAGATATTAGAATTACAACAATGAAAGAAAATTTGCCAAAATCCATCTTCACTAAAACTCATAAATAAAACACGTTTACGGTGGAATCATGCTATCTTCTTCAAAATGTCAGCCACCCTAAAATTTCAAACTGCTATATGTCAGCCATTGTTTAAGATAGGGGCAAAATAAAAATTGCTTTAGAATACTTGGATCAAGACCGAACATTTAACGGAAAAAACTTTTCTGGATTCCAAACCTTGTTGTGCATCTTTTTGAATTTAAAATCTTTAAATGGCTGTCATAGCACCCCCTTCCAGCGGAATATCCCCAAATTCAACTGGGACCTACAAGCCATAGTCAGTAAAATATACATAAAATTTAGTTCAATTCTCTGCATAACTTCATACACTTTTGGATTGTACAATAATGAAAATGGAACAAATATCGTTATCACAGCATCCCCTTTCTTTGGACTCTCCCCAAATTCAACTGCAACCTGCTGACCATAGCCAAAAACCAATAAAAGAAATTTGGTAAAATTCTCTGCATAACTCCAAACACTATTCGATGATACAAATTGAACATACTCACGGACACACGGACAAACAGACATTTTGTAAAAACATGTTTTTCTTAGTCCCTAACCCCTAAAACAAATTTCGAATACAATACTTTCTTCTATTACAGAGAGAAGAACGTAAAAATAGGAAAGAAACAAGTATATAAGTCGGAGTGGACCTGTACAAGGATTTCGCACTCCAGTCTAATAATTTTTAGCACTATCTAATATTTTTTAGATGCAGGTTTAAACTTCTAAAGAAAAATTAAGGCTAAAACTATTTGCAAACAAGATTAGTCAAGCCAGAATACCGTCTCATTTATTCCATCAAAGTTACAGTAAAATCTGCTTGAAGCTATCAAAAGGCACACGCGAGGAAAAAACAAACAAGTGGGTAAAAGAGTTTTCTTTAATATTCCTTTCAAAACATTTTATCCTTTCTTCAATAAATCCAAATAAATTTAATTTAGCAACAAAAAAAAGTTCATGGTTTTTATAAAGTAAAAATTTACCGGTCTATTTTTTCGCTTTTTGGAATATCTAAACCAGCCCGATAGCGAAAAAAGCCCGCTATTATACTCTGTCATAATAATATCTGTCATGTGGACTAAATGCGATATTTAAAAAATAATAATTTCAAAATTAAACATAATGTACACCTTCAAAATATTAAAATATCGAATATTTCTATAATCGGGTTTTTATCATGATTCAATACGTTCCTCAAACTCATATATTTACTATTCGATATTACTCATATTGATACTCGCTTTGTATTATTCTCAAACATTTAAGAAATCCGTTAAACTTCCGATATGACGTCAGATTAATTTTATTTTTAATTCTCTAATGACGTGATATTAATCTGCTTTCTGTACATACACATACTCATACTCCTTGTATTATTGAGAAATCTTTCAAAATTTCCGTTTTATTACCAATATGCGTCAATCATTTTTATTTCATATTAATCTTTTTTTCGATTGGTGAAACTTTTTATTTCGTTTTAATTTTTTACTTGGAAATCTTTCAATAGAAAATTAATTATTGTAGAAAGCATTTTATTGTGGATTTTTAATTGTTAGCAACTGCTATAACGAAAAGTGTTTAAATTTAATAGGAAAAGGCTGTTAGAATTTTGGTTTTTTATCTCTATTTATTTAAATAATACGTTTTTTTTTTCAAATTTTAATATTTTGAGCTTCATAACACGTATTCAGTTATATATACACAAAACTTTAACTCTGTAGGTTATATAGGTTCTGAGAACGGCTCTGCGACAGACAGACAACGTAGCGGAAGTAATACGGTTTTGGAAGATGAACGAAACCCTAATTAACAATCTTATTTTAACTGCATTAGAAGATGACGTCATCCGCTTCTTGAAAAACGTGAAACAAAGAAAAATAATTTGAATGCATTTATAATACAATTTATATAATATATAACAAAGCATATCTTTTATAACAAAGCATACCTTATATAACAAAGCATACCTTTTATAACAAAGCATACCTTATATAACAAAGCATACCTTTTATTCTACAAGTGAAATACCGCTACTTCGATCGATCGATGGCGTCTTTTTCTTCTAAGTATTCCAATTTCAAATTTGCTGTTTAACCTTTAATATAAAACAAACCCGTGCAGGGAAAGCATACTTTATCTTTTTTGTACTATTTATATATATATATAATCATTGCTGAAATTTTGTGGCAACAAAATCTTTCATTTCATTTATGAATATGTAGCGAAGTCATCTCACCTGAACAGTATATAATTAGTTACTAGCTTAGCGTGACTGGTTTGGCATTTTGCTTGACATTAACGTTCTCGCTTACTGTTCATGAGATCCCTGGTTCGATCCTCTCCTGCGCCAATGTTTTCAATGGTGACCAGGACAAACACGCAACAACTTTCAACCACAGAAATCAACTCATCTCATAACCAACTGATGGAAGCAATAAATAAATCACCCCCTGCAAGCGAAGTCTGTAAAATGCTCAAAGCACAAAGCATGTGATACCGCACATCACATATGCGTGCGTCAGCATCACTCACGAGTGCATATCGCTCGTCTGACGTCAACAAGCCGTCTTCCTCACTGTTGATGGAGTGCATAGCGATCTCATCTCACTTGAACACTATAAAGCGAGTTACTAGCTGATAGTAACTGGCTTGGCCTTTTGCTCGACAGCTAACGCACTCGTCTACTGTTCATGAGATCCCTGGTTCAATCCTCTCCTGCGCCAATCTCGTCAAACCCAATAGTGATTTAATTCTTAATTAACAGCACTTTTTAATCAAAAACATGTTTTAACGAAATGTGAGTGTACTATGTCAGAAGCCACTTCAAAAACCTTTCGAATGATACATCATTCGTTGTTCTGCGTTTCGTAAATGCGTAGAAAGAGTGAAGACAACAGAAATAATATATAATAAGTATTACCTTTCAGTTTCGTAAAAATTAGCCGATCACCACGAAAATATAATATATTGTTAAGATATACAATTCTTGTTTACGTTATCTAAAATAGTAGTATTTTCGCATATACAGATTTTACGGTTACCGGTCAAAATAATTAGTATATGATCGTGTATTGCGAGTCAAAATGAGTTATAGTATGAACACTGGGATTTGAAATGAATGGGGATACAAGGTTGTGACTCTTTCGTTAACATTTTGTTGTTCAAAACCTCTCTTTATACAATGCGCTATCTGAATTGCATTAAGAATGTATTAGTGAAATAAGGTAAGAAAAAATATCTTGATGTCGATTTTACATAATTCTTAAAATATACTTATTTAATTTCTACTTTATATGTTTTTTTATATATTATTTTTTTTCAGGAAAGAAAATCGTTAAAAAGAAACGTTACAAAAGTTACAACGTTGTTTATTAAGATTTAGTAAAAGTACATTATATATATTTCAGTAAGTTTTCACATGTTCTGTTCACATGCCTTGTATATTCTGGCTATGTTTTCTATAAATGCATAAATATTTAGAAAATTCATTAAAAGTTCATATTTCTATTACTACTGTTCAGGCCGTACAGAGGGGGTAGAGCCGGTACAAATTGCCAGGGCCGGGTCTTCTAGGGGACACGGCTTCGGTGCTGGTTTTTAACTAGATACCAGAAAAAGCAGACTGGGATTTTTTACATTAAAATTTTAATTAAAATTACTAACAAATAATAAAATTCAAAACAGAGAAGTTGCTTGAGCGTCTTTATGGACTGGCTAGGAAGGGGGTGAAGTGTGCTCAGGAGGCATTTTACGTTCGAAACAAAATCCAACTTTTATTAAAAAATCAGCAGAACGCACAAAGCAAAGATGCAGGCATTTATATATTTATGTTCTATAGAACAAATATTTTCTGAATTGCAAAACGTAATAACAAAAGCTGCAATGGCGTCAGGCAATCGGCGGGCGCCTTAACTGGTGAATTAAATTAAAATTTAATTATATTTTCAATATTTTAAATTTATTTTTAAAATCGTTATATGAAAATGTGTTACCAATGCATCATAAACTGTAATACTACTATTGTAAAATACTGCAAAAAAAATAATAAAATTGTACGAAAATACTATACAGATTTTCTAAAAAAGTACTATCCAACATAATTATTTTCTAATACAGTAAAGGTTGTTTATAACGGAATTCTGGTGTAAACGGAGAAAAAATCATGATCCAGCCAAAAAAATTCCATCTATTTATACCTTTTAAGACGAAAATAACCTATTAAAAACGGAATTTCCTGTACGTTTTCGTCTAAGCAGCTTTTATTTTAACAGGCGTAGGGTGGGGAGGGGGGGGGGGGCACATTGGAACTATTACCAGGGCCCACGGTCTTTCTGTACGATCCTGCCAAATATATATATATATATATTTATTTATTTATTTATTTATTTATTTATTTATTTATTTTATTAGTTTTTTCTTTTTTTTAAGTTATTTTTTAAACCGATGAGGATAAAAACATACTTTCAATTCCAAAAGGTACACAAATCAAGTACAGCTTTCAGAAAGGTATTTATTTTGCAGAGGACTGATGTATGGATATATTAATATAAAAATTTTAAATATCTATACGGGCTCTGGGTCCTATCAGTATTTTTTAGAAAAAAGTTTCCATGTCATAAAAAGCAAAACAGTACAAACTCCACTCTTCTATGACCAAGACTTGCCGAGTTATGATATTTTCAATTTTGTGTAATTTTCACGCTTTGTGTCACTAAAAAATAGCAGGCATATTTTAGTGATAGATTTAAGGGAATGACAACAGTTGCAAAATCACAAAGAAAACAGTTCATATAAAAGTACCTTTTCCTCGGAAACTATTGGAGCTATTTCAAATATTTTTAATTTCTTATGGCAGTACCTAAATTATATATCGGTCGTTCGGCAACGGAGAAAAGTAAAAATTGAATTAGTTACATGATATGGAAAACAATATAAAATCTAGATTTTATTTAAGCTAGTGTTGTAGCAATTGTATCAAACTGGCATGTTATTTTTCATCTCGTGTACTCCGAGAATGAAAGATTTTTTTAAACAGTAGTTTGTAGATACCTTTAGGTTTTCGGTACTAGCTTCTCAAATTCTGCATCAAATAGTCCAAAAATTATAACTGTTTGATTAATTACTCATCATGCTTCATTGTGATGAAAATCCCATTCAAATCTATGCAGTTATTTTTGCGTGATGCTGTAAAAATGCACAATCGACTTGCATTGTTTTATAATAGTTTCGTAAATTCTAAGCATCTCTGTCGCCACTCCCATAAACTGCGAGAACATGCGGCGGGTCTCTCAATCTAGGATGCTGCAAAAATATGCCAGAATAATCCAGATTTCAATAAAAATTATCCATTTGCTGTAGTTATATGATAAGCCATCTGTGTGCGAACTATAGACATATACATTATTCCTGTTATGATACATATATATAAGATGTTCCTGTTATTATCAGAGTAAAGTTTTCGCGTGCTCTTGTTTTTATTTGGAATCAGTAATGGAACTAGGGGGAGGGGCTGCGAAGATTGTTCTGGGTGCTAGATTGTGGAGGGCGTAAAAATAGGAATTACATAAAGATTAAAACTCATAATAAACAGTTTTGAATTATGATACTTTTGTATCAGCGAAACTATATGTATTTTACTTCATCACAAGAAAGTATTTAAACATTTCATAGGAATAAAATAATGTTATATTAAGGGAATATCTACATTAGTTAGCTGAAGATTAATTTTAATTTCCATTATACCAAATGTCGCATTACCAGTATTTGGAAAGAAGTACATTGACTCCGCCCTTTTCCAGATAAAACGTTAACAATTTGGGGGTTTTCATCAATTAATTGGACACAAAATAGCTTAACACTTTGTTGACCGGCAATTTAATATGGAATGACCATTTTATAATAAATTTTGTTAATATTTAAAATCTTCACTTTAATTTAATCGCACTTTTCTGCAATTAAATAAGGCGAAATTTATTTTTTGAAATTTCTGGAAACATAATAAAAATAAAGGTGGACAGTACGGTGGAGCGAAAAAAATTAATTTTTTTTACAAAAAACGGGTAGGTTGCCAAAAGTTGCCTTTATACTAGTACATCAAATATCTGAAATTTTACCGCTGAAAAAAAATGGCTTGAGTCTGCGCTTTTGGGTCCAAATGTCGAAATTTTGGGTAAAATTTGACAATTTTTCAAAAAAGAAAAATTCTGTAGAACTGGTTATGATTTAAAAGTGTCATTTAAACCTTTATTGATAAAGATTTAAAATATTGAAACGATAAAACGATATCTTTATTCTGTATAGCTGGAAAAAAACTGGCAAATTTCGGTAAAAAAGGGGCGTTCCATTCTGGTACAGCATACAACGAATCGTTGAAAAAAAATAATAGAAAGAAGATTAACCCTTTCGCGACGAGCGTCCTTTACAAAATTTTTAATCTTTTACCACCGGTTTTTCAAAACAGAAATTTACGCCTAATTGAATCACAGAAATGCTAGGATTAAATAAGGCAAAGCTTACAATAAAAAATAACTGGTGGGAATAATCGAGGAGTCTGAGCATCTTATGCGTCACGTATACGTGTCGCCCGTCCCCAAGTGGTTAAATAAAGTAGCACCGCATATAGAAGATGCTGCATGTGAAATTGAAGAAAACGTATCAGTATGCAATGATTCAATAATTGATACAATTGATGTCCCATCTTCATCCTCCTATACCGAAACTCGAATGAAGTTTGATACTTTTTCTAGAGCATATGATAGCATATAGAATTTCTGATCGGTCTGCTGCAGTTCTTGCTTCAGCGGTTCTCCAGGATTGTGCACGTACAGCAAATGACACTGGAAAACATAATGTACCCATACCCGTTACATATAGAAGCAAAGTAAGGCGTGAACGCCAATCGGCTTGTTCGTCTCAATGTAAAGAACAAAACCCTAAAACAGAAGTAAGAGCCTTATATTTCTATTCCCGAAAAGATGACACAATGTGTGTAGAAAAGAGAAGTGACAAACATGCGTATCGTAGAATTATGAAAGAAGAACGTGTCACTATCTTAGAAGAGCTTGGATCCAAATATTTGGGGACTAATTTTGCCTAACATTTCCTCATCTGGAGTATCAAAAGATATTTTTAAATGCATATCAAAGATTTTAGAAGATGAAAATATTGATTTGTCCAGCCTCTCATGCTTGGGTTGTAATGGGTGTCCGGTGTTCTGTGAATACGGGGAAGCATACTGGAGTAATCTGTCGAATGGAAGAGAAACCTACAAGACCATTGCAATGGATCATATGCCAGCTCCAGTTAAATGAATTGCCTCTGCGTCATGTGTTAGGCATGATCGATGGGAAAACTTCTGGCCCACATGTATTTACCGAACCAATAGGAAAATCCTTGTCCACGTGCCATTCACTCCCTGTTGCAGTTTTTGAACCCATAAAGAGTAATTTAAAAAACATATTTCCTGAAATCGATGAAAAGGCACTGAGCACAGATCAGAAATACCTGCTGGACATTTGCAAAGCTATTTCATCAGGATATTGCTCAAAAGAACTAGCGAATAGGAGTCCAGGAAAATTGTCCCACGCAAGATGGCTCAAAAAGGCGAATAGAATTCTTCGTCTTAATTATTCGCATTGACTGCGCGTCAGAATCTCTATTTTCACTCACAAAGTATGTGATCTAAGTTTATGCCCCAGGATGGTTTACCATCAAATGTAATCCACAGCTAAAGAATGTATCTAAACCCTTATAGGAAACTACTCGGCTAATAAACAACACAGCAAACGGCATAAAACGAATAGTTAAAAAAGTCATTCAGAACAATGGTTACTTTGCACACTCAGAGCTAATTCTGATTGCAATCACATTAAACAACTAGCTGCTCATCACATAACGAATACAAGAGGTAGAATAAATGATGACATACGCAAATTTGATATATTGACAATCAGCATTGAAGCAGTGGATTATATAAATCTAATTGATTGGAAAACTACTGCGGTAACAGGACCCCCGTTCACTATGCATTTATCGGATGCAATTTTGTTGAAGATAATAAACGGCTGTATAGATTCCATTAATAACATCCCCAATGAGTTACTTTGCATGCCTTCTCTTACTCAAGCAGTAGAAAGATACGTAAAGCAAGTCAGAGCCAGCATCATCCAAAGTCTGTGGATACGAAAGAAGAGATGAATACACCAAGACTAGGTTGATATACAGAAAACTTGTGCCAGTCTGATAAAAAATCACAATTCATTGTATAAATAAAACATTGTGCTCAGATGGTAGGGTGGCTGTGCTGGGTACAGGTGGGACATGACATGCACCCACCTCCACGTGGTATGTCCTGGGTAGTTGTAAAAGCAACTAGCGAAGAGCTGCATTCAAAACAAAGATTCGTTGTATGCTGTACCAGAATGGCAACGCCCCTTTTTTACCGAAATTTGCCAGTTTTGCTCCAGCTATACAGAATAAAGATATCGTTTTATCGTTTCAATATTTTAAATCTTTATCAATAAAGGTTTAAATGACACTTTTAAATCATAACCAGTTCTACAGAACATTTTCATTTTTTTTGAAACATTGTCAAATTTTACCCAAAATTTCGATATTTGGACCAAAAGCGCAGACTCAAGCCATTTTTTTTAGCGGGAAAATTTCAGATATTTGATGTACTAGTATAAAGACAACTTTTGGCACCTACCCGTTTTTTGTAAAAAAAATTACTTTTTTTCGCTCCACCCTAGTGGACTGTTATGAAAAGACTGGGGACATTCTGGAAATTGTTTTAGAAGAAATCAAAGAAGTTTTAGCAAGTTGAAACTCTTTATGTAAGGAATTTAGCAAAAAAAAAATAATTATAAGTAAGAGTGATTAAAAAAATTAAATATATGAAATTGATCATGATTCATAAACTGCTTCATGATGATAGAATAAAAATTTTTGCAGAAAAAAAAAGTTCGTACGGTAAATGTTTATTAAATAGATAACTATGATTTTTTCTTAATTGTGCATTCATTTACGTTACGATATTAAATCAAAAATAATAAAATAAATAAATAAATAAATAAATAGTGTACATGCATAGTGACATTTGAGAAATGAACTTGCGCATAAAAATGTCAATGCATGTATGCTGTGTTTAACTTTAACTACCTTCAGCAATTATTTACTCAAATTTCCTATAAAAATTAATAGGTTCGGGAGGGAGACATTCATCTACAACGTTGGCCCGGGTGAAATTTAGTCCATTTTCAGCATTGTTTGTAATCGAATATAATATTTAAAAATGCATCTTTTTTTTTAAAATAAAAATAAAGTGAAATGATTATAGTTCGTATTATCAGAAGTTTGAACATATGCGGAATCATTTAATTGTGAAACATTGTGAAACAATTGATGAAAAATTATGAAGAGGAATTGGATTCAAGTAACGAGATTATTAATTACCCTATTATTATTCTTCAAGAATTATTAGTGTATACTTGAAATTTTTCGGTTATTACCTTACTAGGAATGGTATTACTAAATAGAGTAAAAAACTACCCAAAATGGAATGTGAGAAATTCTCTAAACAATGTTTTAAGACAAATGTTTTCCGCATATATTAAGAAAAAGAAAGGCTCGGCGTGCGCTTCCATATAACAAAAAAGAGCGCATATTTCGGGGTTAAAAAATACAACTAATATTTTAATCTTCTTAGTGTTGTTCCTTGTAATAAACAAAATTTGGTGGAACAAAGTACCTCACCGAATGTCAAACGGATAAAAAATTGTTTTAATCGGCAAAAGTGTTTTCAATATCCCAAACAGTAAAATAAATACCGTAATTTCCGGCGTATAGTCCGCAGCTCAAAGAGTCGTTTTTCGACACAGAAATTTTATTCAATAATTGTAGTTAAATATTTACAGCGATCTTTTAAGTTACATTTTATAAAATAATATTTCTGGGTCGAAAAACGACTCTTTGAGCTGCGGATTATATGCCGGAAATTACGGTAGCTAAATAAATGAAATATAGTAGCTAAATGAGTGAAACATTCTATAATATAGAGATAAAAGAAATTGACATGCCTGTCATATACTGTCCGCAATGTTGCCGCCTACTCGGATTAGACGATTAAATGTTCTATACTGAACACACTTTCGGTTTCCTACCCTTACAGAATAAACTAAAAATACAGAACAAGAAATCGAAGAAAAGACATTCGACTAGTTTATCAAATGCTTATACAGTTATAAACATGGCAATAAATCTATATTTATTTAAGTTAGACAAAAAAAAAAGTTTTATCAATTGTAAAATATGTTCTTAAATAATGCACTTTGTTATTTTTTATATTTAAAATAATACTAAAAATTCAAACCGGAAAATATAGTGAAATAAATTATATAAATAAACTAAAATAAAATTTATGCTCATTGCATTTCCTAAAATGGGTTGTCGATCAAGCTACCTAACTGTACATTTGAGTCAGATAGAGAGGCCAAAGTATTACAACAGAATGCCCATTTTATGACACAAGGCAGCGTCAAGAGATTAATAAACGTCGGCACAAAAGTTTATTAAATACCTAAAAATTTTAAAAACATGAGACAAAGGCCCACCATCTGTCGTAGGGATTTATATCGATACGCAAAATGCAACATTTTTAACATTTTTTAAAGCAAACTGGATTATTTGAAACCTAAAATTTTATAACTGTGCCATCACGATTATACCAAACGAATTGTTAATCCGCCAATATTAGGTTGAGACATTGTATATCGAAATCATTAATGATATCTTAAACGGCAATTGAAATATTGCTATTTGGACAGGCGTAAATGAAACAACGGATAAATGCGGTTGTTAATAGGGCAACTTATGTATGCGAAAATACTAATAAACATTGCTATTCACATGTCACAGCTTGATAAATGCACAAAAATCTAAATGTCTGAGTAACTGCAAGATTCATTAATAATTATTAATTATAATTCTTTTCTTAATCAGAAGCTTAACTCTGATTGATTTTGAGAAATTGTTTTAATATTTCTTAAACATGATGTTCCATGTATATATAATGTAATGTTCTTAAAAGTTATTTTACCAGGGTGCGTAGAGGTGCTTAAATTTGGAGACCACTATTTCCGAATAATAATCTTTGTCTTATAAAACCTAAGAAATCTGCGATTAATTAAGATGAAGATAATTATTCAGAAACAGCAGTAAGTACTCAAATGTAAGAACCTCTACGCACCATTTAATCCCAATCTAACTCAAAACAAAATTTTACCTGATCTTTCTACATATCGGAACATAAAATAAACCACTTAGAAACCTGTGAACAAAATTATGTCTAAGGTAAAAGAAATTCTTCTGTTTGCTCCACTGCGACTTGAAATTTTCTTGGCAATGTATCCTGATCTGTTACTACCACCGGGATCAATTCTTCAGATAAAATGCTAGTACGGAAATTCTCAGTTTTTCAATCAAGAACTACCTCTGAAATGGAAACTTCACGGTGGAGCACTAAAATACATCTCCCAGACAAGTACTATACGTATATATGATAAATAAAATGACAAATATACTGACGAAGTAATCTATTTTCCCAATTTAAAAAAGCAAGACATTTAGTTTTGTTATTTAATTTCCTTTCAACACATTTCACATTAACGGCAGACCTACATTCACAAAAGAAAAAGAAACTAGAAAAGTTAAAAAATGTTACAAAGCTGTAAAACAGAACATATGACTATGGATTCTCATGCAATAATGCAAATCCATGGTTTGTTATACATATAACTAGTATTTAAGGACATCATTATATTTTCTGCAAGCTTTAACATACAAGAAAGGCCTCCATAAGGGCATTCACAAAAATGCTTTAATAATTAGGAATGCTCTTCTCATGTGTGTATACGCACACACAGACACACACATATGTGTGTGTGTGATATGTATATGACGAAATTCCATTGAAGTAGTACACAGCAAGTACGTGATTGCAGAAATTGTTAGATTTCGGTGAAGAGCCATGAACAATATTATGCGGCCAATGAATTAAGGATGGTATACTGCCAAAGATCACATATTTAATCACGTTGGGGAGGAAAAAATACTAACTTTGCAGTAACTTTACATGACTAAAATCAGGAGCGCGTAGTCAATTAAATGACCGACCACAATTAGTAACAGTGCAGTAACACCAACGTAAAATCGAACAAATCAAAAAGAGTAGTGACAATCGTCGAAAATCCTGGCTATTTTTCCTGAGGAATAATCAAGCAGTTTCAGTCCAAGTTCTTTAGGAACGTACCCATCACACAAAATGGAGCACTCTCTAATTAGTCAGTACGGCATTTAATGAAATACAACTTTACGGCAATATTCTAAAATGTTCGAAGCCATTCTTCTGATGCCGTTATTACTTTTTAACAGACGGTTTTGTTAGCAATATTAACCTAATCCGCGAAATTAAACATTAAAAAATATATACTTATATTTTCCTAATGAAATAACAAATAATAATATAAAAAAGAAGATTAAAAAAAATAAAATAAGATAAATAAGAATATAAAAAAAAACCTTGATAATCAAAAGAGAGAAAAACACGGAAAATTAATAGCCACTCAAACGTCAGACAGACAAAAGATCAAGAAAACCATTCTACATTTATAAACTGTTATTTGTGATATATACTGAAGATAGAACAATAATTATAAGAAATAAAGAACTTAATAGACTGATTACATGCTTGCGGGAAAACCTTGCAATGTGTAATTCCACTGACGTAAGAATGACAAAAGAAAAAAACTCTCAATATCTGAACTTATGACTTTTATTCTTCAGTCCTAAATAAAATGCAATCTAGAACATACGTGAACCTGTGAGCTCAGATATAATATATTATACTATATAATGATTTATAGTCTAAATTTAAGCATAAACGTTTAATATAATCGTTGTTATGTACATATGAAATATAGTCAAGAATATATACTTCAAATATAAGAAAGATGTCCAAATTATTTAATGTCCACATACTAATTAAATTACTTAGTTTTTTTCAGCACTATGTAAATAAGTGAAATGTGATGTGCCAATGCCTTCATAAGGATTTACTACACCTTCCAACTAACTAATATATGGATAATTCAATTTAACAACCGGTGACAGCACCTTCAGAAAAAATAAGAGAATTTTCTTATCCTTATTCAAGATATTGATTTTTAAGATGAAATAAACTAGTTGGATGTGCCAATCCCAAAACTTTCTTCTATCTCACTCAGATTTCGCATACACTAAAAAGAATCAGCACCAATTTATATCAAGGCCTAAGTGAATCTAAAGTTTTATTAAATTCCGTGTATTATTTCTTGTAATATGACTATTACTAAAATCGTGTAAATCCTGCAAAATGCAGCATAGCAGTGCCATCTGTTGGGATATTTAGACCACAACATAAACAACAACAACTTACGTCAATGTTTAACTAAATCTGAAGTTTGAATAAAATCCGTGCATTAGCTCTTGAGATATAGTTATCGTGATAATAATGAAAAAAGTAGCATAGCAGCACCACTTGTTGGGCAATTTACACAAAAACTTAAGCAACATCTATTTATGTCAAGGTCTAACAGAATCCGAAGTTTGATGAAATTCCATGCATTAGTTCTTGAGATATGATTATTGCTAAAATCGTGTAAATCCTGCAAAATGCAGCATAGCAGCACCACCTGTTGAGATATTTAGACCACAACATAATCAACAACAACTTACGTCAACATCTAACTGAATCTGAAGTTTGATTAAAATCCGTGCATTAGCTCTTGAGATATAGTTATCGTGAGAATAATGAAAAAAAGTAGCATAGCAGGGCCACCTGTTGGGCAATTTACACAAAAAAGTAAGCAGCTTCTACTTATGTCAAGTTCTAACAGAATCTAAAGATTGATGAAATTCCGAGCATTAGTTCTTGAGATATAATTAAAGTAAAAATCGACAAAAAAAGTGGTATAGCAGCGCCACCTGTTAGGATATATACAGTAAAACGTAATCAGCGTCTATTTCTGTCAAGGTCTAACTGAACCTTAAGTTTGATGAAAATAAGTGCATTAGTTCTTGAGATGGAGCTATTGCGGAAATCACGAAAAATGCAGCATAGCAGCGCTACCTGTTGGGCGATTCTCGCAAAAAACTAATCAGCACCAATATTTATCAGGGACTAACTGAATATAAAGTTTTATTAAATTTCGTTCATTAGTGCTTGAGATAGAGCGCCCACAAAATTTTTGTCACAGAGAGACATTTTCTAAAAATATTCAAATCGTGTTTAGAACCTTCTAAAACGTATAAATCCGTCGAAAACCAGAAGTCGACAATTTTCATGAATCTAATACTTTCTTCTGGTAAAGATAGAAGGAAAAAAAACCCTGCAAGCTCTGAAACCATGTGGCCACGCTTGAAAATCGTTCCCATGGCAGGCTAGGTTAAAGGCGTTTAAAGGTAAGTGGGTATGCTCTCTCCGGTGAAATTAGTTATTTAAAGTCTTAATGTACAAAATGAGACCAGCCGCGACCAAATCGGTCATCTTTTTAATTAATTATACTAATTTTAGTAAAATTACTCCGGCCCTATGGCACGGTTACATGGCATCCAAGCTTCAACATCACCCAAATACAAAAACTGTATATATTGTGTATATTATTATTGTTATTATTATTGTATATGTGTACTATGCCATACAGTACCCTTTAATAGTTAGTTTAAGTTCTTATTTGTTCAAAATAAATTTTTTTAAATCAACTTCCCATAACTTTTGCCATCGGAGCCACATTTAAATTTTTTTAACATACTTCAAATCATCGGATCTCTTATATGTTTGGTGCAATTATGTATTTAGTGTTCCGATATACTCTCAAAAATTTTCAAAACACTGGTGCAATTTTAATTTGGGGTTCGGCTTGCACATTTTTTTACCCTCATCCAGAAAGCACTACTTTCCAACCATTCTGGATTTTTAAAAAATACTTCCAATTTTTATTTCGCCCTGTAATTTTATGTGAACATACATATAGTTCTCCGACACCCTAAAAAAATCGAAACACTGGAAAAATTTTAAAGGGGTTTACCACACTTGATACTATAAATTCAGTGTTGCAGCGAGCACTTGTGGCATGGGTGTTTGTTTACGTTTTAAGCTCCCATTTATTTAATTAAATAAGCGTTTCCGAGAGCTCTAATGTTTCATTTAACTTTGCATAAAATCTTCTTAAACTCTAAGGAAAACTCTGCCATCATTTCTGTGTAATTTAATGTCTATTATGTGCACTCTACCAAACCTTGTCATGTATAGCTTGCGTTTATGTTTTTTACTTTTGAGTGTGTCTTATTCAAACCCCCTTAAAAATTATTAATATATATTTTTCTCTCTTTTATTAATTGTATCCGATGACCAATTAAATTTCTTACACATAGATGCCAGTTGCTTAACTCTCAGACCATTTTAAGTGTACATTTCATTGCTTTAAAATGTAATTTTCATTTATATTAAAAATGACTACCCCTTTAGAGCACTCACGCCAAAATTTTCAATGGGTTGGTTGGTGAAAAGATGACGCTACATAAAAATTGAGCAGGCAAACTCAATAAGAATTAAGATACCTTCATAAGAGTGGTGGATCATATTGGTATATGGCAACCAGCCCACAAATAAATATAGTTTATTAGCACATTACACTTTACCCATAGCAGTAAGGAATTTGAATAAAACACTTAAACTGCATTGTGGGTAAAATCTCACATTGTTTAATGTCACATAGGGGCAGCAAGGATATACTAGCTGTAGCACACATCCCCGTAGGGTTTCACGTTAGGCCCTAGGGCCTCTTTTTTAGAAAATCTTTATTTATTATCTAAACTTAATAACATAACATATCATTTTAAAGGACTTGAGATGAGCTTTCTGATTATGTGGCCCATTTTAATTTTGGCACTGTCAGGCCCCCCCCTGAAGTTGATTTCACTTTTCCTATCTCTTAAAGTTACTCCACATTCATGTAAGTATAATAACGCATTTTAAAGGTTTTCCAATGGACGTTTCGTTTCCGAGGCCAATTTCATGTTACGACCTCTCTTTTAGGCCCTGGGGCCCAAAAAAGGGCACTTATTTGTTTACATACTTGTTGTTTCTTACTTTTCCCATATTCCAATAGCTCATTCTAAAAGTCACAGTGTGAGCATTCCATTTCTGGCCCCCTTCTTTTCGTGATTCCATCAAGGGGCCCCTGGGCCCCTTAAAAGGGCCCATTCTTTAAATTTATTCTTCCTTGCTATGTAATATCTTCTTTTAAAGGGTCTCTCATGAACTCTCAGCTTCAGGGGCCCTTTCTTCTGGATCTACTAGCTGTGGCTCACATCTCGTAGGCCTTCGCGTTAGGCCCTAGGGCATCTTTTATAGAATCTCTTTATTTATTATCCATTCTTATTAACATAATATATCATTTTAAAGGACTTGAGTTGGGCTTTCTGATTATGTGGCCCATTTTAATTTTGGCCCAGTCAGATTAGGTCCTGCCCCCCCCTCTTGCAGTTGATTTCACTTTTTCTATCTTCTAAAGATACTCCACGTTAATTTAAGTATATTACCTCATTTTGAAGTTTTTGCAATGGACTTTCCGTTTCCGTGGCCATTTTTATGTTACGATCTCTATTTTAGGCCCTGGGACCCTTATAGGGGCACCATTTTTTTTAACATTCCTCTTATTTCATTCTTTGCCCACAGTCCAATAGCTCAATCAAAAGATTTTTGTGAGCTACCCATTTCCAGACTCCTGCATTTCGCTGGGCCCGTCATGGGGGCCCTGGACCCCCTATTTGGGGCCATTCTCTAACTTTTATCATTCTTTCTATTTTCTCATTTTAAAGGGTCTCTCAGTTCACGAGGCCCTCATATCCCAGTCAGCCAGTCATTTCATATATATGTTATTTCAGCTCATTCCACAAAATTTTATAACCAATAACATCAAGTTTCCAAGTACAGAATGGGTCAAATTGATTGGCCCCACTGGTAACCCTGGTGACCCAACATCACACCATAAAGCCTTTTACATTTCATATGTCCACCAAAACCTGTATTAAAGTAGCTAAAGTTATTTTATTTTTCTTTGTTGCACCAGTGAAACTCCATTCAAAAATTTAAGTACTTTAAAAATTATATTATTTCAAAAAATTATTGCATATATTGTATAATCTGGCTTCATGGCAGAAAGTCCATACATTGTTATTATCTTGTTAAAAGGGTATTTTCTCATCTAGTACATCTTATAACCTACAGTATCAATGTTAAAGGAAAAATCTCCCACAGTTCTATAAGTTTACTCCATAGTCAATGCCCTTTTGACATTTTTGTTACAACAACTCTCATCTTTCATGTTCCTATATTGTATAAGTGAATAATACTATTTAGTACCTTTTAAAAGTTATTTTAAGTTGTTTGTTCATAATATTTTATATTTTAATTTTTTAATTCAGCTTTTCGTATCATCTGCCACTGGAGCCACCTCTAAATGTTTAATCGTTCCTCCATTCATCGGTTCTTTCAATTTTTTGGTGAGGTCTATAAATAATTGTATTTTTCGTTTTTTCTGGCTCAATGGGAGTTAGTCCTTACATTGACAATTTCTTGTCAAAAAAGTATTTTCTCACTCTAGTATAACTTATATCTTCCAGTGTTATTGTTTAAGGGAAATTTCCCACAGTCCTGTAAGTTTACTCCAATGTCAATGCCCTTTTGACATTTTTTTTCTTATAACATTCTTCTCATTTTGCACGTAACAATAAGATAACTTCAATTCAACTTCGGCTGGTCTCAATTTATTAAAATATAGGGAAGAAAGGGGGAGGAAAAAAATTATTGCTTAGCGCCTAAGTCTTTCTATAACATTAATAATATAATACATTTTATGTCTTAATTTCCTTTTTTCTCATGAGTTATTTACTCTTCAACTTTTTTCTTTCTTTCTCATTAATAATAGTATTCCCCCCCCTTTTTTTTGACCGGAGAGAGCCTCCCACATAACCTATGATTTATTCGAAATTTCTAAAGATTAAAAATAAAGTTTAAAATTTAAAGTAATATAGTGTAAGGAGGAAAAGATAAAGTTAAAACAGGGAGTCATAAGATAAATGATAATTAATTAGAGTAAAAGTTTTAACAAAAGTGGAAAAAGCAGGTTACATGTCAGACATCTCAGTGTGGGACTATACAGAGAAAATAGCAAATCCACCGACACAAAGGTACACTGAGGACAAAATCGTAACAAGAAAAAGTTACAAGATGTCACAAATACAGCCAAGCACACCAAAAACACCGCAAACACAGCGCACAGGACAACAAAAATGGGAAAAGATGACAATAACTGAGCTAATGCCAGAATTTGACAAGTTATACAAAAGTAAGCAAAGAGGAGCCCCTGAAAAGCTGCAGAAGGTGAAGGAGGTGCTAGACAAAAAAATAACTGCAGTAGAGAAACAGAACGAAGAGGTAAGGGATCTAAAAGAAGAACTAGAACAGCTGAAGCTTATGGAACACAGCCGTCCTGAAACAGACAAAGTACATGCGGAAGTCAAACAAAGAAAAAAATTACATAGCGAGAAACTACAAAGTTATTAAGCAGAAATGGCAAAGCTAAAAGAGAAAGTATAAAAACAAGAAGAAAGTAGACAAGAAGTAGCAGCGTTGAAGTTGAAACAAAAAGAACTAGAAAAAGAACTAAAGGAAGCTAAAAAAACTAAAAGTCATCAACACCACAACACATCAAAATTGAAGTAGAAAAAATACTGTAAGACATCTAGGCAGTTACTCCAGAAGAAAATCAGGGGAAAACAAATGTGAAAATAATAAAACTCCGCAAAGAAGTAGATACGCTAATGCTGTGGATACAAGACACAGAAGATGACAGATCACAATGGAGAGAGGCGTGAAGGAAAAGAAATAGGAAAGAAATAAAGAAGTACGAAGACATGGAGGAACAGGGAACAAGAATCAAAGAAGCAGTAGAAAGAAAACTCGGACAGCATGGCGCTTACATCAAAATGACACTCAATGATTACAAGAAAGAAATTGATGCCCTAAAGAATACACTAAAAACACAATCAACATCACAAAGTAATAAAAGACTGACGCAAAGAAATGATGGATATGCATATGCGTAAGTATTACAACAAAGGCCTCCACAGAGACCATCCCTAGTGGTGACACGAAAGGATGGAAACCTAACGATACAGGAAATAAGAAGAACACTTAACAAAGCAATGGATACAACTACTCTGCCAAACATCAATTGCAGGCCGACGAAAGCAGGTAACTTAGTAGTTACCTGATCAAACCAAGATCAAACTCAAAACACAGAAAATCATTGTATTTGGAGCCCCAGCAGTATGGGAAAACGAAGACGACGAAGCATTGAGAAACATAGAATATTACTCTGAAAACATTCTACACCCAGCATTGCAAAGAGCACTAAGAACTGAAAACATCAATTCCAAATTAAATAATATTCTGAAATCTGCGCGAAACAATGACACAGTGAACCTAATCATAGAAATGCAAAAATGGGAAGCACATGTACTCGAGCAAATAAAGATCAACATCGGCTTCAACAGGTGCGATGTGCGCAAGTACATCATAACACCCAGATGTTACAAATGCCAAAAGCTAGGTCACATGGCGCGGGAATGTAAGGATCGAGATGTATGTACAAAGTGTGCTGGCCATCACCAAACATCGGACTGTACATCCCATACCCGAAGGTGTGTAAACTGCACAGACGCAAATGAAAAACTTTCCGGAAGGGATAGACCTCTGGACATTGATCACTATAGTTTTGATAGTTGCTGCCAAACTTACGAACTTTATCAGAGGAACTTTACACAACAAAGTACTCAAACAGCCTCGAGTTCAAGGTGATTCAATGTAATCTACAACGATCTAAAGGTAATACGGCAGCTTTTATAAATCATGTAATTGAAGAGGGTTTTACACTGGCGTGCCTCCAGGATGCTTATATTTTTGAAGGCCGACCGGCCTCTCTCCCTTTGAGTGTGCCATGTTACAGCTCCAGCTCCCTTAATTGTCATATTTTGATCTTAAACCAAAACTTAAAACACTGCCTTTCAGCTAAATTCAATAATTCAGTTTTCGTTAATCTAGACCTACCGAACTTAATTCTGAGCATTGGGAGCCTGTACTGTCCTTCAAGAGCTGAACTAGAGATTGATCTCCAAGATTGGAGATCATCAAAACATCTTAGCGACTTTTGTTTAGTCCTGGGGGACTTCAATGCACATGACCCACAATGGGGGTATTCGCGGGAAGACGCCAGGGGAAGACTCCTCATAGATTTCTTGTTGGCAGAAAACCTTGTAGTTTTAAACGAACCATCTTGCCAACGAACCTATGAGTCGGGCAGAAGGAAGGGCCGACCTGATTTATCAATCTGTTCACAACCCCTCTTCCAACAGTTCAGTAACTGGGAAGTTGTCCCAGAACTTTTCGGTGACCACAGGCCAATTATTACACAACTATTTTTAACATTAACGGATTTACCAAAACGCAGATTTAAAACAAAAAATATTCCCCCCCTATAAATTTCAAGTAATGGTTCAACATAAATGTTTAATGGACAATATTAATTTTAAAACAATTAAAACATCCCAAGATCTGGATATCCATTATGAAATGTTCTACCAAATTATTAAAGATTCAGCGAAAACTTCATTTAAAAAGAAACCCTCATTTCGAAAACCTAAATTTTCCTGGCGGTCGCCGGACCTTAGGGCACAGAGGAATAAAGTAAAAGCTTTATATAATAAAGCAAAATCTCTAATTTCGATCCAATAAACTTCCAAAATTATAAAAAGGAAAAAGCCAAATATAAAAAACAAATCCTCTGTGCAAAAGAGAAAGACTGTGACAATTTCTGTAAAAACAAACTGACCCTTTTGGCATTTCAAAAAAACTCTCTTTCCAAAATTACCAAGATAAATTAATTAGCTTTCTACCGGACTCATCCTTTCCGGTTTACAGGTCCACATCATTAGCTAACCTTACAGAAAGAGTATTTGGGCCTTCTGCAGGTATGCCAGGGCAACCTGCACTGGCATTTAACATACAACCCCAATCAGACCAACCGAAATTTACAAAGACGAAATCGATCATCGTATGATAAGAGCGATATTTGCACTAATACCAGTTACACTACTAGACTTATTTAATTCAGCACTTTCCTTAAGCTATTTCCCGGTAGCCTGGAAGCTTGGGAAGCTTATCTACTTTAGAAAAAAAGGTAAACCACTTGACGAACATACACCTTATAGACCGATAACATTACTTACAATAATAAGCAAAATTTTTGAAAAACTATTGCTGCGGTGAATTAATCATATCCCATATAGCACCAAAGCTCCTGAAAACCTTCCCAGGAGCTCCATTTCATCCCAAATTCCTCCTGAAACTGCAATGACGCTATCATGCGTTCCTGGGAAAGATACTTTAATCACTTCCCCAGGACTGACCTCCCAGATTCTTCCCAGGGAGCAATCTCCTGGGATGATATTCCTGGGGAAGTACTTAGGAAGAGACAGTGCTGGTGCCATCTCATGGGTGATTTTGACACTAAAATAACTTATTATAACTTTTTATTAAAAAAATTGATTTGATGTGGTTCGATTTTTTAATTAATAAAGTTTATATTATTATTTGATTTATTTTATTTCCTAAGCACATCTGGTTATTGTATAACTTTTAATTATTGTTATAATATTTAATTATCCATTTTTAGATATATTTTTAATTTATAAAATGCAATCAAAATGTAGTTAAATAAATTGAATATAGAAAATTAAATTTAATATTCCACATCATATAATTAAAATAAATTAATCTTTTAATATAAATTGAAAATTTATTATTTATTTTATTTCGGATCTTTTAAAAATTAACTTATATATTAATTCATTTTATTATTACATTCATTAATTATTTTTTCTGAACTTTCAGCAATTACTTATATATTTATATATTTATACTATTACTTTTTCATCTAACTAATAATTTTACATTGATTTCACTTATATACGTTATTAGTTGCTATAGAAATAATTTAACTTTAAATATAAAATTGATTTACTTTCTCCTAATAAATTATTTTTATTTTCAATTATAAGAAATCAGAATTATTTTTTAACATTAACGGATTTATCAAAACGCAGATTTAAAACAAAAAATATCCCCCCCCCCCTATAAATTTCAAGTAATGGTTCAACATAAATGTTTAATGGACAATATTAATTTTAAAACAATTAAAACATCCCAAGATCTGGATATCCATTATGAAATGTTCTACCAAATTATTAAAGATTCAGCGAAAACTTCATTTAAAAAGAAACCCTCATTTCGAAAACCTAAATTTTTCTGGCGGTCGCCGGACCTTAGGGCACAGAGGAATAAAGTAAAAGCTTTATATAATAAAGCAAAAAACTCTAATTTCGAACCAATAAACTTCCAAAATTATAAAAAAGAAAAAGCCAAATATAAAAAACAAATCCTCTGTGCAAAAGAGAAAGACTGTGACAATTTCTGTAAAAACAAACTGACCCTTTTGGCATTTAAAAAAAACTCTCTTTCCAAAATTACCAAGATAAATTAATTAGCTTTCTACCGGACTCATCCTTTCCGGTTTCCAGGTCCACTTCATTAGCTAACCTTACAGAAAGAATATTTGGGCCTTCTGCTGGTATGCCAGGGCAACCTGCACAGGCATTTAACATACAACCCCAATCAGACCAACCAAAATTTACAAAAAGATAATTAAGAAATGCAATATATAGCTTCAATCAAAACAAGGCCCCAGGGCCAGACGAAATCGATCATCGTATGATAAGAGCGATATTTGCACTAATACCAGTTACACTACTAGACTTATTTAATTCAGCACTTTCCTTAAATTATTTCCCGGTGGCCTGGAAGCTTGGGAAGCTTATCTACTTTAGAAAAAAAGGTAAACCACTTGACGAACATACATCTTATAGACCGATAACATTACTTACAATAATAAGCAAAAGTTTTGAAAAACTATTGCTGCGGAGAATTAATCATATCCCATATAGCACCAAAGCTCCTGAAAACCTCCCCAGGAGCTCCATTTCATCCCAAATTCCTCCTGAAACTGCAATGACGCTATCATGCGTTCCTGGGGAAGATACTTTAATCACTTCCCCAGGACTGACCTCCCAGATTCTTCCCAGGGAGCAATCTCCTGGGATGATATTCCTGGGGAAGTACTTAGGAAGAGACAGTGCTGGTGCCATCTCATGGGTGATTTTGACACTAAAATAACTTATTATAACTTTTTATTAAAAAAATTGATTTGATGTGGTTCGATTTTTTAATTAATAAAGTTTATATTATTATTTGATTTATTTTATTTCCTAAGCACATCTGGTTATTGTATAACTTTTAATTATTGTTATAATATTTAATTATCCATTTTTAGATATATTTTTAATTTATAAAATGCAATCAAAATGTAGTTAAATAAATTGAATATAGAAAATTAAATTTAATATTCCACATCATATAATTAAAATAAATTAATCTTTTAATATAAATTGAAAATTTATTATTTATTTTATTTCTGATCTTTTAAAAATTAATTTATATATTAATTCATTTTATTATTACATTCATTAATTATTTTTTCTAAAGTTTCAGCAATTACTTATATATTTATATATTTATACTATTACTTTTTCATCTAACTAATAATTTTACATTGATTTCACTTATATACGTTATTAGTTTCTATAGAAATAATTTAACTTTAAATATAAAATTGATTTACTTTCTCGTAATAATTTATTTTTATTTTCAATTATAAGAAATCAGAATTATTTTTTTCGAAACACGAAATTTATCAAAAGTTTAGCATATATTTATATTTGTATATAACCATATTTTATAAATTAAGGATTAGAAATACCTAGTAAAAATTATTTCTTCTGATCCTTTAAATATGGTCTTATATATTAAATTATTATTATTATTTGTATTAAATAATTAATCATTTCATATTAATTTGAATTATATAAATAAATAATTTTTGGATCAATATTTAATTTTAAAATAGAATTCGATTTATTATTTTTTTTTCGCTGACCATTTTAAATTATCATATATATATATATATATATATATATATATTTCTTTTAGTATTCCTAATAAAAGAGGTTTTTTTTCTTTTTCTTTTTCGTAACTGTAAGAAATCAAAAGGAATAAAAAATTTGTTACAAATAAGGATTTTATCAACAGTTTAATATATATTTACATATTTGTATATATTCAGAATTTGCTAGTTAATAGATTAGAGATAAGCATTTTTAAATTAAACAATCTATTTAAATAAATCTTATTTCGATTGTAAAAGTTAATTTTCATGTAAGTTTCAAAATCGAATCATATTTAAATCATATCGAGCATATTTACTTTTATTATTATTCTTCTATTAATTATTTTTTTCTGATCTTTTTAAAAAATACATATATTTATGTATTTTATTATTATATTTCCAACTAATTAATAATTTTATATTTATCGTCATTATCAAATATATAATTTACTTTTAAGTCTAAATTATGACACCAACTTAAAGAGATTACATGCTCTATTGAAATGGCACATTTGGTTTTAAAAAATACAAACATACACCCTCCCCCCCCCCCTCAATAAGAGTTTTGCTTGAAAGATTTTTATTTAAAAATATACATTCTTACAAAATCGGGTTAAAGATATAAATTCGTGCATATTATTATCACGGACCTGGTCAATACCACTTGTCTCATTTAATATAGTTTATATATCTGTTGGTAATGAGCATATGTTCGCTAAATGATATCAATTTTTAATTATGTCTGAATTTTTTTACGAGAAAAAAAAACTTTTTCTAGTATTACTTTCTAAATAATAAATAAGACCACCTGCCAATTTAATGCATTTCCGAACAAAAACGAGTCAAAAAATGTGTCAGAAAGCAGCTCCTTTGAGTTTAACAGCCTTAAATAATTGATACGCTTTTTTCTAGTTATCAATTTAAAATTGTATTGAATGTATATCAAAGGGAATGCATCTTTATTTGCAATAAAAGTTACAGATTTCCTGCTATACGAAGCGTAAAGACTTTCATAAGAGGAGAAAGAAATACATGAATACCTTATAAACGATTCAGGTACAACGGCCGTGTAGCGTAATCACTAGAGCGTGTTTCTCGTATGCGTAAGTACCCAGGTTCAAATCCAGTCGGCGGTAAGAAAGTTTATTCCGTAAAATCTGTATCATAACTTTCATGTGATTCTGTGTGCGTGATTAATAAAAGTAATGTGTATTATGTAATTTTTTAAAAGATAATGTCCGTATTTATTATTAAAAAATAAAAAATAAATAAAAATAAATACCTTTTACATTACGTCGAATAATAATAACTTCGGATGTTTTTATGCACATTAAGTGACCCTGAAGTCTCCCAAATTCCTCCGGTATTACTTCCTGAAATCTTCCCTAGAACAACCTGAGGAGGAACCTGAAGGAGGTCCTGGGGAGCTCCCTAGGATGCTATGAGGCGGACATTTTCGGTTCCTGAGGACCTCCTGGTGACAAATTTTTGCATCCTCAGGGATGCCTGGAGGATGAATGTCAATCTTCCTGGGTACGTCCTAGGGAAGCACATGTGCTATATGGGTTGACAACCTTCCATGGGACCTGGCGATTTCATCACTAACTGACTGAGACATCCCTCAGCAATATATTAATACAATTATTTCCTTCCTTTCGAGTAGGCGGGCTCAGGTTGATTGGCACAACCCTAATATCTTGCATTATTTCACAAAAGGCTGCCCACAGGGCTCCTACTTTGGTCCTTTTCTCTGGTTGTCACCCTTGGAGGGATTACTGCGTTACTTTGTCTTTGAGCACTGTGCGATTGTGGCATACGCGGACGATGTCATGTTAATTATTTGGGGTCCATCACGCGCAGCGCTAGAGCATAATGGTGGGATTGCCCTGAATTATGTTCAAAATTGGGCAACGCGCAACCATATTGAAATATCATTGAATAAATCAAAAATTAATTATAATAACTGTATGTGTGCATAATATTTTTCCATATACATCGATTGTAGTAAAGTATTTGTATAAAATTTGCTAGCCAATGATAACCCATCATATTTAACCAATAATAATTTTAGGCATGGTGCCTGCACCGTATTTGTAAATAGCTTATCTGGAAATTGTATATTTTGTATACATTGAAATAATAATAATAATCGTATGTATAAAAGTAATAACTGTATTATCAGACAAAATTCAATTACTTTCGCTACAAAGAAAATCGCATGTAAAAGTAAAACTTCTGAGTAGAAGAAAAATATTATATTGTATATTCTATCGTATTTATTATATATTCTATTGTATCTATATTGTATTGTAATATTATATTGTAAAATTCTGTAACTGTGGTGTCGCTGGTGATAGAGGCGTGTCAGCCCCTCAGGATTGCACACAAACTCTAAGGCTTAAGCCGGGTTTACTGTGGTGGTCATCCATGTAAAGATAGAAGAAAGTTTAAAGGTACCTGCAAAAACTTTCGAGATAAATTAATCGCGTTGCACGAACTCCTCCTTCATGTTTCACTTTAAAGGTTATGTTCTAAAGTCGTGCAATTGGTTTCAAACTAAAATTTTATAGTCTAAAATTCATAATTTAAAAAAATACGCTTTTTGAAGTATTAACATGTATGAGATAGAAGAAAGTTTTGGAACTGGCATATCCAACTAGTTTTAGTTTGACTTTTGATGACTGAATTTTTTTCTGAAATGTCGAATTCTGTATTTGCCAATGAAGGCATGTTGGCCTTCGGCCTTAAATCTAGCCCCGTTATACTGATTGCCGATTTAATTCCTGAAATGTAGATAAAATACACTTTAATTTGTGACTAATAGTTCCTACTGAAAACGTTAATAATCGAAAAACAGCGCCATCTAGTCTGACAATATTGTAACGTATCTGATTCTTTTCTCTCTTATTAAATTTAAAAGATATTTAAAGAATATGGGAAGAAACCCCTCGAAATAGGTCAATTAGTTTTTAGTTACATTTGTTTTCTTAATTAAACAATACAAATTCGAGAAAAATTCGCAAAATCATTCTTTTAAATGCAAGCACAATTGTTTAAAATCATTATATTTCTTCGCTAAAAAATAACCGTCCGGAAATTTATATCTCATCAAAAACAACTCGTTGTAAATGATCCCGCCAAGCCACAAACCTAAAACGTCAGTCACAAAAAGAAGTGATATCACATAAAAAGAAGCGATATAGAAGTGCATACTCCGAGTCCCGTGACAAAATCTATCACCACTCATAATGTTTCCAAAGGACTCGGAGTGAGGTACAGTATGTAAAAACTGCTTGGCTACCTGCAGGCTTTTATAATATATGTAGTATATCAATTTTGAAAATCGAAAAGTAAATTTTATATTTTTGTTATACAACTTTTATTTAATATTTTTGTACGCGAAAGAACTGACAGAACGGATTATCCCCCAGATCTATGCCATTCCCTTAAGCTAGAATTACTGCAATATATCTCAATTTAGTTAACGTTTATTATAAGGTTTATATATATATATATGAATATATATATATATATATATATATATACATCGGTCTACTTCTTTAAATCACGGTTTATAAAATCGGAATGTAAGTCATTTATGATGTCTTTTTATTATGATATCTTTTAATTTTGAATTTAAACAATTCATATTGATCTTTTTTCTTATACATTATGGTATCGTATATATATTTAAGTATATAAATAATGGTGCTAAGTGATTTTAGAAATCTTTTAAACATTATACGCCTTGATCTCTGCTGCAATTGCGCATTATCATTTGTGTATTTTATATTTGATTTCTACTTGTAGATATCTGATACCTCGTTATAGGAATTTCCTATAATTGATCATTATTCACATCACACGATTCATTATATGAATTTAACTAATCCTTTTCTAATGCTTTTGTATGATATTGTCCTATCTAATATATAGTTTTAATTATATATTCAGTTCTTGCACTTATGATATATATTATGTTATTTTTCATTTTGTTACATTTTCTTGACATTGGAAAACTTTCATTGACAACTAATTATTACATACTTAATCATTATTTCATTGTTTAAGTTGGTGTTAGGGTAATGTTTCATTTATGGTTATATATATATATATATATATTACAAACTCAAAATCTTTATACGTTTACTTAAAAAATCCTCTTCGTAAGAGTGGTGTTTTTAGTTTAAATATTGGTAAATAAAATCAACAAACTGATTTTTCAAGCTCATAAATAAGAATAGACATTCAAACACAGAAGCTTCAACTTTTACAATTTTATGGGAGCAAAATAAATAAATAAAGAAAGAAAAGAAAAGAAAAGAAAAGAAAAGAAAAATAATGTAGCCATATGTAATTGCAAGAAACGCAAACATTATAAAAGCCTGTAGGTCGCCAAGCAGTTTTCACATACTGTACCTCACTCCGAGTCCTTTGGAAACATTATGAGTGGTGATAGATTTTTACACGGGACTCGGAGCATGCACTTCTATATCGCTTCTTTTTATGTGATATCACTTCTTTTTGTGACTGACGTTTTAGGTTTGTGGCTTGGCGGGATCATTTACAACAAGTTGTTTTTGATGAGATATGACTCTCTTTTGTAAGGTATTTAATTTCAATTATACGGATTCCATTTTTATTCAGAAAAGAAAAGATGAAAAGAGCAAAAAAAATAATAGTGATGCTATAAACAGAATTATGCATCCGAATTATACAATATATTGAGTGACTTATTCCAATGTACATGTCACTACCATAACAACGGGGAAACTTTTATATTAATTTCCTTACATTGTATTCATCAGATTATTTATGACATATTTATTTTCCTTTTTCTTTTGTTTATATCACTCTTCCGTTTATATACTTTCAAAAACAAAAAAATAGACAATTTTACAGTAGTTTACAAACTAATTAAAATACTACTGTTTCAGAAAAATGTGGAAAAGTAAGAAGCACTTTTTTTCGGTCAACTACAACGATAAGTTTATGGAGCATACTTTACCGAGAATAATCAACATTTTTCTACGAACCTATTTCTATTAGTATAAAAATTTACAGGGATTTTTATACTATCATATTAAATATATTATATTTGAAAATTACTGAGCACCTTAGAAGTTTTTTATTTGTTTAAGTTTTTTATCTCAACGTTTCGAGAATTTGAAAAATATAAAATTTGCAACGTTTGCAAAAGTATAAAAACTATTAAAGTCATTTCTGTTCATATAGTCTGTTCATTCCAATTCGGTGATTCTAAAATATAGGTCCTCAATCTCCGGCAGTCCATGAATTAATTAGGACATATGTATGCAACTGTTAAAATGTTCTCAAAGTTGACAATAGAGGTAATAAGTATAGCTCGGCAAATATGAAACACGCCAGTGCTTCATCATGGCTTTGTTTCGTGAGGTGTTCGTTCTCCGAACATAAAAATCTCACGCGAAAGTGTTCGTAAACCGAACAGTTCGTTACCTATCACCTATTGTATACGAAATTTAGCATTTTAAGTTCGTCATAGCCGGAGATTCGATGAACGGCAAATATTTAAACGCAAAACTTGTAATATTGGGGTAGCAACATTTTTACATTCTATTACTCAGCGCATGAACGTAAAGTTGGAATTTTGTAATCGCTATTTCAATCAATTCTTGATACGCTAGAATTATATATTTATAAATAAACACAGTTTTTTTAATCGATGAAAATACTATATTTTAATAGATTTAGAGCTTAACATCGACGAGATTTCAGACGGACAAAATGAACTCATATTATATTTTAAAGCAAGATAATGAAACCTTACAGAGATTGAAACAGTGTAAAATCATTAAAATACATCTCACTCAGTAAATATACATCGGTTGTAATGTAATCAAGATCTTCTAAGAGACTCTGTAAACGAAACGTATATGATTGAATGCCGATTTACAATAGAGAGGATGTAGTAACATATTTGAATATCTTGTGTATATAGCCAATTTGACAAAAGTTATGCAATTTACTGTTGTTTTTCCTCTGTGTTAAGTACAGAAATCATGTACTTCAACGTAAAAATTCGCTAATTACACAACTTTTTAATCTTATTAAAAAATCTTTTGAGTTACCCTGTAAACGAACAGTAATTTCTACAATTCTGTTTTACAATAGGAAGCTATCTTAGGTCGTTCGTAGTAACATATTTTAACATCATGCGCATACGTTCTTTTTGAAAAGGGTTAGACCATTTAATATTTTTTTTGCTTCATCTTAAGTATAGGAATAAATCACTTTAAAGTGGTATACATAAAAAACTAATTAATATTTTTACACGAAATATTAAACATTTGAACTACTCATAAAAACAATTCAAATGCTACAAACCGCGTAAAAATCGGATAATTACAGAACTCTTTAGCCCTATATCAAAAGATCTTTTGTGAAACCCTGTAAACGAACCTTAAATGTTACGATTTTTTATAATAGGAAGGTTACTTGGGTCGAGTGTAATAACATATCTTAATATCATGTGTATATGACCACTCCTAAACGAGTTGGGTCATTTATTATTTTTTGCTCTGTGTTAAGTATAGGAATCAATAACTTTAAACTGATATAAATCAAAAGCTAATTAATATTTTTACATAAAACTTACAAAGGTTTGAACTACTCATAAAAACGATTCAAATAACGTAAACCAAGTAAAAATCCGATAGTTACACATTGCTGTAGCCCTGTCAACAGTTTTTTGCTCTATGTTAAGTATAGGAATCAATAACTTTAAACTGGTATAAATCAAAAACTAATTCATATTTTTACATGAAACTTACAAAGGTCCGAACTACTCATAAAATCGATTCAAATAACGTAAACCGCGTAAAAATCCTTTAATTACATATTGCTGTAGCCCTGTCAACAGTTTTTGGTCTGAATAAGATTTAAAAAGTGCAAAAAACAGCACTTTTAAAATTGCATTTACTGAAAATCTATTCGTCGGATTTTGCTTTACTTTTGACTTCTTAGTCCCTTGGCACGCCTCATTCCATAGAATCAAGAATTTTGTTTCTATCATAAATAGAACGCGAGATATAGATGTGTCAAAAACCCGTTTTGTCCCTTCCGCAAAATATAAACTAGACAGAGTGCTAAAAATTTTTTGTAAAATCGTTTGGCATCCATTGGCGGAAATTCCTTTCACTTACGGTTCAATGCATTGCTGTTTCTTATGCTTGGCGAGAAACTCTGTCGAGTTTCTATGATTTCTTATTAGTTAAAAAAGAAACATTTGAATTAGTTGGAAAATTATTCTTTTACACGCAAGGCCCCCTGTCAGACAACTTTTTTCATTCTTTTTAATGCACTTTCCCCGATAGAAAAATAAATAAAATAGACCGCTTAAAATTAAAAAAAAAACACGCACCTTGAACACTGGAACTACTATGACCCGTGATATTGCTATCAAATGAATATATTCTGATTCGAACCATAAATTTCTTTTCAAAATAAATTAAATAGAAAATTCGCCGAACAGTTGCCGAAAATTTGATGTCGGTTAAGGGGCTTCCGAGTTGCGATCAACTTTACGTCCAGTCTGTTTGTGAGTATACTGTCTTGTAAATATTGAGCCATTGGGAAACGTTAAATGTAGTATTAACTACATAAGAAGGAACAATTAAAAATGGAAGAAAAATTAAACAATGGGAATAAAAAAGTAAAGCAATAGAGATTAAGGATGAGTCTAATAAATGGAAAAATGTAAAATGGTGTAGCTGTATTTAAAATTAACTACTTAAAAAAGTTGAAAAAGTGTAAAATAGGGTTCGGAACATGTTCAAAAACAGCACATAAATTCCAGGTTGAAAAGGCAAGCAAAGCTAAGCTTTAACAAACAAAGCACTTAAAAAAGGCAAACTTTTTTTTTTTGATATAGCCTAGGAATAAGTTTAATTAGGTTTAGGAAATTACAAATTTATATAAAAGTAAGAGAGAGAAATTTGTAGAATGGTGAGCACTGATGCTCATAATCAATAATGCAAGAATATTTTGGACGCTTGCGGTGATGTGGTTCGAATGCGTCATAATCCGGCAATTCTGCGATTATATCATTAGGGAGGTCATATAATTTTTCATAATTTTTTTTGGCAAGGTGGCTGATTCTTTTATTTAATGTGGTAGTTTTGAGGTCTCTGCGAATAGTGCTATTACGGAGATAGAGAGAGGCATTTCTGACAATACGCAGATTTTTGTTATGAAGTTGGCTGAGGTTTTTCATGGAGGATTTGCAGATATAGCCCCAGACCGGACAGGCGTAGATGATAATTGGTAAAATACAGGAATTATAAAGGAGAAGCTTGTTATGGATAGCCAGTGTTTTACTATTAAGAAGAGGTTTTAGTGCAATCGTAGCTCCAGTGACTTTCCCCCTGATGGTGAGGATATGTTTTCTGAAAGTGGTCAAGGGTGACCCCTAGGTACTTTTCTTCATTAGTCCAAGTTATTGTGGTATTACTAATGGTTATTCTATTGGGATATGTTAGTTTTCTAGAGAAATAAATAGCAGCAGTTTTGTTTTCATTGATTTTAATGCGCCATAGGTCGCACCAGTCTAAGAAGGCATCAATGTGAGTCTGCAGGTACCTGTAACGTGTGCATGGGTGATGAGCGTAAGCGTAGATTGTAGTGTCGTCCGCATAAAGTGCAAGTTGGGTGTTAAGTGAACGAGGAATGTCGTTAAAGTATATGTTAAATAACAAGGGTCCGATGACGCTCCCTTGGAGGATGCCTGCTAAGATACGGAAAATGCTAGAAAGAATGTTGTTAATGCGAACGTGAAAAATGCGATCGCTAAGGTAAAAGAAAATAAGGTGTGTAAGTCTAGCAGGAAATTTAAGCCTTATTAGTTTGTATATAAGGCCCACATGCCAGACTTTGTCAAATGCCTTAGCGATGTCAAGAAAAATGGCAGCAGCAGGAGTCTTCGAGTTTATCTTTTCGCTGAGAAATTCGACCACTCGAAGTATCTGGTGTGTCGTTGAATGTTTTGGGCGAACGCCAAATTGTTCAGGCATAAGAGTGTTGTTAAGTTGAATGTGGTTCTGGAGTTGCGACAAAATGACGCGTTCGACAACTTTTCTGAGTGAAGGAAGAAGGGAGATAGGTCTACAGTTGACTGGGTCAGAGAAGTTAACACCAGGTTTGGGGATAGGAGAGGTTATAGAAATTTTCCAAGGTTTCGGAAAATAGTTAAATTTGAAAGTGGAGTTAGTAAGTTTCGTAATGTAGATGATATAGTTAGGAGGTAGGTTTTTAAGACCCGTATTAGAAATTTTGTCGTACCCAGGGAAATTACGTATTTTGAGTTTAGAAATAATTTTGTGGAAAACAATCGGTTGAATTTCAGTGGGCGCTTCATTAGGGGGTTGTGCCAGGAATCTGTAATCAGTATCGCTGACGTGGGTGATCAAACATTACTACGTTTAGCTTAATAAATCTTCCAAAAGACCACGAATGGCCATATGCCAATATTGGCGGATACATGAAATATAGTTATCCCATTCCTCCTGCTTCAGATATCCAAAAAGGGAACAAGCAAATTGTAAGTTTTTGTAGAATTACAAATAATCCTACAAGGACCAGTCCCGCCAACATCTTAGAAGCCATTACTCTCAGCAAGGCAATGAGTTTGACCTTGAGAAGTTGGAAATTATTGGGGACTCATTTTTAAAGTACTCTATATCATTAAAACTATTTCATCAACACACCGATATTGACAGCAAACAGCATGCAAATATAAGAACAAATGTAATAATAAATACAAATCTGTATGAAATGGCATGTGATAAAAACTTCCCTCTCTCTTTGATAGCCAAAGAATTTATGGAACGGCATTGGATTCCTCCTTGCTTTATTAGAAAATTGGACTCGAAGTGTATTGAAAAGCAATTAGTTAGCAAACGAAAAATTACAAAGAAGGAAATAGCTGATGCGGTGGAAGCATTATTTGGAGCGCATCTTATTTACAGCGGCCAAAAGACTGCTGTTATCTTCATGCATTACATTAGGCTTCAACCTTTTCCTAATGACAATATCGACCTATCGAAAGATATGTTTTTTGAAGTGACTTGCTGCTATTACTAATCAGAGCATTGATATAATAGAAAAAACAATAAGACAGTTGAAAATTAAAATATATTAATAATTTTTTTTTAATGTACAATGCATGGACTCTATGATATTATATAGACTTTCATACCTAGGAAATTCTATGTGAAACCATTTTACACTTCAATTGAGCATAAGTATTTTAACTCTAGACTTTTGGAATCATAAACGGAAATGTTTAAAAATCACCGTGAATATTTGGTTCCAGAGTTGCGCAAAAGGCACCCATTTCCTTCCCCGTGTTTTATAAAAGTTCAATATATGCCGTCTTTACTTCATCTCTTTTTTTTTCCGACGATCTTCAAACAAACATTACTACGTTTAGCTTAATAAATCTTTCAAAAGACCACGGATGGCCATATGCCAATATTGGCGTATACATGAAACATAGTTATCCCATGCCTCCTGCTGCAGATATCCAAAAAGGGAACAAGCAAATTGTAATATTTTGTAGAATTACAAATAATCCTACAAGGCCCAGTCCCGTCAACATCTTAGAAGCCATTACTCTTAGCAAGGCAAACGATGAGTTTGACCTTGAGAGGTTGGAAATTATTGGGGACTCATTTTTAAAGTACTGTATATCATTAAAACTATTTCATCAGCACACCGATATTGACAATTAGCAATGCAGATATAATTAAACAGCATGCAGATATAAGAACAGATGTAATAATAAATACAAATCTGTATGAAAAGGCATGTGATAAAAACTTCCCTCTCTCTTTGATAGCCAAATAATTTATGGAACGGCATTGGATTCCTCCTTGCTTTATTAGAAAATTGGACTCGAAGTGTATTGAAAAGCAATTAGTTAGCAAACGAAAAATTACAAAGAAGGAAATAGCTGATGCGGTGGAAGCATTAATTGGAGCTCATTTTATTTAACAGACAATATCCTAATATCCAACAGACTGCTGTTATCTTCATGCATTACATAGGGCTTTAACCTTTTTCTAATGACAATATCGACCTATCGAAAGATATTTTTTTTTAAGTGGCTGGCTGCTGTTACTAATCAGAGCACTGAAATAATGGTAAAATCAATAGGACAGTTAAAAAACGAAAATCTATTAGTAAATATTGTTTAAAAAGTACAATGCAAGGACTCTATGGCATTACATAGACTTTCATACCTAGGAAATTCTATACTTCAATGCCTTATAATTAGATTATTTCATGAAGATGACAAATGCCTGAATCCGGCACGAGTAACATTGCTGACAAGTAAAGTTACGGACAATATTTTTTATGCAGTATCTTTGAATTATTTGTATAAAAACTATGTGTCATCGCATAATTCGAGATGATAAAACAGAAACTAGAGGATTTGAGAAACAGCGAGTTCTTCAGATTTATAAAGGTAAGATACATAATTAAAACTTTAGGAAAAATTTCGAATAAAAAATATTAACTATGCATATATTTAAGTTGCATTCATTTAGTTATTTTAATTTAGAAAATTACATGTATATTTTAAATGATTGTGACGTGTCGTAATATTTGCTCAAGTGCCATTCGCAAAAAAAAAATTGAATTGAATAGGTTTGAGTAGTTCATCTAGTGCAGGGGTTCTCAAACTATGGTACGCGTACCAGTACTGGTACGCGAAGCTCTGGCTACTGGTACGCAGAAGTCCCATACTGGTACGTGGAATAAAATACAAAAATCAGCAGATTATTATGGAATTGAAAACGGCTTGTTTTTATTAACTTGGAAATTTTCAAAAAAATTTCGAACGTGATTTAGGATCTGTAAACGTTTTTTTTTCAATTTTCTTGTTATGAGAAATGTTTGTTACAGCAGACTTGCTGAAATTCGCACTCAACGCTTATGATACAATCAGTTTTCCAGAATTAAAAACACAATTATTAGATTTATATAAATAAAAATTGAATTTTTAATTAATTAATTAACTAATTAACTAATTAATTATTAACTATTTAATTAATTAATTCACTAATTTTAAAATTAATGAATGAATGAAGTACTTTTAATTAGCGGAAGAACTGTTTTTAAACATGCTTTACAGATCGAATTATCTGAAGGTAAATTCTGAATGCTTGGGAGTAGGAGGAGCGTGTGTGAGAAGGAGGAGTTAAAACAAAACATTCCAAGTGAATTTTATAAATTACACTTGAAATGTTGTTTTATTACCCATTGTTCTTTTTGTACTAGAAGAGCGTCTAGGAGGTGTTAAAATAAAAGTCTTATTTCAAACATAATTCATAAATTGATTCATTGTGTTGATTGAAATATTTTACAAAAAGTGTTATAGTTTCCTTCTATTTCATATCAAGTCAGTTTTTAAGAGACTAAGGTTATTTAAAATGGCCAAGAGAGTAAGATTATTCAAATCAAACAAAAACTGTGGTCATATGCAGTGGTATATATATAAATGTATGAAGAAACTTGCAAGTGTTTGCCTACTGAGCGTACTGTCGCATTTAAAGATATCCAGATTATTAATACGGTTCTATTGAGCCTATGTTAAATGCGCTAACTAAGCTTTAGATAAAAAATTCGCAGGACCTGATTAATACAGAGGCCGACTAGGCCATGGCCTATGACCCACCACTGATGGAGGGCCTCAAAATAAATAAAATTGTTTACAAAAAGTTTATTAAAAATGCAGTTTTTTCCAATTATTTCTCCCAAAACCAAAAAAGATTTTGATTAACTTGGTAACCATATCATAATATCTAAGGATAACCACCGAATACTCCCTCCAAAAATTTATAGCTATTATCTTGGTTTGAAACTGGCTCCGAAACTGTACTGGGTCTTGAGCTCCACATGACCTTAATCGGGCTCTAGAAATTCGTTTCTCATTTGAGACACCCTGCCACTGTATCTCACCAGAGAGGAAAGAAATGAACTTATTCAAATCTCCTCTCTTGTGATGGATTACTGGAGTCCACATTCAAAAGGATGAATGTAACAGAATTTTTGCTGACGAGAATATCAGTGTACCATCTAATATCGTCAAAGACTGTTTGTGTTTAGCACAACATATCTCTGTGAATGTGTTTTTTCCCCCTTTGTTACATGAAAAACAAATACCGGAATAAACTAAACATCGAATCTGATTTATGACTAAAACTTCCTAATATTGAGCCAAACATGAGGAAGTTGTGCTTGATAAAACAAGCCCACCCTTTTCATTAGCCTACTACAACAGTACGGGAATCAGTGGGCGCCAATATGTCATTAAGTATGGTGGCGTTTTTACTACACCAAAATACTGTATTTTGATATTGTATGCATTTTTAAAATTTAATGATAATACTACTTTATACTTGAATGTTATTACAAAGCAGTCAATTTAGTAATATAATCATCCATTTTTAAATGCAATAAAACCTGCTATGACGGAAATACAAAAGACCGGAGAGATATTTCGTTTTAGACAGGTTTTCCTATGTTACCTTTACGTTTATTACCAGGAGGTACGTGGAAGTATGAACTTCGATTTAGTGGTACGTCGCTCTAAAAGTTTGAGAACCCCTGATCTAGTGAAATGAAACGCGGGCAAGGAACGTGAATTAGGACATTTTCTGAAATAATCATTGCATTCACAATCCACAATGTTCAGAGTCCCTGAGAGATAGAGATTTCCCTGTGTTTTTCCCATCTGTGTGTTTTATTGCTGTATAATTTTCCCCTGTTTTATAAATAGCCCCTAAACTCATTTTCCATACTGAAAATTTCAGAAAATATCTTTTTCTTTCTTTTTTTAAACGAAAAGAATAAGAGAAAAACATGTCAAATAGATTTTATTCTATTACAATTTAACAATCATAATTAATGCAGCACAAAATTTGCAAAACATTATTTTATGATTTCGTATATTGAATTAAAACATAGTTATCCAACCAACATACATACAAAATACATAGGAAGTAAGAGGAGCTACCCAGCATTATTATCTATCGTTGAAAACGAATTAATTTTCGCTTTCAGAAATACTTTCTTCAAATCACGGATATATTCTTTGCAGAACTGTCAGGAAGGGCAATTTACCGTTATGAATAACCTCTGTTTTAAAAATTACATCTCTCTTTGTGCTACCATCTGTTGAGTATGACGGGAGTATTTATTATTTGATATACTTCAATAATATTTTCTGGCTGACCTTGGGCTTGCACTACGGACGTCAGTGCCTTGAGCCAAGTGTTTTATCGGTAAGACCAGTAGGCCTTTGCTAGAATAACAATTTGAAACGATGATACGGGATTCCTTCAAATGGCGGCTTGGGACAAACAATTTGGGGTTTAGAAACTTGGAAATTTTGAAGTTAATTGCGGGCAGATTCCGTTATGAGATGATGGTTGAGGTTTTAAAACTTTAGTATTAATGAAAGATAAAAAAAATAATTATATATACGTATTCATTGCTGAAAATAATGTCTCGCAAGAAAAATTGTCAAAATGGCAAGAGCCAACATTTTAAAACAGTTGTTAGTGTCTAAAACTGAATTTCAAATTGTCTAGTTTTATCATCAGCTTCTTTCCTTTTCGGTAGTATCCAAATCCGCTTTTAATTGGAGCAAATATTGAGCAGATAATGAACTATATTGGAAATCTAGAATGTCTAGGAAGAATTTCAGGAAATAATTAAAATAAAATTGGGATTTCTGTTTTTGCATCTTACATGCAAAATAATTGACACAAAGTTCATACTTAGTTATTTTTAAGAGTATGCAAGCTGAATTAATGCCATATCTAAAGGAAATATCTGGAAATCTCTAGAAATTGGAAATTTAGACATTGGAAATCTCTAAAATTTAAATTCATTTTCTTTAATTTTTGTCAAATCGAATTTAGATAAACTCTTCTTTTCTGAATTCGTGTATTTGTGCAATTTCAATTTTGAACCCCATTAAACACCGTGCCAAAAATATTCTGGTGTGGCACACGCCAGAATGCATGCGTGCCAAAGTTTCGCCATCCGTGTTCTAGCGCTTGCAAGGGAAATGTAAATCTCTCTTGGAGTACGAGTGAAAGTTGAAAAACAATAAATACAATATCGCTATACACTCCATACAAGAAATTAAAAAAAGTGAAAACATATACAAATATATTTGGCATGACATTATATACACAATGTTTAATAATTTCGAAAAAAGGCAAAAACAATGTTTTGGATGAATTTTAATTTAATACAATTTATATATTTTTTAAAACCCCTCTTTTGTACAAATTTGTATTCTGTCACTTTTTTTATTTTGTTTTATGTAGAATTATAATTTTATTTTATTTATTGTTTATATATTTTCTGTCAAGGTAAAGTCTAAAACAAAATATTTTTTTTTTTTAGGTTTTCAAAATTGTTAATTCAAACAAAACATTTTAATGATAATTCTTTATGTTACTTTTTTTAAATATCTTTATACAATACAATTTCATTTTAAATATTTAAATGATATTTTACTTTGCATGCAAAATTTTGTTTCTGATATCAGAACACCTACAAGGTATTTCTTACCATTGTATTTCCGAAAAAGTTAAATCTTCAGATATGAAATATGAACAACATATGACATTATTTCAAACATTATTTTTAAAAGGAGAGAAAAAAAAGAGAAGATTGTTCTTTAGAGTTTTACATTCTTGTAGCTAATGAGAAAAATGCAAATATCTTTGACAATAAGAGTGTAAGTTGGAAATCAATAAATACAATATTAATACAATATAAATACACTTCACATAAGGAATTTAAAGATGAAAACATATATATGAATGTTCTTTGGCATGATATTATATCAACAATGTTTTAAGATTTTTTTTTAAATACAGGTAAAAACTCTTGGATGAATTTTAATTTATTAACATTTATAAAAAAAAGTAAGAATTTTTATTCTGTAACATTTTTTATATTTTTTATGCAAAATGATAATTTTATTTTATTCAATTTTGTTGTTGTTGTTGTTGTTTATTTATTTTCTGCCAGGATAAAGTCTAACAAAATATTCTGTATGTTGGGCTTTCGAAATTTTCAAATCAAACAAAAACATTGTATTAAATATTCTTTATCTTATTCTTCTTAAATATTTTTTGTATAATATATTTTAGAGATTTAAATGATATTTTACTTTGCATGCAAACTTTTGTTTCTGTAATCAGAATACCTCCAAGTTATTTCCCAACATTGTATTTCTGAAAAAGTTAAAGCTTCGGCTATGAAATATGAACAACATATAACTTTCTTCAAAACATTTTTTTTTTCAACAAGAAAGGAAAAAGAAAGAGAGAGAGGGGGGGGGTGAGATTCTGCTTTAGAGTTTCAGATTTTAGTAGCTTATGAGAAAAATGCAAATATCTTTTAGGGTAAGAGTATAAGTTGAAAATAAATAAATAAAAATGTCTATGGGTTCTGGATAAAAAACGTAAAGACGATGTCAAGTGAAAATATATTTTGATAAGGTATGGAAATTTTTTTAAGATATTAACAAAATGGTAAATATCAACACCTGAAAAAAAATAATTGAGTAATATTTATAAACATTTATAAACTCATGCTTTTGCACTTATTCGAAAAACAATTAAATAAATCTAATAATTTATTTAAATTTGAGAAGAAAAATGGCGAACCATTTATAAAACGGATGGCACAATAAATTACTTTTTATGTTTAAAAAGTAAATTTCTTTTAGAGTAAAAGTGAAATTAGAAATCGATATTAAAAATTTTCAAGTATTTACAGTAAAACAAGTTGAAAAGTGTACGTTAAACGTGACAAATGAGGTGCGTTCATTTTGTACTATAACTAGTTTACAATGTAAAAAATCATCGTTATTATTTCAGTGAAATTAATTATATCGCCTGCTATGAACGAAATGAGGATGCCTTTTTTTTCTTATTACGTATGCCATGTTCACAGATACGAATTTTTTTTTCAACACCAGAGAGAGCTGTACATTCAGCATGGAGGTCTTGCTTTGCGAATGATTACCTCCATGGTTAATATTTCTATGACTCACGATGAATGAATATTTTGTTTATATACTTTAATGGATTGAGATATTCGGCTGTTAACCTAATTTTCACTGAAGGTATCTCAGAATCTATATAATTTTTAATGTAACTCATCTCTCAAGCAAACAATTTTTTTGAACGATCTTTCTAAAAATGTAACTTTTACGCAATTTTATTCGAAAAATTAATTTTTAATAAAAATGGCCACGTAACTCATCTCTCAATCAAACACTTTTTTTGAACGATCTTTCTAAAAATGAAAGTTTTACGCAATTTTATTCGAAAAATTAATTTTTAATAAAAATGGCCACGTAACTCATCTCTCAATCAAACACTTTTTTTGAACGATCTTTCTAAAAATGTAACTTTTACGCAATTTTATTCGAAAAATTAATTTTTAATAAAAATGGCCACGTAACTCATCTCTCAATCAAACACTTTTTTTGAACGATCTTTCTAAAAATGTAACTTTTACGCAATTTTATTCGAAAAATTAATTTTTAATAAAAATGGCCACGTAACTCATCTCTCAATCAAACACTTTTTTTGAACGATCTTTCTAAAAATGTAACTTTTACGCAATTTTATTCGAAAAATTAATTTTTAATAAAAATGGCCACGTAACTCATCTCTCAATCAAACACTTTTTTTGAACGATCTTTCTAAAAATGTAACTTTTACGCAATTTTATTCGAAAAATTAATTTTTAATAAAAATGGCCACGTAACTCATCTCTCAATCAAACACTTTTTTTGAACGATCTTTCTAAAAATGTAACTTTTACGCAATTTTATTCGAAAAATTAATTTTTAATAAAAATGGCCACGTAACTCATCTCTCAATCAAACACTTTTTTTGAACGATCTTTCTAAAAATGTAACTTTTACGCAATTTTATTCGAAAAATTAATTTTTAATAAAAATGGCCACGTAACTCATCTCTCAATCAAACACTTTTTTTGAACGATCTTTCTAAAAATGTAACTTTTACGCAATTTTATTCGAAAAATTAATTTTTAATAAAAATGGCCACGTAACTCATCTCTCAATCAAACACTTTTTTTGAACGATCTTTCTAAAAATGAAAGTTTTACGCAATTTTATTCGAAAAATTAATTTTTAATAAAAATGGCCGCTTGGCATATGGAAAAAGATGTGGTTAGCCCTTATTTGTTTTCCTCAGTCACATGACTTGCTCTTTTATCGTATAGGTTACGTATGATAAGATTTAATATAATAAAAAAAAAATATGAAAACAAAAAATATTTATATCTTTTTAAGTTTTGATTCGATTTTCATAAAATTTGAAATGACTCGACAAAATTCGGCAACGATTATATATATTAAATTTCAATCCATTCGGTTGTGTAGTTTTTGCGTTTTTATATGCGGACAGACGGACAGACAGACGAACGGACTAGACGACAACTATTGGTGCTACGTATTTATATAATTACGAACGCACCTAAAAAGACAAATGTTTCTTAATATACTGAAATGTAATATGAACCCCGTACGAAAACATACGATAACCTCTCCTGAGTTACCCAAGTTTCCGAAAAGTATTTTTTATCTTTAGAAACCTCAGAAACCAATATAATTTCGAGATTTAAAGAAGCATTTATAAAAACAAAGTCTCTTTTGCTTTCGGAAAAGTTTTCGAATATGTTTTATAGTGTATTAATCAGTTTTTTCAAACCCGAATATCGGTTTTTTGGAGGCTATCAAATGTCAAATAAACCTTTTCAGCTGAATTTATACATGCAAGAATAACGAAATAATGTAGCTGTTAATACTGTTAGTTTTTCATGTTTGTCTGTAAAACGTATTTCTACAGCAAGAAAATGCTGACTTGAAAATTTATCGCACCCGAAAAACCTACAATTCAGATTGAAAAACGGATTAATACACGATAAAAATCACTTGGAAACTTTTCGAAAATCAGTGACAGCAAATGAGAATTTGTTTTCATAAATGCTTCTTTAAATTTCAAATTTTACCTTTAAATCTTTAAATCTCAAACAGCATTTTAAGTAATATATATAATACGGAGTTTTACAAATATAAAATCTTATATCTTTGCGAAGAGGCGTCGGAATTGAAAAATTATTTTTGCATCAGATAAATTTGACCATTTAGTTTCATAATTCTCCAAATTAAAAAAAAATCATTTTTTCATTCGAATTTCGAGATTTTGAATGTCCACTGTGCCTTAAAGAATTTCGACCAGCTGGCTATGGCGTCGGTATAAGGATTTTGTGTAATAATCCGGTTTCACGTGACAGCGCACGTCAGTTGTTAATCTTCTGCTTAATTAGCATATTTTAAATACTTCTTTATCAATGTTAAGATTTGAACAAGAATTTGGGTTAGGGAAGTTTTAACTTTATTATTACAAAATTAATTACTATATATAATACACATTGCTCATTTTTGCAGGTAACTCAAAGATTATTAATTCGTAATGAACATCATTTTTATCTTTGCGCTTTGTTTCAAATCATAAGCCGAAAAGAAAATGAAGCATTCGCAAAATGTGTTGTCCAATAACATTGAGGGAAGAGATAGCGTCCGTTAACCAATTTCAAAATGAACAAAAACAATGTTGTATTACAAAACACTAATGTCTGATTTACTTGTAAAAGAGAGTAATAATTATTAGATATAATTAGAGATGCAAAATTTCCGGAAATTTTGAAGTGGCGGAAAAAAAACCAGTTTTTTCCTGGAAAAATTGATTTTTTACAAATGTTTCTCAAAAATAAGTTACAATTTCTTAAAAAATATAAAATAATAAATATTTTTTAAATTTCTGCATGCTAAAAAATATTTTTTTAATCTTTAAATGAATATATTACAAAAAAACAAAAAAAGAATTCAGCTTTTAAAAGTTTAGCCTTTCAGTCTCAGAATTTTCGCAGTAGCTTGTCTTGCTTAATTTAACATCATTGTTTCTAATAGAATATCATGTCTCTGTTGAAATGATATTTCAGTTGCATTTCTTCAATTACCAGCAGAGGAAATTTAAAAAATAATAACAAAAAAAAAAACTTATGAGTTTCAAGTTTTAACCAATATTACTTCAATTTGAAAGCAAATTAAAATTGCATTAAATATCACCTCAAGTCAACAAGTATTGCTTAAGTATATAAATGATGCCATTTTAAAGAAACAAATTATTGTAGTTGTGACATTATAAATATTATCATTTTTAAATCTTCCATTCCTTAAAAATTTATACTAATTTACAATATCACAAAAAAAAATTTCTCACCATTAGAATTTCCATTTCACGTGTCTTTAATTTTGGTATAGCTTTCTAAACCTAAACCAACCCTATATGTTTTGGTTTTAGTTTAAGTTTTCGATTCTTAATATCAAAGTAATATATATACGTATGTATATTTCTTTAATGAAAGTTATAAACAAGTGGATTTTTGAATACTTATAAAAATTGTTTTCAACTAAATTTTTCACAGAAAATTTAAATTTTCTTTGAAAAGTTTATTTGTATGCATTTATATTTAAAAAAATAATACAGTTAGACAAGTCCTAAAACCTGTATTTTAAATAAAAGGAAGAGAAGAGAAAAAAGCTTGAAAAGACTAAATAATTTCAATTGCAAGTTATTAAAAAAGAATTTGTTTCTAATAATAGTTAAATATGTCTGGAGATTATCATCTGATTACACTAAAAATTGCAGCTATGCTAATAAAAATAAATGCATGTTTCAATTTTTATATTCAATTTTCCACCTATTGGTATTGAAGTAATTTTTCACACTGAGTTTCATTTTCAACAAGAGAAGTTGCATGGATCTGCTTACATTTTTTTCATGCGATCCTGTTTTTATAAACCTTTGTATGAAAAATATCGCCTTATAAAAAAAAAAAAAATCTTACAAAATTATCATAAAAAATATAATTAAAATTTTGTTAATTAGAAATTATCGTTATATTTAGATTCCTATTTAGATATTTTTAATAAGGTTCTTCATACAGCTAGATAACAGATTCATTGATGATTTCAGCTGTTATATGACAGTTTTTGTTATTCTAAAATCGGCACATTTCTAGAAAGATTGAAATTTTTTCAGAATTTTGTGAAGGTTCCTATGTTTTAAGGTGAAAAAATTGCGAAGGGTCCTTTAAAGGACTGAAGTTCTTCCTAAACTGCTTACAGATAATATTTTTCATGGTTAACATTTTCATGCGAGACACTGAACATGAAAACACATCAGAATGCAGCCATAATAATATTTTGAATGTATTAGTTTATAAATTAAATTTAAATTTTTCTAATGCGGAAAAATTTAATAATATACCTTTGGACAAAAACGGAAAAAACGATTTTTTCCCAAAGTTTCCGGTTTTTTTTCGAGCATTCTCTAGATATAATTAATTTTCAAATAATAAAAAAAACTTTAGTAACCTTACTTCCTGTGCAAATGCTTTGACACCCTGATTTGAGACTGATTCTTTCAGTATTTTAAAGCAAAGTTTTTTTTTCTTTTTAGCAAAACGTTTAATTCCCAATTAGTTTTCTTCGTAATATATATTAAATTCTATTACTATACATTAATTGCATTTCTCAGCAGTTGCACGGGTAGAAATAGAAGGATTTTTCTTGAAGAGATTCTGTACTTTGCGAACGATTTTTGGTATAGATTTAGATTCTGTACGACATTCAGGATTTTTTAATTCCGCTGTTTTATAAGGGTTTCGTTCATCTCACGAAACCCCATTACTCCCGCTTCGTTGTCTGTCCGTCACACAGCTGGTTCTCAGAAACTATGTAACTTACAGTCATGAAATTTTGTGTACTTATAGCTAAATACCTGTTATGAAGCTCAAAATCATAAAATTTGAAAAAAATCGTATTAGTTTAATATATAGAAATAAAAAACCAAAAATCTAACAGCCTTTTCCTATTAAATGTAGACATTTTTTGTTATAGCAGTTGCCAACAATTAAAAATCCACAATAAATTCTTTCTACAATAATTAATTTTCTATTGAAACATTTCCACGTGAAAAATAAAAATTAAATAGAAAATTTTACCAATTGAAAAAAAGCTTAATATGACGTCATATTGGTAATAAAACGGAAATTTTCAAACATTTCTCAATAATACAAGGAGTATGAGTACGTGTAATTACAAAAAGAAGCTTAATATGACGTCATTAGAGAATTTAAAAGAAAATTAATCTGACGTCTAACATTTTGAAGGTCTCTATACAACATGTTTTTTAATTTTGAAATTGATTTTTTTTAATATCGCATTTAGTCCACATGACAGATATTATTATGACAAACTATAATAGCGGGCTTCTCCCGCTATCTGGCCGGTTCAGATATTCGAAAAAACGAGAAAAATAGACCGGTAAATTTTTACTTTATAAAAAACAGGACTTTTTTTTTTTATGAAAATGAAATTTATGTGAATTTATTAAAGGAAGGATATAGTGTTTTGAAAAGCATATTAAACGAAACCCTTTGTGCGATCTTCAATCACACTTACCCTCTTTTTTTTATATATCTCTAAACATTCGGTAAATCGCTACTTTTATTTTCTTTCATTTTTAAAATGGTTAATGGTCTCTGTTTTATGTCTTCTAGCAATGTTCTCCCAGAATTAGACAATACGTTTTAAAAAGGCCTGATTCTCTTTTCAGCTGATGTTATTTATTATTATTATTATTATTATTATTATTTTTAAGAACAAACACAAGAACAATGTTGTAACAAATATTTGAAATACCTGTAAAAAAGATTAATAAGTATTAGATATAATTAATTTGTTAATTAAAAAATTAAAACTTTAGTAATCCTACTTCTAGTTCAAACCTTATATAGCTCAACCCTTGCACTATAGATGTCCATCTTCGACAATAGTCGTCTATAAATGGCAGTGCAGTCATTACCAAAGTGCAGAATTTTGAAATTATTCCTCACTGTGATGTAAACTTCCTACAACTGGCACCAAATTTCACTTTAATTATACTTTGTACTCAGTTTATGGGTTACTGCAGTTTTGATAATACATCCAACCAATGCAAGAGCTTTCAGGGTTTCAAAAAAAATGTATGTTTAAAATACAGTTACAGTGACGTGCACAAGTTTGGTACGATTTAAAGAGAGGATTACTATCTTTAGCCAAAGTATATGGGTTACTGCAGTTTTGACGATACATCAACCGATGCCACAGCTGGGTTTTAAAAAAATATATCCTTAAAATACAATTACAGCGACGTGCACAAGTCTGATACGACTTAAAGAGAGGGTTACTATCTTTAGCCAAAGTATATCATGAACCATGTTTTGAGGAAATTTCTTTCGTGAACTGCCCTGTTAAAATTTTGTACTGGGTTGAACCAATTTTTGGTGCGCAGTAGCTGCAACAATAAGATGGAGAAATCTTGTTCCAACATTTGGAGATTTGATTCAATTGGAGCTCTAAATAATGGATCGCGATTTCGCAATTTTGTGGCTGATACGGCATCTCGAAAAGTGGGTTCAACACACCACAAAATTTTTAACAGTGTAGGATAAAGTAACCAATTTAAAAGTTTTTACACTATATTTATTGAAGTTCAGGCAAGTTCTATGATTTTACTGAATCTGAAATATTTGAAACTTTGCTTCATATGAAGAAGAGTTTGTGCCCTGCACTTCAAACGAATGGTCATTTTTATCACGATTCAGTCATCTGAAATTATTTTTGGAGTTAAATTAGTAAATATTATGATCTTCTCTGGAGCTTATATGGGCAATATGTATCAATTTTAATAATTCATTATTTCTTTTATAAAGCACTAAACGTAAAAACTGTACCCTAAAATATAAACGTTATTTTTCATGTGACCACCATTTTGTCAATTATGAACTTTTTTATAATTCCCAGGGAATATTATAATCTTTTAAAATCTAAGTATACATCTGATTTCAGATAATTGAGTCTTGATAAAAATGACCGCTCGATTGTAGGTTCACGTCACATACTTTCCGTCATATAAAGCAAAATTAAAAATATCCTTGTTGAAGAAAATCTTAGAGCCTGTATAAACTGCAATAAATTAAATTTAAACTCCTCTCAATTGATAACTTCATCCTAGTTCAAGGAAAAAAATCTCTATTGTTTTGGCCAATGTTAGTAAACCCTCCGTTAAAGACGGATGTTAAACTTATGGTGTCACCATCTTTCATTGAATGTGTTATAAAAACATAACAGTTGCAACTAATTGTTTGACTCAACCACTTATATATGTGATTTCAGCTTTGTTTATATTAGATTATATTCGTACGTTCAATGAAAAGTAAAACACGTTTCATGGTTCAAATCTACTTCAATTAAATGAAAAAAAAATTATTTAAAATAAAGGACTGGTTATATTTCGGAAAACAACTTTATTTGTCTTTGGAAATAAGAACAAATTTGATGTTATTTCAGATCTTATAATTTAAAAGAGATATAAAGGTAAGTAGTTTCAAATTTGTGACAACATTCCTCAATCTGATTTTATGCTATAAAACCAGTTTAACACTAATTTAACTTTGAATTAATTTTTTGAAGCTTTAAAATTTATGTTTTATAATAATAGAAAATAATTTATTTTTCTATTCGGAATACATCCAATTTATATCTTTATTCATCATTCTATTTTGAAAATCTTAAACATTTGAATGCAAAACTTTAGTGGTTTCAATATTTACTTTTTTAGGATAAATAACTAAACAACATACACTATTTATTTCCATATATTTGTTATTTATTTCTATATTTTATCCTCTTATAGTATTTTTGTGTTTTTTTCTAGCAAATAAAATTTATCTTGTTTCTTTTCATTAAAATTTTATCATCCTTTTAAAATATTGAAATGGATTTTCATTTATGAACATGCTTTCTATTTTACTGGTAAAAGAATTTTTTTAAACATACTATATACAAAAGAGCAATATTTTCATTCTTGTTTAAATGAAAAGGAACTCTTTTCAATAAAAATAAGGATAAGTAAATAAAAAATATGAAATCAGCTGCAAATGACATTTTTCTATTCTTTACAATAAATTTTCTTAATACTCTTTTTAGAAAACTCTCATTTCAATAGCTAATCACCAATAATCAAAATATTTTTTTTTGTAGTTATGATTTTGACATAGTAGCTACATTAGTTACGTAAATTCCAATCAATATAAGGAACATTTCAAGGAGTGGAATTGAAATCTCATAAAATTATTTAAATTTGAGACCTGGTTATATTTCAGAAAATACATTTATTTGTCTTTGAAAATAAGAAAATAAGACAAAGCAATTAAAAATGACAATATGATATTATTTAATATGTTTTAATTTTAAAAATAGCGAAAAGACACTGTATTGCATATGTGATTTATGACAATACTTCTTAATTTAAATACTGTGTAATAAAGTCTTGAAGACAATTTTAACTTAGAATTAATCTTTAAAACTTTCAAATTAATTTTTCATACTTTTTATACCATATCTATGAACTGCTTAAAACAATGAACTAAATGTTCAGTTAAGAATAAATAATTTATTGGCAAAACAAAATTCAACACATTCCAGCATATAAAAATAGCATTATGTTTTTCATATAAAAACAAAAAACTTTTCATAGAATTATAAATATAAACAAATAGCAACAATAAAAATTAACAGCAAATAAAATGTTTTTGTTATTTACGATAATTTCCTTCAAATAAATTTAAAAAAAGCATATCAACATTAAAATATTATTATTTATTTATTTATTTTTATTTGTATTATTTTTTTTTATGTGTGTGACTTTGGCAGAGTGTCAAATTCAGTTTCAGTTGCTAAGATTCGCATGTAAAATTTGTAACGTAAACTCTTGTCGTATTGAAAAACACAAAAGCCGAAACACAGTATGTGTCTTATAACAAACACCTGATTATAAAAATTAAATACTTAATTAACTATAAAAAATGAAAAAAGCTAACATGATTAATTTGTAAACATTAATTTAAAATATAGTTCAAATTTAATTAATAAATTGCACTTCATATTCTGAAAGCGTAAGAATGCTTAAATACTTTCAAAAAGCAAACATTGTTTTTGCGATCCACAGCTAATTTTTTTATTAGGCCCGATTTAATGTGTAACGGGGGCAATATTATATTTTGCGGATCCACTAAAGATGTGTATTTCAGATTAATTTTTCCTGGAGTAAATTCATTTTGGACAGGCCAATATTTTTTGATGTAATGGTGTTTTCTAGCTCAACTATTCCACAGGCTCAAAAAACATGAATATTTGGTATACCCGCCCTGTAAGTCCAGTAACATAATAACTACTTTTAAATAGCCACATATTTTCCAGTTGTGCTGTTCACATTGTATCATTTTCATTAAAAGATACATTGTTTGATAGGTTTCTTTACTGCTTACGGCATGGCCAATTGGTAAAGATTGTTTTATATTACCGTTATGAAGTAATACAGCTTTCAAGCTATATTTAGATGAATCGATAAATAAACGCCATACATTTGGATCATACTTTTGATTCATCGCATTAAAATGTCCAGGAATATCATGAAAAAAATCTTTTTTGGTGAAATAATTGCTGAAAATTTGACTTCGATTTCAGTAATAAGTTACTTTGGTATTTGATGTCAATAAGTTCCACAGTTGTGGACGAGAGGCAAGAAACTCTGCCTTAAATCTAGATAGTTGCAAGTTTCGCACTAGGTCGTTCAACACATTTTGTTTTATAAAATGTAGCGTTTTATCATCTTCGATTACGAACTCGTCACGATTTTCATCCTCCATAAACAAATCGTCACTATCTTGTCACCTCGCACTTGACATACCTGGACATACGGGATGTGGCAGTTTCCGAATGTGTTATCTGTTTTGAGACTGATGGAATGTCAGAATATTGAATTTTATGTTTATTATTTTAATTAAAGCCTGCAGTTTTTGTCAAACAAAAATAACAGTCATTTTCATGATTTGAAAGTTCTCTCCGCAGCATTGGTGATCCATATTGAAGATACTTTTTTCTCCCGATGCCCAACATATAAGAATATGCCTACAGTTTTCACAAAAAACATGTGGAACCCACTTTTTATCTTGTTTACTCACTGAGAATCCAAAATAACGCAAATATGCTGTTTTAAGATATTCCGATATCTGTCTTCCTTTTTTGGCGAATATAAATTGTCCACAAACCTAAAAAACGACCAGAATTTATTTTACACACTCTATTAGTCATTTTATCAACAATAAAAACACTTTAGTTCACAAAAACACAAGAAAACAGAATATAGAATCCAAGTTGATAATGCGAGTACGTTGAATGTGACGTGACAGATATATTATAGAATTAAAAATGTGAATATTGAAAAATATAAGAATTTTAAAAATGTGACGTGATAGATTTTTTTCAAATACCGCCTTTCATTTGTAAGAGGTAGTATAATAAGAAAATAGGTGTTTCATCAAAAGTATGTGAAAAAAGTTTAAATTTGTAAACCAGTGTAATTAGCAAAATTGCTTCAGTAGAAAGCTCAGGACAGATAATCCCTTTATTCAGTCGTTTAATCGATCGTTTCATAAATTCGTTTCATTAGGGTTTTATACATATAGGGTAGATATATTAATAATGATATAATAAAATAAAGGTAAAACTTAAGCATCGATTTTTATGTATACTTCATAGTTCTATTAAAGAGGCCTTGCATAAGTTTGACAAAAAATACATCCTGTCCTGTCCTTGTTTTGCTAATGAATGTATTTTGAAATCTGTATTTATCAATTTGCAGAAAACCCATTGGCAAAAACGAAAAGCATTTATCATTTCCAGGAATTGCGAGAAGGATAAAATTTAAAATATTGATAAAGAAAATCCTTCTTATTATTATTAACTTTAAACATAAAACTCACATAAAACTGTTTTCTAAAACAAAGTTCAAAATCAATTGAGTGAAACATTTTCTCACATTTTCTCAAATATACTATTTATTTTTCGCAATAAATAAGAATAAAATAACTGTATTCTTTTATGTTTTACAAAATACATACATTTCGTTTTACATTTACTTTTGAGAAATATTTAAAATGATTTTTTCGCTGCCCAGTTATATATCTCGGGAAGCTAGTTCATCTGAATCTTTAAAGAATAGAAATCAGTTGATAAAATTCTCTGAGATTTGATAACAGATTATTTTACTGTTACGGATTTCGAATTATTTGGAAGTGTTTCAAAAATTCGAAAAAAATTTCTACAGGATTTCTTCCTCTCAAATACTTCAAAACAATTTTGAAATATTTTAAGATAAAATTTTAGTATTGGTAGATCGTGTAAATTCATAGTGAAAAGTTCCTTTTTAACACTTTCCAACATAGTTGAAAGTGTTTATGACTTCGGTTTGGCCGTCTGCCGTCTGTCCGTGCAACTCTCGTAAATATGCTCGAATTGCCTTGCAATTTTTATATGTTATTATCGTTATCTATAGTTGTTCCCTATTTCAACTGAAGTGTGTAGCACTTATAGTTCTTTTACAGGGACACTCAAAAGAATTCTGCTACATTATGGTCTATGGAGAAAAATTATTTGCGGTTTATTTTAATGTTACACAATTTCAAACATATTGTAATTGATATATATCACGAAGGGGCATTACAAGAAGCTTAATATGGAATATGGTGTGCACAGCACTTATAGTTACTTTACATGGACAGTCAAAAGAATTCGGTTGCATTACGTCTATGGAGAAAAATCGTTTGCGGTTTAATTAATAATGTTTCACTATTTTAAACGCATTGAAATTTATATATATATCACTAAGGTACATTACAAGAGGCTTACTACAGAATATTATGTGTATAGCAGTCATCGTTAATTTACAAGGACACACAAAAGAATTCTCTACTGTCTGATAACAATAATTCCTGGAAGTGCGTTTTAAGTTGCTGAACGCGATTTTAAATTTAACTCATTTTTTGTCTATTACTTGGTGTGTATAAATTCTGTAGATCATATAAAGGGCAACACAAGACTTCGCGAACACATTTCCGTTTACTGACAGAAACTCCAAAAGGAGAATTTTAAACTGTGCTACGCGTTTCCTAACTAAACTAAAATTTATCATCCTATGTAGTATATATACAAATCTATAGATCATATACAAGGCTGAATAAAAGTATTCGGATATTTTTTCGAATATTGTATATATTGGAAATTCCCAAAAATACGTTTTTAAATATGTTATGCGTTTTCCAAATTGTTTACTTAGATGTTATCTTTCAGCTTATTAAACAGTAATGATTTGTAAAATTATTTTGGAAGCGTTGGAAAGTGTTACATAATCTATGCTTGACGCATGTGTGAGGACTGCGCATGCCTTTTCTTGCTCTAGTAGCATCCCCTTCTGGAAAAACGAAAGAGCGCGGCAGTAGAATTTGGAATGTCGGCGGCTAAGAACGTTGTCTGATATATAAGAAACCTGAAGTTATTATGAAAATGGCCGTCAGTGAATGTTACCGGTCATAAATATTGTTATGAATTTTGTATATATTTGTAAATATTCCATTTGTTTAAATTTATTTTATTTTTGTGAAAATTGCAGTATTATTAAGGTATTTCCTATTGAGCATCATGTAACTGAATGCTAAAGGCCTCAGGTGCTGTGCAAGGAAAACAACCTTACACCTTCATTTTTCAATTGGAGTTCTATGGGAATATCGCCAAGGAATGGGTTTATCGGCAAGTTGGCGATGGTTTTGGATATATCGAATTTTTGTCGCCAAATTTGGCGATATATCGCAAATGTCGCCAAGTTGGCGACGGATTTAGCGACTTTTTTGTGCAACCCTCCCCTTATACCTATACACTGGGATTCTTTCTCGCTTGGGTTCTCTATCGAAAGTTGAAGTGTTTTCTGGTAAATTCTGGACATCTGAAAGCTATCGAAATTTCTGGAAAGATCTCTAAAACCTATATAAGGGCCAGCTGAGTTGAGTTCAGTCAGTTGATGATCAGCTGTGATTGAATTCACACGAGAGACATTTGCTTTGAGACTGTATTGTCTATGAGCAATTTTGTATTGAACAGTACGCTATATTGTTCTATGTAGAATTTTGCTATGCTGTTATTAGATTTGAAGATTACTGAATATTTGTGTCTTTGAGAAAATATTTCTGTTCTTACTGAACTGTTTAGAGTGAATAAAGCCTGTTGATTTGTTTCTTATATTGGCATCAATCCTTTCGTACCCCGAGCTCACAACAATATGATTAATCATCTGTGTTTATTTAATGTAGTGTGATGTGTCTGTATCTGTCATCTTTATGTCGTCTTATTAAACTTGTGTTCGTCATTAGAACAGCCTGTATTCCATGAGAACACTCCCACATTCAGCAGAGCACTGGTGTCAGAATTAAAAGGAAAAAAGATCGAAGATGCATGGGTTTTGGAATCACCGAATTTTGAGGAAATTGAAGAAAATTTGGCTCAGCTGGAACAGAAAGGTATTGATCTCAAACAAGAAGATGCCCAAATTTTATCGTTAATTAATGATGAAGATGTAATCGAAAAAGACGTAAAAGCCTCTATAGCATATCACGAGAAAATAACTTGGAAATTTAGAATCAACAAGAAACTGAAAAATAATAGCAAAAGCGAAGTTTCCCCCTAAGCTCACATCAATAATAAGCATGCGGAAGTAGTTTTGCAATCTGTTAAACTCCCTACCTTAAAGATTGAGAAATTTTACGGCGAAATAAGTAAATTTCAAAATTTTTGGAACTTATTCAAAATAGCAATAGATGTTAATGATTCACTGTCAAATATTGAAGAAATGAGTTATTTGCAGAGTTATTTAGGCGGTAGCGCGTACAATTCCATCTCTGGATTTGCGTTATCAGATAAAAATTATTTGGAAGTGCTCCAAATTCTGAAACAACAATTTGGTCGGAAAGGTCTCATTGTCACGGCACACATAAATACATTATTATCTTTGAAACCCGTATTGAAAACAAATGACGTCATAATTGTACGAAAATTATTTGATACAATTCAATCTCAAATAAAAAGTCTCAGGTCTTTGGACATTGCATCTAATGGATTTGATAACCTGTTGACATCTATAATTCTTAAATCCCTGCCAAATAATCTTTCGTTAGAATATATTAAACATTGTATAAAAACTTCTAGAGACTCGCAATCAAGCATTGATGATTTGTTATTATTTATTTATACCGAAATAGAATCAAGAGAAAAACAAAATTATTTAACTGGCAATTTAGATAACCCAAGCTCAAAACAATCTTATAAAAATGACTCGCCTGCATTTCGTAAACAAATGTTAGCTAGTGATAAAATTAATTCTGAAGTATCTCATATTTTAGCCACCGCTGAAACGTTTTATATATTTTGTTCTTGTAATAGTCATTCGACTGAGGAATGTAATAAATTATCCGTTGAGCAGAAAATAGCTAAATTAAGAGCTGAAGGGCGTTCTTTTATTTGCTTGAAAAGAGGTAAAAACGTCGTTAATGATTGTACCATAAAAAATAAAAAATGCACTAATTGCGGCTGATACCATAATGTTACGATATGTAGTTATTTATTTGGCAATGCCAATAAATTTAATAGGGAAGATAATTTGAACGCAAATGGAAAAGCACTCACCGCTAGAGTCAGATCAGATGAGTTATTTAATTTGAAAACACCGAAAAAAGAAACAAAATTAATTGAAACATTACCGACAGTAGATATCGAATGTGATAATAAAATATTACGTGGCGTAGAAGATAGTGGAACTCAAATTTCTATAATAAAGACTGATTGTGTACCCAAATACTTTAAACATCCTTGTGGTACTATAAAATTGCAATCTGCATTCGGACACCAATTGAAAGCTCCTTTAATAAATATTCCATTGAGTAATGCAGTTGATAAATTAAACCCCAAGATATATCCTAATATTATGATAACATGCGCCGTGTTTGATAATTTAATTAATGATTTATTACTTTCTCTTGATACATACAATGAATTAAATGATTTGAATAAATATAATGAAAATGAAAAGGCATTAAATTGTAATGTTGACGCGACAAGTGACAATACGAAAGAAACCAACACTGTAGATCTGTCTGCTTCAATTTTAGACCATGTGTCAGTTGAAAATGCGAATGCAAACGAGGACATTGACCACACACCTGGCGACGACCCCGATACTTTTATAACTGATTCAGAAAATTTTAAATGGCAACAGAAAAACGACCCTTCGTTAAATCAGTGTTCGACGACTAACAAAAATGAATTTAATAGCTTTTTCGTTCATGAGAATTTCTTTAAAAAAAACCTCACCGGCGTACTAGTATTACACAATCGATCACGAAAGAAACTAATAATAATGAAAATGACATATGTACTGTTGCCGATTTAATCGTAATAGAGAGTGGAGATCAAATCGAAACGGAAATTTATTATAAGGAAGAAGTTCACCAAATTAGGCAAGCAGAAGAAATTTTACATAATTCAAAAGATTTAAAAGTCCAAATTTATTTACAGAGTGAACACAATATTATGAAAGATTCTCCCATAGTTAACAATGTAACTTCAATTTTCGAATCCTCAAACTATGCAGTCACGCCTGATGAAGAAACTGAATACGAAACCGCGAACTATGCTAAAAAGAATGCAAGTGCCTCGGATAAATATTTGATTGCATCAGCAGACATGAAGGAAGAAAATATAAGACGAAGCATAATTTCTGAAAATAAAGATTCAAAAGTGGATGTCACGACAACAGAAGAATCTTACTCTATTTTCAATAATACAATGCCAGAAACACTTGATGGAAGTTCCGAATCCAGCACGATTGAGTTCAGCGAGAAACAACCTTTTGTTTACGATGAAAATTCTGACTACCTTATAGTCAATGGTTGTGAGAAATCACATGAAATAGCAAACAAAGAACCCGACGTATTCCTTAAATTAAATCATCCTGACAACATGATGTTAGAAAAATGCCAGAAGAAATCTGAGAAGATTGATGAGTTTAGAGATACTAAGGAAGAGACGATCGACGAAAATAAAAATGAAACTGAACTTTCTAAAAATTATGATAAAGTGAAAATAACGGAAACTGTGAGGAAGAAACAGTATACACGTGATGGCTTTCGCTGCATAAACAATACATTTAGTACAGGAAGACGGCGAAAACGAGAAAAAATAAAATTTCTAGGTCATGTAGTAGGATCCGGTATACACGCACCCGATCCAAAAGACCCGACCAAAGTATCAGCGATACAAAACTTAGAAGTTCCCAAGTCAAAGAAAGATGTCAGGAGCATATTAGGTCTTTTATTTTATTACCGATCCTATGTTCCTTCATTCTCCGACATTGATCGTCCATTGATTGAACTTACCAAGAAACGTGCCCATAATGAAGTTACCTGGTCTGAGGATTGTGACAAAGCCTTTTTTGAGTTGAAACAGGTGATCAGTAAATCACCCATCTGTTATTCCCCGAACTTTCAGAGACCTTTCGTTATACATGCAGATGCTTCTTCGTATGCGATAGGCGCTTGTCTATCTCAAAAAGATGAAAATGAACAAGAGCACACCATTGCTTTTACAAGTAAAAAGCTCTCCAAATGCCAAGAGGGTTATGTCACCATCGAAAAGGAAGCCTATGCGGTTATCTTCGCCTTGAAAAAGTTCGAACACTATATTTATGGTTCGCACGTAACTGTGGTGAGCGACCATAATCCTTTGAAATTCCTCACAGACTGTGCACCTCAAAGTGCGCGCCTTCAAAGATGGGCCCTTGCACTGCAGCGTTTTCAAGTCCAAAAAACGTACAGACCGACGTGGGAAACTCTCTAACTAGGCTACATGCCTCACATTAGACTTAATGAAAAAACTTTGAACATTCTTTTTTTTTTCTTCTGTGTTACAAGTCTGCACTTTAAGAACTTTATCCTAGAACTTTAAAATATTAGTATTAGTGTATTTGTGTTATAGTGTATTCTATTTGTTTATTTTCTTTGATATTCTTTAAATGTTTGAATTTTAGTATTAATATGTTTTACTTGTTTGGTTAGATATTTACTAGATATTGATTTGTCTCAAAAGACTAAATCAAATTCTCGAAAGGGGGAGGTGTGAGGACTGCACATGCCTTTTTTTGCTTTAGTAGCACCACCTTCTGGAAAAACGAAAGAGCGCGGCAGTAGAATTTGGAATGTCGGCGGCTAAGAACGTCGTCTGATATATAAGAAACCTGAAGTTATTATGAAAATAGCCGTCAGTGAATATTACCGGTCATAAATATGATTAATCATCTGTGTTTATTTAATGTAGTGTGATGTGTCTGTATCTGTCATCTTTATGTCGTCATATTAAACTTGTGTTCGTCATTAGAACAGCCTGTATTCCATGATAGCACTCCCACATTCAGCAAGGTCGTTACAGCATGATTTTTTTTCTTGTTGTTTAATCCTGTGACATTCCAAAAAATTTCACGTCAACAAAAAATCGTCATATTTTTTTATTTAAGCTACACTGGGTTAGTGCTGTATAAATGCAAAATTTTGTGTACAGTCTGTTACAAAAGTATAATACCACAACATATTTTGTTATTTAGGTAATTAAAGAAATTTTCAATCAAAATAAAGAATATTCTGTGTTAGTACATCAAGTTTTTAGTAAAATGTAGCAATTTGCACAAATGAAATTAATTCGAAAAAAATAAAACATAAATATAACAAAAAATGTCAAAAAGAAGTGTCACAATATGATAGGACAAATTTAGTAACAACATGTTGCTCCACCATTTCTCTGAATAACTTCAAACACACGATTTGGCATAGAGTTAATTAATATTTTAAGGAAAGATTCAGGGATATTGCTCCATTTCTCCATAATGGCCATTTCTGATTCATATGTTATAGGATATATATTTTTTTTTTCATATACTTGGCGAGACCAATAACCCCACAAGTTTTGTATGGGGTTTAGGTCAGAGTTTCGACTTGGCCAAGTTAAAACACCAATCTTTTCTCTTTTAAGCCCCTCTTTTGTTGATTTCGATTGAATGACGGGGAGCATTATCTTGTTGAAACTTTCATTTTTCACCTCCTAAAAGTGGTCCGAAGGGATATCAGACTTCGAAATAGCGTCCGTTGGTAATTGTCCGAGTTCCTTTTCCCTTCAATTCTTTGGAGATCGCATTTTCCTGCATATGAAAATGCACCCCACACCATAACGGAATCGCCTCCAAACTGCCTTACTGAAGAATCGCGAGATCTTTGCTTTAAATCATGCCAGTAGTAATTATTGCCGTCTAGATCATTTTTCTCGCCTGAAAACAATATATTTCTCCATGCAGAGTTCCAGGACATGACATTATTTTCCCACTTAAGACAAGCTTCTTTGTGACATTTCAGTAGTAGTGGTTTACTTTTTTTATTTGCGACGAATAACACCAGCATTAGATTTCAAACTTCGCCACACGGTTGCATGTGATACCTTTTTAGTTATCTGTTGTGCAATTTTACGAGTCGAATGACATTTTTTCGTTGCCAGTTTGACAATTCACCTATTGTAACGATCTGAAAACTTCTTTTTACGACCGGATTTTTTATGCATTCTATACAATTCTTTTTTTACTTAAAACATTATGAACCGCAGTTTTAGAACGATTAAGAATTTTACTTATTTCACGTTCAGACAGCTCACTCCTAGGCATTTTACTAATAAATTCAAAGAATCGGATACAATTCAGAATTTCTGCATTTGATTCTTCTTTTTAAAATTTACAGATTGTTTAGGTTACAGTAATACCTGACAACTTCTAAATGAGAAGTTGTCACGATCGCCTTGTTTAAGTCTACGTAATCTGGCTTGATAAAAATTTTCATTACTTTTTTATTTCTTCTTTTCTCTTTCATTAAGGAAATTTTTCGTAAATTTCATTTTCATTTCGATAACATCGCTTTTTATTGAATTCTTTTATAAATACATTTAAACATTGTAATGGAATCTATGCCACTTCTCTCATCCTATAAAACTTTTTAAAAAAATATTACCAAAAAAAATAGAAAAAACCATTTTTAAAAATGACAACAAACTTTTTTCGCCTTTAAAGCTGAAATAAATAGGGAACTAAAATCCGGTTGCCGAACCACGATCTACAAACATGTTTCGATTCTACCAATGTACTTCAAGTCCTCCAGACTTAATTTTAATACCGTAGATGGAAAATGATGTTACTTTGACGCAATCATATGATTGCTTCCAAATATATATATATATATATATATTTGTAATTTTCGTTTAAAACTCCTTCACGAAGAGCGGCATGTATTCCTGCCGTACAGGCTTCACCAGGTCCTTGTCATTAATTTTTCAACAATTAAATAAGACAAAAATTACCATTAAAAAAACTGATGCCCATAAATTTTAATATGTATGCAGACACTCGTCGCGAAGGTCTTATCCCGCATTATAAAAATGATTTTCTCCTAATTATAAGAAATAAAAAATAAATAAACAGTATTTTGGTCTGAGTACACTTTTTTTTAATTTATAAACATTTGAATTGGATAACATTAAAATATTTGTTTTTAATTTTAACTAAATAATTCTTTGTTAAGATTTACTTAAGATTTAACAAACTGTTTTGCATAAATACGTGTTTTTTGAAGTTTTAACATATTTATCTTCGTTTTAACAACAGTTTCTTACCACTTATGAATTAGTTAAAATTTTCGTAGTCTAATATCTCACTTTTGACGTAGAAAACTCAGACGTTCATGGGTTTTAAGATTTACACATTCAAAAATGATAATAAAGATAATTAAAGTTAAAGAAACATAATAAAAATCACATGAGTATATTCAATGTTAGATATTTTACTTCTGAAAAGGAACTCTGTATGTAAAGAAGCACAATAACCATCGAATTTATTTGTAACATCTAAATCTTCGGATCAGTTGCCCTAATGTCAGCTCTTCATATTATATTTTGAACTAATTTTATATAAAGTTTAAACTGTCTACTAAGAGTTTCAGTTCTTTTGTAAAAATATTACTTTTATTACTTTTATAAAAATATTACAAGTATTTCAATAATTTAAACATTTGTTCACTTAAGTATTTGAAATAATACGCAAAATAAGTTCTGTAAAAACACAATGAAGAATATTAAAATACATGTTTACACATTATTTTTAGTAAACCGTTTACAATATATTAAAATTGCTCTTTTATTTTTCTAAGATAGGAGAAATAAGAATGATAACGTAACATTTAATACCTATTGCTTTTAATAGTAAATTTTAACAATTAAATCCATATACGAATACGGAGACATGTGACAGGATATATTAAAATTGAAATTTGACGTAACAATGAACAATTGTCTCTCTCAACTTTAGAAAACAACAATCAAACTAATTAAATAGCAAAACAAAGATATGTTTTAACAGTACATGTTTGTCTCATTTGCAGAATGTAAGTCATATAGGTATGTTGGAAGAAGAGAAAATTCCTCATATAACGTGGAACTGCTGATATTTTCTTATTTACGGAGGTCGATCCAGAAATAAGGTTCCCATCAAATTTACAAATAGACAACATTGTTTATTTTCATAGAAATTTACATCGTTGGAAAGAAGAAAGTATTTTCTATTTCTCTACATAATCGCCATTTTTTTCAACGCATTTTTGTAGATGGTGCTCCAATTTCTGTATCCAATGTCGTAGAACTCCGCCGCCCAGCCGCTGAGGAAGCGTTTCACGTCATCGTCGCTCCAGAAGCGTTGGGCACCCAAATGTTCCTTTATCTTGGGATTATCACAAGTGATAATGACTTGTTCCCCATGATAAAGGAGCATTTGGGGAACATTGAGGGGGTAACGGGGAGATGACCCCCCCCCCTTAATATATTGTTGATTTCTTTATTTTTCGAGGGGCATATTTCAAATTCTTTGAAATAAGAGTATAATATACAATTAGTGTGAATAGCCTGTGAGCTCAATGTCCTCAGTTTAACTGGGCAGTTTTCTTTTTATTGTATTGAAAGCTACCTAAAAGAAAGACGTCGAAACTTTAAAACGAAGTGACTTTTCTTTCTGCTTATTGTTTTTCCATTTTGTTAATAAAAGTGTATTTTTAATTAACAGTACAGTTAAGAGGAAAAACTTCAAATTTTAGGAATGAATTGGTAAGTTTCTATTGTTTTAAAAAGCCATACAAAAGAAAATTTAAAAAAAAGAAAGCCATTTGTCTGACCCAAAATAACAGCTGCATTTTCATTTATGTATCTGAAAAATTTAGCAATGATTCTGTCAAGAGTACCGGCATTTTTCTGATTGTCTTTTTAAAGATTTATGGGAGAGAATGCACACATATCCGCTGTTGTGATAACCGTATTATTGCATTTTTATTTATTTTACCCGAAACGCCACTATAGATAACACGGGAGAAGCAGGAAAAACCTGCCATTTTTTCAAAAACTACATTTGTCTATCTTTAATGTTTGATATTTCCATCCTGAAAACAAACTTTGTACAAAATGAAGCTCTATAACTATCTATTTGTTTTTTTAACTAGTGAATCTGCACATAAGGGGCTACAAAGTCATCTCATCAAGTTGCAATTTTATTTTGAAATCATTTTATCTAATATTTGAAAGTTTCCAACAGCGTTTTCATTTCTTTCATAACAGTAGACTAAACTTTTTTCAAGAGTTTAACGCTTGCGAATTGTAACGCGAAACACTATTACATGCACCAATGCTGAAGATTTCGAAATTTTCTGTGTTATTGTTTTATTATATTTGGGGGTTTCTTTGAAAATGACTTTGACTCTTTAATTTTATAATCGTAACTAGAGAATTCCATATTTTATTTCTTCTATCTAAAATGTCTAAAATATTCATTTCATACAAACGCATTTGTTCTTGTGTTTAAAACTATACACACACAAACTGCTGGTTCTTAACTAAAAACACTTAACTAAAACTAATGGACTGTATAAAAGCGGATTTATTCACATAACAAACAACAAAAAGTGAGCCATCACACGGCTTATTCTATAAGAACATTTTTTCACATTCCAAAAAACAAGAAGCAAAACAGAACACTAGTGTTGCCAAACGCGGAAAGTAAGAAAAAGAAACTTACATAAATTCAGAGGCAATGAAATCTAGGAGCATGCAGCTTTAGCTTGCTGCAGACGATACTTACATAAACATTCTGGCCCCCGTTGAAATCCCCTGGGATTTCTGGAATTAGTTGCTTACAATTTCTTACTATAATGAAAAAAAAACAATTAATAACACAAACAATTAAAGAAAAAAGAAGTTCTGGACCTGCATGTAAGTATTTTTCATGATAATGTTTAATTATGATCTTAGTCACATGGTGCTTTGATGGTAATAAGATTGGGTGCTTTTCATTCTCCGACAGCTGTGCGTTTCTCAATCTTCATCCTACTCTTAATATTTTGTTATCATCTAAAATTGGACACAAGCACATGAGACTGCTATTTGCAGGTAGCTCTTTTCCAGCTTCTAAACACTGAATTTCCTTACTGAAGTTCACTTGTTGAACTATTCGAACAATGCAGCGTGTTGCGGCTTGAATTTCACTGCTTGATAAAAAGGATGTATTTCTTTCTACACGTGTTACCTTTGAATTGGAGATGAATCTCAATATCCAAGCAAATATGCGTTGCAACTTGGAAAACGAAGATATTTTTGATATAATATCAAGTTCTTTTACAGTTTCAGAAGCTACAAATGATAAGGTTTTACGTGCTTCTGGTAATTCTTCTTCATTTATGGGAATTGGTTCATGCACGGGAACCTCACTGCTTCCTAACCATAGTGGGCCATTCCACCACAAGTCATGGGACAGTAGTTCTGCAGGAAGTAACCCACGTGATGCACAATCAGCAGGATTTTCTTTTCCGTCCACATGGTTCCAATTCTCAGCTGGTAAAATGTGTTGTATTTCAGATACTCTGTTGGCTACAAAGACCTGCCATCTTTTAAGATTTGATCTTAGCCATGACAATACAATTTGTGAATCACTCCACGCGTGCACAGAATCGGGTTTTATATGTAATGCAGCTCTGACTGCCTGTATTAAGTGTGCCAGTAATACTGCAGAACATAATTCCAGTCTTGGAATTGGGACAGGTTTTAGTGGTGCTACGCGAGTTTTAGCTGTTAAAAGTTTCACATCAATGTTAGAGCTATCACAAGTTTTAACGTAAATAACTGCTGAATAACTCTTTTCTGACGCATCACAAAATCCGTGAAGTTCACATCGAGAATAATTAGACAAGATTACTTTTCTAGGTATATGCAATTTAAAAGTTTGACTTCTTGGCACAAAATTGTCCACTTTTGGTCAATAATTGCTGGTACTGGGTCATCCCATGATAATTGTAATTTCCACAGTTCTTGAAGGATCATTTTAGTTAGAATCACAAAAGGTGCAATCCACCCCAATGGGTCGAACAGCGTTGATACAAATGACAGAATAATTCTTTTAGTAGGAACACCTTGATAAATTTATATCACTGAAATTACAATTGAACATATCATTATCAGGATTCCATCCCACTTCTAGAACTTTTGTGGCCTTATTGCCCACTACACTATGTATATTATCGTTAATTGTGTTTGCTAACCCAGCATTTTTCAATAGTGATGGTTCATTTGTGGACCATTTATGTAGCTCAAACCCCCCTTTTTTAGCATTTTTTGCAAATCAGATATCAATTCAGTACCTTCCTGACTATTCTCAACACCAGTTAAAACATCGTCGACATAGAAATCTCTTAAAACTACAGTCTTTGCTTTTGGGAAATTAAGACCCTCATCAATTGCTAACTGACTCAATGCTTTAGTTGCAAGATATGGAGCAGCAGCAGTTCCATACGTGACAGTATTTAAGCGAAAGACTTGTATTTGTTTATCTGGACTATCTCTCCATAATATTCTCTGAAAATCCCTATCATTGTCATGAATTTTTACCTGCCTATACATCATTCTTATATCAGCTGTTATGGCAATATTATGAAATCTAAACCTTAATAAAATGCAAATTTAATCATCTTGTATTTTGGGACCTACCATTAGAGTGTCGTTTAAAGAAACGCCTGTTGTTTTAGCACTCGCATCAAAAACTACTCTTAATTTGGTAGTTAAACTAGAATTGTTTAAGACGAAGTGGTGTGGGATGTAATAATGTTTAGTTTCTAATTCACGATCTGTATTCGAAACAAAGTCCATGGGGCCCAGAGATAAATATTCTTTCATAAATTGAATATATTGGTTGTAAATTTCTGGCATGGATATTAGTCTTTTCTCAAGATAAAGAAATCTTCTGTGCGCCATTTGCGTGAATCACCTAAAATATCTCGATCCTGTTTGAATGGTAATGCGACTGAATAGCGGCCTGATTTTTCTCTAAAATGAGAACTCTCAAAATGTTTTTCACAATGTTTTTCTTCAACTGTTAAAGGTTGCACATTTGGAATTTTTTCTAATTCCCAGAATGAATTTGCTAACTCGTCAGTTTTTGTACTTAAATGATTTACATGTACTGAATTAGTTGCCAGCGTTTCAAAATTTGTAGTACCTGAAATTATCCACCCAAGTCTCGAATTTAAGGCAAATGAGTGCAAAATGAGTTTAAGGCAATGTTAGGTTCACGTTTGACAATTTCACCAGTCATTAAATGCATAAATACATTTACACCAAATAAAATGTCAATTTTTATAAAACAATGGATCAGCTAACACTAAATCACTGAAATTATCGCAAATGACTGAAGGTAAAGACACATAGGGAATATTATCTGTCACTTTATCCATTACGAATGCTGATGTTGATACTCTGAGATCACTTTTGAAGTGAGAAGTGAATAATAAATCGACTTCCTCATTACTCACAGTATTAAATGTTCCCAAACATGACACAGAAATAAAACTATCTTTTACCTTTAATCCTAATTTGCTTACACATTCTCTAGAAATGAATGACTTCTGGGAGCCTGTATCACATAAACATCTGTATTTTACAAACTCTTCTTTACAATTTTGAACTTTTATTAATGCGGTACACAACAGAATATGACTCTTTTGATTACTCTTTGCGTTTGATTCATAATGAGAGGCACAGACTGTAGACGAAACATTATCACTCACTGACTCAACTTTTTTAGGGATAAATTCTTGTGCGTGTGCGGACATACTATTCGTCTGTGTCTTATTCCTTGAATTGTTTACCATGTGCAAAATACTATGATGTTTCTTAAAGCAATGATGGCACGTATTTAGACTCTTACAATTATTGAGAAAATGCATATTAGATAGGCAATTGAAGCAATATTGATTATGTTTTACGAAATCTACTCGTTGTTGAACAGGCAAATTAAGAAATTTCGAGCATTTAGCTAAACTATGTTCTTCTTTACAGTAACCACAACTCAAAGTAGTTACAAAAGCATTACTCTTATTTGGAAATACAGATTTAGGTACCTTATTTACCATTAACTTGCTATTTTGAAGAGTTCTTGCATAATTCTTAAGAAATTCAATTAAGTTCTTAAGTTTCGGAATTTCATTGCTTTTAAGTTGACGTTCCCACCACAATTTTGTAGAAGGATACAATTTTTGCAAAGTTAAATAAGTCATTAATGTATCACCAAATTTGTCAATGGTTTGGTTCAACACTTCTAACGAGCAAATAACTTCATTAATGTTATCAACTAGATTTAAAATAGCAACAGCTGATTCTGTTTGAATTGATGGTAAACTTAGAAATCGTTTAATATATGCAAATATTTGTTCTCTCTTATTTGAATATCTTTCGTCTATCTTTCGTTTCCATGCAATTTCAAAATTAGAATTCGAAATTTGAATAGACTGAATGACGCGATACGCTTCACCTTTTAATGAAGCCTTCAAATACTGCAATTTTTGAGCATTAGATATAATCGTATTACTGTTTACGCACGCATTGAAAAGATCTTTAAACGCTATCCATTCAGTGATATTGCCTCCAAAAGTAGGTAATGATAACCTAGGTAATTTAATATTCTCAAAAATGTTTTCGGAAATTACACTATCAGATTTATTTTCACTTTTATTTAACTTCGCATTTTTGATTTTCAATACTTTTTCACCTTTAAATTTCTACAAATCAATTTTATCTGAAATTTCCTGTGCGGTATCTATCTCACTCTCTAATTGTTTAGACTCTGTAATTAAACTTTCAATTTCCCTATCAAGTTTTTTTAGTTCCGTTTCTTTCTGTTTTAACAGTTCAATATTTTCTTCTAATTCTGATAAATGAATCTCACCATCTGCGATTATACTTTCTATTTTCTTAATATAATTCGTTACACTTCTCCGTAGAGCAGTTCTTTTCGTTTTAAAAGTTGTTAGTTCACTCATTTTTACTTAAATCAAACCCAAAACTAGTTCTAAAATATGTTAATACGAAATTCAGTTTAAATCTAAACTATATTCTCTTCACAATTCTACAGTTTTCAATAGCAAATTATTTTTACATACGAAATATAATGTTCAAAGTTAACTTACCTCACGAGCTGAGGTAATCTTTCGCTACAAAACGACATCATGTTAGTTGAGAAAAATGTTCGATTCTACACTTTTTTTTTCTTTCACTAGCGCTCCGGCTAGACTTGTACCAAGAATGTTATTGCGTTTCTAACTATACACACACAAACTGCTGGTTCTTAACTAAAAACACTTAACTAAAACTAATGGACTGTATAAAAGCGTATTTATTCACATACCAAACAACAAAAAACGAGCCATCACAAGGCTTATTCTATAAGAACATTTTTTCACATTCCAAAGCAAAACAGAACTACAGCGCCTAGAATACATAGTGTGGAAACCGGCTACAAAATAGTACTAAAAAATTGTATCCAATAAATGTACAACGTTGCTGTAAGTATTAGGATGGGTTCGCAGCGCCATCTGCTAGCTCTTGACATTGTATTAGAATGTTTCGGCTGGTGGTAAGTATTTTAAATACTTAAATTATATCATTTTCTCCTCTGACTTAGTGATTTTTATGTTTTTTTTTTAATTATGAAAGCATGGCTAAAAAACGTGATACGCTTTTTTTTTGTCTCTAGTTGCAACATTATCGTAGGCTTCGTAGGAGCACCGTTGCACATTTATAGGCTACAACTTTTTAGCACTTTTTAAAGCATTACACCATTTGCCGGTTTCCACACTATGTATTCTAGGCGCTGTAACAGAACACTGAGTGTTGCCAAACGTGGAAAGTAAGAAAAAGAAACTTACATAAATTCAGAGGCCATGAAACCTAGGAGCATGCAGCTTTAGCTAGCTGCAGACGATACTTAAATAAACATTAGAGAATTCCATATTTTATTTCTTCTATCTAAAAGATCTAAAATATTCATTTCATCCCAACGCATTAATAAATAGTTTGAACAATTACTTATTCTCAAAATATTTCCTTAATTATAGATAAATTTACTGTTGAATTTTTTTTAATGTGATTACGAGTATTTGAGACTTTTCCTTAACTTTTTTAATTGCTGTGCTATATGTATTATCCCACGTTAGCTTCTGATTTAAGTCATTTGATATAAGTAAGGTTTGTTCTTCAAAGTGTAAATGAAATTCTAAGATTAAATTGGATTAAGTTCGAATACTTTGTTCTACCACGTCCATTAAAAATTACAATAAATTCATTTCTCGAGTTATTACTGGTATCTATATATATATTACGCTATCGTACGTGGCACAGAAATCGCGATTATTTATCATTTTCTGATCTCAACGAGGGGTTTGTTTTCATTAATTTGCGAATATTAAGAAAAGTATTTGAGGTATCGATTTAAAAGTCACCACACATATGTAGAAAAATTTTTTGCATCTGAAAATACAATTTTTTTTAACTTGGTGGGTAAATATTCGTATTTATTTTTAAAAACTAGCTTTCTAAACAGGAAAGAAAATAAAGTGCGAAATCAAACCAAGAAACGCGCCATTTTGTTATTAATTAAAACATTAACTCCATTGTTGTACCTTATGCAGTTTAACCTCATTGTTGCCCGCATCGTTATGACATAAATGTTACGGATGCACCTATTTGTTATTTATAATGTAGATTGAGTAATAACAAATAAATAATAATAAATGAACAAAATAATCTTATTGGGTGGAGAATTCCTTCAAGTCAATCCTACCTGTCATTTTTAGAAGTTCAAGATCACTAACATAGTTTTAAGTTGCATAAAGCAGAGAAGATTTTACATTATGCAACTTACAGAAAATATGCGTGCCCTTCAAACAGAGAGAGAGTTAGCAAGCTGGCTGTTACAGGTTGGCGAATGTCAAAGTGGGGAAACTATTAAGTTGCCCCCAATTTGCTATCCAGACATACAAGATCCAGTGCAGCAACTTTTTAGTAACATTGATTTTTTAACGGTGACACCTCAAACGCTTGCTTAAAGGAGCCATACTAACAGTGACAAACAATTTGTCTATTGAAATTAATAATATCTCTAAAATTTACAGTTGTGTATATAAAGACCTTTTCGATGCAGAAAATTTAAAAAAAAGATAAAAATATTTTCTTAATTGTGAATGGTGTAGATATTTTCAATATAATATGTATACACTTTTTTTAATTTTAAAGAGTATCCAGCAACTATTGTGTGCATGCAAAGGTTTTTATATGTGCGATACTGAAAAAATACCTCTGTTTTCATATTTCTAAATGGTATCCATATTTTATGACATGTATATAGTTTCTATTTTAAAGTACCCAGTCCTAAGTGGAGAAATTTTTATGTATGATATTTATACATATAATGCTGAAATTCGTGTATTCTAATATGCATATAGTATTTAAAATAATAGACACTACAGTGCAGATACTCTGCGCGGGATCGGCTAGTTACTCTATATTGTTGAAAAGTTTATCTCCACAAAATTTACAAACGATTAAAAAAGATATTAGTCATTCAAAACTTTTTCAGGATCCCAAGATATTAACAGATAAAAAATGAGTAATTCTGCACAGAGCAAAGAAATTTGATGCGACCAGTCGAGCTCTGTGCACGATAAATGACCGCTAAACGTACACGTCTAAAGAGATCTATCTATATCGAACACTGTCAGATTTTCTCAAATGAAACTAAAAAATATTCCACAAAAAGTCAAAAACTTATGCAAATGAAACAATATATCAATAGCTATTAAACTGAAATATATGACAAAAGATTAAAGAGTTATTCAAATTTTACAAAAAATTAAAGGGTTATCAAATATCAATAGTTAAAATATTTGTTATACACTGCTCAAAACAATTAAAGGATATTGCAGTTTTAGGTGGATTTTGTATCTGGGAAACTTTTTAGCTGATTGATACATGGTCGACAGACATAGTAGGTTATATGAGAACAAATTACACATGTTTGGCAAAAAAAAATGCATTTTATTGCGCATTTGTGTACAAAAGGGAAAAAAACACAATTTGTGCATATGAGAAAAAAAGAATAAGAAAAGGTGTTTTCTTCAAAGAAAATCTCCGATTGCTGCAGCGTAAGGGACTACAATAGGTCTGAGGATCTCATCCCTATATCGGCGACCAGTCAGAGCTCCATCTCGAATGATGTAGAGGTCAGTGCGCCCGTCAATGGAGTTGCCACCATACACCAACACTCCTCCACCGCCAAATCTGAAACTTTCGTGCACGAACGCAGGATTATTCCTACTGCCACGGTCCCTCCAGATGAAAATACGCCTATTATCCGGATGCACAGAAAAACGGGACTCGTCAGAAAACAGAATATTGCTCCATTCATTTTTCCTCCAGTTGAAATGCTCGGTTGCCCACTCCCTGCGGTCGCGACGATGCCTTGATGTTAATCTAACACATACCATCGCTCGGCGAGCATACAGACCTACAGCATGGAGCCAGTTTCGGACAGTCTGAGTTGAAATCGTGGTGCCTGTAGCCGAGCGAATGTGTTGTTGGAGAAGAGTAGCGTTCATGTTTCGGTGTCTCCGAGCTGTTAACTCTAAATACCGATCTTCATTGGGCGTTGTTGCCCGTCTACGACCTTGCCCTGGTCTTCGGCCTGCACATCCACTCTCCAAAAACCGGTTCCAGATCCTGGAAATGACACTTTGTGACACTCCAATGGCTTGCGCTACTTCGGCTTGAGTTTGGCCCCCTTCTAACCTACCAACAATTCTCCAAGCTTCTGAATCTGTCAAATGACTTCGCTGAGACATCGTACTCATCTAAACAAAGCAATCACTGAATGCCGATCATCCTTGTCTTCATTCTCTTTTATCCAGTTGAAAGTCAAATTTCATTCGCTGCCGCTGAAGCGACGTTTTTGACGTCGAACTCAAAATTTGCATACTCCACAGTTTGAAAACCAGAAAAATTTGCATTTGTGATTCTCTTCTTCTATTTTCGGCAAAAAAAATTTCGTTTATATCTTTATTTTATATAAAACTTCAAATATCTTTTAATTGTTTTGAGCAGTGTATTTTGTATTTAATATGAGAATGAAAATAAGTTTTTGAAAAATACAATAAGAACATTAAAATACACATTTACATATAATGTTTAGTAAAAGATCTAAAATCCTATATATTATTTCTGTTGTCAACATCTTTTCCAAGCAAATACGAATCGCAGAACAATAAATGAGATACCATATGAAAGGTTTTGAAGCGGCTTCTGACATAGTACACTCACATTTCATTAAAACATGTATTTTGATTAAAAATTGGAAGTAATTAAAAATTAAATTGACATTACTTTCATAAATGAAATGAAAGGTTTTCCTCAAATTAGTGTTGCCACAAAAATAAAATACCGCAACACGCACACAAACATATATATAAACATATGATACAGTCAATATGATTAATCCGGACATTATTAATAATAACCGGTTATTATTAATACACACACACACACACACACACACACACACACACATATATATATATATATATATATATATATATATATATATATATATATATATATATATATATATATATATATATATATATATATATATACAGTAAGCCCACTAAACTCCCTCTCCACCCTCTTAACTTTGGAACGGCTGCTCATGAAGGTGGTGTCTAGGTATAGTAAAGTAGGCATGCGCGACTGAATGAAATCACCGACGGCGTCACCTGAAGGAAATCTGCGGAGTTAGCATTCCTATCTAGAAAACGGAAAGAAATAGGAAAAAAAGCGATTTGTAGAGCATCATCAATTTAGTACGAAAAGACACCTTGTGGACATTAATGCGAAGAATAGAACGGTTAAAACGCGCATTTGTTTTTTCGTGATTTACTACATTGTGAAATGACAAAATGATCTTAGAAAGAAAAAAACAACTAGTTGAAGCAATAAACCTTTATTTGAGATGTAAATTATTCTCACAGTCAGCTGCAATGTACATTTGGATCCTTTTGTAAATTTCACGTTCAAATTTTAAAAAATGGCTTTTAAAAACATTCGAAATGACAATAAGAGTTCTCAGAATATTATAGATTGGGGAGTTGCTAAAAGTTACAAATGAACTTAAAGTTTTAGATTAAGAGTTGGAATAAGATCATTATAAATATACGTAATATTACTTTTAAAAGGACTTTAAATAGGAATAAATGTTATTAAGAATTAAGGAAATAATGACTATGTCTGAAGTTAGATTAATTTAAAGGAATAATGCGAAATAAAATTTTTATATAACATATATATATATATATATATATATTCAACACTGGCGCCCGGCTAATGAAAAAATACTGAAACATCTAATTAATACGGCATGCACATTTAGATTTATGAAAGTGGAATCTATCGACTTTTGATAGGAGCAGAGATGTAATCTATAAACATTAGATAGTCGTGTTTTTAGGGTTTCGTTCATCGTATGAGAACCTATTACTCCCGCTTCGTTGTCTGTCCGTCACAGAGCCGGTTCTCAGAAACTATGTAACTTACAGTCATGAAATTTTGTGTACTTATAGCTAAATACCTATTATGAAGCTCAAAATCATAAAATTTGAAAAAATCGTATTATTTTAATATATATAGATAAAAATAACCAAAATTCTAACAGCCTTTCCTATTAAATTTAAACATTTTTCGTTATAGCAGTTATCAATAATTATAAATCCACAACAAAAGTCTTTCTAAATAATTATTTTTCTGTTGAAAGATTTCCACGTGAAAAATGAAAATGAAATAAAAAGTTTCATCAATTGAAAAAAATATTAATATGACGTCATATTGGTAATAAAACTGAAATTTTCAAACATTTCTCAATAATACAAGGAGTATGAGTATGTGGAAATACAGAAAGCAGCTTAATATGACGTCATTAGAGAATTATAAAGAAAATTAATCTGACGTCTAACATTTTGATGATCTCTATACAACATGTTTAATTTTGAAATTGATTTTTTTTAATATCGCATTTTGTCCATGTGACAGTCATTATTATGACAGAGTATAATAGACCGGTAAGTTTTTCCTTTATAAAAAACATGACTTTTTTTTTCTTCTTTCTTGCATAAGATATTTTCCCAGCCGGCGCAGCATGTGACTTACGATACCGAAATTTTTTTGCCACGATCTTGTTAATCTGTTTCCCGTGTTATCATTTTCCTTATTCCCCGTCGCAATTTGTCCGCAGAAAATTGTAATGGAGACTGGAGTTATTCTCAATCGTACCACAGGAGAATTAAGGGATTAGTGTTTTATTGTACATAATTAACTGTCGAAAAGTACGCCGAGGAGAAAATGCGATATTATAATTCGGATTTTAGTATTTTTAGCAGGGTGAAATTTTGTGTTTTTTCGTTATGTGTTCTTGCAGTATTTTTCTTGTCAAAATTTTTTTGAAGCGCTATGGTACTGTTTGAATTTACGTATTAAAGGAAATCGATTCACAGCGGGCTCGTTTTTGTTGGTAGAAATGTCTGTGTAGTATCATAATATGCCGAGATATTTTACACAAGAAACAGTAAACTAACTACACAGAAGATATAAATCAAAATACAGCAGTAGATGTTGAAGTACGATTATCAGAAATGTTTCGGCAAGAGGGATATAACTTTTGTTATTTAAATAAAAAAGAGTGGCTTTTTCTAATTATGGTATTGTTCTCATGTCGACATAAAGGTGGGGGTGTGGGAATAGAAATGCATTGAAGAATTTCAACAGATTTTGTTACATGACATGGTCCATATCTGTGACAAATTACACTGAAAAATCTTATGGCCGTTTCTACTGAATGTATTACTTAGTTCGTTGGCTATGGCGTCCTCGTTAGGGCTACTGCAGAAGGAGAATCTTGTTAAGGGACCGCTTCACTGAAACTCTCCGATCGCGAAATCCCATGTTAACCTATGGGAAAACTCCGAAGCGCGATGACTCATTACCTAATACAAGTATTAAAATGCGGTTTTTACCATCAAAAAGTAGACATCAGATGCCGACATTGTGCGTTTTTAACAAATGTCTCTTTAAATTTTAGCTTTTGAAAATTCCCTCTGAACTTTGAAATTTCCACTTGATAAAAAATTGTCATATTTTTATAGATATTTAGAATTAACGGAGACAATTTTTAAAAACACACAACGCCAGTATGTGATGTCTACTTTCTGAGGGTGTAAACCATATTTTAAAAATTTTAGTAGGTAATGAATCATCGCGCTTCGGAGTTTTCTCATAGGTTAATATGGGATTTCACGATCGGGGAGTTTCAGTGAAGCGGCCCCTTAAGGATCTATTTTAGTCACTCGATGTCCTCAAGCTAATGCTAAAGCGAAAAGCAGAGTTAACAACAACAACAATAATAATAATAATAAATGTACTGTTTATCGATCACAAGAATAGCTCTCGCCGAGAAGTCTGCGCCTGTCTGTTGCTGTGGAAACAAGACTCACTCCATTTTCGACAGGGGAAACCAGAAGATAGGCATTCACATTAGTTTACTGAACGCTTTTATTATTATTGCTTTTTTTTTTTTTTTTTTGTAATTATTTTAATCGATTCATCGAGTGAAAGAAAACTGTTTCATATATTATTTATATGATAATATTTAGATTATACAAATGAAAATAAAATATGAATCAATATGAATTAATCATGAAATTTATTACTGTAAAAATGAAATTAAATTAACTTAATAATTGTTTAAAAATTAATATTTTCATAACCATTAATAATTATCAATGACTTTAAATTATTGATACAATGACCTAACTTCAGTGATTATTATAGATTTCAGTATGTATTTTCAAACAATTTGCAAGGACGGAAAATTTTTTTTATCATTAAAAATATAAAAAATAATAATACCTTCTAAACTTTTAGAATTTATTCAAGCATGTGAAAATTCTCTGAATCACTCTCAGCAGTCTCGGTTTCTTCTGAATCAGAGTCGTCGGTATTAATGTTAAATGACAGTTTGTCTAATAGATCCTCTAACAGTCCATCTTTTTCCCAGTAATTATTTTCAACGTTTTCCACGTGTTTGCAATGCGCTGCCCATTCTGCCGAAGTAACCTCAGTGATAGCTGTTTGAAGTAAAGATTTTAGATTGTCCAAACTTAAATCACCAGTAACATTTCGTTCTTTTACTTTTCTTTTTACAGAGGACCACGCAAATTCTATTGCGTTTAGATCACAATGATAAGGGGGGAGTCGTAGAACTTCATGTCCATCTTTTTCTATTAAATTATCTATTTTATAGACGATTTTCTTTGGACGATTGCTGTCTATAAGAGAGAATAGTTCCGCTTTCCGCATTTGTTCGTCGCAGTATATTTTGTTGTTTTTCAGCCAGTCAATCATAACTTTTTTTGTAGAATACTTTGCAGGAGTGAGGTTTTCAACAGTTGTATGATACGGAGCATTATCCATACATACGACACTGTTTGGTTGCAAATTTGGAAGAAGTTTTTCCAACACCCATTTTTTGAAGTTTCCATAGTTCATTTGCCCGTGATAGTCACCGCTTTTTGTCGATGTTTTATATACTAGTTGAGCATCCGTAAGAAAACCTGTTGATGATCCAAAATGAACAATTATAAGTCTATTTTTCGCATTAACATTTGCTGTAACTCCCAAAACTGTGTCGTCTTGCCAACATTTTTTAAATGTCAAGTTGCTGTCGACTCAAGTTTCATCAATATAGACAATCGGTCGTCCAGTGTTCCTATGACGTCTCATTTCTCTCAAATATTTGTGTCTCCAAAAAACAATATCTGGCCTTTCCATGAGAACTTTTCTTTTATTCACGCACTTTTTCCATCGAAAATTCATTGAATGTAAGACTTTGCACAATGTGTCTCATTTCCACGAAAATCCAATTTTTTCTTTCAACACGGGTAATAATTTTCTGAGAGATGGTACTTTTCTTTCTCTTATATAAAAATCTTGAATCGTTTGACGTATAACGCACTTGTCAAAGTCATCTATTTCGCAGTTCCGCTCACTAGGTCTGTTACGATGTTTACCAGGTGATATTAAATCTGTCGATGAGCCCAATCCAGAAACTTCATTTCTTATTTTTTTATTGTATCTTCAGAAATTCCACTTGCTCGGGAAGCTCGTTTCAGAGCTTGTGGGAGCGGAATTAAAACATCTTTAGATGAAGCTTCACTTGAACAAAATTCCGCAACATTATATATGATTTTACGTGCTTGCGATTTCAAGATTTCACCTTTTCTAAACTGAAAGGGCATCTTTCCAGTTTAACAAATTAGCAAAATTATTTAATCAAATGGGAACAAATAATTTTAAAAAAGCAAAAGCAAAATTAAATCAAAAATAAGATAACGCAACTGCTATAGATCCGAGAAGACGAATGACGTGATCTAACTTTTTATTCCGCCAATTCCTCACACGCGTATTCCCCATTCGAAATGGACCGGTCTTGTTACTATAGCGACCGCCACTAACCAGACTTTATGGCGGGAGCTATTATTGTGGTCGACAAACAGTACAAACATTAATAATATTTATTACTGGCTGATCCGTCCAGCATTGCCCGGTTCTATCAAAAATTAATACGAAGCGCGAAATCACTCTAAAAATCGCTGCACGTAACTCTGGTTAACCCTTTAGTATTTCTGAAATTAGAGAGACAGACCCCGAAGCGGAAATAAATTCAATACCACCTCCTCAAATGTCTGGGTCATTTGATTCAGAGCGGGTCAGTGTTTGGCCAAAATTAAGAAAATTTACCATTCGATTTTCAAAAAAAAATTTATTTGAACTTGAATGGATGAATAGAAAATATTTTATAAGGAAAAAAATAAAATTAGTTTCTGTAACAATAAACTATAGTTTAATACAACAATGCAATGTAAAAAGTACTAAAACAGTGGAAGATATTTTTCTTGTGGTGAATTTTTGTTTCGCATTTTAGTTAAAGTCTGAACACCCAGAATGTAGGTCGGAAGTTTAATCTCGTAGGAAAGCACCAGGAAATATTGCGCAATTTTCGAAAAACAAGACCAAGGATAACCACGAAATAGTACTATAATCTTTCATTGTTATAATAAATAGATATAAAATGCTGTGAAATGAAACAAAACAACTTTACATTATGCATCCTAACACTCATAGCATGCAGAAATAAAGCCATCTCAGCATTTGGTGAAGACTGGACAGTGAAACATAACTAGCGAAAAATATTTTTAAAGAAATGACCTGTGTTAATTATCAATAATGCTGGAGAGTATGGGTAAAACTTTCCTTGAGGTCCGCTGAACTATTAGAAACCTATATCAATTGGTGGTGATAAAGTGGAAGCGACCTGCTATAAAATGTATTGGTTGCACGTCACTATACAAAAACGATATACAATACGCGGCCTACTATATTTACTATACCACTATTTCTAAACAATACTAACCATACTATCACATAAAACAATACTGTCAAATACAACAATACACACTTACAGTTTGGCGATAGTTTTTTGTTATGAAAAGAGGTCGACGGGATAATAGAGAAGTAAATTTGGAAATATAAGAGATTATATATGAAGGGGTTAGAATGATAGAGGACTAAGTGAAAAAAAAATTAAATCGAGATAACCATATTTTTATTGAATGTATATTAATTTCTATTCAACGAGCCAGTCAAATAAATCATAGTTTACTTAGCTAGAAATCGCTAGAGGGCAAAAGAAGTTGTACCACTCAATAAAACGGCGATAGAAGTTTCACAAAACCCTTCAATTCTCAAATCCCTAAATTGTGACTTACTCCACTGTCATTCTAACCCCTTCATATGGTACTTGATGCCGTATAGTGGTGCCGTTGCGAACATTGTATATAATTACATAATTTGATCTCACTCCACTAATTTCCTGTAACAATAAACAATGCTTCAAATAACAATGCAATGTAACAAGTACTAAAACGATGCAGAACAATTTTTTTGTTTTGAATATCCGTTTCACATATTAGTTAATATTCTGACATCCAGAATGTCGGTAGGAAACTCGATTTCGAAGGAAAGCATCAGGAAAGATTTTGCAATTCTCGGAAAGAAAAAAACATGGCGTAAGATAACCAAGAAGTAGTAATATAAACTTTCATCTATACTAATATTATAAAGAAGTAACGTATATTTTGTTTGTTTGTAGGGGGTAATCACTGGAACTACCGAATCGATTTTAAAAGTGATGGTGGCAAATTGATGAAGACAATCCCTTCTCCAACCTACACTGTAAAAAATGATGGATGTTTCTTATTTTATGAAAATATACTATAACCACGAACGAAAATATAATATAATCATCTGAGTTATCCGAAATTCCGAATAGCGTGTTCCATTGTCTTTTGAATCCTCAGTAACCAATACATTTTCAAAATTTAAAGAATTATTTATAAAAACAAAGTATTTTTCGCTGCCCGTATTTTTCAGAAACGTATAGTGTATTAATTAGTGTCCTCAGCCTGGAATACCTGTTTTTCGAATGCTATCCATTCTCAAGTAAACATTTTCATGCTCAAAAAATATGTTTAATAGACAAACATGCAAAATTAACAGGGTTAACAATTACATTAAAATTAAGATTATTTCTTTACTGTTTCATGTATAAATTAACTTATGCGGCTGAAAACGTTTACTTGAGAATGGATGACATTCGAAAAACAGGTATTCCAGGCTGAGGACACTAATTTATACACTATAAAAACCCATCGGAAACGTTTCTGAAAAATACGGGCAGCGAAAAATACTTCATTTTTATAAATAATTCTTTAAATTTTGGAAATGTATGGATTTCTGGGGATTCAAAAGACAATGGAACACGCTATTTGGAATTTCCGATAATTCAGAAGATTATATTATATTTTCGTTCGTAGTTATAGCATGTTTTCATAAAATAAGAAACATCGGTCATTTTTTACAGTGTAGGTTATATTTTATGTCGGTGCCTCTAACCCCAGGAGGCTGCAGGAGCGAAAAACGTTCTAAAATTGCAATTTTTGTGACACTGAAGGGATTAGAAATTTGAAATTGGGCAAAGGCACTTACTTATAAGATATATATGCTCTCTAAAAAAAGTTTCTAAACAATTAGAAATTTAAAAGTGTAATATAAGGGAAGAGTTTTCTAAAAACATACTCAATTACGATTTTTATAAAATTGTTAAGGACAGAAACTTGAAATTTGACATGGCTGATACTTTTTAAGACATACATAGACGTACATACACAGAACAGTTTTTTTAAATCGAAATTTAAAAAGGGTGAAGTAGTAAAAAAACTTCTAAATTACAATTTTATTATATACTGACAAGATTAGAAATTTCAAATTTGGCTTGGCGGTTACTTTTAATAAACAAATGCTCGTTAACAATGGTGTGTAAAGAATTTCGAAATTTCAAAGGGTGAACTGACAAGACAGCGTTTTAAAAGCGTTCTAAATTACGATTTATATGGAATTGTTAGGGATAGAAACTTGAAATGTGGCATGGCTGTTGATTTTATGCCATAAATGGTCGCACAGAAAAATTTGAAAAAAAAAATCGAAATTTAAAAGAGTAAAATGCGCGAAAAGCGTTCTAAATTGAAATTTATATGGAGTTGTGCAGGATAGAAACTTAAAGTTTGACATGGCTGTTGCTTTTACGACGTAACTTTTTGCACAGAAGAGTTTAATAAAAAATTAAATTTAAAAGTGTGAAAGCACGAAAAGCATTCTGAAAACGTTCGAAATCCTGATTTATTTGGAACTGTCAAATTTCGCATGGCTGTTACTCACGTAAATGATCACCCAGATCAGTTTACTAAAAATTCGAAATTGAAATGGGCAGAAGCAAAAAAATTGTTCTAAAATTGCATTTTATGTGGTATAGCTGGTATAGAAGTTGCGTATTTGGCATGGTAGTTACTCTTAAAATGAAAATGTTCGCTAAGACCTGTTTCTAAAATACTCGAAAATTAACAGGCTGAAATCAGCGGAAAACGTTCTACATTATTATTTAATTAGATTTATTCGGGTTAGAAACTTGATATTTAGTAAAGTGGTAACTTTTAAGATGCAGACGCTCGGTATAAACAGTTTATTAAAAATTTGAAATTTAAAGGTGTAAATGAACGGGAAAAGTTATAAATTATGGTTTATACTAAATTGTTAGGGATTGAAACTAAAAAATTTGAAATGGCTGTTTTTTTGTAGACGTAAATGCTCGCACAGAACAGTTTTTGCAAAATTTGAATTTAAAAAAGGTGCAGAAGCAAAAACTTTTTTAATTTGTGATTTTAGTGATGCTGCTGGTATAGAAAGTTGAAATATGGCATGGTGCTATTTTTAAGATTTCAGTGCTCGCAATGAACGGGTTTGTAAAAAAAAAAAAAAAAAAAAAAAAAAAAACATCTGAATTTAAAAGAGTGAAATCAGTTGGAAAAGTTCTAAAAACATTCTAAACTATCATTTATCTGAAATTGTTAGGGATAGAAACTTGAAATTTTACATGGCTGTTACGTTAGAGACACAAGTTCAAATTTTATCTCAGTCCATTATAGTTCAAGATTGAAAAGCAGTTGTACAGGTCTGTTCAATATGGACTTTTCAGTCTTAATTTTACAGGCTCTCACCTTGCCATCTCTTCCAGGAAATATTTCTATAATTTTACCTAAACTCCAGAAATTTCTGGGTAATTTATCATCTTTAATTAAAACAACATCATTTATTTTAAATTGGGGAAGATTGGTTTTATTTAAACTTTGGTGGGCTGACCTCAAATTTAATAAGTATTCATTCTTCCATCTAGACCAAAACAGCCGCATCAATTTTTCCCGATAGTTAAAGGCTTTAAGCAATTCTTTCCTAGAAGAGAAATTAGAGTCAAGGTGAAGCCGTACGGGGGGGAGAGAAGATATTCTTCTCCCTATTAAAAAATGGGCAGGAGTTAATGGTAGGGGGTCCTGCCTTTCATCACTTATGTATGTCATGGGTCTGGAGTTCACCATTCCTTCAACCTCAATAAGTACTGTATGCAACTCATTAAGGGTCAGAGAAGATCTGCCCAATGTCTTCCGCAGCGCAGTTTTTACAGACCTTACCATTCTTTCATAAAATCCGCCCCACCAGGCGGCCCTTTCCACTATATACTTCCATTTTATGTTATTGGAAGCAAAAAATTCTTTCACCTCTGGATGAGTCACTATAGTCCATAGTCTCTTAAGTTCTATTTCAGCGCGTTTAAATGTTCGTGCATTATCGGAGTAAATAACGGAACATAATCCACGACGAGCGATGAACCGTCTAAAGGCAAGTAAGAATGTTTGTGTTGACAAATTGTCAACAAGTTCCAGGTGGATATTTCATGTCACAGCACACGTTATTAGTAATATATACTGTTTATTGTCAGAATCTTTCACAAATAACGGTCCTGCGAAATCGACTCCTATTACGCTATATGGAGCTGACTGTTCGACACGATCAGGTGGCAATGGAGCTATCGTCTGGTCTCCTGGAATTGATGAAAACCTTTTGCAAATAATGCATTTTTTCAGTTGATTTTTTATTGTTTGTCTAGCTTTTAGTAACCAGAATTTTTCTCTCACTTGTACGAGTGTGTGAGAAACTGCTGAATGAAATACTCTAACATGAGCATGCCAAATTATCAATTCGGAAAACTTCGTTTTGGACGGAAGAATTATCGGGTGTTTTTCATCCGTTGAAAAATCAGCTTTCCCAAGTCGACCAGAGACACGCAGGACGCCTTCGGAATCAAGGAATGGGTTCAAACAAAGCAAGTGCGAGTCTTTTGGAAGAGGTTTGGCATTTTTTAAACACTGTATTTCATTAGAAAAAAATTCACTTTGAACTAGCCTTATCCAATACAGCTCTGCTTCTCGAAGATTTTCTGGTGTAAGTGCACAGACTTTCTCGTGATTGCCCTTTAGCAATTTTATAAAATATATCACGTAAGCAGTGACTCTTAACATTTTTTTTAGGCTACTAAATTTTTCTATATCAATTATTTTTTCATTAACAATGATTGAATTAACTATTATTTCGCCTTTGCATTCATTTTTAATTTCTGGAATGAATGATTTGATTTTTAGCTTATTTTCTTTCGGCCAATCAATTTCGGGATTAATAAGCCACTCAGGACCATACCACCAGCGTCTTGAATTTATTAGCTCTTTGGAAGAGAGCCCCCTAGTAAGCATGTCTGCCGGGTTATCCTTGCTATTAACATGCCGCCAAGAACTAGGATCGGTCATTTCCTGAATTTCAGCTACGCGGTTTGCAACATACGGTTTCCACTTGGAGGCCGATCCCTTAATCCAGTGCAAAACTATAGTAGAATCGGACCACAAAATTATATTTTCAATATAACTGAAAAGATGTTTAATATGGTTGGCAATTCTGGCAGCTGTTAAAGCTCCTAAGATCTCCAATCGCGGTAAGGTAACTCTTTTTAAAGGAGCAACTCGCAATTTAGAAATTATATAGCAAGTATTAAAATGGCCTTCTGATGTCCTGTATCTAAAATAGGCTACAGCTCCGTATGATTTTAACGAAGCATCAGAAAAAACATGAACTTGAACTTTGTTTACTGTTACATCTGAATCAAAATAATATCTAGGTATTTTCATATTTTCTAGTAGTTTTGTTTCTTTATACCACGTTTGATATTTATTTACAATTTCTTCGGAAAATGTGTCATCCCAGTCAAGACCAGATTCCCACAATTCCTGCAAGAGGAGCTTAATTCTAATCATAAAGGGATTGAGGAATCCGATAGGATCAAATATTTTAGCAGCAGTGTGGAGAACGTGTCTTTTGGTGAATTTTAAATCACCGTTTGACGCTAAAGATGTCAAATCTATGGACAGAAAGTCCTCCTTATTGTTCCAATTTATTCCTAGTATTTTAAGGTTTGATTGTTTTTCTTCTATTTCAATTACAGGGTCGTCATTCTTCCACTGTTCCTTTAATTCTACAGAATTGGAGTTAAATTTCCGTAACTTCATATTCGCGTCTTTAAAAATTGAAACTGCACAAGATGACAGCTTAAAAGCTTCTGGTACCGTAGATGCTCCGTGAATCAAGTCATCTACGTATAAATAATTATCTAACATGTGGTATAACTTATAACGTTTTTGTTCGTCCGAGATTTCCTTACATTTTAGACTATAATGATTTGAATTGCAAAATATGCAAACATTTTTTACAACCGTGTTAAGCGCGACTGAAGTGGGAACATTAGTTTTTAATCTAGTCGGATTTTTTCTTTCCCATCGAGATGTTTCATTATTTTTCAAGGAAATTCCTGACACCGCGTTAGCCGCTTCTCGTGATTCTATTTCAAACTTTATAAAATTCATTAATTCATTGACGTCACCAGATTTATCAACATTTTTTTTCTTTGAAATTCTACAACCAAATTATGGGGTAATTGCCTTAAAATTATTGGAATAAGTAAATATCCGAAATTATCTGAAGCCACCCCCATCGCTTGTAAATTTCTAATACTAACTTCACATTCATCGTACAATTCTCGTAACGATCTGGTATTTGAAGCAGACTTTACAGGCTCAATTTCTAATAGTTTATTTATAAACCCACTAATCAAATATTCTGTTTTTCCATATCTGTTTTCTAGTAAATCTAGAGACGATTTATAATTTTGTTCATTTAGAGCAAATCCTGAAATCGTTTTATAAGCTTCTCCTGACAGAAACGATTTCAAATATATGAATTTTTCAATGCTACTCAAGTTTTCATTAGAATCTATAGTACTTTTAAAACTATTTATAAATTCAAGAAATGTGTTAGGATCACCTTTAAATATTGGTATAGTTATCTTGGGTAAATTTATTGTAGGTGATCGTGTATTAGGATACGGAATTGTACTGGCATTTGTACTGGCATTTGATGCAGTACTTGTATTGCTCAGTTCAGCGTTAGCTTTAAACTTTTTTAATTTTCCTTTAATTTTAAATTTTGCTTCATTAATGGTATCGTCATACTCAATACTGTTTAGAATTTCTGCTTCAAAAAGAGTAGTATCAGATATTAACTCTTCGATTTTAGGATTTATTAACTTTAATTCATCTTGTTTTTCAATTAAATTGTTCAAATATTCCGAGAGTGTCTCAAAATCATTTTCATTTTCTAAATCTACACTTTCCATAAATGTTTCAATTTTTGTAATAAATTTCGTACAGGCAGTTTTAATTACCTTGCGCTTTGATTTTAATTTTTCGAGATTCATTTTTAAAAACAACTAAAAGGTACAGTACCTGATTTTGCCGGGATATAATCTTAATCCAGTAAGTCGTCTTCGAAAATGTTGAACTTAATCTTGATGATAATCACTAATCACTTGGAGCAATACATTCATTATCATGAACTTTAATATTAAAGCTCCCGGGTTTGTTGTCACCATAAAAATAATTAATCATAATAATCACTCAAGCGTGCTGGTTGGGAGAGCATAATAATATATAGAAATCAACATTCTTGAATGAAATCTGGTAATTCATGATTTTTGAAGGAATTGGAGAAATGCAGTAAATATCATTTTCTTGTTACGAGATTCTGGTGTATTTCAGGTAAAATAATACTAACGATTTGTCTTTTTCTTGGTTTAATATACGAACACATAACACGCAGACAGACACATCAAACACTAAAAAGATATTAAACAGTAAATAAACATATTCGAGAAAATTTTAAAATCTAATTCTGGAAGTCGCATTTTGCTTCCTTTACATCCGAGCACCTCATGATACTGAAATTAATTCTATTGTGTCACAGAGGGGACTCCCCGGTAGACAGACAGTCGGCGCCAATCTCCGCCGCTCACGTGATTTGCAACATCACGTGCTTGGAGAATTTGGGTTATGTCCTCTGTGTCGCAGTTGTTGGAGCCAAAGTAGCATGAAATTAAGTTTGAAGTAATAAATATTCGCGCATTATACATTTTTCAAAAGAGTGTTCTGGGAGAGTATAAATGTCTAGCAGCATTTAAGGATCAGTATGAAATTAAATATAAGATTTTCATTGATATTTATTACTTGTAGTAGTTAGAACCTCTTTGTAATAACTTAACCAGCCGCGATATTATGCACAGGAATCCACAAAAATATGTACGAGACATATTTTTAAAATGCAATCGATGTTGAATTAATATGAAGACTAATAAATAACAAAGAAGACGACCAAAATACATGTTTCAATATGATATTTTAGTATCATATACAAACAAATGTCATCAAGAATTATCGACTTCAAGGAGGGTTAGGGGAAAAATAATATACTACAAAAAAGCTGTGAGTCGAAGCGCAGCATCAAATGTTAGATCACAACAATAGGAGATATAACTTTTCGCAGTTTGTTATAATCTGAAGAAAAGAGAGTTAGAGTGGGAATACGAATAGTTTGAAAAATCGGGTCTTATTTAATCGGATTAGCTCTTCAGAGACAAAAAACAAAAAAACAATCTTATAGCACGTTCTTATAGCACATGAATTTCTTATTTAGATCGTTGGTTCATGTGTTCCCGGCATTGGCAACTGCTGAAGGGGATTCTAATTAAGAGCTTAATTTAGTCGATCGATGACATTCTAAAGCTAATGCTAGCACAATTGCAGCGGAATAAATAAATAAATAATAATATTAATAATAAATATATAATAATAATAATAATTATTATTATAATTATAATAAAAAATATAAAATATATTCTATGTAATAATAATATTATTAACAAAATTAAAAGCAATAAATATAAACAATATGTATAAATAATAACAAATAGATATATAATTTTTTTGAATATTTATAATAATGATAATAATAATAATTATGAAAATATAATCATAAATTTTAATAGTTCTACAGATTAATTATATATATATATATATATATATATATATATATATATATATATATATATATATATATATATATATATATATATATATGTGTGTGTGTGTGTGTGTGTGTGTGTGTGTGTGTGTGTGTGTACCTTGCGACTATCGTGTCTTGACTAGCATAGGATCTTAAGGTAAGTCCTAATGAAGCCACAGCACGAGTTTTGCATCCAAGATTATTTTCTTGGAGAGTCGTTTTCCCGGAATGAGGTGGGATGTATATATTTAGTATACATGCAAGTATTTCACCTGCTTTGTGAATTTGGGTTATGTTCTCTGTGTCAGAGTTGTTGGAGCCAAAGTAGCATGAAATTAAGATTGTAGTAATAGCTCTTCAGTGACAAAAAAAACAAAAACAATCTTATAGCACGTTCTTAATGAATTTCTTATTTAGATCGTTGATTCATGTGCTCCCGGCATTGGATATGCTTACGTTAGTAGATCGATGACATTCTCAAGCTAATGCTAGTGCAATTGCAGCGGCAAAAATAAATAATAATAATAATAATAATAAATATAATAATAATAATAATAATAATAATAATAATAATAATAATAATAATAATAATAATAATAATAATAATAATAATAATATATTATCTAATATTATTAACAACATTAAAAGCAATAAATATTACCAATATGTATAAATAATAACAAATAAATATATAATTTTTATGAATATTTATAATAATGATAAAAATAATAATTATGAAAATATAATCATAAATTTTAATAGTTCTACAGTTTAATTATATATATATATATATATGTGTGTGTGTGTGTAGCTTGCGACTATCGTGTCTTGACTAGCATAGGATCTTAAGGTAAGTCCTAATGAAGCCACAGCACGAGTGTTGCATCCAAGATTATTTTCTTGGAGAGTAGTTTTCCCGGAATGAGGTGTGATGCATATATTTAGTATACATGCAAGTATTTCACGTGCTTTGTGAATTTGGGTTATGTCCTCTGTGTCAGAGTTGTTGGAGCCAAAGTAGCATGAAATTAAGAGTGTAGTAATAGCTCTTCAGTGAGTAAAGACAAAGAACAATCTTATAGCACGTTCTTAATGAATTTCTTATTTAGATCGTTGGTTCACGTGTTCCCGGCGTTGGCAACTGTGGACGGGGATTCTTATTAAGATCTTATGTTAGTCGATCGATGACATTCTCAAGCTAATGCTAGTGCAATTGCAGCGGCAAAAATACATAATAATAATAATAATAATAATAATAATAATAAATATAATAATAATAATAATAATAATAATAATAATAATAATAATAATAATAATAATAATAATAATAATAATAATAATAATAAAATATATTATCTGTAATAATAATATTATTAACAACATTAAAAGTAGTAAATATTAACAATATGTATAACTGTCACAAGAATAATAACATAAATAAATATATAATTTTTATGAATATTTCTATTAATATAATAATATAAAATATATTAATAACTAGCTGTTACCCGTGACTTCGTTCACGTATCATTAAAAAAAGCATGAATGCATTAATTAAGCAAAATATTTCATACCCTATAATTAGAAACATAAATAATTAACTAACTCTTTATCACATTCCATAGGATACAATACAGTATTTCTATGTTATACAGGCCTTGACATAACTAAGTTTTTAAAAATTGAAATTTTGTGACAAATAATTACGAAAAGGAAACTGCAACCAATGAAAAAAGGCGGGCCAGATAAAATCGTGGAAATCGGCGAATAGTGTAAAAACATATGTCAAGTTTACCTGGTAAACCATTTTACTTTTAATGCCTTTGTGAAATGTTTTAACAGCCATCCTTCAAAGATAACGGAAATAGTATATTTCTTTCATTAAATTCAATTCTTGTGAATAGGGATCAATAATTGTAGACCTAAATGCAAGGAGCTTAAATTTGCCTTCTTGATTTAATCTATAACTGAAAAAAAAAATCTTTATTTCTAAATGAAAATATGTTGACAGATGATTTTTGTTCTCCAGAATAAATTGATTCATGAAGTTTAAATATGTGAAAATACGTTTTTATTTTTCAAAAATTTTACTGTAATGAATATTTTTTTTTTCTTTTACCATCTATTCAAATTGAAAATAAATTCTTTTTTTTTTAGTTTTGATGAGAAAAAAATTATTAATCTGTTTTATTTCTCTTTTTTTATCCACAAAAATGGAATAATTTAGTTGTCATTTTTAGAGAAACTTCGTTAAAATTTACAAAATAATAATAATAATAATAATAATAATAATAATAATAATAATACTATCTCGAAATTTAATTTTTTTTATTATTATTCTGAGAGTTTATGACATCCTCGGATCAATGATAATCGGTGTTAATCCGTAGTTAAATAAATCGCTTTGCGTTTGACAATCTGAAAGAAGTAGTTGCGAAATACAAACAGGCGGTCAGAATTTAATATAACAGATTCGTATTTATTTTTCTTTTCCTAATAATCATGGTGTGGTTTTTGGCAAAAAACTCTCATCTGTATGTAACTGATATTCATGCTTAATAATCGGTATAGTTAAAAAATATATTTAATTTTTTTGTTTTAGATATGGCGTGAAACACATCTACTTTCTAAACTTACCGATCCTTGTATTATTAATGTAAGGAATTGAATCACGCTCCTTGTAAAACACATTTGAAAATACCCGTTTTATTTCAAATATGACATCACTTTTTCCTCGCAGAAATCTCTTTTTATTGGCATAATTCTTGTTAATTTTTTCAGGCAATCAGGGCGAAAAATTTAGCGGTAAACTCACTTTTGTATGCAACCGGTATTCAAGCTAATTATTAATCAGTATCGATAAAAAAATATTTTAGTTTTTCATCTTAAATATTACGTCCATTACCTATCTACTTTCATTAAACATTTATTTCATGCTCCTTGTATTATTACGAACATTTGAAAATATATGTTTTATTTATGACGTCATATTTGTCCAACCAAAAAGGATCCTTTTCATAGTTCCATGGTCCAAGCGAAATCTATTTTTAATAATATAATTATTGTTCATTTTTCCTTCTAATTATAACGCAGTTTTAGACAGAAAAAGATCTTTTTAATGTACCCGATATTCATACTTCATGTAAAATAACAAATACTCCATATTTTTGTTTCAAATATCACGGAAATTCATCTTCTTTTGAATTATTTTTAATTTTCATTTTTCACGTGAAAATCGTTCAATCGAAAATTGGTGAGGAAAAAATATTTTTCCGTGTTTTTATCTATTGGCAACGATCAAAGCCCTAGCAACAATAAAGTAAAATGATTAAATTTTATGGAAAAATGTCCATTTATTCTCTATGAAAATAATGAAATTTTTAATTATTAAAGAAAATATTTGAAAAATATAAATAAAATCTAACATATGTTCATTCCCGGGTTGTAATCAACCTATATGCAAAGATACAGGGTAATTAAATTCTCCATTTTGACGCTGGCTTCAGCTTTATATATATATATATATATATATATATATATAATTCCATAAATGTTAATGATACAAAATTTCTTCTTTCTTAAAGTGTAGCTTGCGACTATCGTGTCTTGCTAGCATAGGATCTTAAGGTAAGTCCTAATAAAACCACAGCACAAGTTTTGCATCCAAGATTATTTTCTTGGAGAGTAGTTTTCCCGGAATAAGGTGGGATGCATATATTTAGTATACATGCAAGTATTTCACGTGTTTTGTGAATTTGTGTAGATGTGAATTTATGTCCTCTGTGTCACAGTTGTTGGAGCCAAAGTAGCATGAAATTAAGAATGTAGTAATAGCTCTTCAGTCAGTAAAGACAAAAAACAATCTTACAGCACGTTCTTAATGAATTTCTTATTTAGATCGTTGGTTCATGTGTTCCCGGCATTGGCAACTGCTGACGGGGATTCTTATTAAGAGCTTACGTTAGTCGATCGATGACATTCTTAAGCTAATGCTACAGATTAATTACATATATATATATACCAGAGGACCCGTGCGAAGATTTCGCACTGAAATCTAATATTTTTAGGTACTTCTCTATTAACCCGTCGACCGCTTTTCATAACAAAAAACTACCGCCAAACTGTAAGATTAAACGCCAAAAATGCAGTCCCATTTACTTGATGTCAGAATCATTATGCGTGTTTGTTACGTCATCTAGTGGTATTACATTCGACATTTGCGTGTATTTTTCATTATGTTTTACTGATTTAGTAGTTATTTTATTCATTGAAATAACAATTGCGTCCTTAAATGCTTATATTTTATTTATTTTTTTATATTCCAATGGCAACGTTCTCCAGTTTATTTGGCGGTAGTTTTTTGTTATGAAAAGTGGTCGACGGGATAATAGAGAAATACCATTTTTATCAATATGTAATATTTATTAGATGCAGGTTTAAACTTCTAAAGAAAAAGCAGGGATAAAAATATCTGCAAACAACATTTAGTTGTTAGTCAAGCCAGAATATCATCTAATGTATGCCATCAAAGTTAGACTAAAAACTGATCCAAGATTGCTAAAGGCACGCGCGAGAAAAAAAAAATTAACAATCGTATTTTGACTCCATTAGAGGATGACGTCATCCGCTTCGGGAAAACCATGGAACATAGAAATATAAATCTAAACATTTCAATTTCAATTTCGCTTTCTAATCATAAGTATAAAATAAACCCGTGCGGTATTTTTTATAATAATTGCTATGAGCATCATATAATGTGGTATTTCATTTTTTTTTTTTTTTTGGCAGCAATAATTTCAGGAAAACCTTTCATTTCTTTCATGAAAACAATGCCGATTTAATTTTTTAATTTCAGCAAATTTTAATCAAAAACATGTTTTAACGAATTGTTAAGTGGGATATGTCAGAAGCCGGTTCTAAAACCTTTCATATGGTATCTCATTCGTTGTTCTGCGTTTCATATTTTCTGAGTAAAAGGGATGTTGACAGGAGAAATAATATATAAGGATAATAATAATAATAATAATAATAATAATAATAATAATAATAATAATAACTAGCTGGCTTCGCCCGCCAGCGGGCCCCTAATTTACATCGGTGCCTCGAATTGTAGAAAATCTCGAATCTTGTAAAACCTCAAACCGGACGAACCGCCGACCCGGGTCCCCGCTGCCTTCGGCACCGTATACCGGTCGTGCTACGCACGCACCGGGTAATCCCTTAATTAGCACATTGAATTGTACAAACCTCTAACCGAACGAACCTCCGGCCCTGGCCCCGCTGCCTTTGAGGACATCATGAACTTATAGTACTTCGAAAATATTTTATATTTAACTTTCAATTTTCAAAAAATTGTTATTTTTTACCTTTTATATTTTATTATTGTTATGTAATTATATTCATTGTTTCAAATCTAATAAACAGGCGCCTCCTGCGGTGGGGGTTGGAACGGATGGGTGCTATCGGTGTCGGGTAGCGTTTATTTTTCCCCTCGTGGACTTATTGTTCCTATACCTCACGGGTGGCTGTCCACGAGTGGGTGATTTCGGTCCCCGCTGCCTTCGGCACCGTATACCAGTCGTGCTACGCACGCACCGGGTAATCCCTTAATTAGCACATTGAATTGTACAAACCTCTAACCGAACGAACCTCCGACCCTGGTCCCCGCTGCCTTCGGCACCGTATACCGGTCGTGCTGCGCACGCACCGGATAATCCCTTAAATTGCACATAGAATAGTATAAACCTCTAACTGAACGAACCTCCGGCTCGGGTCCCCGCTGCACCGTATAGCAGTCGTTCCGACCCTGGTCCCCGCTGCCTTCGGCACCGTATGACGGTCGTGCTACGAATGCACCGGATAATCCCTTAAATTGCACATGGAATAGTATAAACCTCTAACTGAACGAACCTGCGGCTCGGGTCCCCGCTGCCTGCGGCACCGTATAGCAGTCGTGCTGCGCACGCGCTGCAGTATACGTTAGTTCCACCTTCCGCCCCCAGGTGGCGCAATCTGTTTATATGATCATAACTGAAATCGTTAAGACTTTCGATGTCTAGTCGAATGAGCCATACCCCGTCGTTTTCATGCCCGTAGAACCGAAGATAGGAAAGCGCCCCTAGTGGTGAAAAAATGAAATAAAATCGGTAAGCTCTATCGATGTCGAGTCGAATTGATTTAGACTACCTGAGTTCTAGTTCAAAGACAGGGACCTGTAGAAAAACTTAAAACTTTAAAAAAAAAAATTGATAACGGGCGAAGCCCGCTTTTCCCTATCATAATATCTGGATAGGGGGTCCTTATTACTTTAATTATGATGTTTGGAATCAGTTTGGTGGACATCCGTAACATAGTTTCTTAGTTATAGAAACGGACCACAGTTAAAAGAAAAAAGCGGGGGGGGGGGGTTGGCGATGACACTGCTTTTCCTCAAACAACTTATGTAGACTACCTGAGTTCTAGTTCAAAGACAGTGAGCTGTAGAAAAACTTAAAACTAAAAAAAAAAATCGATAACGGGCGAAGCCCGCTTTTTCCTATCATAATATCTGGTTGCCACTCTAAAACAAAAACTGAAAATACTCGTAATGCAGTTTTTAGACGCGGCCTACTTCTTAAAATCGTAATATCTAGCCGGCACTGTAATGGAAATCTTTCTTTTGCTTTAATTATACAAATAACGATGATTAATTATACAATAAAATAATATATCGGCTCCTAATGAAGATATGAGAATAATTTTTAGATATTCTGAAAGCAGAATCCATTTTGAGTCGCCCTGTCAAAGTTTGAAATTAATGCGCCCCTTAGATTCGGAAATGCCCCCCCCCCTCTGAAAAAACGCAGTTGACTATTTTATCTCTTTCAGAAATGACTTATCCACAGACGATTTGTCTCCGTTGAATTTTGAAATAAAAAAGAAGCTGTCTCTTCGGAATAGAAATAAATTCATTTGCCGTGTCATTAATGAGTTTTAATTGATATCTTCAAAAATTACTGGTCGATTTTTACGAATTTTTTTTTGTTGAATTCGCGATTTTTTTATACACGTGTTAGCAAATTTTCGCGAATGTAGAGTCATTATTTCCACTTGTTTCAAAAAGGACTGGGGCGATTCGATCTCGGATCTGTCGACCTGCATTCTTTACGGCAACCTCTTTTTACGTCTGGGGTCGATGTTGGATGTCTGGTCAGTTTTTGGCCGAAATAAAGAAAAGTTACGGTCCGAATTTCAAAAAATTTGACGTTTTGCAACGACAAAAATCGGCCGCGTGTGTACCCCGATTTTTGGATCGATACCTCCGGTACATTTTTCTTTATTCGATGATGCGTTAAAAAGCGACGATTTGGATGTCTGCGATTATCAAAACGGAAGGCGAACTTTTCGCTGTTTTGACTTCTCTTCCAACTTCGGTTTCGGTCGGTAATTAAAACACTTTCGCTCATTAATAACTCCCCGGGTCCGGGTCGGAATCCCGACCCGATCGAAACTTGAGCGTCGCGCCTTTTTTGCGAATTTTTCGGTCCGCGTCCGCCGTCGGTGCGTCGATTAGTCCAGGAGCCTTTGCGGGTACAAAGGCGGAGTGCACAGACACACACACACACACACAGACGTTTACCGCGCTTAATATTAGTGATAATAATAATAATAATAATAATAATAATAAAATATATTATCTAATATATTAACAACATTAAAAGCAATAAATATTAACAGTATATATAAATAATAACAAATAGATATGTAATTTTTATGAATATTTATAATAATGATAATAAAAATAATTATGAAAATATATTCATAAATTTTAATAGTTCTATAGATTAATTATATATATATATATATATATATATATATATATATATATATATTTGGAGAGTAGTTTTCCCGGAATGAGGTGGGATGCATATATTTAGTATACATGCAAGTATTTCACGTGCTTTGTACATTTGGGTTATGTCCTCTGTGTCAGAGTTGTTGGAGCCAAAGTAGCATGAAATTAAGATTGTAGTAATAGCTCTTCAGTGAGTAAAAACAAAAAAATCTTATAGCACGTTCTTAATGAATTTCTTATTTAGATCGTTGGTTCATGTGTTCCCGGCATTGGCAACTGCTGACGGGGATTCTTATTAAGAGTTTACGTTAGTCGATGGATGACATTCTTAAGCTAATGCTAGCGCAATTGCAGCGGCAAAAATAAATAATAATAAAAATAATAATAATAATAATAATAATAATAATAATAATAATAATAATAATAATAATAATAATAATAATAATAATAATAATAATAATAATAATAATAATAACACTAATAATAATAATAATAATAATAATAATAATAATAATAATAATAATAATAATAATAATAATAATAATAATAATAAAATATATTATCTAATATTATTAACAACATTAAAAGAAATAAATATTAACAATATATATAGATAATAACAAATAAATATATAATTTTTATGAATATTTATAATAATGATAATAAAAATAATTATGAAAATATAATCAAAAATTTTAATAGTTCTACAGATTAATTATGTATATATATGTGTGTAGCTTAATTCTATCGTGGCTTGACTAGCATAGGATCTTAAGGCAAGTCCTAATGAAGCCACAGCACGAGTTTTGCATCCAAGATTATTTTCTTGGAGAGTAGTTTTCCCGGAATGAGGTGGGATGCATATATTTATTATACATGCAAGTATTTCACGTGCTTTGTGAATTTGGGTTATGTCCTCTGTTACAGAGTTGTTGGAGCCAAATTAGCATGAAATTAAGATTGTAGTAATAGCTCTTCAGTGAGTAAAAACAAAAAACAATCTTATAGCACGTTCTTAATAAATTTCTTATTTAGATCGTTGGTTCGTGTGTTCCCGGCATTGGCAGCTGCTGACGGGGATTCTTATTAAGATCTTACGTTAGTCGATCGATGACATTCTTAACCTAATGCTAGAGCAATTGCACCTGCAAAAATAAATAATAATAATAATAATAAATATATAATAATAATAATAATAATAATAATAATAATAATAATAATAATAATAATAATAATAATAATAATAATAATAATAATAATAATAAAATATATTATCTGTAATAATAATATTATTAACAACATTAAAAGTAGTAAATATTAACAATATGTATAACTGTCACAAGAATAATAACATAAATAAATATATAATTTTTATGAATATTTCTATTAATATAATAATATAAAATATATTAATAACTAGCTGTTACCCGTGACTTCGTTCACGTATCATTAAAAAAAGCATGAATGCATTAATTAAGCAAAATATTTCATACCCTATAATTAGAAACATAAATAATTAACTAACTCTTTATCACATTCCATAGGATACAATACAGTATTTCTATGTTATACAGGCCTTGACATAACTAAGTTTTTAAAAATTGAAATTTTGTGACAAATAATTACGAAAAGGAAACTGCAACCAATGAAAAAAGGCGGGCCAGATAAAATCGTGGAAATCGGCGAATAGTGTAAAAACATATGTCAAGTTTACCTGGTAAACCATTTTACTTTTAATGCCTTTGTGAAATGTTTTAACAGCCATCCTTCAAAGATAATGGAAATAGTATATTTTTTTCATTAAATTCAATTCTTGTGAATAGGGATCAATAATTGTAGACCTAAATGCAAGGAGCTTAAATTTGCCTTCTTGATTTAATCTATAACTGAAAAAAAAATCTTTATTTCTAAATGAAAATATGTTGACAGATGATTTTTGTTCTCCAGAATAAATTGATTCATAAAGTTTAAATATGTGAAAATACGTTTTTATTTTTCAAAAATTTTACTGTAATGAATATTTTTTTTTTCTTTTACCATCTATTCAAATTGAAAATAAATTCTTTTTTTTTAGTTTTGATGAGAAAAAAATTATTAATCTGTTTTATTTCTCTTTTTTTATCCACAAAAATGGAATAATTTAGTTGTCATTTTTAGAGAAACTTCGTTAAAATTTACAAAATAATAATAATAATAATAATAATAATAATAATAATAATAATACTATCTCGAAATTTAATTTTTTTTATTATTATTCTGAGAGTTTATGACATCCTCGGATCAATGATAATCGGTGTTAATCCGGAGTTAAATAAATCGCTTTGCGTTTGACAATCTGAAAGAAGTAGTTGCGAAATACAAACAGGCGGTCAGAATTTAATATAACAGATTCGTATTTATTTTTCTTTTCCTAATAATCATGGTGTGGTTTTTGGCAAAAAACTCTCATCTGTATGTAACTGATATTCATGCTTAATAATCGGTATAGTTAAAAAATATATTTAATTTTTTTGTTTTAGATATGGCGTGAAACACATCTACTTTCTAAACTTACCGATCCTTGTATTATTAATGTAAGGAATTGAATCACGCTCCTTGTAAAACACATTTGAAAATACCCGTTTTATTTCAAATATGACATCACTTTTTCCTCGCAGAAATCTCTTTTTAATGGCATAATTCTTGTTAATTTTTTCAGGCAATCAGGGCGAAAAATTTAGCGGTAAACTCACTTTTGTATGCAACCGGTATTCAAGCTAATTATTAATCAGTATCGATAAAAAAATATTTTAGTTTTTCATCTTAAATATTACGTCCATTACCTATCTACTTTCATTAAACATTTATTTCATGCTCCTTGTATTATTACGAACATTTGAAAATATATGTTTTATTTATGACGTCATATTTGTCCAACCAAAAAGGATCCTTTTCATAGTTCCATGGTCCAAGCGAAATCTATTTTTAATAATATAATTATTGTTCATTTTTCCTTCTAATTATAACGCAGTTTTAGACAGAAAAAGATCTTTTTAATGTACCCGATATTCATACTTCATGTAAAATAACAAATACTCCATATTTTTGTTTCAAATATCACGGAAATTCATCTTCTTTTGAATTATTTTTAATTTTCATTTTTCACGTGAAAATCGTTCAATCGAAAATTGGTGAGGAAAAAATATTTTTCCGTGTTTTTATTTATTGGCAACGATCAAAGCCCTAGCAACAATAAAGTAAAATGATTAAATTTTATGGAAAAATGTCCATTTATTCTCTATGAAAATAATGAAATTTTTAATTATTAAAGAAAATATTTGAAAAATATAAATAAAATCTAACATATGTTCATTCCCGGGTTGTAATCAACCTATATGCAAAGATACAGGGTAATTAAATTCTCCATTTTGACGCTGGCTTCAGCTTTATATATATATATATATATATATATATATATATAATTCCATAAATGTTAATGATACAAAATTTCTTCTTTCTTAAAGTGTAGCTTGCGACTATCGTGTCTTGCTAGCATAGGATCTTAAGGTAAGTCCTAATAAAGCCACAGCACAAGTTTTGCATCCAAGATTATTTTCTTGGAGAGTAGTTTTCCCGGAATAAGGTGGGATGCATATATTTAGTATACATGCAAGTATTTCACGTGTTTTGTGAATTTGTGTAGATGTGAATTTATGTCCTCTGTGTCACAGTTGTTGGAGCCAAAGTAGCATGAAATTAAGAGTGTAGTAATAGCTCTTCAGTGAGTAAAGACAAAAAACAATCTTACAGCACGTTCTTAATGAATTTCTTATTTAGATCGTTGGTTCATGTGTTACCGGCATTGGCAACAGCTGACGGAGATTCTTATTAAGAGCTTACGTTAGTCGATCGATGACATTCTTAAGCTAATGCTACAGATTAATTACATATATATATATACCAGAGGACCCGTGTGAAGATTTCGCACTGAAATCTAATATTTTTTAGGTACTTCTCTATTAACCCGTCGACCGCTTTTCATAACAAAAAACTACCGCCAAACTGTAAGATTAAACGCCAAAAATGCAGTCCCATTTACTTGATGTCAGAATCATTATGCGTGTTTGTTACGTCATCCAGTGGTATTACATTCGACATTTGCGTGTATTTTTCATTATGTTTTACTGATTTAGTAGTTATTTTATTAATTAAAATAACAATTGTGTCCTTAAAATCTTATATTTTATTTATTTTTTTATATTCCAATAGCAACGTTCTCCCGTTTATTTGGCGATAGTTTTTTGTTATGAAAAGTGGTCGACGGGATAATAGAGAAGTATCATTTTTTAGAAATATGTAATATTTATTAGATGCAGGTTTAAACTTCTAAAGAAAAAGCAAGGATAAAAATATCTGCAAACAACATTTAGTTGTTAGTCAAGCCAGAATATCATCTAATTAATTCCATCAAATTTAGATTAAAAACTGATCCAAGATTGCTAAAGGTACGCGCGAGAAAAAAAATTAACAATCGTATTTTGACTGCATTAGAGGATGACGTCATCCGCTTCGGGAAAACCATGGGACTTGAAATATAAATCTAAACATTTCAATTTCAATTTCGCTTTTTAATCATAAGTATAAAATAAACCCGTGCGGTGTTTTTTATAATAATTGCTATGAGCATCATATAATGTGGTATTTTATTTTTTTGGCAACAATAATTTCAGGAAAACCTTTCATTTCTTTCATGAAAACAATGCCGATTTAATTTTTTAATTTCAGCAAATTTTAATCAAAAACATGTTTTAACGAATTGTTAAGCGGGCTATGTCAGAAGCTTGTTCTAAAACCTTTCATATGGTATCTCATTCGTTGTTCTGCGTTTCATATTTTCTGAGTAAAAGGGATGTTGACAGGAGAAATAATATATAAGGCTATATGTGTAGCTTGCGTCTATCGTGTCTTGACTAGCATAGGATCTTAAGGTAAGTACTAATGAAGCCAAAGCACGAGTTTTGCATCCAAGATTTTTTTCTTGGAGAGTAGTTTTCCCGGAATGAGGTGGGATGCATATATTTAGTATACATGCAAGTATTTCACGTGCTTTGTGAATTTGGATTATGTCCTCTGTGTCAGAGTTGTCGGAGCCAAAGTAGCATGAAATTAAGATTGTAGTAATAGCTCTTCAGTGACAAAAAACAAAAAACAATCTTATAGCACGTTCATAATGAATTTCTTATTTAGATCGTTGGTTCATATGTTCCGAGCCATTGGCAACTGCTGACGGGTATTCTTATTAAGAACTTATGTTAGTCGATCGATGACATTCTCAAGCTAATGCTAGTGCAATTGCAGCGGCAAAAATACGTAATAATAATAATAATAATAATAATAATAATAATAATAATAATAATAATAATAATAATAATAATAATAATAATAATAATAAATATATAATAATAATAATAATAATAATAATAATAATAATAATAATAATAATAATAATAATAAATATAAAATATATTATCTGTAATAATATTATTATTAACAACATTAAAAGTAATAAATATTAACAATAACGTATATAACAATAACAAATAAGTATAACTGTCATAAGAATAATAACATAAATAAATATATAATTTTTATGAATATTTCTATTAATATAATAATATAAAATATATTAATAATACATATATAATAATGATAATAATAATAATAATGAAAATAATCATAAATTTTAATAGTTCTACACATTAATTATATATATATATATATATAATTCCATAAATGTTAATGATACAAAATTTCTTCTTTCTTAAAGTGTACCTTGCGACTATCGTGTCTTGACTAGCATAGAATATTAAGGTAAGTCCTAATGAAGCCACAGCACGAATTTTGCATCGAAGATTATTTTCTTGGAGAGCAGTTTTCCCGGAATGAGGTGTGATGGATATATTTAGTATACATGCAAGTATTTCACGTGCTTTGTGAATTTGGGTTATGTCCTCTGTGTCAGAGTTGTTGGAGCCAAAGTAGCATGAAATTAAGATTGTAGAAATAGCTCTTCAGTGAGTAAAAACAAAAAAAAATCATATAGCACATTCTTAATGAAATTCTTATTTAGGTCATTGGCTCATGTGTTCCCGGAATTGGCAACTGCTGACGGCGATTCTTATTAAGAGCTTACGTTAGTCGATCGATGACATTCTTAACCTAATGCTAGCGCATTTACAGCGGCAATAATAAATAATAATAATTATAATAAATATAATAATAATAATAATAATAATAATAAACAAAAAACAATCTTATAGCACGTTCTTAATGAATTTCTTATTTAGATCGTTGGTTCATGTGTTCCCGGCATTGGCAACTGCTCACGGGGATTCTTATTAAGAGTTTATGTTAGTCGATCGATGACATTCTCAAGCTAATTCTGGTGCAATCGCAGCGGCAGAAATATGTAATAATAATAATAATAAATATATAATAATAATAATAATAATAATAATAATAATAATAATAATAATAATAATAATAATAATAATAATAATAATAAATATATAATAATAATAATAATAATAATAATAATAATAATAATAATAATAATAATAATAATAATAATAATAATAATAATAATAATAATAATAATAATAATAAATATATAATAATAATAATAATAATAATAATAATAAATATAAAATATATTATCTGTAATAATATTATTATTAACAACATTAAAAGTAATCAATATTAACAATATGTATAACTGTCGTTTGAATAATAACATAAATAAATATATAATTTGTATGAATATTTCTATTAATATAATAATATACAATATATTAATATTATATATATGATAATGATAATAATAATAATAATGAAAATATAATAACAAATTTTAATAGTTCTACAAATTAATTATATATATATATATATATATATAACTAGCTGTTACCCGTGACTTCGTTCACGTATCATTAAAATAAGAATAAATTCATTAATTAAGCAAAATATTTCATTCCCGATAATTAGAAACGTAAATAATTAACTAACTCTTGATCACATTCCATAGGATACAATACAGTATTTCTATGTTATAGAGGCCTTGACATAACTAAGTTTTAAAAAAGTGAAATTTTGTGACAAATAATCACGAAAAGGAAACTGCAACCAATAAAAAGGGCGGGCCAAATAAAATCGTGGAAATCGGCGAATTGTGTAAAAACATATGTCAAGTTTACCTGGTAAACCATTTTACTTTTAACGCCTTTGTGAAACGTTTTAATAGCCATCCTTCAAAGATAATGGAAATAGTATATTCTTTTTCATTAAATTCAATTCTTGTGAATAGGGAGCAATAATTGTAGACCTAAATGCATGGAGCTTAAATTTGCCTCCTTGATTTAATCTATAACTACAGCGCCTATATTCTAGGGGCTGTACTACAACTGAAATATAAAATCTTTATTTCTAAATGAAAATATGTTGACAGACGATATTTGTTTTCCAGAATAAATTGACTCATGAAGTTTGAATATGTGAAAATACGTTTTTATTTTTAAAAAAATTTACTGTAATCAAGATTTTTTTTTTCTTTCACATCTATTCAAATTGAAAATAATTCTTTTTTTCAGTTTTAATGAGAAAAAATATATTATTCTGTTTCATTTCTTCATTTTTATCCACAAAATTGGAATAATTTAGTTACCATTTTTAGAGCAACTTCGTTAAATTTATAAAAAAAATAATAATCATATCTCGGAATTTAAATCATTTTTTTTAATTCTGAGAGTTTATGACATCCTCTGCGAAATACAAACAGGCGGTCAGATTTTAATATAATAGATTCGTAATTATTTTTATTTTCCTAATAATCATGGTGTAATTTTTGGCAAAAACTCTCATCTGTATGTAACTGATATTCATGCATAATAATCGCTAGCTAAAAAAAAAAGCTAAAAAAATATATTTAAATTTTTCGTTTTAAATATGACGTGAAACTCATCTACTCTCTAAACTTACCGATTCTTGTATTATTAATGTAACGAATTGATTCACGCTCCTTCTAAAACACATTTGAAAATTCCCATTTTATTTCAAGTATGACGTCACTTTTTCCTCAGAGAAATCTCTTTTAAATGGCAAAATTCTTGTTAATTTTCTTTTTCTGGCAATCAGGACGTAAATTTTAGCGGAAAACTTACATTTGTGTGTAACTGGTATTCAAGCTAATTATTAATCAGTATCGATAAAATATATTTCAGTTTTTCATCTTAAATATTACGTCCATTATCTATTTACTTTCATTATACATTGATATTCATGCTCCTTGTATTATTACGAATATTTGAAAATACATGTTTTATTTATGATGTCATATTTGTCCAAACCCATTGGATCCTTTTCACAGTTCCATGGTCCAAGCGAAATCTATTTTTTAATAATATAATTATTGTTGCACTTTTCCTTCTAATTATAACGCAGTTTTTGACAGAAAAATATCTTTTTATTTTAACCGATATTCATACTTCATGTATAATAACAAATACTCCATATTTTTGTTTCAAATATCACCGAAATTCACCTTCTTTTGAATTTTTTTAATTTTCAGTTTTCACGTGAAAATCGTTCAATTGAAAATTAGTTGTTGGGGAAAAATTATTTTTCCGTGTTTTTATTTTTGTGGCAACGATCAAAGCCCTAGCGACGATAAAATAAAATGGTTAAATTGTATGGAAAAATGTCCATTTATTCTCTACGAAAATAATTAAATTTTTAATTATTAAAGAAAATATTTGAAAAAATATACAAAAACCAGCCTAAGTTAATTTGAGTATTATAATCAACCTACATGCAAAAATACAGGATCATTAAATGCTCCATTTTGACGCTGGCTTCAGCCTCACATTTGCACACAATGAGATTTATAATATTATTAGGACTAGATACCATAAATGTTAATGATACAAACTTTCTTCATTCTTAAAGTGTAGCTTGCGACTATCGTGTCTTGACTAGCATAGGATCTTAAGGAAAGTCCTAATGAAGCCACAGCACGAGTTTTGCATCCAAGATTATTTTCTTGGAGAGTAGTTTTCCCGGAATGAGGTGGGATGCATATATTTAGTATACATGCAAGTATTTCACGTGCTTTAAGAATTTGGGTTATGTCCTCTGTGTCAGAGTTGTTGGAACCAAAGTAGCCTGAAATTAAGAGTGTAGTAATAGCTCTTCAGTGACTAAAAACAAAAAACAATCTTATAGCACGTTCTTAATGAATTTCTTATTTAGTTCGTTGGTTCATGTGTTCCCGGCATTGGCAACTGCTGACGGGGATTCTTATTAAGAGCTTACGTTAGTCGATCGATGACGTTCTTAAGCTAATGCTAGCGCAATTGCACCGGCAAAAATAAATAATAAAAATAATAATAAATATAAATAATAATAATAATAATAATAATAATAATAATAATAATAATAATAATAATAATAATAATAATAATAATAATAATAATAATAATAATAATAATAATAATAAAATATATTATCTAATATTATTAACAACTTTAAAAGCAATAAATATTAACAATATATATAATTAATAACAAATAGATATATAATTTTTATGAATACTTATAATAATGATAATAAAAATAATTATGAAAATATAATCATAAATTTTAATAGTTCTATAGATTAGTTATATATATATATATATATATATATATATATATATATATATGTGTGTGTGTGTGTGTGTGTGTGTGTGTGTGTGTGTGTGTGTGTGTGTGTGTGTGTGTGTGTGTGTTGCTTGCGTCTATCGTGTCTTGACTAGCATAGAATATTAAGGTAAGTCCTAATGAAGCCACAGCACGAGTTTTGCATCCAAGATTATTTTCTTGGAGAGTAGTTTTCCCGGAATGAGGTGGGATGCATATATTTAGTATACATGCAAGTATTTCACGTGCTTTGTACATTTGGGTTATGTCCTCTGTGTCAGAGTTGTTGGAGCCAAAGTAGCATGAAATTAAGATTGTAGTAATAGCTCTTCAGTGAGTAAAAACAAAAAAAATCTTATAGCACGTTCTTAATGAATTTCTTATTTAGATCGTTGGTTCATGTGTTCCCGGCATTGGCAACTGCTGACGGGGATTCTTATTAAGAGTTTACGTTTGTCGATCGATGACATTCTTAAGCTAATGCTAGCGCAATTGCAGCGGCGAAACTAAATAATAATAATAATAATAATAATAATAATAATAATAATAATAATAATAATAATAATAATAATAATAATAATAATAATAATAATAATAATAATAATAATAATAATAATAATAACACTAATAATAATAATAATAATAATAATAATAATAATAATAATAATAATAATAATAATAATAATAATAATAATAATAATAAAATATATTATCTAATATTATTAACAACATTAAAAGAAATAAATATTAACAATATATATAGATAATAACAAATAAATATATAATTTTTATGAATATTTATAATAATGATAATAAAAATAATTATGAAAATATAATCAAAAATTTTAATAGTTCTACAGATTAATTATGTATATATATGTGTGTAGCTTAATTCTATCGTGGCTTGACTAGCATAGGATCTTAAGGCAAGTCCTAATGAAGCCACAGCACGAGTTTTGCATCCAAGATTATTTTCTTGGAGAGTAGTTTTCCCGGAATGAGGTGGGATGCATATATTTATTATACATGCAAGTATTTCACGTGCTTTGTGAATTTGGGTTATGTCCTCTGTTACAGAGTTGTTGGAGCCAAATTAGCATGAAATTAAGATTGTAGTAATAGCTCTTCAGTGAGTAAAAACAAAAAACAATCTTATAGCACGTTCTTAATAAATTTCTTATTTAGATCGTTGGTTCGTGTGTTCCCGGCATTGGCAGCTGCTGACGGGGATTCTTATTAAGATCTTACGTTAGTCGATCGATGACATTCTTAACCTAATGCTAGCGCAATTGCACCTGCAAAAATAATTAATAATAATAATAATAAATATATAATAATAATAATAATAATAATAATAATAATAATAATAATAATAATAATAATAATAATAATAATAATAATAATAAATTATATTATTTAATATTATTAACAACATTAAAAGCAATAAATATTAACAATATATATAAATAATAACAAATAGATATGTAATTTTTATGAATATTTATAATAATGATAATAAAAATAATTATGAAAATATAATCATAAATTTTAATAGTTCTATAGATTAATTATATATATGTATATGTATATATATGTGTGTGTGTGTGTGTGTGTGTTGCTTGCGTCTATCGTGTCTTGACTAGCATAGAATCTTAAGGTAAGTCCTAATGAAGCCATAGCACGAGTTTTGCATCCAAGATTATTTTCTTGGAGAGTAGTTTTCCCGGAATGAGGTGGGATGCATATATTTAGTATACATGCAAGTATTTCACGTGCTTTGTGAATTTGGGTTATGTCCTCTGTGTCAGAGTTGTTGGAGCCAAAGTAGCATGAAATTAAGATTGTAGTAATAGCTCTTCAGTGAGTAAAAACAAAAAGCAATCTTATAGCACGTTCTTAATGAATTTCTTATTTAGATCGTTGGTTCATGTGTTCCCGGCATTGGCAACTGCTGACGGGGATTGTTAATAATAATAATAATAAATATAAAATATATTATCTATTATTTTTAACAATTGAATACGCCGATAGCTCAGTTAATAATAATTATCACTACGAAGAAAAAACACACAATCTCAAAATAAAATAATCTCACTTGCGGACTGTAACTCATTTAATTTATCACAACACTAAATAAAAATGGTCGAGAGCCGAGATTTACACAACTCTTCAGATCGGCATCTCGAACCCAACTCACAATCACAATTTTTTTTAAACATTTTACATAGACAGCGCTTCTAGCGGCAACATACCGCCGGGCCTTGAATGTTGCTATCATTCAATAATATAAATGTAATATAATTCAAACACAATCTCTAAGTGAAAAATACAATCTCAAAAAAACACAATTTCTTCTCAAAAATACTACACTAAATAAAATACTAAATTTACAAATATAAAAACAAGAATGCAATTCACTGCAGGAAAATATATAGTTTAATAAAACAAATGTATGAATTTAAGTAGTTAATAAACCATCATTCACATATGGCAAAACAACAATTTTGTGACTGGCCTTTTATATGTGCCATTTTTATCTTTCAAGGTGACAACTCTTATGATATTGTCTTGGCCTGGATGAATTTTAATAATTCGGGCCAAATGCCATTTTAAAGGGCAATAATTATCAGAATTTTTTACTAATACTAAATCTCCCTCTTTTATCCTTACCCTTCCCTTGTGCCATTTAGGTCTATTTAAGAGCTTATTCAAATATTCTGATGACCATTTTTTCCAAATATGTTGTGTTAATTTTTGAACTAATTGCCATCTGCTCAACATATTCATAGGAATTTCTGTATAATTTGGTTCTGGTAAGGCCATTAAAGAGGAACCAATAAGGAAGTGAGCAGGTGTCAAAGTTTCAACATCATTTGGATCATTTGAAAGGGGGCAGAGTGGCCGAGAATTAAGAACTGCCTCAATTTGAGTAATAAGAGTCAAGAGTTCCTCATAACTTAAAATAGTTTTACCTACAACACGTTTTAAATGGTATTTAAGGGATTTGATATTAGCCTCCCACAAACCTCCAAAGTGAGGAGCTGAAGGGAGATTAAAATGCCAGTTAATACCTTCATTAGCTAAATAATTTTCTATTTCCTCCTCACTTTTATCTTTAAATAAAGATCTGAGAATTGCTCTTAATTCTTTATTGGCACCAACGAAATTTCGACCATTATCACTATATATATGAGAAGGTTTACCCCGCCTTTCTATAAAGCGTTTAAGTGCTGCTAAGAATGCTTCACTTGTTAAATCATTTACTATTTCAAAATGCAAGGCTTTTGTAGTAAAACAAACAAATACACAAATAAATACTTTTTTTACCTGTTTACTTCTACCTACGAAGTTTTTTACTTCAAAGGGACCACAGTAATCCAATCCAGTACGCATAAATGCTCTGGCCATTGTTACTCTAGAAGCTGGGAAATCAGCCATTTGTTGCTCTGAATTCTTAGAATTTACTTTTTTGCAAGTCATACAATTTAAAAGGATTTTACGAACTATATTTCTAGCAGATAAGATCCAAAATTTGTTTCGGATGAGAGAAAGAGTTGTCTCAGCACCTGCATGGAAATACAAATTATGAAAATATTTAATAACACAAAAAGTAAAATTATGGTTTGAAGGAATAATCATTGGATATTTTTGATGCTCGGTTAAGTTGCTGTTTCTCAGTCTACCACCAACTCGGATTACACCATTATCATCTAAAATCGGGCACAAGTTTGTCAGTTTACTACTGTTAGGGATTGCAGTACCCTTTTCTAAATACTGCATTTCCTTCACGAATAAAGTCCTCTGAATGTTTTTTACAATACAGAATAAGGACTGAGAGAGTTCACTGCTGGTTAAAGTTCCACCTTTGGGATACAAGGGATTTCTACAGTTATGGATGAATCTATTACACCATGCTACTACTCTTTGCAGTTTTATGAATGAAGAACTGTTATTAATGATGTCTAAAGGCTCAACAGTGTTAACTAAGATACATACTTGAGTTACTGATGGTGCTTTCAATTCACGGATAAACAACTCACTGGTTTCAACAGAAATATATAAGGAGACACCATCTCAGGCTGTTGTAGGAATGATGGACCGAACCACCATAAATCACATTGCTGGATCTTGATGGGATCTAGGCCTCTAGAAATGAGATCTGCAAGATTTTGCTTGGAAGGTACATAATTCCACTGATCAATCGAAGTTAAACTTTGTATAATCGATAATTTATTTGCTACAAATGTCTTTAGATCATTCGACGCCTTTTTTAACCATGCAAGTACAATAGTACTATCTGTCCAAAAACAAGTTTTAGAAGCTTCTTGTTTTAGAGCACTTAACACTTTTTGCATGCATCAACTTATATAATAGGACTGCGGCAGAAAGTTCTAGTCGAGGGATAGTAATATGCTTTAGAGGAGCCACTCTAGATTTACTAGTGAGCAGTTTGACAGCAGAATCACCATAAGAATTAATAGATTTTACATAAACGACCGCACCATAAGCAAGTTCAGAAGCATCTGAAAAACCATGCAATTCCACAAAATTAGATTGTTCTACAAATACAAATCTTGGGATATTGATCCTATTTACAGTTTTTAAGGAAATAAGAAAATTAGTCCATTCGATATTTTCTTTCACTGGAAGATAATCACACCAATCTATTTTCAGCAACCATAATTTTTGGAAGAAAACCTTGGCCTTCGTAATTATTGGACCTATCAAACCCAACGGGTCAAATATTCTAGCAATTTGAGATAATACTGAGCGTTTGGTATACCTTTCACTTTGCTCTATAATTAAATTAAATCCAAAACAATCTGGTTGCGGCTTCCACAATATTCCTAAGTTTTTGTCTCATTGGAAAATGAATATTCAGATATTGCATTATTACACAAAAGAGAAGAATTATTTACTGACCATTTGTGGAGATCCATACTTCCCTTCTTTAACATATCAGTTGTTGTTGGATCTCTTTAGCTGTGTCTAGATCATCAGCACCTGTCAAAATATCATCCATATATATACGTCTTGAAATAATACATTTGCAGCTAAAGGAAATTCCTTTCCTTCATCTCTAGCTAGCTGGGTAAGGGTTATTGTTGCTAAAAAGGGGGCACTCGTTGTGCCATAAGTCACCGTACATAATTTATACACCTTAACTGGTTCATGTACCTCAGGTTTAAACAAAATTCTCAGTAAATCTCTTTGACTCGGATGTATCAATATCATACGGTACATTTTCTTAATATCTGCTATAAAAACAAATTTGTGCTTTCGAAATCGTAACATTATACTAAATAACTCATCTTGGATTGTTCCTCCGTTATACTGCAAACTATTTAAAGATTTTCCGGTAGAAGTTAAGGAGCTAGTGTTAAAGACAACTCTTAATGGTGTGCTACTTGATTCAGCACGGAACACGCAATGATGGGGTATGTAATAAGTGATATCTGGTTCTTCAGATTCTATCACCTCTTCCATATGACCCATACTTAAATATTCTTGCATAAAGACTTTATAAAGATTATTAAATTTAGGTTCTCTAACTAAGCGATTCCATAATGAATTTAAAACTTTCATAGCCTCTTTCTTTGATTCTCCAAGACAAGATGGGTCTTCCTTAAATGGCATTTTTACCATGTATTGCCCTGTTGAAGTTCTGTAATAATTTTTCAGAAAATGTTCTTCACAAATTTCTGATTCCTTATTTCTAGAAACTTCAGACTCTCTCTCAATGTTTTCTATTTCCCAAAAATCTTGAATTACCCTTTCTAACTCCAAATTATCTGTTATCAACCCACAATGTATATTACTTTCACCCCTAGCCGGAAGGCTTCCGCTAACAATATAACCGAAAACACTGTTTTGTAACACTATTCTAGTATTTAATGACTGGGGGTAAATTTGACCTGGCCGTAAAAATTCATAGAAATGTTCTGCACCCAAAAGCAAATCAATAGAACCTGGCACATTAAACTTTTCATGAGCTAATTTGATGTTATTTAACGATGCAATAGAAGTCTCAAGCGGTTTAGAGGGCGTAAATTCCGTAATTTTCGGAACGACTAAATAATCTAATTTTAAATAAAATTCTTTATCTCTCTTCGAAATAGTTGTGTTAACTCTAGATCTAACATTAAAGGACAAATTAGTTATTCTTGAAATAGAAATATTAGTCTTTTCGCCTTTCAAATTTAGTTTATCTACTAACCTTTTACTCATAAAATTAGAGTTTGCCCCGACATCTAATAAACCACGTGCTTCATGAAAATTACCATATTCATCTTTTATTAAACAAACAAATGTGCTAAGTAACACAGCTTTTAACTCGTTAGACAAATTACATATCGTTGAAAATAAATTGCTTTGGTTATTAGCTTGTAAAGGCTGGAATACTGCAGCCGAAGCATCCAAATTAGATTTATTACCGACTTCGTTTTTAGAACTCATTTCCTGTGAAATTATCTCTGGATTTTCAACTTTATTTATTTTTTGTTCACGCAGGAAATGCAGAGTCACATGGTGCCTTTTCTTGCAAATAATACAAGAGAATTTAGATTTACAATCAATCATTTTATGATTCATAAGACAGTTAAAACAAAGATTTTTGATTTTACAAGCTCAACTCTATTACCCACTGACATGTTTTTATAAACAGGACATTTATGCGAAGGATGATTTTCACTACATGACAAAATACATTTAGAATTTTTTACGTCAATTAGAAAAACTTTAGAAACATTTCGATAATAAGTATTTTTATTACTCGCTCTAGAATTGTCAACCATGGGTTTTCCCTTAGACGTGTAATATAAATCAATTTCCCGAGATGGGAGAAAACCACGATTCTGCCTGTCTAACATTTATAAAATACATGACATCTTTATCAAGCGTTTGACAAATCTTATCAGAACTGTTTTAAAGTTTCGAAATCTGTCACATTCCTCAATTTTAAATAATAATCCCAACTCGTTGTTAATCGGGATGCAAATTGTACATATGTTTCATTAGGCTGACGTTGTGTTTTCCTAAAATGTTCTAAACAAATCTGGGGGGTTGGCTCAAATTCTCTAAGTACTATAGCCTTTACTTTTGAATAATCTTCTAATTTCCCATCTTTAATGTATGTAATTACGTTTGTTGCCCTTTCCCCTAACAGATTTAGTAGAATTTCCGATTTATATTTTTTTGGGACATTTTTAGAAATAAAGGCTGTTTCTAACGATGAAAAAAAATAACCCCAACCTTATGGTCTAGATGGAATTTTAATCGTTAACGTTCGTACACTTTTAACCAGAGAGTCTAAAGATTCTATATTATCTTTTTTCTCGAGATCACTTAAATTATCATTTTTGTTTTCTGCACGGGCCGTAGCCAACTCAATTTCTAACTTTGCATGTTCAATTTTTAATTTCTCAAGATCTAGTAATTTTGATTCCTCATTTTTACTTTCCTCAATAAAACTGTTTGCTATATCTTCAACCAGTTTATTATCTGCTTTATACTTAGAACTTTCCTTTATTAAATTTATTAAATCATAAATTGTTAATTTGCAATCTGATATATCTATGTCTAATTCACCAGCAATTCGCCGATAATCTTCCTTTTTTGCACCTTTAAACATTGTATTATAAATACAATTCACAATAAAATAAATAAAACTGACGTACCTTTATTTATTAATAAATCTCCAAATCTCATAATTCCACATTGAAAAGATGTAATGCACTTTTTCTATTCTCAAATTAGTTCAATAATAAAGAATATCAGTTCTTCTCTGCGTAAACACATTCACACTTTATTTTTTCGTATTACGAAATTCTCAAGGTTAATCGAAATTAATTTTCTTCTGGAATAAAAAAAAAACTTCATCGGAATTCTGAATCACAATATTTTGTACTTCAATAAAAACAATACGATGATTTAATTTTAGTCTTACTCATTATAATTACTTGATAGAATTCCAAACACCATTTTATCTTCTGCGGACTATTACCAAAAACATAAACATCGAAAAATTCCTTTTGTTCTTTCTCCGGCGAGAGGAGACCAATTCTATGGATTCCCCGATAACTCAGTTAATATATATCACTACAAAAGAAAAACACACAATCTCAATAAAATAACTTACTAGCAGACTGTAACTCTTTTAATTTCTCACAACACAAAATAAAAATGGTCGAGAGCCGAGATTTACACAACTTCTCTGATCGGCATCTCAAAACCAACTCACAATCACATTTTTTTTTTTTTAACATTTTACATAGACGGCGCTTCTAGCGGCAACATATGTATATATGGATTTTTGAGTGTGAGTGTGTTTGTGTATCATTTCTGTTATACAAATTTGTTTTTCAATAAAAAATAAGACAACGAGTTGAGGAAATATTGTAATTATGAAAAAATAAAGAAATAATTAGGAAGTAAGAATAGCTAATGTTATTGATGGCTAAGCATTATAACACACGTTTACATGACGTTGAATTTTCGACTTCAGCATAACAAAATATTTTTGTCAAAAGCGATTGAATTTTTCTCCATGTAAATCTATAACATAAATGTATATGTAAATTATATATATATCTATATTTTTGGATATGCAATTCTAATAAATTAAAAATAATTATAAAATGTAAAATTCTAATTTAAGCTCCGATACATTTTCTTCGGTGAGAGATATTTTACACTTTAAAATTTACCCAGAAACGTAAACTTATACGATATTATTTAAAGGTTTAAAAAGTACATTGAAATGTTTAATTAACTGAGTATTACGGCAGGAAAAGTAATTTACTAACAAAGTAACACTCTACAGATGAAGATACATTTGGCGCCTGTAAAAAAGTATTGTAATACTGCTTACAAATTACAATCTGAAGCTATGAAAATTAGAGTTTTCGTAGGTGTAATAGAAAATAGTATGCAAATATGAAGATAGATACTATCGCTAGGCGAGAACGTGAAGAAAAGTCAGGTGCACTCAGGAAGCATCATCGTATCATCGGGTGATGTCTCTTCTATATGTGTGGGTGTTCTAAAGGAAACAGCCCGTTCTAATTACGAACTCAAGTTTAATATGGTAACATCAAGTTGACATGACGAGGACAGATGACAAGCACAGGAACATAAATCAACCTAAAAGATTATTCATATTTTTCAAGATTCATGACCGGTAACATTTACGGCCATTTTCATAACCAATTCTGGTTTCTCATATCACAAACGACGTTCTTCTCCGCTGACATTCTCAGTTCTACTGCCGCGCACTTTCGTTTCTCCAGAAGGGGGCGCTACTAGAGCAAGAAAAGGCATGCGCAATCCTCACACCTCCCCCCTTCGAGAATTTGATTTAGTCTTTTGAGACAAATCAATATCTGGTAAATATCTAAATAAACAAGTAAAACATATTAATACAAAAATTCAAACACTTAAAGAATATCAAAGAAAATAAACAAATAGAGTACACTATAACACTAATACTAATATTTTAAAGTCCTGGGATAAAGTTAAAGTTTTTAAAGTTAAAGTTCAGACTTGTAACACAGAAACAAAAGAATGTTCAAAGTTTTTAAGTCCAATGTGAGGCATATAGCCTACTTAGAGAGTCAGCATTCGCGTGGAGTTTCCCACGTCGGTACGTTATTTGGGCTTGAAAGCGCTGAAGTGCAAGGGCCCATCTTTGAAGGCGCGCACTTTGAGGTACACAGTCCGTGAGAAATTTCAAAGGATTATGGTCGCTCACCACAGTTACGTGCGAACCATAAATATAGTGTTCGAACTTTTTCAGGGCGAAGATAACAGCATAAGCTTCCTTTTCGATGGTAGCATAACCCTCTTGGCATTTAGAGAGCTTTTTGCTTGTAAAAGCAATGGAGTGCTCTTGTTCATTTTCATCTTTTTGAGATAGACAAGCGCCTATCGCATATGAAGAAGCACCTGCATGTATAATAAATGGTTTCTGAAAGTTCGAGGAATAACAGATGGGTGATTTACTGATCGCCTGTTTCAACTCAAAAAAGGCTTTGTCACAATCCTCAGACCAAGTAACTTCATTAGGGGCACGTTTCTTCGTAAGTTCAATCAATGGACGAGCTATGTCGGAGAATGAAGGAACATAGGATCGGTAGTAAGATAAAAGACCTAATATGCTTCTGACATCTTTCTTTGACTTGGGAACTTCTAAGTTTTGTATCGCTGATACTTTGTCGGGATCGGGTGCATGTATACCGGATCCTACCACATGACCTAGAAATTTTATTTTTCCTCGTTTTCGTCGTCTTTCTGTACTAAATGTATTGTTCATTCGGCGAAAGCCATCACGTGTATACTGTTTCTTCCGCACAGTTTCCTTTATTTTCACTTTATCATAATTTTTAGAAAGTTCAGTTTCATTTTTATTTTCGTCGATCGTCACTTCCTTAGTCTCTGTAAACTCATCAATCTTCTCAGATTTCTTCTGGCATTTTTCTAAAATCATGTTGTCAGGATGATTTAACTTAAGGAATACATCGGGTTCTTTGTTTGCTATTTCATGCGATTTCACACAACCATTGACTATAATGTAGTCGGAATTTTCATCGTAAACAAGAGGTTGTTTCTCGCTGAACTCAATCGTGTTGCATTCGGAACTTCCATCAAGTGTTTCTGGCATTGTATTATTGAAAACAGAGTAAGATTCTTCTGTTGTCGTGACATCAACTTTTGAATATTTATTTTCAGAAATTATGTTTCGTCTTATATTTTCTTCCTTCATGTTTTCTGATGCAATCAAATATTTATCCGAGGTACTTGCATTCTTTTTAGCATAATTCGGGGTTTCGTATTCGGTTTCTTCATCAGGCGTGACTGCATAGTTTGAGGATTCGAAAATTGAAATTACATTTTTAACTATGGGAGTATTCTTCATAATATTGTGTTCACTCTGTAAATAATTTTGAACTTTTAAGTCTTTTGAATTATGTAAAATTTCTTCTGCTTGCCTAATTTGGGGATCTTCTTCCTTATAATGAATTTCCGTTTTGATTTCATCTCCACTCTCTATTACGATTAAATCGGCCACAGTACATATGTCATTTTCATTATTATTAGTTTCTTTCGTGATCGATTGTGTAATACTAGTAAGCGGGTCAGGGTTATTTTTTGTCTCATCGAATAATTTATCCAAGTGATATAAGAAATTCTCATGAACGAAAAAGCTATTACGTTCATTTTTGTTAGCTGTCGAACACTGATTTAACGAAGGGTCGTTTTTCTGTTGATTTTTAAATTTCTCTGAATCAGTTACAAAAATATTAGAGTCGTCACCAGGTGTGTGGTCAATTTTCTCGTTTGCATTTGCATTTTTAACTGACACATGGTCTAAAATTGAAGCAGACAGATCTACAGTGTTGGTTTTTTTCGTATTGTCACTTATCGCGTCAACATTACAATTTAATGTCTTATCATTTTCGTTATATTTATTCAATTCATTATATGTATCAAGAGAAAGTAATAAATCATTAATTAAATTATCAACTACAGCACATGTTATCATAATATTAGGATATATCTTGGGGTTTAATTTATCAACTGCAATACTCAATGGGATATTTATTAAATGAGCTTTCAATTGGTGTCCGAATGCAGATTGCAATATTATGGCACCACAAGGATTTTTAAAGTATTCGGGTACACAATTAGCCTTTATTATAGAAATTTGAGTTCCACTATCTACTACACCATGTAATATTTTATTACCACATTCGATATCTACTGTCGGTAATGTTTTAATTAATTTCGTTTCTTTTCGCGGTGTTTCCAAATTAAAAATCTCATCCGATTTTACTCTAGCAGTGAGTGCTTTTTCATTTGAATTCGAATTATCTTCCCTATCAAATTTATTGGCATTGCCAAATAAATAACTACATAGCGTAACATTATGGTATCTGCCGCAATTACTGCTTTTTTTATTTTTTATAGTACAATCTTTAGCGACGTGTTTATTTCTCTTCAGGCATAAAAAACAGCGTCCTTGTGCTTTTAATTTAGCTATTTTCTGATCAACGGGTAATTTATTGCACTCCTCAGTCGAATGACTATTACAAGAACAAAATATACAAAAGGTTTCAGAGGTGGCTTTAATATGAGATACTTCAGAATTAATTCTATCACTAGCGAACATTGGTTTACGAAATGCAGGGGAATCATTATTATACGACTGCTTTAACCTTGGGTTATCTAAATTTCCAATTAAATAATTTTGTTTTTCTCTCGACTCTATTTCGGTACGTATAAATAATAACAAATCATCAATGTTTGATTGCGAGTCACTAGAATTTTTTATACATTGCTTATTATATTCTAACGAAAGATTATTTGGCAGGGATTTAAGAATTATAGGTGTCAACAGGTTATCAAATCCATTTGATTCAATGTCTAAAGACCTGAGACTTCTTATTTGCGATTGAATGGTATCAAATAATTTTCGCAGAGCGATTACATCATTTGTTTTCAATACGGGTTTCAAAGATAATAATGTATTTATGTGTGTCGTCACAATGAGGTCCTTTCTGCCAAATTGTTGTTTCAGAATTTGGACAGCTTCCAAATAATTTTTATCTGATAACGCAAACCCGGAAATAGAATTATATGCACTACCACCTAAATAACTTTGTAAATAGCTCATTTTTTCAATATTTGACAGTGAATCATTATCATGGACTGCTATTTTGAATGAGTTCCAAAAGTTTTGAAACTTACTTATATCGCCGTAAATTTCTCAATTATTTCTCAATTATTTCTCAATTTTTAATGTAGGGAGTTTAACAGATTGTGCAACTACTTCTGCGTGCTTATTATCGACGTGAGTTACGGGGGAAACTTCGCTTTTGCTATTTATTTTCAATTTCTTATTAATTCTAAATCTCCATAAAGTTATTTTTTCATGATATTCTATGGAGGCCTTCGCGTCTTTTTCTATTTCATCTTCATCATTAATTAGCGATAAAATTCGGGCATCTTCCCGTTTAAGGTCAATACCTTTTTGTTCTAGCTGAGCTAAATTTTCTTCTAATTCGTGAACATTCCCCGATTCTAAAACCCATGCATCTTCGATCTTTTTAACAATTGAGGTAATAGATGCTTTTATTACCCCTCTAGTTTTTTTAAGTTTAGTCAGTTGATCGGCTATACTTAAATAATAAAATTTACCTTACCTCTGTATAGGTTATCCAAAAATTTTCTTCACTATAATCGTTCACTTAGTAATCAAAATTTACAGCCTGTTTTCATCCATTAGTTCTGACACCAATGTGATGTCTCTTCTATATGTGTGGGCGTTCTAAAGGAAACAGGCCGTTCTAATTACGAACACAAGTTTAATATGGTAACATCAAGTTGACATGACGAGGACAGATGACAAGCACAGGAACATAAATCAACCTAAAAGATTATTCATATTTTTCAAGATTCATGACCGGTAACATTTACGGCCATTTTCATAACCAATTCTGGTTTCTCATATCACAAACGACGTTCTTCGCCGCTGACATTCTCAGTTCTACTGCCGCGCGCTTTCGTTTCTCCAGAAGGGGGCGCTACTAGAGCAAGAAGAAGCATGCGCAATCCTCACACATCGTATCAGCTCAATCATATTATAATAGGAATGCCAGGTGCATCTATTACAGTTCTAATAAATCATTAAGGAATATTTTTTTTATTCATGATTTTTTGTTTCCCGTATGTTTCAAACTTTAAGCGTCCTAACCGTGTTTTCCCGTCATGTAAATTTTGAATTCAAAGGCTGAATTAACAAAAATTTTATTTTAATCTAAATTTTTTTCCAGTGCATAAGAAATATAGATATGTAAGGTTATTAAATATAAATCCACATACCAATTCTTTTCATATCTATTATTTTAATGAGTCGCTAAACATATGTGAAAAATTCTGCCGGACGCTTAATGGGTTAAAGGTAGACACTTAAACTGTTAACTAAACAATTAAAAAGTATTTCTTCATCTGTACAAATCTGGCGCTTAACACAAATTTGTCGAAATGTTTGAATTATTCAATGAATGTTTCAATATTTTACTTATATTAGTGTATTTTAAATTAAAATATACGCATTAATTATTTTTCAAAAAATGCTATTAACTTCATAATTTGTCATAATAAACTACAAGGTAATTAAATCAATCTTATTATTTTTTTTAAAATTTTAATTAGTAACTTTGAAACAGACAGTTCAAGTAATCTTCATTAAGAAATGTGTTCAAATGGAACTTTATGGCTTTATGAATATCCCTTAGGCAAACAGAAATCAGTTTGAAATTACAATCTTTTTAAAGTTATGTGATTATTACCTTAGGGATAATAACTATGAAATTAAACAGCATGCGGACTCATTTGGGTAATGTTATAACATGCTTTGCACTGAAAATTGCTGGAGGTATAGCTTGGCAATCTAGTTCGGTATGCTATTTTTAACAGCACTGATAACAATAAAGCTCAGTTTGAGTTAATCTAGAATCTGATAACAAAAATAAAATTTATGAATTTATCTGCTTAAGTAAGTGAATAAAATAATCTATAATTTAATCTTTTTATTAAAATATAGTACTTAAATATAATATATATTACTTTGTATTCTTGCTCTCTAAATGAAAAAAAAAAAGAAAAGAAAAAGCAAACCAATTCGTCGAAAAACGTAAAAAGTATAAGCAGCCAGTTACCGGAACACTGTAAATGAAAGACATTGTCTGTTATACTTATTTTAATTGATAAAAGGCAATACAAACATTATAAACAGTAAAATAAGTTTTATTAGACTGTTGACATATTTCGACTCCATCTGAGGCATCATCAAAACAAATAAGTATATTCAAAAATTGCACGGACTATAAAAATATTATTGCGTCCATGGTTGTATTTACACGCGCAGACGACTCTAATATTATAAGCTATTTTTCATTGCATGGCAGCTTACTTTAATTTGTTGTTGTTATAGAAATGTCATCCATGATAGAGTTGACAGTTTATATACTGAATAACATCTGTTTTTATATAAAAGTAGAATTATTTTAGATAAAGAATTTAACAAGCAACCTACAACAGTTATTATTTGAAACGCTATCATTTATATTTTCGCGTAAAGTGAAAATAAGTTGTTAATATTTCATAGGCCGTGCAGTTATAGAATATTCTTAAATATTTTGATAATGACTCAGATGGAACCGAAACATGTCAATATTCTAATAAAACTTATTTTACTTTTTATAATTTTTTATGATTCACCTTTAAGCAATTAATACAAGTATATTAGTACAAGATGTTATAATTTGAGAATTTCTGTTATTTGAAAAATTTGTCGTCTTTTGACTAGGTAATTTCAATAAATTTTGAGATTCAGTTCGGGAATATTTCGTGTTATTAGGAAAAAAAGAATATACGTAAAAATTCCGCTTCTATTACGAAAAAGTAACTGGCAGCACAGTTGCCAGAACAACCCCGTAATTTGACGAAAATGAATCTTGAGATTAGAGGATTTCAGTTACTTTTAATGTTAGATTAGTGAATTTTCTGTATTTTGAGACAAAACGAGAAAAACAAATCAGAAATTTTCATGTTTAACGAAAAGCAAAAAGATATGGAAAACCACGGATTCAATTCACGGATATTTTCAGTTTGTATATTATGTTTGAAATTTTTAAAATCAGCAGAAAGTGTATCAAATACTCGCTATGGAATCACTGAGAAAAGTGACACTTTCAAATCTGAGTAAATCGATATTTTCATTTTGTAATGAAATTTTTTGTTTCAAATATGACGACCCAATGCTTTCAATTCCGAAATATCAGAAATACTCAGAATATTCAAACATGGATATATTCAAAATTAAGCACATAGAGGTCAGTTCATATTCATTTTTGAAACATCGACATACTCAAAAATGATTAGGGACAGCTCATACTTATTATTGAAACATGGACATACTCAAAAATGAGCACATAGAGGTCCGTTCATGCTCATTTTTGAAACATGTACTCTGTAAACTACATACTCAAATATGAGACCATGATGTTTTATTCTTGAGCATGTGCATGTTTTTAGAAATGTGTATTGCATGTTTCAAACTTGAGTAATTTTGATTCGAAGCCATTTTGACTATGCGACATACTCAGATTTGAGTATTTTTTGCTCAGTTTGGAAACTGTCGTTTTTAGAGTGATTGAACAGTTTAAATGTGCAACAATTATCTTAGATTTTTATCAATCCTCTTTCTTTCAATGAAAGGAATAACTTCTCAAAAAACAAAAAAAACTTATTTTGAAAGAACATTCCTTCATCAGGTGCAAAAAGACGTTCTATTATTTTGAGATAAGGATAAATCAATCTACTTATGAAATCTATTTACTTAATTTCTTTATATGTCTTACTGCTGTTCTGAAATGCCTTGAAGAAGAAAGATTTATTATTTTTCAACGCGTTCCATTCGTTTCACTTTTTATATCGTATTTAAGAACTGTTTTTTATCATATTACAAGATGCACAGCGATGCTTATTTTTTTCAAACACTTCTTCTCCTTTTTTAACTCTATAAATCTGCAAATGAAAAAGGTAAAGATTATTATTCGAAAATATTAGAACTTAAAATAAGTACCTCTCAGCTCCCTGTATTGGGTTGTGCAGGAATTTTTATAACTCACTGGTACTCGCTACTATATGCTAAAATTATTAACAAACCTAGATTTGCGAAAATATCTATTCGTCATATTTAAGAACAGAAATCCTCCGATTACATAAGTTAAAAATTTGTATTCGGGAAAATTGGTAGCTATTCCCCCTTTTTTTCAGAATTTAATTTTATTAGTAGAAATAAATAATAAGACCTATAAAGTACTAGATAAGTAGTATATTTATTTACTACCAAACCTGAACCGTATTCAAATCCGTCATTTCCTATATTCTAGACGGCCATTTAAATACTAGATAAGAAAAACAATTATCCGATATATCAGCAAATACCTATAGTTACTGTAACTTGAAGTCGGTAAATTTTACTCTTCAAGAATTGTGGTTAAATACTTCCGAAATGTATATGCACAGCTATTAAATAACTTCAGTTGAAGCCTATCATATGTAAATTATTTACATCGTCAATGTTATTTTTAGTGTATATGATTCATTACATTTATGTACATCGTGGATCCGCTTATGATACAGCTTTACTTGGAAAGACTAGGTTCAGGTACTCATTTAGGAGAAGATTTTTTTTAACAATGTTAGAAATAATGCAAATTTATCTTTTGAATCGATGTCGGTATGTGAATTTAGATATTGTAAAATCGGAATTAACAATCAAAGCAGTTTTCATGTAATTTGAAATTTAGCGAAACAGCTTAAATTGGCTATAGAAAAAATTTATCGTTTAAGAAAAGTTGCTTAAAAATATTTAAAATTAAAGAGATAAAACAAGGCATTTTAGGCCCAAAATGTGAACATTCATGTTAAGAAGAATTAGTCCCCTTCACTTAGTGAAAAATGACTGCTTGGGCCTATATCCATACCTAGAAGTTATTCTGGATAACGCCGGGAAGGTCTGCTAGTTAAAAATTAAAAAGAATTATTTTTAGAAACACTTCTATCTACATAACGTTTTCAGAAATCTTACTTTTATTGTATGTTTTTATGCAAATGCATATTGTTATCAACGTATATTTTTCACTTTGTAATACAATGTATAAATTTATCGTTAGTATTATAAATAGGAAAGTATGAATTTTAATCCTATAATATTTCACAATTTCGATAAATGAAATTAAAACTCAATGTTAGCCACGATAAAATTGCCACATTACATTTTTATCCGAATCTCTTAACTTGGATATTTACTTCGCTTGTTTTCTCAAGTGTAAGTAATTATCTAGATGAATATAAATCTTGTCGAGGAAATATGCTAATATCACTCTTTGAATATGCATTAAAATTTTCATTAAATATGCAAATATTTTCTTTTATATTTATATCAGCCGTTTAGATTTTAAATTAACTAATAAAATTATGTTTAAGTCTATATTAATTTTTTTAATGGATTGATTAAGAAAACTAAATGTATTTTGAGCTCTTTTTTTTAAACTTTATATTTAAGGTACATTAATAAGTCGCTTGAAGAAGAAATCTTATCGTTTCTTTGTATTTGTTCTTTTAGTATTACCCAGAAATAGCAAAAATATGCCTGTAAATTAACTGAAATTAAATGCCTGTGAATTTACTTTAATGCCACACGAAATGTTGGAATGTATAATGTAAGAAAATTACTTATTTTTCTGTTTTTTGTAAGAATATCGGTATTTATAAATTAGATTTCTTGCATTCATAACCTAGATTTGAAGATCAAAATTTCGCTGTCGCCGAAACAACATATAAATGCGCACGACAATTTATATATATATAAAACGCTGCGGCAAAAAATAGTCCTCTTTAGCCGATGGCAACGAGTGGTTTATTTAGAAAATCAAGCCTGCTAAAATTATCTTTAGCCGGCTTCGATACTTGTTGTGGTATTTTTGTCTAAAAAGGAGTTACTTTATGATTGCGATAGTTTGATACGATGATTTTTTGATTTCACATATTACAGTGATTTGGTTGATGTAATGGCGTGTCGTGAAGCGACATTTCATTCATTGATCGAAGGAGACACGTTGAGGTGTAAAAATCGCTAACATTTTGCTAAATTTTGCTAATTTTATTTTTACAGAAATGAGTTACAACATGATGTTGATTCAGTTACTGTAGGATCTCCAAGCTCCGAAATTTACAATTGTGTATATAAAGAAGTTTTCGATGCTTAAAATTTGAAAAATAGATAAAAATATTTTCATAGTTTTGAATGGTGTAGATATTTTCAATATGATATGCATATCCTTTTTTAATTTTCAATTATATCCAATAACTATTCTGTGCAAGCAAAGGTTTGTCCTTGTGCAAAGCAAATGGTCTCCATATCTTATGATGCGTATATATATATTGTTTTCAAAGCACCCAATCTTACGGGGAGAAGTTTTTATGCATAGTATTTATACGTATAATGCTGAAATTCGTGTATTCTAATAGACCGGGAGGCGGCAGCACAGACAATCACCTCATGGAGTTCACGGCTGAAATTCCAGAATTAGTTAAAACTTGATTCGCATATTAAAACGCAATCGGTCTGCCAAGTCATATCTTGGTGGAAAACACCTTAAAACCCGATTTTATCGGTTGACTCGTAGGTTTACCATTGTGTTTTCCTGCACCCGAAGTTATGAAAACATGGAGGACTGGGAGCAGGAACACACAATGGTAAACCTACGAGCCAACCGCTAAAATCGGGTTTTCGGGTGTTTTCCACCAAGATATGACTTGGCAGACCGATTGCGTTTTAATATGCGAATCAAGTTTTAACTAATTCTGGAATTTCAGCCGTGAACTCGATGAGGTGATTGTCTGTGCTGCCGCCTCCCGATCTTTAATATGCATATATTTCAAACAGTAGGATTTTAGAGTACAGATGCTTTGCGCCGGATCGGATAGTAAATAGTACTTAAAAGTCTTACTCTTTAGTTACGCGATTAGATTTCGTAGCTAATGTTAAAGAAATGGAATTATTCTTTACGCATTTCATGTTTGTATATCGTTTTTGTTTTTAAAAAAAGTTTTATTCTTAAAATAAAATATGTGAAGTCGATATCTCAAGTGGATTTTGACGTTGGTTGCGCTTTACTTCTGAGGAAAATTTCAATTTCTGACACAATAACTTGGTTTATTGCAAACATGTGTGCCCTCAGAATGAAACTGCAACCAATATCGAAAAAGTACAAAAATGTAACGTTAAACATTGACCTTATGTAACCTATGAAAAAATTATCATTTAAAATTATTGAAATGCAAGCGAGAAATTTATAAAGGAACTCTCCATTGCTTTAACATTAACTTGCCATTGAAATTGCGTGAATAAAGTAGGCTCTTAATGACACAGCCAGTCGATATAACGTCATCATGAAGGAATCGAAGCTAAGAAAAAATACAAGCTGCTGCACTACCTTTCGCATGATACTGCTAGAGTTACGCCACGCTCCTCTCGTGCACCTGCATTTGCGCATTCGAGCATCACGTGAATCAATCAGTCCGAAAAAGACACATGTGATAAACACACCATGGCAGTCCGTTGCTGTTCGTTAGCCTCATCTCACAGTTGCTTTTCGTTAGCCTCATCTCACAGTTGCTTTTCGTTAGCCTCGGAAGTCACAAATGATCACAAGAACCATGATCGCAATACTGAAGTACTTACTGAAATGTGCTACTTTTACTTTCTTCTATCTTTACAAAAAGAAAGTATTGGATTCATGAAGATTTTCGACTTCCGGTATTCGATGGATTTATACGTTTTAGAAGGTCATGAACACGATTTGACATTTTTAGAAAATGTCTGTCTGTGAGTCTGTGACTCTGTCTGTATGTATGTGCCAAATTTTTGTAGGCGCTCTATCTCAAGAACTAATGCACGAAATTTAATAAAACTTTATATTCAGTTAGTCCCTGTTATAACTTGGTGCTGATGAGTTTTTGGTGAAAATCGTCCGACAGGTACAGCTGCTATGCTGCATTTTTCGCGTGTTATAACTTGGTGCTGATGAGTTTTTGGTGAAAATCGTCCGACAGGTACAGCTACTATGCTGCATTTTTCGCGATTTCCGCAATAGTTCTACCTTAAGGACTATACATTTATTTTCATCAAACTTCAGATTCACTTAGACCTTGACATAACTAGACGCTGATTACGTTTTGGTGTAGATATCTCAACATTTAGCACTGCTATACACCTTTTTTCATTATTTTTACGATAGCTATATCTCAAGAACTAATGCACGGAATTTGATCAAACTTCCGATTCTGTTAGACCTTGACATAAGTAGAGGATTCTTACGTTTTGATGTAAATATCCCAACAGGTGGTGCTGCTATGCTACTTTTTTCACTATTATCATAACTATATTTCAAGAACTAATGCAAGGATTTTCATCAGACTTCAGATTTAGTTAGACGTTGACATAAGTTGTTGTTGATTAGGTTTTGGTCTAAATCTCCCAAGAGGTGGCGCTTCTATGCTGCATAGTGCGTGGAGCTATGCATATACAAAAATGCGAATTCGCGTTAGCCGTCACGAATGTTTTAAGAGATTTATACAAAAGGGAATACGGAAATTCCCATACAATTATTCTTTGAACATATGAGTTTCATTTTCAACAATTTTCATTATTTAAATTCAGTAGTCGGAGTCAAGCCGTCGGAAAAAACTTATCAGATAATAAGTAATATCTAAGATAAAAAGTATTACTGCGTTATTGTTGCTTTGTATGTATACTATATATGAACAGTCATTTGTCCTTCATAATATAATTTTAAAGAAATTTTAATGCAACTAAAAGAACACGTTACTGATAAGTTAATTGCTTTTTGTTTTTATTTGGCCTGTGCCGTGTGTATTAACATAACATTTGGACAATAATATTTTGTACAATATCAATATTTATTTTAGAAAGTCAATATGTCTCATTTTAAGTTCTAATGAATAATAAAATTTTATTTTTTAAACTAAAACTGTATCATTCCCAAGGTATCCATACATTTCCATGCAACTTGGGATTCGCTGCGGGATCCTCTGGCAAATTCCCTGGAGGTATGGAAATTTCCTTGTATTTTTCGATGACTCTTTCCATATCAGCAGTTAACTAGAATAGGAAATAATAAGATTAGAATTTCAGCAATCGAATCAGTTAATATTAAATACACATAATACACTGGACATAAAAATAATTAAAACTAGTAAAAAACCGTGTATTCAAACCATGATTTAATCATTAAAACAGGTATCAACAAATCATGTCTGTTTCCTCCGTAGAACATTTTGTTATCCAGGGGGCGCTGCGGAGCTCTCAGGATACGCGGAGCAGATTCCCGCCAGTAGAGATGTTTTGCTTGAGACGTAAGCGCAGTGTACCAACCGCTGCCAGTCAATTTTGTTCTCCTTGTAAATAAATGTAATTAGTTAAGTTTTAACTCCACTTTTTATTGAGTAGGAAATGATCATCTTAGTTTTCTTAACGAAATACAGTCCAACGAGATTACGTGAGCTATCTACGGAACATGTTTTGGTCCGTCGAGCCGGAGCGCTCATTTAGAACACTGTGAATAATCATCGCCCTTGGATTTTTGTATGTAGTTATAGATATAATTATAATGGCTACTATTAAAGGTACTGTGATCCTCAATCGGAAACGCGGAAACATACGCAGCCAAGTTACACGAATATCTAATGCTATAAAATCAAAACTTGGCCAGAAAGAATTGGAACTAAAGTTCAATGCTCTTCAGATATTAAAAAAGAAGACAGATGAATTACGTAATGAGTCGTATTCGGTAATTTCTGATGATGATTTACCGGAATTTGAAAATTCCTTGACGGAGATAGAAGAACAGTTAGGAACTCTCGAAGTAAGTCTTCTTGATTTAATAAAGCCTAGTGTTTCTAATGTTGAATGTCAAAATAATAATGATAGAATTAATGCTAATGAGTCAAAAATTAAATTGCCGTCAATTAATTTACCCCAATTTTCGGGACGCTACACAGAGTGGTTTAATTTTAAATTACAATTCACCACATTGATCGATAACAAAGATGAATTAAATGATGCTCAAAAATTATATTATTTACAATCGGCTTTAACAGGCCCTGTGAAACAATTGCAAAACATTGATGATTCTTATGCTTCCTTATTCGAAGCTTTAAAAAAACGATTTGAAAACAAACGGTTAATTATAAATTCTCATATTTCTGAGTTATTGAGTAACAACAAAATAAAAATTGAAAATGCGAAAGAAATACGCAATCTGGTAGATAATTTTTTGAGTCATTTGAGGGCTCTGAAACAATTAGGACTAGAAAATAATAACTGATCAGAATCAATTTTAATGTATTTTGTGTTACAAAAAAATCGATGATGAGTCAAGAAAGGCATTTGAAATGAGTCTTAACTGTAACGACTTGCCTGAATGGAATATTTTTATTGATATTTTACTGAAAAGGGCTCAAGCTCTCGTAAACCTACAAAAAAGTAACACCGTTACGAAACCTAGGTATGAAATTACTCAGAAACAAAAAAGTTTATTATTACAGAATGACAAATTGAATTGCGCATTATGTAATAAACCTCATATGATATTTCGATGTCAAAAATATTTAGATTTATCGGTTCAAGAGAAACTGAACCAAGTAAGGAAGTTGAAGTTATGTTATAACTGTTTATCATTATCTCACGCTGTTAATCGATGTAACAAATTAAATAATAAGTGCAGGATTTGTTACTCCAACCATCATAGTTCTCTTCATGGAGCTAATTTTTCGAAACCTGCTTATGAAAATAGGCAAGTTAATTGTATTGCAAATGAACCGCAGTTGAAAACGGAAGATAGCGTAAATTCTAATTCAATAGAACCCACCACAAATGCGTTAACATTGAGCTGTCAAAACAATTATGATCAAAATTTGTCTGGCACCAGTTATAATGGGTTGATTTCGACAGCTGTGTTTTATTTAAGGGGAAGTAATGATTCTTTTTTTCCTTGTATTGCGATTCTTGATACTGCGAGTAATGTCCCATTGGCCACGTTTTCTGTAGCAGATATTTTAGGGTTTCAAAAATATAAGGTCAAGTCATTAATTACTGGATTAAATGATTCTATCTGTAAAATTAAAAGCAGAACAAATGTAGAAATTTCCAACAAGGATAGAAGTTTTAAAAAATTATCCAACATGTTTTTGGTTCCTAAAATCACTGATTTAACCCCTTCAAGTGCCGTAGACATTTCTAATCTGCACTTACCACAGAATTTAACATACGCGAACCCAAGATTTTTGAACCTCAGCGAATTCAAGTGCTATTAGGAGCAGATGTATATTACGAATTCTTATTAGCTGGTCAAATAAAAATTCCTAAAACTTCTATAATTTTACAAAACTCTCATTTAGGATGGATCGCGGGCGGAACAATACAGGATAGAAATTAAAGTAAATTCACGTGCCATTTAATAGAAAATCAAGATGAATTACATTTGAAAACCTTTTGGGACTTAGAGACGGTGGGAATTAAAAATGACCCAAACAGTGTTAAAAACGAGAAAATTTTAGAAAAATTTCATGAAACTGTGCGTTTTGAAAATAACAGATATGAAATCAGTCTCCCTTGGACAAGGGATTGGAACCATTTAGAAAATAATTATAAAACCGCCGAAGCACGACTCTCAGGTCTTATAAAAAGAATGAAACGTGATACAAAGTTATACGAACAATATTGCAATATTTTGAATGAGTATTTAGAGATGAACATAATTGAAAGTGTACCTAATTTAGAAAACCCTTCAGATAAACCAGTTTTTTACTTACCGCACCATACAGTATTTAGAGAAGATAGTGTTTATACTAAAAGTCGAATAGTTTTTGACGCAAGTTCCCATGAAGCAGGACAATTGTCTTTGAACGACTGTCTTGACGCAGGAACTAATTTAAACCCTAATATTTTTCACTTATTGATTTTTTTCAGACTAAACAAAATTGCCTTTCTAGCAGATATAGAGAAGGCTTTTCTACAAATTGCCATATACGAAAAGGACAGGGATGTGCTGAGATTCTTGTTTATAGATAAGAATCCTGTTGACAGTGACGCATTTAATGTTATCGTCTACAGATTTTTACGCCTAACATTTGGCTTGAACTCAAGCCCATTTTTGCTATCTGCTATAATTAAGCATCATCGTAACAAATTTGAAACGGAATATCCGATAACGACAGAAGTACTCCACAATTGTATTTATGTGGACGACTTAATAACCGGGACAGACACAGTCGAAGATGCGTTGAGCATTTCGGAACAATCTCATAAAATAATGAAGGAAGCTAGCATGAATTTACGGAAGTGGATTTCGATTAACAACCAGTTAATGGAAATATGGGATAATCGTGGATTTAGTACTATGCCGCAACCTTTTGAGGATAGTACAACACATAAAGTTTTGGGGATATCGTGGCAACCCAAGCAAGATATACTTTTGATAGATATTGATAATTTGCTCGAATTTTTGCGTAACGCAAAAAATACAAAACGTTTTGTATTACAAGTTGCAGGTAGAATATTTGACCCTCTGGGTCTAATTTCTCCGTATACAATACGAATTAAATGTTTATTTCAAGAACTGTGGAGTAGGAATTAAACATGGGATGAAGAACTGCCCTCCGATATTACAAAGACGTGGAAACAATGGTGTTCCGAACTTCCCCAGTTGAGAAATCTAAAAATTCAAAGGAACATTTTTCAGTTTCCCGATGACTCCAATTACACCCTAACTTTGCATACCTTTGCCGATGCCAGCCCAAAAGCATACGGTGCTTCCGTGTATCTACAAATTGATTCACTAAGTGAATCTTCCTTAAATTTGATTACATCAAAATCTAGAGTGGCACCATTGAAAAAAGTGTCACTTCCTAGACTTGAACTTCTAGCAGCATTACTTGCTGCACGCTTAACTTGTGAAGTAAAAACGGTACTAGATCGCAAGGGACCATCGTCTATGTATTTGTGGACAGATTCGCAGATTGTTTTGTACTGGATCAAAGGCTCTGCAAACAGGTGGAAGTCATTTGTGTCGAACCGTGTAAAGGAAATCCAAGCTCTGACTGACCCATCCAGGTGGTTTCACTGTGCAGGGTCCGAGAATCCTGCAGATTTGCTAACAAGAGGTGTCAAGTGTGACCTTCTCGTTCAGAGTTCCAAATGGTGGACTAGACCATTTTGAAAGACTTAGATCTGTGTAACAACGACCAGACTTTAGTGATTCCTAACAAGGACATATATATAAACGAACTAAAAAGAGACTCCGTGAACATTATTGACGATGATTTTGTTACATTAACTATTTCTCACGATAAACCGTTAATTAATCATATTTTTGCATGTACTAATAATTTTGTAAAATTAATTCGTATAATGAGTTTTATTTTTAGATTCACCTTCAACTGTCGTACTAAATTGAAGAGAAGAAGTGGACCACTATCCCTCGACGAGGTTAGAGAGGCCGAATTGTTTCTAATTCGGTCAGCACAAAGGGGGGAATTTAGGGAAGAATTAAAATGTCTCGAAAAAGGTAAGCCTGTTCACAATAAAAGTAGATTATCTTCCTTAAACGTATTTGTAGGAGAGGATGGATTAATTAGAGTTGGCGGCCGTTTAGCACATGCAGATTTGCCGCTTAACTCAAAGTTTCCAATTGTTTTGCCTGCCAATCATAAGTTAACGGATATTATTTTAAATTACTTCCATCTCAAATACTTTCATTTAGGCCCACAAGCGTTGCTTTTCCATGTAAGACAAAAATTTTGGCCACTTAATGGCAAGAATAATTGCCGAAGCATTGTTCACAAATGTGTGACATGCTTCAAGAATAAACCTGTTGTCAGCTCCCAATTAATGGCTGATCTGCCGGGAGAACGTGTGACACCAAATTTTGTATTTTCGGTGACAGGTCTGGATTACTGTGGCCCATTTTCTATTAAATTTAAAAATCAAAGGAAGGGTGTATTGAATAAAATTTATGTCGTAGTGTATGTGTGTTTATGCACCAAGGCATTTAAGCACCTGGACTTTGTTTCCGATCTCACAACTCAGGCTTTTATAGCTAGTCTAAAACGTTTCTTTGGCAGAAGGGGGAAATGTGCAAAAATCCTATCTGATAATGCGAAAACGTTCATCGGAGCTGACATCGAGTTGAAAAAAATGCATAAACTGATTAGTTTCCCAGATGAGGAATTGTGTAATTTTTTCCCCCATGAAGGTGTCAAATGGGAATTTATTCCCCCCAAATCCCCGAATTTTGGTGGCCTCTGGGAGGCGGTTGTAAAATCATTCAAGTTTCATTTAAAACGGGTAATAGGTGATCAAAAATTAACCTTAGAAGAGTTTCTTACTATACTAGCGGAAATTGAGGAAGTTTTGAACTCCCGTCCCCTTACTCCGCTGTCCCCAGATTTCGAAAATTTTGAAACCTTGACACCCTCTCATTTTTTAATCGGTAGACCTATCACTTCGATCTCCGAACCCCCATTAGATAACATTAATGAAAATAGATTAGCAAAATGGCAGAGAATCACCAAATTTAGTCAGCAAATTTGGAAAGCTTGGAAGCGGGATTATTTAAATAATTTGCAGCAGAGGGGGAAATGGAAATTGAAAAAGGAGGATGCACAGAAAGGAACTTTAGTACTAATAAAGCAGGAAAATTTACCTTCCACCAAATGGCAGGTTGGAAGGATAGTTGAAATTTTTAAGGGAAGGGACAATATAATACGAACCGTAAATTTACGGTTACCAGACGGGCGAATTTATAAGAGAAATGTCAGAGATGTCTGTATATTACCAGTTCAGTAACAGATTTCTTTTTTTTCTTTAAGCAATTTTTAAGGTATATATTATTTATGTATGTAATGTAGAATTATAGTGCATTTATGATTGTATTATTATTGTGTATGTAAGTTGTTATATCTTATAAATTTTTCTTATATGATAATTTTTGCAAATTTATATGTGAATGTATATTGAAATTGCATTTCAATCCCCGGGGGAGTGTTTCCTCCGTAGAACATTTTGTTATCCAGGGGGCGCTGCTGAGCGCTCAGGATGCGCGAAGCAGATTCCCGCCAGTAGAGATGTTTTGCTTGAGACGTAAGCGCAGTGTACCAACCGCTGCCAGTCAATTTTGTTCTCCTTGTAAATAAATGTAATTAGTTAAGTTTTAACTCCACTTTTTATTGACTACGAAATTATCATCTTAGTTTTCTTACGAAAAACAATCCAACGAGATTACCTGAGCTATCTACGGAACAATGTCTTTTTAACAATATAACACGCACCTGTATACAAACATAAAAATATTTCCTACTAGGACTTCCCTCAAAGGGATTAGTCTGAGTGATATTGCTGAGAACATAGGGTTAACAATTACAATATAAAGAAAGAGAGCAAATTAAATGATAGAATTACAAAATATCATATATAAATTCATATACACTGTTAAAAAAATAGAAAATAAGTACCGTTCATCAGATGTGTTGTCCTAATTTTTTTAACATGTGGCAAAGAATCTCATTTTCTTAAGCGCGTAATGAGCAAAACTTGAAAAAAAAAACCCGCCGGATCTTTTAAAACGCCAAGCTTTTTAAAGTTACGTAATTGGATTTGCAGCCAATAGATTATTCTATCACGCGTGGCTTAACGCAAATTTAATTTCATTGTTGCACCTTTTTTTGTGTGTGAATTAAAAAATTTTCTTCCTTGAATATATATCTATTATTTGTATAACTGTTTATAGAAACTGTTAAACTTCAAACCACATTGATAGCATGCTTTGCTACAAACCAGATTGCAAAACTGTAGTCTAAATTACTATTAAAGTATACAAAAATTCTTTCGATGACTTCTGTAAAATAACTTTTACATTAAATCTCCATATCGGCAAAATTGAAAAGTTATATATATTTCAAAGTTAAGCTTAACTGATACTTCTTGATTATTCTCTAGGAGGCTCTGCCCCCTGCGCCTTTACTGCGCCAATCCACAGACTTTTCTTTTCTGTCTGTTTCCCTATCCGTTCTTCTGCCCGTCTCTCTAACCGATTGTCTATCTCTCTACACGTCTCGCTACCTGTCTCTATATTTCTCTACAAATCTCGCTACCCGCCAATCTATTTCTCTAATCGTCTGTCTATCCGTCTAACTACTTGTATGTCTAGCTGTGTCTCTATCCACATCGCTATCCATTTGTCTATCTGTCTCACAACTTGTCTATCTGTCTCTCTACCCGTCTGGCTATACGCCTCTCTACCCATCTTCTTACCCATCTCCGTACCCATCTACTGTCTCTCTACTGTATACCCGTCTCACTATCTGTCTGTTTTTGTACCCAACTCGCTACCAATCTCATTACCCGTCAGTCAACTCGTCTCTGTACTCATCTCTGTACTCGTCTCTTTATCTACCACGCTACGTGTCTCGCAACCTTTCTCGCTATACATTCCTGTCTACCGGTGTCGCTACCCGTCTCGTGACCCATCTCGCTACCCCTCTGTCAACCCTCTTTTTACCTTTCTCTCTAGCCGTCTGTCTATTAGTTTCGCTACCCGTCAGCCTACATATGTCACTACTCGTCTCTCTACCCGTCTGTCTACCCGTTTGTTTACTCGTCTTTCTACCTCTCGCCACCTCTTCCCAATATTTAAACAATTAATTTAATATACAGAAGCCGTTTATCAGTTATTAAATGCAAACAGAAGTAATTTATCTAATAAGTGTAATCAGATGCAATTTTTTTTAAATACATACATAACCTGAATAATAATTCATCAGTTTTGTGTTCATAGTTGTTTATATCAATTGACAGTAAATCTCAACGTCTTAAACCTCAATTGTCTCAAGCTTTTTAAAAAAACCACAAGGTCTGTATAACTGCAAAGTACCCTGAGGGCTATATTAGCAACATGTTATTAAGTTAAGTGAAAGTTTCGTTATCGCGTTTGCAGCCAATTGCTTATGTCAGAAAGCGTGGCTTAACGCCATTTTAAATTCATTACTGTAACTTTCTTTTCTTTTCTTTTTTTTTGGAGGGGAGGGGGGGGTAGGGGGGGGTAGGGGGAGGGTTTCTAATATATACATTTAAATTAAAACTTTTGTCTCCATGCCATTAGTGTTGTTTGTATTATTAACTAATACCTTGTAGACCGAGCTTCATTTGAAACAAATGTAAAAGACTTCTTCTACAGTTTTTTTAGGAGAAACTTTCGTAATTGGACCCAGAGCCAATCGGAGCATTTAATATCATTATTGTAACTCTTATAGAGTTAAAACAATACTGTTGCTAGCTTTACTCTTGTTTGAGACCAGCCTTGCCTGTGTATCTGAATGGGGAAAAGTTTCGTATCCTATGTCGGTTGGCGAAAAAAAAAATTAAATGGTGCCAAAAGGTAGTTTTAGCATCTTACAAAATTTTTCAAGAGAGCGGTAAAGCATGTTTTTCAAATATTTACAAACATATGTTTATTAAAGCTTGTTTTTGCACCATCTTAAAAATTTAAGCACGATGCTAAAATAAAATTTTATCGCCATATTCGATATTTTAATAAGTAATGAAAATACATAAACAAACTTTTTAACAAACGTAAAAGGCATTTTTGTGATAAATAATTGTTATTGTCAGGTGGGGGGGGGGGGGGTAAATTGTAAACAATTAATAAACGGCTAGTAAATAATAAATAGCATTTAAAATCTAAAAATGGAGAAGCGGTCCGTATAAAAATGCAAAACATAACATTATACGCTTGAAATATGTAAATCTTTTTTTATTTTTTAATATTTCCGAAGGCACAGATAAAAAGGTAAAAATCTCTTTTCCAAATGCCAAATAGAAAATATACTAAATAGAATGCCAAATATACAAAATAGAATGCCAAATATAGAAAATAGAAAAATATCTGCAAAAAATATATTTACATAATACTACATCTGCAAAAAAATAAGATTTAGAAAAAGTAAGCCAAATCCTGCAGATCCCAACAATCACATCGAAAACCTTATCACCAAAAAAGAACTCGCCAAATCTTACGGCATAGCAGATGGATTTTTCCCTCTGAATTAGTTTTTTTTCTTGTACGATTGGTGATTTTAATATAATTATTTCACTTCACATACTACATATCGTTTGATATATTGGTACTTTTATGTTATCCTGGCGCAGTTGATAAATCGTCAAATATTGTTCCTATAACATTTTCATATTGAATTCATTTATTTAAATATAAACCTTTCACTCATTTAATTAAAAATACATGCCTTTCATTAATCCCATTTAAAATGCTAAAAAGAGAAAAAAAAGAAATAATGCCATAAATCAAAAGCTTTTATTTAAACACCAAATAATTTTTTTTTTATTTATATACACACGCGAAATAAAAAAAGCTGCTATTGCTGAGATTTGCGCCAAATCTCTAATACCAAGTCTACCAAGTTATTGCGGGGTTTTTCTTTCAAACAGGAAAAAATCCAGATTAATTTTCGATTTCTACTAAATTGAAATATATTTTATTGTGCTGAATATTAGTGCGTGCATATTTTTTTGCTCCATGTACTCCATGAACTTTTCAATTCCGATTGTCTACGAAAATCTCCTGCCGGTGAAAATGACGTACGCACAAAATTTCGTGACGTATGTACTTTAATTGTGCTTTTTTATCTATTATTTTAATATAATTTCCAAACGGTTTGACATTTATTCTTGGTAATAAATAGACGTCATTGTCACCTTTATAGGTACCTGCTGTAAAAATTTTAACGAAATCCGTTAAATATTTTTTGAGTTATGCTTGACGAAAGGTTTTAATATCCATCGTAGCTATATATGGGGCAAAGTAATACTGCGCTGTGTATGAGTCTTCGTTGCACTCAGACAACTAATAACCTCATACTCTTATTACTTTTCAAAATACTAATTAAATGAAGCGTCAAACAATATCTATGGAATATTTCCTTTTTTAACTTAAATTAAACTTTTAATAATCTATATCTATCTATCTATCTATCTATCTTATACAAAAACCAATATATGTGTGTGTGCGTGTGAGGTTTAAACCAATGCAGCATTTTCCACTGACTTGCATGAAACTTCATATAGATATGCTTTAAAACTCGAATAAAATTACTGGCTACTTTAAAAAAAAATAATAAAAAAAAATAATTTCAAACTTTCTTTACCTTTTTTTTAAACACCTGCAATAGTTTATTTTTCAAAAAAAAAGCTTTAAAAAATATATATAATGCAAGGTTTTCTTTCCTCTTGTCATACCCTAAGAAACGGCGCGGTAGCGCAAGAATTAATAAAATGATAACATGTGTATTTTGTTTTGAGAAGCTAATCAAAATTCAGAGCATTTAGCTGCATTTTCCTAACTGCGAAGCTAACGAAAAAGACAGACTACCGCGGTGCATTCCACTTATCTTTTTTTACAGACAGCTAGTGTGATGCTCTTTCGTACACCTGCATTGGTGGATTCGAGCATCACGTGACTCCCGCGGTCTGTAAAAAAAGATACACGTAAAGCACCGCGGTAGCCTTTCTTTTTCGTTAGCCTCGTTCTAAATGAAACTGACGTCATTCTCTGCAGATAATGCATATTTTTCACATATAAAATTCAAACTTTTATTATAATAGTAGTACTTGTATGTAATGTAATAATAAATGTAGTAGTACGTTTATTTAAATGTATTTGGAGTTAAAACATCTACTATAATAAAGAAAATTCAGTGTGAAGGAAAGTATTCAGGGAAAAATAAATAAGATAAAAAAATCATCTTTTAAATATGATGGCATGTTTTATGAGACTCTTTCGGTCTGACTGATTCTAAACAAATAGATGCTGAGTTTTATTTCATATTTTGTTTGTATAAAGCAGCAATATCTAATAGTTATATCTTATACCTAAAACTTTTAATACCTTATATCCAGTAGTAACATTTTAAATAGGTATATTAAATAGGATATGAAGTATAGCAACAGTTTTGTACACTATTTTGTTTGGCTTAACTGCGTTCATGTATGAAAAGATGGAATTTTATAATCAATTTCTTAGTAATTTCCTGATGTACTAGAATTATAAAAAATATGTACACAGGTGTGTTTCCGATGACAGTACAACATTTAATTATTTTTAGAAATTAATTATAAATTAATAAATTAAATTAAGAGATTTTTCCATTATCAGGGCGCAGATGATAGGTCACCAAATATTCTTTATGCTTAGAACTGCATACGAGTTACAACAACGTCAATTATGCGTCATACCACGCTTGCTAAACAGGCCAACTGACTTTGAAACTGCAAGAATGAAATATTTTAAACATTAAAAATTATAAAATAAAATAGAAATAAAAAAATAAAGTGCGTAATAATTTTTAAAAATACGCTTTTATTTTATTTAATGTCAATTCTTTCTCTCTTTAAGTAAAACTGCATGACGGACGTCTTATCTAAAAACGGCTAGAAAAATGACGTCATTTACATGTAATCATTATAGATTTAGTTTTTATAGATGAATCTTTAGCATTTTTTCCCTGTGTGGTCAGAAAAATCGCAAATGTTTGTGTTACACCGGGGCCTCCGAGATGTCGCTGTGTGTCCTACACCGGGCCTGCTACAAGTGACGTCACAACCTGCTGACGTCAAAACCGTGATCCATAATAACTTAAAAATTTTCATGTACTTTGTTCGTTTGTACGTATTGTTTACGATAGTATTTTGATTTTATTTATTGTTTTATATAGAAATTAATAATATTTTTCAGTGTATTTAGATTATAATGCTATCAATAATTATTGATTATAATTATTAAAGAAAGTGTAGATGATATCTATAAAATAATGAGAAGAAAATGTTGTGCTCCTAGTTTCTAATCTAAATCTTCAAATTCGCTACTGATAATGAAAAGAAGAAATTTTAGCTACGAAAATTACCTTGTGATAATTATTTTTACATTTCAACAGAAGTAGTTTGCATTAAATGTTTCGATAAACGTTTCAATTCGTGAAGCTAGAATTAATATGATTGTATTGAGCTTGTTGTGCAGAAAAAAAAACGCAACAAATGTCTAACCTACTGTAATGGAAATATTCTGGCATATTTGAATGAATTTGTACTTCCAAATCGAAAAGAGTCAAATGATCTTTAAAAAAAATAAATAAATAAAAGAAGCACACGATAAACAGTTTAAAAAATGATTTTGAAAGAAATACTGTAATAAATTGAATGAAATCTGGATACATTTAGTTAGAAGTGAGTGTGCTTTATTTATAAAATTAAAAGTAACTGATTTACACAACTTAGTAGTTCTACGTAGTTCCATTTAACATTTTAGATAACTTAAGTGTACAAATATATTATGAAAATAAAACTTTGATAAGTTAATTTGAGTGGTTATTAGGTCCTAGACCCAAGTACAATAAATAGACAATTATTAAAACATTACAAGTCAGTTACAAAGTTAAGATAGAAAATTGGGTACTTTTCGGTTAGCCGGGTGCCAGTGATATATATATATATATATATACACACACACATATATATATATATACATATCTACACACACATATATGTATGAATTAATATATATATATTTATATATGTACATGTATCACTGGCGCCCGGCTAACCGAAAAGTACCGAAAAAGGCTTATGGCGAGAGAAGGAAAGTTGGCAACATATTTTCTGGCAACCTATTCGTAGTTTCATATAAATAAGTATTTTTTTTTTCAATATTTATATAATTTATTTAATATAAAGAAGCCATATATCTCTTTTTATATGCAGGTAGAACAGAATTGTATATATAAATAATTTTATATATATAAATAAACATAAAAGTTCATTAGGTTTGTTTTCATAATTGTGTATATAATTTAAAAACATATCTAACTTTCTGAAGCCCGGATTACGCCAAAGCGTTAAAAAAAAGTGCCAAGGTCTCTATAGTTAAAAATGTCGATTTCTCTATTTAAATTGACATTTATTGTGTTTTGGTGGTTAAATTATGGTATGTAGTTGTAATAGGGAGGAATGGGATTGATTTTGTAAAGTTTTTGGTAGATTTATTATATTTTTTGTACGTATATTTATTGTAAAATAATGTGTTTAGGAAAAGGTAAGTCAATGGGTTCAATCTGATTTATTAATCTTAGCATTTTTTTTAATTTAAAACTTTTAATTTCCTTTAATAAAACAAGTGTATTGATTCCCTTTTATTTCACGATTATGAAATTTAATATTATTTATGTAATCACAAATTATAAGAGCGGAATTGCTCTTTTTATTACATCTTTCTGCTGCGATACATTGACCAAAGTGGATCACTACTGTGACGTCACTAATACTTGTAGCAGGCCCGGTGAAGGACACACAGCGACATCTCGGAGGCCCCGGTTACACACGCTAAAAACAACCAAATAAAACAATGCATTCACATTATAAAGCTGAGGGATTTTACTAAGATTGCATCAAATCAACATTATTTTTTCTAATTGTATTTTTCCCGATTGGTGCACGTTTAATGCACAGAGGTCCGTTATTGTAATCACCACATTATTGCGGTTTTTTTAACCCAGAAGACCCCCACCGAATGCTTAACACAGGCAAAGCTGAGTGATTCTACTAGTTCTAAATATAAACTATACATAATCAAAGATAGTGCGTCTTTATTAAAAAAAATGTTAGCTATTTTTACTTTCTTCTATCTATAATAGAAGAAAATATTGTAATCGAAATTTTTTTCGACTTCCGGTTTTTGACGGATTTACACGTTTTAGGGGTCAGAGATTCCGAAAAACATGTTTTTACAAAATGTCTGTCTGTCCGTCTGTCCGTCCGTCCGTCTGTCCGTCTGTGTGTCTTTTAATTGTACCATCTAAAAGTGTATGAAGTTATGCTTCAAATTGAACCACATTTTTTTTCTAGATTTTTGGCTATGGCAAGCAGGTTTTATCAGAATTTAGGGATATTTCGACGAAAGGGGGCGCTGTGATCGATATTTTTGTTCCATTTTCACTATTGTACCATCTAAAAGTGTATGAAGTTATGCTTCAAATTGAACCACATTTTTTTCTAGGTTTTTGGCTATGTCAAGCAGGTTTTATCAGAATTTGGGGATACTTCGATGAAAGGGGGCGCTGTGATTGATATTTTTGTTCCATTTTTTCTATTGTATCATCGAAAAGTGTATAAAGTTATACTTCAAATTGAACCACATTTTTTCCCTAGGTTTTTGGCTATGGCAAGCAGGTTCTATCAGAATTTGAGGATACTTTGACGAAAGGGGGCGCTGTGATCGATAATTTAGTTCCATTTTCACTATTGTACCATCTAAAAGTGTATGAAGTTATGCTTCAAATTGAACCACATTTTTTTTCTAGGTTTTTGGCTATGGCAAGCAGGTTCTATTAGAATTTGGGGATACTTCGAAGAAAGGGGGCGCTGTGATAGCGATTTAAAGATTTCAAATTCAAAAAGATGTGCAAATTAAAAAAAAATTAGAAATCCTAAAACTTTTTTTCGTTAAATGTTCGGCCTTGATCCGGAGAATCCGGAGCAATTTTTGTTTTGCCTCTATCTTAAAAAATAGCTGAGATATAGCGGTTTGAAATGTTAGGGTGGCTGACATTTTCAAACAAGACAGCGGAATTTCATCCATAAACGGGTTTAATTTATGAGTTTTATTTAACATGATTTCGACAAATTTTCTTTCATTGTTGTAACCATTTATCCTATTACATGCTTATCACTATATATTTATATTCGCCGACGTCGAATTCTCGCCAAACTTGGCGACAGTGTGCGGAATATCGCCAAATTTGGCGACCAAAATAAGTTGCCATAAATGAAGCCAACTTGGCTGTAGAGGACTAATTTGGCGATATCCTCATTCAAATTCAATGTTGACGAAAACTGGGATTGAATCTTCTTTATTTAGGTTCCACGCATTTTACCTTCGTGTTTTCCAGTAAAATTAGCTAAAATCGTAAAACCAAGGAATAGGGAGGCTATCTGTTCCTGTCGGTTCAGGCCAGAAGGACTTTTCGTAGTGTAGTATACATCGGTTGTTCGCATCCCTGTAACCCGATGATTCGCAAGAAGCTGACGTACAACAGAATGACGAAAAATATTGATTTTATTGGCGATGTGATAGCGAATTTTGAAGTATTAACATGACTGAGATAGAAGAAAGTTTTGGGATTGGCACATCCGACTAGTTTAATCTTGTATTTAGAATAGCAGTTCCCAAACGTTCTTGTTATGCCAACCACCTTAAAACTTGAAAGTTTTTTGCCAACCACCAAATCTGTAAGCATGTGTATACTAGGTAGTGTATACTAATGTCTTTATATAACGTATCCTAGGAAAAAGGCGAACGTTCGTGGGAAGCAAATAGATATTGGTAATACTAATGTGAAAAATACCAACTATAATAAGACAGAACCTTCTTTTACTAAGCATTGTATAATACTTTTAGTAATAATTGCATTGTACAAATATACAGTCAATGCGATTTATAATATTGTTTTCCAGAAACCAGATAATCTATACCTGGGTTAAAACCTGTTAATATTAACTTCAAGTCACTGTCACAACAAATTTCAATAAAATATTGTTATTTCAGAAGTTTGCTAACTTATATTTCTGCAGGGTTTTTTTCTTTGAAGATGTAACATATTGAAATATTTGTAGTTTTTAATGCGGATAAAATTAATAATATATTTTTGAAGAACTGATCAATCAATTCGCGAACCACGAGGACTCGCAACCTGTAGTTTCGGAAAAGCTGATTCAAAATATACCGGGTGATTGAAAGTTGAGGTTATGATGATTATCGCTGAAACGGCTGATAATAGACACATACTACCAATTACAAAATGTCATTAAATGAAGTACAGTATTTATATAATAGATTTGTTTTACAACGGTCTGTATATATATTAAAGAAATTTAATTTAATTTTTGTAGTCCCCATTTTTCTGTAATTTATATACATTTTGTGAATTTGCAGTGTTTTCACGCATTAAAAGTGTGACTTTCAGCTTTTATTGTAAAAGTGCTGTTTTATTTTGTATGTTATATTGAAAATTTATTAATGTCTACTTCAGAAGACTGCAATTTTCGCAAAAAAGGTTTTTTACTTGTCAACTTATGCTAACGAATTTTGTTAGGAGTGTATCACCAATTTTGGAAATGTAGGTTGTCATAGATAGGACAAAAATCTCTAATCTGAGCTTGCACCTTGTGCATAAGTTGCCACTTTTCAGACCTAATACAATCCTATTCATACAAAGGAAAATAAAAAAGGAAAATGGCTTAAATAATGCATCACTAACCTCTGGAAATTGTGCTGCAATGTTATAATATTCGCAAGGATCGTTGATGACGTCGAATAAACAAGACTCCTCCTTAGCGTTGCATGTAGGGGCTGAAGGTGGAGGAAAAGCGCATTCGACTTCCAAGAAATCGTTGCATTCGTCTGACAGACACGAAATCGCTAGACCAGGATCTTTATTATATTTGTACCATAGAAGCCTAGCTGCTTTAGAACGTTCCAAAAATCTCAAATAATTCTAATAAAGAAAAACAAAAATACTCAGATATATAGTTTTATAATCAATATATAGTGCAAAATATAGTTTTATAATCATAAAAAAATTAATGCAGAAATGCGAGTCCAGTGATTAATTACTGTTTATTTGATAATCATTCTCGAATACATTATTAAATTTTCTAAGTTAATACTGGTTACTTTGTAACGATTTGTCATGAACTAAGGTTGCGATTACTGAATTAATAACAAAGACAAGAAAATTGACCTAATGTGTTTAATTTAAAATTCTTCTTGTTTTTTCGCAACCATAGTAAAATATTAGACAATTTTGTTTGCAAATTAATTCATTGAATTAAACAAAACTCAACTGATCCTCCAAGAAATGTTGATAATTGAGGTTAATAATTTTCGTATTGGAGTAAGCAACGGAACATAATAGAATACATTTAACACAGCGTAGCGACGTGGTGGAAAATTTAACTGATCGAGACGGTTTTTGATGAAAGCGTGATTGTAATATGAATCTGCAATTACCATATACCTGATAATTTTAAGTTGTAATTGTAAAAGAAATATATATATATTCATTCACTAATGTTATCATGAATTCGAGGATAGCAAAATTCTGCAACAGGCGTTGCCATTGCTTGAAAGAAAACTATGAATCTTAGTGTGAGTTCTATGCGTATGTCGCCACTCTCTTATAAACGTACTATAACGCAAATAACTCTTAAAATGATATATTACTCAACATTTGACTCACTGAAAAAATTACTTTGAAACTAGTGATTAATTTTCCAATTTTTCAGAGTGAGAGTTTTTGCCTAATTCTACTAATTATAATAATATGATAAGATAAATTAATACAATTTTCTAATAATAAAAATTAAAATTCTATGAATTAATTCCTAATATAATTAGCAAGATTCTCGACATTAAGATTATAATTTCGATAAACAATACTGTGTAAATTTGCGAAAATTGTAATTTTTAAATGTATTCTTACATTACTTAAAGCTATATGTTGCTCCAAATTATGAAACAGAGATCGTGATAAATTAAATGTATATGTATATTTTAATTTTCTAATATAAAATTTGAATATCAATACCTAAATCTTAAAACCCTTTAAAACTGTCGAAAAAAAAGGATTTGTTTATGCTCAAATAACAATTTAATTTAAAATATGACATTTTATGACAAAGAAAATATAGTTATTTTTCTCAAAAATGATAATAAATATATTTTTTAATTTATTTACAGTGATACTCAAACGAACGTAAACCAGAATCTTTATAATGGTCAACTAGTTAAAGTTTGATTCCTCAAATAACATTTTATCCGTATTTGAAGTATGAATTCAAGTTTGCACTTTTGTAATCATATATGACATATGCAGTAATATACAATCATAAGTTATAAAATGTGCATTTTTTTACCTTAACTTATTTTAAAGGATTATCAAATAATGTCTATTTTAATTAGTATCATTTTTAAAATGATTTCGTGATATGTTTCATTCTTTAAATTTAAAAATAAGAATGATTTGCCCAATAATTTCTGACAGAAAGTATAATGAAAAGTACTCATGGCTTTTTAATTCTGTTTTAATGAAACGATTTTCAAACGTCGTCGAAAATAATTACATAGCCTGTTGTAATATTATTAGTACAGAATATAACAACTGATATATTCGTAAAATTTTTGGAAAAGTTAAATTTTTGCCTTTTGAAAGCTACATTTAACTTTTTAAAATAAATAATTCTTTAAATTTGAAAAGAAGAACTGTTTGCCGAATAATTTCTGACAGAAAGTATAATGGAAAATACTCATGCCTATTTAATTCTGTTGTAATAAAATGATTTTCAAACGTCATCGAAAATATTTACATAGCCTGCTGTGATATTATTACTACAGAATATAACAACTGATATATTCGTTAAATTTTTGGAAAAGTTAAATTATTGCATTTTGAAAGCTAATTTTAATTTTTAAAACTAAATAATTTGCCCCAAAAGTAATAATAATAATAATAATAATAATAATCGAACACGAAACGGTTAAGAAAATGGGGACATTCTGAAAATATTTTAATAATCGGGGCTATATTCAATATATATTTACCTCCCTGTATAATCTCTCGTTCAGTTGTGTTCTTGGGGAATAAGTATAACTGTAGTTTCTTCCTTCTTTATCATACCATTTGTCGTACTTGCCATCCTCAGAACTTCCTTTCACTAGCTTGAATCTCCCTTTTCTTAGTCCAGCAACATTGTCTATGTCGTCCAAATTCAACAAAATTTCGGATCTTGGAGAAGGAAAGCCGTATACTATACTAGGCCACTGATTAAAGCCGTCCGTATTCTCCGGCAGCATCTTCAGAGCCTCGTGGCCACCTATATTTAAAATGATTCAATTACTATTTAAAATGTTTGCCATTATAATTAAAAACAATTAATTTACTACTATATTAGTTACAGCATTATCTCGTGTTTCTATCTAGAATATTCAGCATTGAGTAAATCAAATACTGTATATTGTGACCAGGTTTCGTACGGATCAGGGAATTTTCCAGAAGTGTTACCAGTATTTTTTTTTATAAAAAAAGAAATCTAGGTTAAACTTGCGAAACTTCGCTTTCTTTTAAGAAGAGATTTTCTGTAAGAAAATACTGGTAGCGAAGAATTTCCTGGTCGCAAAATTCCAGGAGCCGTACGAACCCTGTCTTACGTATAACGCGCATTTCATTCATTGCAAATAAACTTTTATTAGACATTTAGCGTTAAATGTTATATATCGTCATGTGTGCCATCTAAATTCAATAAAATTTTACATTTTGGAGAAGGAAACTATATTTTATATTAGGCTACTGATTTATGTTGTCCATATTCTTCTGCAGCATTTTCAGAGCCTCCTAGCCACCTATATTTAAAATGATTGAGTTACTATTTTAAATGTTTGCCATTATAATTAAAAACAATTCATTTACTACTATATTAGTTGCTGCATTATCTCGTGTTTCTATCTAGAATATTCAGAATTTAATAAATCAAATACCGTTTATTCTGACGTATAACGCGCATTCCATTCATTGCAAAGAAACTTTTATTAGACATGTAGCATTAAATGTTATATGTCGTCATGCTGTGTGCCACCTACATTCAATAAAAATTTAGATTTTGGAGAAGGAAAGCTATATTTTATATTAGGCTACTGATTTATGTCGTCCATATTCTTCTGAAAAGTTTTTAGAGCCTTGTGGCCACCTATATTTAAAATGATTCAGTTACTATTTTAAATGTTTGTCATTATAATTAAAAACAATTCATTTACTACTATATTAGATTTCGGATTATTTTAGATTTCGGAGAAGGAAAGCTATATTTTATATTAGGCTACTGATTTATATCGTCCATATTCTTCTGCAGCATTTTCACAGCCACCTGGCCACCTATATTTAAAATTATTCATTATGTCGTCATGCTGTGTGCAACCTAAATTCAATAAAATATTTGATTTTGGAGAAGGAAAGCTGTATTTTATATTAGGCTATTAATTTATGTCGTCCATATTCTTCTGCGGTATTTTCAGAGCCTCGTGGCCACCTATATTCAAAATGGTATAAATACTATTTTATTAGTTTAACAAACATTATAAGTAAAAACATCTCGTTTACTATTACATTAATTGCACAAGTATCTCGAGTTTCCATCTAGAATATTCAGCACTTAATAAATTAAGTACCGTATATCCCTGCATGTAAAGCGCACCCGCTTCTTTACAAAGATACTTTCATGAGATATGTAGCATAAAATGTTAATAAAAAACTAAAAATTAATTATTTTGGACATAAAGAAAAACAAGAACACAAAATAATGCATAGAGAATAAATTATGGAACGGTTTCTGTAACATCCTGAAAAAGTAATAAAATATCACCGTTAAATGAGATGAAAGAAGATATGTACGTAAACACTTTAGAAAACATATAACATATTTAAAAAATCCAGTTTTAGCAATTACCTTCCATGGTCAAAAAAGTAGTCGCATTATTTTGTGAAGCCCTGTATATGGTCTAGAAATTTGCATATCTACATAGCATGGTTAAATTTAGTTCAGTTAGTAAATTCTCTTTTAGCAATTTTCTTCAATAGATGGAATTGCACTTGTATTTTTTACAGCCCTGTACATTATTAAGGCATTTGTAAACATCACATATTAAGCTAAAATTTAATTCGGGTAAAAAATGCATAACACAATTCAAAACGCATTTCCTGCAATTATAAACCATAAAGAGCAATGTATCTTGTTCTTTGCGTAGTCCTGTATATGAATTTATTTATATTCCACAAACTTCTATTAGTATCCTAAATATAATTCAGCAGGAAAATAAATAATATAATTAAAAACTACCCTTAACAAATTCACTGCCATAGTCAGTAATACTTACGGATTTATTTGTGTAACCCTCTGTATGATCAACAGAATTTACACACAAAACGCACTAATGTAACAGTTTAGTTAAAATTAAAAACGCACCCCAACGTTGAATCTGCATTTCTAGCAATTATAACTCATAGATACTACTGTAACCGAATTATTTTGTGTTTCCCTGTATATGAATAATAAATGCCACGCACATCATTCCTTTCTGTAAGCAACTTATAGTACACCACAGTAAAGCATATAAGTTTCATAAGGTTTGAAAGTGTGGCATCATTAAAATACACTGCAAACATTTTTTCTCCCTTTATCAGAATTATTATTCGCAGCTCTGTAAATGAATAATAAATACTTTGCGATCCATATTTTACAGAAAACTGGTTTCTGCGTAAGTCATAAATCCATATTAATTTCATTATGCTTGAAATGTAATATAATCAAAATGCACTTCGAACATTATTTTCCCATTGACCGTAATTTAACGGAACATTTTGACTGCCCCCTATAAACTAACTATAAATGCTACACACTTCATTTTCAATAGCGATCGTTCTATAGTAAACGTGCACAACATACAAAAATTGCATGACAATCCGAGCATACTTACTAGAGTTAGAGTACAACAGACAAATAGAACAACTGAAGTCATAAACAATTTTCAACCATGTTGGAAAGTGTTAACAGGAACGAATAATTGTGGGTCAAGAACAGATTGTGAAACACTTTTCACTACCTTCAGAATACAGAAACAAAACTCCACAGTTTAATAACGTGGAAGATAATACCGAAGTAAACAATTTGGAAAACACACATCGCATTTGTAAACCCAATTTCAACGATTACCATAAATAGTAAAAAGAATATCCGATTTTTTTGTGCAGCCCTGCCCTATTGATACAGACTATTTTCTACGTCCTATTAATTTCTATATACACTACATAGTATGGTAACATTTAGTTTAGTTAGAAAATCATAGTACAGTTGAAATTTTTCCTTCGGCAATTTCTGTCATAATCTGAAATGTACTCGAAATGTTTAGTTCAGCGCTGTATATGATCTATAGAATTTATACGCAACAAGTAATATGCAAAAAATTCGTTACATTGAAAAACACGTACCACAACTGAAAATACACTTCCAGGATTTAATGTTCATAGACAGTACTGTAACCGGTGATATATATATATATGTATATGTATATCAATTTCAATATGTTTGAGATAGTGTAACATCGTTAAAATACACCGCAAACGATTTTTCCCATAGAACTTAATGGAACGGAAGTCTTTTGAGTGTCCCTGTAAATGACCTATAAATGCTACACACTTTATTTTCAATATCAAACATGCTATAGCAAACCTTAATAACACATATCAATTGCATTGCAAACTTACATATTTACGCGAGTGGACAGACAAACAGACAGCCAGCAGCCAGATAGACAAACTGAAATCATAAACTCTTTTGAACTATGTTTAAAAGTGTTAAAAACGATTTAGAAGACAGTACTCTCACAATAAATATTTATTAAGGAATAAATGGTAATTTGAGTACGAAAGTGAAGTGTAAAAGAAAAGTGATTTGGTTTCTCTCTATATTAAAAAAAAAGTAAACATCGCCGCCGCAACTGCTGCCGCTGTCAATGAAGATTTTGTGCCTTGAAATCTTTTTGGACTAATATCCAGAAAACTATTGCATATAAAAATATGAAAAATGGTAGTTTAATAAAGAGATGTTCGATAAACACGCTGAAATAGACAGTTTTGAAATCGAAGAATAATTTTAAGAGATAATTAACATTAAAGTTGGTCAAAATAATTACCTTAAAAAAGTTTTATACGAACGAAAACTATGCACAGGAATTTATCCATGTTTTATAAGGATATAGTTAACAAGCTTGCGATGTGCAGGCTGCAACTATTTTTTTAATTTGAGGAATTTTTTGAGGTTATATTTCAATTTTTTATTCAAAATGTTCATTATTTTGATGAAGATTTATTTCATATTTTATAAAATCCGTTATTTGAATTGTTGCCAATTTGTAAAATAGCGCACATAATAATATTCCCTTTCAATTAAGAAATATATTTACACGTGACTATTAAAAACAGAAGTAAAGCTTTAAAATAATAATTAAATGATCACGTGTTAATAACAGTAAATTTAGAAAAATACGTAATAAATATACGTGCGCGTGAATATTAAAAATAGAAAAAATAAAATTATTACGCGTTTTCAAAGCATTAAGTAGGGAAATTTACTTCATATTTAAAATGCTCAAATAACAATATTTCCAAACAGTTTCAATTAAAAATATATTTACACGAGAGATTAGTTTATTTCGACAAATCTTTTACCTATTATTGCAATTTTTTAAAACAGCGTAGATAATAATATTTCCTCTCAGGTAAAAACTATATTTTTACGTTTAATAATTACTTTTAAAATACCGAAATAACTAATAAAATGTTAAAATATCATTAACATTATGGTATTTCTCCATTATCACAACTTTTCATAATAAAAAAAACTATCTCCAAACTAAAGGCTTTAACACCAAAAATGCATGATCGTGGCGTCACATTCACTTGACGTTAGAGGCATGTGTTAGTTATGGCATCCAGTGGTTTTTAATTCGACATATACATATATTTCACATTATGTTTTACTGATTTATTAATTACTAGCCTGCTATGCCCGCTGCGCTGGGCCACTTTTCTAAATGTACCTTAAATCAAACGAAATGGCTTTGTATTTTAAAGGAATGTGGATCTTCACCTACAGATGCTACCTTAGTGAACATTTTCAAACGAACCTTGTATCAAACGAATTATATCAATGGATTTGAGCATGTATTTTAAAGCAATAGGGACGTTCACCTGGATTTTCCTTCAATATTGCTGTAAACGATGTGAACGACATTCCGTTATATTATATCAAACATTGGACAAAATTTGGGCTAATAAGAAGCAACTCATTTAATTGATAATTTATAGTAGAGTTTGGTAGGGAAATGAGGCCATTATGAGATTTTGACAACAGGAACTAACATGTTCTCTAGTCAACATAAAAGAGATGATTGCATAGATTGACCATTGAACTTAAGAGCCTACAATAGTCACGCGAAGAAACGCTCACGCTAATGTTAAGTCTATGGGAAGGTTATCGCGCGTTTTCTCGCTCGCATTTTAATATTTTTAAATAATTTTTTTTTCATAGGATAGCTGAGACCAATCTACAACGTTGTTAGTTTTTACTTTTTCGATTTCTGTTTTAGTTTATTTCTGAGGACCAACTCAATAGTTGGATCCGGTAAAAATCGAGTTGTTGTGTCTTTTAAACTCTTATAAAATCGATACCAGCAAAATTAAAAAAAAATTAAGAACTAAGAACGATAGCTCAGGGTTTAAGCTTTCCAAAAATATGCTTTTTATAATTCTACTGCAATTACAGCGAGTATAATCACGGGATAACTTTGAGAAAAATTGAGAAAAAAATCTGAATTAATTATATGCGGACTGCCTCCAATCGGGTACGCCCACTGGTATTCTGTGATTGGACAAAGCATTCTCTGAACTCTGTAGATACGCCCCTCGGAAAAACCTCACCGCGATAATGGCTATATGTTTTTCTGATAAATATTTTTTTTTCTGTATGTATATCCACGCAAAACTTTAGAAGGGATACTCAAAATTTAATACTTTCTTTTTTTCTTTTGATGGAAAAGTATATCTTTCCAGATGACTGTAAGCAATAAGTTTATTTTTCTGAATATTTACATTGCTTTTTTCTTTACCTTATAAATTTTAACGTTCGTAACAATTGACTAATAGCCCCAGAGCGGACTTGGGGAGACTCCAGGGGAGGGGGGAGTGTTCATTGGTTAAGTATAAAAGGGGGAGGGTTAGCCCCCCCCCCTTGAATTTGATAAATGAGTTTTTCATGCAGAATTATCCAATTTTCTTCAAATTTTGTACATAGGTTCATCGTGATAAGGTACTTTTCTGATTAGATTTAGGAGTTCATTGGTTAAGTATAAAGGGGGGGGGGACGGGGGCTAACACCCCTTACTTTAGATAAGTGGGTTTTTCATGCAGAATTTATTCAAATTACTTATTTCAAATTCTTTGAAATAAGAGTATAATATACAATTAGTGTGAATAAACTGTGAGCTCAATGCCCTCAGTTTAACTGGGCAGTTTTCCTTTTGTATTTCTTTCATTTACAGTGCCACACAAAAGTATTCTTTTAGATGATGATCTACGGGGGAAAAACTATTTGCAGTATATTTTAATTATGTTACGCCATTTCAAATATAATGAAATGGATATACATTATTGAGGTTTACTACAAGTCATTTGTTATGCGAAAAGGATTTATCATTATTTTACAGGGACATATAAATATTTCAGATATAGTACTGTGTCCGAAGTATTGCTTATAAGTCATAATTGGAAGTAGGACTTTAGTTAGGTATGCGTTTAACTAAATTTTTGAATGCTATGAGTTATGTATAAATGCTACAGATCATATACAGGGCTAAACAAAAAAATTTGTAAGCATTACGGTGCAGCAGCGTAAATTGATTAAAATGGGTTTTTAATCGAGTTATGAATTTTGAACGTGAAATATATTTAGTATACCGAGGAAGGCTTGTGGAATATAAATCAAATCATATACAGGACCACGCAAAGAACTGAATACATGGCTGACTATGTATGATAATTCCTGGAAGTGTGATTTCAGCGTATATATTTTTTTTTCTGTATGTATATCCACGCAAAACTTTAGAAGGGATACTCCAATTTTAATACTCTTTTTTTTCTTTTGATGGAGAAGTATATCTTTCCAGTAGACTGTAAGCAATAAGTTTACCTTTCTGAATATTTACGTGCTTTTTTTTTACTTTATAAATTTTAACGTTCGTAATAATTGACTAATAGCCCCAGAGCGGACTTGGAGAGACTCCAGGGGAAGGGGGGGGAGGGTTCATTGGTTAAGTATAAAAGGGGGAGGGTTAGCCTCCCCCCCTTGAATTTGATAAATGAGTTTTTCATGCAGAATTATCCAATTTTCTTCAAATTTTGTACATAAATTAATCGTGATAAGGTACTTTTCTGATTAGTTTTGGGGGTTCATTGGTTATGTATAAAGGGAGGGAACGGGTGCTAACTTCCCTTAATTCAGATAAATGGGTTTTTCCTGCAGAATTATCAAATTTTCTTCAAATTTTGTACATAGGTTCATCGTGATAAAGCGCTTTTCTGATTAGTTTTGGGGGTTCATTGGTTAAGTATAAAAGTGGTAAAGAAGGGGGGGGGGCTAATCCTTCCCCCCTTAATTTAGATAAATGGGTTTTTCATGCGGAATTGTCCAATTTTCTTCAAATTTTGTATATAGGTTCATTCTGATCAAGCGCTTTTCTGATTAGTTTTGGGGGTTCACTGGTTAACTATAAGGGGGGAGGGGTATGATTCTCCCCTTAATATATTGTCGATTTCTTTATTTTTCGAGGAGCTTATTTCAAATTCTTTGAAATAAGAATATAATATACAATTAGTGTGAATAAACTGTGAGCTCAATGCCCTCAGTTTAACTGGGCAGTTTTCCTTTTGTATTTCTTTCATTTACAGTGCCACACAAAAGTATTCTTTTAGATGATGATCTACGGGGGAAAAACTATTTGCAGTATATTTTAATTATGTTACGCCATTTCAAATATAATGAAATGGATATACATTATTGAGGTTTACTACAAGTCATTTGTTATGCGAAAAGGATTTATCATTATTTTACAGGGACATATAAATATTTCAGATATAGTACTGTGTCCGAAGTATTGCTTATAAGTCATAATTGGAAGTAGGATTTTAGTTAGGTATGGGTTTGACTAAATTTTTTAATGCTATGTGTTATGTATAAATGCTAGAGATCATATACAGGGCTAAACAAAAAAAATTGTAAGCATTACGGTGCAGCAGCGTGAATTGATTAAAATGGGTTTTTAATCGAGTTATGAATTTTGAAAGTGAAATATATTTAGTATACCAAGGAAGGTTTGTGGAATATAAATAAAATCATATACAGGACCACGTAAAGAACTGAATACATGGCTGACTATGTATGCGATAATTCCTGGAAGTGTGATTTCAGCGTGTATTTGCCTGAATGAAACTATAGCTTAATATGTCGCGTGTACAAAAAGCTTATGTTATATACAGGGCTGTACAAAATAATTCAAGTATGTTGCCATCTATTGGTAGAAACTGTTGAAGATGAATTTCCAACTGTGTTTTTTTTGTTTTATTGCTAAACTAAACTGCAGCATACTATAGGGTATATACAAATATATAAATTATATAAAGGGCTGCAGAAAAGAATTGGAGTACTTTTCCGGCTGTGGATGGTAATTGTTGAAACCTGGTTTTCAAATTTGTTTTGTGTTTTTCTGAAATGTTTACTTAGATAGCTTATTTGCCTTATTAAACAGCGATGGTTTGTTAAAGTATTCTGTTAGTGTTGGAAAGTGTTTCATAATCTATGCTTGGTACAGGATTTTACTAATTTTACTAATGAACAAAATTTTAGATAAATAATTAAGATATAGATTGGAAATTGTGGATGAGAAGGGATGTCATCTGCCGACACGACTAGCGTAGTGTCTTCGTTATATTCTGATTATAAAAAAAAATAATTTTTTTAATGATCACGTTAATGTATGCGAAGGTGGTTTTCTTGAACATATTATATTGCGGGTATGGGGAGGGAGGGGGTTAACGCTTTGCTCTGATTTTCACAAAACAAATTCCCAAGAAATTTAATATTTTTAGCTTCTAACGTAGCGTTTTTTAAATGTTATGTATAGAGAATACGGGAAATTTTAAATAACGATTTTCATAAATGTTTAATTTATGTTCCTAATAAAAGTACACAACCCGTATATGCCTGATGGTTACCAACAATCAAAGTAAATGAATTGTTGTTGAGCACTTAACCGAGTGCCCTACAAGCAATCTTACGAGTTTTTTTTATCTAACTGTGCATTCTTATCTCGGGTTCTACGGATTCCCAATCACAACGGCCTTTAGATGATTCGACTTTGTTTTCGTTCGTGATACAGATTTTAGTTCCACCTTCCACCGCCAAGGGCGGCATTTTTAGAGTTCTGTGGGCCTGATTTCGACGGGCATTGATTCATTCAACTCCTTTAAGCAACGCGTACCCGTGTTGGATGTTCGTATGGGACAAATTGCGCCCCCTGGCGTTGGAATGCGGTACTAAAGGATTATGAGCGCGTGTGCAGCACGCTTGCTATTTGATGCTGGAGGCAGCGGGAACACAATTTGGAGTTTTATTCGGAAGGTGGTTTCTTTAGAACAAGGTGCGTCCCCTAGCGGCGGGAGGTGGAACTAAAAAAGTTTGCAGCGCGTGCGCTGCATGCATACTATACGGTCCGGCAGGCAGTGGGAACACGTGTCGGTGGTTCGTTTTAACAGAATGCGCCCGTACTTGCGGAAAGTGGAGATACAGGATTTTCAGTCGACGTGCAAAGCACTTTTAAATAAATAATTTAATACAAAATCAGGTTAAAGATATAAAATCATACAAACTTTAGTTTAGTTTAACTTTATTATCATGGGTCCGAGCAACGCCGGGCGGGTCAGCTAGTATATATATATATATATATATATATATATATATATATATATAATTATAATATCTATGAATTTCAAAATACATATCAAGTTCTTATATCATTCTACTTTAATCTACAAAGAGATAAATAATGATATTGCGTAAACAGAATACCACATATCTAATAATTAACATGTGCAATCATAATTTTACCATAGCATGTGCTTCAATGGTAATTGGCCAAATTTACTCATACCTGAATAATATTTAAAAAAGAAAGAGAGAGAAAGGGGAAAAAAATTATAGATTGGAGTTGCTATTAAGTAAACACAAATGGATTAATAAATCAAATATGAACATTATACAATGGAAAACTGGACCACAAGAGAACAAACAAGAATTGGATATGAAAAAACACATGTAGATGTACTCGTCAGCTTGGTTGCACCCACATGTGTTTTAAAAAATAATTCAGTATTTCATAATTCTACTGGCATGATGCTAAGAACAGTAGAATCAAAACCAAGTATACTGAATTATTACCAGATAACAATTGGAAAAAATAAGATTGGAAATATTTAAATTGGAAATAAAAAACCATTAAGAATATATAATATAATTCACTTACATCGATTATCCTAAAAACATTATAAATCACCTCACTAAATTACCACTAGATATCATTTTTGAAATAATATTGGAAATTAGAACCTTTAAATTGTAAATAAAATAATATAGAAACTTCTGCATAATATCCACGTCCACATGGCATATATATATATATATACCGGGTTCGTCATAAATTCGTGCAAACTTTAAATATTCATAATAAAAGAAGTAATGCTCAGAAAAATTTTCGGTTTGCGCGAGTATGATCAGAAGGTTTTTGGATTTTTTTCCATGTATAATAAAAAATTATTCCAAAAGTAACCGATAGAGGGCACTCACACGTCATACTGAGGCGTTTTATGCAAATCAGGCAAACACAAATAGACAATAAAACAAATCACAATAATATGACACTGTGCATTTATTTTAAAGTAAAAGATGATCAACATGACCTCTATCACCAGGTATTAGGGAAGTGAGGCGCGTCAATACACCTGTTACAGCTGAATGTAGCATGTCGGCATCGATGCCACCGACGGTCCGTCGAATTGGCATCTTTCAGTTCCATCAAAGTTTCTGGGGAACCCCGGTGTACACGACACTTTAAGTATCCCCACACCCAAATACCTGCCGGGGTCATGTCTGGAGATCGTGCGGGCCACTCAAACTTACATCCTCAACTTATTACTCGGTCTTCAGTGAAAGTGTTCAACAGGAACGTCTTGACTTCACGTGCAACCTGGGGCGGGGTACCATCCTGCATGCAGGCAAAACGTGGTCACGCAAAAGCGTAAAATACCGTTCTGCAGTGACGGTACAGGTTTTCCAGCCGAATTTAGGACAAGACTCTTCAAAAAAGAAAGGACCCAGAACCAGGGACCGACTTAGACTATCTGGGGCCCGGGCAAGCATCATTCTGGAAGGCCCCCTTCTATCTATCCATGAAAATTGTTCGGGAATTATGTTGAAGTCACTAGTATTAAACTCTCTCTCTCTCTCTCTCTCTCTCCATACCTATTTTATGTATACATAAATTTCGAACCAAGTGCTATTTATATCTTATACATATACAGTGTATTACAAGAAAGGGTCACAACTTTAACAAATGACAGAACACTGTTTTTTGGTATAGGAATTTAATGACGGATGTGAACGTTTGAAGTGTAAATGCAGATCTTTCAATCACTCTTGGTTATTTGTTATAATGTAAAATTTTCTATTATATTATAAAATTTAATATTTGTTGTGCATCAGCATGTATTTGGCCGATTCTATAATATGGAAAGATAAGTGCAGGCATGCCCTGATACTAATAGCAACAAATTTCAACACTTGTTACGTTGTTACTTCATTCCCCATGCTCTAAAATACCTTTATATAAATTTTTATAACATTAGTTTTCTGATGTTGTAGATTGTTCTTTTTAGGGGAGGAGGGGACTTGGGGCACAGGAAGCAGAGGGTGGAAGTGGAGGGCTACATTCCTTTCCTAAATCTTTGAAAATGTAATAATTTTTGTCATTTTTGGCCAATTTAAACCATTTTGCATCCGTTTAACAAAAATCCTAATTAAGAGCAGAGGGGAGGGAGGGGGGCTCTCAGATTGGGGGCCTGGGGCAGCTGCCCCACAGGCCCCTGCATAAGTTGGGAACTGCCCAGAACAAAAGACGCGGTGAAACCACACCAAACAGTCAAATGAGGAGCATGCAGTGGCTTGGTCAGGTACTCACGAGGGTTTGACGTTGTTCAAAATACGACTGCGTATTGACGATTTCATTGATTTTATTGATTTTGCGTATTGACGTCATCATGCAATGAAAAATGTGCTTCATCCGTCCAGTTGACGGTCAACAACCATTGTGGGTCCCGCTCCGATTTTGCCAGCGTCCATGTAGCAAACTTTAGTCTTTTATCTGTATCTGCCAGTAATAACTGGTGAATTGCCCGTATCTTGTACGGATACAGATCCAAGATTCCGTTCAGAATATGTCGAATCGACGATTACGGAATCCCCGTTATTCTCCCAGCTTCACGAGCACTGCTATTCCCCATTGATGTCTCGGCTTCCAATTCTTCCATGACACTTTTTACAACATTGACGCGATCCGTGCTCGAGGATGGTCTGCCACTACGTGGACGATCCTCCAAACTCCCCGTTTTCTCAAAATGTCGTACTAAATTGAGTATCCCTTTCAATGAAATAGGTTTTTTTTGCGCCTGAAGTTCTTTCTCCGTGCGAAACTTTCGCAATGCAATAGTTCTCGATTCACCATTCTTGTAAAAAAGTTTAACCACCAGCGCTCGATCTGGTAACGATAGCATGCTGTCGAGATCAAATGACGAATCCATTTCCAGGCAGGTGTTTTATTGCGAGCCTGATTTGCATAAAACGCCTCAGTTTTACGTATGAGAGCCCTCTATTGGTTACTTTTGGAATCATTTTTTTCTTATACTACACGGAAAAAAATCCAAAATCCTTCTGATCATACTCGCTTAAAACGAAAAATTTTCCGAGCATTACTTCTTTTATTATGATTTTTTTAAGTTTGCACGAATTTATGACGCAACCGGTCTATATATATATATGTGTGTGTGTGTGTGTAATATAAAATTATATATAACACGTTATCAGTATGATCAGGCCTGAATCCTGTTTTAACTGCAGCATTGGTTAAGAGATCAATGAAAGTTTTTTCAAGACAAGCGCTGACTGTGTCACAAAACGTTAACTAAATGGCTGATATAATTCACACTCTTAGTGTAAGCAGCAGTTGAAATATTTAGAGTATTTACAGTCGTACAATCGAGCTGAGTAGTGGCAACAGTTCCGAAAGTTGTTTCTCCAAAGCATTTAGGAGACTGGGTTTGAGACAAACAGTTTATTCCATACTAAATTATACTAATGCACAACTCCACATAAACACAACTTCAATAGAAGCTTCAGACCCAATTAGATCTATTAAAATTTATTGATGAAAATCTATCGACGCGTAGAGGAAGGACTTCTCAAGTGACGAGGTTATTTGGACCCTTCGGCATGCGTAAAAATTTGCCTTCCAAGTCAGTGTATGCGGTATAAGTATAAAAAAAACTAAAATCTAAGTTACATTGTGCTCTCTAAGAAACCAACGAAATCTGTGTTAGGAGAAAAAATGGGTAGTAAGAGGTGGAGCGCTTGCTAATGATTGAAAAAGTGGGCCAAAAGGGGGTGCCATTGACATCGTGTCGTAACTCTTTCTTTCAGAGCAGAATTTTAAAAAGGTGAATAGTTTATGCGGGAGTTGAAAGGAATCATGGGATATGGAATGATAATTTAAAAAAAAATGGTGTTACAAAATGTTCCAAAGAAATAAAAATTCAATGTCTTAAAGTATCAAGAAATAAAACAAGTGTGTTTTACAAGAAGTGTTGCATTTAATAGAATAATGTTTTTAGATTAAGAATTAAAAGAAGATGTTGATTTAAAGTTACGGAATTAAAATATAAATGGTACTTAAGATATTGTTAAACAAAAGAAAAAAAAGTAGAATTGTAAGAATTTGGATTAAATTAATTAAACTAAAATAGCGAAAATTTATTGTTATTACATATATATATTAGTTAAATTAGGTAAAAAAATCGATTTTACTCAAAAAAGAAACTAAAATAATGCTTTAGAATTTAAAAGAAATATATGTAACAAATAACTTTCCCATTCCTTTAAAATTATGCACAATTTATTTTTTAAAGTTATAAAAAACACTCGCGCAGAAAATATATTCTAAACGAACACATTTAAAAATAATTAATAGTTGAAAAAAATCGATTTTTTTCAAGAAAGGAAACGTTTTTTACCGAATTTTATTCTAAATATAATATTCATATTTTACATCTAACAATCCAATTAAGAATATATATAATTCATGTTTTATCCTCTAGTAATACTAAATTTTGAAACCTTCACCACTTTCTCATTACGCAATCTCCCCGCATTTAACTTAAAAATAACCAGGTTTCTAAGTCCTAAGCCGCGATTTGAAGAAATCCAGTATCATCATTCAAAATCCTATTCTAGAAAGGGCCCAATGGTCTTACAAGTAAAACACTAAGGCTGAAGGCACTGAGGTCCCTAGTTCGAGTCAAAGGTCAGCCATAAAATATTCTTGAGGTATATCAAATAATAAATATCTACAGATGGCTGCACAAAGAGAGATGTAATTTTTTTTTATAACCGAGGTTATTCATAACGGAAAATTTTCCTTCCTGACAGTAATGCCAGGAATATTTCTGTGATTCGAAGAATTTCTGAGAGAGTAACGGAAAGTAACCGCTTCTTCAAACGGAGTTTTCCTTTTTTTATCTCTTGAAACAAAAATCTATTATCGGAATGGAAAAAGTCCGGCAACTTTGCTGCCAGTAATTTTACCGTGAATTAATGGATTTATTTTAACAGTGCAGGGTAAGTTATAACCATGTTAGGACTCTCGTCCGTTCTAGAACGACACAATACTCCCCACATTAAAGAAGGTGACAAAAGGGCAGCCGTTCCAGAATGTGATCGGAACGCACTTGGATGCGATGTTAAATGTTGTCGCCCAGCATACAGAGGTACCAGTGGGTAGAGAGAGACAGGGTGAGCTCACATCTCAGTAACATCGCTTATGACTCAATGGAGGAATTGCACATTCTAATAAAATTCCCAAAGGAACAACGAACCCTTTGGAAATAGAGCTATAGGATAGAACGTTACAACACTAGTAATAGTAAAATGGTTGTTCGGATTTTTTTTAGAATTATACTACAGTAGGACGATATATATACAAAGCATTCATAGAAAATATTTTTTAGAGGAAATGTCTATATCAGGACACATTGGGAGATACCTTCTCGAAGTCGTATAAAGGCGCAATCTTTTGAAGGGCAATAATACTCTTCAGTTTACTACTAGTGACAATTTTAAGCTTTAATTACTCTCCAGTATTCAGAATTAAGTCAAAAATATTAACTAGATATAAGACTGTTTGTTTCTTTATAGCTAAGAATTTCGACGGGCTCCTCCGGAGATTTCGACTCGATCCCTTCAGTGAGAAAGACGACCGGGAGCCCAACACAGCGAGATGTTTGACACGACGGGGGCAGGACACGGTTGCACCGCCACCTCCATGTGGTGCGCCGGTGATAGAGGTGAAGCAGGACACTGAGTTTGGATCTACCCTTCATAAGCTTAGGTTTTCTGCAGCGTGAAGACTCGGTCAATGTTGGAAGTCTCCTCCCTAGGTGGTAGAAGGATGCCTCGTAGGCATATCTCAGTTGCTCTAGCCGGACCCTCGCCCTGCGTCGAGGAAGGTGACGCTGAGCAACGACTAGCTAACAGCGGTCATATCGTTTCAAAATCTTTATCTAGAGCCGTTACGGAGACAAGATCGAACTCCGAATAGCACGGTGCATGGTGGCTGTGCAGTGACGCTTGGTTACTGGGTGAGGCGGCTTGAAGCAACACTCTGTACTAGCACCTCCTCCACTAGGATTCGATGATCAGAAAATGCTGTACAATAAGCGTCGTTGGGGTAGTCCGGCATAAGGCCTATTACCCGGTTCGCTCTTTTGGGTTCCAGCTACGAAGCTGTCGGAGGACTTCAGTGTCCCCCCAAGTGTTTTGTGGTGGTGTCCTCGATGTGTGGGCTACACTGCATATCGACTTTTGTCGTCAATCTCTTGGGTTAAAAGGAGTGGTCAGCAGGTGGTGGCGCTGCTACCGGCACGCAGCACTTACAGGAGGATCCTCCTGGTCTAGTGCGTTAAAGTCCCCCAAGACATGGGCGCGACGGTTGACGTGCGTCATTTTATAACTAAGATTATTTGTAATTCGGTAAACAATTTTTTAAACATATTAAAGGAACATACATTCAGTACCTATGATACGTTGGCTGAAATAAGCATAAAACCCCATAAAACTAGCTTATATATGTTGTTTAGCTGTCTACATGGGTCGAAATTTCCAGGCCCGGAATTTCAACGCCCTGCACAAAAAAATTTAATGGCTCAACTGATATAAAAGCTAAAAGTTCGGCCCAGATCGACCCGGCCCGTACAAATATATATATATATATATTGGCCTGGTACGATATAAAATCTAAAAGTTTTACCCGAGGTCGGCTCAGCCCGTACAAAAGCTTAATTGAGACGGGCTGGCACGACTTAATTTCTAAAAACATGCCAGAGGGAGGCATTAAAAACTCTACCTCGAAGAGTCGCCTTAATCAGGTATTCAGGGTCAACCCAATAAAAAAAGAAGACTGGCCCAAACAAACCTGCAAATGTAGGACAGACAAAGTAAGGCCCGGGCTTGGCTCAACCCTGAAAGAGCGAAGACCATGTCCGGTCCCAGTAAAGTGAAGGGAAACCGGACCAGGTTCGAAACAAACCCGTTCCCAGACCCAAACATCTTTCTTCCCTAATACCCTAATTTCTTCCCTAATAAATAATAATTCTAGTTTTTTTAAAACGAATGATAACAAAAAGGAACTGATTTTCCAGAAAACAAAACTATCCGAATATAGCTAATTATAATACTTATAATATATACTTATTGAAATTACTTCAGTAGTTCTAGAGAAAAAAGAAGGGTCGAAAATTTTCACAAATCCAATACTTTCTTTCTTGTGTAGATAGAAGAAAACTTGTCGGATGTGCCACTCCAAAAACTTTATTTTATCTCATACATGTTTCACATACACCAAAAACACAAAAGTCACATACACAAAAGTCGAACTGAATCTAAAGTTTTATTAAATTCCATGCTTTAGTTCATGAGATATGACTGTCGCAAAAATCGTGTAAATCCTGAAAAATACAGCCTAGCAGCGCAACGTGTTGAGAAATTTACATCAAAACGTAATAAGCAACAATTTATGTCAACATCTAATTGAATTTGAAGTTTGATGAAATTCTGTGCATTAGTTTTTCAGATATAGCTATCGTGAAAATAGAGAAAAATGTAGCATAGTTTACAACTTAGCCTACTATATTTTAACGACTACAGTATAGCCACCTGTTGAAAGATTTGCACAAAAAAACTAATCAGCACTAATATATATGCAGGTCTAACATAATATAAAGTTTTATTAAATTCCGTGCATTAATTATTGAGATATAGCTATCTTGAAAATCATGAATGACCAGCATACAGTGACATCTGTTGGGCGGTATACACCTAAACATAATCATCAACAACTTATGTCCACGTCCAACTGAATTTGAAGTTTGATCAAAATTTTTGCATTTGCTCAGGAGAAAGTTTTTTGCGAAAATCCTGAAAAATGCAGCGCCACCTCTTGCGCGATTTTCACCAAAATCTAACAAGTAAAACATTTGTCAACGTCTAACTAAATCTGAAATTTAATGAAAATCCCTGCAATAGTCCTTGAGATATTGCTATATTCAAAATCGTGAATAATGCAGCATAGCACCACCACCCAGTGGGCGGTATGCACCAAAACTTAATCAGCAACAATCTATGCCAATGTCTAACTGAATCTGAAATTTGTTGGTTTTTGAGAAAGAGCTATTGAGGAATTCCAGAAAAATACAGCACAGCAACGCGATTTACACCAAAATTGTGCGATTTACACCAAAAACGGATAAGCACCAACTTATCAAAGTCTAACTGGATAGTTTTATTAAATTCTATCCATTAATAAGACTATCGCTAAAATCGTGTGAATCCTGAAAATATGCTGCATAAGCTGCGTCACCTGTTGGGAAATTTAAACAAAACCGTAATAAGCAACAATTTATGCCAACGTCTAACTGAATCTGTAATGTAATGAAAATCCGTGCATTAGTCTTTCAGATAGACTTATCTTGAAAATCGTGAATAACGCAGCATACCAGCGCTACCGGTTGGGCGCTATACACCAATACTTAATCAGCAACAACTTATGACCATGTCTAAATGAATCTGAAGTTTGACGAAATTCTGTGCATTAGTGTTTTAGATTTAGCTTTCGTGAAAATCATAAAAAAGTAGCATAGCAATGTCATCTTTTGGGCTATTTACACCAAAGCATGTAATCATCGTCTATTTATATCACGATCAAACAGAATCTGAAATTTTATGAAATTCTGTGCATTAGTTCTTGAAATATAGCAATCGTGAAAAATGTAGCATAGCAACGCCACCAGGTGAGCGATTTAAACCAAAAACTAATCAGCCTAATCAGCACCAACTTATATGAAGGTCATTACTGAATACAAATATTTATTAAATTTCGTGCATTATTTCTTGAGACGGAGCTATCTTGAAAATCATGAATAATGCATTATACAGCGCCACCTGTTGCGAGATATACAACAAAGCATAACAAGCAACAACTTATATCCACGTTTACCAGAATCTGAAGTTTGATGAAAATCTGTGCATTAGTTCTTGAGATAGAGCTATCTTGAAAATCATGAATAATGCAGCATAGCAGTGTCACCTGTTGGGCGGTATACACCAAAATTTAATCAAAAACTTATGTCCACTTCCGACTAAATCTGATGTTTGATGAAAATCTGTGTATTAGTTCTTGAGATAGAGCTAGTGTGCAAATCCTGTAAAATGCAGTATAGCTGCGCCACCTGTTTGGCGATTTACATCAAAAAAGAATCAGTACACATTTATCAAAGTCTAACTGAATCTAAAATTTTATTAAATTCCGTGCATTAGTTCTTGAGATATGACTATCACTAAAATCGTGTAAAATCCTGAAACATGCATTATGGAAGCGCCACTTGTTGGACGATTTACACCAAAACCAATTAAGCAACAACTTATTTCAATGTCTATCTAAACCTGTACTGTAATGAAAATCCGTGCATTAGTCCTTGAGATAGAGTTATCTTGAAATTCATGAATACTGCAGTTTAGCAGCGCTACATATTGGGCGGTATACACCAAAACCTAATCAACAACTTACGTCCACTTCTAACTAAATCAGATGTTTGAAGAAAATCTGTATATTAGTTCTTGAGATAGAGCTAGTGCGCAAATCCTGAAAAATGCAGCATAACTGCGCCACCTGTTTGGCGATTTACATCAAAAAATAATCAGTACACATTTATCAAATTCTAACTGAATCTAAAATTTTATTAAATTCCGTGCATTAGTTCTTGAGATATGACTATCGCTAAAATCGTGTAAATCCTGAAAAATGTAACTTATAGCTACACGACCTGTTCGTCGGTATACACGAAAACTTAATAAGCAAAAACGTATGTCCACATGTAACGGAATTTGAAGTTTGATGAAAATCTGTGCATTAGTTCTTGAGATAGAGCTATGGAGCAAATCCTGAAAAAGTGCAGCATAGCAGCGCCACTTGTTGGGCGATTTACACCAAAACCTAAAAAGCAACAACTTATGTCAACGTCTAATGGAATCTGTAATTTAATGAAAATCCGTGCATTATTTCTTCAGATATAGCTATATAATATCATGAATAATGCAGCGTACATTTTGGGCGGTATACATTAAAACTTAATCAGCAACAACCTAAGTCAATGTCTAACTGAATCTGAAATTTGTTGAAACTCCCTGCGTTACTTCTTGAAATGGAGCTATTACGGAAATCGAGAAAAATACAGTATACGTCTAACTGAATCTGAAGGTAGATGAAAATCTGTGCATTAGTTTTGATATACAGCTGTTGCAGAAATCCTGAAAAATGCAGCATACCAACGCCACCTGTTGGGCGATTTATACTAAACCCTAATAAGTGACATCTTATGTCAACATCTAACTGTATCTTAAATTTAATGAAAATCTGTGCTTTAGTTCTTGAGATATAGCTATCTTGAAAATCGTGAATAATGCAGCAGAGCAACACCACCTTTTGGGCGGTATGCACCGAAACATTATCAGCAACAACTTTTGTGAATGTCAAACTCAAAATGAAATTTATTGTAAATCCATGCATTAGTTTTTGTGATAAAGCTATTGTGGAGATTCTGAAAAAAGCAGCGTATAAGCGCAACCTGTTGGGCGGTATACACCAAAACCTAATCAGCAACATCTTATGTCGACGTTTATCTGAATCTCAAGGTATATGAAAATCTGTGCATTAGTTCTTGAGGTACAGCTATTGTGGGAATCCTGAAAATTGCAGCACAGCAGCGCCATGTTTTGGGCAATTTACACCAAAACATACTAAGCACCAACTTATGTCAGCGTCTTACTGAATGTAAAATTTGAAAAAAATTCGTGCATTTGTCCTTGAGATATAGCTTTCTTGAAAATCCTGAATAATGCAGCTTCGCAGCTCCACCTGTTGGGCGGTATACAGCTAAACCTAATCAGAAACTTCTTATGTCCACATCTATCCGAATCTGAAGGTAGATGTAAATTTGTGCATTAGTCCTTGAAATACAGCTAATGCGGAAATCGTGAAAAATGCAGCATAGCAGCGCCACCTTTCGGTGATATTCACCAAAAACTAATCATCACCATTTTATATCAAGGCATAACTGAATCTAAACTTTTATTAAATTCCATGCATTAGTTCTTGAGATGTGACTATCATTAAAATCGTATAAATCCTGATAAATGCAGCATAGCACCGCCATCTGTTGGGCAATTTACACGAAAACCTAATAAATAACATCTTATGTCAACGTCTTACTGAATCTAAAATTTGATGAAAATTCGAGCATTATTCCTTGAGATATAACTTTCTTGAAAATCCTGAATAATGCAGCTTCGCAGCGCCACCTCTTGGATGGTATAGAGCTAAACCTAATCAGAAATTTCTTATGTCCACTCTAATTGAATCTGAAGGTAGATGAAAATCTGTGCATTAGTCCTTGAAATACAGCTAATGCGGAAATCGTGAAAAATGCAGCATAGCAGCGCCACTTTTTGGGCGATATTCACCGAAACTAATCAGCACAAATTTACATCAATACCTAACTGAATCTAAAGTTTTATTAAATTCCATGCATTAGTTTCTCGAAATATGACTATCACTAAAATAGTGTAAATCCTGAAAAATGGAGCATAGCAGCGCCACCTGTTGGGTAGTTAACACCAAAACCAAATAAGCAACAACTTATATCAACGTAATAACTGAATCTGAAATTTAATGAAAATCCATTCATTAGTTCTTGAGATATGAAAATCGTGAATAATGCAGCATGGCAGTTTGGGCGGTTTACACCAAAACCTAATCAGCAACAACTTATATCCACGCCTAACTGAATCGGAAGGTAGGTGAACATCTGTGTATTAGTTCTTGAGAGAGAGCTATTGCGGAAATCGTGAAAAAAGCAGCATAAATGGTTCGCACCAAAAACTAATCAGCACCAATTTATATCAAGGTCTAAATGAATCTAAAATTTTATTAAATTCTGTATTTTAGTTCTTGAGATAGACCGCCCCAAAATTTTTTTGTCATATACATACAGACAGACATTTTCTAAAAACAGTCATAGCGTATTCAGGTCTTCTAAAACGTATAAATCCGTTTAAAATCGGAAGTCGAAAATTTTTACGAATCCAATATTTTCTTCTTGTAAAGATAGAAACTCCGGAGCCCAATGCAATAACGCTTCCGAAAAACGAATCCTAAATTATCCATTCCTTTTCCTCCCATCTCCAATCTTTTGCCTTCTTTTGTATCAAAACACTAATAAATGACGTAAAGTGTCGCTCACGTAAGAAATGGAGATGAAACGGGCTCGGTTTTTATATCAGTCTTGGGGTTTCGGCAGACTCCAGCTCAATCTGTTTTTAAATTTCAAATTTTAATTTTTTTCCATTTCAAATCATTTTAACGCTATTTTGATCAGAATAAAAAGTAAAGTCTTTTTCTATTCTTCATAGCTGCGAACTATTCATTTTTTGTGTTAACACAATTTCCGAATCATAATTCTGAGCTTATTTAATCGCAGAATTATACGATTAACTAACACTAAGATTCGGCAAAGATTTATATTTGGAAGTAATAATGACTAAAAAGTAGAATAGTTGATAGCTAAGTGTGCGCAGAGAGATGCATTTAAATTTTTTATTATGTGAAAAAATAATAATAATATAAAAATACTTCAAATTTTGAAAATAATATATGAAATATAAATATGCAGACTGGAGTGACGGCGGAGGGGAACGGTGCGCTACGGTTGTTAATACTACGAAATATTAGGGCTCCGGTAATTTTTTTTTTTTTTTTTTTTTTTTTTTTTTTAGAAATTAAGCCCTGGGTGGGGCCAAATTTCTAAAAAAATCTAATTTTCTAAACTCTAAATTTTCCAAAAAATGGGGATCGGCCCATCGCTCTATCTTTTCACTTAGATTTAATTTCCCCTTTCCCCTAGTACAAAATACACAATGTTTTTAATCTGTATATCTGTTTAACATTTTTCTTTTCTAATTCCATGCAAAGATAAGATGCAAAATCCTTTCTTTTTGTAGACTTAAAATCTTGGCAACTACCCAAGAGTGACAGAAATGTCAGTTATCTTTTGTTGAATTCATTCTTTTTCTCAATTGGAGGAGTTGTCTTGTCAATCATTTGAAGTTAGACCATCCTCTTATTTGTTTCTCAACGCCAACGGCCATCTTCAACCGAAAATTTCTGTGACTAGCGTAGCCTCTTAAATAATGTTCGGGTGATTCATTTTCATCTGTAAGTTCTTGAACTCCGTCCGTCTTTCTTGTATCCATGTGAGATTCTTGTAACGTAAGTACAATCTCACTCTATATAGAGTGAGATTGTACTTACGTTATTAATATATATTACGTTATATTTCGCAATATACATCTTCTTCTGGCAAGTCTACTACGGTTTTTCATCTTTCGATTCCAGCAGAGTAAATACAGTGAAAATTGTAATAAATTGTTTGCACATAAATAACAGTGTTTAACTTTCATATTTAAAAAGATGGTGAAGCATAAAAAAGTGAATTTTTAAAGCTGAATATGAATAAAATTAAAATGACGCCATTTTCACTATCTTTCCATTTTTTAGACCAGTTGCATTCGTGTAACCGTTAATCTGAAAAAAAACCCAATGATTAACCCTGGTCGAAGAATAAACCTCTAAGTTTGTATCCAATAAAATCTTCCTAATCTTTCATAATCTTGCCGATATCCAAGTTTGACGTCAAACATTAGAAATTCTTGAAACGATATGGTTACTAATGTACCAGAGTTAGTTACAAAACGGAGTTATTTACGCGCCAAGCTATGTTCCATTAAATAATGTCAAATTACTGCTAATTCAATTATAGATCTTTCATTAACAAAATTCCATACCTTAATTAAAACTGACAATGATAAAGTTAGTTATGCAAAATGTTTAGTAATATTATTTTTGGTGAATACTTAAACCGAAGATTTTTTGCATTTCTCTAAAGAGCATAATAACACGCAGAAATAAATTCATTTCTCACTATGTTTAGCTGCTAAGGCTGTGTGTAGGTCTAAAAGGCTTTATAATGATCGAAAAATTATCTAATCAGAATTTCAGGTACTCGTTTTATCTTATCCAGCTTGAAATGATAAATCGACAACTATTATTTATTCCACTCGCCACCGTTGACATTACAAAGTTTTTCCGTACATTGAAAGCGCCAAAACAGTGGCTGAGATGTTCTGCTCTCAAAGCTGGCATACGGGAAGTTCTGGGTTTAAACCCCTGTCGCGCTCGTTGACCTAACCGTTCGGAGTTTTCCATGGTTTTCTTCGAACCTTGCCGTAAATACGGGTTAGGATCCCTTAGAAAGACCCCCACGGAGGGCATTCCCCCAGGGTCTATATCCCTCGTGTAGATAATCGACCGTCATAAAATCAACCAACCGTACATTGGAAGCATTGCTTTTTTGGTAAAACTGTGCTTCATAATGAAAAAACCCCATAAATTTAGCAATCGCTTATTTCAAAAGTCGTCTAATCTTCTGTAATCTGAATTGTCGTCCAGAGTAACCTTCAAACATAAACGAAACATCCAACAATATAGTAAAAATGCCAACTGGCAGGTGACCGGAATACGGACAATTAGTCTAATGTCTTTGAAAAACCTTCCTAAAAGAAGGGAAAATATACAGAAAAAACTAAAAAGAAATGACAAATCAAAAAGAGCATCGAAAATTTATTTCAGCAAACAATTTTTATTGCAAAATGTAGCCTTTTGTGATAGTAATAACGCATAAATGCACACATCTCCTTAAGAATATTCTTTGGTTCCTAACTTTTGAATTAGTGAAATTGGCGATATATTAAAAAAATAATAAAATAAAAATAAAAGAATAGATAATATTCGCTGGTCTGAGATCGAGGCTATAAAAATAATATGTTTGTTGAAAACAAACCGGCATGTTTACGTAGTAAATTTTTAAATGTCTAAAATTAAATAATTTTACAATATGTGTTTGAGTGGCAGACATTCACTAAAATTTAAATATTTGATCCCATATTCATAACAATAACTGCTATTTATATAATTTGAATTTGAATATAAAAATTTACTCCAAAAAGGATCTTGTATGCACGAAAATACACTATTATTGCAAATACCGCTCAAGCTGATGTCACGCTTATGCATTTTTGGCTTAAAATCACATTGCTTGGCGACAAAAGTAAAATCAAAACCGTAAATAAACAAATAACGTGTAACTCATAAATGCAGTCATTTTTACAATTACATCTGCTAGGGAAGTTATGTAACAAAAATTAACAGAAAGAAAACAAGTTGGAAATTGTACGTCAAACGTTACAAACGAGGTGCGTTCGTACGCACGTTTTAGAATTAAATTCATGATATCCCGTGCGTGGAACGGGTTAAACAGCTAGTTAAGTATATATTTTATGACACTGTTCATACAAATATCTTAACTAGTTATATAAATATTCAGATATATATGTATCAGCTAGTTATATAAATATTCAGATCTTGATGATTTTTAATTCTGTGAAATGAATTATATCGTCTGCAGATTAATTTCTGTCATAAAATAAGTATCTCGGTCGCTTGACGATTAAACATCCATCGGAAGCTCCTCTAACAAAAAAGCACCGATTTAAAAAAAAAATTCAAATTTCTTAATAAATATTTTTATTAATATCTCCTAAAGTTTTGATTCGATTTTAATAAAATTTGAAATGTCTCGACAAAATTCTGCAAAGATAATATATTTTAAATTGCAAACCATTTGGTTGGGTAGTTTTTGCGTTGTTATATGCGGACAGACAGACAGACGGACGGACAGACAGACAGACGGACGGACAGACGGACGGACCAAACGACGACTATAGGTGCTACGTATTTATATAATTACGAACGCACCTAAAAAAGAAAAAAAATTACTCTTATTTTATTAAATCAAATTATCAGATGCATCTTTGTTAACCTGACGCAAACGATAGATCGCCAAATATTGACTTAGTCTGAATTGCAATCTCATGCATTGCAAATATTAGTAGGCATTACAAACATTCCTTTGGGGTTTAAATTAAATATTATGTATCATTAAAACAGTTTTTTTCTTTCTTTTTCTTCTTTTTGCGTGGAGGGTGGGGGGTTAAATAATATTAATAACAGAATTTTTATTTTATTTTTCTATGTGTTTGCATTATTTTCTGATATAGCCGTTTCAATTCTTTCGCCAACGATAATGGTCGCCAAAAAATGACCTGTGGTAACCTTTTCGTCCAAAATAACAGAACTTTCCGTCATAATTCTATAACTAATATACGTAGAACAATGTGTTATATACTAAAACCTTCCCTGAAAAATTATCTATCCAACAGTGTAAGTTCCATGAAATTCCATTGAGCAGAACTCGAGTTATAAAGGAACGAAACGAAATTTCCGTTTGTGTTTTATATATATAGTAAATTTAATTAATTAAAGTAACAATTGCATCCTTAAACGGTGGTGTCATGATATTAAAAAAGAAAATACATTGAAAAATGTAGCAATGAACAGTTACATACAATAGGTGAGTTTCAACTGACGTCACAAACATTTATTCACCAGCCGAGAGGGATACTTAAGAAAAATAATATAAATAAATATCCAAGATTATTTTATATCTGTTTTCATTAATATATTGTAAATTTTATTGTTTGAACTTACTGATAATTGACACTTTGGTGATTGGGGTTTTTCCGAATTTCTTATATTTATTTATTTATTTATTTATTTATTTATTTATTTTAAATTTCAGTGGCAAAACTCTTCTATTTATTTATTTGGCGTTACAATTTGGCGATCGTTTTTTTTAATGAAAATTGACCGACGCGATAATTGAGAAATACCAAAAATACAAATTAAAATTCCCTCAATAAAATAACTAATATGTGTGACGCATCTGATGTTAAATGAATGCGACGCGACGCCACGGCCATGCACTTTTGGCATTAAAGCATATATTTGGGCGACAGTTCTTTTCTTTTTAAAGTAGTCACGGTATAATGGAGAAGTAACCAATTTTCTATAGCATCGTTATAAAATTCTCTGACGCAGCGACATTGTTTACCTAACCATTTTACACAAGGTGATTTTTAAATGTTTAATTGATCTTATTTAATCAATCAGGAAAACAGTTGTTAGCTGTTTCGAGAGCAGTTGATTCGACTTAAAATCTCTCAGTCAAAGGAAAATGAATGCAAAACCCGGTTACAGCAGATCACCACTTTTCGTTTAATTATAATACAATCTTCCGTAATCGTTTTAGAGTTGATCAAATCAAAGTGTTTTTAAAGTTTGTGGTGCCAGAACGGGAGTTGGCGAGCGTAGCTCCTAGAGGGCAGATCTCCCTAGTAAATTTAAGTAAAAATATTCAAACCTAAAGCATCCGTAATAGCCAACTAAATACCCGTTATATTAGTTACATTAAGAACCAAAACTGCGCCTATATTCCGCAAAAATAAAATCGATATACAATCCTAATTCATCCCTATACAATGAAATACCAAACTTAGTTCAATATTGTCTTTCCATTTGAAATATGTGAAAGGAAATACTACTATTACAAAAATATTGGTGTTATATTGGAAGTAATACAATGGAGCGTGAAAATTGCAGAAAAATTGGCTTTGCAATGTAAATATTACCAAAGAAATGGTGAAATTGTTTTTCCAACATCACACCTACACAGGCAAAATGTAAACAACTTAATGTTAGGACAATATTTCATGGCAGTATTGCTAATGTTAACTACTATATAGCCAGCATACTGTGTGTTCCAAAAATGACTGATGGATTTTGAGATTCAATAAAAAAAAACAGAATGCGATAGAAATGTATCGTTTGCGACCTTATGTTTGGGAAACCAGGGAATTTTAGCGCAACAATTTCCAAATTTAGTTAACATTTTTGTCAAAAGGTGGCGCTGTGTTCCAGGCGGTGATATTCAAAACAAGAACTATCCGCTGTACCAACGAATAAACTACTTTCAAGAGTGTATACTCTTTCAAAAGCACTTACTAACAGTTTGCGTAGTAAAATGCCGAATGGAATGAATATGTGACGGATTCAATTTCTTCTCAATTGCTCTCGCTTACCTGCAGTGCCATCTTTTGGCGAAAATATTAGCTAAACTTGCAAATTTGTAGGATACAATTCCCTGGTTTCCCAAACATAAGGCCGCAAACGATATATTTCAATCGTGTTTCGTTTTTTTTTTTTTTTTTTTTTTAATTGACTTTCAAAATTTATCAGTCATTTTTTGCGACACACTGCATGACCAATACTAATTATATTGGCCCAATATTACTTTCCCACTATGGGTCTGTTAGGATAGAAAAAGTTTATTTGTGTGATGGTTTTAATTGTATTTGTCGGCTCCAAACACCTCCCTGTAAAAAAAGAAAATTTATTCTTGTTTATTTCACATTACTTAATCAAATTATAGTAAGGGAATTACTGTATCACGTATAAGTTTTAGGTGAGTCAACATGGTTTTAAAATTAAGATATTTTATGTATTAAAAAAAAAAACACAAGTGGAAATTAAGTAAATAGTAAAATGTATATAATAATATGTAAATAGCCTTAAATAATTGTAAATCATAAATTAGTAGGAATACACTATCAAAACAAAAGAAGATACATTTGCGGATACCGTTGGATTCTAAAAGAAGAGAGGTTATGGGCGCCAAAAGAACAATGCACAAGACATCTAAACAAAATATCTTTTCAACTTATATTATATTGATTTCTTATCTAAAACACCAAAAATACCTTTACATGTTTTCAATTTTATCTACTATTGTAAATTAATATAAACATCCTTCACTATTTGTTATTATCATAAAAGTTCTCCTCAGAAAAATGGTATGGCTGGCGAAATTTCGGTGTCATATATAGATTTAAGAATGTCAAATCCACACAGGGTGTTGGCGCCAATAGAACAATGCACAAGACATCTAAACAAAATATCTTTTCAACTTACATTATATTGATTTCTTATCTAAAACACCAAAAATACCTTTACATGTTTTCAATTTTATCTACTATTGTAAATTAATATAAACATCCTTCACTATTTGCTATTATCATAAAAGTTCTCCTCAGAAAAATGGTATGGCTGGCAAAATTTCGGTGTCATATATAGATTTAGGAATGTCAGATCCATACAGGGTGTTATGTAAGGACCACACAAACTTTATACAGAGAAAATCATCGCTAGAGATACATAGAAATTGATCAAATAGCAATAAATCAAGGACACATTGTTTTCTAGGAAAATGAGAAAGAAAGAAAAACTGATGTTACACGCGGAACACCAAAATTGAATCTTTTTCGAAATATCAACATTAGTACTTGCACTATATTTTTGTGTTTACAGGCGTAGATGCTGTAAATAACCTCCGCACGTTCTGAGCCCTACTAGTGTGTGTCATTGAATAGTTAATAAAATTTGATTCAACCTATGGGCTTTCGTGAACGCTACGATGGATGATGGTGTTCACTCGCCTTTTCAACGTTGACATTAAACATTTCTCGATATCGTGGTGATCATTTTGTGCATCTATCTTCTCGTCCGTTTATTGTGTGATACCTAATATGCATTTATTCCTGTCCATTGTTATTATTTGTTAAACGACTATTTTAAAACTGCTAAACATATTGTGGAAAAAATTAATATTTTTATACAATTTAGAGAATTTACTGTGCTTAATCAGTTTGGAGCAGACAATTTAATTATGGAATCCAAACCACTCCTCATGTACAGCAGGCGACTATGACAGTTTCCCAGGGTTGCCGGGTAAAATTCTACGGTAAAGAATAAAGTAAATTTCGTGCTACCAAAAATGCAATTATAGTTCTGTATTTTTTCATAATGAAATTTTTTAAGGAATTTTTAAACTTTTTAACACTAGAACCGCGGGAAATTTTACTGAAGTTTCGTAAAAATGTTTTATACCAGAATTTTTATTTAAAACTATTTAACTTATTTATGAAACTTATTTTGTATTGTGTATATTTAATTTATTTCAGGAGAAAATTTCTGATTCGAATCAACATCTATTCATTTGGCACGGGTCCAAATGACCCCTTATTGCGGTTCTAGTGTTAAAATATTTTATTCTTATTACTAACTAGTTTGTGTTTTAAATTACTGTAAAGAATAGTACGGCAAGTCGTTTAATTATTGCATTTCCAGAAAGTTTTGCTGCTGTAAAAATCAATAAATACCATTTTTGGAGACACATTTTATCGATTCTCTTACTTTGGCCTATAGTACTCTGAAATGTACCTGATCTCAATGTCCCAGGTACGAGCTTCACTAAACAGAGAGAAAGAAGAAAGAGTCCTTGTCAGAACTGATGATCTCTTACGTATTGTTTTATAGACAATTTTTATGTTCTCAGAGTGAGGATTTGCAGTGTACACAGCTCATGTGGTCTCGGCTAAATGCCCTATATAGTTGGCTCGATCGGCAGGGAAGCAATTTTCATTCTTTGTTCTGGTTACTGCTATTATTGTGAAATGAATACCTTCTTACCTACTGCTGATAATATAGTGGGTAGCCAATCGCTGATGTGCATTAAGCCATCGTAAACTCCGCAACGTTGCCTCAGAAACGAACTCCATATGAATGACACCCCTCTGACTCCACCTTCCCAAAGAGTGTATTTACTTCCTTTCAGAGGCCAATTGGAGCCGCTGGTACCATCCACATCTTGGGGAGCTCCACCGTTGTCCGTGGTAAAAATGAAAATTGTGTCATCTAACATGCCGGCTAATTCAAGAGCTTCGAATATCTCTCCCACAGAATGGTCCATTGATGAAACCATCCCTGAAAATAAAATATCGGGATAAAAGTATTAGAGTCGATAAATGTATAAAAGTGTTTATGACATCCATACACATTTTATTAAGTGTATCATAGAACAAATATTAGTAAAAAAGTACGCAATTACAAACTATCTCTCTATTCTAAAAAAGGGTAAAAAACGCTGCTGTTGCCTTAAATGAATTTGTTGTGAGATTTACAACTTCTCGGCTTATCTTTAAAAAATAATTGCATATGAAAACTGATAGTTTTATAAAGAAATCTATCATAAACATGTTGAAGCAGGCAATTTTCCATATAATAATTATTTTAAGCACTATTTAATGTTACAGTCGGTCAAACTAGTTCGTTACATAAGTTTTATTGGATCAAAAACTATGCAAAGCAGTTTAACTATATTTTACAGACGTATACTTGACTAGATTGTAATGCACAGTGTCTAATATATATTTTTTTAATTTGTCTAATTTTTTTATTTATATCCAAATTTTTATTTAAAATTTCATTATTGATATAAACATTTAATTCAGAGTTTGAAATAGCCGTTTTTATCTATACCATATTTTTTAAAAAGCGCAAATAATAACATTTCCAAACATATTATAATTGGAAATACAATATATTTACATCTAATAATTTTTTTTTTTTTTAAACTTTAAAATAATCAAATTATTACGTACAAAAAACTTTAATGGTGAAATTTCATATTTAAAATCATAAATTCAAAACATCATATTTAAAACGGTTTTCTTATAGCTTCTAAAAGAGAACTTTTCTTCTACACGTTATAAAAAGCCGGGAGGCAGCAACATTTTTTACCTAACCATTTTATATCAGCTGATTTTGAAATGTATAATTGGTCCTAATATCAATCACGAAATCAGCCATTGGTTGTTGCGTCGTCGGTGGATGCAGTATTTGCTACGAACAATTTTTCAATAAAACGAAAATGAATAGCACCCTGATTATAGAAGATAGCCACTGGTCGTGTTAATATTTTCAATCGTCTGTAATTGGGCAATCTTTTTATAAAAGGTTGGGGATTGCCGAGCGGAGCTCGTAGAGAGTGCAAGAGTCCCCGAATCTTTAAAAAACCGCTATGTAAATAATAAATATTAGGTATTAAAATTGGTAAATTAATAAACTCTAAAATAGTTTATTTATTAATATTGCTAAAATATCTATATATTAAAGCATAAATCCAAATTGTAAGACCTATTTCGTCTAATCCGGGCATGCGCATTGATCATTTTATGGTGGGTTTCTGTCGCGAAACGTGGACTGAAATTCTTACGAGTTCAGAGGATGCATACGTAATCATCATTTTTTGCCGCAAAACTAAACAAAAGATTCTTGTGATTCATTTATATTGCCGTTTATGTTCTTATTTCCAATGGGGCGTATTTTGTTCACATATATTAAACAGAAAGCTAAATTTTAAGATCGAAATGAAAAGATCTCCGCATGGATAAAGTTAAATCCACATGTTCAATTTTAGAGTAAAGTTAAACAAGATCAGTGTATCCGAGTGGTATAAAGCATCGGGTTAAGCTCTGGTTTTTGAAAGAGAATGTAAGGTACGACCAAGGCCATCACGAAAACATTTCTTCTCTTAGTGCCTGATTTAAACTCTTAAACACGTGATATGACGTCACAAACCAGAAATATCGTCTCGTTGTGCGCCATTTATTGTTTGTATATTTTAGATAATTTTCACTTAATACATATTATGGTATAAAGATATTTAAAAAATGTAAATTTTTTAAAGGATTATTCGTTGAATAAAGGCTAATCATCAGCTAGTAAGTACCCTTTTTTATCTAATTATTTAAAATGCAAAATATATATCTATACCGTTCGTTCGTGGGCTTATATGTGGCTTGAACTGTATGCTTTTATTTCGATCTAGAGTGTAGTAAATACAATTTAGAGTCATCTAAGAGATAAAAAAGTAATAGAAAAACCTTTTTTTTTGTCGTGTTTTGTGCCTAGAATTACTGTTTTTAATACAGTTTACATAAATCGAAAACATTTTTAAACAAGTAATACGATTTTTTTTGTCATGTTTTGTGCCTAAAATTACTATTTTTAATACAGTTTACGTAAATCGAAAACATTTAAAACATTAACTAATAATATTGAGTTATTATGCATATTTTTAAACAAATAATTTCAAACTCTTTTTGTACAGTGCTTGTAAAACTACTAGTGCTTTCAGATATTAAAATATAAGGCTAGCGTAGGCTCTTAAGAGCATACGCAAGTCACACGAAGAAAGTCGAACACTAATGTTAAGTCTAAGGAAAGGTTCTTGACAGATTTCTCGCTCGCATTTTAATATTTTTAAATGATTTTTCCAGAACCCTTTCCAACCTGTTCCAAAATTGAAAATATCCGCTTATAAAAAAACTGTAACCAAAATTAAAAAAGTAAAAACTAACAACGTCAGAGATCGCCCTTAGCTATCCTATGCAAAAAAAATCATTTAAAAATATTAAAATGCGAGCGAGAAATCTGCCAAGAACCTTTCCATAGACTTAACATTAGCTTGAGCGTTTCTTTGCGTGACTAACGTAGGCTCTTAAGAGCCTACACTAGTCACGCGAAGAAACGCTCACGCTAATATTAAGTCTATGGGAAGGTTATCCCGCGATTTCTCGCTCGCATTTTAATATTATTAAATGATTTTTTTTGCGTAGGATAGCTGAGATCGATCTTCAACGTTGTTAGTTTTTACTTTTTAACACTTTCCAACCTAGTTGAAAAGTGTTTATGACTTCGGTTTGTCTGGCCGTCTGGCCGTCTGCCGTCTGGCCGTCTGGCCGTCTGCCGTCTGCCGTCTGTCCGTGCTCTAACTCCCGTAAATATGCTCGGATTGCCCTGCAATTTTTATATGTTATAATCATTATCTATAGCATGTTCCCTATTTCAACGGAAGTATGTAGCACTTATAGTTTTTTTACAGGGACACTCAAAAGAATTCCGTTACATTGCGGTCTATGGGGAAAAATCATTTGCGGTTTATTTAAATAATGTTTCACTATTTTAAACGCATTGAAATTTATATATATCACTAAGGTGCATTAGAAGAAGCTTAATATGGAATAGGGTGTGCATAGCACTTATACTTACTTTACAGGGACAGTCAAAAGAATTCCGTTACATTACGTCTATGGAGAAAAATCGTCTGCGCTTTATTTAAACAATGTTTCCCTATTTTAAACGCATTGAAATTTATATAAGGTTCATTACAAGAGACTTACTACAGAATATTGTGTGTATAGCAGTCATCGTTCATTTACAGGGACACACAAAAGAATTCTCTACTGTATGTTAACAATAATTCCTGGAAGTGCGTTTTAAGTTACTAAACGCGATTTTAATTTTAAATCGCTTTTTGTCTATTACGTGGTGTGTATAAATTCTGTAGATCCTATACAGGGAAGCACAAAAGTTCGGGAAAACATTTCCGTATTATTTAACTCCAGACGGAGAATTTTAAACTGTGCTACGTGTTTCCTAACTGAACTAAAATTTAGCATCCTATGTAGTATATATACAAATCTATAGATCCTATACAGGGCTGAATAAAAGTATTTGGATTACTTAGATGTTATCTTTTAGCTTATTGAAGAGTATGATTCGTAAAATTATTTTGGAAGCGTTGGAAAGTGTTACATAATCTATGCTTGACGCATGATTTTTCGTTCTTGTTTGATTTTGGTTAAACTTTTTTTATAAGCGGACATTTTAAATTGTGGAACCGGTTGGAACCGGTTCTGAAAATGAAAGTACCCTTATATAAAAAAACTGAAGCCAAAATCAAAAAAGTAAAAACTAACAACGATGGATATCGACGTCAGCTACCCTATGCAAAAAAAAAACATTTAAAAATAATAAAATGCGAGCGAGAAATCGCGGGATAACCTTCCCATAGACTTAACATTAGCGTGAGCGTTTCTTCGCGTGACTAGTGTAGGCTCTTAACACTCCATATTCTCCGAAAGGCTGTTTCAATGCACCTCAGAAATCCATATTTTATTATATTTGAAATAGTGTAGCGTCATTAAAATGCACTACAAACGATTTTTCAATTGACCGTAATGTAACGAAATGTTATTTAGTGGCTCTGTAAATGAACATTATATATGCTACACACTTTATTTTCATATTTTCAATAGCGATCATGCTATAGTAAACTCCAATAACAAATATCAATTACATGGCAATTCGAGGATATTGTCAGTACTTAAATCACGGACAAACGGACAGACGGCAGACAGAAAAACCGAAAAAATAAACACTTTTCAAATGTTTTGGGAAGTGTTAAAAAAAACAGTCAACCCGGCACATCGAGTGTCTTGAAATGGCGCTACTAATTAAGTGTGAATATTAGAGCGTTTTTATTACTATGCATGGCGCAAAGTTTAGGTTACGGCTTAATGTTTTGTATCTTTATTCTCAGTGAAGTAATATTTAATGAAAAATTACCGGCAAATATTTTTCTTTTTTCATCATCAATGCCTACCATAGGCTCGACGTATCTCTTTGTGGATTGCAGTGGTTTATCCTTGAAATTTCCGCTGTGAACAGCTTGCTGAGCAAAATACAAGAATAAAGGCTGCAAGCAAAGTAAAATCATAAAAAAAGATTATATGCAATAAAAAAAAAATCTTCAAAAGTAATTTTTAACTTAATTTAATTTTTTTGTCATATTATGTAACATTTCTTAATGTTTAACAAAATCAAATGTATTTGCACTTTATTATTTTTAACTCAATCCTACTGATTGGTAAAGATATCATATGAATTGAATTTTTTCAACTGAGTGAAATAATACCCAGGCCTAGAGTCGAATCCAAGACCTTGGACTGAAATTTTTAACGCTCTACTATTGCCTATGCTGCACATACGCTACATACGCGTTTATTAAAGTGTATCTACGTATCCATTGTTTAATGGAGATCCATCACCTGTGGTATATTCTGATGAGTTGTCTACTTTTCAGGCCAGATTCTATTGCCGATGAGATTATCTGAGTGAAATGTATCAGCTTGTTGTCGGTCCAGGTATCTCAATAGGTAGACAGTTCGAATTTTAAGTCAACGGTCTTAGGTTCGACTCCAAACTTGGCCATTCTTTGCAACATCCTCTTTCATTTCATAGAAATGATACTAGGGACTTCCTTGCCTGTAATATTGGATTTTGAAGCGCTTAGTGAAATTAAATAATATGTATGCATCCACGTAAAAATGTTATATCATTATAGATAGAAAAAAAATGAACGACAGCTAGCAAAGATAGATTTTTATTATCGGATAGTAAGATATCACAAATATTTGGTAAAGAGCTAATCAAACTCAACCTACGATGCCTTTATCAGAAGGACTAAATATTATAAATCATAATTCGTATTTTATGAATTGCAAAATAAATGTTATGACAAATGTATCCTTTTAAATAATAGTTTTTTTTAATACGGTAATTGAAATATTTAAAGCATTTTTCTTTTAATAATTTTAATTATTTCGAAAACTTTTTTCTATGTAATGAATAGTAATCTTATCTTCCGCTATTTAAAAGTATACTTCTACCTCAAATTAACTATCTATCTATATTATTAAGGACAAACGTGTCCATGCGTAACGCTGACATCATTTTGTGAATGGCAACACTTGACGATAAAACTTCGGTTTTGCGATTTTTGCTACTGCAATTAAAAAAAAATTCTAAACATAGCACTTTTAAAATTTTTAGACCGTTATATAAGAAAAAAAATCTACTTTAAAATGCAATTTGTTTGAAAACTGTATCTTAATTGACCGATTTATTATAGCATTTAAATTAAAATTCAAGCATGATTTTTTTAATCTATCTCTATCACTTGCGGACGATCACAAAATATTAATCCGTTTGCACTTTACACAATATAAAAAGTTCAGCATTTGTTTCCAGCTAATATTTAATAACGAAATTAAAACTTCATTATGCAATAAACAAAATAGTATAAATAACATACAAAGTTACAGACATGTAATTGAAATAATGGCTTAAAACCGCTGAAATTATAAGAATAAAAAAAACTGCTGTAGATAACGAAATCTTTAACGACTTCTTCTGCTATTCACTTCAGGCACGAGGCCAATACCAAATTACCGCTTTTTAATTTCAAAATTTTATTTAAATATATAACTGACATATTTCTTATAAAAATGTTCTTTGGTGTTATTAGCAGGTAATCAAAATAAAATTATTTAAATGTAAAAAATCGATAAGAATTTTCAATAAAAAAATAAATAGTTTACACATATATTCTCTATCTCTGGAAGCCCGGGTTGGATGACCTAGTTTTAGTAAAGGCAAATATTGGTAGACTTAATGCAGCAACTCCTGAATTTCATATAAAAACTTACCTCATCTGGGTTGTGTTCTTGAATAACTTTCCTGGCTTTGGCAGTAAAAAGGTCTGGTCCATACGTGCCATTGTACTGCCACGCATTCATTTCGTTGTCGTGTAAGTCTAGACCCCCCACGTCTTCCTGAAAATGATAATATTCCTATGGCATTATATTAATTTTTTGAAATGGTACAACAATCTGTATCTGGTTTAATTTTTTTTTAAATATTTGTAAATAAAAGAAAGTGTAATATTACAGCCGTAAGCGAAATTCTATCCTCATAAAATATTTCAGTAAGAACATAACATATTGCAGAAGTACGTAAACATTGCAAAGAGGTAGTGCAAACCACAAAAAAATTATAACAACAAGTCGTGGTCATTCCTTTCTCGATCATTTACGACGCAATTATTTCTTAATAAAGAAACGAAATATTTTCTTAAAACACACTTAAACAACGCCTGCATTCAGCATTTAAAGATATACAATTATTATAATGCAGACATACATACATTAAATACAATAATCCAACATGGAGTGAAAAATTAGCCAGAGCCAGGAATCGAACCTGGGTCCACAGCCTTCCGGGATGTCGCTCTAATTCCTGAGTCTGAAATTTCTCACTAATAAACCATGTTGGAGAGAAAGTCACCAGCCATCTAACAGACAGCCTTGATGACCGGACAACGGTTAATAGATTTTTACTATTCCACCGATCTACGAATATATATTAAAACACACATAAACAACGCCTGCATTCAGCATTTAAATATATACAATTATTATAATACAAACATACGTACATTAAATACAATAATCCAACATGGAGTGAAAAATTAGCCAGAGTCAGGAATCGAACCTGGGTCCACCATCTTATGGTTTATTAGTGAGAAATTGCAGACTCACGAATTGGCCGGAGTGGCTCAGTGGTTAGAGCGACATCCCGGAACGCTGTGGACCCAGGTTCGATTCCTGGCTCTGGCTAATTTTTCGCTCCATGTTGGATTATTGTATTTAATGTATGTATGTTTGTATTATAGAAGTATTTTCTCATTGGTGATCGATTAAGGCTAATTTTCAAATTTAAATTATTTTTTGACGAAGTCATTTTTTTCGTAAATGCTCAAAATTTTCGGATATTCTTCTTCGAAAATTAAGATATCGTAGAGCATTTTTCCTTTCTCTATACCCTAAAAGTCTTTTCAAAGATAATTTCTAAACTATTCATCCCAAGAAAATTATTTAAAAGAATTTAATACACTCTGATTTTTGTTGTAATTCATGGTGTCATGTCGGAAAGTTGTCATCTTAAACAATTGTGTATCTGAAAGTTACAGTAAAGATATACTCCATTTCTTGATAATATTTAATTAATAAAAATATTCGTTTATTACTTTCTTCTATCATTATTTGAAGAAAGTACCATCAATAGTCGGAAAAATATCCGATTTTCTTTCTTTCTTTTTTTTTTTTTTTTTTTTTTGTGCAGCCCTATATATGATCTATAGATTTGTAAATATACTACATAGTATGCTAAAAATTAATTCAGTTAGGGAACGCTTAGCACAATTCTAAATTCCCTTCCAGCAATTTTCGTCAATAAACGGATTTTTGTGCTACCCTGTATATCATCTACAGAATTTATACAAACGAAATAATATACAAAAAAAAATTAAATTTTAAAACGCGTACTTAAGAGGCTACTTCCCTCATGTGAAAACACCCGCTCGCTAATGTTAATCCTATGCAGAACTTTTTTTTAAATATCTCTTTTGTATTTCGATATTTTTAAATGATTTTTTTTTTCATTGGCTAGCTCATTTTGATCTCTATACAGGTCGTTTTGTACTTTTTCGATTTTGTGTACAGGTGTTTTTTTTTATGAAGATACTTTCACTTTCTGAACCGGTTTCGAAAGTAAATTTATTCTCATTAAAAAAAAAATTAAAAAAAATTATAATGATAAAAACTTGCAACCGAAATCGAAAACTAAACAAGTTGGAAATTGTACGTCAAACGTGACAAACGAGGTGCGTTCGTACTGTAGATAGTTATATAAATATTCAGATCTTGATGATTTTTAATTCTGTGAAATGAATTATATCGTCTGCAGATTAATTTCTGTCATATCTCGGTCGCTTGACGATTAAACTTCGGAAGCTCCTATAACAAAAAAGCACCGATTTAAAAAAAAAAATTCAAATTTCTTAATAAATATTTTTATTAATATCTCCTAAAGTTTTGATTCGATTTTAATAAAATTGGAAATGTCTCGACAAAATTCCTCAAAGATAATATATCTTAAATCTCAAACCATTCGGTTGGGTAGTTTTTGCGTTGTTATATGCCGACGGACAGACAGACGGACGGACGGACAGACAGACAGACGGACAGACGGACGGACAGACGGACGGACCAAGCGACGACAATAGGTGCTACGTATTTATATAATTACGAACGCACCTAAAAACGGCCTGCGTAAAGTTTGACCTCATCCATCCAATGCAAAAAAGGTCATTTAAAAATAATGAAATATAAACGAGATATTTAAAATACATTCTCTCATAGGATTAACATTAACCAACAGGTGATTTACCGTGAGTGAAGTAGTATCTTAAAACGCACTTCCAGTAATTATTCTGCTTTAACAGTGCTCTAACCAAATTATATTGTGTGTTCCTGTAAATGAACGATGAATGTTATGCACATCATATTCTATAGTAAGCTTCTTATAGTGCACCTCAGTGTTATATCAACTTAAATATATTTGAAATAGTATAACATCATTAAAATTCACGGCAAACGATTTTTCTCTATTGACCATAATGTAACGGACTTATTTTGAGTGTCCCTGTAAATGAACTATAAACGCTGTGAAATTGATTTTCAATACCGAACATTCCATAGTAAACCTCCTTAATATGTACGAAACGCATGGCAATCCGAGTATATATACACGAGTTAGAGCACGGACCAATCAAATTCTGCGTAGATATTCCGGGTTATTCTCATCGCTTTTTTACTAGGGACTTTTTTTAGGAGCTATTGCTTTTTTTTAGCCATCCTACGGATTCGAAAATCATACCACCAGACGCGAAATATAACAAGCTTTTAGAAATTAAAAAAATTATCACGGTCGGACAATAAAAACTCAAAAAATCCTTAAAAATCGAGTAAAAAATCTTTTATTGAAAAAGTCATTTTTTTATATTGTTGCCAATTTCTAAATAAGCGCAAATGATTATGTTTTATCTCAAATAAAAAATGTATTTGCGCGAGACTATTGAAAACAATAATGAAAGTTTAAAATAATAATTAAATGATCACGTGTTGAAAGCAGGAAATAAAGAAAATTACGTCATAAAAATTGTGTTTACACATGAATATTAAAAATAAAAAAGATGAATTAAATGAAAAAGGCATTATAACCAGTTAAATGAAAAACCATTATAACCTGATTACAGAAGAAAGTCGCCGTTCGTGATATCATCATCATCATCTTTTTAAAACAGGATACATTAACCAGGTTTTAAGAGGCTGTTAGATCAGAACGGGTGTTGGTGAGCGTAGCGAGCAGGGGGCAGAGCCCCTTAGTTTATTAAATTTAAACATTTTTCGTTATAGCAGATGCCAAAGATTTAAAATCCACAATTAAATTATTTCTACAATAATTAATTTTCTATCAGACGATTTCCACGTGAAAAATTGAAAATGAAATAAAAAGTTTCACCAATTGAAAAAAAGATAAATAAGAAATAAAATTGATTGACGTCATAGTCGTAATAAAACGGAAAATGTCTAAGATTTCTCAATAATACAAGGAGTATGAGTATGTGTAAGTACACAAAGCAGATTAATATCACGTCATTACAGAATTAAAAAGAAAATCTGACGTCATATGGAAAGTTTAACGAATTTTTCAAATATTTGAGAATAATACAAAGCGAGTATCAATATAAATAATAGCGAATAGTAAATATATGAATATGAGAAACATATTGAATCGTGATAAAAATCCGATTATGGAAATATTCGCATATTTTAACATTTTGAAGGTGTACAAAAAATTTGTATAATTTTTAAATTATTTTTTTAAATATTGCATTTAGTCCGTATGACGGATATTATTATGACAGAATATAATAGCGGGCTTGGCCCGCTATCCGGCTGTTTTAGATATTCGAAAAAAACGAAAAAATAGACCGGTAAATTTTTACTTTATAAAAAGCATGACTTTTTGTTGTTGTTAATGCTAAATGAATTTTGTTTGAATTTATTAAAGAAAGGATAAAGTGTTTTGAAAGGAATATTAAACGAAACCCTTTGAGCGATCTTCGATCACACTTACCCACTTGTTTTTATTGCTTTTTCAATCTATCGATCATCGCGTGCCAAATTTTAGCTAATTCAAAGTAAGCGGATCCAAAAAATTAATATCTGCCTTATTGCAAAACCTTCCACAAAATTAAAAAGTCCTTCCGGCCTGTACCGGGAGGAAAAGGTAGCTTTCCTATATCTTCGTTTTAAAATTTTAGCTAATGTTACACGAAAACAGCAAGTTGAAATGCAAAGAAAACGTTTACAAAGGATTCGTTAATACTGAATCTGAATAAGAAATTCGCCAAATTATTGAGCAATAGCCAAATTGGCTTCATTTATGAAGACTTATTTTGGTCGCCAAATTTGGCGATATTTCGCCAAATGTCGCCAAGTTTGGCGAGAATTTGGCACTAACGGATATGAATATATAGTTTTATGCGTATGATTGAGAAAATTATTACAACAATGAAAATTTTTGTAATGTGCTGACTTGTTTCAAAATGTCAGCCACCCTAAAATTTCAAGCTGCTCTATCTCAGCCATTTTTTAAGATAGAGGTAAACCAAAAAATGCTCTGGAATCCTCGTATGAAGGCCTAACATTTAATTAAAAAATAAATTTGAATTTTTAACTTTTTTGTATATTTATTTTAGTTTTAAATTTTTAAATGGCCGCCATCTTGAAACAAAATGGCGGACCAAGCTGGCCAACGAACTCGGTCGAGACATTGGTGAGCTTAATACACACAATTAGTTTCATCAAAATTGATTTATAAATACGAGCGTTATCGTATGACATAGGTCAGATATATATATATATATATATATATGGAGATATATATATATATGGAGATATATATATATATATATATAAATCAACATTTGAACGGAGGGTGGTTTTGGGGTCTGGGGGTCATGATCGGTGAAAATATATCGAAATTTTCCGGAACTGCTTTCCTCCGAACGGCTGCAATAGGTAGCTTTATACTTTTAGGTAGCTTTCAATACAAAAAAGTATAAAGCTACCTATTGCAGCCGTTCGGAGGAAAGCAGTTCCGGAAAATTTTGATATATTTTCACCGATCATGACCCCCAGACCCCAAAACCACCCTCCGTTCAAATGTTGATTTATATATATAGATATATCCATATATATATATATATATATATATATCTGACCTATGTCATACGATAACGCCCGTATTTATGAATCGATTTTGATGAAACTAACTGTGTGTATTAAGGTCGCTAATGTCTCAACCGAGTTCGTTGGCCAGCTTGGTCCGCCATCTTGTTTCAAGATGGCGGCCATTTAAAGATTTAAATTAACTTAAAATCTAAAATAAATGTACAAAAAATTTAAAAATTCAAATTTATTTTTTAATTACGTTTTAGGCCTTGATACAAGGATTCCAGAGCATTTTTTGGTTTACCTCTATCTTAAAAAATGGCTGAGATAGAGCAGTTTGAAATTCTAGGTGGCTGACATTTTGAAACAAAACAGCACATTAACGTGATTACTCGCAAATTATTTTCTTTCATTGTTGTAATAATTTTCCCAATCATACGCATAAAACTATATATTCATATCCGTTAGCGCCAAAATTGGCGACATTGGTGACAAATTTGGCAAAATTGGCGACAAAATTGGCAAAATTTGTGACATGTGGCGAAATATCGTCAAATTTGGCGACCAAAATAAGTCTTTATAAATGAAGCCAATTTGGCTATTCCTCAATAATTTGGCGAAATTCTTATTCAAATTCAGTATTAACGAATCTTTTGTAAACGTTTCTTTGCATTTTAACTTGCTGTTTTCGTGTAACATTAGCTAAAAATTTAAAACGAAGATATAAGAAAGCTACCTTTTCCTCCCGGTACAGGCCGGAAGGACTTTTTTGTATTGAAAGCTACCTAAAAATATAGTATGTAGAAAAACAGACGCACTAGAACCTAACCAACTTTCCGGTGTTTAAGAAATCCCATTCACCAAGGCAGATGGAACAATACAATACTATATAGGAATGACAAACAGAAAATTTAAAAGTCCTTCCGGCCTGTACCGGGAGGAAAAGGTAGCTTTCCTATATCTTCGTTTTAAAATTTTAGCTAATGTTACACGAAAACAGCAAGTTAAAATGCAAAGAAAACGTATACAAAAGATTCGTTAACACTAAAATTGAATAATAAATTCGCCAAATTATTGAGCAATAGCCAAATTGGCTTCAGTTATGAAGACTTGTTTCGGTCGCCAAATTTGGCGATATTTCGCCAAATGTCGCCAATTTTGGCGAGAATTTGGCGCTAACGGATATGAATATATAGTTTTATGCGTATGATTGAGAAAATTATTACAACAACGAAAGAAAATAATTTGCGAGTAATCGCGTTAATGTGCTGTTTTGTTTCAAAATGTCAGCCACCCTAGAATTTCAAACTGCTCTATCTCAGCCATTTTTTAAGATAGAGCTAAACCAAAAAATGCTCTAGAATCCTTGTATCAAGGCCCTTTTTTGTATATTTATTTTAGTTTTAAATTTTTAAATGGCCGCCATCTTGAAACAAAATGGCGGACCAAGCTGGCCAACGATCTCGGTCGAGACATTGGTGAGCTTAATACACACAATTGGTTTCATCGAAATTGATTTATAAATACGAGTGTTATCGTATGACAAAGGTCAGATATATGCAGTGAAACTTCCATTTAACGAAGTCTCATCGTTACACCTAAAAACTTCATTATGAAGAAAATTCGTTAAATAGAAATCAACTTAAATTCATGAAAATTTTCCTTCAGATATGACAAACAAGTATTGGATTCAGAAGCATTTGATACATTTTCTATTATGAAACCGTCTTTTACAAAACAGTTGTGTACGGTCGATGAAATCACGTCACATTCCCAAACTTTCACCAGTTCTGATACACAGGTTCTCAAACTAGTGTTTTCACTACATTGTTCTTTTTGGATAATGTACTTCAAGATTTTTTATAGACTAATGGCTGAAGTTTAGAAGTTGTATTAGCAGGAACAGAAATAACTTTGATGTTGTAGGATTTGCATTTTGAAGCACATTCTTGTGGATGTACAAAGTAATTGTCTATCAGCAATTGAAGATCAGAATGGTAACTGTCTGACTCTAATTGATATTTTTTGCTTCAATGCATCTGACACCATTATGTCAAAGCATCTTCTGTATTATTGAATGTAAAAAGGAGATTTTGACTTCCCCCAACTGTCAGCGCTGAAGTGTCGGTGTGAGAAAGTAATTATAACAAGTGCTTATCCTAATGTGAAAAAAAATGTTTTATTTAGCACAAAGCCGAATGTAAATTATTTAAATGTGTTCATTTTCGTACAATCCGCTGAAATAAACTCGATATCCATCGCAACAGCAACCTCTTAGTTTGAATTATATTCACGTACAAAAGTGGAATAAACTTCGTTATATAGAATATATTTTTTGTAATATGGAGAGTAATTTACCTGCTAATGGTGTTCAAAGTCAAAGTTCTGCAGAAAATTTCGTTAAGTAGAAAACTTCGTTAAATAGGGACTTCGTTAAAGGGAAGTTCTACTGTATATATGGATATATATATATATATATATAAATCAACATTTGAACGGAGGGTGGTTTTGGGGTCTGGGGGTCATGATCGGTGAAAATATATCGAAATTTTCCGGAACTGCTTTCCTCCGAACGGCTGCAATAGGTAGCTTTATACTTTTTTGTATTGAAAGCTACCTAATAAAACAAGAATAAAATAACATATGGCAGATATCAAACATGACAGAAGAACCACCGCTTTAGCCAGACAATATAGAAAGGAGCAGTTGCAGATTGATTTCAAGAATAGTAAAATAATTTTTCAATCAAGAGCTTATTTCCCATCCATTATCCGTGAATCTATAGAAATATATTTGCGAAAAGATTGCATTTGCAACGAAACCGCTTCCTTTTAATTAGCTAAAATTGGGCACGCGATGATCGATAGATTGAAAAAGCAATAAAAATAAAAACAAATAATAATTTTTCACATTTCGCAGTTTTGGCCAATTTAAGCACCTGCTAGCCTTGGACATGCGATCTCGTGGTATATGTTTACTATTTTCAAAAATAGGCGAGAATATTGTATTTATCATTAAGATCCGAAGATGTCACCGATAGTTGTGAACGAAACATATGTTATCTACATTAAAAAGGTATTTTAAATATATCCGTGTTATGTTTTTATCATTTTGAGCATTATTGGACTTTAATTTAAATTTAACAAGTGATTGTATTATATTATTTACAATCAGTATTATTCTATTTTTTTACATTATTGGAATAAAAAGGGCGTCCAATATGGTGGGATACCTTAACTTCAGAATTTTGTGTTAATTTTTCACGTTTCGAAAATAAATTATAATTCTTTAATGTCATTCTTTATTGTCATTCTTTAATGAAATTGTCATTTTTATCAATAAACTATGATAATTTATTTGCTTTATTTCCGCTATTTTCTTGTTTCGTATATCTAGCATGATCTATCCTTCATGAATTATATTGCGTGACTGGCGAAAATGTAATAAACTGATTCCTCAAACGAAACTTGCATACAAACGATTTCCATTTCTACCGCATGGTGTCACGATGTTAGTGTCCTTGTGTATAAATATAGAAATTGTCGTGTACTATAAAATCCAAAAATATATAAGTAAATATACAAACTAAAACGACAAATGACATACAAACAGAAATTATATACGTTTTATGTTGTTTTAGAACTTTATGATCATTATATTACCATTTTCAGAATAGTTGCATTACAACAGTCGTTGCTATTCTCAACACTAACAATAAGATGCCTATTCGAAGGTTTTAAAAAGATCAGATATAAAAGGTCCTCTTTACTGTCATTTTAATATCCACGTTTATGTTAATTTTAAGATGATTACTTATTAGAATTCGAGTTTAATAAAAGAAATGTTTTGTATATAATTCATATTATTTTTAACAGGGCAACAACGGTTGCTAAATCACTTTAAATATAGCTGATATTTTCAAACCCCTTTCTTTTGAACCACAGAAGCCATTTAATTTTTTGTAACACTTTCCAACGTAGTTGAAAAGTGTTTATGACTTCGGCTTGTCTGTCCGTCTGTCCGTGCTCTAACTCGCGTAAATATGCTCGGATTACCATGAAATTTTTGTATGTTACTATCGTTTACTATAGGACGATCCATATTACAAATGAAGTGAGCAACACATACAGTTTTTTTTACAGGGACAATGAAAAGTATTCCGCTACATTAGAGTAAACGGGAAAAAATCGTTTCAAATGCATTTTCATGATGCTATGCCATTTGAAAAAATATAAAATTGATATACAATTATAAAACGCACTAAAACATGCTTTTTGTAGAATATGGGGTACAAAGCATATACTACGGGCTATGCTACGGGGGGGGGAATCGTTTGCAGTGTAATTTAATGACGTTTCACTTTTTCAAAGATAATGAAAATTATATGCATTATTTAGGTCGCTTTTTTAGGTGATTTTTACACTATAAACTGCTCACTTAAATGTATGGTATGCACTACGTTTATCGTTCTTTTACAGGGACACACAAAAGATATCAGTATACGACGGTATACGTGCAATAATTACAATCTATGTATGATAAACATTGGTTTGCGTTTTTAAGTTTAACTAAATGTTTGCATAGTACGCGGTGTGCATGAATTAGGTTGATCATATACAGGGCTAAACAAGAGAATTCATAAGTATTGCAGACTATAGAAGTGAATTGCTTAGGGTAGTTTTTAATTTTGTTACGCATTTTCCTGCTGAACTATAGTTAGTAGACTTATAGAAGTTTGTGGAAAGTAAAAAAATTCATATACAGGGTTACGCAAAGAACAAGGTACATTTTCGTTTATGTTTTTTTAATTAGTGGAAGTTTGTTTGTTTTAAGTTGCCTTATGCGTTTCTTGCCTGAGTTAAATTTTAGCTCAATATGGTATGTGTAAAGAAGACTTTAGATAATATACAGGGTTGTACAAAAGATTTCGAGTGCATTTCCATTGATTGGCGAAAATTGCTAAATGTGAGTTTTCTAAATTGTATCATGCTATGTAGTATATATCCAAATCTATAGATCATATACAGGGCTGTACAAAATAATTTAACTACATTTTTGACTGTGTAAGGTAATTGCTAAAACCAAACTTTTAAATGTGTTATATGCAACCTATTCTGCATACTTACATATCTTCTTTCACCGTATTTAACGGTGAAGTTTCGTTACAGTTTTCTGGTTATGTTGGAAAGTGTTTCATAATCTATGCTTGACGCATGATTTTTCGTTCTTGTTTTGGTATTATAACTAACTACATTTTGACTATTTATATATCAATTCCTTTTTATTTACGTAAATTTAAAAAAAAATTGATTGTTTGCGAAACCGCGTATTGCATTTGTTATTTTTATTTCTTGCTATATGATGAATTTATAATTTATGTACTGCAAAAATGCTTAAAACAAATTACTGAAATAACTCCAGTAGTTTCCGGGAAAAAGCTATTTCAGTATCAGCTGCTTTTCATGTGATTTCGCAACTGTTCTTTCATCTGCGTTGATAACCTAGTGAAAAATTACAAATTTTATAAGTATCTACAAAAGAAGATATTATTTCCATGTATCTCCCTTTTATTATATCTTATATATAAAAATTAGGACTCGTGTGAATGTTTGTTAACAGAAAGAGGCATTTTCAACGCTTTTTCAATGTATTAAAATGAAAATGAAATGTCAATTATATACGTTCTTGTACAAATATTTAAAATTTATAAAAAAAAAAAAAAAATAAGTTTTCATGATTTTCGGTAAAAATACTAAATTATTTAAACTTAAAAAAATAAAAATAATTAAAATAATCACAGAAAATCAATAAATCGAGTTAGAATTTTGAGCAAAATTTTATTTAAAAGTAAATTTTTTACTCTATGCCAGCGGTTCCCAATCTGGGTTACGCGTACCTCTGGGGGTATGTGAAATATATATTTACAACGTTAGGCTTGTTTTTAAACATAAATTGTAACAAAACCTAATTTCTAATCGAATGGCTATTTCCGTTGTTTTATTATACTACTTAGTAATTAAAGTATTTTTTTTTTTGGTCGACACACCCAGAAAAAGGAATTGGTTAAAACTACAAAAAATGTTTTGTTGAGTACATTTTGGTTGTTTTAGCAAAATTCAAGTAAAATTGAACCATTTTACTTGAATTAACAAAACATTTTTTGCTGACGATACAAAAATTTTCTTTGGAATTGCAAAAAAAAAAAAATTTTGTTGATTCAAACAAAATTTCCATTGACCTATATTTAAACAAAAAGTTTTGTTTAAATATAGGTCAATGGAAATTTTGTTTGAATCAACAAAAAAAATTTTTTTTGCAATTCCAAAGAAAATTTTTGTATCGTCAGCAAAAAATGTTTTGTTAGTTCAAGTAAAATGGTTCAATTTTACTTGAATTTTGCTAAAACAACCAAAATGTACTCAACAAAACATGTTTTGTAGTTTTAACCAATTCCTTTTTCTGAGTACACTTGATTTTAATCTTAATTATCTTTATTAATCAGGTGCTTAGAAAATCTGCTGTTTAGGCAGTTAGTTATCTTATAAATATTTTGATTTTATTTAGGAATATATTACTTCTACCTAATGCTGTGAGGAAAAAAAAATATGGTCTGCAGATTATTTTTTTACGTCTTAACGGGGGAAGGACAAATTTTGGCTATAAAATAAATAAAAATTGATAATTAATCTTTATTCTCAACAAAGCGAATAAATGGAATCTGCCAATAAATCCCACAATTTACCGATAACCTCTAGTTACCGATGATTCTCAAGGGACCTTTTGCAATTGTTTAATCAAGGTTCGAGTGTATGCTTTTCTTCTTCCCGTCGGTGTAAAAAGTGAAATTGAGCCATATCTAGAAGTTAAAAAATTGCAATAATTGCATTGGTCAATTTATTAACACCGCGAAAATAAAGTCATTTTACTCATAGTCATGTTTTTGCTTTATAATATAGATAGTAGATACATATTCGTAAAAATAATAAAGAATTGAAAAACAATGACGTGTGGAAACATGTGGGTAAGGATGTATGATGATCGATTATGATGATGAAGAGTGAAATCACGATGATAATGCACCACTAGATGATTTTAGATTATTATGTTGATCAGTTGTGTTTTCGTTAGGGTTGTGATAAAAATTTATTAATTGTTGCATAATTTTCTGAGAAATATTTTTAAAAATCAATTTTACTCAAATACTTTAAATACGTTCTGGTTTTTCAACATTAAAAACTAAACCTGTAAAAGACCTTACCTGTACCTTAAAACCTGTAATTGATACTCTGCCTGGAATATGTCACTCCTCTTTAGCCTAGTGCGTTGTTAATTAACAATCGGGATACTATATTTACAAAAAAAAAAAAAAAAAAAACGTATTGAAATAACTTAAATTCTTGCTCATTTTTGTTTGTCGTTTGTTTGTTTGTTTGTTTTTTAAGGCTTAAGAACTAAAAGGTTAGCATTCTGTATATAAGAGTCTGCCTACAGTATGACACCTCTGTTTGGCCTGGCTCTTTGTTAATATAAAATAACTGTCTGAATAAGTATGCTTTGAACTCGACAAAACTTTCTTCTCTACCATCTAATATATTAATTTGTAACAGCATCTAGATTATGAATGAAAAGTACAGTGAATTTCTTCGAATTTAACACGGAGTTGCAGTGATCTGTGAATAAAAAGAAGAACAGAACAACAAAGTCCCCTGTTGGGTATTTAAATATAAAATTAAATCAAAATATACATTTTTAATCATTAATGTCAAATATAAATTTGGTGCATTTCTTCTCAAAGAAAATACGATAGAGCTATAATAATCATAGCGAAAAACATAGGTCAAATATTACGTAATCGGATTTAAAGCCAAAAATTGACTTGCTAATTTTTGGCATTTAATTAAACAAAAAGGATCCATTCTGGCAACTATATGGTTAAATATGATAAGATATAATGTAAGAGAGTTACAAGAAGGGAGTTAATAATAGTGCAAACCATGCTTACTGAATTGCATAAATTGATTGGGAATACGATAAGGAAACTTTATCCAAGAGTAGATTAGCATTGCCCCTTATTACATTATTAATGTCAAAATTGAATAAGCACCTATTTCTGTCAAGATGAAACAAAATATGAAGTTTGGTGCAATTCCTTTCATTATTTCTTAAAATTGTAGCTATCACGTAAATCGTAAAAAATGCTGCCCAGAAGCACCACTTGTTGAACGATATACACACAAGCCTAATCAGCACTAATCTATGTCAAGGTCTAACTGAATCCAAAATTTGATTAAATCCCGTCCATTAGTTCTTGAGATAGAGCAGCCACAAAATTTGTGTCACACATAGACTAACAGACAAACATTTACCAAAAAATGTGAAATCGTATTCAGGACATCCCAAAACATGCAGCTCCATCAAATAGCGGAAGTTGATTTTTTTTACAATTCCAACTCTCTTTTCTTACAAGGAGAGGACCAAGCTTGGTAATCACAGAAATTGATTATTTTTATGTATGTTGTAGGGTATAAGTCCCTTAGACTGAGGCTCAACGGATTTTATACAACGCTCCTTAGTTCTCGAGAAATAGAAGGGGTCTAATATTTTTAAACAACTTAAATACTTACTTTGTAACGAAGCTACTGCGTTAGTCGTAGCTCAGTTGTTATGGCGTCTGCTCGTTGGTCCAAGGGCCCGAGACCGGGACGAGGTACGTTTTTTTTTTCATTTTTTGTTTTATAAATATACTTGTAATTATAATTTAATAATCTCAATTAACAATTTTAATATCGTACATTAATTATAATAGTAACATATATAAATTTTAATTTAATTTATTTGATTTTTAAGCCATTATTAAACAATTCTCATCATTTAAAGATATTTTTTTAATGGATCCATTATTGATTAGTAAAAATTGCAAAATTGTTACAAAATCATACCTTATTCTATTAATTATAAATATATTCAAAGCGCAAGCATATGAATTACAAATTTAAAAATCTTTAATATGCAAAAAAATATGTTGTAATTTAATTCTTATGCTAAATTTTAATATAATTATTCTTCTTACTTTAAAAACAGAGTAGTATTATCATCGCATTGACTTCGCTTATTAAGGCAATATACAGGGTGTATCTCAAATGCTTCAACAAACTTAGGGGGGTGATAGTACTCATCAAGACGAACAAAAATGCAATGGAACATGGGGTCACAAATAACGTTTTAAGGGTGAAAATCGCAAAACTAATAAAAATATCGAAATCTCGCATGCTGCTTTTCTGCAGAATTGGCTAGTAGCACGAAGCTGGTTTTCCTTTCACTTTGTGCATATCCGGTGAGAAAGAGATAACAAAAAAGTGGAAGGAAGCCAAACAACTCTGTGTAATAATGTCCGCGGTCGACACTTTGAACAAATGTTGTAAAATACACTGCTCAAAACAATTAAAGGATATTGCAGTTTTAGGTGGATTTTGTATCTGGTAAACTTTTTAGCTGATTGATACATGGTCGACAGACATAGTAGGTTATATGAGAATAAATTACATATGTTTGGCAGAAAAAAATGCATTTTATTGCGCATTTGTGTACAAAAGGAAAAAAACACAATTTGTGCATATGAGAAAAGAAGAATAAGAAAAGGTGTTTTCTTCAAAGAAAATCCTTTTCAGTAGGGGGTATGGTTTCCACGGGCGGCCAGCAACGTTGAACACCTTTGAGGCATGGACTCAATGAGGCTATTAATGACGAGTTGGGGTATTCTGCCACACTCTTCCAGAAGAGCTCTTTCCAGTTCTTGGAGAGTTTGTGGGGGTTGTTGGCGGCCAGAAACTCGTCTTCCTAGAGCTTCCCAAACGTGCTCGATTGGATTCATGTCTGGGGAACACGCTGGCCATTCCATTCGAACGATTCCTTCCTCGAAAAGGAAATCCTCCACCAGGTTTGCACGATGTGGCCTGCAGTTATCGTCCATTAAAATGAAGTTATCTCCGATTGCTGCAGCGTAAGGGACTACAATAAATCTGAGGATCTCATCCCTATATCGGCGACCAGTCAGAGCTCCATCTGGAATGATGTAGAGGTCAGTGCGCCCGTCAGTGGAGATGCCACCATACACCAACACTCCTCCACCGCCAAATCTGACACTTTCGTGCACGAACGCAGGATTATTCCTACTGCCACGGTCCCTCCAGATGAAAATACGCCTATTATCCGGATGCACAGAAAAACGGGACTCGTCAGAAAACAGAATATTGCTCCATTCATTTCTCCTCCAGTTGACATGCTCGGTTGCCCACTCCCTGCGGTCGCGACGATGCCTTGATGTTAATTTAACACATACCATCGGTCGGCGAGCATACAGACCTACAGCATGGAGCCGGTTTCGGACAGTCTGAGTTGAAATCGTGGTGCCTGTAGCCGAGCGAAGGTGTTGTTGGAGAAGAGTAGCGTTCATGTTTCGGTGTCTCCGAGCTGTTAATGCTAAATACCGATCTTCATTGGGCGTTGTTGCCCATCTACGACCTAGCCCTGGTCTTCGGCCTGCACATCCACTCTCCAAAAAACGGTTCCAGATCCTGGAAATGACACTTTGTGACACTCCAATGGCTTGCGTTACTTCGGCTTGAGTTTGGCTCCACCTACCAACAATTCTCCAAGCTTCTGAATCTGTCAAATGACTTCGCTGAGACATCGTACTCATCGAAACAAAGCAATCACTGAATGCCGATCATCCTTGTCTTCATTCTCTTTTATCCAGTTGAAAGTTAAATTTCATTCGCTGCCGCTGAAGCGACGTTTTTGACGTCGAACTCAAAATTTGCATACTCCACAGTTTGAAAATCAGAAAAATTTGCATTTGTGATTCTCTTCTTCTATTTTCGGCAAAAAAAAAATTCGTTTATATCTTTATTTTATATAAAACTTCAAATACCCTTTAATTGTTTTGAGCAGTGTATTTGTTTTTTCTGGACATCACGAGCTCTGTTGTACCTATTCTGTGCAATAAATAATTTTCTGGAGTGTCCCTTTCTTGTCTCAGTTTGTCCATTTCTATACGCATTTTCTCGATTTTCATCCTTTAAACGTCATTTGCGACCCCATTTTCCACTGCATTTTTTGTTCGTCTTCGTCAATACTATCATCCCTCTAAGTTTGTTGAAACATTTCAGATACACCCTGTATAAATGATGTTTCTTTAAAATCACGAATTGACACAGTTGTTCAATATCATTGCATCGATAAAACATATAAAAAATACATTTTAAAAGTTATTAAAAACAATTAACTGTTTAATGATGTTTTATACAATGATTTAGTTACAAATAAAAAAATAAATAGGTTAACATTATAATTAATGCACAATATTATTCTTTTTAATCAGGATTATTAAATAATAATTACAATTATATTTAAAAAACAAACGTAGATTGTCCCGGTCTCGAACCCGGGCCCGCGGATCAACGAGCAAACGCCATAACAACTGAGCTACGATCAACGAGTTAAGTCCGTTACAAAGTAAGTATTTAAGTTGTGTTAAAATAATAGACCCCCTATTTCTCGAGAGCTAAGGAGCGTTGTATTAAATCCCTTGCACATGAGACTAAGGGGCTACTACCCTACAACATACATAAAAATAATCAAAATCTGTGATTACCAAGCTTGGTTCTCTCCTTGGTAGATATATATATGAGAAAGTAATAATATATTAAAAATGTCGAAATATTTTAAAATGTAGTGTTTCTTTGGTCATGAAAGACTAAAAGGTTTGCAGTCTTTATATGACAGTCTGTACATCTGTTTGGTCAGATGGTTTTGATAACTAATATTTAATAACTGTCTGAGTAATATAAAAAATACGCCTTGTTGAAATATCTTAAATGCGTACTCTTTTTTTAATCTTTAAGCACTAAACAATTCCTTAATTTTATATTTACCACAATTTCTAGCACCTTTCAAACACATTTTCAGCTTTGTCCAAATACCTTAAATAAAAATGTTCCTAGCTCTTTGTCTACTAGCATGATTATACAAAATATCAATATAAGAAGATTATTATTTGCAGTAAAATGCGTAAAATAATGAGGAAAACGCACATAATTTAATATTATAAAATAAAATTTTTGAATAATTTTCATTACAGAACATTTTGTCCAAATTATTAGAGGAGATTAAAACATTTTCTCAAAAATGGATTCACTATTGAGATTTTAAAAGTCGTTTTGTAAAATTGTAACATATGTAAAATTGTAACGTAAATATGGCCCTCAAAACAAAATTTATGAAAACCATTTATAAAACATGTTATTCCATAATCAATACGTGTCAGTATATTTTTTATAGAATGAGAATCTATTTAATTAATATGTGGTAACATAAGTAAAATTGTAACGTAAAAATGGCCCTCAAAACATTCTTTTATTAAAACATTATTATTACAACATTCTATTATTAAGCATTCTATTCTATAATATATTTAATTCATATGTGGTTTTATATCAAGTAATCTTTCAATAATACTTAACATACCTCATTATAAAAAAATGCCAGAATACAGTACCAGCCAAAATATTATGGTAACAGAAAATTTAGACATAAATCAGCCTAGAAGTTAGTTTATTGTGTTACGTTTAATATTGAATGACTATATATGCATTACTTACAAAGAACTTAGTTATAGATGTCCACTCATGGCTTTTAGTACTTTGTATGTCTAACTTTAGTAGCTATGACTGACTTTATACGTCTTGGTATCCCTTGGATGTACTTCTGAATCAGTCGTTCCATTTCATCACTGATGCCATACACCAATTTATCGATCAATTAGTTGAATCTTGTTTGTTGCTGCAATTTTGTTGACTCTGGTCTTCATGTCATGCCATATTTCCTCAATTGGGTTGAGGTCAGGACTGTTTCCTGACCACGGTAGGACTTCCAAGCCTATCTCTTCAAAGTAATTCTTTACCCTACCATGCGTGTGACAAGGAGCGCCGTCTTGCATGACGACACAGTTACCATCTGGGAACCATTGTTCTAACTGTGGCTGCATTCTTGTTTGCACTACATCCAGGTATTGGTACTGATTCATATTGCCTTTAACGATAGACAGACGGCCAGGTCCTTTGATGGAGATCATGCTCTACACCATCACCTTTACAGGGTGTTTCACACACTCCTTCACAAACCGTGGTGAAAACTCCTGAACTGGTTTCCTCCTCACGAACTGAAAGTTGTCTTCAGTAAAGGAGACGTGCACAATCTTCTCCCGTCCAATCTTTAAACTGCTTTGCCCACCGTAGACATTACTTTCTCATTGCCTGAGTAAGCTTAGACTTCTTTCGTTGACGGTATGCCACGTACCCGGCATTCAGTAACCGTCTTCGAACTGTTCTTGCAGACATGTTTACGCCACGTTCCCCCATTCCTGCATTTAGTTCAACAGATGATTTTTTCCTACCTTCCTTGCACAATTTTAGCAGAACACGTTCATCCTGAGGTGTTGAAATCCTCTTTCACCCACATTATTTTTTTACGATTTGGCGTGTATGTGCCCGCAGTTTCAAATGAACGTTTTACCATGTGCACATCCTGCTGTGAAACGTTCAAATCCTGTGCTATTGCAGTTTGACTTTTGTCAGTACACTTTAATAATATTTCCATCTGCCCACGTTTTGGTGGCGATACCCATGATTTGCAACAGGATGGTATCGAAGATAACGAACGTGACTTCTAAGTTTTGGAAATATTGCTTTAGTCAACTTACTCTTTTAATAAATTAGCTATTTCCCTCTTCATTTTATCGTCCAAACTGTCAGAGAACGCATGCTACATTTTTGCTGCTACATCACCGCGCCGGCCTGTTTACAATTCTTCCGGCCTTTTTCACCGTGATGAGTTGTTTCAAAGCAGTTCCTGTGTGAAAAACTCACTTTTTACAGGTATATAGGTGGCGCTGGCGGTACGCGAGTGCATAATGTCTTGCCGCAGCGTGACATTTACTTTATCGTGATTTCTCCAGACACCTAACTGTACAAATCATGGTATGTTTATGCAAATCATCACTCGTATTTTAGATTAAATATTTAAACTTAACAACTTAGGGCAAAATCAACAATGTTTAGCCAGAAAATGAAAAACAGAAAGCCGTCAGGGTCATATTAATTTTCCAATATCAGAGTACCGTTTGTGGGTGGCGCCAAATATAACAAAACACGAAAATAAACGCAGAAAATTCAGTTACCATAACAATTTGGCCAGTAATAGTTTATATCTATAGGATATCTATTCAAGCTACCGGGTGTCCTAAAATGAACTGACCGATTTTAAAATTCAATAACTTCCAAACGGTGACAGATAGTTAAAAAATTCTTGCAGGAGAGTAATGTAAGATGTCACGAGTTTTTTTACAGCGATTCTTGACTTTAGTTCGAATTTCCAGCAATAGATGGCACTGCGAGCAGTAGGAGTTCAATCCAGGCCAAAACTAAAATCACCCAGCATTGATACGAAGGAAGGAAGTTCAATACATGGAGTGGGTCTCAATCACTAATATCATTTTGCTCTTAGGGCCCGATTCTGAATAAGATTTTATTGGTGAATGAGACCCACTCCATGTATTGAACCTCCTTCCTTCACATCAATGCTGGGTAGATTCCGCTTTTGTCTTGATTGGGATGTTTATTGCTCGCAGCGCCATTTATTGCTGATAATTTGAACTAAAATCTGGAATCACAGTAAAACAAACTCCTAACATCATACATTAATCTATTGCAAGAATTTTTAAAATATCTGTCACCGTTTGAAGTTATTGAATTTTAAAACCAGTCAGTCCGTTTTTACAGTGCGTCTCATAAATATAACGACACTGATATTTTCGAAATAATATTTTAATAATTCAGTATTCAAAAATATAGTTATGCATATAACAAAAAGCATGTACCAAAAAAAAACCTTTTACAGTTAATTAAATTAGAATTAAATAATTTCAACTAGACAATTGAAAAAATGGAAACAAATTTGCTGTCTCGTAAATATAAAGATATTTTACATACTTTTGAATGATTGTCCAATAATAGATTCATTGTTATTAATGACAGCAAATATTTTAGCTGGTATGCTGTTTATTAAGTTGTGTAAGTATTCTGGTTTTATATCAAACCACCTTCGTTCGATTTCTTTTTTCATCTCAAGAACATTTGAAAACTGTCTTCCAGATGCATATACACTGGGAACGAGAATGTCCCAAAGATTCTTAACTGGATTTAAATCAGGGCTACGTGCAGGTCATACTATGACATGAACATTGTTATCAGCAAACCATTTTTTGTGAGTCTTGATGTGTGAATCAGTGCAATATCCTGTTGATACAAATAATTCCGACCACCAAGAGTTTCAGCAATTGGCAACAAATGACTATCGAGCACCTCTATATACTCTTTAGATTTCTGTTTACCTTCCAGAAAAGCAATATATGTAGTTCCATTAAAAGAGAAGGCACCCCAAACCATTACAGAACCTCCCCTTTCTGCCTATTGAAGCGGGTTCGGGTTCACGTCTTAAATCGTGCCAGTAGGAATTCCAACCATCTGGGCAATCCAATTTAAATCTCTTTTCAACTGAAAAAAATGACTTGCATCTATTCGTCCTTCCAATGTATATAATATTTAGCCAGAGTAGTCTCAGTTCTGTGTGTTCATTTTTCAGAGAAGGAAATTTGCACATATGGCAGCGCACAATATTTTTGCTTTCTTTTATACGACGATGTACTATGTCCTTTGAGACCATACCACTAACTCGTTGAGAACCTTGTCTGAGTGACATTTTTTGTGACGAAACAAGTCGCATGATCTTTCGATCGAGTCTTTCTCGGTCTGCCAGATCGTTTTGTAGAATTTCAATTGTAAGTTTTTGATAAAACTTTATAAACTGCAGTTCTGCTTCTTCCAGTTCTTTTTACATATTTGAGAAAGTGTTAACCCATTAGCTTTAAATCCATGTATTTTATAAATCTCATCTTTAGAAATTTCAATCTTACGCGGCATCTTTGCAATTGAAACAAATCAAACAACTTCGCTCGTTTGGTTAACTTAAAGCGCGTTTCTACGCGTGCGAATTAATTCTGTATGTACGCATTCGAAAAAAATTTGCATATGAAGCAGTTTCAAATTTGTCTTTATATTTATGAGACAGCATATTTTTTTATTTTTTTTTATTATTCGAGTCTAAATTATTTTATTTAAATTTAAATCCCGATAACAGATACATTTCATTGTTATTAATATGAGCTATAAAATTTAATTTCTTATACTGAATTAATCAAATGTAATTTCAAAAACATATGTGTCTTTATATTTATACGACGCACTGCAAGACAACCGGTACAATGATCTTGTTAGACTATGGAATCAACATGTAGCTTGTTACTAGTAAGAAGACTGTTTGTCACTTTGAATAAAAGTAATGAAGCATACGAACCTCTTTAGATACATGAGTGAAATAATCCTCCACACCTGCATAGTAACCAAAAAAAGAATCGAAGCCTCGACTAGTAGGCAGGTACTCCTTCTTGAAAAATCCGAGATGCCACTGTAAAAATTAAATAACTCTATAAATTATCACATGCTAATGTTAAAAGTAAACAAGCGACAGATATTGAATTTTTTATTGCAGAAGACTAATGTGTAAATTAGAAAATTATTTATAACACTATGTCGTTTTAGTATAACATATCACCCATAAATTACACTGCCGTGTCTCAAATGGTAATAATGCTTAACCTTAGCTTATACACTAGATAGCCATTAATGACAAGAACTATCAGTTTTAGACTTTTTTTTTATATTTAAAAATATACTTGTCAGATTCTTTTGCAATTTTAGGATTGAAAAGAACAGGCTTGACTTCATATTTATCAACATCGATTTGATAAGTACGACAATTAGGAGGCCAACCAAAAATTAAAGAAAAAATAATACTTGGGATCACCCTGTAAAATAAAATACACGAAATGATCTATCGCTATAGAATATACATAGGCAGACATTGTATAAAATGTGTATTCATTTGTGTAAGAATAGCATGTATATTAATAGAGATATAGCGAATTTTTTAAAAAATTAAAAAAATTCTTGCAAGTTTTTTGCTTATAACATACAGGGTTTTTAACCAAATTTAACGCCAATATCAGAAAAATTCACAAAATATAGTAGAAACAATATGGCGCTATTGGAATATAAATATATTAAATATTTAAGGAAATATGGGCAGTTGTATGAAATAATTTTTATCACAATTTTTATCACAATCATTTTTAATATGCGTGAACGATAACAAAGACCTTTTTGCATAATTTAATAGCCAACTCTCTGGAGCAACGTATTAAAAATTATCACTTAAATATCGTATAAATTCAGAGAGATATCGGCGTTAGAGTGAGCTGTACTTTAGTTTCTCATTAAAACTCGCTGAATGATAAGGGATTGTCCACAAATTGTTATTTTCAAGTTTTCTGACAGCGTTCAGAGCAAGTTTTTTGAAAAAAAAAACTATTTAATTATAGTTTACGGTTATGTTTAGGAAGATTTTGACTCTAAACTACGATGAAAAGGAAAATCTACTCCATACATTGATTATAGTTAGGTAAATTGAGGAGTTTATAATAAAATTTTGTAAAATTTAGCCCAATACGCAAAACACTTTACAGTAAATTCTATCGCATATACAGGGTGTTTGACTACCAGACCGACAAACTTTGAGGGCTGATAGTAGACATGAAGGCAAACATTATTAAATAGGAAATCATGGGGCGCAAACGTCTTCTGTAGGAGCTAGGAGCCATTAAAGTTTAACGTCCAAAACTTCAAACGATGATAAAAAACGGAAAAAGTGGTCGATTCGTTTGATGTTTCACTAAAATCATTCTTTATATCACGATTTTCTTCAAAAAATTTTTTTAAGGTTACGTTCAAAAATTTTCGATGGAGGGTTCTTTAGACTTTAGAGTAATGAACAACTACTTTTTACCGTTATTTTTTTGTATGGAGTTAAAATTATTCTAAAGTTTAGACTTTAACTTAAATTTTAAGCCCAAAATCGAAAACATTGGGATCGGGTAACTAGCAAAAATTGAACTGTGGACAGAGGGGGGGGGATTTTAAACGCTCATAAACATTGAACAAACTAATCGATTTTGTTACGGTTTGCGTGTAGGTCATTCCCTTGGTAATTATTTTATTCAAAATGACGTACAGCTTTGGTGTCCTCATTTTTTAATAGAGGGCTCTTCCGACACACCTCCGACATTTCAATGACATTACTCCTGTGTGTTTTACTACCAGACCAACATACTTCCAGGAAGTGAAATGTATTTTTTGCGAGTTATGGTTAAAAGAAGCAGAGAAACCACAATGTGACAGAAAACAGTTTATTTAAAAGTTTTACTACGAAAATTGTGTTCGAAATTACGACCAGAAGTAGTCCGGCAATCTTGACAGCGACAGTAGATTGCGCCGTGGTTTCCTTGCGGTAGATGGCGCTGAACGGTTAGGCGCGGGAACAGCGATCACTCTGAAGTGATCATTTGCGAACCGGTTCCCAAAGGTAGTAGGATGGAGTATTCGAATGATGAACTGGTCGACATGTTGCGCTCGTATATAGAGCTGCGGACTTTAACGGTCACGCCGCTCTGAGGTTGTACAAGGAGTGTTTTCCGCAACGGCGTGCACCCCCATCATACGACATTTTCAAGTGTGAATAGAAGGCTGCGTGAGACTGGTTGTTTATCGAAAGTTAAGATGAATCAAGAACAAACGACAAGGACACCGTACAATGAGGAACAAGTGTTCAGTACCGCAGAAGGCCATCCAAGCACGAGTACTCGTGTGATAAGCCAAACGGTGGGGTTTTCGCACACCACTGTCTGGAGGATACTATCGGAAAACAACATGAGACTATACCATCTGCAAAGCGTGCAAGAGTTATACTCTGAAGATTATCCACATGGAAAGACGTCCGCTGAATGGTATTTGCAACAAATTGCAACAGACAACATATTTGCGACGTCTGCATTGTTTACGGATGAAGCAACTTTTAAAAAAGAGGGAGCTTTCAATAAACATAACGCCCATATTTGGGCTTTGGCGAACCCATATAGTACGAGACCACATGCTGCTCAAAGGCGTTTTTCTATCAATATTTGAGTCGGCATTTTTGGGGACAACATTATTGGACCATACATTCTACACTGCCGTTTGGACGGAAGGACATACTTGATATTCCTACAAGTTCTGTTGGAACTTCTGGAAGAAGCACATGTTCCTCTTTCGTTGCGCCGCTCTATGTGGTTCCAGCACGATGGGGCTCCTCCACATTATACCAATGACGTTCACCGACACCTGACCGTAACATTTGGACAGCGGTGGATGGGTCGTGGTGGCTCGGTTCATTGATTTGCCAGATCGCCGGACCTACCATGTTTGGACTTCTTCTGCTGGGGTCAAATAAAAAGTTGGGTATATGAGACTCCCGTACCTTCAGTTGAAGACCTCGTGGCTCATATTTCTGTTGCAGCCAGAAAGCTATTAGAGATGCCAGGAATCTTCCAGAGCGTGAGGAATTCCATGCGACGCCGCTGTCAAGCTTGCCGGACTACTTCTGTTCGTAATTTCGAACACCTATTGGAGTAAAACCTTTAAATAAACTGTTTTCTGTCACATTAACTTGTTGCTGTTTTTCTGCTTCTTTTAACCATAACTCGCAAAAAAGGCATTTCTTCCAACGTTACATTCCTATGTGATTCCGAGTCGTCTTTGCATACCTAAACTTCATGGAAGTATGTTAGTCTGGTAATAAAACACCCAGGAGTAATGTCATTGAAATGTCGGAGATGTGACGGAAGCCCCTCTATGAAAAAATGCGGACACCAAAGCTGTACATCATTTTGAATAAAATAATTACCAAGGGAATGACCTACACTCAAACCGTAACAAAATCGATTAGTTTTTTCAATGTTTATGAGCATTTAAACTCCCCCCCCTCCTCTGCTCACAGTTCAATTTTCGCTAATTAACCGATTCCAATGTTTTCGATTTTGGGTTTAAAATTTAAGTTAAAGTCTAAATTTTAGAATAATTTTAACCGCATATAAAAAATAATGGTAGAAAGTAATTGTTCGTTACTCTAAAATCTAAAGCACCCTCTATCGACAATTTTTGAACGTAACCTTTAAAAAAAATTTTGAAGAAAATCGTGATATAAAGAATGATTTTAGTGAAAACCGCAAACGAATCGACCTTTTTTTCAGTTTTTTATCATCGTTTGAAGTTTTGGACGTTAAACTTTAATGGCTCCTAGCTCCTACAGAAGACGTTTGCGTCCCATGATTTCCTATTTAATAATGTTTGTCTTCATGTCTACTATCACCACTTAAAGTTTGTCGGTCTTGTAGTGAAACACCTTGTATAGGCGATAGAATTTACTGTAGCGTGTTTTGCGTATTGGGCAAAATTTCACAAAATTTTATTATAAACTCCTCAATGTACCTAAATGTAATCAATGTATGGACTATATTTTTCTTTTCATCGTAGTTTAGAGTCTAAATCTTCCTAAGCATAACCGTAAACTATAATTAAATAGTTTTTTCAAGAAACTTGCTCTGAACGCTGTCAGATAACTTGAAAATAACAATTTGTGGATAATCCCTTATCATTCAGCGAGTTTTAATGAGAAACTAGCAAACAGCTCACTCTAACGCCGATTTCTCTCTGAATTTTTACGATATTTAACGGATTTTTTTAATACGTTGTTCCGGAAAGTTGACTATTAAATTATGCAAAAAGTTCCTTGTTATCGTTCATGCATGCGCAGATAAAAATTATTTCACACAACTACCCATATTTCCTTAATTATTTAATATATTTATATTCCAATAGCACCATATTGTTTCTACTACCTTTTGTCAATTTTTCTGATATTGGCGTTAAATTTGATTAAAAACCCTGTATGTTATAAGCAAAAAACTTTCAAGAATTTGTTTTTATTTTTTTTAAAAATCGCTATATCTCTATTAATATACATGCTATTCTTACACAAATGAATACACATTTTATGCAATGTCTGCCTATGTATATTCTGTAACGATACATCATTTTGTGCATTTTATTTTAAAGGTAATCCCAAGTATTATTTTTTTTCTTTAATTTTTGTTGGCCCTCCTAATTGTCGTCCTTATCAAATCGACGTTGATAAATATGAAGTCGAACATGTTCTTTTCAAATTCCAAAAGAATCTGACAAGTATCTTTTTAAATATTCAAAAAAAATGTCTAAAACTGAAAGTTCCTGTCATTAATGGCCATCTAGTGTAATATCAAAGTGCAAACCATTCTTTTCGCCTTTTAACAGATAATTAATATGAAGGGTTAAACATGAGCGACTTTTGTGTTCTTTACTGACTTGTATTTAAACTAACTTTGAACGTTTTAACAAGTTCAGACAGTGCAGCAAAACTCTGAAGAACAGTAAACAAGCTTATCAAAAGATTCCTCACATTAAACATTAGTCTCGTGCAACAATAACTTCAATAGCTATCACCGTTTATTTGTTATTACAATTTAAAAACAGTCAGTCGGTTTTAAGGCAACCTGTAACATCACTTTAGAGTTATTAAAAATGCCTCATTTTAAAAAAAGAAACAATATTTTACTTTACAAATTAGCAAGAAATGGCTTAATTAATTAGTAAGTTTTTAGATAAGCATTCTAACTCAAAAAATAAATATTTGCTCAAGAAAAAAAAAAGACTAATTTAATTATGCATTTTCAAGAAAAATTGTCTTACGCATTGATAAATAATATAAGAAATTAATTTTTCATAGTAAACGATTAATGGTTTGATGGAAAAATCCATTTTGTCGTGCACAAATGCTTAGACATTTTACAATATAAACTAAATATCTTACATCACACAACAAGATTGAAGCTAGAATGAGATACATAGGCGGGAAAATATACTACGAAAACATTTTTTACTTCGCAGAACTACTAATGTTATCAATGATAGAGTGATGTATAGGGTGTCCCACAAGGTACGCAGCGTCTAATATGTGCAGATTCGGATAGAGCACGTCAATATGAGCATTTTGAATGGTTACATGTGGGGTCCCCTAATATAGCCAAAAGTTTTCAATAAACATTGATTTTTACTTGGTTTTTTCCTGATTTCTTGTGTTTTTCATATGACAAGCTTCTCACCTTACTTACACTATCACGCTATATTCAGGGACCCCACATGTTACCATTCAAAATACTTATATTGACGTGCTCTATCCGAATCTGTACATATTAGACGCTGCGTACCTTGTGGGATACCGTGTATTAATCATTGATCTTGAAAAGTACGTTAGTAATGGATGAATCCAACATTTTTATAACAATATGATTTTACTGGTGCTTTAAAGTTCCATCGGTGCATAAAACTTGAAAGTTCAATCGGTGCATAAAGCTTTAAAGGAAATATTTCAATACTCTTGAGTCTACAATTTTAAAATTAATGACAAAATATTTTCGGAAAATTTATAAAAAATTTTCTTTATTAACAAATGTGAGATCGAAATCTACAAACTTTTAATTAAATTTCTGATATCCTATATAGGTACAAAGGTAGTCACTAATATTTTTTTTCTATATTGTTTTTGCGATTTTCTACTTTTACGGTGTTTCCAAATAGAAATATAGATATAGATTAAATGATACACAAATTCGTAACAAGTAGGGAAGTATTTATATTTTTAATTAAGCACAGAATATGAATTTTTTTAATTTAGATAAAATTATTTTGAACAAAACATAATGAAAATTCTGTTTATGCTTGTATTTTATGATGCTCTAAAATTTAATCTAAATATAATATTTTACTTCCAATCGTAAGCTAATCCTCTGTTTTCCAGCCGAAAATTGCAACTTAGGAACATAAAAGATTAAATAACTATAGAAAGTTATTGTTTTTCCTTCGAATAGTTGAGTTTATTTTACACAAAAATTTTCAAATTAGTTTAAAATACGTTTTCATGATTTCTTTATGAATAATGTTTGGCTATTAATAGAATTTCTTAGGCGGAAAATTCCATCGCGCACAGCTTTCAAGAAAACGTTTCAGAACAGTCATGGCGAAAATTAAAGAATGTATATACAGGGTCTATTCTGAAATAAGTAGGATTGATTTTTTCATGAACGAACAGGTGGACGAGAGGCGGTCTGCATGCGCATGATCGGTGGAGGGGGATATTGGGAATGATGGAAAAAATCGGCAGTTGGCTCTCGGCCGTTGAAGAGAGCGGTTCGCTTGTACTGTGATCCCCTGTCGAAACGCCTCGGGGTGGTTTTGAGTGGCACAAGCTGTTCCAAGAAGGTAAGGAAAGAGTAAAAGACGACGACCGCTCCGGACACCCTTCAACCAGTAAGACCAAAAAAAATTGCCGCAAGTGAAAAATTCATTGAACAGTGATTGTAGGAGGAGCATCAGAATGATTGCTGAAGAATTGAGCATTCCTCGAACCCAAATTTTTTAGTTCGGCTGCACCATGACAACGCGCCGAGCCACACAGCATTTCGCGTAGTGGAGTATCTTGCCCAGCACAATGTGGCAACGCTACCTCATTCCCCCTACAGCCTCGACTTGGCCCCTCTAGACTTTTTTCTATTCCCGAGAATAAATTCGACGCTCAAGGGGAAGCATCACGGCTCGGCAGAGGCGGTTCAACAGGCCGTGACGAGGGAGTTATACAGCATTCCGGTCCAGACGTTCCTGGAGGCATACGAAAACTGGAAAACTCGTTGGCAGCAGTGTGTAGATGCGGAAGAATGGTACTTTGAAAAATTCTATGCGTTTGTACTATTCTCATGAATAATTTTTTTTTAAATGAGTCCTACTTCTTTCAGAACAGACCCGGTATATCCACTACTATATGCATCAACTAACTATAATGCCAATGCAGCCAGTCGAAATTCTCTCTTGATTTTTTGGAGAGGGTGTCTGGGGAAGGTACAGTATTTCGAGTTCTCACAAGGAAGGTCTCCATAAGCGCATACTCAGAAAATTTTGAAAAAATTACAGAATATTCTTCTCATGAGGATATATATGTTTATAAAAATAATTGTTGCGGAACCTCGATATAACGTTTGTAAAAAAAAATATGAAAATTTCGTGTTTTGGAGATTTATCGCTGGGTTGGCGACACAATGAAATAAAAAAAAAATACGCTTTTTTTTTCAATAAATACCCTTTTAAGAAAAACGTTTTCTACCCTTTATACTGAACTAGTTTAAGTAAGTTTCACTTAAATGCATACACCTTTATATCTACGGTTTTGCCATGTACATTTATATGTTCATCTAAAGAAAATTAACGATCGTATTACGGTTTAGAACAAAATTTAAATTAATTAAACGTGCTTCAAACTAAAAAGTAATTGTCCGATTCTGAGCATTGTCAATTTGACCTCGATATTGTTAGTGTCGGTGACAACAAGAGAAAAATCTTGTTTGTGGAAACAATGACTTATTCAAAATCGAAATGTATAATGAGAGCGTTCTTAATGGCAAAGATAACTTAAAACTTATCCAGCCGGCAAAACCGTTTAAAATTAAATAACTTCAGCAATACTTAACTTGTATATATATATACATAATATACGCTTATAGAAAAAATAATAAACTATTTAATCGTTGAAGTTTAAATTCATAACATACTACGCATTTAAAAAACTCATTTTACCAGAAATTTTCAAATACATTAAAATCGCTTGCATTTAGCGACGAAAAAGTGTTGCTCGCCACGCCAAATCGAATCTTTTTGCGCCAAGTACTCGAAAGTATTTTATTTTTTTTACAGATTTTCTACTGGGATTCCACAGCTAAACTTGACTGATCCTTCATTACGTACATGAGTAGTGCCATTAGCATTTTTTTCATGCGCTTTAAGGAGACCTTCCCTGTCAGTTGCGAATTTTTGGGACACTCAGCACAACAATAGAAATACATTTGCGTCAAATAAATTATTTTCCTAAAAGTTACATAATGAATTTTTTTACAACTCCTGGCTTCCATAAAGCATATTTAAAGGACCATTCTTTAAGAAGTAAAACAAAAAAAAAATTCGCATTATCAAAATTGACCGAGTAGGAGTCTGTGCATTTTATACATTTTCAGCGTTTTCTCGCACTAAAAACAAAAAGACGAGTTTTTAATTCTATAAAATGCCGGAAATCCATAAAATATAATGTATTTGTTACGAATAATGTAAAAAAAAAAAGTTCATTTTAGAGAATGCCTTGGCAATATATAGAATGCTTGATTTTTTTTTTTTAGGCAATGTATAAAATATCCGAGTTATTTTAAATATCCTTTTCTTGTGCATTGTCTGTAATCTCTAGGTAATATAAAAAGAGACATGCTATTTAGGCAAAGTATTAATAGAGAGTCGTGAACAGGTTCTTATGGAAAAGACGTACATTCTGTTGAATGGCAAATGCGTGTAATAAAAGAGAGTCGTGAAAATTTTTTGTTACAAAAACGTTTATGGAAATGAATGAAAAAAAAATAAATCATAGAGCTTTCTCATAGAGAAAACAGAAAAAAATAGCAATCTACTTGTTGCAAACAGAAAAGAATACGCGGTTTTCTAAATTGCGCTTACTTGTTTTATTCACAAACAAGTAATATAAAAGCTTTTTTTGAAGTCAATTCCTACTTTTTAAAAATAAATATATAAAATAAACCCGTGCAGCATTAATTTCCCACGTTATCTTTATTGAACATTATTTTATAATCATCGTTGCGGTATTTTATTTCTTTGGCATCACTAATTTGAGATAAATCTTTCATTTCATTTATAAAAACAATGGGAGGAATTTTTTTCTCCCATTTAAAACTAAAATTAATTAATTAAATTTAATGAATGAATTAATATTTGAAAAAACTGTATTAACATCAAGTGTCATCCACTACAAGTTTAAAAATTTTTATTTGAACTTGAGTGGATGAATAGAAAATATTTTATTAACGATTGAAAATTTGAACAAGATATATATATAGAGAGAGTGTGAGCTAACAGTAGGAATTTAAAAATACATTTTGAAAAGAGTTCCATGAAAAGACATACATAAATGTAAACAATAAATAAATAATAAATTCTTTCTGAAAAAAAGAGAATAAAAGTAACAAGGAAGGCTGTATGTTTTTGTTATGGAAAGTGGTCGCCGGGATAATAGAGAAGTACCGCTATTAAGTGAGTAAAATGCGGACTCATCCTGTACGTTTATATAACGTCTTCAATACGAAATTTTAAAGAGAAACGCATCACCGCATATGAATACATAAATAGCTATTGGCATAAACTATGACGCTGAAAAACCACTTACCTTTCCAACAGCATGCGTGCGGTACTTGAGCGCTTTTAAATATTGAGGTAAAATATTTTCTGTCAAAGGTAGGCCCCATGGCGAATATGCAAGTATCACTGAATGCTGGAAACCTTCAAATAATAAAACAAGAAAGAAAAATCATACATCAAGCATAGATAATGAAACGCTATCCAACTTTGCCAGAATGCTGTAACGGAACGTCACAGTTGAGAAAGTTATGTTCTTTGTAAATTAGCTACCTTCATTGGGGGCATAAACATATGGGGCAAAAACGAAACCTTGGACATATGCTGTCATCAAGTGACATTAGAAACAAATTATAAGTAGGATATCATGATTTACAATAATAAGCAACAGATTAAACTGTTAGATTTATTTCAACAAAAATGTGACGTGGCACTGTGTTGCCCGACCCCCTCAATTAATCAATATGTTCCAGATGATTAATAGTTTAATGTATGTTTACATTCACCCATAATGTTAAGTAAATTGTGTTTTTTTCCCTATGTTTCGTCAACGGCAACAGGTTAGACTGAAGTTTGGCATTAGAATACAAAGGGAAGAAAAATACTATAATTACGGCAATACAAAGGTCAGTCTTGCATCCCATTGATTGTTTCCAGCACTCTAAAGTAAGAAACTGCAGTGGCGAGCACTGCTATATCAAATCTTAACTCGGAGATTTCATGGGCCAATAATAAGGGATAAATGCTCAGCCAGTTACATTCAAGCGGTCAAGACAGTCCCTCTTAAAACCCATTAAGCTCCATTACTCCCATTTTGGGAACATTGCTTTAGGATTTTTTTCTAAAGTGCGTATTATATAAATTGTTAAAATGTTCATGTTATTTGTATTTTGAATATATTAGATGACATCTGACTCTATGATGACTTTTTAAAGTTTCATTAGAATTTTCTATTTTTTAAAACGTGTTAAAGAAGGCGAAAAATAGCTTTTTGGCAGTATTCGAAAGTAAAATTAAAAAATAAATAAACTTTCTAATAAAAATTATATATTTTAGTTAAAATATGTTTATAACAGTGTAACAGTTTATAACATATTAAACAACTTCAATCCGGAATTAATATGTAGAATAGATCAATCACAATTACCAAAAGCATAAGTTGTTCCCGAAATGGGAGCAATGGCGCCTAATGGGGGTAATGTTTTTGAAAACTTGTACATATGCCTCCGTGCATTTGTGGTGCTTATTTTTAAATTTATTGGCTGTAGAAGGTATAATATCATTCTGAAACTAATATTTTTAGAAGATTTCATATAAATTAGTCCAACTTTAACATTTATAATAAAAAACAAAATTAAATTACCAGTTCCATAAGTATTTTCATTATCCCTCTCTTTATTTTTCATCATTACATCATTTTTTCTGACTATTTTACATGGAAGATGATTGAAATTTTTTTTTAGATTTGGATGATGTTTCGGATGTTCCGGAAATCGTTTGTTTGCCACCTGATTGCAGTATCGTAACATATGAGGAAGATATCTTCCTCATATGTATGTTGCATAAATTATTTTCTATTACATATGTAATAGAAAATAATTTATGCGACCATTTATCCCATGTTGTATTTGGTGGAGTGAGCTTTCTGTAAATTCTAAATCAACAGACAGTCAAGAAATATCAGATTTAGTGTTTACAAAAGACAAAGTATTAAACACAGGCTTGATATTTTAGATGAAAGTCCAGACGAATGTTGGAATTGGAATATGGAAAAAACGAAACAAAATGCAAAAACAATAAAAAAATAGTTAAAAAACCAATTTCAGAAAACGAAAAAAATGTAATATAATTCTGCATATAAAATGTTCAATCATTTTCATGTAAAATAGTAGGACAAAAGTGATGTAATGAAGAAAAATAAAGATGTGGATAATATGCTTATGGAATCGGTAATTTTATTTTTTATTTTTATTATAAATGTAGATTTTGGACTAATTTATATAAATTCTTCGTAAAATATCAATTTCAGAATGATATTATCCCTTTTATAGCTAAAGAACTGAGAAATAACAAACGTAAATGCAAGGAGGCATAAGTAAAATTTTCGAAAAAATTTACCCCCATTAGGCGCCATTGCTCCCATTTTGGGAACATGCTATTTTTCCTAACTATTCGATTTTTTTTCTTCAGAAATACCTTAAAGACTTTCTATTCATAAAGAAAAAACAACTGTTTCATTAAAAAATAGCTTAATATATATAGCGGCGCCTAATTGGTTAATAAAGTTTTAAATTGCTCTACACACAATTTATAAATATTAATATAATAGAGACTTAGATATAATATAAAGGTTCAATCACAGAGATGACTTCGAAATTACGGAATTTACGTTAAGGCCTTTTATTCTTAACTACAACTACATGTATCGCTTTGCGATGCATCCTCGATTGAAGAGAACTCTTCTCTTCACTTCTGAGAGCGCGTTCATATAATGGCTCATTTGCTGATAGCCATAATTTTATTCCAAAAATTTATCCTAAGGTCCCTCACAGATAATTTTTGTTTTTGTGCAGGGACTAATTGGAATCCGGAAAAGTGACTTCGTCCATGCACTGTAAAAAATGACCAATGTTTCTTATTTTATGAAAATATACTATAACCACGAACGAAAACATAATATAATCTTCTGAGTTATCCGAAATTCCGAATAGCGTGTTCCATTGTCTTTTGAATCCCCAGAAACCAATACATTTCCAAAATTTAAAGAATTATTTATTAAAACAAAGTATTTTTCCCTGCCCGTATTTTTCAGAAACGTTTCCGAAGGGTTTTTATAGTGTATTAATTAGTGTCCTCAGCTTGGAATACCTGTTTTTCGAATGCTATTAATTCTCAAGTGAAAATTTTCAAGCTCAAAAAATATGTTTAACAGACAAACATGCAAAATTAACAGCGTTAACATTAACATTAAAATTAAGATTATTTCTTTACTCTTTCATGTATAAATTAACTTATGCGGCTGAAAACGTGTACTTGAGAATTGATGACATGTGAAAAACAGGTATTCCAGGCTGAGGACACTAAATAATACATTATAAAAACCCTTCGGAAAAGTTTCTGAAAAATACGGGCAGCGAAAAATACTTTGTTTTTATAAATAATTCTTTAAATTTTGGAAATGTATTGGTTTCTGGGGATTCAAAAGACAATTGAACACGCTATTCGGAATTTCGGATAACTCAGAGGATTATATTATGTTTTCGTTCGTGGTTATAGTATATTTTCATAAAATAAGAAACATTGGTCATATTTTACAGTGTGTGCACTCCTGATGATGTGACTGTTCTCATATTTTATCGAGGTATTTTTCATTTTAATTGCTTTTTCTCAATCGAATTATATTTTGTATGTTAAGTAATGCTGCTAATCGTAAATAAGCCGAATATAAAAGACGGAGAAGGAGAACAGTTTTAGTAAAACATCGTCGACTAGATACATATACTATTAACAGCAAAAGTGAACGGTGTAAAAACCTAAAATTACAAAAGAAATTACAGTTCAAAAAAGTAATGATACTCTGGAAGTTGAAAGTTTCGACAGGCCAGAAAAAAAAGATCGTAACAGCAAACGTGAACAGTGTGAAACTGAAAATAGAGATGAAATTACTTTTAAAAAATAATGATAACGTGGGAGGTGAAAATTTCGATGTTCTGGGGGGAAAAAAGATATAAACAGCAAAAGTGAATAATCTAAGACTGTAGTGAATAATCTAACTCTGTAAATACAGATGAAATTACAGTTAAAAAAATAATGATTATGCGGGAGCTGAACATTTTGTATTACCGGATAAAAATGAAAGTAACAAAAAAAGTGAACAGTGTAAACCTGTAAATACAAATGAAATTACTCTTCAAAACCGTAATGATAATCCGAAAGACAAAAATTTCGAATGATGTGTAGGATATGCGTTCTTTAATACAGTGGATTTGTTAATATCTGTTCCTAATAATGATCCATTTTCTCCGGAAAACACTGAGTTCACTCGGAATTACTTTATAAAATGCTATAAATTAAAACAAGAATGATTTTTTCAGTCCTCGCTGCGATATACCGACGGAACAAAACGATCTTGCAGCCAGAAATTGTTCAGGAGGATATTAAAGAATGGATAAATTGGCAACCCTGAATACCTAGTTTATTCACCAAGCCAAGGATCATTCTTCTATGCCTTTTTCATTCCAGCCCATTTGCAGTTATTCCTTCCAAAATAAAGATACAAATACAGTCTACTTGGGAATTCTGTTTATCGTTTATCGTGCAATGAAAGAATTTTTAAAATCGATTCAGTATTCGCAGAGTATATGTCCTACATACAAATAAATGTCCCTTTTTTACGGTATTAGTATAACTTAAATAACCATAAAAATTTAAATATCGTTAATTAAAAAGTTAGAAATATTTGTTTACTGTATTTCACCGTCATTTTTATGTGGCAAAAGCCTTTCATCATAGAAATGATTGGTACATGCGTTTCCTCTTACTACTCAGAAAACTTGTATCTAAAACTGGAATGGCAAATAATTGTTTTTTTTTCTTTTATATATTTTAAATTTCAAAAAAAAAAAAAAAACATTGTTCGTGCGCATCAGCGTCTTAGAAGTTATCCCTATGCAAAATTTCAAGTGTTTAGTCTGATAGTCTCAGAGAAATCACAATGAAAGTAAAACTATAGAATCTTTTCCCTATTTCAATCCCTAAAAATTACATGCAAATTTAGAACTCTTTAGAACTTTTTTCGCGCACTTCACCTTTTTAAATTATGATTTTTTTACAAACCATTCTTAGCGAGCATTTACATCTTTAAAGTAATCCCAGCTCCTTAATGCAGAACCAGACCAAATTGCAAGTGTGCTGCCCCTTCAGTATCACAAAAAACACAATTTTGGAGCGATTTTTGCCCTGCACCTCCTTTGATGTCGTTGCAACGACCGGACATATAGACTATTTAAGCTAAGACTATATGTCAACATCATTCTGCAACCATTACTTTTGAAACTGGAGAACTTCCAGAGATTACCCCCCCCCCTATACAATAAACACACTAACAAACAAACCTTTCAGTTTTATAATATTAGTGTAAAAAAGAAAAGCTAGATATAGATTGGGTGTCCAAAAACTGAAAGAAAATAATAGAAAATAACGTAAAAATATAAAGAACTGAGTCATAAAAATACGAAAAATATTTCATTTAAGCTAACATAAAATTTAAAAAACGTAAATTAAATTGACAAATGCAAATTAATTTAAGACTTATATTTTGTGTAAGATAAGAAAAGAATCTATAAACGTATTTCAAAAAATTGAATATATATATATACAAGAGATGAGACGGCCTCAGTCGGAGTCAGTGATCCCGGAAGAGTCTCGCGTTTAATTTTTATACCAGTCGTCGGACTCGTGAAAATTTATTCGCATATTGAAACATAGAAAAAAAACTTACTATTTGAAAACAAAATAACTTAGTCGTCAAAGTTTTTTAAAAAGTTTAAACTCCTTTGAAAACCAGTTTGAAAGGGAATTTAAATGTTATTAATGGGATAGAAGGAAAAATATTCTTTAGCCTTTCTGATTCTACCAGTGTTAGTAACATAAAGAAGCCCTTGATACCCCTTGTCTCTCTCGCGTTCTATTTGAAGTTATTTTCAATAACTACTCCAAAACAGCACCTATTTCTTTCTGTCATAGTTGTACAATGATATTTAAAAAAAATAAAAATAGTTACTTTTGTAGATTTCTGCCACTGATTGGGTTAAGTGTCAAATTTGCTATTATAAACAGATTTTCAGCTACATGAAAATAACGGAACGTTGTCATGAGGGGGTATATGGGATTACTGCTTATTTCTATGTAAGAAGCCATTTTTAAATGAGAAAATTAATCTTAAAACAATTTAAAAGCGAAATTAACAATTTTTCTGCTGCTTTCTTTCGGTAGTGGGTTCGGACGGGCTCAGGCTCTGATAACACAAAATGTTTCGGGCTGGGGCTCCGAAAAAAATAGACCGAACACATCTCTAATAAAATATATTCTGCCAAAGCAGCTATTTTTGTAAATTGACCATACGTTTTTCGTCTTCCCAATTTTTTTTAGTATTTATTTATTTTTAAAAAATTATTGCACTTATTAATTAATCTACTCATCTTTATCACTTGTTGAGAAGAAAAATAAACTTTTTACAAACCAATTCGTATGGGGTACTTTCCCGTCATGAGACTGCCTCTGCTAGGTGAACAAATGGGCTGAACATAATACTGGTTGAGGATTATGCCATCTTTAGCAAGGGCGTCCACATTAGGCGTCGGAATCTGCTTCGAACCGTGGAAACTGACGTCATTCCAGCCCTGATCACAAAAAAAAGTAAATTATACAGGGTGTCTCAAAAGGTCGTTTACAAACTTAATATTCTGGTCTGTCATATCATGATAAACAAGATTTACATACTTGTGTTCGAAAATGCAAACTGCGACCGCTAGAGGGCGATGAGCGCAGTCTTACAGGAGAGTGGAAAGCGTAATCATTTTAGGCGAGGACGTGGCAGGAGAAGGATGAATCGCAGTAGTAACGCAAAATTGGCCGATATGCATTACGTATATGGCGCCGCAGATGGAAATGCACACTGTGCGAGAATACCTCGATAGGACATATCCTAATCACTGGATTCGCAGAGGCATGACCACAGCGATCCCCCGACCTGACTCTCCTGGATTTCTATCTGTGGGGACACATGGAGTCCATGCTGTATGAGAGGCCCGTAATATCGGATATGGATCTCGTCTCCTGGATCGTGGAAGCAGCGGCACGTGTCTATGACACAACTGCCCATTTCTGTGCCCGGTCCGTGAATCCCTGCCTCGATGTTGTGAAGCATGCATTGGCTAATGGAAAGAATTTTGAACATATTCTGTAAATTAAACCATGTTCTTTAATAAAAGTCATATTAATACCTCCATACCTCCTTCGATATCCTTTCTTTCTTCCCCTCCACACCTGCGCTCATCGCCCTCTAGGGGTCGCAGTTTGCATTTTCGAACACAAGTTCCTATGTAAATCTTGTTGGTATGACAGACCAGCAGGTTAAGTTTGTAAACGACCTTTTGAGACACCCTGTATATTTTATGTTAATATGTGATGTTTAAGATTGTTAGGTAGCTATAATTATTTTTCATAACAAAATAAGAAAGTGCATGAAATTTTTACATGTTTATATAAGAGCTACAAACCGACATTTATAAAATCAACAAAATTTAGTAAGAACTTTATTTTATTATGTTTATTCCATAATACAGAAACTAAAGCATATTAATTGATTCTATGTAAGTAACTGCACTAGAATAATTAGTACACAAAATACCAACAGATAAATTCACTATACCTATCATATTAGCGACATTATTAACATAGCTATAGCTTTTTAGTTAGCCTGGAAACTCTGCAATGTGGAGCTATATATGTCCAATATGTTGTTTTGGTACAGTATTCTAAAATTAAATTTTCCTTTGTGATTCACAAAACAACGCTTAGAGGATACGTTTTATTATTATAAAACCTTTTTTTAAATATCAGTAAAGAGACCAAGTCAGTCACCATTATTAGAAATAGGGCACTTACATCTTTGCGTCATTCTACAGATAATGTTACTGTTATTGCGTTTTAAATTATACACACACACACTACTGGTTCTTAACTAGAAACACAAATGGACTGTATAAATGCGGTTTATTCACAAACAACAAAATGCGAGCCATCACACGGCTTATTCTATCAACATTTTTCACATTCCAAAAAACAAGAAGCAAAACACAACACTGAGTGTTGCCAAACGCGGAAAGTAAGAACAAGTTGGAAATTGTACGTCAAACGTTACAAACGAGGTGCGTTCGTACGCACGTTTTAGAATTAAATTCATGATATCCCGTGAGTAGAACGGGTTAAACAGCTAGTTAAGTATATATTTTATGACACTGTTCATACAAATATCTTAACTAGTTATATAAATATTCAGATATATATGTATCAGCTAGTTATATAAATATTCAGATCTTGATGATTTTTAATTCTGTGAAATGAATTATATCGTCTGCAGATTAATTTCTGTCTTAAAATAAATATCTCGGTCGCTTGACGATGAAACTTCCGAAGCTCCTATAACAAAAAAGCACCGATTTAAAAAAAAAATTCAAATTTCTTAATAAATATTTTTATTAATATCTCCTAAAGTTTTGATTCGATTTTAATAAAATTTGAAATGTCTCGACAAAATTCTGCAAAGATAATATATTTTAAATTGCAAACCATTTGGTTGGGTAGTTTTTGCGTTGTTATATGCGGACAGACAGACAGACAGACGGACGGACAGACAGACAGACAGACGGAGCGACAGACGGACGGACCAAACGACGACTATAGGTGCTACGTATTTATATAATTACGAACGCACCTAAAAAGAAACTTACATAAATTCGGAGGCCATGAAACCTAGGAGAATGCAGCTTTAGCTAGCTGCAGACGATACTTCATAAACAGTTACTTTTTCGGTTTCTTGTAATTCAGTTTTGATGGAATATCAATTAAAAATATGTTTTATACATTTTAAAATATCATGGCACACTATCAAAACCCGCGGCTTTGCACGTGTAACTGTTGAAATATGCCTAGTAACATTTTTGTGTCTATTTACTACATTAGGGTAAATTATATTACTACAGGTAATTTAAATATTACTAATAAGGTAGCATTTTGAGGATAATGAATTCTGGTACTGCTTAGGTAAATATGAAATGTTTGAATTAATAAGAAAATTTTCATTCTAATTCTTTATAGCTAACACCTTACAAAAAGGAAATGCAATGTAGTCTATTTGGTAGCATAGTTATCCGCTGTTTATCCGCTATCATACAATGAAATAATTTTTTTAATATATTCAGTAGTTTTGAAGTTTATTTCCTACAAACAATCAATTGCTTCAGTTTCAAAGTATTAGAATAATTATATCACTATAAAAATATAATACCGTTAGTTAAAAAGTTGAAAACATTGGTCGTTTTTTGCGGCGATAGGCTATAAAATACTTCCTTACCTAGTTTGTAAAAAAAAAAAAAAAATGTATCATAATGAACAGAGGAAAGTTTTTTCAACTAGGTAAATCATATTCAATAGTTGGAGCATCATAGTTGAAATATATTCCAATAGAGCGAAAAAATGCCGGGACCAGGACATGAACCTGGGTACTTTTGGTTTGCCGTGCCAAAACCTAATTACATGGTATACAGGAGTTTCCGTGTTGTATTACATTCATCATGTAAAATGCTGTAGTTAGAGCTTGGATAAATAAGTTTAAGGCTGCAGTTACCAGCCCTGTCCAACAAATAAGAGTGAATTATGCGAACCAGGATATCGTTGGGATAGGTCAGTGGGAAGAGCGTTGGCACAGCAAGCCAAAATACTTAGGTTCGAGTCTAGTCCTGACGTTTATTTCTCTCTGTTGGAATAAATTTCAACTATGATACTCCAACCATTTAATATACAGGGTGCTTCTAAATGAATATCGGGGTTTTAACGCTTTTACAAAACTTAAAATTATACTTAATACATAAAATGAAAGAGCAACTCAAACAGTTTGTTGGTACCTGTGCATCCACATGCGTAGGCAATGTTTCTTCCGTGATCCGTTAGAAAGCACTAGTACCGAAAATGGCGACTAGTGAACAGAAAGCATTTTGTGTTCTGCAGTTTGCAAAGACCAAATCTGCAGTTACCGTGCAACGTGCGTTCCGCCCCCAGCCAGCTGTTGCAACAATTACCCCACAAACACTAATTAACGTTTGGGAAGAACTGAGTTATCGACTTGATGTGTGCCGTGTGACGAAAACTATTGGAGTGTTTCTATATTAAGTTTCTATATTAAGCTATATTAAGTTGTTCACATTGAACACTTGTAAGCTTGTAGGTAAAACTGTTCGAGTTGCTCTTTCATTTTATGTATTAACCAGAAGGACCCGTGCGAAACTTTCGCACTGTAATCTATGAGATTATTTCCTGGTACGTTTTAGCACTAATTTTTAATTAACAGATTTTTTTTTAATCAAACAACGCGTTTTAACAATATGTGGGTGTATTATCTCAGAAACTTTTCGAATTATACCTCATTCATCGTTGTATGTTTTGTATGTACATAGAAAAAAAATGTTGAAAACAGAAATAATATATAATTCCCATTTTCTTACACACAAACAATCATCAAAATAATATATATGATGATTGATTGTGTATAAGAAAATGGGAATAGATTGCCAGAAAAGTTTTTGCCAAATTTTTCTCTCTCGCTAAGGTCATTTCTCTAGGTTGCCAAGACTTCTATATGAAAAAAAAAGGGAAATTATAAAAAAAAATTAAAGACTGAATCTGACGTTTAGGTAGTTCATATGAAAACATTTCCTCAGACTTTGCAAAACTGTGCAAAACTATTTTAAATACATAAATCAATATTTGGTACACCAATTTTTTGAAACCCTATGGGAACTTAAACATGGGATGTTCAAACTTTGTGGTTCAGCAGCCGTTTAAATGACGTCAGACTTCGCTGGCGTATTAACAGCTTAATGAAATATTAAAAAATAAATACTTACAATTTTTGTGAATCCTAATGAGCTGTATATCTAAAAGGAAGATAATCCTTAAATTACGCAATCTACTGGCGCTCCGATACAGTATGCATATACACAGCCAAGATTAAAAAAGGAAAACAAATAAAAATAGCTGACGCACGTGTAAAAATTAAATAAAATCCCAATTAAAAGCTCGATATTTTTCAAAAAGTACGCGCAAGAAATAAATTAACAATCGTATTTCAATTGCATTATAGGATAACGTCATCTGATAATGCAGTATTTTATTTTGGTGGCAACACAAATTTCAGGAAAACCTTTCATTTCGTGTATGAAAACAATGCCGATTTAATTTTTAATTAACAGCAGTGTTTAATCAAAAAAACATGTTTTAAGTGTGCTATGTCAGAAGCCTGTTCCAAATCCTTTCATATGGTACCTCATTCGTCGTTCTGCGTTTTGTATTTTCAGAGAAAAAGGGATGTTGACAGGAGAAATAATATATATTATGATTATAATTTTAAGTTTTATGTAATAAATACTACCAAGCGTTAAAACTCCGATATTCATTTAGAAACACCTTGTATTTTTTTTATAATTATCAGTTTATTAATCATAGCAACATATTACTTCCCTTTTGTTTTACTGCTCAGAAAAGTTGTATCTAACACTGGGATGACAAGTAACTGATTTTTTCAAATTCTCTTTACATTTTTTTATATTTAAATTAAACAAACACATTGTTCGTGCGCATCTGCGTCTTACAAGTTATCCCTAATGCCAAAATATAAAAGTTCCAGGTTGACAGTTTCAAAGAAATAAAAGTGAAAATATAGCTGTAGGACGTTTTCCTCCAATTTCTCCTATTTGAAATTCGAAAATTTTTAAAACTCTTTTTGGGGGAGATATAATCAATCCTTATAGAAATCAAATTTAAAATTTCTAGTCCGATAGTTTCCGAGTAATGAAGGTTATGAAAGGTTTTCATATGATTTTATCCTTTTAAATCTCGAATATTTTATTAGATATTCGTATCCAGTATTTACGTCTCAAAAGCAAACCACCATATCAAAATTCATATTTTTAGCCTCAACATTATCAATGAAATCCAAATTTAGGAACATTCATCGCTCTCACACTTCATTGAGGATAGTTTCTAAAGAGATATAATATAAACTATTTTTAAGCACAAATTATCATCATTAGTACGAAGAAAAATTTTAAATATGTTCAGTGGTTCTAAAGTAATAGTTATTTTAGAACAGTTTATACTCATTTCAACCTTTTAAATTCTGTAATTTGCGACTGTTCTGAGCGAACGTATGTGAAATAAATTTGTTGTTCCAGGAATTATAATACTTCGTTGGGAATTTTTAAATAGGAATTAAGGAATAATCAGAGTCGTGATTAATACCATATGTAAGTAGTCCATGGTTGCACATAGAATTTATTTCAGTAATATCCAGGTTCGTAGATGTCGCCATACAAGGCCGGCTAACAATCGCCGATAGCTAGAGAGGAGGCATAAACAATTTTACATCCTTTTTCTACACAGGGCAAGAGCTAAATCTGAGTCGAGAACTCTTACCACTTTCTCAGCTCGAAATGAAGCATTAGCGAAACGATAGCAATAAAATTAGCCAAAAATATATATTCTGGCGATACAGTAAAACGAGGAGACACGTGTGGTTTCTAACCGTTAGTAATAAGTGAATGGGATTACGTCAGAGAGGAATTATGAATTTTCAACGCCAGTCCGATTAAAACCGTATAATGGAACCTGGTAAATATTTAGAGAAACCGCCCTGTAAGGTTACTATGTTAAGAGAGAAGATGTGTGCTAAAATTATCCCAAACAGGCGCCGGCATACCATATATGGCAAGTAAAAGGCCATGGGAATAATAATAAGACGAAATAACTTTTATATGCCGTGAGAAATGACATCAGATGATGATCCGTTAAAATATAGATGTAAATTGCATCTGTGAACAAAGATTTCTAACTGTTGCTAGGCACAAAGCTGATTCTTTTTTTTTTTTTAAAGTAGATGAAAATGTGGTCAGAAGATTTTAACGAGCGAAATAAAATGAGAGCTTACATTTTAGGCAACGGAACTGAGGATAAATAATTCGTGACCAGACAATTAAATTTCAAGTAAAACAGGAACCATATACTTTAATGTTGGGGGGGCGATTTAACATATAAATTGCATTCTAATATATGAAGTTAAATCTCCTTGATAACGTCTTAAAAGTAACTAATCCCTTGCTATGTCCTTGTTCCTGATATGGCCATCCCCCTATTATACATTAGCTAACCAAACAATTCGCTAAATGGCATTAGCATACCGTGACGGAGCCTCCTAGTTTATCATGTGATCACTTAGCATTCAGCTAGGTCGTGGAATTTGACGTCAATTTCCTATTTTATGTTTCTGAAGTAATCTCTTCTTGTTTTAATCTGGTAAGTCTTCCTCGTTTATGCACGTCTTTAAAAGATTTCTTTTAATGAATACCATCATACTCTGATCCACCAGTATCATGAAAATCGCAATTTTAGTAAATTTTTGTTCATACAAACCCTTAAATTTCGATGTTTTTCTAAAACTGTCCTGTGCCAGCATTTAAGCCTTAAAAGTAAATGTCATGTCAAATTTCGAATTACTATTTCTAACCATTCAAAATAAATTGTGATTTAGAACGTTATTAGAAAGTTTCCCGCTTATATCACCTTTTTAAATTTGGAATCTATTTAGAAACCGGTATACGCAGGTAGTTTGAATCTTAAACTAACTACTATTTCAAACTTCAAGTTTCTACAACAACCGTATCACAGAAATAGCAATATTATACCTTTTTTGCTTTTGTACATTTTAAATTTCGATTTATTTAAAAACTGCTCTATAAGAACATTTACGTTTTAAAAGTAACAGCCATGTCAAATTTCAAATGTCTATTCCTAAAGATTCCATATAAATCGTAACTAAAGGCGTTTTAAAAAACGTTTTCGCTCATTTAACCTTTTTTATATTTATAATTATTTTAGAAACCGTTCATAACGAGCAATTACATTTTAAAAGTAACCAGCATGTCAAATTTAAATTTTCTAATCCCAGTAGTATCACAAAAATCACAATTTTAGAAAGTTTTTTGCTATTGTACCTTTTTAAAATTGGAATTTTTTTAACCGTTGTGTGTGAGCACGTATATATAAAAGTAATTGCCATGCCCGATTTCAAGTTTCTACCCTAAGCACTTCCAAAATAACATAATTCAAAACGTTTTTAAAACATTTTCCTCTTATTTCAGCCTTTTAAATTTCAAATTTTAGTACTCAAATGAGATTTAACGTCTTAAATGTAACTACCATGCAAAATTTTAAGTTTCTAATTATGATAGTCTCAAAGAAATCGCAATTTCACAACGTTGTTTGCTCCTGCAACCTTTTAAAATTCAATTTTTTTAAGTGCTCTCTGCAAAGTGTTAAAAGTAACATCCCTGTCAAATTTTATGCTTTTATTCCTATAAATTCCATACAAATCGTAATTTAGAAAGTTTTTAGAGCATTTTCCGTACGATTGGGCCTTTAAATTTCGATTTTTTAGAAACAGTTCCTAGCGAACATTTACTTCTTAAAAGTAACAATCATGGCAAATTTCAAATGTCTAATCGCAGCAATTTCACAGAAACAAAATTTTCAGAATGCTTTTTGCTCCTTTTTGGGGTAGTGTACCGACATAAAATATAGCCTCTGTTGGATATTACCATGATTTAACATAATTATTTTTAAAATTTGTTCAGTAGTTCCAGAAATGTCTTTGCAAACAAACAAACAAGTTTTTTTCTTTATTATATTAGTATAGATATAGATTTAAATTTTATATTTGATGAAATCAGACATTTTGTGAATATTTGCATTGATTTTTATTTAATGAACACAAGGATATTTGTATACCCCTTTTATCTGTGCCAGCTTATATCCTCTATTGACATTTTCAATTTTTGTAAATATGCTAAGTCATATATAATAAACGCTAAATGTTTTAGTGCACTACATAAATGCATGCCAATTTCATTGTGTTTGAAATAGTTTCACACTGTTAAAAAAAACGTAAAAAATTGTTCTCCATTGGTCATTATGCAACGGGATTATGTTGAGTTGCACTGTACATGAACTATAAATGTCACACAATAGCGAACATGCCACAGTAAACTACTGTAACATATATCAATTACATGGCATTACCAGAATATTTACGAGAGTTGGAACACAGGCAGGCGGACAGCGGCAGGCAGACAAACCAAAGTCATAAACATTTTTCGACTATGTTGGAAACTGTTAAAAATGATTTAGAACTATTTGTTTTTAAAAATGTATTGAGATTTTCTAAAAACCTTGGATTGGATAAAAATAAATCTTAATTCATATTCATAATTTTTAATACATATTCATAATTTTTAATTCATATTCATAATTTTTTTCATATTCTATACTAAGTATAATCATTGAATTATGAAACATAATATTGTAAATTTGTATATTCTGTTCATGTATTCTCAGATATGATATTATTATATGAAATTACCTCGTACATATTTATAAAATAAATTAAGCATCAAATAATGAAAATACTATACGACCACGTAAGTAGGATATAAATGTTGTTAGTAAAACACTTCGGCGTCGGCGGTGGATTTTGTGAGGGTGAATGGTGGATGGTGGATTGCGCCGGTGGATTGGGGTGGATTGCGCCGGTGGCGTCGGAGGTGGATCTCGGAGGGTGGATTGCGGAGGTAGATAAGATAAGAGGCATGCGTCACTTGAGAGGGTGGATTGGGGTGACTCATGACAGGATAAGGAGTATTATTTGAATGAGTTTTAATTGGGGAACTTAGACATTTTCCGAAGCAATTTTTTTTCGCGGAGAAATATCTATTGCAGTATAAGGCGAATTTTAACGAATTACAAATTTAATTAATTCTAATTGGGGAACTTAGAAATTTTTCGAAGCAATTTTTTTTTCAACAAGAGTACGAGGTGTGTTTCAACGGATTTATTTTAGTAAATTACAAATTTAATTAATTTTAATTGGGAAACTTAGAAATTTTTCGAAGCAAAAAAAAATTTTTTTTTTTTCAACGAGAGTATGCAGTTTGATTATGAGTGTGTGCAGTAGAAGTGAATGATTAATTAATTAAAAATATTAAATAAAAATAGTAATTAATTAATTTTAATTGCAGAACTTAAGAATTTTCGCGAGATTTTTTTTTTTTCAACGAGAGTAGGGTATTTGATATACATGTAGGGTATATTAGAGGTGAATTTTTAAAAGTCAATAAGGGTTTTAATTAAAAATGGTCATTAATTAATTTTAATTGGGGAACTTAGAAATTTTGGCGAGATTTTTTTTTCTCAACAGAGTACGCAGTTTGAAGGGTGGATGTGAATGAAAAATATTAATTAAAAAGGGTCATTCATTAATTTTAATGGGCGTACTTAAACATTTTTGGGGCAAACAGGCGCGTTTTAATGAATTCCATACAGGTTACGGTAAAAAATACAGGGTCCCGTATGAATGATACTGCACTCAATTGAATAGCTCCCCCCTCCCCCTCCCCCCTTTTTTTACCCAGAAGTCCCTTGGTTATAATTGGGGGTAACAATACGCTCTTCAAAAAGTATAAAAAGGACACGAAGAATTTTAACATACATATAAAATGGTTAAGTAAACAAGAATGGAAAATCATGCGTAGCGGCATAATTTATGAATCACTTTCCAACATTATTGAAATATTAATACATGACCCCGCATTATACTACATTCAATTCCATTAGCTCCCCCCCCCTTTTTCCTACCTAGAAGTCCCTTGGTTATAATTTAAGCTAACAATGTGCACTTCAAAAAGTATAGAGTGGTATAAAAAGGGTACGAAGAATTTTAACATACATATAAAATAGAATGTACAGTAAGTAACAATAAATAAATAAACAAGAACGAAAACTCATGCGTAGTGCTATACTTCATGAAACACTTTCCAATAATACTGCAATACTATATGATAAAATATAATTTTACAACCTAGTGCATTAGTGAAAAGTTACAGGAACCCTTCGAAAGAAACTAGAAAAAGTTATAACTATTAGACCCTTCACAAAATAATGGCTTAAGTACCCTATTTGAATCCTTTCCTAAAATCAGGTAATTCACACCTCACCTTTTTTTTATTTTTATTTTAGCAGAGTGTTCTTTGATAAAAGTTAGGGTAAATTCAAGTCTGTAAAATAGGATACAACGTTTCATGAAAAAATAACAGAAATTTTAGAAATGAAATTAAGAAAAAGAGAGTGCTATCTCTTATCCCCTCAACATACAAGTCGCTGGCTCATCTTTTTATCGGAAAGCATTGATTTCACCTCTTACCAGATAATGAGTCACTTCGCGATAAGAAATACCAGTTGCTCGCAGTTTCTGACATGTTTTTATAGGAAATTAGAATGTATGTGAATTATTTCGTGCTGTCCCGATATTTTTCGGGGCAAACACACAGTTTTTAATGAAATGTTAGGGAATTTGATACATGTTATGGTGAAAATAGAGTTTACACTAAAAAAATACAGGGTGGTCCTCTATAAGATATATGAATTATATTTTAAATATATATTACATTTTCTAATAACATAAAAGAAATATTTTCGCAAGTTTTTTTTTTCTCACATATATATTGAAAGAATGATCAAAGTTTAAATAATAATATCAGATTTCTAAAGGATAGAAGAAAACTATTAATTATAAAAAATAATAACTAAGAAATAAATTAAAAATAGTAATTATAAAATATAATAACTAAGAAATAAATTAATTTTAATTGGAGAACTTAAACATTTTTGGGGCAAACAGATGGGTTTTTAATGAATTCGATACATGTTATGGTGAAAATACAGGGTAATCCCCTATAAGATATACGAATTATACTGCATTCAATTCTAATAGTTTTGTCCTCTATTTTACCCAGACGTCTGTTAGATATAATTTAAGCTAACAATACACACTTCAAAAAGTATAGAGTGGTATAAAAAGGATACGAATGAAGAATTTTAACCAAGATCATATGACAACATTAATAAGAGGTATGGTAGAATACATAATGTATAGGTAATATTGCATGTTTCTTCTAATTGATTTAAAAAAATAATTATTTTAGTTACTTTATAATACATAGTAACTATACGAAAAATTCATGCGAACATGGGATTACTGATACCACGTGATTTGACACTATGATATTTATTTTTGTATCGCACAAGTAAAATTTATTAAGATACGATTAACCAATCATATATGCTTATTCATGATCCAATCCCATACGTTTATTTATAATTCATAGGCATACGCGCGCCCCCTACGATCGTATAAATATGCATGTAATGAGATAATTTCCTCAGTCAGTGCATTACCAACAGCGTGTGAAGGTGATTTTAACAGTTCATTATTTTTAGTTTGTGTTAAAATGGAACGAGCTATGCATTATTCTACATTAAGTGATCCAAAGATTATAAGTCAAGTCCTATCACCAGAATTGAGGAATCAAGACTTGGAATCTTCAATGCAACCCAAAGAAGCAGACGTTTCGAATTATAATGTGAAACCCTCTTCATCAAGACAGGATAAGCCAAAATTATCATATGTGTGTACTGAGTGTAGCAAATCTTTTTTGCGAAAGGACCATCTAATGCAACACTTGGTTATTCATTCAGGAAAAAAACCTTTCGTTTGTGTCATTTGTCAGAAAGCATTCTATAGAAAAGGTGCTATGATTCGCCATAAATTGTCTCATTTAAAGACCCGCATGACTTATAAGTGTGATCTGTGCGCTGAAGTCTTTTCAAAAAAGAGTGATTTACGTCAACACAAGAAGATTCACAAATCACCCAAGCAATATAATTGTGATGTGTGCTCTGAAGTATTTTCACGGAAGTATGACTTATTGCAGCATAAGAAGATTCATAGACCTATCAAGCATCATACATGTCTCCAGTGTACTGAAGAATTTTTACGGAAGGATGATTTAATTCGACATCTGAGAACTGCACATAAAGTTTCATCCAACCCAACTCAATCTTCTGCTTTAAAGGATGCATTATTTGAAAAAGTAAAACATCTTAAAAGACAAAATGCCCTTAATGTATTCACTAAAACTATCATCGATTCTAATGAGGAGAACGATAAAGATTTTAATATATTTTTTAATAGTGTAAGATTGGACGTATTAAATGAACTAAATTTTCAATTAGAAGAAAAAAGGTCAATGAAATGGTATGGAACTGTTCAAGTAATCGTAGGTCGTGTGACACACGATGGTCTTCATGAAACTGCCAAACCCTTTTTCCGTTCGCACACTATGTTTGAATTGATGAATGGAAACTTATCTACGAATGTAGAGAAAGCTTTCTCAAAAATTGTTGGCTCATTTGAGAAGTACACACAAATGGGATCTGGTTGGACATTGGAAAAAATATTGCATTTAGAACTGTCTATAGCTAAATGCAGCATAGCTTGAAATTTGTATCATTTTTTTTAAATATATTCGCTAGTGTAACTTTTTAAACTATAAATAAACAGTTTGTGAATGAAAAAGCTTAGTGTTTTTTATTTTTTGTATTTGATTATATTATTTACATATTACATAAATTACTTGAAACATATTGTGTGTGATCTTACCTAAATTACTTGTTAGCATATATTATTTACAGAGTGTTCCTTTACATAAATTACTTTTATCATATTGAATATCTTTCTCAAACTTCATTTTCACCTGTTTTAAAGTTTCGTGAAGGAGTCTGTTTGAAGGACCTTGTTTTGAAATGACTTAAGAACGGACAATTTATTCCTAAACATATTCACAACTACAACTTTGTATACATTATGAAAATACATGAATATATTTATACATTATGCTATAGTTTTTGAAATATTTTTTCAAAGTTAGATTCATACAATAAAGCGAGATTGATACCGTTAATGTATACGAATTCCTTCATGTTACCCTCTATAGCTTCAACTCGATTCGTTATATACACTTCATTGAGTATTCAATGAAAAGTAATAACTAAGAAATAAAATTAAAAATAGTAATTAAAAGGTAGCATTATGAATTTTTGGGATAAGAGATTGGTGTTAATTAAATAGGTTAATGAATCTAATTCGATACAAGTCTTGCTAAAATAGAAATTACACTAAAAATACAGAGTCCCTTATAATATATATGAATTACACTGCACTAAATTTAATACCACCCTCCCCTATTTTCATAGAAATGGCTTCAATATAATTTAGGCTAACAATATTCACTTCAAAAAATACATAGTGACACACAAGAAGGATATGAATTCAATATGTACTACTACTTATGCAAAATATAATTTCTCTAATCGCATAAAATATATTAACAAGTCCTGTAAAAATATATTGAGAAAACATGAACTATTAATACATGATTTAAAATATATTGGCTATATAAAACATATATACATGTATAGAAATATATATATATATATATAAATTTATCGTTACCTGAAAATTTCAAACACGATTTACTGGACTTCACCCAAATTCAACTAGATTCTTCACCACGTGGTTCGATGACATCACTGATCGCGATAACGTTCTAGATAAGATTCACTGATAATTCACGTTTCAATTAATTTCTTCTAAAGCAAGTATACGAGTTGATTGTAAGGTCTAGGTATGTAGATATATATAGTAGGTTAGTAGTAATATATTTTTAAAGTACTTTTTATTATGTGTTAAAAGAAATGGTTATTTTTTCTTTACGTAGGGTAGACAAAATTAAAACATAAAATATTAAATTTAATCTTTAGTAATACAAAGGCTTACACCTACATAAATGCAGACATCCTTTTAGTTATATTCATGCAGACTTTATGATATATCACATATGTTCTTTCTTTTACCATGACAGATAGGGATTTTTTTTAAATGTATGTCACGTTACTATCTAAAGCGAGATTGATACTTAAAACCATTAATATATGTGAATTACTTCGTATAGCCCTGTATAGATGCTACTCACCATATATGTATATATATATATTAAAATCTGTTCAGTTTTAAAATACAAGTCTTATTTAAATAGAGATTATAGTTAAAAATACAGGGTCCTGTATAATACACATTAATTATACTGCATTAATGCGCTACCTCACCTATATTATCACAGAAATACCTTCGATGAAATTTAGACTAACAATACACACTTAAAAAAAATAGATACAGAGTGCCCAGAAAAAGGATAGGAATGAATGAAAAATTTTAACGTAAATTATAAAATAGGATCTATAGTAAGTGACAATAACTAAATATGAAGGAAAAATCATGCGTCATGGTATACTTTATGAAACATTTTCCAATGCTATGAGACTATCGTTAAGAATTTGAAAAACTATTGAAATAAGTGAATTAGATTTAATAATTCATACTGGAAATGTATTTAAAAAATTACAGCTTTTGTTTCTTTCTTCTTTTTTTTTCACTTAGACATAATTATAAGGCTTCTTTTACATTAAAGACCTGACTGTTGTGGAAAGATTGAAAACTAGTATTTATTGAATCGGCCTATATATATATGTTAGGTTTGCTATACTAGAGGTCTCTAAACTTTGCATATATGACTTCCATTATAACTTTATATAGAATACTTAACTTACCATATTCAAACACATAATATTTATAAGGCTATGTAACAATATCGTAATTTCTTTAACTTCTCTAGGTATTCAAAATCCCATCGTCTAAACCACACAAGTATCGAACCTAAAAACATATAATCAGACATGTCATTTTATAGCCACCACGCTAACCACAGGGCTAAGTGAGCCCCCGATTATTTTTTAGTAACCACGCTAACTATTGGGCTGAGTGAGCCCCAGGCTATTTTATACCCACCACGCTAACTACTGGGCTTAGTGATCCCCCGCTTATTTTATAATCATCACGCTAACTATTGGGCTGAGTGAGCCCCAGGCTGTTTTATAGCCACCACGCTAACCCCAGGGCTAAGTGATCCCCCGCTTATTTTATAGTCACCATGCTAACTACTGGGCTGAGTGAGCCCCAGGCTATTTTATACCCACCACGCTAACTACTGGGCTTAGTGAACCCCCGCTTATTTTATAGCCCCCACGCTAACCCCAGGGCTAAGCGAGCCCCCGCTTATTTCATACTCACCACGCTAACTACTGGGCTGAGTGACCCCCAGGCTATTTTATACCCACCACGCTAAATACTGGCCTTAGTGAATATATGGTTATATATATATATATATACTAAAATCTGTTTAGTTTTAAAATGCTTCATTAAGTATTCAAGGGAACATAATAACTAAGAAATTTTAACTACGAGATATGCTAATGTTCGGACTTATAAAATTTTGAGACAAACAGATGGGATTTAATTAAATATGTTAATGAATCTAATTCGATACATGTCTTGTTAAAGTAGAGATGGATATGTATGTATAATATTATAGGACAAACCCAATATATTTAACTCTTTCGCATTATGTATATGTATATACATATGCATGTGTGATGTTATAAAGCAAAGCGATTTTATTTATCTCTGTCTATATATCCACAAGTCAGACAGAATGTTTTAATATATACATATATGTAACCAACTAACCAACTAACCAATTGTTTCTTGGTAAAACAGTTGGTTAGTTGGTTAGTTGGTTTATTAATGGGGTAAACAAGTGGTTATTATGATAAACAATTGTATTGTCAAGACTATGTTTTCGATAGTTAAACGTGCATACATATATGTATATATTAAAACATTCTGTCTGACTTGTGGATATATAGACAGAGATAAATAAAATCGCTTTGCTTTATAACATCACACATGCATATGTATATACATATACATAATGCGAAAGAGTTAAATATATTGGGTTTGTCCTATAATATTATACATACATATCCATCTCTACTTTAACAAGACATGTATCGAATTAGATTCATTAACATATTTAATTAAATCCCATCTGTTTGTCTCAAAATTTTATAAGTCCGAACATTAGCATATCTTGTAGTTAAAATTTCTTAGTTATTATGTTCCCTTGAATACTTAATGAATCATTTTAAAACTAAACAGATTTTAGTATATATATATATATAACCATATATTCACTAAGGCCAGTATTTAGCGTGGTGGGTATAAAATAGCCTGGGGGTCACTCAGCCCAGTAGTTAGCGTGGTGAGTATGAAATAAGCGGGGGCTCGCTTAGCCCTAGGGTTAGCGTGGGGGCTATAAATTAAGCGGGGGTTCACTAAGCCCAGTAGTTAGCGTGGTGGGTATAAAATAGCCTGGGGCTCACTCAGCAAAGTAGTTAGCGTGGTGACTATAAAATAAGCGGGGGATCACTTAGCCCTGGGGTTAGCGTGGTGGCTATAAAAAAGCCTGGGGCTCACTCAGCCCAACAGTTAGCGTGGTGATTATAAAATAAGCGGGGGATCACTAAGCCCAGTAGTTAGCGTGGTGGGTATAAAATAGCCTGGGGCTCACTCAGCCCAATAGTTAGCGTGGTGACTAAAAAATAATCGGGGGCTCACTTAGCCCTGTGGTTAGCGTGGTGGCTATAAAATGACATGTCTGATTATATGTTTTTAGGTTCGATACTTGTGTGGTTTAGACGATGGGATTTTGAATACCTAGAGAAGTTAAAGAAATTACGATATTGTTACATAGCCTTATAAATATTATGTGTTTGAATATGGTAAGTTAAGTATTCTATATAAAGTTATAATGGAAGTCATATATGCAAAGTTTAGAGACCTCTAGTATAGCAAACCTAACATATATATATAGGCCGATTCAATAAATACTAGTTTTCAATCTTTCCACAACAGTCAGGTCTTTAATGTAAAAGAAGCCTTATAATTATGTCTAAGTGAAAAAAAAAGAAGAAAGAAACAAAAGCTGTAATTTTTTAAATACATTTCCAGTATGAATTATTAAATCTAATTCACTTATTTCAATAGTTTTTCAAATTCTTAACGATAGTCCCATAGCATTGGAAAATGTTTCATAAAGTATACCATGACGCATGATTTTTCCTTCATATTTAGTTATTGTCACTTACTATAGATCCTATTTTATAATTTACGTTAAAATTTTTCATTCATTCCTATCCTTTTTCTGGGCACTCTGTATCTATTTTTTTTAAGTGTGTATTGTTAGTCTAAATTTCATCGAAGGTATTTCTGTGATAATATAGGTGAGGTAGCGCATTAATGCAGTATAATTAATGTGTATTATACAGGACCCTGTATTTTTAACTATAATCTCTATTTAAATAAGACTTGTATTTTAAAACTGAACAGATTTTAATATATATATATACATATATGGTGAGTAGCATCTATACAGGGCTATACGAAGTAATTCACATATATTAATGGTTTTAAGTATCAATCTCGCTTTAGATAGTAACGTGACATACATTTAAAAAAAATCCCTATCTGTCATGGTAAAAGAAAGAACATATGTGATATATCATAAAGTCTGCATGAATATAACTAAAAGGATGTCTGCATTTATGTAGGTGTAAGCCTTTGTATTACTAAAGATTAAATTTAATATTTTATGTTTTAATTTTGTCTACCCTACGTAAAGAAAAAATAACCATTTCTTTTAACACATAATAAAAAGTACTTTAAAAATATATTACTACTAACCTACTATATATATCTACATACCTAGACCTTACAATCAACTCGTATACTTGCTTTAGAAGAAATTAATTGAAACGTGAATTATCAGTGAATCTTATCTAGAACGTTATCGCGATCAGTGATGTCATCGAACCACGTGGTGAAGAATCTAGTTGAATTTGGGTGAAGTCCAGTAAATCGTGTTTGAAATTTTCAGGTAACGATAAATTTATATATATATATATATATTTCTATACATGTATATATGTTTTATATAGCCAATATATTTTAAATCATGTATTAATAGTTCATGTTTTCTCAATATATTTTTACAGGACTTGTTAATATATTTTATGCGATTAGAGAAATTATATTTTGCATAAGTAGTAGTACATATTGAATTCATATCCTTCTTGTGTGTCACTATGTATTTTTTGAAGTGAATATTGTTAGCCTAAATTATATTGAAGCCATTTCTATGAAAATAGGGGAGGGTGGTATTAAATTTAGTGCAGTGTAATTCATATATATTATAAGGGACTCTGTATTTTTAGTGTAATTTCTATTTTAGCAAGACTTGTATCGAATTAGATTCATTAACCTATTTAATTAACACCAATCTCTTATCCCAAAAATTCATAATGCTACCTTTTAATTACTATTTTTAATTTTATTTCTTAGTTATTACTTTTCATTGAATACTCAATGAAGTGTATATAACGAATCGAGTTGAAGCTATAGAGGGTAACATGAAGGAATTCGTATACATTAACGGTATCAATCTCGCTTTATTGTATGAATCTAACTTTGAAAAAATATTTCAAAAACTATAGCATAATGTATAAATATATTCATGTATTTTCATAATGTATACAAAGTTGTAGTTGTGAATATGTTTAGGAATAAATTGTCCGTTCTTAAGTCATTTCAAAACAAGGTCCTTCAAACAGACTCCTTCACGAAACTTTAAAACAGGTGAAAATGAAGTTTGAGAAAGATATTCAATATGATAAAAGTAATTTATGTAAAGGAACACTCTGTAAATAATATATGCTAACAAGTAATTTAGGTAAGATCACACACAATATGTTTCAAGTAATTTATGTAATATGTAAATAATATAATCAAATACAAAAAATAAAAAACACTAAGCTTTTTCATTCACAAACTGTTTATTTATAGTTTAAAAAGTTACACTAGCGAAGATATTTAAAAAAAATGATACAAATTTCAAGCTATGCTGCATTTAGCTATAGACAGTTCTAAATGCAATATTTTTTCCAATGTCCAACCAGATCCCATTTGTGTGTACTTCTCAAATGAGCCAACAATTTTTGAGAAAGCTTTCTCTACATTCGTAGATAAGTTTCCATTCATCAATTCAAACATAGTGTGCGAACGGAAAAAGGGTTTGGCAGTTTCATGAAGACCATCGTGTGTCACACGACCTACGATTACTTGAACAGTTCCATACCATTTCATTGACCTTTTTTCTTCTAATTGAAAATTTAGTTCATTTAATACGTCCAATCTTACACTATTAAAAAATATATTAAAATCTTTATCGTTCTCCTCATTAGAATCGATGATAGTTTTAGTGAATACATTAAGGGCATTTTGTCTTTTAAGATGTTTTACTTTTTCAAATAATGCATCCTTTAAAGCAGAAGATTGAGTTGGGTTGGATGAAACTTTATGTGCAGTTCTCAGATGTCGAATTAAATCATCCTTCCGTAAAAATTCTTCAGTACACTGGAGACATGTATGATGCTTGATAGGTCTGTGAATCTTCTTATGCTGCAATAAGTCATACTTCCGTGAAAATACTTCAGAGCACACATCACAATTATATTGCTTGGGTGATTTGTGAATCTTCTTGTGTTGACGTAAATCACTCTTTTTTGAAAAGACTTCAGCGCACAGATCACACTTATAAGTCATGCGGGTCTTTAAATGAGACAATTTATGGCGAATCATAGCACCTTTTCTATAGAATGCTTTCTGACAAATGACACAAACGAAAGGTTTTTTTCCTGAATGAATAACCAAGTGTTGCATTAGATGGTCCTTTCGCAAAAAAGATTTGCTACACTTAGTACACACATATGATAATTTTGGCTTATCCTGTCTTGATGAAGAGGGTTTCACATTATAATTCGAAACGTCTGCTTCTTTGGGTTGCATTGAAGATTCCAAGTCTTGATTCCTCAATTCTGGTGATAGGACTTGACTTATAATCTTTGGATCACTTAATGTAGAATAATGCATAGCTCGTTCCATTTTAACACAAACTAAAAATAATGAACTGTTAAAATCACCTTCACACGCTGTTGGTAATGCACTGACTGAGGAAATTATCTCATTACATGCATATTTATACGATCGTAGGGGGCGCGCGTATGCCTATGAATTATAAATAAACGTATGGGATTGGATCATGAATAAGCATATATGATTGGTTAATCGTATCTTAATAAATTTTACTTGTGCGATACAAAAATAAATATCATAGTGTCAAATCACGTGGTATCAGTAATCCCATGTTCGCATGAATTTTTCGTATAGTTACTATGTATTATAAAGTAACTAAAATAATTATTTTTTTAAATCAATTAGAAGAAACATGCAATATTACCTATACATTATGTATTCTACCATACCTCTTATTAATGTTGTCATATGATCTTGGTTAAAATTCTTCATTCGTATCCTTTTTATACCACTCTATACTTTTTGAAGTGTGTATTGTTAGCTTAAATTATATCTAACAGACGTCTGGGTAAAATAGAGGACAAAACTATTAGAATTGAATGCAGTATAATTCGTATATCTTATAGGGGATTACCCTGTATTTTCACCATAACATGTATCGAATTCATTAAAAACCCATCTGTTTGCTCCAAAAATGTTTAAGTTCTCCAATTAAAATTAATTTATTTCTTAGTTATTATATTTTATAATTACTATTTTTAATTTATTTCTTAGTTATTATTTTTTATAATTAATAGTTTTCTTCTATCCTTTAGAAATCTGATATTATTATTTAAACTTTGATCATTCTTTCAATATATGTGTGAGAAAAAAAAAGCTTGCGAAAATATTTCTTTTATGTTATTAGAAAATGTAATATATATTTAAAATATAATTCATATATCTTATAGAGGACCACCCTGTATTTTTTTAGTGTAAACTCTATTTTCACCATAACATGTATCAAATTCCCTAACATTTCATTAAAAACTGTCTGTTTGCCCCGAAAAATATCGGGACAGCACGAAATAATTCACATACATTCTAATTTCCTATAAAAACATGTCAGAAACTGCGAGCAACTGGTATTTCTTATCGCGAAGTGACTCATTATCTGGTAAGAGGTGAAATCAATGCTTTCCGATAAAAAGATGAGCCAGCGACTTGTATGTTGAGGGGATAAGAGATAGCACTCTCTTTTTCTTAATTTCATTTCTAAAATTTCTGTTATTTTTTCATGAAACGTTGTATCCTATTTTACAGACTTGAATTTACCCTAACTTTTATCAAAGAACACTCTGCTAAAATAAAAATAAAAAAAAGGTGAGGTGTGAATTACCTGATTTTAGGAAAGGATTCAAATAGGGTACTTAAGCCATTATTTTGTGAAGGGTCTAATAGTTATAACTTTTTCTAGTTTCTTTCGAAGGGTTCCTGTAACTTTTCACTAATGCACTAGGTTGTAAAATTATATTTTATCATATAGTATTGCAGTATTATTGGAAAGTGTTTCATGAAGTATAGCACTACGCATGAGTTTTCGTTCTTGTTTATTTATTTATTGTTACTTACTGTACATTCTATTTTATATGTATGTTAAAATTCTTCGTACCCTTTTTATACCACTCTATACTTTTTGAAGTGCACATTGTTAGCTTAAATTATAACCAAGGGACTTCTAGGTAGGAAAAAAGGGGGGGGGGAGCTAATGGAATTGAATGTAGTATAATGCGGGGTCATGTATTAATATTTCAATAATGTTGGAAAGTGATTCATAAATTATGCCGCTACGCATGATTTTCCATTCTTGTTTACTTAACCATTTTATATGTATGTTAAAATTCTTCGTGTCCTTTTTATACTTTTTGAAGTGCGTATTGTTACCCCCAATTATAACCAAGGGACTTCTGGGTAAAAAAGGGGGGGAGGGGGAGGGGGGAGCTATTCAATTGAGTGCAGTATCATTCATACGGGACCCTGTATTTTTTACCGTAACCTGTATGGAATTCATTAAAACGCGCCTGTTTGCCCCAAAAATGTTTAAGTACGCCCATTAAAATTAATGAATGACCCTTTTTAATTAATATTTTTCATTCACATCCACCCTTCAAACTGCGTACTCTCGTTGAGAAAAAAAAATCTCGCCAAAATTTCTAAGTTCCCCAATTAAAATTAATTAATGACCATTTTTAATTAAAACCCTTATTGACTTTTAAAAATTCACCTCTAATATACCCTACATGTATATCGAATACCCTACTATCGTTGAAAAAATAAAAATCTCGCGAAAATTCTTAAGTTCTGCAATTAAAATTAATTAATTACTATTTTTATTTAATATTTTTAATTAATTAATCATTCACTTCTACTGCACACACTCATAATCAAACTGCATACTCTCGTTGAAAAAAAAAAATTTTTTTTTGCTTCGAAAAATTTCTAAGTTTCCCAATTAAAATTAATTAAATTTGTAATTTACTAAAATAAATCCGTTGAAACACACCTCGTACTCTTGTTGAAAAAAAAATTGCTTCGAAAAATTTCTAAGTTCCCCAATTAGAATTAATTAAATTTGTAATTCGTTAAAATTCGCCTTATACTGCAATAGATATTTCTCCGCGAAAAAAAATTGCTTCGGAAAATGTCTAAGTTCCCCAATTAAAACTCATTCAAATAATACTCCTTATCCTGTCATGAGTCACCCCAATCCACCCTCCCAAGTGACGCATGCCTCTTATCTTATCTACCTCCGCAATCCACCCTCCGAGATCCACCTCCGACGCCACCGGCGCAATCCACCCCAATCCACCGGCGCAATCCACCATCCACCATTCACCCTCACAAAATCCACCGCCGACGCCGAAGTGTTTTACTAACAACATTTATACCCTACTCACGTACATAAATCTGAAAAAGAGTAAAAGTGGAACTGTGGATATTAATATAAAAAATTTTAATTTAAAATTTTTTATTGAATTTTTACGCTGACAAAGTAACGTTTTCCTTAGAATGAACCAATAACGATATATGAGAGTAATGATTAAAATAATTTACCAGATCATCAGCAACCATGAACACGATGTGAGGTCTTTTAGGAGTTAAACGATTTGATGAATACATCCTAGTACATCCCAGGAGGAATAAAAGACTTGGCAGTGTACCCATCGCGTTGGGACCCTGAAACGAAAAAAGACTAATAATGAATGTAGAATTACATAATTTTATAATCATTAAAATGGTTAAAATAAAAAGTAAACTAGTCGGATGTGTCAATCCCAAAACTTTCTTCTATCTCACACAGGTTTCGCATACACTGAAAAGAATTACCCCAATTTATATCGAGGACTAACTGAAGTTAAAGTTTTATTAAATTCCGAGCATTAGTTCTTGAGATAGAGCTATTGCGGAAATTGTGAAAAATGCCGCATAGCAGTGTCAGCTGCTGGGCAATTTTTACCAAAAACTAATCAGCACCAATTTATATCAGGGACTAACTGAATATAAAGTTTTATTAAATACCGAGCATTAGTTCTTGAGATAGAGCGCCCAAAAAATTTTTGTCACATACAGACAGACAGACAGACAGACAGACAGAGTCACAGACAGTATCACAGAGTCACAGACAGACATTTTCTAAAAATAGTCAAATCGTGTTCAGGACCTTCTAAAACGTATAAATCCGTCGAAAACCGGAAGTCGAAAATTTTCATGAATCCAATACTTTCTTCTTGTAAAGACAGAAGAAAGTAATAAATGAAAAATATGCAAAAACAATTCAGAATATAACATACTAACGCAACTCTTTGATGAAACTGTAGTACGTTTCAAGAGTTTAACTAACGTTACAGCTATTCCTATGATACAAATCATATATTTTTAATTTAAAGTAATATTAAGTTATATACCACCCTTTATTTCATGTAAATAAAAGAAAATCATATTTCTAATTTGTGGTTTAAGATAAATCAGTGTACCTTTTATTATAAATAAACCGTTTTTCTATATATTAGGTTCTTTTCATCATAACTGCATGATATATTAAAAAGTAAAAAAAAAAAAATATTATTAAAAATCAATCTTTGCATTTTCATTTCTATCTTAATTTCAAATGACGTATTGCATCGCGGTATTTTTAATTCTGAAATGACTGTTTTAAATCTTCGTAACTTCTACAATTCATTTCTGGTTGATAACTGCCAAACGCCGATATATAATTCAAATTAATGATTTTGTTATTTATCAAGTTTTCTACTTAATGGACACGATTGCATTTATGCTATACAACTCTAACTTAAATTATTATGCAGTACTTACACCATGATCATAACATAAATGATCATAAATCTGCCTACACATCTTTTAATGATCAAATATAATCTCATCTCTTATATTTCACGTTTTTACGCATTCCCTTTTGACTCAAATATTACAGATTTATGTTGATAATATATGTCAGAATTCAATCAATGGAATTGTTTAGGTGCATTTCAATAAAAATATAATTATTATTTCATATCTAAATGACTTCTTTGTACAGGTTTACCATAATTTATTTCATCTTTAAGTTTCAGATAATGTTTGCCAAATTGCAGCGCTGTACTTGTTTGAAATTTATATTGCTAATTCATAACGGTTATTTCATTTGGCTTTTTTTTTAATTTCACCACTGCTCAATAAAAATATTATGTGGGCAATGTCAACGAATGTTACTTAAAGTACTTGGATTTCGACAGTGCTGCTGTAAAGTCGCTTAAAAAATTCGATGTGGGTATTCCTTCTCTTTCCTATCCTGATAGTTCTTCCCATTTACAGTAAGATTACAATAATAAAAGTATTGGTTACTTCTAATATCCTGGAGTTTTGTTTTCTTGGACTATTATTCTCTATGTACAGGAAATGAACTGGTGGTTATTGATCAAAAAATATACGCAATGTTACATCTTTTCAAAAGTTATAAAATCACGGCTGTACTAATCTTTAAACATTACAACAATTCCATTTTAATAAAAATCAATATACACAAACTAAAAATATAAACAGTACATAATTGTACTTGTACTTTTCTAAAAGCAGTGTAAGATGGAAATGTTAAAACTTAGTTTAAAGTCATATCCTTCCATCAGTTTCGTTTAAAGGTTACTGCCATCCTCAGGGACACCAAAAGACAAAATTAGTAATCCTTACAGCTTGACAGGAGCGAAATGAGAAATGATAAGTAAAACTAAGACCAGGGCTTAATTTCTAACGAAAAAAAGTACCTAATCCCAAATATTCTGCAGTAATAAGCAGCTTATCCCCCATCACCTTCACGGGCCTATTTATTATTCATACATTATTTGCAAAATTAAAAACAATTTCGTCTTCAGCAAAAGAATTTTTTTATACATTTCCACTGTATCTATAACTATTTACATATAAAAAAATCTAATATTCAGTGCACACACATTACAATCAGGAGTTCCTTTCTATCAACTAGCAAAACAACACACCGCGCTGTTCCGGTGGTCTTCGGTGCGCAGTATTTATAAGCTCCTATGAGTTCAGATTAATATTTAAATATTCTCTAAAAATAAGGAAAGGGTACGACTACTAATACACACTTCCGTCAACCAATCTACTACTAATTTTTGGATTAGCGATCATTGCAGGAATCGTCATCGCGACGTATATCAATTATATCATTGATCTGTTAAACGTAGACCGGTAGCCCAATCAGATCTCCTTAATTCATGTGTACCACAAGCAATAGAACGACTAATATTACTTATGCTAGTAGTCTGCGAAACTGTAATTTAGCCTTCAGTTTACCGGAAGCGCGGGACTCCGGAACGCAGTATTTATGTGCTCCGGTGAATTCTGACCAATTTTTAAGTATACACTAAATATATAGAAGTACCGGAGCTAACGTGTTTAAATCTCCGGTGAGATCCGATGCAAATTAATCAGTGACCAAGACCAAAGATAGGGGGAGAAAACATAATATACTGAAACCAATTGTGATGTTTGCCAAATGAGCCAATTGAGATTTTTTATGACAGATAAAAATTAAGGCTGTTCTCAAATCCAAACTGGCTACTTTATGACTTATTTTTTAAATCATTTTTGTTCGCAAATGTATCAAATTACCAGGTGTTCCTATTCAAAGATTTTTTAATCGAAACACGTTTTCCATATTTTTGGTAAAGGCAGAAGATCTATCAGAAAATACTCCCAAAATCGAAGTTTTGAACCAAATTCCAAACGAGACAACAAGAGAAGCGGGAAAAACGTGTCACGTGACCACAATCGCTTATAAAGCGGTAAGTAATCTATTTATTAGAAAATGGAAAACTCGTTTCGATTCCAAATCGCTTAGACCTGCCAATTTTATGCCTTTGCGTTAAAAAAAGAGTCAGAAAATGTGTCAGAAAGTTTCGCGTTGTTGAGCAGATCATTTGAGAACCACCTTAATAATTGCTACTATATTAGTAAACCTGTCAACGCTTAGAAATGATTCTTGAAATGAGAATTGGATAACTTTTTGCAAGAATATAATTTTAGTTATGAATGAAAAAATAATGAACACTGGATTTATATTAGAAGATTTAAATAGAATATATATAATAACGTAATTTAAAAAAATAATTGCTTTTATAATATGAAACGCAAAAAAAATTGGTAAATTATATCTATAAATAAATAAATAAATGATTATAATATGCCAATAAATCTAAGGTCGGTTAAGCGGCTAAGAAATATAATTACTATCTTTTCATTTTTATTTAACTAACAGAAAAGTTTTCTTTATTTGAATATGGAAATTTTAAAAGTGAAATCAATTATCTACTGATCAAAGAGTTAGAAATTTTATAACTTAAAATAATGAAATAATGTAAAGAAAATTTAGTTAGTACCAGTAAATTAATCGGGGGTGGTGTTTACATAAGTTTATTGAACATGTGGGAGAAAGAATTTAGAAAAGCTTTTGAAAAAAGTGTGAGGCATTTAAATAAATTAAAGAGGTTAAGATGGAGATATATAATAGGAGCAATGTTATATCATCTACCGCTGAAAATTTCCTATTTTTAAGCAAATTTATTTCTTTTTTAGTGTTTCGTTCATCTCACGAAACCCTATTAGTCCCGCTTCATTGTCTGTCTGTCACAGAATCGGTTCTCAGAAACTATATAACTTACAGTCATGAAATTTTGAGTACTTATAGATGAATACATACAACGAAGCTCAAAATCATAAAATTTGAAAAAATCGTATTATTTTAATATATAGAAATAAAAAACTAAAACTCTAACAGCCTTTTCCTATTAAATTTAAACATTTTTCGTTATAGCAGTGGCCAACAGTTAAAAATCCACAAATAAATTCTTTCGACAATAATTAATTTTCTATTGAAAGATTTCCATGTGAAAAAGAAAATGAAATAAAAAGTTTCACCAATTGAAAAAAAAGATTAATATGACGTCATATTAGTAATAAAACGGAAAATTTCAAACATCTGTCAATAATACAAGGAGTATGAGTATGTGTAAAAATAGAAAGCAGCTTAATCTGACGTCATTAGAGAATTAAAAAGAAAATTAATCTGACGTCTAACATTTTGAAGGTAGTTTTATACAACATGTTTACTTTAAAAATTGATTTTTTTAGTATCGCATTTAGTCCACATGACAGATATTATTATGACAGGATATAGTAGCGGGTATTCACCCGCTATTGGACCGGTTCAGATTTTCGAAAAAAAGAGAAAAATAGACCGGTTTTTACTTTATAAAAAACATGACTTTTTCTTTTTTTTAATGCAATTTATTTGAATTTATTAAAAAAAGGATAAAGTGTTTTGGAAGGAATATTAAACGAAACCCTTGTGCGATCTTCGATCACACTTACCCACTTGTTTTTTCATTACTTTTGATTTTTCACTTTTTTTAATATAATGCAAAGTTGACTTAATAACTCACTATTTAATCAAAGCTTCTCAATTCTTATAAGTTAAATGAAATATAAATAAAACAAATATATAAAATAATCTAATAAAAAGTATAAGATAAATGACAGTAGACTAAGTATTAACACAAACTTATCTTACCCATTGTGGAACGCATGCACGGTAGAAAAAATTCTCTTCAGTAAGCAATTTTTCGCCCGACAAAACAGATGCATCCATGTCGGAATCAAGAATATAGAATGTTTAATATTATTTCCAGCTAAGGTAATATTCAATAATTATTATTTTATTCCCTAACGATCTTCAAAAAGACCTTGCGTAAAACACGGCAAACAATGACGCTTTGTTTTATTCGTCGAGTGATGTACCTCATTTACAGTCTTTGCATATTCACCTGTAGATAAGCGTATTTTTATTACACGAAGCTTTTTCTGAGATGTGATTTAAAGTTTGGAACAAAGAAATGTATGATATTTAATCATATATTTGTAAGTTAAGTTAGTCCAAATTACATACAAGTTGTAAATTTCCAACTGAACGAAAAATGTCCGGGCCAGGATTCGGGCTTCAGCCAAGCGATCCCAGGTTCGAATCCTGGCCCGGACATTTTTCGTCCAGTTGGAAATTTACAACTTGTATGATTGCTTTACCAATTTGAAAAAATTGTGTTAAAAAAAATAATTTAGTCCAAATTAATTTAGTACCTTATGTTCCGTTATTTCAATTAAATGGTCATAAATCTAAATCTATTTCAATTTCAGTCTTTATGCAATTTGATTCTTCCTTTTATTTTGAAATATATGATATTAAATTATATATTAAGTTACTCAAAATTAATTTAGTACCTAAATAATGTTCCGTTAGTATTTCAATTAAGTGGTCGCAAATTTAAATCTATTTCAATTTCTGTCTTTATGCAATATGATTCTTTCTTTCATTTTGAAATATATGATATTAAACCATATATCTGTAAGTTAGGTTACACAAGATTAATTTAGTACCTAAAGTATGTTTCGTTATTTCAATTAAGTGGTCATAAATCTAAATGTATTTCAATTTTTGTCTTTATGCAATTTGATTCTTTCTTTTATTTTATATAAACACCTTTCTTTCAAATACAAAAAAAAACATATTTTACATCTGACTTTATTGATAAAGTAAATTAATCTTTATGGCATATTTCTTTCAAAATCAATAATCAGCTAATATACTTTCATGCATGTGTGTAATTTTTAGCTTGGTTTCATAATCTTTCATTTTTATCTGTTGACAGATATAATAATTATGGTAAACATTTTAGTTCAATATTTCGTAATCTCTTTCTTATGGCAAAGCAGTTTTATAAACAAAGGATAGTAAATCCATTACTTATAATTTTTGTTTGGCATTCATATCCGTTACTTTAAGTACTAGCAGTTATAAGTTATTTACAAAAAAGCCAAAACTTGTACGATTGTTGGCGCTTTTCTGTTTAAAAAAAAATTAACATCTCCTTGAGGTTAACGTAATTTTATCGTAACGTCATGTCTCTATACAATAAAATAAAATAAAAAGTTCCCAGTTAAACTGATGGCATTGAGCTCACAGGCTATTCACACTTATTAGGTAGCTTTCAATACAAAAAAGTATAAAGCTACCTATTGCAGCCGTTCGGAGGAAAGCAGTTCCGGAAAATTTCGATATATTTTCACCGATCATGACCCCCAGATCACAAAACCACCCTCCGTTCAAATGTTGATTTATATATATATATCTGAGCTATGTTATACGATAACGCTCGTATTTATAAATAAATTTTGATGAAACTAATTGTGTGTATTAAGCTCACCAATGTCTCGACCGAGATCGTTGGCCAGCTTGGTCCGCCATTTTGTTTCAAGATGGCGGCCACTTAAAAATTTAAAACTAAAATAAATATACAAAAAACTAAAAATTCAAATTTATTTTTTAATTAAGTGTTAGGCCTTGATACGATGATTCCAGAGCATTTTTTGGTTTACCTCTATCTTAAAAAATGGCTGAGATAGAGCAGTTTGAAATTATAGGGTGGCTGACATTTTGAAACAAAACAACACATTAACGCGATTACTCGCAAATTATTTTCTTTCATTGTTGTAATAATTTTCCCAATCATACGCATAAAACTATATATTCATATCCGTTAGCGCCAAATTCTCGCCAAAATTGGCGACATTTAGCGAAATATCGCCAAATTTGGGGACCAAAATAAGTCTTCATAAATGAAGCCAATTTGGCTATTGCTCAATAATTTGGCGAATTTCTTATTCAAATGCAGTATTAACGAATCTTTTGTAACCGTTTCTTTGCATTTTAACTTGCTGTTTTCGTGTAACATTAGCTAAAATTTTAAAACGAAGATATAGGAAAGCTACCTTTTCCTCCCGGTACAGGCCGGAAGGACTTTTGTATATTATACTCTTATTTCAAAGAATAATGCCTCCCAAAAATAAAGAAATAGACAATAAATTAAGATGGGATTAGCTCCCCGTCCTCCCTTTATACTTAGCCAATGAACCCCCAAAACTAATCAGGGAAGTGCCTTATCACAATGAACCTATACACAAAATTTGAAGCAAATCCGATAATTCTGCACGAGAAACCCATTTATCTAAATTAAGGGGGAATTAGCCCCCCGTCCTCCCCTATTTAATTAAGCAATGAACCCCAAAAACTAATTAGGGAAGCGCCTTATGACAATGAACCTATAAACAAAATTTGAATAAAATCGGAAAATTCTGCATGAAAAACCCATTTATCTAAATTAAGGGGGGATTAGCCCCCCATTCCCCCTTGATACTTAACCAGTGATCAGGGAAGCGACTTATCACAATGAACCTATAAACAAAATTTGAAGCAAAACGGATATTTCTATCAAGGGTTATCGCGTTACGTACATACGTACATACATACATACAAACAGAACAGGCGGGCACATTAGCCCTCAGGCTTTGATAGCCTATGAGCTAAAAAGTATTTTGCAATACAGAATGATAACTTCTCTTCTAATCATCATATAGTAAACAACAGATAGACTGTGAGGAGGCCACCTCTTAATGTCATCTGCCAATAAAGGATATTGTTTCATCTACTTTATGCGTACTTACATTTATTTAAATTTATAGCTTTTCCGGATAAGAGTCCTGCGGTAACAAACAATTTGTACTACCATATGAATCGAATTCTAAAATTTGTAGAGAAAAGTCACGAAACAATCAATTACGTCTGTCAAAAAGATGGTAAAGAAATGTACTTTACTTATACACTAATTAATTTTTCGGCAGAGCTGAAATTACGCTGTAAATTAATGAAATACAAAGAATGTGAATTATCACTTTACTAAACAGCGTAGAACCATTAGAGTGAAAACATGTCCAGACCGGGGTTCGATCCCGGACCCCTTGATATAGCGCACCAAGTGCTTTACCAATTAAGCTATCCAGACGACATCCAGTCTAGCATTCTCTCACTCTTATATGGCAAGGCTACAAACACGCAGCACAAGATGGAAAGTCAATCATGAGCACAACACCGTTAGCATGCATGAGACAAATTAAACCCAGTATCGGTGAATATTTATACACTAATTAATTTTTCAGCAGACCTGAAATTACGCTGTAAATTAATGAAATTCAAATAATGAAAATGAAATTCAAAATGACTTTCCATCTTGTGCTGCGTGTTTGTAGTCTTGCCATATAAGAGTGAGAGAATGCAAGACTGGATGTCGTCTGGATAGCTTAATTGGTAAAGCACTTCGTGCGCTAAACCAAGGGATCCGGGATCGAACCCCGGTCTGGACATTTTTTTCACTCTAATGGTTCTACGTTGTTTAGTAAAGTGATAATTAACATTCTTTGTATTTCATGTATTTTATTTATTTATAAAAAAAAAGTTACCCTTTTTTCTTAATATTTTTTCCAATATATACATAGGGTCTCCCAAAACATTGACCTCGTCTTACATTCCTTAAATATTGATCATAGACTTATATTACGACAAAGTTACGTAAAAAAAGGTACAGAATTTTATGAAATCTATCAAAATTTTAAAAGGATTAAATTTGAAGAAATTCAAAATTTAAATTTTTAATTATATATAGCACAAATGATTGTATGTATAACAGAAATGATGTACAAGCTCGCTCACACCCAGAAATACATATATACATACCAGAAATATATATATACACGGTGTCCCAAAAACATAGCCCTATAATTTTATTACTTAAATATTGATCATATACGTATATTATAAATTACAGAGTAACGTTAAAAAATAGACAGAATTTTGTGAAATCGATTAAAATTTTCAGGGGGTTTAATTTGAAGAAATACAAAATTTAAATTTTTATACGGCCCCCGTACAAAAATTTCCCAGTGAGCAAATAGTGCCCCATACAGTAATAAAGTCATATACAAAATTTCAGCATTTTATCACAAAAAGTCGCAGATATATGTTTTTAAAAAGTTGGTGACGGGTTAATCATAAATTAAATTGTAAACGTTTATAGCTAGAGGGCAGATGACGCAACACAGAAATACATCATAAGCAAATAAAATATATCTTTAGTTTTATTTGCAAATTTACAAAACTAGGCTTCCTGAAAAAGTACCTTAAAATTTTACGTGGTGAATTACAGAATAAAACTTGGAAATGGAATAGTCAATGAACATTAAAACAGCTTAGAAATGCTTAACAGAAATGTAAACATAAAGTAAGCATTTCGTACAAGCGTTGTAATATTTGCGTATACACAGTTTAGATATCTTTGTAACAATAAATAGCCCAATTATTATTTATTTATGCAATCATTGTTTTCTTTCATAATTTGTGTACGACTCCTGAAACACGATTATACGACAGGATTTTTCCCCTTTGAGAACTCCTATCCAGGCATCGAAAAGTGGTTTAATTCAGCATTTATGTATTTCCACATTTCTGCGACTTTTTATGATAAAATGCTAAAATTTTGTACATGACCTTCGTGTATGGGGTACATTTTACTCATTGAGAAATTTTTTGTACGAGGGCCGCATAAAAATTTAAATTTTGTATTTCTTCAAATTTAATCCCCTGCAAATTTTAATCGATTTCACAAAATTTTGTACCTGTTTTTACGTAATTTTGTATAATTTATAATTAATGTCTATGTGTAACGCTCGAACTATACGCACTCCATCATATTTTCTCTCTTTTTTTTCTTTCAAAAAAACTGGCAAGCTGAGTAAATTAGACTTTACCAGGAAAGAAGAATGTTTTACAGAGTTTGTTGCCGACAAGGCATCTGAGCTAAGCCGTAATGTAAAAATTAACTGAGTTATTTTGTAAATAGTAACATGTAAATACGTTGTAAATATTAAATTTATTAGTCAATGAAGAAGTTATCAAGTTTTAATTTGTAACTAAAATAGTTTCCACCCCGGATTCTAAATAAAATGTCATATATGTTCAATATTTAAGGAGTAAAACCCGAAGTCAATGTTTTTGGGACACCCTATATAAGTATATATATATATATATATATATAGCTAGATAGATAGATAGATGTGTATATGTATATATAAATAATAGCTTTGAATCAAAAATTATCTTATACAACACTAATTAATTTTTCAGCAGAGCTGAAATTACGCTATAAATTAATGAAATTCAAAGGATGTGAATTATCCCTTTACTAAACAACGTACAACCATTAGAGTGAAAAAATGTCCAGACCGGGGTTCGATCCCGGATCCCGGATATATATACAGGGTGATTTTTTTTTTAAGTTGTGAAAGTAAAACCCTATAACAAAAGAACCACTGATTCAAATGACCTGAAATTTCACCAATATGCTCACAAAGCAATGGGTATTTTTTTGGCGTGGTTGAAAAAAAAAAAAACTTAAAATCGCACCGACAGATGGCGCTGTGTATGCCGTAAAATTGGAAGACGAGCTTGCACACGACACACGCACAGTGGCGATAAAAACGTGAAGCTCGCACACCTCGTGTTCTACTGATATTCCCGTAATGACTGCGCCATTGACGGACCGTGCGTCGTTAGTGAAACTGTATTATTAGAATAATGACAACGCAGCAACTGCTCTTAGGAGATTCAGAACACTTGAGAATTTTAAGAAAAGGTCCAATTGTGACAGAAGGCATACGTAAGATGGTTTCTCAAAGTACCGTCCATTGTTTTCCTCCCACTGACGATAATCTTTGTTTCTGTTAACTTAAAGCGCCATCTGTCGGTGCGATTTTAAGTGTTTTTTAAACCACGCCTAAAAAATGTACTGGTGAAATTTCAGGTCATTTGGATCAGTGGTTCTTTTGTTATAGGATTTTACTTTGACAACTTTTAAAAAAATCACCCTGTATATAATAATTATAAAATATCAGGAAGGGGTTAAAAATCAATTTCAAAATTCCATCTTTACATACAGTTGAGTTAAATAAAAGAGTGCAAAATGAATTCACCAGTTTCATACTGCCCCCAAAATTAAAGAAAAACTAGTCAGATTTGCCAATGCCAAAACTTTCTTCTATCTTATATGTTTGGGTGTAATATCAGTTTTTTATGCATGCTATAACTTATTTATATATAATTTGATTCTTACCATAATCAAGCATAACGTAGGAATAACCCAGTAGTTGTTTGTAGTTATTTCCAGAAAATTATGCAATTTTTGACTATGATGGGAAAAACCCTGATGTGATTGCATTCTGAACTAATAGAAGTAATTTATTATTCTATAATGATTTTCATGTAATTTATGATCTTATAATGACTTTCATATAAATTATTATCTTATGATTTTCAGCTAATTTATTATTTATAATGTTTTGATATAATTTAATGTTTATAATTGTAATATAATGATTTGAAGGTCATTTAATATAGATTTATTAGCTTTATAATAAATTTGAAATCTTAATGATGATTTATTTGTAATTTGAAAACTTTGGAATTTCTTGATATAAATTGGTGAGGTTTATATTAATTTTTGGATCATATAAATAGATTTATTAGTTTTATAAATGCTTGATGTCATTGAAATGAAGATTTATAGCTTTTTATTCTAATTTAGATCTAATTCAATGTATTTTATGATATTGGAATTGAAATTGATTATAATCAAGCATATTGTAAATTTATTTTGATTTTTGTTAAAATAAGTATATTTAAAAAAAGTTCATTCCTGACTCTGCAAACCAGACAGAGAACATGTGTATCTTGGCACTGTTTAACCCTTCTTTGCATGAGTTTTTCTTTTACAATTGTGTTTTTTATACATATATTAAATATTAGACACCAGAAATTTTAAGATAGATTTTTAACTTTGTTCAGCAACATAGTTCACGGGAAATTTACTGGATTAATATTTTTATATAAATATAGTGGTGGCGAAGAAGTTGATTTATTTATTAAAAGTTAAATAAACAGTAATGGAAATTTACATCACTATGCAATTAAGGGTTAATACATAAAATTTGTGCTATGTAGAAAACATTGGTTTAATGATTAATTTCTCATGATACATGGAATTTAATTCATTTTGTTAATAAACTATATTAATCTTATAACTTGTTGTCCCATCTCCTGACCAATGGATACATATTTATTATTTTCTTCTGGATACACGAATGAACACACATTTTTCTTCCATCATATGTGTTAATACTTCAACATTAGCTACTACATTGCCAATAAAATTAATATCCTCGTCATAGTACGTCAGTTGCTTGTGAATCGTTGGGTTACCTGGATACGGAGCACCCTCAGTTGCACAAGCAGTCGATGTACAACACAACTTCGAAAAGTCCTTCTGGACTGTGCAGGCAGAAAAAAGATAGCCGCCCTGCCCTGTTCCTTGGTTTTACTTACCCATCATACGTAGTACAGGGTAAATCTTGTAATCGTTTTGAAAATCGGAAAAAAAAATTTGACGGATTTACAGGTTTCAGACACTGAAACTTGTCTTAGAAAAAAAAAATTGCCGTCCATCTGTCAACTATTTTTTTCGGACTCTTGAAATATTCGCTCTAATAAAAGCTTTATAAAATTTTTCGAAATTGTTTTTTTAAGGAGAGAATATAAAATACAATAAAAAAAACATAAATTTTGCATTAAGAATGAAGTCGATCGGATAATGAGTTTCCGAGATATTTGTAATCACATTTCCACACTCTTCGATTTTTCGTGACCCTGTCTTTCATTCAATTTCAATTCAAAGATATATTTTAATTAGTAAAGAGACGCTTAATCCGACGCAGTTAACTGTTATTTAATAGGGTTACCATTTTTAGAGTTATAAGGATGTTTCTCTTACGCAATTCAACAATAGACCATTTAAAGTTTGTGACGTCTTTAAGACAGGATTATATAGGAATTGCGATGCATTTTAAAATAGTTTACACATGCTTTATTTTCATATTTTATATTATGAATATCCATGATGGGTAAGTATTACGGTGGCCCCCAATGACCAGTTTTTATTTTAGCTAATTTTACTGGAAAACACGAAGCTAAAATTCATGGAAGCCGATTACAGAAGATTCATTCCCAGTTCTAGTCAATATTGAATTTGAATGAGAATGTCAGCAAATAAGTCCGCTATAGTCAAGTTGGCTTCATTTGTGTTTATCTGTTTTTGTCGCCAAATTTGGCTATATTTCGCCAAGCATCGCCAAGTTTGACGAGGATTTGACAGTAGCGAATATGAATACATAATGTTAAGCATATAATAGTTGGAACGAAAATTACAATAATGAAAGAAAATTTGCCAACATCCATGTTCACTAAAACTCATAAATAAAACCCGTTTACGGTGGAATCATGCAGCCTTTTTCAAAATGTCAGCCACCCTAAAATTTCAAACTGCTATATGTCAGCCATTGTTTAAGATAGAGGCAAAATAAAAATTGCTTTAGAATCATTGGATCAAGACCGAATATTTAACGGAAAAAACTTTTTTGGATTCCAAACCTTAATGTGCATCTTTTTGAATTTAAAATCTTTAAATGGCTACCATAGCACCCCCTTCCAGTGGAATATCCCCAAATTCAACTGGGACCTACAGGCCATAGTCAGTAACATATACATATTCTCTGCATAACTTCATACACTTTTGGATTATACAATAATGAAAATGGAGCAAAAATTGTTATCACAGCATCCTCTTTCTTTGGACTATCCCCGAATTCAAGTGCAACCTGCTGGCCATAGCCAAAAACCAATAAATGAAATTTGGTAAAATTCTATGCATAACTCCAAACACTATTCGATGATACAAATTGGACATACTCACGGACACACGGACAAACAGACATTTTGTAAAAACATGTTTTTCTTAGTCCCTAACCCCTAAAACAAATTTCGATTACAATACTTTCTTCTATTACAGAGAGAAGAAAGTAAAAATAGAAAAGAAACAAGTATATAAGTTGGAGTGTACCTGTGCAAGGATTTCTCACTCCAGTCTAATAATTTTTAGCACTATCTAATATTTTTTAGATGCAGGTTTAAACTTCTAAAGAAAAATTAAGGCTAAAACTATTTGCAAACAAGATTAGTAAAGCCAAAATACCGTCTCATTTATTCCATCAAAGTTACAGTAAAAACTGCTTGAAGCTATCAAAAGGCACACGCGAGAAAAAAACAAACAAGTGGGTAAGTGTGATCGAAGATCGCACAAAAGGTTTTGTTTAATATTCCTTTCAAAACAGTTTATCCTTTCTTTAATAAATCCAAATAAATTTAATTTAGCAACAAAAAAAAAGGTCATGTTTTTTATAAAGTAAAAATTTACCGGTCTATTTTTTCGTTTTTTGGAATATCTAAACCAGCCCGATAGCGGACAAAGCCCGCTATTATACTCTGTCATAATAATATTTGTCATGTGGACTAAATGCGATATTTAAAAAATAATAATTTCAAAATTAAACGTAATGTACACCTTCAAAATGTTAAAATATCGAATAGTTCTATAATCGGGTTTTTATCATGATTCAATACGTTCCTCAAACTCATATATTTACTATTCTCTATTACTCATATTGATACTCGCTTTGTATTATTCTCAAACGTTTAAAAAATCCGTTAAACTTCCGATATGACGTCAGATTAATTTTCTTTTTAATTCTCTAATGACGTGATATTAATCTGCTTTCTGTACATATACATACTCATACTCCTTGTATTATTGAGAAATCTTTCAAAATTTCCGTTTTATTACCAATATACGTCAATCATTTTTATTTCATATTAATCTTTTTTTCGATTGGTGAAACTTTTTATTTCGTTTTAATTTTTCACGTGGAAATCTTTCAATAGAAAATTAATTATTGTAGAAAGAATTTTATTGTGGATTTTTAAGTGTTGGCAACTGCTATAACGAAAAAAGTTTAAATTTAATAGGAAAAGGCTGTTAGAATTTTGGTTTTTTATCTCTATTTATTTAAATAATACGTTTTTATTTTCAAATTTTAATATTTTGAGCTTCATAGCACGTATTCAGTTATATATACACAAAGCTTCAACTCTGTAAGTTTTATAGGTTCTGAGAACGGCTCTGTGACAGACAGACAACGGAGCGGAAGTAATAGGGTTTTGGGAGATGAACGAAACCCTAATTAAGAATCTTATTTTAACTGCATTAGAAGATGACGTCATCCGCTTCTTGAAAAACGTAAAACAAAAAAAAATAATTTGAATGCATTTATAATACAATTTATATAATATATAACAAAGCATACATTTTATAACAAAGCATACCTTATATAACAAAGAATACCTTTTATTCTACAAGTGAAATACCGCTACTTCGATCGATCGATGGCGTCTTTTTCTTCTAAGTATTCCAATTTCAAATTTGCTGTTTAACTTTTAATATAAAACAAACCCGTGCAGGGAAAGCATACTTTATCTTTTTTGTACTATTTTTTTATATATATAATCATTGCTGAGCATCATATAATGCATAATTTAATTTTATGGCAACACTAATTTGAAGTAAATCTTTCATTTCATTTATGATTATGTAGCGAACTCATCTCACCTGAACAGTATATAATTAGTTACTAGCTAAGCGTAACTGGTTTGGCATTTTGCTTGACATTAACGTTCTCGCTTATTGTTCATGAGATCCCTGGTTCGATCCTCTCCTGCGCCAATGTTTTCAATGGTGACCATGACAAACACGCAACAACTTTCAACAACAGAAAAATCAACTCCTCTCATAACCAACTGATGGAAAAAATCAATGGACTAAATAAATCACCCCCTGCAAGTGAAGTCTGTAAAATGCTCACAGCACAAAGCATGTGTTACCGCACATCACATATGCATGCGTCAGCATCACTCACGAGTGCATATCGCTGGTCTGACGTCAACAAGTCGTCTTCCTCACTGTTGATGGAGTGCATAGCGATCTCATCTCACTTGAACACTATAAAGCGAGTTACTAGCTGATAGTAACTGGCTTGGCCTTTTGCTCGACAGCTAACGCACTCGTCTACTGTTCATGAGATCCCTGGTTCAATCCTCTCCTGCGCCAATCTCGTCAAACCCAATAGTGATTTAATTCTTAATTAACAGCACTTTTTAATCAAAAATCTGTTTTAACGAAATGGGAGTGTACTATGTCAGAAGCCACTTCAAAAACCTTTCGAATGATACATCATTCGTTGTTCTGCGTTTCGTAAATGCATGAGTGAAAGAGTGAAGACAACAGAAATAATATATAATAAGTATTACCTTTCAGTTTCGTAAAAATTAGCCGATCACCACGAAAATATAATATATTGTTAAGATATACAATTCTTGTTTACGTTATCTAAAATAGTAGTCTTTTCGCATATACAGATTTTACAGTCACCGGTCAAAATAATTAGTATATGATCGTGTGTTGCGAGTCAAAATGAGTTATAGTATGAACACTGGGATTTAAAATGAATGGGGATGATAATACAAGGTTGTCACTCTTTCTTTAACATTTTGTTGTTCAAAACCTCTCTTTATACAATGCGCTATCTGAATTTCATTAAGAACGTATTAGTGAAATAAGGTAAGAAAAAATATCTTGATGTCGATTTTACATAATTCTTAAAAAATACTTATTTAATTTCTACATTATATGTTTTTTTTATATATTATTTTACTTTTTCAGGAAAGAAAATCGTTAAAAAGAAACGTTACAAAAGTTACAACGTCGTTTATTAAGATTTAGTAAAAGTACATCATATATATTTCAGTAAGTTTTCACATGTTCTGTTCATATGCCTTGTATATTCTGGCTATGTTTTCTATAAATGCATAAAGATTTAGAAAATTCACTAAAAGTTCATATTTATATTACTACGTTTCAGACCGAACAGAGGGGGGTAGAGCCGGTACAAATTACCAGGGTCCGGGTCTTCTAGGGAACACGGCTTTGGCGCTGGTTTTTAACTAAATACCAGAAAAAGTAGACTGGTATTTTTTACATAAAAAATTTTATTAAAATAACTAACAAATAATAATATTCAAAACTCAGAAGTTGCTTGAACGTCAGGACTGGGGAGGAGGGGAAGGAGGTGTGCTCAGGAGGCATTTTACGTTCGAAACAAATTCCAGCTTTTATTAAAAATCAGCAGAACGCACAAAGCAAAAATGCAGGCATTTATTTATTTATGTTTTATAGAACAAATATTTTCTGAATTGTAAAACATAGTAACAAAAGTTGCAATAGCGTCAGGTAATCTGGGACTGTGTGCTCAGGAGGCATTTTACGTTCGAAACAAAATCCAGCTTTTATTAAAATTCAACAGAACGCACAAAGCAAAGATGCAGGCATTTATTTATTTATGTTTTATAGAACAAATATTTTCTGAATTGTAAAACATAATAACAAAAGTTGCAATAGCGTCAGGCAATCGGCGCCTTAACTGGTGAATTAAATAAAAATTTAATTATATTTTCAATATTTTAAATTTCTTTTTAAAATGGTTATATGTAAATGAGTTACCAATGCATCATAAACTGTATTACTACTGTAAAATACTGCAAAAGAAAAATAATAAAATTGTACGAAAATACTATACAGATTTTCTAAAAAAGTACTATCAACATATTTATTTTCTAATACAGTAAAGGCTGTTTATAACGGGATTCTGGTGTAAACGGAGAAAAAGTCATGGTCCAGCCAAAAAAATTCCATGTATTTATACCTTTTAAGACGAAAATAACCTATTTAAAACGGAATTTCCTGTACGTTTTCGTCTAAGCAGGTTTTATTTTATCAGGCGTATGGTGGGGAGGGGGGGGGCACATTGAAACTATTACCAGGGCCCATGGTCTTTCTGTACGATCCTGCCAAATATATATATATATATATATATATATATATATATATTTATTTATTTATTTATTATATTAGTTTTTTTTTTTTTTTTTTAAGTTATTTTTTAAACCGATGATGATAAAAACATACTTTCAGTTCCAAAAGGTACACAAATCAAGTACAGCTTTTAGAAATGATATTTCTTTTGCAGAGGACTGATGTATGGACACATTAAAATAAAAATTTTAAATATCTATACGGGCTGTGGGTCCTATCAGTATTTTTTAGAAAACAATTTCCATGCCATGAAAAGAAAAACAGTACAAACTCCACTCTTCTATGACCAAGACTTGCCGAGTTATGATATTTTCAATTTTGTGTAATTTTCACGCTTTGTGTCACTAAAAAATAGCAGGCATATTTTAGTGATAGATTTAAGGGAATGACAACAGTTTCAAAATCACGAAGAAAACAGTTCATATAAAAGTACCTTTTCCTCGGGAACTATTGGAGCTATTTCAAATATTTTTTATTTCTTATGGCAGTACCTAAAATATATATCGGTCGTTCGGTGACGGAGAAAAGTAAAAACTGGATTAGCTACACGATACGGAAAACAATATAAAATCTAGATTTTATTTAAGCTAGTGTAGCAATTGTGTCAAAGTGCATGTTATTTTTCATCTCGTGTACTCCGAGAATGAAAGGTTTTTTTAACAGTAGTTTGTAGATAATTTTCGGTTTTCGGTACTAGCTTCTCAAATTCTGCATCAAATTGCCCAAAAATTATAACTGTTTGATTAATTACTCATCATGCTTCATTGTAATGAAAATCCCATTCAAATCTATGCAGTGATTTTTGCGTGATGATGTAAAAATGCACAATCGACTTGCAGTGTTTTATAATAGTTTCATAAATTCTAAGCATCGCTGTCGCCATTCCCATAAACCGCGAGAACATGCAGCGGGTCTCTCAATCTAGGATGCTGCAAAAATATGCCCGAATAATCCAGATTTCAATAAAAATTATCCATTTGCTGTAGTTATATGATAAACTACCTGTGTGCCAACTATAGACACATAACATTATTGCTGTTATGATACATATATGTAAGATGTTCCTGTTATTATCAGAGTAACGTTTTCACATGCTCTTGTTTTTATTTGTAATGAGCAACGGAACTAGGGAGGGGGGGCGACAAAGTTGTTCCGGGTGCTAGATTCTGGAGGGCGTAAAAATAGGAATTACATAAAGTTTAAAACTCATAATAAACAGTTTTGGGTTATGATACTTTTGTATCAGCGAAACGATATGTATTTTACTTCATCACAAGAAATTATTTAAACATTTCATAGGAATAAAATAATTTTATATTAAGGGAATATCTACATTAATTAGGTGAAGATTAATTAATTTCCATTATACTAAATATCGCATTACCAGTATTTGGGAAGAAGTACATTGGCTCCGCCCCTTTCCAGACAAAACTTTAACGATTTGGGGGGGTTTCATCAATTAATTGGACAAAAAATATCTTAACTCTTTGTTGACCGGCAATTTAATATGAAATTACCATTTTATAATAAATTATGTTAATATTTAAAATCTTCATTTTAATTTAATCGCACTTTTCTGCAATTAAATAAGGCGAAAATTACTTTTCGAAATTTCTGGAAACATACAAAAATAAAAGTTGACAGTTATGAAAAGACTGGGGACATTCTGGAAATTGTATTAGAAAAAACCAAAGAAGTTTTAGCAAGTTGAAACTCTTTATGTAAGGAATTTAGCAAAAAAAACTAATTATTAAGAATGATTAAAAAAATTAAATATATGAATTTGACACATAAACAGCTTCATGATGATAGAATAAATATTTTTGCAGAAAAAAAAAATTCGTAAGGTACATGTTTAATAAATAGATAACTATGATTTATTTTTTTGAATTTTTTAAATTGTGCATTCATTTACGTTACGATATTTACAAAAAAAATAATAAAAAATATATATAAATAAATAAATAAATAGTATACATGCATAGTGACATTTTCGAAATGAACATGCGTATAAAAATGTTTATACATGTATGCTGTGTTTAACTATAACTACCTTCAGCAATTATTTATTCAGATTTTATTCTAAAAATTAATAGGTTCGGGAGGGGGACATTCATCTACAACGCTGGCCCGGGTGAAATTTAGTCCAATTCCAGCATTGTTTAGAATCAAATATATTATTTGAAAATGCAGCTTTTTTAAATATAAAAATAAAGTGAAATGATTATAGTTCGTATTATCAGAAGTGTGAACATATGAGGAATCATTTGATGAATAAGATTGTGAAACAATTGATAAAAAATTCTGAAGAGGAATTGGATTCAAGTAACGAGATGAATACTTGAAATTCCTTGGTTATTACTTTACCAGGAATGGAATTACTACATAGAGTAAAAAGCTACCCAAAATGGAATGTCAAAAATTCTGTAAACAATATTTTAAGACAAATGTTTTCAGCATATATTAAGAAAAAGAAAGGCTCGGCGTGCGCTTCCATATAACAACAAAAAAAACACTAATATTTTAATCTTCTTAGTGTTGTTCCTTGTAATAAACAAAATTTGGTGGAACAAAGTACCTCTCCGAACGTCAAACGGGTAAAAAATTGTTTTAATCGGCAAAAGTGTTTTCAATATCCCAAACAGTAAAATAAATAGCTAAATAAATGAAATATAGCAGCTAAGTGAGTGAAACATTCTATAATATAGAGATAAAAGAAATTGACATGCCTGTCATATACTGTCCGCAATGTTGCCGCCTGCTCGGATTAGACGATTAAATGTTCTATACTGAACACACTTTCGGTTTCCTACCCTTATAGAATAAACTAAAAATATAGAACAAGAAATCAAAGAAAAGACATTCGACTAGTTTATCAAATACTTATACAGTTATAAACATGGCAATAAATCTATATTTATTTAAGTTAGACAAAAAAAAGTTTTATCAGTAAAATATGTTCTTAAATAATGCACTTTGTTATTTTTTATATTTAAAATAATACTGAAAATTCAAACCGGAAAAATATAGTGAAATATATTATATAAATAAAATAAAATAAAATTTATGCTCATTGCATTTCCTAAAAATGGTTGTCGATCAAGCTACCTAACTGTACATTTGAGTCAGTTAGAGAGGCCAAAATATTACAACAGAATGCCCATTTTATGACACAAGGCAGCGTCAAGAGAATAATAAACGTCGGCACAAACGTTTATTGAATACCTAAAAATTTTAACAAGTTGGAAATTGTACGTCAAACGTGACAAATGAGGTGCGTTCGTACTATAGCTAGTTACATTAATATTCAGATCTTTTCTGATTATTAATTCTGTGAAATGAATTATTTTATTACAGAAATTAATCTGCAGACGATATAAGTATCTCGGTCGCTTGATGATTAAACTTCGGAAGCTCATGTAACAAAAAAGCACCGATTTAAAAAAAAAATCAAATTTCTTAATAAATATTTTTATTAATATTTCCTAAAGTTTTGATTCGATTTTAATAAAATTTGAAATGTCTCGACAAAATTCTGCAAAGATAATATATTTTAAATTGCAAATCATTCGGTTGGGTAGTTTTTGCGTTGTTATATGCGGACGGACGGGCAGACAGACAGACGGACAGACAGACAGACGGACGGACCAAGCGACTACAATAGGTGCTACGTATTTATATAATTACGAACGCACCTAAAAACATGAGACAAAGGGCCCACCATCTGTCGTAGGGCTTTATATCGATACGCAAAATATAACATTTTTAACATTTTTTTAAGCAAACTGGATTATTTGAAACCTAAAATTTTATAACTGTGCCATCACGATTATACCAAACGAATCGTTAATCCGCAAATATTAGGTTGAGACATTGTATAAAGAAATCATTAATGATATCATAAACGACAATTGAAATATTGCTATTTGGACAGGCGTAAATGAAACAACTGATAAATGCGGTTGTTAATAGGGTAACTTATGTTTGCGAAAATACTAATAAACATTGCTATTCACATGTCATAGCTTGATAAATGCTCGAAAATGTAAATGTCTGAGTAACTGCAAGATTCATTAATAATTATTAATTATAATTCATTCCTTAATCAGAAGCTTAACTCTGATTGATTTTGAGAAATTGTTTTAATATTTGTTAAACATGATGTTCCATGTATATATAATCTAATGTTTTTAAAAGTTATTTTACCAGGGTGCGTAGAGGTGCTTAAATTTGAAGACCACTATTTCCGAATAATAATCTTTGTCTTATAAAACCTAAGAAATCTGCGATTAATTAAGATGAAGATAATTATTCAGAAACAGCAGTACGTACTCAAAAGTAAGAACCTCTACGCACCATTTAATCCCAATCTAATTCAAAAACAAAATTTTACCTGATCTTTAGTACATATCGGAACATAAAATCAACCACTTAGAAACCTGTGAACAAAATTATGTCTAAGGTAAAAGAAAGTTTTCTGTTTGCTCCACTGCGACTTAAAATTTTCTTGGCAATGTATCCTGAACTGTTGCAACCTCCGGGATAAATTCTTCAGATAAAATGCTAGTACGGAACTTCTCAGTTTTTCAATCAAGAACTACCTCTGAAATGGAAAATTCACGGTGGAGCACTAAAATACATCTCCCAGACAAGTACTATACGTATATATGATAAATAAAATGACAAATATACTGACGAAGTAATGTATTTTCCCAATTTAAAAATGCAAAACATTTAGTTTTGTTATTTAATTTTCTTTCAACACATTTCACCTTAACGGCAGACCTATATTCACAAAAGGAAAAGAAACTGGAAAAGTTGAAAAATGTTACAAAGCTGTAAAACAGAACATATGCCAATGGATTCTCATGCAATAATGCAAATCCATGGTTTGTTATACACATAAACTAGTATTTAAGGACATCATTATATTTCCTGCAAGCTTTAACATACAAGGAAGGTCTCCATAAGGGCATTCTCAAAAATGTTTTAATAATTAGGAATGTTCTTCTCATGTGTGTATACACACACACAGACACACACATATATGTGTGTGTGTGTGATATGTATATCACGAAATTCCATTGAAGCAGTACACAGCAATTACGTGATTGCAGAAATTGTTAGATTTCGGTGAAGAGCCATAAAAAATATTATGCGGCCAATGAATTAAGGATGGTATACTGTCAACGATCACATATTTAATCACGTTGGGGAGGAAAAAATACTAACTTTGCAGTAACTTTACATGACTAACATCAGGAGCGCGTAGTCAATTAAATCAGCGACCACAATTAGTAACAGTGCAGTAACACCAACGTAAAATCGAACAAATCAAAAAGAGTAGTGACAATCGTCGAAAATCCTGGCTATTTTTCCTGAGGAATAATCAAGCAGTTTCAGTCCAAGTTCTTTATGAACGTAACCCATCACACAAAATGGAGCACTCTCTAATTAGTCAGTACGGCATTTAATGAAATACAACTTTACGGCGATATTCTAAAATGTTCGAAGCCATTCTTCTGATGCCGTTATTACAGTCCCTGGTCAAATTATTAGACGCAGTTGTTTGTATTAGAATATTTGGTATATAATGACCCTAAAAATTAATTTAGGGTGGTAATATAGTTTTAATTCATTAAAATAATGTACGCCACATATTTTCCTAATTTGAGAAACTGCTTTTGTTGACATGTCGAATTACAACACTGTCTCAAAGTCAACCGAACTAAAACACATCATGACAGGCTTCAATTACGTGGCTATGTGCGACGATCATGCAGGTGTTTGGGGCATTGTAAAATTAGTTATTAGATGTTCATTTGTATTTCTATTATGAATATATTATTTTTAATTGTGAATATATTATTTTTAACAGTCAATATACTATTTTTAGGTAATTAAAATATGGGTAGACAAACATATTTGTCAACAGAAAAGAAAGGCGAAATAAAAGCGTTTTTAAATATTAAAAAATATTCGAATAGAGAAATTTCAAGAAAATTGAATGTTTCTGAAGCAAGTGTAAGGCGGTTAAAGACGAAACTTGGACTTGGACAAACAATGACCCCAAAAAGAAAGAATAAATCTGGAAGAAAATCTGTATTTACACCAAGGATAGAACGACGCTTAAAGAAGATCTGCGTGGAAAATCGATTTGCTACTACAAAACAGATCAGATCGAAGCTCTAAGAGTCTGATGCTGTGGTGTCAGAACGATCTGTACGCAGAAAACTAACAGCTATAAATTTCAAGCCCCATTTGACCGGCTAAAAAACCAAAATTAACTGAGGCAATGAAAGCTAAGCCACTGAAGTGGGCTAGAGAGCATAAACACAAGACATTGGAGTTCTGGAAATCAGTAATTAGAAAGTTATTCTCATTTTATTAATATTTAAAACATTTAACAATGTCTGTCTTTAACCATTAGATAAATTATTCACGTTAAAAATTATTTATTTCGGGTTTGATTCAGTGACGAAAGCACTTTTGAAATATTAGCAAACAAATCCCAGTTTGTGTGTCGTCGTCCTGGCGAAAAGTTTCATCAAGATTGTGTCATGCCAACTGTCAAGTACCCAAAAATGGTCATGGTTTGGTCTGTCATAAGGGACAAAGGCACTGGACGTCTTTACATAGACAAAGGAACTATGAAACAAGAGCAATACAAAGAGGTGTTGCAAAGTCGGTTGATTCCACAACTAAAAGAATGGTTTCCAAATGGAGAACATTTTACATTTATGCATGATGGAGCTCCTTGCCAGACAGCACGATCAGTAAAGGCTTGTTTACAACAAGAAAAAATCCCTGCATTGGACTGGACGGGTAATTCACCAGATATGAATCCCATTGAAAATGTTTGGGAGCTGATGACGAGGGAGTTAGCCAAAGAGGCCGTAACGAACAAAACCTAATTGATAGAAAAACTTATCCATGTCTGGAATCATCACCCACACATGCAAGAAACTATTCAATGTTGCATTAACAGTATGCTACGACGAATAGAGGCAATGATTGCCATCAAAGGTGGCTCCACGAAATATTGATATTTTTGAATTTTAAGTAAAAATTTTTCACGTTCAATAATTTTAATTTGACTTACAAAAATAAATAATTTTAAAGTCAATGGCGAGCTTTTTCTTCATTCTTACCCTACAATTAATGTTTATTCTGAATTTTAATTGTTTATACAATAATATCATCTTTATGAAGCTACTAATATGATTTTACACAAAAAACACGAGTGCGTCTAATAATTTGGCCAGGGACTGTATTTCTTAACAGACGGATTTGTTAGCAATATTAACCTAATCCGCGAAATTAAAGATAAAAATATATATACTTTTATTTCCTACTGAAATAACAAATAATAATATAAAAAAGAATATAAAAAAATAAAATAAGATAAAGGAGAATATAAAAAAGAACCTTGAGAATCAAAAGAGAGAAAAACACGGAACAGTTAACTCATTCTTCATCGCGTAGTGAAAACAACTTATAAAAAATTAATAGCCGCTCAATTGTCAGAGAAATGATGCAGAAAACCATTCTACATTTATAAACTGTTATTTGTGATATATAGTGAAGATAGAACAATAATTATAACAAGAAATAAAGAACTTAATTTGATTACATTCTTACGGGAAAACCTTGCAATGTGTAATTCCACTGACGTAAGAATGACGAAAGTAAAATCTCTCAATATCTGAACTTATGACTTTTATTCTTCATTCCTAAATAAAATGTAATCTAGAACATACGTGAACCTGTGAGCTCAGATATAATATATTATACTATACCAGAAGGACCCGTGCGAAGCTTTCGCATTGCAACCTTTGAGATTATTTCCTGGTACGTTTTAGCACAAATTTTAATTAACTGATTTTTTAAAAATCAAACAACGTATTTTAACAATTTGTGGGTGTACTATCTCAGAAACTTGTTCAAAAACTTTCCGAATGATACCTCATTCATCGTTGTATGTTTTGTATGTGCATAGAAAAAAAGTATGTTGTAAACAGAAATAATATATATGATGATTGTTTGTGTATAAGAAAATGTGAGTAGATTGCCAGAAAACTTTTTGCCAATTTTTTTTTTCTCTAGCCAAAATCATTTCTCTAGGTTGCCAAGACTCCCATACTAAAAAGAAAGGAATTATTAAAAAATTGAAACACTGAATCTGACGTTTAGGGAATTCATATGAAAGCATTTCCTCAGATTTTTCAAAACTGTTCCAGAAATGTCTTAAATACATAAATCAATATTTGTACACCAATTTTTTGTAATCCTATGGGAACATAAACATGGGATGTTCAAACTTTGTGGTTCAGCAGCCATTTAAGTGACGTCAGACTTCGCTGGCGTATTAACAGCTTAATGAAATATTAAAAAATAAATGCTTACAATTTTTGTGAATCCTAATGAGCAGTATATCTAAAAAGAAGAAAATCCTTAAATCTACTGGTGCTCCGATACAGTTCGCATATCCACAGCCAAGATTAAAAAAGGAAAACAAATAAAAATAGCTGACGCACGCGTAAAAATTAAATAAAATCCCAACTAAGAGATCGATATTTTTCAAAAAGTACGCGCAAGAAATAAATTAACAATCATATTTCATCCACAGAATCATATTTCAATTGCATTATAGGATGACGTCATCTGACAATGCAGTATTTTATTTTGTTGGCAACACTGATTTGAGAAAAGCTTTCATTTCATTTATGAAAACAATGCCGATTTAATTTTTAATTAACTGCAGCTTTTAATCAAAAAACATGTTTTAACGAAATGTTAAGTGTGCTACGTCAGAAGCCTGTTCAAAATCCTTTCATATGCTATCTCATTCGTCGTTCTGCGTTCCGTATTTTCTTAGAAAAAGGGATGTTGACAGGAGAAATAATATATATGACCAGAGGGCCCGTGCGAAGATTTCGCACTGAAATCTAATATTTTTTAGGTACTTCTCTATTATCCCGTCGACCGCTTTTCATAACAAAAAACTACCGCCAAATTGTAAGATTAAACGCCAAAAATGCAGTCCCATTTACTTGATGTCAGAATCATTATGCATGCTTGTTACGTCATCTAGTGGTTTTACATTCGTATTTGCGTGTATTTTTCATTATGTTTCACTGATTTAGTAGTTATTTTATTAATTAAAATAACAATTATGTCCCTAAATTCTTATATTTTATTTATTTTTTGATATTCCAATGGCAACGTTCTCCCGTTTATTTGGCGATAGTTTTTTGTTATGAAAAGTGGTCGACGGGATAATAGAGAAGTATCATTTTTTATCAATATGTAATATGTATTAGATGCAGGTTTAAACTTCTAAAGAAAAAGCAAGGATAAAAATATCTGCAAACAACAATCAGTTGTTAGTCAAGCCAGAATATCATCTAATTTATTCCATCAAAGTTAGACTAAAAACTGATCCAAGATTGCTAAAGGCACGCGCGAGAAAAAAAAAATTAACAATCGTATTTTGACTGCTTAGAGGATGACGTCATCCGCTTCAGGAAAACCATGGGACATAGAAATATAAATCTAAACATTTCAATTTTAATTTCGCTTTTTAATCATAAGTATAAAATAAACCCGTGCGGTGTTTTTTATTATAATTGCTATGAGCATCATATAATGTGGTATTTTATTTTTTTTGGCAACAATAATTTCAGGAAAACCTTTCATTTCTTTCATGAAAACAATGCCGATTTAATTTTTTAATTTCAGCAAATTTTAATCAAAAACATGTTTCAACGAATTGTTAAGTGGGCTATGTCAGAAGCCTGTTCTAAAACCTTTCATATGGTATCTCATTCGTTATTCTGCGTTTCATATTTTCTGAGTAAAAGGGATGTTGACAGGAGAAATAATATATAAGGATAATGCTTTATAATCTAAATTTAAACATAAATGTTTAATATAATCGTTGTTATGTACATGTGAAATATAATCAAGAATATATACTTCAAATATAAGAAAGATGTCAAAATTATTTAATGTCCGCATACTAATTAAATTACTTAGTTTTTTTCAGCACTATGTAAATAAGTGAAATGTGATGTGCCAATGCCCTCATAAGGATTTACTACACCTTCCAACTAACTAATATATGGATAATTCAATTTAACAACCGGTGAGAACCCCTTCAGAAAAAGTAAGAGAATTTTCTTATCCTTATTCGAGAAATTGATTTTTATGATGAAATAAACTAGTCGGATGTGCCAATCCCAAAACTTTCTTCTATCTCACTCAGATTTCGCATACACTAAAAAGAATCAGCACCAATTTATATCAAGGCCTAACTGAATCTAAAGTTTTATTAAATTCCGTGTATTATTTCTTGAGATATGACTATTGCTAAAATCGTGTAAATCCTGCAAAATGCAGCATAGCAGCGCCACATGTTGGGAGATTTAAACCACAACATAATCAACAACAACTTACGTCAACGTCTAACTGAAACTGAAGTTTGATTAAAATCCGTGCATTAGCTCTTGGGATATAGTTATCGTAGTAATAATGAAAAAAGTAGCATAGCAGTGCCACCTGTTGGGCAATTTACACAAAAACTTAAGCAACATCTACTTATATCAAGGTCTAACAGAATCTGAAGATTGATGAAATTCCGTGCTTTAGTTCTCGAGATAGAGTTAAAGTAAAAATCGAGAAAAAAGTGGTATAGCAACGCCACCTGTGGGGATATATACAATAAAACGTAATCAGCGTCTATTTCTGTCAAGGTCTAACTGAACCTGAAGTTTGATGAAAATAAGTGCATTAGTTCTTGAGATAGAGCTATTGCGGAAATCGCGAAAAATGCCGCATAGCAGCGCCACCTGTTGGGCGATTTTCACCAAAAACTAATCAGTACCAATATATATCAGGGACTAACTGAATATAAAGTTTTATTAAATTTCGTTCATTAGTTCTTGAGATAGAACGCCCACAAAATTTTTGTCACAGACAGACATACAGACAGTTTCTGAAAACAGCCAAATCGTGATTAGAACCTTCTAAAACGTATAAATCCGTCGAAAACCAGAAGTCGACAATTTTCATGAATCCAATACTTTCTTCTTGTAAAGATAGAAGAAAGTAAAAAGGTAACTGCGAAAACTTTCGAGATAAATTAATCCCGTTGCACGAACTCCTCCTTCAGGTTTCACTTTAAAGGTTATGTTCCAAAGTCGTGCAATTTGTTTCAAACTAAAATTTTATAGTCTAAAATTCATAATTTAAAAAAATACGCTTTTTGAAGTATTAACATGTATGAGATAGAAGAAAGTTTTGGAACTGGCATATCCAACTAGTTTTAGTTTGACTTTTGATGACTGAATTTTTTTCTGAAATGTCGAATTCTGTATTTGCCCTGAAGGCATGTTGGCCTTGGGCGTTAAATCTAGCCCCGTTATACTGATTGCCGATTTAATTTCTGAAATGTAGATAAATTACACTTTAATTTGTGACTAATAGTTCCTACTGAAAAGGTTAATAATCGAAAAACAGCGCCATCAAGTCTGACAATAATGTAACGTATCTGGTTCTTTACCTCTTATTAAATTTAAAAGATATTTAAAGAATATGGTAAAAAATCCCTAGAAATAGGTCAATTAGTTTTTAGTTACATTTGTTTTCTTAATTAAATAATAATACAAATTCGAGAAAAATTCTCAAAATCATTCTTTTAAATGCAAGCACAATTGTTTAAAATCATTATATTTCATCGCTAAAAAATAACCGTCCGGAAATTTATATTTCTGATTAGTTAAAAAAGAAACATTTGAAAAAGTTGGAAAATTATTCTTTTACACGCAAGGCCCCCTGTCAGACAACTTTTCATTCTTTTTAATGCACTTTCCCTGGGAATTAGGAAAATAAATAAAATAGACCGCTTAAAATAAATAAAAAAAAAACACGCATCTTTAACACTAGAACTACTATGAGCCGTCATATTGACGGCTATCAAATGAATATATTCCGATTCGAACCATAAATTTCTTTTCAAAATAAATTAAATAGAAAACTCGCCGAACAGTTGCCGAACATTTGATGTCGGTTAAGGGGCTTCCGAGTTGCGATCAACTTTACGCCCAGTCTATTTGTGAGTAAACTGTCTTGTAAATATTGAGCCGTTGGGAAAAGTTAAATGTAGTATTAACTACATTAGAAGGAACAATTAAAAATAGAAGAAAAATTAAACAATGGGAATAAAAAAGTAAACCAATAGAGATTAAGGATGAGTCTAATAAATGGAAGAATGTAAAATGGTATAGCTGTATTTAAAATTAACTACTGAAAAAAGTTGAAAAAGTGTAAAATAGGGTTCGGAACATGTTCAAAAACAGCACATAAATTCCAGGTTGAAAAGACAAGCAAAGCTAAGCTCTAACAAACAAAGCACTTAAAAAAGGCAAACTTTTTTTTTTTTTGGTATAGCCTAGGAATAAGTTTAATTAGGTTTAGGAAATTACAAATTTATATAAAAGTAAGAGAGAGAAATTTGTAGAATGGTGAGCACTGATGCTCATAATCAATAATGCAAGAATATTTTGGACGCTTGCGGTGATGTGGTTCGAATGCGTCATAATCCGGCAATTTTGCGATTATATCATTAGGGATGTCATATAATTTTTCATAAAATTTTTTGGCAAGGTGTTTCATTCTTTTATTTAATGTAGTAGTTTTGAGGTCTCTGCGAATAGTGCTATTACGGAGATAGCGAGAGGCGTTTCTGACAGTACGCAGATTTTTGTTATGAAGTTGGCTGATTTTTTTCATGGAGGATTTGCAGATATAGCCCCAGACCGGACAGACGTAGATGATAATTGGTAAAATACAGGAATTATAAAGGAGAAACTTGTTATGGATAGCCAGTGTTTTACTATTAAGAAGAGGTTTTAGTGCAATCGTAGCTCCAGCGACATTCCCCCTGATGGTGAGGATATCTTTTTGAAAGAAAGTATTTGGTCAAGGGTGACCCCCAGGTACTTTTCTTCATTAGTCCAAGTTATTGTGGTATTACTAAGGGTTATTCTATTGGGATATGTTAGTTTTCTAGAGAAATAAACAGCAGCAGTTTTGTTTTCATTGATTTTAATGCGCCATAGGTCGCACCAGTCTAAGAAGGCATCAATGTGAGTCTGCAGGTACCTGTAAAGTGTGCATGGGTGATGAGCGTAAACGTAGATTGTAGTGTCGTCCGCATAAAGTGCAAGGTGGGTGTTAAGTGAACGAGGAATGTCGTTAAAGTATATGTTAAATAACAAGGGTCCGATGACGCTCCCTTGGAGGATGCGTGCTAAGATACGGAAAATGCTAGAAAGAATGTTGTTAATGCGGACGTGAAAAATACGATCGCTAAGGTAAGAGAAAATAAGGTGTATAAGTCTAGCAGGAAATTTAAGCCTAATTAGTTTGTATATAAGGCCCACATGCCAGACTTTGTCAAATGCCTTAGCGATGTCAAGAAAAATGGCAGCAGCAGGAAATCTTCGAGTTTAGCTTTTCGCTGAGAAATTCGACTACTCGAAGTACCTGGTGTGTTGTTGAATGTTTTGGGTGAAAGCCAAATTGTTCAGGCATAAGAGTGTTGTTAAGTTGAATGTGGTTCTGGAGTTGCGACAAAATGACGCGTTCGACAACTTTTCTGAGTGAAGGAAAAAGCGAGATAGGTCTATAGTTGACTGGGTCAGAGAGGTTAGCACCAGGTTTGGGATAGGAGAGATTATAGAAATTTTCCAAGGTTTCGGAAAATAGTTAAATTTGAAAATGGAGTTAGTAAGTTTCGTAATGTAGATGATATAGCTAGGAGGTAGGTTTTTAAGAGCCGTATTAGAAATTTTGTCGTACCCAGGGAATTTACGTTTTTTGAGTTTAGAAATAATTTTGTGGATAACAATTGGTTGAATTTCAGTGGGGGTTGTGCCAGGAATCTGTGAATAGTATCGCTGACGTGGGTGATCAAACATTACTAAATTTAGCTTAATAAATCTTCCAAAAGACCACGAATGGCCATATGTCAATATTGGCGGATACATGAAATATAGTTATCCCATACCCCCTGCTGCAGATATCCAAAAAGGGAACAAGCAAATTGTAAGTTTTTGTAGAATTACAAATAATCCTACAAGGCCCAGTCCCGCCAACATCTTAGAAGCCATTACTCTCAGCAAGGCAAACAATGAGTTTGACCTTGAGAGGTTGGAAATTATTGGGGACTCCTTTTTAAAGTACTGTATATCATTAAAACTATTTCATCAACACACCGATAATGACAGCAAACAGCATACAAATATAAGAACAAATGTAATAATAAATACAAATCTGTATGAAAAGGCATGTGATAAAAACTTCCCTCTCTCTTTAATAGACAAAGAATTTATGGAACGGCATTGGATTCCTCCTTGCTATATTAGAAAATTGGACTCGAAGTGTATTGAAAAGCAATTAGTTAGCAAACACAAAATTACAAAGAAGGAAATAGCTGATGCGGTGGAAGCATTATTTGGAGCGCATCTTATTTACAGCGGCTAACATACTGCTGTTATCTTCATGAATTACATTAGGCTTCAACCTTTTCCTAATGACAATATCGACCTATCGAAAGATATGTTTTTTGAAGTGGCTTGCTGGTATTACTAATCAGAGCATTAATATAATAGAAAAAACAATAAGACAGTTGAAAATTAAAATATATTAATAAACATTTTTTTAAATGTACAATGCATGGACTCTATGGTATTATATAGACTTTCATACCTAGGAAATTCTATGCGAAACCATTTTACCCTTCAATTGAGCATAAGTATTTTAACTCTAGAATTTCGGAATTATAAACGGAAATGTTTAAAAATCACCGTGAATATTTGGTTCCAGAGTTGTGCATAAGGCACCCATTTCCTTCTCCTTGTTTTATAAAAGTTTAATATATGCCGTCTTTACTTCATCTCTCTCTTTCTTTTTTTTTTTTTTTGTCTTTTTCTTTCCGACGATCTTCGAACAAACATTACTACGTTTAGCTTAATAAATATTTCAAAAGAACAGGAATGGCCATATGCCAATATTGGTGGATACATGAAACATAGTTATCCCATGCCTCCTGCTGCAGATATCCAAAAAAGGAACAAGCAAATTGTAATATTTTGTAGAATTACAAATAATCCTACAATGCCCAGTCCCGCCAAGATCTTAGAAGCCATTACTCTCAGCAAGGCAAACGATGAGATTGACCTTGAGAGGTTGGAAATTATTGGGGACTCATTTTTAAAGTACTGTATATCATTAAAACTATTTCATCAACACACCGATATTGACAGCAAACAGCATGCAGATATAAGAACAGATGTAATAATAAATACAAATCTGTACGAAAAGGCATGTGATAAAAACTTAAGCATTAATTGGAGCTCATCTTATTTAACAGACAATATCCTAATATCCAACAGACTGCTGTTATCTTCATGCATTACATGGGGCTTCAACCTTTTTCTAATGACAATATCGACCTATCGAAAGATATGTTTTATGAAGTGGCTTGCTGCTGTTACTAATCAGAGCACTGAAATAATGGTAAAAACAATAGGACAGTTAAAAAACGAAAATCTATTAGTAAATATTGTTTAAAAAGTACAATGCAAGGACTCTATGGCATTACATAGACTTTCATACCTAGGAAATTCTATACTTGAATGCCTTATAACTAGATTATTTCAAGAAGATGACAGATGCCTGAATCCGGCACGAGTAACAATGCTGACAAGTAAAGTTACGAACAATATTTTTTATGCAGTACTATCTTTGAATTATTTGTATAAAACTATGTGTCATTGCGTAATTCGAGATGATAAAACAGAAACTAGAGGATTTTAGAAACTGCGAGTACTTCAGATTTATAAAGGTAAGATTGATAATTAAAACTTTAGGAAAAATTTCGAATAAAAAATATTAACTATGCATATATTTAAGTTGCACTCATTTAGTTATTTTAATAAAAAAATTACATGTATATTTTAAATGATTGTGGCGGGTCGTGTTATTTGCTCAAGTGCCATTCGCAAAAAATATTTGAATTGAATATGTTTGAGTAGTTCATCTAGTCAAATGACAAGAAACGCGAATTAGGACATTTTCTGAAATAATCATTGCATTCACAATCCACAATGTTCAGATTCCCTGAGAGATAGAGATTTCCCTGTGTTTTTTTTTTCATCTGTGTGTTTTATTGCTGTATAATTTTCCGCTGTTGTATAAACTCATTTTCCATGCTGAAAATTTCAGAAAATATCTTTTTCTTTCTTTTTTTAAAGGAAAAGAATAAGAGAAAAACATGTCAAATAGATTTTATTCTATTACAATTTAACAATCATAATTAGTGCAGCACAAAATTTGCAAAACAATATTTTATGATTTCGTATATTGAATTAAAACATAATTATCCAACCAACATACATACAAAATACATAGGAAGTAAGAGGAGCTCCCCAGGATTATTATATATCGTTGAAAACAAAATAATTTTCGCTTTCAGAAATACTTTCTTCAAACCACGGAAATATTCTTTACAGCACTGTCAGGAAGGGCAATTTACCGTTATGAATAACCTCTATTTTAAAAATTACATCTCTCTTTGTGCTGCCATCTGTTGAGTATTACGGGAGTATTTATTATTTGATATACTTAAAGAATATTTTCTGGCTGACCTTGGGCTTGCACTACGGATGTCAGTGCCTTGAGCCAAGTGTTTTATCGGTAAGACCAGTAGGCCTTTGCTAGAATAACAGTTTGAAACGATGATACGGGATTTCTTCAAATGGCGGCTTGGGACTTAAACTATTTGGCGTTTAGAAACCTGGTAATTTTGAAGTTAATTGCGGAGGAATTCCGTTATGAGCTTATCCGGTTGAGGTTTTAAAACTTTAGTATTAATGGAGGATAAAAAAAAAATATTTGTTTATTTTTGTTTATTTATTACGTATTCATTTCTGAAAATAATGTCTCGCAAAAAAAATTGTCAAAATGGCAAGAGCCAACATTTTTAAACAGTTGTTAGTGTCTAAAACTGAATTTCAAATTGTCTAGTTTTATCATCAGCTTCTTTCCTTTTCAGTAGTATCCAAATCCGCTTTTAATTGGAGCAAATATTGAGCAGATAATGAACTATATTGGAAATCTAGAATGTCTAGGAAGAATTTCAGGAAATAATTAAAATAAAATTGGGATTTCTGTTTTTGCATCTTACATGCAAAATAATTGACATAAAGTTCATACTTGGTTACTTTTAAGAGTATGCAAGCTGAATTAATGCCATATCTAAAGGAAATATCTGGAAATCTCTAGAAATTGGAAATTTAGACATTGGAAATCTCTAAAATTTAAATTCATTTTCTTCATTTTTTGTCAAATCGAATTTACATAAACTCTGCTTTTCTGAGTTCGTGTATTTGGGAAATTTCAATTCTGAGCCCCATTAAACGCGGTGCGAAAAATATTCTGGCGTGGCACACGCCAGAATGCACGCGTGCCAAAGTTTCGCCGTCCCTGTTCTAGCGCTTGCAAGGGAAATGTAAATATCTCTTGTAAATCTCTCTCGTTCATCTCACGAAATCCCATTACTCCCCCTCCGTTGTCTGTCTGTCACAGAACCGGTTCTCAAAAACTATGTAACTTACAGTCATGAAATTTTGTGTACTTATAGCTAAATACCTATTATGAAGCTCAAAATCATAAAATTTGAAAAAAAAAATCGCATTATTTTAATGTATATAAATAAAAAACCAAAAATCTAACAGCCTTTTCCTATTAAATTTAAACATTGTTCGTTATAGCAGTTGCCAACAATTAAAAATCCACAATAAATTTTTTCTACATTGAAAATTTTCCACGTGAAAAATAAAAATGAAAAAAAAAATTTTCACCAATTGAAAAAAAGATTAATATGACGTCATATTTGTAATAAAACGGAAATTTTCAAAGATTTCTCAATAATACAAGGAGTCTGAGTACGTGTAAATACAAAAAGCAGCTTAATATGACGTCATTAGAGAATTAAAAAGAAAATTTTTCTGATGTCTAACTTTTTGAAGGTCTCTATACAACATGTTTAATTTTGAAATTGATTTTTTTAATATCGCATTTAGTCCACATGACAGATATTATTATGACAAATTATAATAGTGGGCTTCGCCCGCTATCTGGCGGTTTAGATATTCGAAAAAAAAAAACGAGAAAAATAGACCGGTAAATTTTTACTTTATAAAAAACATGTGTTTTGTTTTTTTTCTTTTTTTTTGGAAAGAAAATGAAATTTATGTGGATTTATTAAAGAAAGGATAAAGCGTCTCTGTTTTATCTCTTTGTTCTCCCAGAATTAGACAACACGTTTTAAAAAATCCTCATTTTCTTTTCAGCTGATGTTTTTTTTTTTTTTTTTTTTTTTTCTTTTAAGAGCAAACACAAGAACAATGTTGTAATAAATATTTAAAATACCAGTAAAAAAGATTAATAAGTATTAGATATAATTAATTTGGTAATTAAAAAACTAAAACTTTAGTAATCCTACTTCTAGTTCAAACCTTATATAGTTCAACTCTTGCACCAAATGTCCATCTTTGACAATACTCGTCTACAAATGGCAGTGCAGTCATTGCCAAAGTGCACAATTTTGAAATTATTCCCCACTGTGTTGTACACTTCCTACAACTGGCACCAAATTTCATTGGAATTAAACTTTGTACTCAGTTTATGGGTTACTGCAGTTTAGACGATACATCCAACCGATGCCAGAGCATTCAGGTTTTTAAAACAAAAATGTATCTTTAAAATATAATTACAGCGACGTGCACAAGTTTGGTACGACTTAAAGAGAGGGTTACTATCTTTAGCCAAAGTATATCATGTTTTGAGGGAATTTCTTTCTTGAACTGCACTGTTAAAAATTTTGTACTTGGTTGAACCAATTTTTGGTGCGCAGTAGCTGCAACCATAGGATGGAGAAATCTCGTACCAACAATTGGAGCTCTGATTCAATTGGAGCTCCAAATAATGGATCGCGATTTCACAATTTTGTGGCTCATACGGCTGCTCGAAAAGTTGGTTCAACCCACCACAAAATTTTCCACAGTGTAATTAATTTAAAGGTTTTTGCACTATATTGATTGAAGTTTAGGCAAGTTCCATGATTTTACTGAATCGGAAATATTTGAATCTTTGCTTCATATGACGGAGAGTATGTGCCATGCACTTTAAACGAACGGTCATTTTTCTCACGATTCAGTCATCTGAAATTATTTTTGGAGTTAAATTAGGAAATACTATTATCTTCTACGGAGCTTACATGGGCAATACGTATCACTTTCAATAATTCATTATTTCTTTTATAAAGCACTAAACGTAAAAACTGTACCCTAAAATATAAACGTTATTTTTCATGTGACCACCATTTTGTCAATTATGAACTTTTTTATAATTCCCTGGGAATATCATAATCTTTTAAAATCTAAGCATGCATCTGATTTCAGATAATTGAGTCTTGATAAAAATGACCGCTCGATTGGAGGTTCACGTCGCATACTTTCCGTCATGTAAAGCAAAATTTAAAATATCCTTGTTGAAGAAAATCTTAGAGCCTGTATAAACTGCAATAAATTAAATGTAATCCCTGCTGAATTGATAACTTTATCCTAGTTCAACAAAAAAAATTCTCTATAAACATATTTGTTTTGGCCAATGCTAGTAAACTTCCCGTTAAAGATAGATGTTAAACTTATGGTGTCACCAATTTTCATTGAATGTGTTATAGAAACATGACAGTTTCAAGTAATTTTTTGACTCAACCACGTATATATGTGATTTCAGCTTTGTTTATATTGGATTATATTCGTACGTTCAATGAAAAGTAAATCACGTTTCATGGTTCAAATCTACTTAAATTAAATGAAAAAAAAAATATTTAAAGTAAAAGACTCGTTATATTTCGGAAAACAACTTTATTTGTCTTTGGAAATGAGAATAAATTTGATATTATTTCAGATCTTATAATTAAAAAAAGATATTAATGTAAATCATTTCAAATTTGTGACAACATTTCTCAATCTGATTTTATGCTATAAAACCATTAACATTAATTTAACTTTGAATTAATTTTTTGAAAGTTTAAAATTTATATTTTATAATAATGGAAATTAATTTATTTTTCTATCCGGAATACATCCAATTTATATCTTTATTCATCATTCTATTTTGAAAATTTTAAACATTTGAATGCAAAATTTTAGTGGTTTCAATATTTCCTTTTTTATGACAAATAACTAAACAACATACACTATTTATTTCCATTTCTTTTTTTCCTTTTTTCTAACAAATAAATGAAAAAAAAAATACATCTTGTTTCTTTTCATTAAATTTGTATCATCCTTTTAAAATAGTGAAATGGATTTTCATTTAAGAACATGCTTTCTATTTTATTGGTAAAGGAAAATTTTTAAACATACTATATACAAAAGAGATAATATTTTCATTCTTGTTTAATTGAAAAGGAACTCTTTTCAATAAAAATAAGGATAAGTAAATAAAAATTATGAAATCAGCTGAAAATGACATTTTGATATGCTTTACAATAAATTTTCTTAAAAGTATTTTTAGAAAACACCCATTTCAATAGCTAATCACCAATAATCAAAAAACATTTTTTATAGTTATGATTTTCACAGAGTAGCTACATTAGTTACATAAAATGCCCAGCAAAATAAGGAACATTTCAAGGAAGGTGATTGAAATATCATAAAATTATTCAAATTTGAGATTGCTGGTTATATTTATGGAAATAATTTTATTTGTCTTTGAAAATAAGAAAGTATAACAAAGCAATTAAAAATGACAATGTGATATTATTTAATATGTTTTAATTTAAAAAATGGCGAAAAGACACTGTATTGCAGATGTGATTCCAGTTAATGACAATACTTCTTAATCTAAATAATGTGTAATAAAGTCTTGAAGAGAGACAATTTTAACTTAGAATTAATCTTTAAAACTTTCAAATTAATTTTTCATATCATTTTATCAACTGCTTATAAAATAGTGAACTGAATGCTCAGTTAAGAATAAATAATTTAGTGGCAAAACAAAATTCAATACATTCCAGCATATAAAAATAGCATTATATTTTTCATACAAAAAAAAAAAACTTTTCGTAGAATTATGTAAATAGCAACAATAAAAATTAATGGCAACTAAAATGTTTTTGCTCTTTACGATAATTTCCTTCAAATAACTTTTAAAAAAAGCATATCAACATTAATTTTTTTTTTTTTGTGTGACTTTGGCAGAATGTCAAATTTAGTTTCAGTTGCTAAGATTCGCATGTAAAATTTGTAACGTTAGCCAAAACAAAAGTCGAAACAACAGCCGAAGTAGTTAAACAAAAGCCGAAACACAATATGTGTCGTATAACGAACACATGACTATAAAAATTAAATACTTAATTAACTATAAAAAATGAAATTATGAAAGAATATAACATGATTAATTTGTAAACACTAATTTAAAATACAGTTAAAATTTAATTAATAAATTGCATTCCATAGTCTGAACGCGTAAGAATGCCTTAATACTTTCAAAAAGCAAACATTGTTTTTGTGGTCCACAGCTAAATAGAAGAAAAAGTAATAATTTAATAAAAAGAAAACTGCCCAGTTAAACTGATTGAGCTCACAGGCTATTCACACTAATTGTATATTATACTCTTATTTCAAAGAATAATGTCCCTCGAAAAATAAAGAAATCGACAATAAATTAAGGGGGGGGGGGGATTAGCCCTCCATTCCTTCCCTTTATACTTAATCAATGAACTCCCAAAACTAATCAATGAAGCGCCTTATCACAATGAACATATATACGAAAATTTGAAGCAAATCGGATACTTCTGCATGAAAAACCCATTTATCTAAATTAAGGGGATTAGCCCCCTGTCCCCCATATATACTTAACCAATGAACCCCCAAAACTAATGAGGGAAGCGCCTTATCACAATGAACCTATAAACAAAATTTGAAGCAAATCGGATAATTCTGCATGAAAGACCCATTTATCTAAATTAAGGGGGGGATTAACCCCACGACCCCCCCTTTATACTTAACCAGTGAATCCCCTAAACTAATCAGAGAAGCGTCTTATTTGAAGCAAATCGGATATTTCTATCAAGAGTTATCGCGTTACGTACATACATACGTACATATAGAACCTGTCAGCTTCCTTTAGCTACAGCAACCTATTAGTTCTCAGGCTTCGATAGCCTGTGTCCTAAAAACTGGTTTTACACGTTAAATTTAGCATTTTTACAGATTTGGCTTCTCTGTGCCTCCTGGTGATATTATTGGGTTGTTCGGAAAATTCCTCCCATTTGGGAAAATCAATTCGTACCGGAAAATTCTGCCCGTCAATTATTAGACATTAGATATCTGAATGAATGTCTAATAACTAAACAATAGAATTTTTCCGGTACGTAACTTTCCCAAACGGAAAGAACTTTCCGAACAACCCAATAATTTCAACTAACTTTAAATTTACTGAGTTTTTGAACTACTTTATAAACATATCATCAGTTATATAATATTTATATTTAGCATAGTTGGTCAATTACTGAATTTAAAATATAGGGTATCCTTTTTGGAATTATCTGCACATTACTGTTTAAGGAATAACGAGTTTTAAAATGTGTTTAATAATGTTTTGTAGAAGTAAGTGTTTAAAATAAAATTTGATAACTTTGCGAAAAATGAATTTTAATTAGTGAGTTTTTGTCTACTTTGTTGTAAGGGACTTTTAAAAATTGATCATATCGTAACTTATCCTTAGAAACTTTTAGTGATCTTAAAAATTAACTGGGGGTGTAAAATTTTGGATAATATTGTGATTAAATTTCCAAACTAATGTTATTTTTACTCGTAAAATATTAACGATGATGTGATGCATGCACGAATATGCACTAATGTGCATTTATATACAAGAGTTTTATTTTCTGCTCCATGTTTATAAAAAAAATCTTATTTAATTATCATACGTCATTAAAATTATATTATGTCCTTGCAAATATGAAACAGTTGATTTTTTTTTCTGAAATTAGACTTATAAATCAGACCATATATCTACCGAATTTTGTCTTAATTTCGAAAACCAGACATTTATTTTTAGAACTTAATACAATTACTTAAAAAAAGATAATGTTATTTTTTTAGAGTTAGTATTATCAATCCGTTTATTAATTTACTTTATAACACTTAAATATAAATTTATTTCGCGTAAAATTTTAACACCAAATGTAAACAACTGTTGTTAATTTTTGAATAAATTTTTGTATTGTGTTTGTGAAATTTATTCGTTATACGCGATTTTTTTTCTTATTCAATATGTTTCTATTTGCAGGGAATTTAAGAAAGTTCGAAATTATTCTATATTTTCACTTAACCGGGATACTATTATTCTTTTTCTACTGCATTTATTTACACAAATACTCCCAGTAAGTAATGATACTGTTTTTTTTGTTGTTGTTTTTTTGCACAAATATGTGTATGCAAGCGCTAAACCAGATTATAGAGTAGACCACTAGAGTGCAATCTACGCATCGTGCGAGTTTGAGGTCTGCACGAGCTGGAATTTCCAGGCCGACCTGTTTTCAAATATGAAAATTTGGGTCAGGGGAATATCTGGCCAGTACAAAAACTTTATTGGTTTAGACCGCTCTGTATAAAAGCTAAAAATTGCACCCGGGCCGGGCCCTACTCAATTTCTACAAAACATGACGGTACTTCTGAAGCAACATTGTCCTACAATTAAAATAGTTCAAAAAGCACGTTTCTTTATACATGGATTTCATTATCAGATTATGTGTCCGCAATTCATACAATACGGAATAACAATACTATTAATGAGAATTTATACAATTACATATGCAAATACTTATTAAAAAATTGACTTAGACAATGACATTCAAATAATGATTCAATAAGATAATCAGTGTAGTTTAAATTCAAAGAAAAAAATTGTAAATGAAAATTACAATTTAAAAGCTCCACAAAGTAAAAAGGTAAATTTTCAAAATTCTTTTTCTGTAATTTATTAAACTAAATAAGTTTCTAAAGATTTCTTTAAAGAAATGTACAACATTAATTCGCTAACAGGCTAATCGTTAATACGCTAATAGTTCGCTAATACGCTAATCGCTTGTGAGCGTAGGAGTCAGGTCGGCGGGTTCGACTCCCGCCAGTTCCATTGCACACACTTTGTGGAGCTCCCGGATGTAACTCTCTGGTATTGTAAATTTCCTTGTGGCTATCTCGTCCCTGTATATTGACGATGACTTATAAGCGGGCACTTGATGTCAAGCACACAAGTCAGATGTATGTTCTCAATAAACAAACAAACAAACAAAACTGGTTCAGTAAGTGGTAAAAAAAATGACAGCTTGGACATTTGACATTTTATTAATATACATCTGACCTGTGTGCTTGGCGTCAAGCGCCCGCTTATAAGTCATCGTCAATATAAACAGGGACGAGTTAGCACACACAAGGAAAAATTTACAACACACAGAAATACAGCCGGAGATCCACAAAGAGTGTGCAACGGAGGCAGCGGGATTCGAACCCGCTCCCACCTACACTCGCAAGCGATTAGCAGTGTACAGCTTGGCAGGCTGGCGTTCTTCGATCAGTTCGAGATTTTTCTCGGCTGAGAGAGACGCCAGCCTAGTTTGTGAATGTGTTTGGAAGCTACTTTTACAGTGAGTGTTTTCACTTCTTCGTCGTCAAAATTTAAATAATGTGTTTCTTATAAACTAAGTGAGTCTTCATCTAAATTTTCTGCAAATCCGTGTCATCGAAAAAGTGTCAAGAATGTGTTGATTCATCAACGTGTAATATCATCAAAATAATAATTGTGGTAAAACAAATTTCTTCTTTTGGAAAAGTGAAATATGATCATAAGTTAAAACAGAAAAAATCACGAAATGAGTGAAGTAATAATCATTTTGATTAACATTCGTAATTAATCGATGTTTTATGATTAAAGTAATGAGTGTGAAATTCATCGCTAAAGAGCATGGAGTGTGAAACATGTAAAAATTCATTTTTTTTATCTTTTAGTATTTTGGTAGTATGCATACTTTATATCAAATATAATTAATTTATCTTAAAAAATATGTGCATTGATTTTATATAATATTTTTCATCTATTAAATAAATTAATCAAGAGTATTTCTGAGCATTTTATTATTTCTCATTTACCTTGCATAGAGCATTTTTCTATGTATATTTTTTTCAGCAAAAGTAATTCCTATACTCAGGAAAGTAATTGTGTTAGTTTTTGCGGCCAACTATATTAATGTACTAACTCTAGACAGCAAAGGCATTTTTTTAACATTTCCCCCCTTTTTAATCTTTAATCCTTTTCCCCCTTTCAATACAATCTGTGACTGTACCATTTTGCATCACAGTTTGTATCAGGAATGCTCGCATATTATTCGATTAGATTTAAAGTTAATTGAGTAAATAAAATAGTATCTAAAACGGGATTCCCAATGGGTTTTGACTAGTCTTAGCAATTTGGATAACTAACAAAAAATTTCACGAAAAGTAATATTAGCAATGGATTCTTCGTAAACCAATTTGGCAGATTCTAAAACCTGTATACAAACTGCCTAACGTACATATGTTCCAATTTTTTTGTAATTATTTCTGGAGCATTTATTCACCAGATTTCAACTACTATAGAAACTAATAAAACAAATGTATTCTAGATATTTTGCAAATCTATCTAGCCTGATTTATCTCTAAATAGTGTTATGACACAAAACCCGAGTTAACTCGGGATTCGAAAAAGCATTTAATGAGTTAAATAATAATAATAATAATAATAATAATTTTGCACATATGAACACGTTCTGTAAATAAAAACAAGCAAAAAGGAACAAAAATCAAATCTCGCAATTTTTACAATTACAACTCTCCAAATGAAGCATCTGGGCTTGGCGCACTAAATGTGCGAAATGAAGCATCTTGTAGTGATTTGGCTCAATGGCTATCGGCATATAGTTAGAGATATTTGGAGGTAAAGTTATTGATCTGTTCTATATTCTCTCAGAATTATAGGCGACTTGCGGTATCTGCTGGTCACATTTGAACCTAAAACTAAGTTTGTTACCGCACCAAATAAATCATTGTCTATAGAGAAAGAATACGTCTCAAAATCAGTTGAACGGTAAAATGGACTTTAGCTATTCTGGTTCTCAACTCCACGTATATTGAGTTAAAAACTGCTCTCTCAATTCAAGATTAAAAAATATTTTACGTTTTAAATGCGATTTTATATCTTCATATATTTATCTATGTTATAAGATTAAATAAAAAAGTTTAAGGTACAAACAGAAAGAATAAAATAATAAAAATTCATTTTTTTATTTTTAAATGTTTATATTAGAACTAGGTGCACCCTTCAAAATTCGACGGAGAAGATATTTCAGAAAAATAAATGTTACAGTTAAAGCTTACAAAGAAAAGAAAATTATAATTAGAAAAAATATTGATTTCATTAAATTCTATGTATTAAGAATGAAATCACGTTTATAATTCCATTAAATATTAGTGTTTTTCGATACTTTGAAGTTATCCAGGCACAAATCTCGCCAATAAAATTTTATTTTTGGACTATAGCAGCTTTTATTTTCGGCGTGAGTAAATTAGAAACAATGCTTTGATGCTGAAATAAAATGTTTTGAATTATGGCATTATCTCTTCTTATTTTATATTTATTTATTTATTTTGTATTTGAAATAAAATGAATGAAAATCGTGTATTTTAAGTGTGTGTAATGTGTGTATTTTAAATGAAAGTTATGTATTTTAAGTGTGTGTAATGTTTCTATTTTAAATGAAAGTTATGTATTTTAAATGATATGAGTGAAGAGTTTATATTTTTAAATGAAATGAATGCAATACGAATGATGAAAATGAGAACAATATTTGGCGATATATTTCCTGCAATCATTTGATATAAAAATAGTATTTTTTCTTACACTTTGTACATCATCGAATAGGGAGGAAAATAAATAAAACTTGTTTTCGAATAAAACATGTTGGAAAATTGTAGCCCAATTGAGGGACTTTTTATAGCTTTTTAAATAATTTTCAAGCATGATCTATATATTTAATTTTTTTAATGCCATCTCCACAATGAACATTTGGTTGCTACAATAATGATAAAAATCTTGTAGTAGATGAGTTGCCACAATTGGCAATTGATTGTCTAAAACAATGTTAATGACCCTAGAAGAATATATATATGTTGCGGTCAATATGATTAATCCAATCATTATTAATAATGACCGGATTAATCATATTGAGCATAACATATATATATATATATATTAATATGACGTAATTTTCTTTCCCAGAAGTATTCCGCCTTTCTGCTATTAAAACTCTTTATAGGAGTTTCTTGTTGAATACTTTTTAAAAATGATGTAACTTTCGCGGGTGAAAATATTAGTTTATTTGAAGTTTCGAGCTATCAATCTACACTGAATATATTATTTCAGAGCTGATGTAATTGAAAATTTTTGGAAATGATGTCATTTTTATGCTATTAAAAGAAAATATTACCGTTTTAGTAATTAATATAGATGAATCAATTTAAGAATAAAAAGTGACGTGATTGCAATTTTAGGTGCATGAAGCTCTTTGACGTCTTAAGCACACACTACTCAAATGTAAAATAGTTTTATTTCTATCATTTGGAAAAAATGGCATCAAGAAAGGTAAATAAACTCTATTATTTCTCTTTTAACTGCAACAATGGAAGTAATCCAATTGCCACCATTTTGAAGAAATTTCATAAAAAACATTTATAAAATTAAAATATAAAAAAGGGAATATTTTAAAAAATAGCTTTTGCGTGGACATCTACAAATTGAACATCTATTATAATAAAAAATAATAATGTATAGCAAAATTGCTTCAGTAGAAGGCTCAGGGCAGATAATCTCTTTATTCAGTCGTTTAATCGATCGTTTTATAAATTCATTTCATTAGGGTTTTATATATATAGGGTAGATATATTAATAATGAATAATGATATAATAAAAAAAGGTAAAAAACATCGATTTTTTGTATACTTCATACCCACATAGCACAGATTCGTCCAATTTTGGTTTAAAGTACGTAATTTAGACTTATGGACGTGTCCAATTTTCGTCCAAAAGTAGTCTGTACTTCATCTAAATCTCATCGATTTACGTTCAAATGTCAACCACCACCTTTTACGTAATAAGTACGTCTTTTAGACGAGAAAATGAACGTAAAATGAACATAAAGTGGACATAATACGGACGTCCAAAATTTGTCCATATTACGTCCATTTTATGTTCATTTTCTCGTCTAAAAAACGTACTTATTACGTAAAAGGTGGTGACATTTGAACGTAAATCGATGAGATTTAGATGAAGTACAGACTACTTTTGGACGAAAATTGGACACGTCCATAAGTCCAAATTACGTACTTTAAACCAAAATTGGACGAATCTGTGTTATGTGGGTTTGTTATCTTCCTATAGGGAAGGATAAAAATTAATAAAAAATAAAAACTTTTTCAGTCAAATTTATTGTGCTTTTAATATTTTAAAAGTATGTATATATTCAAAATATTAAAAGCATATAAATATTTTTAAATATTATTGCTAATAAAACTTATTTAACTTTACTTTTAATTCTGTAAGACCTTTAAAGAAACTATTTTAGTTAGTGTCCTTCACCTGAACACAATTTTTTTTTAATTAATTTTATTTATTGCTATAAAAGAAAATGACACAAGCTTTAATATATAAAATTTAGACTTTAAAAGATGTATCAAAATTTGCGTGACTTTAAAAGGTTCGTTTAAAAATTCAAGTAAAATTATTTTTGTTTTCTCTTCTAAAGTGTATTTACACATTCAAACAATATTTTTAATTTTTCAATACACAGTTAAATATATCATGCCTTTACTGAACTTATATTATGTATCAAAATATATTTATTTCAATAAATTAATCTTTTCCATCAAAATGATTTATCTTTTGCTATCCACAATCGTAGGATTTATGTATATGTTTACTTTGTGTCATTTTATTAAAACTAAGCGAATGTATTCAAATTGACAGAATGATTTCATATTGGGTAACAATAACTTTTTATGATAAATATAAGAAATGGAAATTATAAGATACCTTCTGGCTTTTATCCATTCTCGATTACTACAAATCTATGCACTTCAGCTGTTCACATTTTTATTTTACTATCCACTTAAAAAAAAAAAAAAAATCTGTTTTTGGTTTTGTTCTCACATTATTTTGTTCTCTTACCATCTTGACATTGTCACAATATTCTCATTAGTAATGATGCTGGTATGATTTTTAACCAGCACTATTTTTAAATGAAAATTTTCGCCTTATTTAATTGCAGATATTTGAGATTAAGTATCGCAAAGATTTTCATTAGGAATTAGAGGTGGCCCAGTTGTAAAAATTTATTATATTCATTTATTAGCAGACAATATTGCCCTTTGCAATGGCTTGCATTTGGCGAATCCTTTTTTCCCCCATTTAAATTGTCAGTAAAATCATTGCTTAAAAACTATTGCACTTTTCTTTTTCACTAAAATAGCTTCTTTCGATGGCAATATCATATTTTTTCCTTTAAGTATGGTTATACTTAATAAATCAATGACAAAATGTATCAAAGAATTGGGAGTACTTTCCGTCTATGGGTGGTAATTGCTGAAATCTGGTTTTCAAATGTTTTATGCATTTTCTAAAATAATTACTTAGGTATTTTATTGGCCTTATTAAATAGCGAAGTTTTGTAAAAGTATTCCGAAAGTGTTTCATAATCTATGCTTGACGCATGATTTTTCTTTTTTGTATACTTTTTGCTGTATTGTACTCTACTCATGATTAGAAAAAAGTTACCCAAATGCAACATTTTTGTATCTAAATATCTTAAATTACATCAAATTTATTCTTTTAGTGTGAAAATTTCCAGTTAGATCTGATGATATGATCTATCACAGCAGTTTTTAATTTTTTATTTACCATAGACCCTTTTTCACAGATTTCCGGATTTAAGACTGGATATACTGATTCTTTAGAAGAGGTTTCTCTAACCTTTCAGTAAGCAGGAGTGCACTTCAGAGGATGGCCAAGTGGAGGACAACATTATTTACCTGACTCAAAACATGCAACAATATTATCTTACTGTAGTACTGGAATTGGTACACAAATGTCTTATATGATGCACATACATCAGGCCTCTAGGATTCAACAGCTCCGTGTAAAAATAATTTAGACAAAAATAAAAATAAGTCATACAAAATATAAATCATAGTAAATTGAGAATTATATTTTTCTGAGAGAGAGCCTTACACAGAACCCTGATTTAACGAATAAAAATTCTGGTCCTGATGAATTCATTAAATCAGGGTCTGACTGTATAAGCAAATTAATTGTATTACATTTTTTGACAAAATTCTTAGCGCAGTAAAACATATGAAAATAGAAAATGTCTCTAACGGAATTCTGTATTAAACGAAAAAATTCCATGGTCCCAATGAGATAAACACCGAACAAATGTACCTGTGAAGACAGAAATCTCTCTAAAAAATAATTTTATCCTGATTCCATGTTCACAGGTTTTACTGTATTGCCTTTTATTTTACTCACTAGATTAGTCACAGATTTCAGAAAATGAAAGTTTTTATATTGAACACAGGACCTTCATGGATCCCCTGAAGAACCCTGTGGACCACAGCTTAGGAACCGCTGATGTACCATACTGCTATATTTTCTGCTGAAAATTGAAGTCAGTCTTAATCTTTTTTTTCCATCTCAAAAACTTCTTTTTTGCTTTTCGTTGAAAAAATTCCTGATTTATTCACTGTTAATAATTAAATTTGTAGATTCCAGAATACCAAATATATACAAATAGTAATTGGATACTTATTGTTTTTTTATTTATTAAACAATTATGTTTAAATTATTAAACTATTTGCATTAGATGAATCACCCCCCCCCCCCCATTTAAATTGTCAGTAAAATCATTGCTTTTAAACTATTGCACTTTTCTTTTTCACTAAAATAGCTTTTTTCGAAGGCAAAACCATATTTTTTCCTTTAAGTATGGCTATACTTAAGAATAACAATGACTAAATATATTGAAGAAAAAGAAATTTTAGTTTTTCAAATATTGCTAACTCATGGAGGCAAATGAGATATTTCCTGCCAACTTTTGTGTATTGTGCATAAAATTTTATGTATTGAAATTTGTAGGAAAGTATGCAAGAAATGTATTTTACATGTGGTAACTTTTTCATTCTGACACCTCATTCCCTAATATTCTTAAATACATTCCTTGAGTACAAGATTGTACTTTCATTACACATGCTTGGATAAAAAAATCCGTAAGTTCAATTTCATCTACTTTTGCCATTATTAAATTTCTTTAGCATCTTTGATTTTTAATTATACATAAAAAAAAATTATTAAATAATTTTTTAATTGCACAGCAAATTAAATAAATATATATATATTAATCATTTTAATTATTTATTTTGTTAATTTATGAAAAATATAATGGCTTAAGGGTTTACAAGTAATGTAGATAGTTAAAGGTCATGATTGTTAAAATAATTTACTCTTTGAATAATCTATTTTAAAATATATTTTATAATTTTATTAATATAATAATTAATGAATTTTAAAAAGATTCAATGGGTAAAATTATTCAGTCTACATCATTGTTTAAAAAAATATATACAATAAAAATTAGCAAACAAAAAATGCTTTATTTATTTATTTTATATTATCCAATCGACCTTTTGCATGCCACAACTAATTTGTGATAACTTTTTCGATTTGACACTCTGATGTTTCATCCCACTTTGCATGAGTCTTAACAGCACTTATGGGAAAAAAAACATATTTAGTTAATACATAAATAGAACACATATGAAAGAAAAGTATTTACTAATACGTATATGAATTTTACTATTTCAGCATTAATTCGATTCCATGGCTTCAATTGGAGATTTTACAAATTTAACTTCCCGAATAACGAAATTAAAAGGCGAAAACACATGGGTGCAAGAAGCCTATTCAAGCCAAAACTGAAAACTTTCCGAATATTATGAATAACCAAATGAAAATAGGCTAGAAGATTTGTATGTCTTGCATTATGGCTAAAAATTGATATCTAACAATAAATGAAAGCGATTAAAAGTTCTTGACAGTAAAATTGGTATTATTTAAGACATACTTGGGAGAAAAAAAGTATCAAAGTTTTACAATATCGACTTCACTTCTAGTTCCAGAGAGCAGAAGAATTCAAAGAAAAAGATTGACATACAAGATTTTTCTCTCATTACAGATGTATGAATTAAAAAAAAGTTCAATTTCGTCCACTTAACATGAAAGCAAGTACTTTATTTACAACTTATTTAAATCAGAAAAAAAAAATCTTGTATATTTAATCATATACTATGAAATTAAATTAAAAAAAAAATCTATTCAGCTATTTGATGTCATCTATTAATATAAAAAATAAATGTGTTTTGCATAATCATTTATAAATTATATAATTTTTTCATTGTACAATGAGTTTTATATAAAAAAACATTTTAATTATTTTGTTAAATTATGCAAACTAAGCCATGGCTTAAGGCCTAAGGCAGATTTTTAAAAATATTATCCTTTAAATAATCTAATAAAAATATATATTTAATACTTTCATTAATATAAAAAATAAAGCATTTTTAAAAGAATCAATCTATAAAATCATTCAGCACTTGCCATTGTTTGAAGAAAAATATGCAATAAAAATTGGCAAACAAAAACAGCTTTTAAATCCCCCCCCCCCCCCCCAATCAGTCTTTTGCATGCCACAACCAATTTGCAATAACTTTTTTCAATTTGGCAATCTGACGTTTCATTTGTCAAAATATGAGACTCAACAGCATCTATGAAGAGAAAAAAAAAGTAGCAATAAAATACATGTTTAGTTAATATTACAGAAATAGAAGACTTTATAAATAATAAAAAATATCTACTTATATGGATATGAAATTTTACTATTTCAGCATTTGGGTTTTACCACCACTTTGAAAAGGTGAATTCGGGTTCTGCAACTTAAAGGTGAAAATTTCACATTGTCAACTACATTAATTTTGCAATTTTAGTTTCCTTAATATTGAAATTAAAATGAAAAAAGAAATAGAAATTTTACTAAGTATTTCAGTATTATTTTAGAACAAAAAATTAGAAAAATATATATATAAATTTATATATACAATTTAATGTTACTTTGACTTCTGCATATTCTGAAAAAATGTGAGGAAATTTTACAATTTTGACCTTACTACTTCTGTTCCCACAGACCAGAAAATAGGGAGAAAAAAAAGACATTATCTGAGTTACTGAGAATTGAAAAACTAGCATTAATTTACAAATTTTGGCATTATACTAGGCTATTACAAAAAAAAAAAAAAAAAAAAAAAGGTTATGTCTAAATTTTAGATTAAGTTGATTTGAATATAATATAATATTCTAGACCACCCTATTGAAAATTTCAGTTTGAAAAACTACCAATTTCTTATGCTTCAAATCAAAATAATTCTAGAAAAATCATGAATATATATTAAGGTTTTATTTTCAATAAAAATCATATTAATATTGTTTATAGCTTTCTTTTAAACAGTTGTTTTATCTTATTTATCTACTATCTTTAACCCCTTAATCGTCGCGCCTGATAAGTGTAAGCTACTTTTTAAAAATGCAGATTGCTTGATTACCACCAGTTTTTGTTAAGTAGAAATATTCGCCTTATTTAATAGGCAGATATAATAATGCGATAATAAAGCCAATTATATTATTTTCCAAAATTGGTGGGAATCAAACAATCTGAATAAAACAGGCGTAGCCTACGCTGCCCGTGAATGTCTCCACGACAATTAAGGGGTTAGTTACTAAAAGAAGAAAAATATGATGATGAAAAATTTTACTTTTAGAATCTCAAAACAACCAATCAGGATATCATTCTGAGCTAAACATGTTCTCTGCAGGCTGTAAATAATCAATCCAGTGCTGTTGTCTATTAAAATAGAAGAGAAGCTTAAAATTTTTTTATATAAATAAAATATTATATTAGGGGATGGTCCACTGTACCCATAGGTCCAGTGCGTACCAGTCTCTCCTACATTCAAACAATATACATTATTTATGTGTAATATATACTTCATAGATATTTTATCCACATGTCATACATATATATACTACATATATGACTATAAATTGGCAATAGAACAATAAAATGTCATTACATCATATACGACTATAATATGTGATATATCTTGGTTATTTACCTTCGAAGGCTGCTATAACAAGAAAGCATCTAAAAATTAAATAGATGAGACTGATAATCACCACATTCCCCACAAAAGAAAATCATCTTGTACTTTTTAATGTATATATATAAAACATTTTTCATAAATTATTCTTAATACATAACTAGCGAATTTTGCCTGCTAGTCAGCGGAGCTGCTAATTACATTGAGAGCTTCAATTACAAAAAATTTCCTTCCAAATGAATTTGAAATCAAATGAATATTTTGCAAAATGACCAATAAGCAGGTAAAGCCCATTTCAAAATTCAAATTCTGTATTACACTAAACTATTCACCATAAAATTTTTCAACAATTATCTGTATTGGAAAAAAATTAGCACTCGCTAATCAGTGAGTAATACTTCAAATTTGGCAATTGACTTTATTGTCACCACAGGCCAAACTTAACAGTCACACTCACCAACAGAGATGATTGAATGGAAAAAAGATTTTTTTCCACTGTCGCTCGACGCATTTCAAAACCATTTGGTGAACTTCGTGATTTTTTTTCCAAAATAATTTGACGAATTAAGAGTTTTTTCGCGAAGCTATTTGATGATATTCTCAATTTTTTTACCTGAGACCATTTGACGATATTTGCAATTTTTTTACCTGGGACCATTTGACGATATTCTCAATTTTTTTACCTGGGACCATTTGACGATATTCTTAATTTTTTTACCTGAGACCATTTGATGATATTCGCATTTTTTTCCCTGAGACTATTTGATGAATTTCGCGATTTTTCCACTATCGATTGACGAATTTTGTGATTTGTTGACTGTTGATTAATGAATTTCATGTTTTTCCCATCAATGTTCAACAAATTGCACACTTTCTTTCCGCTGATGTTCAACGAATTGCGTACTGTTTTCCGCTGTCGTTCAACGAATTTTGCAATTCTGTTCCTCAATTGTTTGATGAGTTTTGCGATTCCCCCCCCCCCAATATTATTTCCTGAATTTCGCAATTTTTTCCCCGAGACTATTTGACGAATTTTTTCAATCAAGTATATGTAAGTTTGTTACTGGCCAGTGCTTAAAAAAATCCATGTACTGGCCAGTGACCAGTGAGTAAAGAAGTTAATTTTTACCTATAATTAACTGTAATATTAATACTTTTACAATTTGCGGGCATAGCCTGCCCCCCTGCCCAAAATTTATTTTGTGATATTTAGATATTAGGTTGCAACTCCAAAAGACAAGATGGGAAAGCATGTCAATTTACCGATTTTTTTAAAATCATGCCAACCATTGGCAGAATGTAAATTTTCACTGAATATAAGACAAGATGTTATAAGATATACATAAAAAATTCTTTAAACTGAGTTGTAAATAATAAATAAAATAAAATAAGAATGTTTTTCACTCATTACATTTGAAATATGAAAAGAAAAAACCTTTAATAAGAAATAACAGGTACTTTTCTCCATTATCCCATCAACCACTTTCCATAAAAACTATTGCCAAGCTATAACACTAATGCCAATAAACAAATAAAAGAATGTTGTCCTTAGAATCTAAAAAAAAAAGAAAAAAGAAGAAGCCCGTTTGAATAAAGTATCAACTTTGGCTAAGCTATCATATTCACTTGCGGTCTGTCATCTTGTTTTTTAAAATCAAAATGTATTAAACTTTTATCATTATATATAAATAAATGAGTCAATAAAATTAAATAATGTGTTTCTAATAAGTAAATATCACGATCATGCATTTTTGGTGTTAAATCCCATAGTTTGGTGAGTTCTTTTTATCAAAAGTGAACATCGGGATAATGGAGAAGTACCAAATACAGTAGAAGACCACGAATCCGCAGAGCTTGGTTCTGAGTGTTTTGCATATTTGAGACTTTTTGTGGATTACAGATCATGTCTATTTAATCTTTGTTTACATTATTTAAACTTATTACTTCGGTCGAGTTTAGATTGTTAATGCTGAAAAATAAACAAAAACACACAAATAAAGTAAAAACTATTAAAAAAATAATTTATCTATATTTATGTGTTTTAAATCTATCATCAATAGTTGTTGGTATTAAAACATTTGATTTATGTTTTTATACTGTATCTACTGAATCACAAAAGTTTGTTTTTTAGTAATTTCGATATCCTTGCACTGTTAAAAATATGCAGCAAACTGTTCAGTCATTTGACCGTTTTTGTTGAAAACGGTTACATAACCGTAATTTAACTATATTCTGACCGTATTATTGCTCATTTTATGTTCAGAATATAGTCAAATTACGGTTATGTAACCGTTTTCTACAAAAACGGTCAAATGACTGGACAGTTTGCTGCAAATTTTTAACAGTGTGGCAAACTATTGTAAAAAATATATGTGTAAGACAAATACATTTTTAAACGGATTTTTTTTTTACATATAAATGGTTAATTAATTAAAATACTTTTATATACATATAATCATTTTAAACTATAAAAAACAGTATTAAATGAAAGGTGATAATATATATCAGAAGTAAAATTAAAGTTGGAGAGAAAAAAATAATCTTATTGATAAATATTGGTTTTAAGAATTAAATTTCTTTGTTTACATTCTCATATGCTGTGCAGATTACAGACATTTGCGAATTAGAGGTACTCTACTGTAATACCATAAACTAAAAACATTTTACATTTCAACATCAGACCACAGTTTCTAATTTACACATGCAAAAGTCTTTTTATTATAGATATGTATGTGTGTGTGTATATATATAGCCAGAGTTTCCCCCAGACAGTTTCAGAAGGGTGCTGCACCCTGCCTGCCCTTTGGTTTACAAAATGGCACCCTTCTTGCCCCTCAGTAAAAAAAGTGTACTTTCTCCTTTTTGCATTCATAGTAAAAATTAACTCAATGTTGTCTTGAAAAGAGTGCTCAGGCTTTTAACTATTAAAAGTGTCTTTAAAAACCAAAATAATACCTTTAAAAGTAAAAAAACTGCCCTCTAGAATTCAAAAAGTGCCCTATTCTCACCAGCAGCACCCTGTCCTTTTTTTAAACTGGAGGAAACTCTGATATAGTATATATATATATTTATTTTTTACTTGTTCAGCCATTGTAAGAATGTCCGAAACTTTCATTACAATTAAGCATATTCGAATTTTGTTCATATAATCAACATTTAGTTGTTAGAATACCACATGAAGAATGACAAGAAATGCTTGCAATGTCAACGATAGCATCTCAAACAATATTTGACGATTTATCGCCTGTGCTAGCTTATACTCAACAAAATTAATGGAGTACTATTATGTTAGCGGCGCACAGGTAATAGATCACCAAATAATATTCCTATCATTAATATTGTATTCATTACCTTTGAAATATAAACCTTTCACTAGTTTCATTTAAAATACACAACTTTAATTTAAAACACATTCTTTTAAAATACACGACTTTCACTCATTTCATTTAAAATACAATGTAATAAGAATAATAATATCATAAACCGAAACATTTTATTTTAATTCGTAACCGTCATTTCTAATTTACTTATGTGAAAAATAAAAGTTGCTACTGGTAAATGAAAAAAATATATTGTTAGTATAATTTGTGCCCAGCTAACATAAAAGTATCAAATTATTCACTCTTTATGCAAGCAGAAAATTAATATATATATTGCAAAACCTATAACCATACAAGATAACATTTTATTTAATAACATTTATAGATTTTAAAAGAAAGTTTACCCTATTCAATGTTCGATCCTGCTTGAAATATTTGAGTCCATCCTTTAACCAATTATCTTGTATATGACATTCTTGCGAAGGGTCTTAGATGGCAATCACTTTCTTGAACACATAACTACTCATCTAAAATCCTCTGGCAGCAAAAACAACTGAAGCAAGATTGACATCTATTCACAAGCCAAACGATTTTCTAAACACAAGAAGCTTGTAACTGTTATTTGAAAAAGAAAGAAAAAGAAAATTAGTGAATCCAGCAACCTTGTTCTAAAGCAAAATGCATGAATTTTGCAAATGTTGTGATCACTTTAACTCATGTATGTACAGTTTACTCTTATAACAAAACAATAAATAAATAATAAATGAAGTTGCTTATTCCCCATTTTTCCTTCCCTGGTCGCGAACCACATTGATCGAGTATCTCATTCAAGAAACGAATTGATGTTCGATCTTGAATGTTTAAAGGAATAATCAACAACCAATGTACACTGTGTACTGTAAAATAATGTATAAGCTATTCAGTAATATAAAAATCTCTAGCAACTAAGAAGTACAGATGTCACCACTCACTTTTGTTTATAGATAAAATTTTATGCAACTCAGTTTATGAATGTAATACTCTTTAGAAGAGGTTAGTTATAAAAATACTGAAATAAATTATCTGTGATAAAAAATGCATATCAGTGCAATAACAGTATGTTTGTTTAATTACCAATACTGATATCTAACTAAAAATAATAAAATATATTCATCGAAAATATATTACAAGATTTTGTTATTGAAAAGTAAACAACTGCTTTTCTTGATTTGATTTTTTTTCTGTTTATTATGATTTCTAAAATCATTTAAAGTACTATTAATTTAGACAGAGGCACGAAATACATTCTATATTCTTAAATCATATAAAAACAATACAGCTTTACAAGATATACAGTAATCCCTTGTTATATCGCACATTCAGCTATTTTGCTCTTTTTCAGTTATCTCCCGATAAATTTAGTTTCTCGAAAAAGCATGTACAACTTTTGGGAACAGATGTGTTATACTCACGCACCAATGTTTGGTGACTTTTCGGTTTTCAAGCCTGCGCCAAACTAATAACTTAATACAATAGCTAGGTTGCCATTAAAGGAAAAAATCCCTTAAATTTGGTGACTTTTTTCCTTTTTATAACAAAAAAAAACTGTGCATGAGTGTATGACATCATAGCCAACTTTTGAAACGTCGAAATCTAAGCAAGTAACTGAAATGCAATTAGTTCATTTTTGTACTTTAATTTCCAGTCGCAAGCAGATAATCAAACAAAATGAAAAAATAAACAACTCTGGATTTTTATTATCAAAAAATACTATAAAATGTAAGTAAATATGTATACTGCATATGTATGTTTTTGTATTTTTTCAATGTTTTACCATCCCTTTTTTGTTGAACTCGTAGCTTGTTTAAACAAGTATTATATCGAAAACCTCATAGCTAAATTTAGAGCTGTTTATTTTTTATTGATAAACATTCTTCTCGCCCCCCCCCCCCAGTATATCATGTTTTTTTCGTATCTCCCAAGTAGCACAATATATTGAAGGGTTACTGTATTATGTAAAACTGTAGTAATAAGTAGCATTAACCATGAATAATTTTTATGATTTTTGTGTTTTAAAGAACAATACAACTTTATTTTTAATTGGATTAAAGGCTTATAATATAGTATTTCTACTTAATTACTACTTAGTGTACATAAGAGTAGAAACTAATTAAAAAATTTTGTTATTGAAATGTAAACAAAAAAAACAGCCTGTTTTTCCGATTTGATTTTTCTTTCGTTTACCTATGGTTTCTAAAATCATATAAATTATTATTAATTTAATTTCGAGGCATGAAACATCATATATTTTCTTAAATCATAAAAAAAATGCTTCTTAACTAAACATTGCATAAATCTGCGGTAATAAAAGCATTTTTACAAGACTAGATTTGTTTTTAACTGACAATCTTCTGGATTTTTGTCTTTTAAAAAACATTAAAACTTTCTTTTTAATTGGATTAAAGATATAATACTTCATAACATAACATTTTTATTCATTATACACAACAATACAAAATATATTACAAAATTTCCTTATTCAAAAGTAAACAAACTTCTATTTCTCTACCACTTACGTATGACTTGTAAAATCACATAAATTATTATTAATAAGTATAAATAAGTAAGAAAAAAGAGTCGTTACAGAAATGTTTTATGTAAAGTACACACATCACGACGATAAATCTAGAAAACAAAACATAATATTTACTTACCAACTTTCGTCCCGCCGATTTTCATGAAGATCAACAAAACAATCCTGCAAAGTGATTGATTAGCTGAAGTGGAGCTGAGCTAAACGCAATATATTTAAAAATGGAGATGGCTTTACTACTAGTTTAAATAAGTTTATAGAATAAATAAAAATAAATTCTAGAAGTCTGCTAGGTTTAGCAGTTGAAAAGTTCGCAGTCATAAAAAATGGTGACTGAGAGGTTCAATTTTCATCCAGTTTGACGAAAATTGGATTAGTACCGTTTTCATCCAGTTTACGTCCTTAAAACAGAAAATGGGGACAAACTGGTTAAGATTTGGTTCCGGATCTGATTGAAAATTGGATTAGTTGCGTTTTCATCCAATTTATGTTCGAAACTGACGTCTATAGTTTGTAGATATTTCGTCCATAGGTATATGGCGAGGGTATGTTCGGTTTTCATCCAATTTACGTCATAAAATGATGTCCATATTTTGTAGATATTATGTGCGTACGTAATGTCAAACATTTAACAAAATCTGGACGTATTTTAGCTGGAGGTCTACGTCCAAAATACATCATTAGACGTATTTCGAACTTGGTAGATGACAACTGGAAGTAATATGAACGTATGTGCTGTGTGGGTAGTTCTATCAATGAGTCCTTGCATAAGTTTGACAAAAAATACATCCTGCTCCGTCATTGTTTTGCTAATAAAAGTATTTTGAAATCTCCATTTATCAATTTGCAGAAAACTCATTGGGAAAAAACGAAAAGCATTTATCATTCCAACGGATTGCGAGAAGGATAAAATTTAAAATAATGATAAAGAAAATCCTTCTTCTTATTATTAACTTTAAACATAGAACTCACATAAAACTGTTTTCTAAAACTAAGTTCAAAATCAATTGAGTGAAACATTTTCTCACATTTTTCCCAAATATACTATTTTTTTTTCGCAATAAATAAGAATAAAATAACTGTATTCTTTTATGTTTTACAAAATACATACATTTCCTTTTAGATTTACTTTTGAGAAATATTTAAAATGATTTTTTCGCTGCAGAGTTATATATCTCGGGAAGCTAGTTCATCTGAATCTTTAAAGAATAGAAATCAGTTGATCAAATTCTCTGAGATGTGATCTCACAAATTATTTTACTGTTACGGATTTCGAATTATTTGGAAGTTTTTCAAAAATTCTAATATGTTTTTTACAGGATTTTTTCCTCTCAAATACTTCAAAAGTATTTTGAAACATTTTAAGATAAAATATTAGTATTTGTAGATCATGTAAATTTTTAGTGAAAAGTTCTCTTTTTGTTTAATCCTGTGACTTTCCAAAAAATTTCACTTCAACAAAAAATCGTCATATTTTTTATTTCAGCTACACTGGTTTAGTGCTATATAAATACAAAATTTTGAGTACAGTCTGTTATAAAAGTATAAGACCACAACATAATTTGCCATTCAGGTAATTAAAGAAATATTTCAATCAAAATAAAGAATATTCTGTGTTAGTACATCAAGTTTTCAGTAAAATGTAGCAACTTACACAAATGAAATTAATTCGGAAAAAATAAAACATAAATATAACAAAAAAGTGTCAAAAATAACTGTTACAAAATTATACGACCACTTGTGGGAAAGACAGTTCTCTCAAATTTAGTAAGATGTTGGTCCACCATTTCTCTGAATACCTTCAAACACACAATTTGGCATAGATTTAATTAATATTTTAACGATCGATTCAGGGATATTGCTCCATTTCTCCATAATGGCCATTTCTAATTCTCTATGTTGAATGATATTGTTTTATTATTTTCATACACTTGGCGAGACCAATAACCCCACAAGTTTTCTATCGGGTTTAGGTCAGGGTTTCGACTTGGCCAAGGTAAAACACCAATCCTTTCTCTTTTAAGCCACTCTTTTGTTGATTTCGATTGAATGACTGGGAGCATTATCTTGTTGAAACTTTCATTTTTCACCTCCTGAAAGTGGTCCGAACTGTATCAGACTTCGAAATAGCGTCCATTGATAACTGTCCGAGTTCCTTTTCCCTTCAATTCTTTGGAGATCGCATTTTCCTACATATGAAAATGCGCCCTCCATAACGGAACAGCCACCCATCTGCCTTACTGACGAATTGCGAGATCTTTGCTTTAAATCATGCCAGTAGTAATTATTGCCGTATGGATCATCAAGATTGAATATTTTCTCGTCTGAAAACAATATATTTCTCCATGCAGAGTTCCAGGACATGACATTCTTTTCCCACTTAAGACAAGCTTCTTTGTGACATTTCAAAAGTAGTGGTTTACTTTTTTATTTGCGACGAATAACACCTGCATTAGATTTCAAACTTCGCCAGACGGTTTCATGTGATACCTTTTTAGTTATCTGCTGTGCTATTTTACGAGTCGAATGGCAATTTTTCGTTGCCAGATTGACAATTCGTCTATTGTCACGATCTGAAAACTTTTTACGACGAGATCATTTATGCATTCTATACAATTCTTTTTTTTACTTAAAACATTATGAACCGCAGTTAAGAGTTATTAAGAATCTTACTTATTTCACGTTCAGACACCTCACTCCGAGGCATTTTACTAATAAATTCAAAGAATCGGATGCAATTCAGAATTTCTTCATTTTATTCTTCTTTTTAAAATTTACAGATTGTTTAAGTTACAGTAACACGTGACAACTTCTAAATGAGAAGTTGTCACGATCGGCTTGTTTAAGTCTACGCAATCTGGCTTGATCAAAATTTTCATTACTTGTTTATTTCTTCTTTGCTCTTGCATTAAGGAAATTTTTCGATAAATTTCATTTTCATTTTGATAATATCGTTTTTTATTGAATTCTTTTCTAAATACATTTAAACATTGTAATGGAATCTCTGCCACTTCTCTCATCCTATAAAACTTTAAAAAAAATTATTACCAAAAACAATAGCAAAAGCCATTTTTAAAAATGACAACAAACTTTTTTCGCCTTTAAATCTGAAAGAAATAGGGAACTAAAATCCGGTTGCCGAACAACGATCTACAAACATGTTTGATTGTACCAATGTACTTCAAGTCCTCGAGCCTTAATTTTAATACCGTAGACGGAAAATGATGTTTCTTGGACGCAATCATATGATTGCTTCCAAATATATATATATATATACAGGGTGTTCTAGAAAGGACTCCCCAACTTTGAAATGACATAACTTCGAAACAGTGAGAGATAGAAATGTGAAACAAGTTGAATGTTAGACAGATAGGTCTGGAATTTTTTTGACATCAATTTAAAAAAATAGTTCCAAAATTGGACACGAGAGGACGCTGCAATCACAAAGCTGTGTCTTTGAAATAGTTCCTGAAAGTGAGCTGTTTGAACTGAGATAAAAATCACATTACAATGGCTTCGATATGGTTACCTTTTTCAGAAACAACATGACGCAACCTAAAGGTAAAGTTCGAAATCACTTGTTGCAATACTTCTATTGAAATGGATGCACATGCCTCATAGATGAATTGTTCAAGCTGTTCCAACGTTTGGGGATTCTTAGAATAAACAGCGTCCTTCAAGTAACCCCACAAAAAGAAGTCGCATGGATTCAGATCCAAGGAATATGGTGGCCAAGCTATACCAATACCTGTCACTTTGAGATAATTTAAAGCAATGACTCTCTCACTGAAGTATTCCTCAAGGAACTCAAACACTGCAGTAGTACGGTGCGGTCGGGCCCCATCCTGCATAAACCATGAGATTTCTGGTGCATCCTCTAGAGCTTGAAATGTTCCAATAAACTGCTGTAAAATTTCAATATATCGAGATGCGTTAATCGTTTCCCTCTTGAAAAAGGGCCCAATGATTCCTTTACTGGATAGTCCTGCCCACACTGTAATTTTTGCTGAGTGCAGTGGTTTTGAAAGACACACAAACGGGTTTTCAGTGCTCCATATTCGCCAGTTTTATTTGTTCACATATCCCTCTAAATGAAAATGGGCCTCATCGGTGAACCATACATGATCGACATCAATTTTATTTTCATCAATCATCTGCAGTAACTCATTTGCAAAAACTTCTTTGTTGTAGAGCTGTATTTGTGATCGCTTGATGGCACTGTATTTTATAGGGAAACAGCTTCAGGCCTTTTCACATTATACTGTACGTAGTGGTGTTTGACAATCCTGCTTCAGCAGCGACTCGCCTTATGGATTTTCGAGGACAACGTCTGACAATTTCTTCGACTGCTTGCACATAGGTGTCATGACTGATCGACTGCATCCCACATTTCCGCCTAAATCATCGGCCACACTGCCCGTCCGTTCCAACTTGTTGAATAAATTGCGAATTGTTTTCAAGTCTGGACCTTTTTTAACATTTATTTTTTTTTTGAAAACTTCGCTTTGTCATCGTCGGACTTCGATTTAATCGATGTATTTAAGTACAATAAAAATTCGTTGTTCCAAGGAATACGACATGATATTCTTGAATTCCGAATTATTCTCTAATTCTATACAACTTTTTTACACGTGTCAGCAATGAAACAGACGTACGAATGAAATTTCTGTACTTCTGAGTACCATTTAAAGTTCCATATGCTTGTGCTGCCACCTATTATCCAATATTGGAACTATTTTTTCAAATTCGTGTATAACAAATTCCAGACCTATCTGTTTAACATTCAACTTGTTTCACATTTCTATCTCTCACTGTTTCGAAATTATGTCATTTCAAAGTTGAGGAGTCCTTTCTAGAACAGCCTGTATATATATATATATATATATATATATATATATATATATATATATATATTTGTAATTTTCGTTTAAAACTCCTTCACGAAGAATGGCACATATTCCTGCCGTACAGGCTTCACAAGGTCCTTGTCATTAATTTTTCAGTAATTAAATAAGACGAAAATTACCATTTAAAAAAGTAATGCCCAAAAATTCAAATATGTATGCAGACGCTCGTCGCGAAGGTCCCGCGTTATAAAAATAATTTTCTCCTAATTATAAGAAATTAAAAAAAAAATAAACAGTATTTTGGTCTGAGTACACCTTTTATTTTTAAATTTATAAACATTTGAATTGGATAACGTTAAAATATTTATGTTTCTCATTTTAACTAAATAATTCTTTGTTAAGATTTACTTAAGATTTAACAAACTGTTTTGCATAAATACGTGTTTTTTGAAGTTTTAACATATTTATTTTCGTTTTAACAACAGTTTCTTACCACTTATGAATTAGTTAAAATTTTCGTATAGTCTCATATCACACTTTTGACGTAGAAAACTCAGACGTTCGTGAGTTTTAAGATTTACACATTCAAAAATGATAATAAAGATAATTAAAGTTAAAGAAACCTAATCAAATTCACATGAGTATATTCAATGTTAGATATTTTACTTCTGAAAAGGAACTCTGTATGTAAAGAAGCACAATAACCATCGAATTTATTTTTAACATTTAAATCTTCGGATCAGTTGCCTTAATGTTAGGTCTTCATATTTTATTTTGAACTCATTTTATATAAAGTTTAAACTGTCCACCAATAGTTTCATTTCTTTTGTAAAAATATTACTTTTATTACTTTTATAAAAAAAATTACAAGTATTTCAATAATTTAAACATTTGTTCACTTAAGTATTTGAAATAACACGCAAAATAAGTTCTGTAAAAACACAATGAAGAATATTAAAATACATGTTTATAAATTATTTTTAGTAAACAGTTTACAATATATTAAAATTGCTCTTTTATTTTGCTAAGATAGGAGAAATAAGAATGATAACGTAACATTGAATACCTATTGCTTTTACTTACCCATCATACGTAGTATAGGGTAAGTCTTGTAATCGTTTTGAAAATCGAAAAAAACATTTTGACGGATTTACACGTTTCAGACACTGGATATTCCGGAAAACATATTTTTAGAAAAAAAAATTTGCCGTCCGTCTGTGTGTCTGTAAACGTTCTATCTCCCGAAAAAATGAGATAAAGACTTGCAATTTGGTATGCACTTAGTATGTAATAATGGGAAGAAGCCTATTTCATTTCAATAACCTCGATTAACCGGAACTATTTTTTTCGGACCCTCGAAATATTCGTTCTGATAAAAGGTATATAAAAATTTCGAAATTGTTTATTTTAAGAATAGATATAAAAGACAATAAAAAAACAAATTTTGCATAAAGCATGAAGTCGATCGGATAATTAGTTGCCGAGATATTTGGAATCCTATTTTTCCACACTCTTCGATTTTGCATGACCCTGTATTTCATCCAAATTTCACTTTAAAGATATATTTTAATTGGAAATTTGACGCTTAATCAGATGCAATAAACCGCTAGTTAATAGGATTATTATTTTTGGAGTTATAAGGAAAAACCTCTTTCAAGCAATTCAGTAATCGAGCCTTTAAAGTTTATGACATCATCAAGCCACGATTTTATTTGAAGTGCAATGCATTTTATAAGTAGTTTACACATTTTTATTTTAATATTTTACATTATGCATATCCATGATGGGTAAGTATTACGGTGCCCCCCAACGACTAGTTAATAGTAAATTTTAACAATTAAATCCGTATACGGATGCGGAGACATGTGACAGGATATGTTGAAATTGAAAATTGACGTAACAATGGACAATTGTTTCTCTCAACTTTAGAAAACAACAATCAAACAAATTAAATAGCAAAAAAAGATCTGTTTTAACAGTACATGTTTGTCTCATTTGCAGAATGTAAGTCATATAGATATGTTGGATGAAGAGAAAATTCCTCATATAACGTGGAACTGCTGATATTTTCTTATTTAGAATGCCCAAGAATACTGCAAGAAACATATCCACATGCATAGTTAAAGAGGGCTGTTTAACTATAATAATGAATTTTATTAGCTTAACCCTTTCCGGCACAGACAAAGTCTGTTCGTAAAATGAGAAATTTCTGACTGACCCGGAAATTGCAAACGAATTTTATAGAAAATAAGAACTCCTTATATTAAGGTTTCATTATAGAAATAAAATTTTATTCAAATATTCTTGGTGCCGTATGCAAGTTTGGAATTAAAATTAGGTGTGCCCGGAGTGGGACCACTGTGCCGGAAAGGGTTAAAAAAAAAGATTAAGTAAGAAGGTTTACTGATAGGGTGACCTCACCAGTAGTTGATTAAATAAAGTCAGTGCTACGGAGTTTTTATTATATTTTCTTCCTTTTAAGTTTTAAAAGTAAACTAACATGATTGCTACAACCCTTAACCCTTTCCGGCACAGACAAATTCTGTTCGTAAAATGCGAAATTACTGACTGACACCGGAATTTACAAACGACTGTTTTAGAAAATAAGAACTCCTTATTTTAAGATTTCATTGTAGAAGCAAAATTTTATTAAAATATTCTTGGTGCCAAATGCAAGTTTGGAATTAAAATTAGGTGTGCCCGGAGTGGGAACACTGTGCCGGAAAGGGTTAAGTAAACTATTTTGAAATAAAATATACTAATTACGCAGACCTCTCACGTAACAGTGTGTTGTAAAAAGAAAGACAGAGTAATTTTGAAATGAAGCGAGTTTTTTTTCTGCTTAACGTTTGTTTATCCCTCCTTGGTTAGATATAAAACTACAATGAAATTATGTATACTGAACACTGAGTCAGTTTCCATTAACGAAAAACCCAAAATATGTTACAACTAGCTGTTACCCGCTAGCTGTTACCAACGAGCTGTTTAAAATTCGACAAGTATAAAAAAGCTTATAAACTGAAATTTATGACACTTCATCTTATAGTTATTCAAATTAAAAAATAAATGAAATATTTATCTAGTGAAAGAAAGGTATGCCAATAATTTAAATGTTTGTTCTGTCAGAATGTCTATTCAGAATGACACTGAAAATAAGTACTGGAAAAATATAATGAATAATAATAAAATACACCTTTACTTACTGTTTTTAGTACGAGGGTTATAATATATTAAAAGTAAGTTTTAATAATATAATAAATTAATTAAAATAATTAATTAAAATACATATATTACATACATTTAAAATACACTCATTTCATGTGAAATACAAAAGAAAATAAATTCCAAATGTCCAGTTTAGCGTCTTCTCACTAATAATATAAAGATATCCTATTTAAAATTTAAATTTAAAAAAAGTTGAAAAGAATGAGATTTTCCTCCAAGCTATACTATCCATCCATAATAACCCTTTAAGACCTGGAGTTTTTTTGGTAGAAATTAAAAGTTTTGGTGGTTTTACCTAATTGATAGGATCATATTAGATTGAAAAAAAATATTTAAAAAAATATCTGATGTCAGGTTATGCCGAGGGAGGACCCACACAATTGTGTAGGTTCGGTCTTACTGCAGCCATTTTTGATTAAACCTACACAATTGTGTAGGTTCGGATTACGTGTGCAAACATATAAAAATAAAAGTTTAATCAAAATCCAATGCTCTTTATTAAGACAATTTTCATCCTTTACAATGAAAATCTTTAAAACAATTTTTGTTTTTCGACAGACATAAATATACATCACATTTTGCGCATCTCACTCTTGTACGGCTGGAACAGTTTTTGAACCGGCAACTCCTGGCAGTATTAAGATTATCAATACAAGGACAGTGACTAGTTGCATCTAACCTCTTGTGTTCAGATGGTATTTTTGCGGGTGGATTATAAAATTTGGATCTGCTTGACTCAGCAACATTATTTTCAATCACTTCTTCTTCGCTGTCACTGAGGACAGCCCTTGATCTCTTCTTGTTTGGTAATGGTGCATCCAACAGGTTCTCAGTCACACTTAAACGAAACGATAATAAGTCAAGATTGTTTACGGGATACCTTGTTTGCTCTGGCATCTCGTTTGTAGAGAAACCATGAATTAACTGCAGCCAGGTCAAGGAAATGAACCGTTGTTTTCCAGGTCCACTTCCTTGTTTTAAACCAGGTTCTATACGCCTCCATTTGCTGATCGGAAATGTCCACACCTCTCATTGATACGTTGTAACTCTTTACGATGGCTAGACAAGAGACATCGACTTTCATTTTTTTCCCTTCGACCACCTCTTGATGGTTTGCAGCGGGTGACGTTCTGGAGATGTCGACGCGAGTACAACTTTTTTATTGTCTTTCCACTCGACAACAACAAATCCATTGTGTGAGACGTGCTCAACTCTCTCTCCCCTCTTAAGATCTGTTGGCTTGTCAAATGGGATTCCCTTCACTCTATTTGTTTAGATTGTGCCTGTTCCTTCAAATTTCTTTTTTTTAGTTCTTCCAGTAAAGGTATTGTGTCGAAATACCGATCAAAGTACACAAAACTGTGCACTGGGAAGGTCTCTATCTCCTTGTGGACCAGGTCTGTACTTTCCCCTTGGTATACTACAAAATCTGAAACCAATTTAGACGATGCTGTTACAACCAAGTTCTTCAAACCCACAGGGCGTGGTTTGTTTTTTACATACTGCTTTACTGGAGCACATCCCAAGTAAGGAATCATGCACCAGCTTTACATCACACCTTACTTTATTCATCTTCTCATCTATGGAAAAATTTTCCTGATTTCTTTTTAAAACTCAGAACAGAAACATACAGTTCGTTACATGTGCATATTATTACTCTAATAGTATGTATTTTACATAGAAATCGTAAAGAGTAAAAAACTGTATTTTACAAATTCAAGAATTAAACACCATAGAATGAATTACATTATTTTGTAAAGAGAAAACTATCCAAAAATATCGTTCTTCGGAAACCTTTTAAAGACTTTCAAGCACTTTTATCAGCAAAAAGCTATAAGTTAAAACTGATTATATTAAATTTCCGAATGGTTTATTATTTAAAATTTTAACAAGCCATTTTTTACAAAGAGTTTAATGCGATTCAGAAATATAAAAATATTTTTGTTATTTCGAAAGAAGTTAATACTATTGTAAAATTTTACTGATATTAAAATTGTTCTGCAAACATTCATATCAATAATACACGTTAAATGCTAACTATAGAATTAATTTTGTAGCTTCCTTCAAGCTGTCGCTGAAACGAACCTGGGTGAGGACATGCTAAACAAATTTAATAAAATTTAGTTATTTAGCAGTTATTCAGACGAAAATATATATCTACATTTCAACTGTCATGATACAACGTATTCTTAAATAAAGCAAAATATTGGAAAACATTAAAATCGTTTTCTCAAACCATATAACAGTTAGCATTCTTTCAATATATAATACCAAAAGAAACATCATATTGATTTGAAAAAAAAAACACATTATATAGATATATAAAAAAATCAAAAGTAAATTATTCTCAATTCATAGAATAAAATTTTTAATTTGTTTAAAAGACTTACTCCATAAAAATACTGTATACAATATTTCAAGTACAGTTCAGGTTAAATACATTACAACTTTCATTTCAAATAAAGTCATTATTTTTACATTATCTTATTACACGAAAAATGCTATATTGGTTTAAATACGCAATAATATATAACTATAGAATGTTTGATGTACATTAACCTACATTAAAATGCAATGCAAATTAGAATAAAACTATACAGAAATTTAAATAATATTTGGAAACAATATTAATAATACTTTTTTTTCAAAATTACAGCAAAATAAATTTAACACTGTTCGTAATATTATCACTATTCTTTAATACATATATAAAACATTGTTCAAATAAATATACCATATAATACTTTATTACATAAGCCACTATTGCAATGCTTTAGAAAGAAAATCTAGTTTAATAATTTCCTATGAACAGGCATTTTTTCTACAATAAACTTCCGTTGATAATTATCTAGATTTTGTGGCTATTAATTTTTTTTCGTTTAATTATTAATACATGAGTTATCTAATGTGTAGGAAAATCAATCAAAATAATGAGATAATGTTTATGGCATAATTTATTAGGTACTTAATTTATTCAAATATTTTTTCCAACAGAATCAGTAAATACTGCATTCACAACAATAACCGAGCTATGTATGATTTTAGAAGACTAAATAAGATGTTCTAATCATAATTCATTAGACACTGCTGAATTTATTCTAAAATTTTCCGCAGCAGAATCAGTAAATACTGGAGTCACATTAATAACTGACTTAGCTAAGTATTCAGACGCATTCATCTCTAATGATTTGTAATGAGGTAATTTACTAGAGACGTATTATCAAGACGGGGGAAGACTTTTGGGGTCAAATAATTATTTACAGAATAAAATAAGTAATATATGAAAAAACAATTTAACAGAATAACATAAGAATACAGAGATGCACAGTAAACAAAATAGGACAGTTTTAAATCTCTGTTTTACTTACAGAAGGATTAAAAGCATCGAATAGAAAGTAGTACAAGACAATTTTTGATATAGAGTTTGGTCACATAAGAATTTACCCGACTATAATTGTTATCGGTTATGTGCGACTGCCCAGTTTCTCCCCTCACGTCACAGCCTTGAAATGTGATAACGTTATGGGGCACCTGCAGACTTGATAATTTTGAGACCTTTACAAAATTGAAAATCGGTTTATCCTATCAATTTACGGATGGACATGTATAAAAATATATTGGGTATTAATGAACCTTAAATCTAGATTTATAGTATAACTATTTGTAGTTTTATAAAACCCTATTAAAACGTTACTATCGATCGTAACAACAAGTAATCTCTTCCACGAAATTTAAAGAAAATGTTTCAATCGTGAAAGGTTTTTTTTTTTTTTTTTTTTTTTTTATCTTTACTCATTCAAATGTGTGAATCTCTCTGACACATTCACAAACAGATTAATTTATAAATTTTTTCCGATATTAACATCAAAATGCCTATAAATCGAACAGCGCGTTTTTTTGTTTTTTAGCCAGTTTCAAACAGATCAGCGCAACCAGATGCGTCCATAACGTCATTGTCACATTTTAAAAAATCAGTTCAAAATGCCAACATTTTTCTTTCTTTAGTAATAAAAGTAAATACTTGTTTTTATGTCTTGACGTTTAAAAAAAGAATATCTGCAATGAATGCATTTAAGAGTAAAAATGTTTTTCTGAATATGTCAGAAAATTGCAAATTTGGATTTATGTACACTCTTAAATGAAACTCTTGAGGAAAATATTTGATACATACAAAGAAAAATATTATATTATACAAAAATGCTTGATACGTACAAATAAAAATGTTATAATTTACAAAAATATTTCACAAATACAAATAAAGTTAGTTTATATTATACAAAAACATTTAATTAATCTTATATTATATTATACATTATACCTTAACACACTTATTATACATGTAACATATATCTATTATATTGTACAATAACATTATATTATAGAAAAAATATTTGATACATACAAAGATGTGTTCTAAAAATATAATTTAATGATATTAAGCATAAAGGATTGCGAGTATAAGAATAAAAATATCTAGACTATATTGATATATAATACAGTCAGAAGACATTTATTTCTATCTGAACTCTGTGACGTAAATTTTTTTTAACAAGAAATCCAACACATTACTTTTCTTTAAGTTGTTTTTTTCGCTTTTTGATTTCTTCTATGGCTTGTACTGATGCCCGTCTTTTTGCCTTTTTTAATTGTGCAGCTTTTCCATTAAAGATCGTGCCATCCGGCAGTAGTATTAGGACATTCCATTCGCCATCTTCATAAGATATTTTTCTAAAAACGTTAAATAAACAATTTTAAAACTACATAAAATATTTTATTAAAGCAAGAATTAAAAATTAAGAATTTAAGAATGTAATCGAGAGAGAAACTCTTAAGCCAAAATTTACCGGAAGTTCCGGATATTTGAGGTACTTTATTTATTTATTTATTTATTTATTTATTTATTTTTTTTTGCTAATTACACAGTCGGACAAGGTTAAGACGTGAATTTTTTCCAGTCCCTTGAAACCGCCTATAAGAATAATGCAAATATATAATATTTAAATCGCAAGCGGTTATTACGCGATCCCGCTTAATATCTGTGTCACAGTTATCCGCATCACAGTTTCGGTCCCTTGAGGCAAAATTCTCTCTTAAGACGCTAATTCATAGACAAAGATAGGAGGATATTTTATGTTCTCCAGTGTTGCCAATTCCGCGTCATTTTTTCATTTACATATCTACCGCTATTTCTGAATAGTAATAATCGCCTTATTTAATGACAGATAATTGACGGTGAATATTACTATTTGGAAGTAGTGGTAGATGTTTGAAAAAAATCCACTAAATTTGTAAAGCTATTTCTATAATGCAAACATTATTAATCGAAAGCGGAATATATTTGAATTAGTGTAAGATATTTGAATTATAAATAAAATTAATCCCGCATCCAATTTTTTTTCTTGTTTCTTGCATGTTTTCACCGAAGTGGTTGGAAATAGACGAATCTTTGTAGCTTTTTGTTACTTTTCTTCTTACTTTGCGCGGTGTATACTGTCGTTTATGTTTTTTACCTATCGTAAAGTAACGAATAACCCCTTCCTCTCCCTAGTAGTGTGCGCTTTTAAACGCAGTTCAAGAGAAAAGGAAACGTTCTTTAATTTTCAGACCTCAGATGTATGGATTTCAGACATGTATCTCACTACTATCATGTATAAACAAACTACAGTACTGCATCGGGTCGGGTAAGCCGCTTTTATCCAATTTTCACTTCCAATGAGGTTGGGTTGAAACTAGTTTGTTTCGTTCCGGGTCGTGTTGCGTTTAATTGTTTCGAATGAACATGGATTGTCATAAGAATTTTGCATAATAAATTTGGTGACATTCCTTCCCATGCTATAAAACGTATGCTGAAAAGAGTTAAAAAACAGTATATATAGGGTAAAAAAATTTCACATAAGAAGATTGAAAACCAACACAAAAGCTGTAACTGTTGGGCGATATACACCAAAACCTAATCAGAACCAGTTATATAAAGTGCGAAATTAATGTAAAATTTGACATATATCCAACCTTTTGATGCCAAAATGTAGCTTTCGCGTCAAAAACACAGCATAAAACAAATTTCGCGTCAAAAGACCTGTTGGGTCGCGTACAGCAAAACATAATCTATGCCGATTAATGTCTACCGAAATATGAAGTTTGATAAAATGTCTTGCCTTATCTCTTGAGTGCGACCACAAAAGTTATGTCTCATACAGGCAAAAAACTGACAAAATAACATAAATACTTCAAAAATATTTACAGGAGTCCTGATCATGAAAAATGGCCAGGCATCCCGACTTGATAAAGAGGCAAAGAAAAGTTAATTGAAAGCAAAAAATAATGCGTCTCATTTCATATATTGGGAAAATATACATATTAACTTAAAGTGTAAAAGTGTGAAAACATAAAACAAGCAGCTTATTTTAAACTCCACATGTAACTTAAAAAATAATAATTACTACTAGGTTTACTATGACAGTCTGATTACAATATAAATATATATAAAACACTAATAACTAACTATTTACTTCAGATACAAAAGATGGAACTATGTATTATTACACTTTCAAAATGGCACCAAGATATTTGATTTATTTGTCACATATGTGAAACTTTAAATATATTAAAATGTGGTCATCTTTAGAAAGAAAAACAAACCTACTGTACAGAAAAAAGTGGTGGTTAATGTATCCCATGCTATCGAATATCTCTATTCTTTTCTAATGCTTCTGATAAAACGTGAATTTTGTATGGGAAAGTAAAATAAACAGTAGATATAAATTTCTTTCAATTTTACGTAAAATTATAAAGTGACCAGTTTCGATCTACACTGGCCTCCAAAAGTTAAGGTACAACCAGTTTGTTGCACCTAATTTGAAAACAAATGAACAAAAATACCTAAAATTTAGAGAAGTTGTGCTTTAAACAGTTATTTCTCGAATTTTATTTAATTTTAACATCAAGCAACTTTTACAAATAAAAAATTAAATTTTTTGCAAAAGTGTACTATTAAACAAAATTAATGGCAGTTTTTTGTAAAAAAAATATTAAATAAACGGAGTTTAATAAAGCATGTGTCCGGCCTGACTTGTAATGGATTTGTGGCATCGAATTTCCATACTGTCAATTAAGTTGTCGGACACTAGAATGGAAAACCAAGATCATACATGGATAAACGCTTATTCCACCTCCTTTAACGACTTCCGAGGAGGACTTACGGAAGCCACCTGTCTAACGAGATATTCCCAAAGATGCTCTATTGGATTAAGGCCAGAAGTTTGAGCTGGCCATTCCATTAGCTTCAAACTTTAATCCTCAAGATATTCATTGATAACTCTAGAACAATACGATCAGGCATTATCATCCATTAACATTAATTCATCACCAATAGCACCAGCATATGGTGTGACAAAGGAAGCAAGGATCTCGTCCCGATATTTCACAGCATTCAGAGCTCTTTCATGACATACATGGAGGTTACTGTGGCCACCGGAGAGATTCCAGACCAAACCATGATTATACCACTTTTATAACTGTGTCTCTTAAACTAATGAGATGTTACATAGGTAGAATCTGATGCCTTGTTCTCTCCGGACTGAATCACTCTCCAAAGCAAACCGGGACTCGTTTGTGAGCAATCCGTAAGCCCATTGTTGTCTGTTCCAGGAAATGGACTCTTTTGGCCAACATAAACGAGCACTACTGTGATTAAAGGGAACACACACAACGGATCGTCTTGCACAGAGTCCTTAATTGTGAAGCCGTCTATGCACCGTAGTAGAAGATATTGTCATCCCTGTTGCCTTACGATGATCAGAAATGAGCTGAACCACAGTAGTGATGCTCCTCCTTCGGGCCAAATAAGCTAGAAAGCGATCTTGTGCAGGAATTGTAACTCATGCGCGGTCTAGAACAAGTCTTCTTGATACTGAATTTTCGTATTTAAATTATTCCCAGAGTATTTAGACCACATTACGACATCTAACGGCATCAACTTGTGATAACCCCATTTCCACCCATCCGATTGCCAGCCATCTTAACAAATCAGATAAACGACATCTCCTACATATGGACAAGAATATTTTAGGACCAACAATTGAAGATCAACAAACATAAAAAAATCCACACAAATTTACAAAAATAGGATATTTGCTGTTTTTTCCGCCTGCCATATAGGTGTCTAATTCTTTAAAAAAAATAGAGATGGGTATAATTGTTGCATGGTTTTATTGAAGTTACTTAATATTATTCATATAAACCATATTTTGTACATTTATTTTTGTTCTTTTCTTCTTGAGTATAAAAAACTGGTTGTACTTTAACTTTTGGAGGCCAGTATAGAAGTAGGGCTAGAACAAGGCTTTACATGAAATGTTTTGTCAATCTATATTTAGGAAATGCCTTGAACGCATACTTTTAATTATAAATGTATATTGGAATATTGAGAAGCAATTTGCCATTTTCTGGAACTCGTCTACATGCATAAAACTACCTGGCAAACTCCATAGACAAAGTAGTATAAAAGACTTTATTGGCAATATTGGCTATATAAAGTAATTAATTATGATGAAATTAAATTAATATAGATGTAAAGAATTGGTGCGTACACTTTAGCATACTTCAATATAGTATTACTCAATGTAAATCAATTCATATTTTGACAATTTATAAAATACACTCATCAGTAAGTATGCAACATTTTTATTTAAATAATTTATCATTGTAAGATATTATGCAAAATCCTTATTATTAATGTTCGTATACGTCTGTGTGTCTGTCTGTGTGTGTATCTGTACCCGGATAAACTCTGCGAGCGTAGCGAGTAGCGAAGCGCTTTTTGTGTCAAAAAATTCAGAAAAATCCGGTCCTCCAGGAATTGCAGTTTCGAAAAAATCGGCCCTTAATTAAGGGAGTTATTAACAAACAAAACTGTTTTAATTACTAAAAAGAAACCTACGTGGAAATTATTCCGCGCATGCCCAGAAGAGCTCAATCCTCATCTTCCGCAAAAAGAAGGAAAGATTGCTTCGGCCGGTTTCGTTTCACGATTGTCTAAACTCGCTGACGGCGAACCGACAGAAATACGAAAAAACCGTCAACATATTCTCAAAGAACGTACTCTTACGTCTCTAAAGATCCGGTTGGTTCGAAAAAATTTTGATATTAACCCTTTCAAAAAAAAATAATCAAAAAGGGTCGAATTCGTGTTTTTTTATTTTCTCCCTTCGTCCGAACCTCGCATCCGCCGGACTAAGAAAGATTCGGATAAACGGATTTTACCAAATAAAAGATCGGTCTTTGTCCTCTCTAATGTCACCTTCCATTAAAAAAAATACGTCAGTTAACCCTTCAAAAATGTATATTTTCCGTACACAGTTTCGCGATTTCGGCAATTGCGACGATTTTCAAAAATTCGCAGAGGCGGTTCCAAACGAGTTAGAGAAAACTAAAAATACCAGACGAGATCTACATTCTTTTTCCTTTCGAAATTTGCGATCGTTTTTGAAAAATACAAATATTAACCCTTCGAAAAAAATTCGCGCGCAGACTCATTTTTTCAAATTCCGATTCTCTGCGATTTTTAAAATCGCGCATCGGCTCTCTGAAAGAACAAAAAAACAAACAAACACACCCAAGTACATTTCCCTCCTTTCGAGATCACTATAAAACCTTTAGTTTTAAAAAATATTTCAGTTAACCCTTTCGAAAACTTTTTTTTCCGTAACTCTCTTTCGCTTTTTCAGCGATTTCTGCAATATTTAAAAATTCAATTCTGGGCTTCTAAACAAGATACGAATAAATAAAAATACCGAGCCTAATCTACGTTCTTTTTCCTTTTAAAATCAGGTATCAGTTTCGAAAAATTCGTTTTTTAACCCTTCTAAAAAAATGGTTTCCGAAACTCACTCGCGTGAATTTTCGTTTTTCGGCCCGTGTTTAAAAATCCGCATCGATTCGGAAAATGTGAATAGAGACAAATAAAATACACCAGATGATAGCCACGTTCTTATTCTTCGAAACATATATTTCAGTTAAAAAAAATATGTACACTAAACCTTTAGAAACCGGTCGTTCCCGTACATCACTTTCACGATTTCCTCTAATTTGCCAATGTATACCCCCCCGCCGCAGGACTTTTTTATCGAATTACAGAAATTCCGAGAGAAGAGGCTAAAAGTGCATACATTCAGCTATAGAAAAAAGCCTTCGACTTTAAAAAATTCGATTATTATCAATTAAAAAAAATTCTTTTGTGAAACCCGTTTCTAGAAATGCGCGTTTTCGGCGCAAACACAGTTTAATCAAAGTGTAATAAGTGACTTTGCTTTCGCCGTAATTATCTTATTTATTAACGATCTTAAATCAAAAATCGTTGTTCATTTTGCGTACAGAATTGAATGGGCTTTCCGAAAATATGATTTATTTTGAGAAATAATTATATTTTCATGGTTAAAATTCTATTCTACTACGATATTTGTGTTTTGAAGCAGCCGATTGCACTGCAAATATACTTGCTGTGTATTTTTTTTTTCAAAAGCTCCAAAAGATATCAAATTAATTTTTTTTTCTATTTTTTATATATCGGATTCTATATAGTTTGTTGAACTCTCGGTTTATGATTCAACACAGGAACATTTATTTTTAAAAGTTTTAGAATTTTTTAAATAATGGTCATTTTTGTATAGAAAAAAAAAGCTAAGGAATTTGCTATTTCTTTTCAAAATATCTCCCTTCGTATGGGTCCCATTGCGACCTGGTTTGGCTCATTCGACTCGACATAGATAGAGCTTACCGAATTTAGTTCCGAGTTTCACCACCAGGGTGCGCTTTCCTATCTCTGTTTCTATGGGACGGATCACGACGGGGTATAGATCATTCGACTCGACACCGATAGAGCTTACTAGAGATTATCGATTTTAGTTCCGCATTTCACCACTAGGGGGCGCTTTCCGAACTCTGTTTCTATGTGCCGGATCACGACGGGGTATGGCTCATTCGACTCGACATCGATAGCTTTTCTAGATTTTACAATTAGGGGCCCGCTGGCGGGCGAAGCCAGCTAGTCTTTATTATTAATGTTCGGATACGTCTGTGTGTCTGTGTGTGTGTGTGTCTGTACGTGGAAAAACTCTGCAACCGTAGCGAGTAGCGAAACGCTTTTTGTTTCAAAAAATTCGGAAAAATCCCGAGATTGGTGATACTCAGTATCGAAGAAATCGGCCCCTAATTAAGAACGTTATTAATTAAAAACCTCATCAAAATTAGCAAAACAAGAAACAGTTTTATCGAAACCCGAAAAGAAAATTTCCGTTTTGATAATCGCAGACACCCAAATTGTCGCTTTTTAACGCATCATCGAATAAAAAAAAAATCTACCGGAGGTATCGATCCGAAAATCGGGGTACACACGCAGCAGATTTTTGTCGTTCCAAAAAGTAAAATTTTTTGAAATTCGGACCGTAACTTTTCTTTATTTTGGGCAAAAACTGACCAGACATCCAACATTGACCCCAGACGGGAAAAAGGTTGCTGTAAAGAATGCCGGGTTGACACATCCGAGATCAAATCGCTCCATTCCTTTTTTAAACAAGTGGAAATAATGACTCTACACTCATGAAAATTTGCACACATGTGTAAAAACAATCGCAAATTCAACAAAAAAAAATTCATAAAAATCGAACAATAACTTTTAAAGATATCAATTAAAACTCATTAATGAAAATGAAAAATGAATTTATTTCTATTTCAACTGGGTAGAAGTAAAATATTTGCAGGTGTTGTCATCAGACATTCGAAATTCGGACGCCTTTCTGCCAAATGAAATAAATTGATAAAAAGATGCATTTTAAAATGATTCCAGATTTTATGGGCAATATATATATTTTTTAAATATCGGATTTTCGATTCTGAAAAATATGAATCCTTGCTCTGAGTGATCTGGCATTTCAGGGATTCAAAAAATTTTCGAATTCCGACCATAATTTTTGATTTTAGCAAAATCCCGATTTTTGTATAGGGAAAAAAAAGAAGCTAAGGAATTAGCTATTTCTTTTCAAACTATCTCCCGTCGTATGGGTCCCATCGCGAAGCGGTATGGCTCATTCGACTCAACATCAATAGCGCTTACATATTTTAGTTTCCAGTTCCACCACCAGGGGGCGCTTCCGTAAATCTGGGTTCAATGACCCGATTACGACGGGGTTTGGCTCTTTCGACTGTATTCCAATAGCTTTATAAATTTGGGTTATGTTCGCATAGAGAAGATTGCGCCCCCTGGTGGTGGTAGCTGTAATTAAAGAATTTTGCCGCTAACTCGGGTTCTATGGGTCACATCACGACGCGGTTTGGTTCATTCAACTCGGCATCGATAGAGCTTATCGATTTCAGTTCGTTTTTTCTCCACCAGGGGGCGCTTTCCTATCTCCGGTTCTATGGGCACGAAGACGACGGGGTATGGCTCATTCGACTCGACATCGAAAGCCTTAAGGATTTCAGTTATGATCGTATAAACACATTGCGCCACCTGGTGGTGGAAGGGGGAACTAACGTATGCTGCAGCGCGTGCGCAGCACGACTGCTATACGGTGCCTCAGGCAGCGTGGATCCGAGCCGGAGATTCGTTCAGTTAGAGGTTTATACTATTCGATATGCAATTTAAGGGATTATCCGGTGCCGAAGGCAGCCGGAATCAAGGTCGGAGGTTCGTTCGGTTAGAGGTTTGTACTATTCAATGTGAAAATTAAGGAATTATCCGGTGCCGAAGGCAGTGGTAACCCGGTTCGGAGGTTCGTTCGGTTCGAGGTGGATGCGAGCCAGAGGGTCGTTCGTTTCGATGTTTAATTAAAAAAAGCAGTTTTCAAAATATTCGAGGCACCGATGTAAATTAGGTGCCCGCTAGCGGGCGAAGCCAGCTAGTACACATATTAATACTTTCTTTATGCAGCATTGTTAGTTTTACTAATCTAGCATTCCATGAACATACTCCGAGACTAGAATGTATGCCAGATTATTAATTATAAAAAATAAGTCATCATCAATGCAATTTATAAAAAAATACCATAATGACACAAAATTCATTTATAGTCTGCCATTTTCATATTTTTGATAGAAAAAATTTAGCCAACTGTTTCGTTGGTTGCTCATAACTGTCTTGTTTGAAATTCACAAATTCATATTGAAAGTGCTTATTCATTGTCAATATACGTGCAGGAAGTTTATTGAAGGCATACTTTAAATTATATATTTGTCATTATTTGTCGTCTAATCACATTTTTGGGAGAAATTAGTTAGTTTAATAAAACATTTCCATTGCCATGATGACCTAAAAATACAAAAAATCTAATCTAAAATGCGAAGGAACTGAATTCAATGAGAATATTCAAATTCGTGAATATTGAATTTGAATGAGAATTTCTACAAATTAGACTACTATAGCCAAGTTGGCTTAATTTATGTAGACTTATTTTTGGTTTAGAAACAGCAGTTACTTTTTTACAATTGACAATGTTCTGAATCGGGCCTTTTTTGATCTTGGAACAATTTCAATCAATTAAAATTTTGTTTAAAACCGTAAAATATGATCGTTAAATTTCATTATATCTATTTATATAATACTCAAGTCAGGTGACGATTCCGGGCAGAACGCATCCATCTAACAGCAATTTCCTTTCAAATTTAAATATTTTACGTTATAGCAGCTGACAACAATTAAAAATCTGTATATATGTTATATAAAAATTTATTTCCTTCGTATCCTTCCATTTTATTCGCATTAATATTTTAAAATTAATCTAACTTCTGTCATAGTCAGTATTTCCTTAATTCTTAATAATATCTATTCCTATTTAAAGTCCTTTTAAAAGTAAATATCCGTATATTAATAATTATTTTATTCCAAATCTTAATCTAAAATTTAAGATCATTCTTAGCTTTTATCAGTTCCCCATTCTATAAAATTCTGAGACGCGTTCTCATTTCGAATGTTTTTTAAAGCCATTTTCTTTTTATTATTATTATTATTATTGCTCTGAATTTTTCGCGCGCTTGGGATTTTAACTTCAAAATTGGTCCGCACCCAAGTAAGGGATTCTTTACTGTTTTAGCCTCGCCCTCTAGCCTCATTCGTTGGGCTGGAGCTAGCTTCTCACTCATTGGGTTGTGCGCTCGTGACGTAATTATGTGTATGTTTCCGCGGAGAGAACAAAACTCGCCCGCACCTGTTGGAGCGAGAGATTTTTGACATTTTCGGAAGCTAAACAAATATGTGTCTGGTATTTTTACGTCCGTAGAATATTCATCTGGCCCAGTAACATCTTAATTCAATGAAGTGAAGCAACGTTAGCCCGAGGGCTATAAGTTTTAGACCTTTGAGAATCGTTTCTGTGTTGTTCGTCTTCTAATAAAATTATTTGTCTGGAGATTGGCTGGATTTATTGGAAAACTGTGGTGGACTAAATTCATTGCCTTCTACTTCGCCATAGTCGCTAATATCGACTGCAACTGGCTATATCGTTGAAGAACTGCCATCTTTTCATCGAATATTATTCATCGTAATATATCAACCTCGTCAAAATGCTACAAAAAGCCCGTTATGATTCCATGAACTTGCGCTGAGCTATGCCAATGTTCTGATGGACGGAGGAGCTGCGAATGTATTGCCGGCTACTGTTGTACATCTTCATAGCGAAGAGTGTGCGTCTAGTTCTCGCGAAGAGTATGTTGATTAGTGTTCTTCTGATCGTCTGATAAACGGAGAAGCTGTGATATGTTGCTGAATGCGGATGCTTTACATTTTCCATTGTGGTGTGTGCAACTGATTCTCACCAAAATATGCATCGATTTTTTCAAAAAGTGTTGGAATAATTTATCCCTGGAAATACCAGATGCAGACCAGTGTGAATGTTCTACAAAACAACATCTCAATCATGACGGAATGATCTAAATAATATTTTCTTTTACAGAAAAAAAAATTAAAAAAAATGAAAAAGTATCATTATACAAAAAAATAAATAAATTGATCGGTCTCAAAAATTCCAAAAAATAAACAGGCAGATAACTTGTGAACGGAATTACGTAAGTTTGAAAAAAGTTATTATTGTATGTATTATTTATTATTTTACTTATTTTTATGTTATTTAAGTTTCGCTCAGATTTTCTTATTTGTTGTATTATTATTATTACTATCATTATTTATTAGAGATGGAGGTATTTACATTTGTTATTTAATTTAAATTTTATTTTACATCTGTTGTGTTAATTCTCTTTAATTTTTATATTAATGTTATTGCGATCTGGACTTGTAAAAGTCCTTGGTGATCACAAAATGAGTGAAAACGAAATAAACATCATTCCTTTTGATTTCGAATCTGGAATGAACATTCAATCTTGGTTAAATTCAATCTTGGTTAAACCATTTTGACAAAACATGCCTTTCTGAAAAGAAAGATGAAAATTGGAAGATTAAAAATATTTTAAAATATTTGAAAGGAGAGGCTCTGAAGGTATTTATCAATGAATGTTTAGAATGTAAAGCTTTTGACAAAATAACTGATATTCTTACTGAAAAATTCATAACTGTTCATGTTCCTCGATTTTCAGAATTTGCTTCTATGAAATTAAATGATCTCAATGATTTGGATAAGTACTTTCGAAAAAAGGTTGAAATAGGTAGACAACTTTGTTTATGTGAAACTATAATTGTACAGGGATTAACAGACGGTCTCAAACCTGAGTACCAGAATTATATGATTAGTAATCCTCCAAAAAATACAATAGACTGGTACCTAATGGCTAAACAGTTAGTAGTAATTCCTACTTCCCATGTCAACAATAGTAATTCTAGGAGTAATTTTCAGAATTATAGATCATTGCCACAATATGATCAGGCACCTAGACATTGGGTTCGCCCAAGTCGAAATTTTCATATGCCAAATTCCAATTTTCATTCACAGAGCAATTTTAATGCTCCAAATTCTAGATTTATCAATCCTAGTTTGCCTACTACCCATTTTCAGAGAAATTATCCAAGTAGATCATGTCGAATGTGTTTAAATAGAGGTATCCAAAATGCTTACCACTGGGAGAGGGATTGTGTATTCAATGTTAGGCCTCTGCAATCTTCTGCACCCCCTCTTAGTCAACCACAACCATCTACTGATAATATATGACAGTTAATTGTATCAGGATATGTAAATAACAGGGCACTACCTTGTGTGATTGACTCTGGCTCAACCATAAGTATTTTACCTTTTAAATTTGTTAAATTGTTAAATGCTAAAGTTATAAATATTCCACCTGTTATTATTGGCTAAGCCAAAGGAACTGTTGTAATAGATAAAGCTTGTAATTTATTGTTTAAATTAGGTAATGTGCAACAAAATATTAGATTTTTGATATGTAATACAAATTTAGATTATGCTATATTAGGTTTACAAGAATGCTGTAAGTTTAATTTAATTATTGATTGTGCTACATGTCGAGTATTACAAGGAGACCTTGTTTTAAATGAATCTAAGAGCATATCCAGTGATAAATTAAGATTACTTCATTTTAATGTTAACTGTGATTATCAGAGAGTGCAACCCGATTATGGAAATATCATATCTCCTCAATCCTTTGTTCCATCTAATGTTGATAATTCTAAATTAATTGGGGAAATAAATTCTATAGAAAATGAAACTTTAAGGGAAAGTATAAGGGATTATTTAGACATTTTTTCTAAAAATAAATTTGATGTCGGGAGAATTAATATTGAACCGCAACGTATTTTACTTAATTCTGACCTACCAATATCTCTGAGGCCGTACAGAACTTCCCCTTTAGAAGAAAAAGAGATTTCGGATCAAATTCAATCACTATTAGATGCTGGTTTAATTAAAGAGAGCAATAGTCCCTATTCTACCCCTGTTACATTAGTAATGAAAAGAGAAGAAGGTAAGAAAACTAGATTATGTGTTGACTATAGAAAATTAAATGCAATAATGAAAAATGACGCCGAACCCCTACCTCGTATCGATGGAATTTTAGATAAACTGAGTAGTGCGCAGTATTTTTCAACTTTAGATTTAGCCTCTGGCTGCTGGCACATACCCATACATCCATCCGATACTGAGAAATTGGCTTTTGCTACCAACTTTGGGCTCTTTGAATGGTTAGTTCTGCCCTTCGGGATTAAATTAGGCCCCCCGATATTTAATAGAACCCTTAGAAGAATACTTACTAAATACAAAATAGACTTTGCTTGCCATTATTTTGATGATATCATTATTTTTTCTTCCTCATTAGAAGAACACATGCAACATTTAAACCAAATATTTGAATTATGTAGACGGGGAAACATTAAACTTAAACTATTTAAATGCAATTTTGTTCAAAGTAAAATTAACTTCTTAGGATATACCATCCAGAATGGCACATTAACTCCTGCTAATGCTAATATTGAAGTAATAAAAAAAACTAAAACCCCTTCAAATGTAAAAGAACTTCAGAGATTCTTAGGATCTATCAATGTTTATCACAAGTTTATAGATAAATATGCCGAAATTCGAGTCCCTCTATCTATGAGTATATGCAGTCTTAAAACAACCTGATAATAATAATTTTTTACATCCAATTGCTTATTACTCTAGAGGATTCAGAAGTTATGAGAAAAATTATTTTATTACCGAGTTAGAGTGTCTTGCCATCATTGACACGTTAGACAAATTCTATCATTATTTTCATGGTGTAAATTTTACCATTCATACTGATCATGCATCTCTTGTATGGTTAAAAAATACTAAACATTTGAGAGGCAGGTTATTTAGATGGTCTTTGAAGTTGAGCATGTTTGAATATAATATAGTTTACGAAAAGGGATCCACAAATGTCGAAGCCGACATGTTGTCGAGAAACCCAGTTTCACATTTTATTCAACCACTTACTTTTCTTCTGGACGTTAAAGAAATTATAGAGAGGCAGGAAAAAGATAATGTGTGTGGTAAAAATTATCTAAATGAAAATGGACTTATGATTATTAAAAGGAAAGGATTCCGAAAAATAGTAGTCCCCATGTCTTTAAGGAGAAAAATACTAAATGTTGCTCATGAAAAATTTGGTCATCCTGGTATCCAAAAAAATGTTAAATTTAATCTCCCCTAATTATTATTGGCCTGACATGACGCAAGATATAACCAATTTTGTAAAACATTGTGATATTTGTCAAAAAAATAAAAAACCCAGACAGAAAAAATTTGGCTTATTACAAGCTATGCCCACCACAGATCAACCTTTTGAATGTCTTTCTATTGATACTGTGGGAGGATTCAATTATTATAACTCCGCCAAAAAATATCTACACATCATCATAGACCATGCAACCAGATATGTTTGGGCATTTCCTTCCAAAAGTGTTACCACAGAAACATACACAAATTGCTTAAAACAAGTCTTCAATATTCAATTCCCTCAACAATTATTCTGTTTCAACAAAATTTTCGATATACAGGGTCCTCAAAAGGTATTAAGTGATAGGAATGCAGCCTTTACTTCACCTAGATTTAAAAAAATTTTGCGGAATCACAATATTAAGCAACGTTTAACCACATCACATCACCCTCAAACGAATGGCAAGTGTGAGAGAGTGAATCAATCGATAGTTACAAGATTAAAGTGTAAAGTTAATTCTACTACCTCCAAAATTCCTTGGACCAAACTTCTGACTGAAGTAGTTAATGAATACAATAATACACCCCATTCCATAACCAAATTCCCTCCTGCTTATTTACTTTTTGGCAAATTACCCTATGATTCCCCTCTTAAGCAAAATTATTACCCTCCTGTCCAGGAAGCCCTCAACATTGCTAAAAAATGCACGGATGAATTTTACTGGAAAAGTAAAAAATATTATGATAGAAATTATGTGGAGCCAAAATTTGAGATAGGAGATCTTGTTATCTATGAAGAATTGCATTATCCCAATACCAGAAAGCTCTCACAAGTTTTTAGTGGTCCCTATCAAATCCTTAAAAAACTATCTGATGTAAATGTTGAAATTAATAGACAGACTCAAAATAAATTTACTGAAATAGTCCATGTATCAAAATTACGACCTTATTACCCTCCTGAGAAATTAAAGTTATCCCATGAGCAACAACAAACTAATGTTAAATCAATAGCTTAATATTAAACTTAGTAAAACAAAAATTAACTAAATTTAATGAAATCAAATTATAATTCACTAATCAATTCTCTTCTGTATAACAGTATGTTCTTGAATATAGGAATTCCCAAGAATATTACTGCCAATATTTTTGCTTGAGTTAACGTTTTATGCAGGCGTAAATTAGTTGATTTGAGTTAAAAGGTTCTTATATTGGATTGAATTGAATTAGAACAATAAAGTAAATTGGAATAACAAATTAGATTAGAATAATACATTAAATTAAAATAAATTTAATAAAAATTCACTGGATTAAATTAAATTATAATAATAGAATAAAATTCTCTACTAATAGTAATAGTTAAACTTATTATCCACCGTTCACTTCAAGGTCTTATTTTCATTGAGCAGCTTATGTTTCTCTTGTTTGACTGAAAACAGAGAGCACATTATCTTACTGCATTGTTGATAATTTTCCACAGACATTTCTTATTTTACTATTTATTATTTTTGTTTTCTTTTATTAAGTATATTTTCATTCCTCACTGATATTGAAAAAGAATGAGGAATTAAATTATATACAGATGAATTACTGATTTAGTATTATTTTGAAGTTGTTTGTTATTGTTGATATTATTATGTCGTTATTATAATTGTTGTTGTTATTTATTATGTGATAAGATTATAAAAGAGAATATTCTTGAGAATTGTGATAAAAGAGAACCACTGATAGTATATTAGTTGATGATAAAGAGTATACAACTTACTAGCAAAACATCTAATACTCATATCTAATTGATGGAACATTATTAACTGACTGGACTTCACTTAATAAGTGCACTTATCAAACTATACCTACTTATCAAGGCATAAAACTTATCAAGCTATACCTACTTATCAAGGCACAAAACTTATCAAGCATCACAAACCAGTACTTTAATTGTTTATTGAACTTAGTGGGGATGAAACTTTCTTATGTTTTTGAACTTTATGATTAACTGGAATTATCCTACTACAGAATCAATACACTGTATTGCCGTAAACTGTATTACTGGCTAATACTTGACATATCTGTGTCTTCATATCCATACCAAGAAACTTTTTTTGGAAATGAGAGGTCTATAACTCAGACTGTTACTGATTAAGAGGACTATTAGACATTTATACTTTTCACTGCTTAGATAAAAATGCTTTGTTTACTTCATTTTCATCCTTTTCACTATTTATGTTTGAAGAGTGAAAAAAAAATTATTTGTTACTAACTTATTTATATTGTAATTGTATGTATTTCTGTATTTAAAGAATTCCCAGAGGTTCGCGTTTACAAAAATAACTATTGAATTAACTTTAATAAAATCAAAGAATTTTTGGCATTAACTAGAATACCAGATAAATATTTTGTAATCCAAATTCTTGCTTGCCTTAATGAACTTGTAGATCATCGGATCTACCCGTCATTCGGATTTTTAGGGGGGGGGGGGGATAATGTTATATAAAAATTTATTTCCTTCGTATCCTTCCATTTTATTCGCATTAATATTTTAAAATTAATCTAACTTCTGTCATAGTCAGTATTTCCTTAATTCTTAATAATATCTATTCCTATTTAAAGTCCTTTTAAAAGTAAATATCCTTATATTAATAATTATTTTATTCCAAATCTTAATCTAAAATTTAAGATCATTCGTAGCTTTTATCAGTTCCCCATTCTATAAAATTCTGAGACGCGTACTCATTTCGAATGTTTTTTAAAGCCATTTTCTTATTATTATTATTATTATTATTGCTCTGAATTTTTCGCGCGCTTGGGATTTTAACTTCAAAATTGGTCCGCACCCAAGTAAGGGATTCTTTACTGTTTTAGCCTCGCCCTCTAGCCTCATTCGTTGGGCTGGAGCTAGCTTCTCACTCATTGGGTTGTGCGCTCGTGACGTAATTCTGTGTATGTTTCCGCGGAGAGAACAAAACTCGCCCGCACCGGTCGGAGCGAGAGATTTTTGACGTTTTCGGAAGCTAAACAAATATGTGTCTGGTATTTTTACGTCCGTAGAATATTCATCTGGCCCAGTAACATCTTAATTCAATGAAGTGAAGCAACGTTAGCCCGAGGGCTATAAGTTTTAGACCTTTGGGAATCGTTTCTGTGTTGTTCGTCTTCTAATAAAATTATTTGTCTGGAGATTTCTGGATTTATTGGAAAACTTTGGTGGACTAAATTCATTGCCTTCTACTTCGCCATACTCGCTAATATCGACTGCAACTTGCTACATCGTTGAATGACTGCCATCTTTTCATCGAATATTATTCATCGTAATATCTCAACCTCGTCAAAATGCTACATATATATGAAACAAGAAATGTCTGCCTGCCTGACCGCGGATAGCACCGTAATTATAACACCTAGGACTCTGAAATTTTTGTCATGTGTAGATGCTGTAACCGGAAAGTGCACCTCGCAGCCGGATTTTTAAATTTTAATTTAGATAAAAAAAATTAAAACGTGCATATGGAATTTTGGGTTCGAGGCTATTCCATGCTCTCCGCCAATCCGCAGCAATGAAACAGCCAGCCAATGAGAGATCCAGCGAAACGACGGCAGTTCATAGCTAGCTTGAGCGAGCGGTAAGCCAAGCTGTTTTGATTATGTGATGTGTCATCTGTTATGAGCTTTATTTTAAAGCTTATTTTGTATTTTTCTTTCAATTAACGTTCAGGTAAGTTAGTTTCAATTATATTCGTTCTTTGTATGTGCAGTGAAATGTATTTTTTCATTCAGATTTGTTATTGAACTCATTTAACTGGCATGAAAGAGTTCCTCCTGAAGGAGGAATTCCACCTTTTTAAAAGCAATTTTGCACATTCTCTGGATTGATGCAAAAATGAAATAAAATTGTAGGGGGGGGGGGGGGGGCAGGGGTCTGAAAAATTTAATAATCAGTCATTTCGTCTACTCAAATCCTTGGAGTTTGTTTTTGAATTGGTGTGCAAAAGAGCCATCAAATGAAACGCGAGCTTATATTATAAGTATCTGAAAGTCATGTATATAAATGAAGTTGCTTAAAGTGTCTTTACAGAGAGAAATTTCTTTTAAAGGAAGTTTTCATAAGGTTCTCTTTTTAATAGAATAAATTGTCTTATTTATACAACACTTTTGGATAATTTCACTGATGCATTTTTGGAGATTTATTTCTGGAGCAAAGATTGATTTGACGTGTAAATATTTAGCATGGAGAATTTTTTTTCTTTTGAAAGAAGGGGAAAAATCTTGAACAGCCAAATCATCCTGAATAATATTTGTTTTGAAAAATTAATCATTGTATATAAGTCGATCAGATATATTTGGATTTATACCTTTAGCAAACTGTATTCAGTTTTATTTTTTGTTGCAATTATGCTATGCATTTATTGTTAGTTTAAATTTGTTTTTAGTACTAAGTTATGGAAACAAATAATAATCATATGTACCGTTATATTGCATTTTGCTGTATAAATAACTTTTTACAACTGTTTTTTAATTCCAAAATTTAAAAACATAAAACTTCACCTTTTCTAAAACCTATACACAAATTAAAAACATCATTTACTTAAGCAAGGTGTCAAATACTGATAAAATAACAAAGCAAATAAACAGACGAGGCCTTGGATCGAATATATATTGAGTTACAAAATAACATTACACAATGACAAAAACATAGTAACTGAACTGAAAATAGAACATCATTTATATTTATAAATTCGTCTGGGATTCTGCAGTCATGTTCCCGGACGTGCAAGAAAGCTTACACAAAAGTATAATCCAATAACATTTAAGATGTAATGCTACGATTACAATTACGACACGATATACTAACACCCGCTCATAATCTGGCATTACATTAGAAAAACACAGAATGAAAAATTACAATAAACAAACATTAAAAGTATTACAGAGTTAAAACATTACAGGAGCGATCTATCGCATCTTTCAGCAACTCCATTCAAAGCTGGAGTGTATGGAGGAGCGGGATCAATCACTATACCAAGATCTCGAGTGAAATTCACTAAATCATTGCTTAAATATTCTTTTCCGTTATCACATCTGATTTTTTTTACTGTAGGATTAGTTTTTATGAAAACTTTCAATTCTTCTGAAGCTTCACTTTTATGCTTCAATAATCGAACTTCAGTAAATCGCGAAAAATCATCTATAATAGTCATAAAGTAGCATTCACCAGAAAAAGTTTTTGGAACAATAGGTCCACATATGTCAGAATGAATAGCAGTCATTGGAGAACTTTCTCTTTTCCTAGGTCCTCTTCCCATTGGTGTTGCACTCTGTTTTGCTCGAACACAAACATCACAAAAAGAAACGGGTATCGGAAGTTTCATTTCCTTCAACACTTTGTCGCTTGGATGGCCCATTCCGCGATGCCAAATCTCGGAATCGTTTTCTTTTGATGTGAGAACAGTTTCATAATTTGGGACAAAATAACTAACATATTGTTCATTTGAATCACGTTCACCAAAACAAAAACGATTTCTTCCTTTTTCTATGAACACCTTTTCATTCTTGAAAATAACTGCATAATTTGCATTTTCGATTTTTCTAACGGAAATCAACTGTCCACTTAAATCTGGTACGTAAAGAACATTATTTAGTGTAATTTCCATTCCGTTTGATAAGTTTCCGATAATATTTCCAACACCTTTAATTTCAAGATTCGTTGTTTTCGATGCACACTTAATAGTTCCTGAAGATGGTTGTAAAGACGTGAAATATTTCTCATTAGAACACATATGGGAAGTCGCTCCAGCATACACTATAAATTCATTCTTTTTAACGTTCCCCGCAACAAAAGATACCGCTGAAGAAGCAAATTTTTCTTCATTTGAATTTTTAACAGCTTTACAGTTACGTTTAAAATGGCCAAGAAGTCCACATTTGAAACAAGTAAGTTTCTTCCTACAATATTTAGCTACGTGCCCCTTTGAATTACAGTTTTTGCACACTAATTCTTTGCGAGTTGACACAAAGGCGGTATTTTCATGAGCCGTTTTGGACTGCACTTTTTCCTTCTTTGAGTCGAGCAGAAGTGCTTCAGCATCTAACAGCCGTTGTGTGACAAAATCTTGAGTCAAAACAGTATTCGGTTGATTTTCTAACGCAGTTTTGACATTTTCAAATTCTTGAGGCAACGACATCAAAATATAAACAATAGTATCGGTTTCACTTACTTCAGCACCGGAAATTTTAAGTTCCGAAATTTATTTATTTATTTCATCAATGTGACTTCTCATAGACACAACACGATCCTTTTTAATAGTTGTTAACCTCTTTTTAATTAAAATTTGATTAACTGCACGCTTGGTATCATATATGTTTGTTCTAATTTATTTCATATCTTGTGCACAGTATTTTCTTCTTGCAATGACGCAAGAACCCCATCGCTTGAAAGCGATAATAATAAAGCATAAGCCTTTTTCGATTTTACAACTTCCGCAGTTTCAGTTGTCGCTTCATTGTCTAAAAAATTATCCAAATCTTTCGCCGCAAATATGGCTTTCACACGCCTTTTCCAAACAGAAACATTTCTACCGTCACTGTCAAAAAGGGCAACTCCGTATAATTCTTTTTCACTTTCCATCGCTCGGTAAAAAAAACAGAAACAAAAGAAAAATAATTTTTTTTCTCAAAACCACAGCAATAAATATGAGAAGGGACTAGCATCACTCTGCGATTTAAACCAAGCTCTGCTGATAAAATAACAAAGCAAATAAACAGACGAGGCCTTGGATCGAATATATATTGAGTTACAAAATAACATTACACAATGACAAAAACATAGTAACTGAACTGAAAATAGAACATCACTTATATTTATAAATTCGTCTGGGATTCTGCAGTCATGTTCCCGAACGTGCAAGAAAGCTTACACAAAAGTATAATCTAATAAAATTTAAGATGTAATGCTACGATTACAATTACGATACGATATACTAACAAATACATGTAAAATAAAATTTCCAAACTTGACATGTTTCGGTTTCAAAGTATAAAACCAAAATCATAAGCAAACAAATATCATTAAATACCAAACCCGAATGACACTGGACGATACAATATATACAAAATATAACACAACAAACACGCCATCTATAGACAAACACAAAAAGTAAAAGAACATAAAACAGTAAACATCAAATAGCTTGTATACTCAAATGCCTCCCTCTATTCAAATTAGCCCCACAATATTTAATTAATAGCTCTAACCATAAAAGTGGAATAACAAAAGAGAAAGAATCCTAACAGATTAAGCCTTTCCGCAAATAAATCTCGATGGACTCTCTTATAAAGGAACTTGCGGTAATAATTCGAAATAAAAATCAATTTAATATCTTCAAATAAAATTTTAATCCGCGCCTTGAAATGTAACCTAGACAAATTTTTCTACATTATGGTTTTATACTTTGAAACCGAAACATGTCAAGTTTGGAAATTTTATTTTGCATGTATTTGACACCTTGCTTAAGTAAATGATGTTTTTAATTTGTGTATAGGTATAAATAACTGTTAAAATGTGTCTAAATTATAAGAGTTTAGCGCCATTGTATAGATGGAAAAAATTCTCCAACTTTTTTCCTGTTTCCCACTTTCATGCCTGATTTAAGAACATTTTTAGTCGCCCAAGAATGGAGAGTTTCATATGAAATGCAAACATTCAGTAAATAATAATTAAAGTCTTTATTTCCATTCTTGGGCGATTAAACATTTATTGATTTCATAATAGAAACAGCTAACGCAAATCATTAATATTTACTTAATGTGAAACTCATAATATGTGAAAAAAAGGTGATTTTTTTTTACCTCATACTTACAAACTAAATTGGTTTGATGAAAAGTTAGATCTTGAAAATCATTGAATTTTTTCATTTTTTAGCAAACTCATAATATTTAAGAAATATTTGCATTATCTTAACTCTGGCCAGAAATCACATTGTTTTTCATATTTTTAAAGACGATTTCTTATTCTTTGTAATTATTTTTTTTGTTGGTGGGTTTTTGGGCGATGTTTATGACTTCATAGATAACAACAGCTTCGCAAACCATTGATATTTACTTAATTTTTAAATTTCTGATGAACTCATAAATATGTGAGAAAACTGTGGGGGTTTTTTCGTATACGTACTTGAATGAAAACATTCAGTGATTTTCAAGATCTATCTTTTCATCAAACCATTTTAATTTGTAAGTATGAGGTAAAAAAAAAGTCACATTTTTTTCGCATATGATGAGTTTCACATTAAGTAAATATTAATGATTTGCGAAGCTGTTTCTCTTATGAAATCAATAAATGTTTAATCGCCCAAGAATGGGAATAAAGACTTTAAATATTATTTACTGAATGTTTTCATTTCATATGAAACTCTTCATTCTTGGGCGACTAAAAATGTTCTTAAATGAGTTCAATAACAAATCTGAATGAAAACATACATCTGACTGCACATACGGAGAACGAATATAATTGAAACTAACTTACGTTAATCTTAATTAAAAAAAATAGAAAATATCATAAATAATGAGTGAAATTCTTTAAAATAAAGCTATGGCAGATGACATATAAACAAAATAGTAAAGTTTGTGGCTTGCCGCTCAAGCTAGCTATGAACTGCCGTCGCTTCGCTGGATGCTAGATCATTATATTTACCGCCTGTGGTATTGACTGGCTGTTTCATTGCCGCAGATTGGCGAGGAGCATGAAATATTGCTTTTTTGTGATCCTTTAACTAAATTCGAGTATTTTCCGCACAGTTTTGTCGAGATTCATGCTTTTTCAGCGATCCTACAACGTAATTTGCGTTTTTTCTGCGATCCTTTGACGAAATTCGCTTTTTTGTGTTCCTTTAACTAAATTCAAGCTTTTTCCGCATCCTTTTGTCTAGATTCATGCTTTTTCAGCGATCCTACGACGTAATTCGCGTTTTTTAAGCGATCCTTTGACGAAATTCGCGTTTTTTCAACTACCCTTTGACGAAATTCAAGTTTTTCCTGCGATCATTTGACGAAATTTAGTTTTTTTGTGATCCTTTAACTAAATTAGTGTTTTCTCTGCTGCCTTTTGACGAGCTTCATGTTTTTTCATCGATCCTCTGACGAAATTCGCGATTTTATCGCAATCCTTTGACGAAATTCGCATTTTCCAGCGATTCTTTGATAAAATATGCTTTTTTCCACGATTTTTTTCTGAAACACAGTATTTTACATTCAGTTCTACAATTTCTCGCATGTTATCAGTTCACCGTTCTTGGGGACTAAAAATGTAGTCGAAAACATTAACAGGAACAAGGATAGTGAATAACAATAAATACTCAAAATTTTCGATTCATTGAATTAGGCCTAAGCTTTGAACTGATATACCTGGCACTATTAAAACATTCAGTAAAGTGCAATATATATGTTTTTATTAATATTTCTTATCAAATTCATAATATATGGGAAAGTAGAGAGAAAAGATTAGTAAAATTAAAAGAACTGAATGTAAAATCCCAAAATGTTTTATTAATCCCATCGCTTTCGTACTGTCTTTTAAACATGTAATTTCAATGCCAGACAAGAAGGCGACTCTAACCCCATATTAAAATGATAAATTAAAAGCCTATTGATAACCGAAGAATCTGAGCTAGGATGTTTAAGCTGCATTATGGGTAATTAAACTTTGTCTATTAGTGCTGGCCAGATATTATGATAAGGTAAAGCGGGTTTCGCCCGCTATCGGATCGAGACATTACATGTATTAAGAAACATATGTAATATTTTTACGGGGATGGTGAGATGAGGGGGGGGAAGCTTTTTATTAAATGTCGCATTTATTCTACATCAACTTGCGCTCACCACGAAGGGGCGCTTTGCTATCTTTGTTTCTAAGGGCTGGATCACGACGGGGTATGGCTCTTTCCACTCAACATCGATAGAACTTACCGATTTTAGTTTGGATTTTCACAACCAGGGGGCGCTTTCCTATCTCTGGTTCTATGGGCTGGATCATGACGGATATGGCTCATTCGAATCGACATCGATAGCCTTAACGATTTCAGTAATGTTCGAACAGATTGTGCCACCTGGCGGTGGAAGGTGTAACTAAAGGATTTTGAAGCTAACTCAGGTTCTATCGATCACATCACAAAAGATAGTAAATAACAATACTCAAAATTTTCGCTTCATTGAATTAGGCCTAAGATTTGAATTGATATGCCTGGCACTATCAAAACATTCAGTAAAGTGCAATATATATATATTGCATGTATTAAGAAACATGTATTAAGAAACATATGTAATATTTCTGCGGGAATGGCGAGATGAGGGGGGGACGACTTTTTATTAAATATTGCATCTATTCTACATCAACTTGGGCTCAACACCAGGGGGCGCTTTCGTATCTTTGGTTCTATGGGCTGGATCACGACGGGGTATGGCTCATTCGACTCGACATCGATAGCCTTAACTATTTCAGTTATGTTCGTATAGAACAGATTGTTCCCCCTGGCTGTGGAATGTGGAAGGTGTAACTAAAGGATTTTGCAGTTAACTCGGGTTCTATAGGTCACAACACGACACGGTTTGGCTCATTCGACTTGACATCAACAGAGCTTACCGATTTTAGCTCTGCGTTTCACCACCAGTTGGCACTTTCCTATCTCTGGTTCTATGACCTGGATAACGACAAATTATGGCTCATTCGACTCGACATCGATAGCCTTAACGATTTCAGTTATGTTCGTATAGAACAGATTGTGCCCCCTGGCGGTGGAAAGTGTAACTAAAGGATTTTGCAGTTGACTCGGGTTCTATGGGTCACATCATGACACGGTTTGGCTCATTCAACTCAACATGAATAGAGCTTACCGATTTCAGTTCTGAGTTTCACCACCAGTTGGCGCTTTCCTATCTGCGGTTCTATGGGATGGATCACGACGGGGTATCGCTCATTCGACTCGACATAGATAGAGCTTATCGATTTTCATCACCAGGGGCGCTTTCCTATCTCTGGTTCTGTGGGCTGGATCACGAAGAGTTATGGCAATTTCGACTCGACTTTCGGTAATATATGGGAGTGTGAATGGCACGCCTAGTATATGCTGTCTAAGGTAGTGGGGCCCCCAACATTAGATTTGTATAAAAATAAAAAATTGTTCAACACTCATTTCAGGTACATTTAAGGTTGTTGGCACGGGCAACGCCGGGCGGGTAAGCTAGTACACAATAAAACTCTTTCCACAATAATTAAGCTCATGCTTAGTGAAGAATTGAAATGAAGGTTTCAGATTCTTTTTTTGGTTTTAATTCACATGTTTATATTTCTTGCAATACAAGTCAGTAAAAGCTATTGGTACTGATATTGAATTCAATCTATATCTGTTTTTCTTTATTAATTAAGATATATATGTAATACCTCTTCTGTTTTGTCATTGTTGCAAAATGAAAAGGAACCACCAGATGGCGCTAAGCGCGTAGAACTTTTAGACTGACTGACTGTTTTGTTTACTTTACGTTTGTACATAGCTTGTCGTGTATTCGTTCTGTATCGTCATGAAGTGTGTCTACCTGTCCAATAAATAATCTTCATTAGTAAAAGATGTTTCTACCTTTAAAGAAGCTCATAGAACACGAACCAGAAAATTAGGTGAGATCAAACCTTTTATTTACTTTTATTGTCTTGTATGATTTAAGAAAGTTTACGAAATTCTCTTTTATGGTGCCGAAATTACCAAGAGCTGTAATTTAGAAAATGGCGCAACCTAGCGAATTAGATAAATCAAAAAGTATGCGTAAGTCTCTTAGAACATCTTTAACGAAGATTATTAACAAAATAACTGAATATTTGGCAGGAGACGAAATAGAGAACGACGAAGTTGAAGATCTTAAAATTCAATTAATCAAGAATGCAGAACAAGTTTACAAATTAGATTCAGAAATTCAGAGACTTGTACATAACTTAGAGACACTCGAAAAGGATGTTTCATCCAGCCAAGAATATCGCGAACAAATTACCAAAACGAAAGCTAAAATTGATCGATATTTAAAGCGTAATGTTCCTAACGAAAGTAAAATAAACTCTTCTCTTTTATTGTTCACAGAACCTGATGAATCAAAGAATTATTCTCACGTAAGATTACCGAAACTTACAATACAACCTTTCGATGGGAAATATGAAAATTGGCAGGAATTCTGGGGGCAATTTGAAGTGGCTATACATGAAAATGTAAAGTTAACTAACATAGAAAAGTTAAATTACTTAAAGAATTTCTTAACAGGAACAGCTTTAAAATGTATTCAAGGTTTAGCTTTAACACAAAATAATTACGATGTCGCGATCGGATTGTTAAAAGAAAGATTCGGAAAAAATGAATTAATAATACGATCGCATGTAAACAAGCTATTAAACCTACATCCTGTAAAATCTGGTGCGAATTTAAGAGAGCTTAGACAATTGCATGATACCTGTATTATTCAAATCAGAAGTCTCGAAACAGCCGGAGTAGAATTAAATAACTATGGGGGAATTTTATTCGCTATTTTAGTCAAATTAATTCCTGAAGAAGTTGTTCTAGGATTCAATCGTTCTGCTGGCGAAGATTCATGGAACTGTGCCAAATTATTAGAATTTCTGAAACATGAAATCGAAACGCGAGAAAAAACGTATATGTTTCGAAATGATGAAGTATTTGAAAAGAATAAAATTAAAGAATTACCTTATCGAAAACATGAAACTCATAATAATATACCCACAGCAGCTACATTAAATGCACTTATCAAGAAAGACTGCCTATTTTGTGCAGGGGAACACGAAAATTTTAACTGTCCCTTAACCATTAATGGACGAAAATCGAGTCTTTTACGAAAGGGTTATTGTTTCCTTTGCCTTCGCAAATCCCACGTATCAAAATTTTGCCGCGAAAAAATGCGTTGCAACATTTGTGGTCGAAGACATAATGTTTTAATTTGTGACGAAACTGAAAAGCAACATAAGAAAAAGGAAAGCGTCTCAAAGTCTCCCGAAAGAAAAAATAATTCCAATGCTCTCAATTGCGCAACAACTGCAGCAAATGAAAATGTATTTTTACAAACAGCTGTCGCCTTTTTAAGTAATAATTCTCAGGAAAGAAAAATAAAAATTATCATGGATTCGGGGTCGCAAAATACGTTCATCGATAAAACATTATCTCGTAAATTTAATTTAGAAGTTATAGGAAAATAAAAATTAGCAATTTATGCTTTTGGGTCAAAACCAAAGAAATCTATTGTAAGAAATAGGGTAAAGGTGAATTTAAGAAGCATTTATGATCCAAAGAAAATTATTTCGATTGAAGCAATTGAAATATCTTCTATTTCGGAAGCGAATATACAAGGTCCTAGTAAAGAAATTCATAAATTTTGTATTGAAGCCAAAATACAGATAGCTGATATTGAAGGGTCTGAAAATTTAAGGGTTTCTCTTTTAATTGGGTCGGACTATTTCTGGAAAATAGCTACAGGGAAAGTCAAAAGAGTTTCCGGTGCTTTAGTAGGAATGGAAACGAAACTAGGTTATGTATTTAATGGTTCTGTAGCAAAACGCAAGGATTTTAAGGATGTTAGCGTAATGAATGATATAGTGCGTGATCCAAATTTAGAAGAATCAGACATTTTGAAAAGATTGTTCGATTTAGAAGGTTTGGGAATATCGAGTAGTGACAATCTGAATGAAGATGACGAAGTTATGAAAGAATTTGAAAATTCTACGAAACTAATCGAAGGTCGCTACCAAGTTAAACTACCATGGAACGAACATTCTGAGTCGCTACATGATAACTATAGTAATGCTAACAACCGTTTGCGAACACTTGTCAAAAGATTTAAGAAAAATCGAAATTTTCATAGTCAGTACAAGGACATTATTTCAAAGCATCTAATTCAAGGAATAGCTGAAAGGGTCAATGAAAATGAATGTGGTGATAATTCTAAGATCTATTACATGCCACATCACGCAGTAATACGCGAAGATAAAACAACGACGAAAATGAGAATAGTTTTCGATGCCTCCTCGAGTGAACATAATTTTCCGTCCCTTAATGACTGCTTGAATCCAGGTCCGAATTTAACGCCCGATATCTAATACTTCTTTTGCAGTTCCGTCTGAATAAAGTTGCCATAACGGCGGATATAGAAGGTGCATTTTTGCAAATTGCCCTGGCGACAGAAGAAAGAGACGCAGTTAGATTTCTATGGGTTACGGAAGATTTAGACGCTGAACCCGAAGTTTTGAGGATGACGCGTGTAATTTTTGGAGCAAGATCGAGCTCATTTTTACTGAACGCGACAATTAAACATCACATCAAGAAGTATGAGGATATTTATTCAACTGCCTTCAGCGTTTTGAACAGTAGATTGTATGTAGACGACCTTATACACAGTTTAGAAGACACACATTTAGCGTACACTGTCCACGAACAAATAAGGCTCATTTTGAGAGAAGCAGGCTTTAATATGAGAAAATGGAAAACAAATGTACGCTCATTGCAAGATCGATTTAAGGAAGAAGTTAACGATGATTCCACGTTATGCAAGGTACTTGGCTATTGCTGGAATTCATCAGATGATGTCTTAAGCGTTGATACTGATAAACTTTTAAGGGATAAGGATATGGCAGAATTAAAATTTACGAAGAGAAGCGTAATAAAAACTATGGGAAGAATCTACGACCCGTTGGGCTTAATATCACCATTTGCAGTTCGAGCTAAAATACTACTGCAAGACATATGGAAGAAAAAACTCAATTGGGATGATGCTTTACCAACCGACTTAGCAAAAATATTTCAAGATTGGTGTGAAGAATTGTTTTATTTGAAGCAGATATCTGTACCAAGACATCTATTCTCAATGAAAGAAATGGAAGAACTTACGGGCTGTCAATTTCACGTCTTCGTAGATGCAAGCAAACGAGCTTACGGAGCAGTTATTTATGTACGTTTTCGCAACTCTGACGGAATTTTCCATTCCAATTTAGTCACTTCAAAGACTAGGGTTGCACCAGTTAAAGAAATAACTCTGCCGAGGTTAGAGCTTCTTGCTGCACTTATAGGAGCCAGATTGTTCGATCATATTCGACTACATTCAAGTACACCGAAGGATACAAAACTATATTTTGGTCAGATTCCACGATTGTTCTTCACTGGATCAAGAATAATTCTCGAAAATTGAAGATGTTTGTCAAGAACAGAGTAGATGAAATCAAGAAAATATCTGAACCTGAGTGTTGGAATCACTCCTGGGAATGATAACCCTGCTGATATTTTAACACGGGCTTAAAACTTAACCAGTCTAAAGGACCTGGAGCTTTGGTGGTTTGGGCCACCGTGGCTAAGGAAGTGCGAAAGTCAATGGCCACAATCCAACGTTCATACCGATCAGGAAACCAACTTAGAAAATAAAGAATATGAAGTGGTGAATATGCTCCTGACAACGAAACTTGAAGATCTTTTCGATATCCGAAGATTCAGCAAACTTAAACAAATATTACGAATTACTGCATGGATTCAAAGATTCATCCACAATACAAGGAATCCTCAGAGTAAGAGAAGTGGTCCCTTGGCTACAGAAGAACTTGAATTTGCCGAAGAATACTGGATTAAACTTACACAAATGGAGCATTTTCCCGAAGAATATTCAGCGCTGACGCAAGGAAAACCAGTACCAGCAAACTCAGTTATTCGACCGTTCAATCCAATTTTAAATGAAAGAAAAATAATCTTGATTGGTGGACGATTACAGCAAGCTAATATCTCATACCATGAAGCTCATCCCGTTTTACTACCTGGTAAATCCCATTTATCAAATCTGATCATTAAAGATTGTCATGAAAAAACAAGGCATGGTGGTGTATCGGAAGCTTTAACACAACTCAGAGAAAAAACTTGGATATTGAAAGCAAGACAAAGAATCAAGAGTTTGATATTTAGATGCAATTTATGTGAAAAACTTCGTGTTAAAACTGCCACCCAGATTCCTGCACCTCTACCTGCCGACAGAATAAATGAAGCCTATCCATTCCAAGTTACAGGCCTAGATTACTTAGGTCCGTTGTACATTAAAGATCACAATGGGACTAAGAAAACTTACATATTGCTCTTCACATGTGCTGTAACAAGAGCAGTACACCTAGAATTAACCCCGGACTTGACCACAAAAACGTTCATTCAAACGTTCCGAAAATTTGTAGGAAGACGAGGAATATGCAGCACTATCTACAGTGATAACGCGAAAACGTTCCATAAGGCAAAACGAGAATTAAATTTACTATGGAAGATTATGAAAAATGAAGAAGTGAAATATTTGTTTAGTGGATTGTCCATCAAATGGAATTTCATAGTTGAAAGAGCAGCTTGGTGGGGAGATTTCTGGGAGCGTCTTGTAAGATCAGTTAAAACGTCTCTAAAAAGAATTCTTGGAAAAACTTCAGTTTTCTTTCAAGAACTGGAAGTAATTGTGATTGAAGTAGAAGCGATTCTCAATTCAAGACCTCTCACCTATGTATTCAGCGATCCTCGTGAGCCAGAACCTCTCACACCTGGTCATTTCTTAATTGGAAGAAGATTGTTAACACTACCTCAATCAAAGATAACAGTTCCGCAATCCAATGAATATCAAATAATAAAAATGAGGAAATATCAAGAAAATATTTTGACTCAAGTTTGGAAACGATGGAAATCCAATTATATGCTAGAATTGAAATCTGCTTACCAGCACCAACTGGTTGATCGACCAAGCGAACTTAAAGAAAACACCGTCGTTCTTATAAAGGAAAACACCCCACGCCTCATATGGAAAATGGGTGTTATAATCCAGACTCATCCTGGACGTGATGGTCGGACAAGAGCATGCACAGTGAGGTTGCCAAACGGAGCCATCATCAGAAGACCGGTGCAGCTTCTTTGCCCACTTGAACTTTCAACACTTTCGTCTCCAGACGAACTTCGCCCGGCGGAAGTTGTTGCAAAATGAAAAGGAACCACCAGATGGCGCTAAGCGCGTAGAACTTTTAGACTGACTGACTGTTTTGTTTACTTTACGTTTGTACATAGCTTGTCGTGTATTCGTTCTGTATCGTCATGAAGTGTGTCTACCTGTCCAATAAATAATCTTCATTAGTAAAAGATGTTTCTACCTTTAAAGAAGCTCATAGAACACGAACCAGAAAATTAGGTGAGATCAAACCTTTTATTTACTTTTATTGTCTTGTATGATTTAAGAAAGTTTACGAAATTCTCTTTTAGTCATTTTATTTACATCAGATAGCAAATTTGTTGTTAAAACCCCAGAGACGCATGCATTAATCAGGCCCTAGCCCAGTCAAATTGTAGTTTGAGGTGGAAAATTCTGGTGTAATTGTTTTTAGTGGCTTATTTTATGTTTTTTGGGGTGCTGAATACGAATCTGAAGTTTTCCAACAAAATTTCGTTCGGCAAATTTGTTTTTTTTACAAAAAACCTGTAAAAACACGGACTTTTTTCGTTTTTTGAAAATAACTCCAAAATTGTGCATTTTGCGTGAAAGTCGGCAATATATGAGTTAAAGAGAATAAAATTTCCTACATTTTATGTATTGAAAGTTTTTTTCTATGATCAACGGTTTAGCCGTGAGAGTGCCTCAAAAATGGGTATTAAAAACAAAAATTGTAAAAAAACGGGAATTACGGCATTGTATGTCGATGTAACATGGAAACAAACCATTTAACGCAAATATTAACCATCAGTGATACTAAAGATTATATTATTGACTAAATTTTATGCATTTAAGGTAGGGGAAAAGTGTGGATCTGGCACCAGTGGAAGTTTTGAGCAGTGGAGTATCTCCACCTCCTCTCAAGAGTCAAAGGTGCTCCTCCTCCGGAGAGCTAATACTCTAAGAGAATATAAAATTTTGAAAAGGGGGGTAAAATTTGGTACAGGAGATAAAACTATCTAAAATCTTCGAAAAACAGTAATTTTTGGAAAATAGCAATAAACACTTAAAAAAATCCATTGAACAATTACAGAAATATAATAGTGAATCCTCTTGAGACACACAAACAATATTTTTAATTCAAAACTTAACATTTAAATATGTGTATGTTTTTCCTCAATTTGTGAAAGGTATGTGTCATTTGTTAAGTACAAATACAAGGATAGTGCTGTAGTTGTGTTCGATGGTTACCCTGAAGAAAGTTGCAGAGGTACTAAATGTATTGAGCGAGCAAGAAGATCACGCAAACAAACTTCAGTAGATTTGATGTTCGACGAAACAATGGTGCCTACAGTACCACAAGATAAATTCCTAGGCAATATAAAAAACAAAGAGCGTTTGATTTTAATGTTGAAAGATAAAGTTGCAGCAGCTGACATTCACACAAAACAGGCACGAGAAGATGCGGATACGCTGATTATCACCACAGCAAGGGACCTTGCGCAACAACATAACTCTGTAGTTATCGTGGGTGAAGATGTAGATTTGCTGGTGATCATGATTGGTCTCTGTAGGGGCACACATTCAAATGCATATTTTTTAAAGCCAGGCAAAGGGACAGTTTCACCACTCATTTTTTCTCCTGACTGCAAACTTGAACAATCGGTTGCTGACAACATATTATTTTTACATGCCATGAGTGGTTGTGATACTACTTCAGCCTTTTTTCAAAGTAGGAAAAATGAGGTTTCTTCAGACTCTCAAAAGAAACCCGGCATTAATTAAAGCCATTGAAATTTTTAAAGACCCTATGGCAGATGCTGATGCAATTACTGATGCTGGCAATCGTATTTTGACTTCCTTGTACAAATTATCTGACAAGGAAACCACGTCATTAAACAAATTGAGGTATCTATATGCTACCTTAAGTCTGCATATAAGCCATCAACCCATTTGGCGTCCCTACCTCCTACGGAGGCTGCAGCTAAACAACATTCTTTAAGGGTGTATTTTCAAGTTCAGCAATGGCTTGGGAATGAAAAAAAATCCTGAACAATGGGGTTGGAAAAGCACCAAAGATGGTCTAGAGCCAATAACCACGCTAGAGCTACCAGCACCTCAAGCCGTTCTAAAACTCATTTCTTGCAAATGCAAGAAGACATGCCGTAAAAACTGTGGATGTAAAAAAGCAGGCCTCAGCTGCTCTAATATGTGTCTAAACTGCGAGAGCAGTTGTAATAACATGCCTAATATTGAAATAGAAGAAAACGAGGATGACCCGGAATACCCTGAAGTACTTGAAGATAATTATACATAAATCATTCCATTTCACATTTATTTTTTCATTCATTTTTAATTTGGTGTGGTCAAAATATGTATCCCAATACACTGTGCATAACTATTTAGTTTTTAGACAATTAAAATTATGTCATTAATTATTTTTAAAACCCTGATACGTAGTCTAATAGCTTTTTTGCTCCCTGATTTGGGGTCCAAAAGTGACCGATTCCTGAAATGAGCTGTAAAAGAGGGCTGATATTAAAAAGAGGTAAAAATAATGTTATGATAAAATGCTGTATGAATCTTAACTTAGTTATAATTAATTCCACCATTTAAAAAAATATGAAACACACCAGTTCTTCTCCGGAGCATAAGTTTCGATCCTCGGGACAAAAACGGCTTTTCGCGTCCGTATGCGTAAATAGCTATTATATAATTAATTTCTTTTTTATAGGTGTTGAAGACCTAGAAGGCATACCCTCAGGAAACATGTAACCATTGGCCAAGAGGACTCGGTTTGACTGACAAGTTCCTTTCAATGTCCATAATAATTATTAATTAATATTGTATAAATATATAACTATCTATTTTACTATATTATTTAACATTAAACAGTTTACATACTAATCAATCGTGAATCATTTATCATTTTTGTACCTATATAACCTAACATCAACGTTTTACATATCTGCAAACATGTATAATGATGCATATAAGTTATATGCCTTTAATAAGGAGGTGGATGACTACTTCGTGCATTCGTCATTGCTTTTTTCATAATTATTCAAGGTCCAAGAAAACTACTTGCACATAAATTGTACAGAATTTTATATATTTTTTTAAAGCATGGTATAATGTATACAGTGAAATGTTTATTTTTAGGCCTTATGAACAGAAAGGCTGTAAAAAAATGTGTTTTTTGCTATTTTCCGAAAAGTACTGTTTTTCGACGATTTTGCCTAGTTTTACTTCCTTTACCTAATTTTACCTCTTTTTAGAAAATTTTATCACCTCTTAGAGTAAGAACTCCCCGGAGGAGGAGCAACCTTTGACTCATGAAAGTAGGTGGAGCTGCTCCACTGCTCCCAACTTCCACTGGTGCCGGAACCGCACTTTCCCCCTACTTTAAATGCATAAAATATAGTCAATCATATAATCTTTAATATAAATGATGGTTAATATTTGCGTTAAATGGTTTGTTTCCATGTTACATCGACATACAGTGCCGTAATTCCCGTTTTTTTACAGTTTTTGTTTTTAATACCCATTTTTGCGGCACTCTCACGGCTAAACCATTGATCATAGAAAAAATCTTTCAATACATAAAATGTAGGAAATTTTATTCTCTTTAACTCATATACTGCCGACTTTCACGCAAAATGCACATTTTTGGAGTTATTTTGAAAAAAACGAAAAAAGTCCGTGTTTTTACAGGTTTTTTGTAAAAAAAACAAATTTGCCGAACGAAATTTTGTTGGAAAACTTCAGATTCATATTCAGCACCCCAAAAAACATAAAATAAGCCACTAAAAACAATTACACCAGAATTTTCCACTTCAAGCACTTTTTGAGCACAATTTGACTGGACTATCCTTAACTTAAGGAAAACTCACATGAAACGTTATTGTCGATGAATGGTATATGAATATTTGTATCAATTATTTCAAATGTTAAGTGAAAACCATGATTTCTACCCACCGTCCTAGGATTGGCATTTACACTAGCATACATATAAATGTGTACACAAAACTGTTGTTATAAAAACTTATTCAAGTAAGTTAAACGTACTTAAACAAGGTCAGGATGAAAAAGTTTTTTCGTAAAGAGAATTTTACATAAAATCGTATTTTTTTAATTATTATTCCGTCGCCAACCGGTGATAAATCGCCAAAAACCCGAAAATTTCATAATTTTTTTCGGACGTTATATCGAGGTTCCGGAGCAATTTCACTTTCAAACGTATATACCATCGTGAGAAGGATATTCTGTAATGTTTTAAAAATTTTCTGCGTATGCGCTTATGGAGAACTTCCCTGTAAGTAAACAATTCTGAAAACATGTAACACATTTGAAAATCCATTTTCAGAAATTACCATCAATAGTCAGATTCTTTTGTACGGCCCTGTAAATTATCTATAGATTTGTATATATATATATATATATATATATATATATATATATATATATATATATGTAACAAAGTCTGCTAAAATTTAGTTAATTTAGGAAACTCATAGCATGGTTGAAAATTCCCCTCAGCAACTTCCGTCAATGAACGGAAATGTAATTAAGATGTTTTGTGTAGCCCTGCATATTATCTATAGAATTTATACAGACCAGGTAATATGTAAAAAATTAGATTAATTTAAAAATGCATACCATAATTTGAAATGAACTTTCCGAAATTACTGCTAATTAACGGTACTGTTACCGAATATTTCTGTGTGTCCGTGTAAATGAAAGATTAATGCTATGTATGTCGTAGGCTAATTGCGAATTCCGGCTCTTTGCAAAGAGCCGGGTTAATTGGATAATCATCTCAATTTCTCCAATAAGCCTGATATTTTTCCGGCATATTGCAAAGAGCCTAGCGAGCGTTAGGCTAATTAGGATATGACCATTTATTTCTTAATCAACCTGATATTTTTTTGGTTTATTGCAAAAAATCTAGATAGTGTGAGGCTCATTTACAAATGACCACTTCTTTCCCAATCAGCCTGATTTTGTCGAGATGCTTGTTCAGATATCGTGTTGTACTCGACCCGAACCTGAAAATTCCATTTGAAACCAACCCGCCACCCGACTCGAACACGACAAAAAAATCCATCGAACCGATACGTACACGACAAAATTATTTCCTTCGACACGCAACACTAACCGAACCTGACAAAAAAAAAAAAAAAAAAAAAAAAAAAAAAAAAAAAAAAAATATATATATATATATATATATATATATATATATATATATATATATACAGGGTGAATCTAAACTCTTGGGCAAGACTTTAAGGGGTGATTGTACACATCAAGACAAACAATATTAAATAGGAAACTAAGGCTCCCAAACGTCTTCCGAAGGAGATAGGCGCCATTAAAGTTTAGGGTCCAAAATTTCAAATAATTATAAACAAGAACGAAAAATCATGCTTCAAGCATAGATTATGTAGCACTTTCCAACGCTTCCAAAATAATTTTACAAAATATACCGTTTAATAAGCTAAAAGATAACATCTAAGTAAACAATTTGTAAAACGCATAACATATTTAAAAACATAATTTCAGGAATTTCCAACAGATACAATATTCGGAAAAATATCCGAATACTTTTATTCAGCCCTGTATAGGATCTATAGATTTGTATATATACTACATAGGATGCTAAATTTTAGTTTAGTTAGGAAACGCGTAGCAGAGTTTCAAATTATCCTTCTGGAGTTTCTGTCAGTAAACGGAAATATGTTCGCGAACTTTTGTGCTGCCCTGTATACGATCTACAGAATTTATACACACCACGTAATAGACAAAAAGCGAGTTAAAATTAAAATCGCGTTCAATAACTTAAAACGCACTTCCAGGAATTATTGTTAACAGACAGTAGAGAATTCTTTTGTGTGTCCCTGTAAATGAACGATGACTGCTATACACACACTATTCTGTAGTCAGCCTCTTGTAATGCACCTTAGTAGTATATATAAATTTCAATGCGTTTAAAATAATGAAACATTATTTAAATAAACCGCAGACGATTTTTCTCCATAGACGTAATGTAACGGAATTCTTTTGACTGTCCCTGTAAAGTAATTATAAGTGCTATGCACACCCTATTCCATATTAAGCTTCTTCTAATGCACCTTAGTGATATATATAAATTTCAATGCGTTTAAAATAGTGAAACATTATTTAAATAAACCGCAAATGATTTTTCCCCATAGACCGCAATGTAACGGAATTCTTTTGAGTGTCCTGTTAAAAAACTATCAGTGCTACACACTTCCGTTGAAATAGGGAACATGTTACAGATAACGACAATAACATATAAAAATTGCAGAGCAATCCGAGCATATTTACGGGAGTTAGAGCACGGCCAGACGGCAGACGGCCAGACGGCAGACAAACCGAAGTCATAAGCACTTTTCAACTAGGTTGGAAAGTGCTAAAAACGAAAAAATTCGTCGATTCGTTTCCGGTTTTCGCTAAAACTATTCTTTATGGCAGTATTTTCTTAAAAATAAATTTTAAAGAAAATGTTGAAAAAATGTCCATAGACGGCGCTGTAGACTATGGAGTAACGAACAACTATTTTTTACCGTTATCTTTTGTATCTGATTAAATGCTTTCAAAAGCTTAGACTTAAACTTAAATTTTGGGCTCAAAATCTGAATCGTTGGGAGTGGTTAAGTAGCGCAAACTGAACTGTGTTCAGGAGTTAAAATTTGAACCCCCCCCCCCCCCCTTAACACAGTTCAGTTATTCCCGATCTTGGTGTCGTCGACCAGGCAGAAACTACTACCCCCTACACGTAAAATAAACGATATAGGGATGACAAAATTAATTAAAAAAATTATTTTAAAGATAAATTTTAAAGATAAAGTTCAAAATGCCGTTAGAGGTCGCTTTAGACTTTGGAGTAATGAACAACTATTTTTTACCGTCGACTCCGACGAGGAGCTGCTAGCGAGGATTGCCGTCGTAGCAGGCGATATCCGGGAGATGCCCGGGGTATTGACTAATGTTCGCAACTCCCTCCGCCAGTGGCGTGAGGCCTGCATCGTTGCTGGTGGCACTCTTTCGAGCAGTTTTTGTGATTCCTCACGAACATCATGCGTGTACACCATTTTCTACGTGTCAACCTTCATTCATATTGCGCATAACATGCATACATCAAATTGTTTCTATTTATTTTGCCCGGAGAAATTGCTCATGTCTGTCTATACTAATATTATAAAGGAGTAAAGATTGTTTGTTTGTTTGTTTGTAGGGGGTAATCTCTGGAACTACCGAACCGATTTCAAAAGTGATGGTGGGAAATTGATGGTGACAACCCCTGCTCCAACATAGGCTATATTTTATGTCGGTGCCACTAACCCAGGGGGTGCAGGAGCAAAAAACGTTCTAAAATTGCGATTTTTTAGCTATCAAACTGGCTATCAAGCCCTGAGAGCTTGGCAGCCGGTTCTGTATGTATCCATGTACGTACGTAATGCGATAACTCTTCATAGAAATATCCGTTTTCCTTCAAATTTTGTTTATAGGTTCACTGAGTTAAGGCGCTTCCCTGATTAGTTTTCGAGATTGATTAGTTAAGTATAAAGGGGGGGGATCGAAGGGCTAATCCCCCCCCTTAATTTATATAAATGGGTTTTTCATGCAAAATTATTCCGTTTTCCTTCAAATTTTGTTTATAGGTTCACTGTGTTAAGGCGCTTTCCTGATTAGTTTTCGGGATTGATTGGTTAAGTATAAAGGGGGGGAACGGGGGGATAATCCCCCCCCTTAATTTATATAAATGGGTTTTTCATGCAGAATTATCCCATTTCCTTCAAATTTTGTTTATAGGTTCACTGTGTTAAGGCGTTTCCCTGATTAGTTTTTGGGATTGATTGGTTAAGTATAAATGGGGGAACGGGCGGCTAATCCCCCCCCTTATTTTATATAAATGGATTTTTCATGCAGAATTATTCCGTTTTCCTTCTAATTTTGTTTATAGGTTCACTGTGTTAAGGCGCTTCCCTGATTAGTTTTCGGGATTGAATAGTTAAGTATAAAGGGGGGGAACGGGGGAATAATCCCCCCCTTAATTAATATAAATGGGTTTTTCATGCAGAATTTACCTGATTAGTTTAAGGGGTTCATTTGTTAACTATGGGGGGGGGGGTAACGGGGGGATGACCCCCCCCCTTAATATATTGTTTATTTCTTTATTTTTCGATGGGCTTATTTCAAATTCTTTGAAATAAGAGTATAATGTACAATTAGGGTGAATAGCCTGTGAACTCAATGCCCTCAGTTTAACTGGGCAGTTTTATTTTTATTTTTTATACTGAAGGAGCTAGAAATTTGAAATTTGTCATTGTAGTTACTTATAAGATGTAAATGCTCTCTAAGAACAAAATAAAAAAGAAATTGAAATTTAAAAGGGTGAAATGAGCGAAAAGCGTTCTAAAAACAGTCTAAATTACAATTTCTATGAAATCTCTGGAACTACAGAACCGATTTCAAAAGTAATGGTGGCAAATTGATGGGGACAATCCCTACTCCAACATAGGCTATATTTTATGTCAGTGCCACTAACATCAATGGGGTGCAGGATTGAAAAATGTTCGAAAATTGCGACTTTTTTATACTGAAGGGGCAAGAAATTTGAAATTTAGCATTGTAGTTACTTATAAGATGTAAATGCTCTCTAAGAATAAATTTTTAAAAAAATCGAAATTTAAATGGGTGAAATGAGCGAAAAGCGTTCTGAAGTCATTCTAAATTACAATTTCTATGGAATCTCTGGAACCACGGAACCGATTTCAAAAGTGATGGTGGCAAATTGGTGGTGACAATCCCTGCTCCAACAGCCTCTTTAATAAAAAACAATGCGTTGCTGACGACTGGGTTTTTCGCTAATTGTTGCACCAGATTAATCTCGGAAAATGAAACATTTGAAGTTACTGAAAAAAATGATAGCTCAGAAAGTATTTGTCAGAAAATTGTTAGACAAACTGCGTTTGAAAGGTAAAAAATTGAATTTTTCTTGATATAAATTTCAAATCTAATGATTATGCCGTTTTCCAAATATTGAATTTCAAAAATTACCAAATTTTCCAATGGAGTACCATAGCGAAACCTTCATGCGTGAAAAGATAATGATAAGAGCGACGTGTCCTGACGTCTATATTGGCTATAGCACGAGTCACAAATTATAGTAGCCTTATTATTTTGTTAAAATATAAAAGTTATTTATGAAATGTCAATATTTTATTTGATTAAAGGTTCGTTAAAAGAAATTGACCAGCGTAGCGGGCGTAGCTTGCTAGTTATGAATAAAATAAGGTTCGAATCCTGGCCCGGACATTTTTCATCCAGTTTTAAAATTACAACTCATATTGTTTTTGCCTGGTCTACGATACCAAGATCGGGAATAACTTAACTGTGTTCAGGAGTGGGGGGGGGGGGGTTCAAATTTCAACTGCTGAACGCAGTTCAGTTTGCGTTACTTAATCACTCCCAACGATTCAGATTTTAAGCTCAAAATTTAAGTTTAAGTTTAAGCTTTTGAAAGCATTTAATGAGATACAAAAATAACCGCTAAAAATTAGTTTTTCGTTACTCCAAAGTCTAAAGCGCCCTCTATCGGCATTTTTTAAAACTTTTTTCTTAAAAATAAATTTTAAAGATATACTGACATAAAAAATAGTTTTAGCGAAAACCGCAAACGAATCGACCAATTTTTCCGTTTTTTATAATCATTTGAAATTTTGAACCCTAAACTTTACCCGTAAGGCATGGTGACGTCACGGCGACGTCACTGTGAAGTCACACTGTGACTTTGTGACCGTCGTCGTGATGTCAAGTGACGTCGATGTGAAGTCATTGTGACGTAAATGCGAGGTCGTTATGGCCGTTTTCAAGGCTTTCTGTGACCTCACAATGTGACTACTTTGAGACGTCACCGTGCGACTTAAATGTGAAAAATGTGACGAATCTGCATCGGATGACCAGATTTTACCCGAATCCTATACGGATTGTTCGGATCAAATTTTTTTATGGTTCAAGTTTGTGACGTTTTTGACGACACTGCACCGGGTCGGGTGACCAGATTTTACCCGAATCCAATCCAGAAACTTCGGATCGATCTTTTTTGGATTTGTTTGGCTACAGAATAGATTTCGATTAGTTGTCGTGTGACCTGATTTTCGTGAACCCGATCTGACCGGAGTCGGGTATAATGTTTTTACTGTAAGTCTTGTTTGGAATAGAATCTTGCATACGACCGAGTAACCAGATTTTATCAGAAATTGTGTTACGATACAATTTCTGATGTCAGCTCGGATCTAGAGTCATACACGAATCCGGTTATATACTTCTTGAACATGATTGAATGTCAACTTGAACATGAATGATGGTTGACTGAAACTATATTTTGATTCAACCCGTATTCTTACCCTAACCCAACAACAACAACAACAAAAGATCTGTAAGTCCACAACCCGACCGAACCTGATAAATGATTTCGCATAGATTCGGATAACAAGATTTCATCAAATACGTATAAGATCGACGATAAGGATTGGATCGGCAATCATTTTTATTGATGCAACTCGTATTCAAATTAAAACTTTGCATCTGATTGAGAAACCGGTTAACACGAAACTTTCTGACACATTTATGAACAAACTTTTAAACGCATGGCACTTGCATGCCTGATTATTAAAGCTATTTGGAATGAATAGCGTTTTCCATTTTTAGATAAATGTAATACTTAAGATCAATGTCGGTCATGTTTTACCCGTTTAAGACGCTGCGCGTCGGAAATTTGGTTCAAAACACCGACTTTGATAGTGTTTTCTGAAACATCATCTGCCGTTAACAAAAAATGGATAACGCCATTCGATTATATATAGGGTAGATGTGCCAGTAATGGACACCCTTAAGGAATTTCTTTAACAATTATTTTTTAATTAATATTTATAATTGTTATATTCAACATTTTTTAATATTATATTACTCTACCAACAATATTTAACCGAATTTAATTGTAAATAACAGAAATAAATCAAAACACCCTAAACTCCAGTAATGGACACCTCACAAAAAGTAATAGATAATTGATATTATGATTGCATTTAAAACTAGAATTTAAAGATAGCATATTAATGAAATAAATAAAGCTGAATTTTTATTGGTTATTTTTTTATAAACCAAAAACATTGAAGGTGTCCCATTACTGGAAGGCGGTCCATTACTGGCACATCTACCCTTTTCTGAATAAGAACACCTGCCAATTTCATGTATTTCCGAATACAAATGAATTCAGAAATATGCCAGAAATTAGCTATTTTGGATTTGAGAACAACTTTAAATAAAATATAAGTATACATTTTCAAATAAGCATTCTGAAAAATTTATATTAGGAATCAATTTAAATAATAGATATACCTATTGTGCGATATTATTAAATAATAAACATTGTATCAAGCAGTAAAACAGTTTTCGTTGTAAATGAAATATAGAACTTAAGATCATAAATGCCAAAAAAAAATTATATATTTTTTTCTTTACAAATTATTTTATTTATAGTTTTTGATAGAATACTAAATGCAGAACTTAAATATCAATTTTTACAGTAAAAACATTCGATAACATAGCTGGAAAAATTACCTTAACTAAACAGTTATTTTAATGTTTCATCAATATTTATTATTTTTGTGCATCTAACATTGACATATCTCGACAAATAAATTATTCAATGCATTAAAATGTCACATTTTTTTTTCACGTATACCGGAAAATTATTTCTGGAAACCTACACTAGCAACGAAATTATTAAATTGCAAATCAAATATTAATAGTTTTAAAAATTGCAATGTTTTTAATTATAATGAATAACTATGAAAATTGAACTAAGAAACGCAAAACATTAAATAAATTCCTCCTTTTACATAACACATTACATTTAGAATACATATTGTTAGTAAATACTTTAAGCTTTTTTCCAAATAGTCTATTTAAAAAAATTTAAAACATTAAAGATAAATTTAATACAAGTGATTTTTTAAAAGAAAATTTAAATATCTTAACTTTTAAATAATGCAATATTAAATGTACTAGTACTAAATATGCACTATTAACAAAACTGCGAAGACATTAAAAGTTACCTGCTGATCTATAGGTAAAGGTGTTACTGTTGAATGCTCCTTATCTGCTTCCCTTTCATTGAAAAATTAGACTGTACATCCACTACAATAATTTACAAATTATTCCAGCAGAGAGGTGTGTTCATAGATCTGAGAAATCAAATATCACCCAGGCCTTATGAACGCACCCGGCTAGACACAGGGAGATGTTAAAATGGATGGTTTACTTTAAAATGGAGATTGTTCACTTTAAAACGTTAATTTACTTACACAGTATAAATCTACAAACTTAAAAGAACGCAACACACGCTAATCCTATCCTAACTTAGAATGAGAAGAAATCGTCTGCCTTCAATATGCGCGCGCAGTATTGTTTAAACACAACAAAATAACAGCTAGCAGATGTTTTCAACTTTACCGCAAATGATAGAGGAAGAAAATAATTTAAATAAAGACATTTCAAAACCTTTATAATTTATATGGCTGAAAAATGAACTTCTAATGATGCTATAATATTCTTTTTTTATATGAGAGAATTTTGTATTCTTAGAAATAAGCTGTGAAAATTTACATTTTTATATATTTTTTAATCCATTGCATTTGCTTTAGACGTCAAAAGTAAAGATAAATTTTAAATAATAATTGATTTAATAGGCTTTATAAAGTAATTTCGATATAAATTTAAATTGCAATCAAATTTCCTAAGTACAAATTTTTTATTTTTTACACATTATCGAAAAGAGCAATATATTTAATAGAGGTGACATCTTACTAAGCACTGGCCAGTTTTGGATAAATTGCTATAGGAATGACATATACTTTATAACATGTTTTTAATTCACTTTTGCTCGGAAATACACGAAATTGGCTCGTGTTTTGTTCAGAAACTATGTTATTGAAAAACCTTTTCCATTTTTTGTTAAAAGCAGAAGATCTTTCAGAAAAGAATGTCAAAGTCGGCGTTTTGATTTGAATATCCGACGTGACAGTGAAAGACAGGAGAAAAACTGGTCGTCACGTGGCACGAATTGCTTATAACTCGATAAATAACTAAATTTCTATTTAAGGATTTTTACCTGTGTATTATATAGTATATTTTGTTAAATTTCATGAAAATGGTAATGAAAATTGTAAAAAATTGTCTGCCTCATATATGTAGACAGATATTTATTTATTATTTTATTTTGGAAATACTCAATATATTTAAATAGTGTGTGACAATATTTTTATTAATGATTTAGGTACATGACATAATTCAAATCTATATTTTATGAGTTTTTTTTTCCAAATTCACTCTCCGATCACACCGTGAAGTCACAGAGTGTTGGCATTTTGGTCATAGGTTTTACGTGACTTATGTGACTTGCAGTGACGTCATTGCAACGTCACAAAAATTTCTAAAGCTGTCAAAAAGTAATTTTCTTTATGTTATAAGATGTTCTAAAGTTTATTTTAAGTTTTCTTTAGATCTCCAAGACGTTCACATTTTGGTCACAGTGTGACGTTACAAAGTGGTGGCATTTTGGTCACAAATGTGACGTGACGTATGTGACCCACATTGACGTCACAATGACGTCACTGTGACTGTGCATGCTATGCGGGTAATGGCCATCGAACCACAACCTGATCCGAACAGGACAAAATAATTTCCGTCGACACGAAACCCGAACCGAACCTGACAAAAAAATTCATCGAAACGCAACCCGATCCAAAAAGCACAAATAAACCGTCGACACGCAACCTGATCCGAACTTGAAACTTCCATTTGAAGTAACCCGAAATCCGACTCGAACCGAAAAAAAGAAGTTTATTGAACCGCAACTCGATCCGAACAGGATAAAATAATATCTGTCGACACGTAACCCAACCCGTACTTGAATATTTCAATTGAAGTAACCCGAAACCCGACCCAAACCCGATAAAAATTCCATTGCACCGTAACCAGATCCGAAAAAGACAAAGTAAATTCCGTCGACATGCAAACCCACCCGAATTTGAAAATTCCGTTTGAAGTCGTCCCGAAACCCAACACGAACCCGACAAAAAAATTCCTCGAATAGCAAACCCTATCCGAACAGGACAAAATAATTTTTGTCGGCACGTATCCCGACCCGAAGTTGAAATTTTTGTTTGAAGTCAACCCGAAACCCTACCAGAATCCGACAAAAAATTCATCGAGCCTTGATATTTATTTAAAGAAATGTGTCCGAACCCTGTTTAAATCGAAATGAAGTTTTCACTAACCTTAGATTTTCAGCCTCTTAAATGAGTATCTGTCAAAAAGACAGTTTGTTATACATTTATTATAAGCAATTCAAGTTCATAGTCCTATTTTTTATACTAAAATTTTGCATAATCATTCAACACCTTGGATGTACTGGAATAAGCCTCAATTAGAGTCTTTCATCGGGTAGGGTAAACCGATTTTACCGGAAAGCGAACCTACTCGCAGTTCGGGTACAGGGGTGTTAGGGCTATATTTTCTCGTTTCAGATTAGGTTGGCTTTCATTTTTTCGTATTCAGATCGGTTTTAGTTTAGGTTTTAACTTTTGCTGGTCGGGTTGAGTTCTATTTAAAGAACACTTTTTTAAGTTCTCTAACACTTTTTTTTATACCGCTGACCAGGCCCCTACCTGCCAGGCTTTTGCCTAGCATAACGAGTTGATACCTGGCAACGGGACCTAACACTTACATATTCGTACGCTTAAAAGAGGAAATATCCAAACAGCGAACTGATTTAAATGTAGTAACCTGCGCAAAAGGGTCTGTATCCAACCCGAAACCAAAAAATCCATTTTACGTCAACCGGCACCCTACGCGATTCCAACAAAATACTTTTCTTCGATACGAAACTAAACCCAAGCCCAGTACACTTCTAATCGAACTCAAACCGCATAGAACCTAACGAACCTAATCGAACTAGAACCTAATAGCTCGTTTAAATATTAAGTAAAGAAAACATTTCTTAATTAGTTTACTAATTTAATAGCAATATATTAATGCTTCAGGAGATCCACTTGATATTCATTTAAAGTTGCAAAATATAATTTTTAATAATAAAAAAGTATCTAGTAATATATACGAATAAAATTAAAACGTTAATTATAGAAAACGTTATAAAAATTCAATACAGTAAATTCAATTCATCTTAAACATAGTTCTGCTTATTTTCATTAATTCGTTTCTGATAATTCCAGCATCCCAATTTAAAAAAATAAAATTCTTACCCGCAAGAAGTATTCTATAGTGAACCCGACATACAAGAAAAGAAATTACAGTGTGCGTAACTTTTTGAAACGGAAGTTAGGGACAATCCGACCCGATACAGAGGTGCCCGCTACTCAGCAATTGTAACATATTTTAATATTAAAGAAAATAGATAAGCCATTTTTAATCATAAAAGATAAAATTGGTGTTAGTGATGTACTTTTTATAATTGCATTAAAAGATGAATTAATTTCCTTTCATTTAGTATTCGGGTTGATACATTTTGGCTTCTGGTTGATGTATGTCGGGTTTTGGGTCGGATTGGATGTTGTTGGAAATTATGGATGGTTCGGGTTGACTTCAAACAGAATTTTCAGATTGCGTACGGATTGCTGTTTAATGGACCTTTTTTTTCTCGGATTTGGGGCGGGTTGTGGGTGGATTTCAAATGGAATTTTCAGGTTCAGGTCCGGAAGAACATGATATCTGAATAAATAGCTGGTTAAAATCAGACTGATTCAGAAAAAATCGTCATTTTTCAGTTAGCCTAATGTTGTCTAGGATTTTTTAACTAGCCTAAAAGACATCTGGTTGATTGAGAAATAAATGGCCATATTCCAATTAGTCTATTGCACACCAGGGTCTTTGCAATAAGTCTGAAAAACATCAGGCTGATAGGAGAAACGGAGACGATATTCCAATTAGCCCGGTCCTTTGCAAAGATCCGGATTTCGCAATTAGTCTACGACATATACACCATATTCTACAGTAAGCATATTATAGTGCGTCTCAAGTAAGTACATGAATTTTAATATGTTTGAACTAGTGCAACATGATTGAAATACATTACAAACGACCATAATGTAACGGAATACATTTGAGTGTCCCTCTAAACGAAATAAAAATAATGCACACTGTAACGCAGAAAGCCCCTTTCAGAAAAAATAGACACTTCCCTGGCGAAATGCGCAGCGCATCATGTGATCTGAAGCGTGATGTTTGATCAGTTGAGTTGTCGCGTGAGCTTGGCCGAGAGAAGTTGTTTTTTCGAAGTGTGGTTATGTAAATAGAACGTATGTGTGTTTTTTTGTTCTCCGAAAATGTAAAAAGTGAAGTGTCAGCCTTATATATACGTGTAATGTGCCGTATTGTTACGTGTTTTGTGTCAAGAAGTAATAAAATTTATGAAAATGCCAGTAAAGAATGATTTCTGGTCTTATAAAAGAACTATTCTTTCCGCCCCGAGATACTAAAGCTATAATTATTCTACAGTCTTGATACAAAATTGGCTACCCAACTCGGGCCAGAAATCCAGTGAAAAAGTGCTCTGTTTCTACAACTACAAATCGACAGTGATTTATATAATGATATTATAATAATGTGATTTATTTCTACAAATCCAGTGAAAAATGCTAAATTTCTACAACTCGAATCCGCAGTGAAAGTGTCAATGATTTACTTCTACAGCTAGAAATCTGCAGATAAAATGCAAAGTGCTTTATTTGGACAAATAAAATTCGCAGTGATATAGTTTTACAGGGATAGGGATGACCACCTCGGAAAACACGGCGGCGTTAGCCTTAGAGTTGAAGTGCAATCCCGAGGGGCTGACAGATATAGTTTTACATCAAGAAGGATCTTAGGATCTTATTTCAGTGTTGGAAGCTTTTTCGTTTCTCAGCAGAATCAAGAAAATGGCACAAACGATCGTCGCCATTGCATCATATGATAAGTGAAAATTGTTTCGTGTACGCTCAAGAAAATAATGCATTATGTGTTTTTACAGAATTCTACAAATTGTGTAACTCATGTGTGACTTGGTAAAAACGGATCCGTAATTTTTTTTAATAGCTACAAACAATGCATTCTTCAGTTTAATTATTCTTATTCTTAACTTAAGTTTGGTTGATCTTAATATTATTATTAACTTCAGTTTGATTATTCTTAAATTCAGTTACATTATTCATAACATTGTTTTGGTTTTCTTACATTATGTTGTTATGTTTTATTTTGTTCTTACATTGTTTGCCCTTCCCCCCTCCCCTACTTTTGATTATATTTTTGAATGCTTATCGTGACTATGTAATATTTTATTGATTCATAAAAAGAAAGTAAGCAAAACTGATATCAGTTTCAAGTAAAATTATTATATATCAGTTTCAGATAAAATTAATATAAAGTATTCGTAATTTTATCGCAGTTATCATAAAGATGTTTTGTTTTTCTTTTATTATTGATTTTAAAAGAATTGATTACTTTTTGTTTTTCTTTTATTATTGATTTTAAAATAATTGAGTACAGTTTCGATATAAATGTTTGTTCTTATTTAATGCTGGTTTTATTAAGGTAGAATGTCTTTTTTTTTAAGTTGTACTGAACAAAACCGATATTAAGCTGTCTTGGTAATTTAAAAATAATATTGGTTGAAAATTTAATTATTCAGTTATGTGTTTTGATTTCATTTAGAATATTATTTAAGCGACGGTTATTCACTTATGTGCTTTGATTTCATTTAGAATATTATTTAAGTGACAATTATTCAGTTACGGTTTTTATCTCATTTGAAATATTTTGAATGTGTCGCGTTATGAAATTCAGTTTATTTAAATCAAAAGAGATTTAATGTTTGTTCTGTTTTGTAGTAAGAGTTCATATTATAGTTAAAGCTCACTGTTTTGTTTTATTAAAAGTTTATATGATTTGTAACGGCAGAGCTCACGTCTGGGGTACGGTTTAAACGAATTTTTGGCATTTACAGAGTTTTCGGCTAGTTGTTTTGCTAAAATTTAAAATGTCTGAACTTAATAAAGCTCGCAAAGAGGATTTGTTCCACGTTGCGTTAGAAATGAATTTAGATGTGCAAACCACTATGACCGTTGTCACATTGCGGGAAAAAATCAAATCCTCCCCCTCGTTCGATGTTGATTTTGTAAATTCATCAGTCAGGAATCAAATTGCAACCAGGGAAGAAGAACAACGTAGGCGGGAATTAGAGGATAAACAAAAAGAAGCAGTTAGAACAGCATAAGCTGGAATTAGAAGAGAAGCGTAGGGCAGAAGAGATGGAGTTTAAAAAGCTTCACATGAATTTTGAGCTTGAGAAGCTCAAGCTACAGGTTCAGAACCAAAGTGCTTCCAGTGGAGTGGTAGGTGGTAATGCAACAGGGATAATATCTCACGCGGACAGTAAGATAGATGTCCAAAGGTTGTTGCCTACATTCAGGCCAGAAACTGACGATGTAACTTTGTTTCTGGTGCTCCTGGAACGCCAGTTAAAGCTCTCGAAGGTACCTGAGCATCTATGGGTATCATATTTACTCAGTGTTGTCCCATCTTCTATTTCTACGCTTATCGCTCGTCAATCGGAAGAAAACGCTTCAAATTTTTCGCACGTTAAAGATTTACTTCTAAAACGGCTTAAAATTAGTGCCGAAAAATTCAGGCAGCTGTTCTTTGCTCATCGCAAGGTAAAAGAAATCTCTTGGCGAGATTATTACTTCGAACTTCGAGCTTATTTTGAAAACTGGCTTAAAGAGTTAACTCTAACGTCTTTTGAAGCACTCCAGGATCTGATAATAGCTGATCAAATGAAAAGGCGCGTGCCTGTTGAATGCAAACAGCATATGTTAGATGACTTGGAAAATTTAAATTCGCCAGTCGACCTCGCCGAAAAACTAGATACCTATGAAATTATACGAAGTACGTTCCCAAAAAGAGATCCGGTTGTACCCCAAGTGAAAAAACAGATTTCTCATCGAAATAATAATTGGAAGCATGGTAAGCCTCTAAAAGAAGACAGATCTCTTCCTAAGTTTGGTAATCGACGCTTAGAATCAGATATTGTTTGTTATGGATGTGGTAAACTGGGATTTATAAAGAAGAAATGCCCAGATTGTACCCCTTCGGTTAAAAAAGAAAATGTGCAAGCACATCGTCTTAAGTTGTATAGTTTAAATACTTCAACAGTTTCAGCTCCAAATGTGCCTATCACGATCTGCAATAAGAAAGTGTTAGTCTGTGCAGATACGGGAGCGAATCGTTCCATTGCGGGAGAACGTATGTATGAGCTATTTTAAAAAACTGGTGTTGCACTGAAACCTCATACTCATGATGTCACGTTGGCTGACGGAATTACAGTAGCCAGAGAAAATTTGTCTGCTACAGTTCCAGTAGAGATTGAAGGTCGAGTCTTCAAAACGGAGTTCATTATATTACCAAATGCTAAGGGTAATAGAACGCTTTTAGTCATGGATTTTTTGCACAACGCTAACATGGTGTTAGATACTACAAACAAAACGTGGTATTTCAGTAATAAACCACAGAAAAAGTTTCATTTTATAGATGAATACGTTGAAGAAAACAATTCATCAGCTGGTGCGGTCGAAGTCAGTCCATACGCCTTACGTGAAGATGAAGGCAAAAATTTAACTTCTGACGAAAGAGGAAAACTTAATGGTCTTCTGAAAAGGTATGAAAAATTCTTTCAACCAGGGGGAGAGACAACCCCGTATGTAGAGCATCGTATCAATACAGGTGATAGTGCTCCTATTGCTGTGCCACCTTATCGGATGACTCCTGCTAAGAAAGAAATTCTTAAGAAAGAAATAGATAATCTGCTAGCCCAGGGAATCATAGAAGAATGTGAATCACCTTATGCTTCACCGGTGGTTCTCGTACCAAAGCCGGATGGTAGTATGATGTTATGCATTGATTACAGAAAATGCATACAGTGGCAAATGCAGTTACAGTGTCAGATAAATATCCATTACCTCGAATGGACGACCTTTTGCATGAAGCCAAGCATACTTCTTATATGTCAACTTTAGATCTTCGTTCAGGATATCACCAAGTCCGAGTCTACCCACCAGATCAAAATAAAACTGCATTTGTCTATCCTTTTGGTACTTTTCGTTTTTTAAAAATGCCTTTTGGACTCAAGAACACTCCTGCTACGTTTCAGAGAATGATAGATCAATTTTGAAGTGGTCTTAAGGATGTCCTTGCTTTGTCATACATAGACGACATCATCGTTTTATCAGACACCTTTGAGAAACATCTCTCAGATCTTACGGCTGTGTTCGAGAGACTTATAGAACTTAAATTAGATGCCAAGTGTGAAAAATGTCATTTCTCTTGTGAAAAGGTCAAGTACCTAGGGCACTGGATAACACCAAATGGTCTAGAAGTAGATCCAAACAAAGTATCTGCAATTAAAGCGATACCTCCTCCTAAAAATGAAAAGAGATCCAGTCTTTCTTACAGACCTGTTCTTGGTACAGAAGATTTATACCAAATTTTGCTGATATCTCAAGGCCCCTTAATAATCTCACGAAAAAGAAAGTTATTTGGAAATGGGGAAACGAAGAGCAAACAGCCTTTGAAACTCTAACACAATGTCTCATAACACCTCCTGTGCTTAAGCAAGCTGATGGGACTAAACCATTTATTCTGCGTACGGTAGTATGATGTTATGCATTGATTACAGAAAATGCATACAGTGGCAAATGCAGTTACAGTGTCAGATAAATATCCATTACCTCGAATGGACGACCTTTTGCATGAAGCCAAGCATACTTCTTATATGTCAACTTTAGATCTTCGTTCAGGATATCATCAAGTCCGAGTCTACCCACCAGATCAAAATAAAACTGCATTTGTCTATCCTTTTGGTACTTTTCGTTTTTTAAAAATGCCTTTTGGACTCAAGAACACTCCTGCTACGTTTCAGAGAATGATAGATCAATTTTGAAGTGGTCTTAAGGATGTCCTTGCTTTGTCATACCTAGACGACATCATCGTTTTATCAGACACCTTTGAGAAACATCTCTCAGATCTTACGGCTGTGTTCGAGAGACTTATAGAACTTAAATTAGATGCCAAGTGTGAAAAATGTCATTTCTCTTGTGAAAAGGTCAAGTACCTAGGGCACTGGATAACACCAAATGGTCTAGAAGTAGATCCAGACAAAGTATCTACAATTAAAGCGATACCTCCTCCTAAAAATGAAAAGAGATCCAGTCTTTCTTACAGACCTGTTCTTGGTACAGAAGATTTATACCAAATTTTGCTGATATCTCAAGGCCCCTTAATAATCTCACGAAAAAGAAAGTTATTTGGAAATGGGGAAACGAAGAGCAAACAGCCTTTGAAACTCTAACACAATGTCTCATAACACCTCCTGTGCTTAAGCAAGCTGATGGGACTAAACCATTTATTCTGCGGATGGTAGTATGATGTTATGCATTGATTACAGAAAATGCATACAGTGGAAAATTTCGGAAAATTTCTTAGGAAAATTTCGAGGCTCTGTGGAAGGTCAAGAAGTGGTTGTGGCTACGGACCACCAACCTTTAAAATGGCTTCTGAGCCTTAAGTCACCATCGGGGAGATTAGCCCGTTGCACACTACAAGTACAATCGTTCTTACTGAAAATAGAATATGAACCTGGAAAATATAATATTGTGGCTGACATGCCATCGCGTCCTGCCTGTAGTCATCAGTCTGCTTTCTGTGAGACATGCAACTTTGTCAGCATAGACATGCCAACATGAAGCCCAAAGGATATCAGAGAAGCTCAGTTGCAAAATGAAAAAAACATCCTGTTTCCTCTCCGAGACGTATGTCGGAAACAGAGGGGGAGGATGTAACGCAGAAAGCCCCTTTCAGAAAAAATAGACTCTTCCCTGGCGAAATGCGCAGCGCATCACGTGATCTGAAGCGTGACGTTTGATCAGTTGAGTTGTCGCGTGAGCTTGGCCGAGAGAAGTTGTTTTTTTCGAAGTGTGGTTATGTAAATAGAACGTATGTGTGTTTTTTGTTCTCCGAAAATGTAAAAAGTGAAGTGTCAGCCTTATATATACGTGTAATGTGCCATATTGTTATGTGTTTTGTGTCAAGAAGTAATAAAAATTTATGAAAATGCCAGTAAAGAATGATTTCTGGTCTTATAAAAGAACTATTCTTTCCGCCCCGAGATACTACAGATGGCACACAGACAGACACAGTGGTACCAACTTGGTGCTTGAGACCACCCAATAATTTGCTTTCCCAGCCCACCCAATTTCTATTATTATTGTATTTTGTGACTATTTTATTTTCCAATCTCTGAAAAAATATTTTTTCTGTGGACTTTCACAAAATCGTTTCGTTAAACAACCCTGTAAGGATAGAAGTAACAGACACACAGCAGCCCAAAAGACCTCCTACCGTAAAAGATGTATAATTAATATTTTCTCATAAGAGAAATTTTTTGCCTATTTTACCAGTGAGTAATGAACCACCTTAGTTAAACTCCTTGTTTAATATAGTTCAATGAGCATTTATTTTAATACCTTTTGACATCCAAAATGTACTTAGGTAATTTAATTGAAGGGTGTTTTGAAACAGGTGAACTGTTAACAATATTTCTTTGTATTTATAATTGTAAACAGGCATTATTTACTTTCGGCGAATGAAAGTATGCGCTGAATTTCGCACCCTTCCTCTTGACAAGCCCAAAAATTAGCGCAAATAACAAATATATTCTAAATAAGGTGATAAGAAATCAGGGAATAAAACTGAGACACAATGCATAAAAGACAACCGTCTCCAGATAGCATAGTAGGTATAGCAGAGGGATTTTTATCTGATCACACATAATCTTTTTTAAATATCATTGTCTCCATCATATAGAGACGGTAACAGTTTCAATATATAGGGGTCATTCCATGTTAAGTGGACTAAATTTGGATTCGGTTCCTGCTCGACCCCCTTTAATTATAATGTAATTGCTACGGGGCATACATATAGGTCTAGGATGGACATCTGCAACCTGTCAGAATCAAAAATAATACAGTTGGATCAACCAAAGCTCTTTCTGTGAAGTTCGCTATTTCACAGTTGCAGGAAAACGATAAAATCACCAAATTTGTCAAATTGCTCATGATACAAGAAACACATTACTTGATGGTAAATATGTGATCTAGTACCTTTTGTGCTAAAAAACATAATTGCAGTATAAAAGATTGGGAATCAATTGCTACATTCTTGAATCAATACATTCAACATACTTGGCCTTAAAGTAGGCCATACGGCCTTCGCGAGGAATTTGACCATTACTTTTAATAAGCTGTAACTACTCAATAAATTACCACAGAAGTTCGTCACTTCAATAATTTACTTTTGAGTATGTAATAGAGTTGCTGAAGTTGTCTCTTTCCTGCTTAAATATTCATTTATTCAATCATCTTTGAAATTCCTTCAAAAAAAATATCTACATAAATTCAAGAAGTCCATATTCTAAAAGGGGCACTTCTGATTTGACTACCGTTGGTATTACTAGCAAAAGCACATCTTAATTTATAAGAGAGTTTTTGTTTCATTTTAAGCCTTTTCGGTATAAGGTAAATAAAGCAAGGTTCAAAACACCTGCTTTGTGAGAGATCTCAAACTATATCCGCCGTAGAAATTAATTCTAAAAATGTCTCTGGAAGTCAAAAAGATTGGGAAGACAGCAATAGAGAAATAATATTAGAAATGTAATATGCAATAAATGGGTCTTTGTTCATGTCAATTCCATGTCAACTGCTCTGGAGGGTCCTTTCCAGGTGTCCCTGGCTGGGTGCAAAGTAATGTCCTGGTACACACAAATATATCTTGAACGGATAAAGCTAGAATTGTGGAAAAAATGTATATAACCTATGGTAAAATGACTATGCTATGTGGTATAACAGTGGCTGCAGCGCCCCATAGTGTTGAAATGTGGAATTTTTTAGAGAAGAATATGAGGCTGAAAATGTGAGAGTAGTAAAAAAATGTCAGGAATGTATATATTATAGGAATGTAGAGCATCCTCTATTTAGTATGATATGACGTCTTACATGTTAAAATAACTTTACTAGAAGCACTGAAAATATCGAATCAATTAATGGCGTATTTCAACCGGTGATTAGTTCTTGAAAAAGGAAAATTTTAGAGCTTCTAATAAAGTTATTTTTGCATATTATTTTTACATTTTATTATTTAACAGTGCTTTGCGTTTTAAGTGATTGTCCTATTCATTGTTTAATAGTAAATATTAGAGTCCATAAAATGAAGACTACATGAGAATATAATTGAATAAATTCAGAACCTTATAATCTAGTCTAAAAAATCTAACTTGACTTATCATAACTTCAAATATCATCTTGCACTTCCGTACCCTTACCTTACAAGAACACAAAATGGTCGCGTCACTTTGCTCTAAATCGGTTAAGCCCGCCCAACATTTTTCAAACGTTTGCGCCACAGGACAGACGCGCCACAAACATTTCCCACTCCACAGACAGGCATAGGTTTCCGTCTAAAATTTGCTTATTGAAACAATCAGTTCCATATTTATGAATATCCAAAACATAAGAAACCGAAAAACTCCATTTGACATCATTGAAATACTCTGAAAAATGGATTGCCAGCACATCATATCACATCAACGGCTTAAACTGATTTATGGGGATTTCTAACAAACGTTTGGCCTACATATCTACGATACACTTCAAGAAACTTGTTAAATCCATGCTTCATCATTTGACAGCCATTATTAAGGTCAGAAGAACAGCAACTTGTTACTAAACCAGTGTCTCTAATTCAGTGGTACTTCAGTGTACCTAAAAAATAAAAAGTTTATATAAATTTGAGACATGATTACATTTCAGAAAATCATTTTATTTCTCTTTAGAAAAACGGAAAAAGTTAAGCAATTGAGAAAACATAGTTAAAAAAGAAATTTCTTTATAATATCCGATCTTTTAACATAAAGAACATTTTAAAAAATATATTGCATTTTGGAAATAATTTTTAATTGTTAATAACACTTCTTAATCTAATGTTGCACAATGCAATGATAAAGATTGTTCAGTCTTTAAAATAATCTTTCAAAACTTTAGAATTATATTTCATGCTAATTGGAATCCGTATCATTTCGTTCCAGAATAAAATCAAGGCTATATATATATTTTATTATTATTATTATTATTCTATTTTTAATTTTTCGAAAACATATGGCGGGTGCCATAAATTCGTCAAAAAATAATTTTTAAAAATGCATTAAAAACTAGCAAAATATGCTAAAAAATTGTGGTTTACACGAATGGGATTAGTGGGAAATCAGATTTTTTTTATAAGAAAAAAAGTTCTGGTTCAAAAAATTACCGATAGATGGCGCTAGTATGCATAATGTAAAGCAGATTTATGTAAAGCAGATTTATGCAAAGCAGGCTGTTAATGAAATACCTTGATCCATGAGATTTTTGATTCGATGCCAGCAGTATGCTACCGTTACCAGATCAAGCATTGCTGGTTAAGTTCTTTTACAAGAAGAGGGAATCAGCAATCAACGCATTGCAAAAATTGCAAAAATTGCGCACCGCAAAAGGACTCAAGACGAGAAAAGGCCTCGTTTCATGTGATGGGATACTAAATTTTGTTAGATTCTTCGCAGAAAAGAGGTTCGTTTAGAGTATTATTCATAAACTGGATGGCCCTCTTTGATATCTGAATCATGTAATCCATGCCAGCGCCATCTACCGGTAATTTTTAACCACAACTATTTTGCTATTAAAAAAAATACTATCTATCTCTAATCCCACTCGTTCAAATCGAAATATTTTAGCCTGATTTGTTCTTTTTTAATGAATTTTTAAAGTTCTTACGAATTTATGGCGCACTAGGTACTTTTAAGGCAAACTTTTAGGAACTTCATAACTTCATCCCAGCTGATAAATCAAAAAAGTCCTTCCCATCTGTACTGATAGAAAAAAGTAGCTTCCCTACTCTCTGTTTTTAATAATTCATCTAATTTTACTCAAAAACACGAACGTAAAATACATGGAACCCGGTAATAGAGTATTTCCAATTTTCATCAATACTGAATTTAATTGGGAATTTTGAAATTAGTTAGCTATGTCTTCAATTATGACTACCAACTTTTGTGCGATATTTCGCCAAGTATTTTGACGCTGGCGAATATGACTGTGTAGTTTTATACATATGAGGGTAGTAGCAATAGTTACTACAATTAAAATATGTTTGCGAGAAATCCAGTTTTCTAAACTTTACAAATGAAATCGAATTAAAGAAGAATTAGCCAACTTAGCATTTAAAACTACTATACCTCAGCTATTTTTTAAAGATAGGGACAAAACAAAAAATGCTCTGCAATCCCTGTATCTAGAACTTTTGTTCATGAATATGAGTGCTATTGCTTGACATAAAAACGGGATATATATATATATATATATATATATATTTACTTCTACTATATATACATGTATGAAATACAAACGAAATTTTCGTACCGACTACTTGTAACTCAAGTTCTGCTGAATGGATTTTGATGGAATTTGCACTATTAGATAGATAACTTTTCAGGGTAGATTTTAGTATATAATATAACGTTCTACATAGATTAGTTATAGAATTAAGATGGAAAGTTCGATTATTTTGGGCGAAAAGGTTACTATTTGTCATTTTTGGCGACCACTTGCATTCTTGAATGAATTGAAATTGCAATATAATTTTGAAAATAATAGAAACGCTTCAAAAATAAAAGAAAGAACTTAGTAATTTTATTTAAAATAAAAAAAGCAAAACAGTTTTGATGAAAAATAATGTTATAAAACGAAAAGATTTAATTTCTACATGAAAAGGAATGTTCGTAATGCTTAAAAAATTATTCAATGTGAAATATTGCAATTGAAACCATGTTTGGCGATTTATCGTCTGCGTCAGGTTAAGAAAAATGCATCTGAAAATTTGATTAGATAAAATCTGAGTAACAGTTTTATTTTTGAGTTGTTCTTTATTTTTTAATTTAATTTTGATTAATTTAAAATTTTGATTTTTTATTTAAGCGTAATGGCGTTTTTTAATTTAATTTATTTTTATCTAATTCCTGCATGGTATGTCATGCAGCAGAAATTAGCAGATGTAATAATTATAACAAGTGGGTAATTGTAATCGAAGATCGCTCAAAGGGTTTCGTTTAATACTCCTTTCAAAACACTTTATCCTTTCTTTAATAAATCCAAATAAATTTCATTTAGCAAACAACAAAAAAAAAAAGTCATGTTTTTTATAAAGTAAAAATTTACTGGTCTATTTTTCTCGTTTTTTCGAATATCTAAACCAGCCCGATAGCGGGCGAAGTCCGCTATTATATTCTGTCATAATAATATCTGCCATGTGGAGTAAATGCGATATTAAAAAAAATAATTTAAAAATTAAACATGTTGTACACCTTCAAAATGTTAAAATATGCGAATATTTGCATAATTGGGTTTTTATCATGATTCAATACGTTCATCAAACTCATATAGTTACTATTATCTCTTACTCATATTGATACTCGCTTTGTATTACTCTGAAACATTTGAAATATCCGTTAAACTTCCGATATGACGTCAGATTTTCTTTTTAATTCTCTAATGACGTGATATTAATCTGCTTTGTGTACACATACTCATACTCCTTGTAATATTGAGAAATCTTTGAAAATTTTCATTTTATTACCACTATGACGTCAATCAATTTTATTTCATATTAATCTTTTTTTCAATTGGTGAAACATTTTATTTCATTTTCATTTTTCACGTGGAAATCGTTCAATAGAAAATTAATTATTGTAGAAAGAATTTCATTGTGGATTTTGAATTTTTGGCAACTGCTATAACAAAAAATGTTTAAATTTCATAGGAAAAGGCTGTTAGAATTTTGGTTTTTTATCTCAATTTATTAAAATAATACGATTTTTTCAAATTTTAATATTTTGAGCTTCATAGCTGGTATTCAGCTATATAAACACAAAGTTTTAACTCTGTAAGTTATATAGTTTCTGAGAATGGCTCTGTGACGGGCAGACAGCGGAGCGGGAGTAATAGGGTTTCGTGAGATGAACGAAACCCTACAAATGACTGTAATTGTGAGTCACATGTTAACACATGGGCTGATAAGTTCCCGGTCTAAAAAAGAAAACACAACGTTTTAACATAACTTTATAACTTTATAACTTTGATAAATAACATAACTTTAATAATAAATAATAATAACTTAATAATAATAATTTAATAATAATAATTTAATAAATAAATAATAATAATAATTTAATAATAAATAACATAATTTTATAACGAAAAAGCTCCAAACAGTGCTCAGAATCAGCTACTCGTTGTTGTTTTTGGTCAAAAGTCAACACGCGTGGCACCCACTTTGACAACAGCTTTTTCATAGACAAATGTTCATTCAAAATAAAACCTACATGATCCTTGGATATCTCAAGAGTCTGAGCTATCTTCTGCAATTTCACTTAACGGTTCCCCAAAACGATTTTGAGGACTTTTTTGATGTTTTCCGGAGTAACCACCTACTTTGCGTGGTGCATCACTGGTGCCTGGACGACCAGGTTTAAATTCAGCAAACCAGTCAATAATGGTTGATTTACCTGGTGCAGTGTCTAGATAATGCTTATCAAGCCAAGCTTTTGTTGGAACGGAGTTTTTTCCCATCAAATAACAATTCTTGAAATTCTTGTTTATCCATTTTTTTGTTTCTCAACAAAGTCGTTCAACTAAAATCACTCTAACGTTTTATCCACACGGCGAATCGTCATGATATTTTTCCTGCTATCGTTTAAAGGTTAGTATTTACTAAAAAAACATCGGTTCGGCGATTGCAACGCCATCTGTGTGCCAGACCGGGAACTTATCAGCCGATGTGTTATTTGTTTATTTACGATTTTACTTTTATCGCCAAACAATTTGATTTTAAGCCAAAAAAGGCATAAGCATGACATCGGTCACAATAATAGCACAATAATGCATGTTCCCAATAATTGTATTTTTTCAAGTCTACGACAACATGTTTGTGGTAATTTTTTTATATTCAAATGTAAATTATATATAACAGTTAATATTATAAAAATAGAGTCAAATATTTAAATTTTAAAATAAATGTCTGCCACATACTAATTGTTAACACACATTAAAAATTTTTCACATTCATTTCTTTTTTTTTTTTGTGCATATATTTTCTACTTTTTGAAGGTTTTTAAAAGATATTGGACTAATTTTCTGCAATCCCGCCAATTGGCGTATTTACTATATAGTTGGAAATTTCTTTTATATTTGAAGGGGACTATGGGTGGTGAATCAGACTGCAGCAAATTTGTATTCAACGGTTAGCAAAGGATCAGGATCCATACGCCGTGTTTTTAGCCCATGAAATAAGACTAAAATTCGATTTTTTTATACTGACTTAATTATTTCACTTTTTAATATTAGAAGGTTTATCCTGTACGATTTCAACACTATTTTTTGCATTTTGTTCGGATTTATATAACTTACACAAGCTCAAAGTTCGTATTATTCGTAGTTTCTGATGAAAAATATGCAGTTTCTCCTAATTTTACCTCGATTTTAAAAATATTTTTTAATATTTTACTATGAGCGCAGCTTTGAAAACTTTTCTTTTTACATATACTGTACATTTTTATGTATTATATAATATATGTAAAGAAGAAAGTGTTGCACGATTGCGCTCATATAAATAATTGAGGTAAAATTAGGAGAAATTGCGTATTTTTCATCAAAAACTACGAATAGTACGAACTTTGAGGTTGTGAAAGTCATATAAATCCGAACAAAATGCAAAAACTATTGTTGAAATCGTACAGGATAAACCTTCTAATATTAAAGAGTGAAATAATTAAGTCAGTATAACAAAATCGAGTTTTAGTCTTATTTCATGGGCCAAAAACATGGCTTATGGACCCTGATCCTTTATGGTTTTTCATTATAAAGCAAACGTACAAAAGAATGTTTACAATTATAAATTTTCCATCTGCCGTTATTTTACTATCACTAAAAAGCAATACTTGCAATGTACGAAAAATACTTTGAAATGCCAATGTTGGCCAAGGAACAATATTTTCTGATTTATAATTTTAGCATAGACAAAAAGTACCTCGAAATCATATTAGATAAAATATTGATTATCATAAAACAATTTCTGATGTCGCACAGCCCTAGCCGCTAAACTTAGTGACAAATTAACCGATTATGTACATTATGGGGTTTATTTAGACAATAGAACTGAAAAATAATGTAATCTTGAAAATAAAAGAAATAGAAAACCTATTTATTTCTCCCAGTTATTATGCTCATTAGAGAAAGACACAAAAATGTTCGATTCAAGTATTCACAAAAAAGGTTATTACTACTAAAAATTTTGCATAACTAACTTTATTTATCATTCTCAAGGACTTTTATTGTTGAAAGATCTGTAATTCAATCAACAGCAAATTGACTTCGGACATTTGATGCATTCAGAAACCAGCATTTCCCGAACATTTCGGTTAATTCAGAGTTTATAATATTTAGTTTTAGTTTTTTTTTCAGAGATATGTAATTTTGATAAATTTCCTTAGAAAACTTAGTTTTATTATCTTTTTTAATTATGTACTATTCTAAACAAATGTAACTAATAACTAATAATTATAAACTGTGTTTCTTATTTTTTTTTCTCACTTAATTAATGAAAAACGTGCCTTTTTGAAAATCAATAATGGGGGAGGGGGTAAATGTTTTTACTGGCGACTAGAATTTATACCTGGCTATCAGATTTTTTCAGATTTGTAAAGCCCTACCCATGGAACATTCGAAATATATTCTTCCAATCTTCCCATAGTCTCCCATCTCCCCTATATTACTTCTTTTTCCAACATTTTTTTTCCAGCAATTCTTCATCACTTTTCAAAAACTATTGGATTCGCTCCACTATGGTCGCCACTAATTGAACTTCATAAGGTAATTCATTTACTATTGCAAGGAGGCATCTATATTAAACTATACAGATATTTATTACACATATTTACAATTCGTGGTAAAACCAACAGCTTTATACGACATCCATTTTTACGATGACGTATAAAGCTGTTGGTACTCGTATTTTCACTTGCATGCAAGAGTTTTACAAATGAGCCTGTTCAGTGGCGCCATCTCTGAATACAAAAGAATACTACTATTTCATTGAGATATGACAGCTATGTATATTAAATTAGTATAAATTAATATATACAACAAAGAAAAATTTAGTATAGGATAGAACTTAGTGCCATGTTTACATCGCTGCAAGTAGTGAGTCGCAAAATATGTCTAATAAATAAATCTATAAAAAAGCTTTCGGTATATTTTCTATACCCAGTTGTTTTTAAAAGACTGTCAAAATATTCATTCTCCCTGATAGAATATCCACTCTTCGTCTGTGGCGAGTAGAATGATGTTTTTTTCCTTCCTCTGGAGATCTGTTCCTGCCATCTGTTCACAGATCAACTTTGAAGCCAAAGCTGGCTCAGACAGACCCATACGTAATAACCAACCAAATGTAACGGTTTCCAACACTGGCAGGAACTCTATACTGCAGATCATTTAGAATAAAACCTACCCTGCTGTTTTTTACAAAAGAATACTACTCTTTCATTGAGATATGACAGCTATGGATATTAAATTAGTATAAATTAATATATACAACAAAGAAAAATTTAGTATAGGATAGAACTTAGTGCCATGTTTATATCGCTGCAAGTGGTGATTCACAAAATATGGCTAATAAATAAATCTATAAAAAAGCTTTCGGTATATTTTCTATACCCAGTTGTTTTTAAAATACTGTCAAAATATTCATTCTCCCTGATAGAATATCCACTCTTCGTCTGTGGCGAGTAGAATGATGTTTTTCCCTTCCTCTTCAGATCTGGTCCTGCCATCTGTTCACAGATCAACTTTGAAGCTGAAGCTGGCTCAGACAGACCCATACGTAATAACCAACCAAATGTAACGGTTTCCAACACTGGCAGGAACTCTATACTGCAGATCATTTAGAATAAAACCTACCCTGCTGTTTTTTACAAAAGAATACTACTCTTTCATTGAGATATGACAGCTATGGATATTAAATTAGTATAAATTAATATATACAACAAAGAAAAATTTAGTATAGGATAGAACTTAGTGCCATGTTTATATCGCTGCAAGTGGTGATTCACAAAATATGGCTAATAAATAAATCTATAAAAAGCTTTCGGTATATTTTCTATACCCAGTTGTTTTTAAAATACTGTCAAAATATTCATTCTGCCTGATAGAATATCCACTCTTCGTCTGTGGCGAGTAGAGTGATGTTTTTCCCTTCCTCTTGAGATCTGGTCCTGCCATCTGTTCACAGATCAACTTTGAAGCCAAAGCTGGCTCAGACAGACCCATACGTAATAATCAACCAAATGTAACGGTTTCCAACACTGGCAGGAACTTTATACTGCAGATCATTTAGAATAAAACCTACCCTGCTGTTTTTTTACGTTTATGTTGGACATTGTGTGATTGTCTGAGTCAACTTTGACTCCAAAATTCATTTGGAAGTTTCGACTGATCAATGGCGGACGTTCTTTTGTTCGCATTCTTTGATGATAAAATTCCGTTACTAGATACTGTAGGATACAATTTTTCTATCCCGCAAAATACGCGTCAACCCGTAACCGAGGAGGTGAAATTTAAAACAAAACAGAACACCTTTTTAACAACACACTGTAGTGCATATTCTACACACTTAAAAAAAATATCAGTGAATTGAATAAATTTTTCCTTTGCCTTTTTTCGTTAAAAAACAAAAATTACCGCTTTAATTTGCTGCGCTTCCCGCAAAATACGGAAAACTCACCAATGTAACATAAAATATACCTGAAATTCTCCAATCTAAGTCTGCAATTTTTTCAAACCACAGGGGTGTACCGCAACTGTGCTGCGTGTTACTTTTCCGTGTTAGAAACAGAATTTTTACGTATGTTATTTTCCTTCAAACAAGGAAAATTCAAGAAATGAAGGTAAAATTTTCCTGAAATTCCCCAATCACAAGACAGAAGTTTCTTCAAATAACAGAAAAATCTTTTCCAATCACATTTAGGTTCCTGCAACTAGCTGCCTGTATTTTTTACGCTTTTTTTACAAAATTTATTTTGAGAGTGCATCCAGCAACTTATTAAACTATTTATTTTTATTTCGATTCTTTTATAACCTATTTTCAAGTAATTACGTGCTATATAATTCTTTTTTAGGGTTCCGTACTTAAAAAGTAAAAACAGAACCATTGTAAGATCACACCTGTGTCTGTCTGTCCGTCTGTCTGAGGTCTTTTTTCATAAATTATGAGACGTGGAAAGTTCGAAATTGGGAAGGTTGTAAATCCTTTTTACCCACATATTTTCTGATTATTAGCCATTCACAAATACGTTTAGGAAAAATTTAGATGGCTAACTAAGTTACTTGAAAAAAAAATTATTTTTGTATGTCGTGTGAAAGATCGCGTAAAACCGAACTCAAAGATATATTTGTTTCAATTTTAGGTATTATATTTTCAGAGATCTCGTCGAAAATGCACTGCAAAAATATGTTCATCCTCCTCTATTTCCGAATCTACTGAAACTAAAATTCTGAAAAAAAGGGAATAGTAGGAGTTTGTTTCAACCTTGCAGGAAAACTATTGCGATTTTCCTTTGGTAACATAGTTTTGAGAAAAACGCATTTTTTCGTTACCCACGACCTTTACTTTTCGGGCGGTCAGCGGGGAGTTGACGAGTGTTCCAGGTATCTCTCGACGCAGAATCATCCAAGGATAATTGATAATGATTTTCGAAAAAAATGTTGTTAATTAGCCGAGATATTAATTACGTTAATTGAAACAAATCTCTTTTTATATATCGTGTAGGATATCGTTCAAAAGATCTCGTAACATCGAACTCAAAAATATTTTGCTTTAATTTTAGGTATATTTTCAAGATATCGGCGAAAGTATACTGGAAAAATATGTCCCTTCACCCCCTGAAAAAGTTGGAGTGTTGATTATTGTTATCATTTTTTTGGAGATTATGTTGCATAAATCAGCGTACGCAACTGTTTCAAAAATAATATTTCTTGAAGAGTGAAAAGAACAAATATAAGGGATGGAGAGATCTTGTTAGGCATCGGCCAGTTTTTGTCATATTGCCGAAGGGGACGGCACGGTTTACTTTTGAAGGAAAATTATCATTTGAATAGAAATTTACATTCTGGTCCTATAGAAAGTCTTAAAATCTTGCAAAACCGCTGAGACCACGCCGACATCTACACAAGCATATTATTTTATGGCCTGCATACTAACCACTAGGATGTAACAAACATGAAAACAAGTTCAGAAAATTTAAGCAAATATACGGTTAGATATTAATGTTTTATAATCTCTAACTAATTTAAAAACGAGAAATTGGCATCACATAATTAATTTTTAAAATCTCTTTTACTCTTTTTGTTTTATTAATATATGAGTTACATTAGGTGTCACCTGCTCATATTTTTGTCAAAAAATATTCAAACAATATATTTTTTTCTTTTATTACCGTCAGCGTTGTGTACTAAATGCAAGCATGTCGTTAAAGTGTCCGCATTTTAAACATTACCGTTTCATTTTTATGTGACCACGTTCGTAAAACACATAAAATAACGATTTCCAAAAACACATTCTATAAGCATAAATTGGCTATAAAAACATATCTTACTCATAAAGAAATTGAGAGAAAAAAATAATATTCTAGGTGTTATAGTAGGGTTACATAATATATAATTAATAGGTATAGTATATAGTATACAGTATATAATATACACTATATTGCCAAAGGTGACCGGTCACTTGCGATTTTAGACGTTTTGTTGTCTAGAAAAATACATGAGGAGTTAACCTGAAACTGCAGGTGTGTAAACAGTATAGTATATGTTATATATTTCCGTGAAGATTTTTTTCCGACAGCCCATAGGGGACTGTCAACAAATTCAAAAAGAACGAATATCTTTTGGATTACCTTGTAAAAACTAAAGTAGCACAAGTGTTCAAACTCACGATTATTAATAAGTGGCTTATTGTAATATATTGTGTTCACTTTTAGGAGGATAGCATGTATACTCGAAGAGAAATTAAGGTTTTTATAAAAACAGTCCCAAATTTCACCAAGTTTGTTGCTTATAATTTCCAGAGTTCTTAATATAGAAAAAAAGTTTTTTTGAGAAAATATGTTAAACAACATTGTACATAATACTCTGCAATCGGAATTAAAAAATAATAATAATTGGATAAAAAATGAGCAGTTTTACTAAAACGTTTTTCACTGCGCATGCGCCAATGCAATCAAAATATAATATTCATAATGTATTAGATAAGTATATAGAGCAACTTTTGTGAATGTCTCAAAATCATAGCTTGAAAATTCTGAAAATTATCGTCGATAGAATAAGCTCGAAATCCGTTATTCCCAAAAAGAAGCAAAATAATGAGGGATTGTATCAAATATCTGTTGATTGGTGCCAAGATAGAGTACACAATATTGCACGTACTACTATAATTGAATACAACCCCTCATCTTTTTACTTCCTTTTAGGAACAACGGATTTCGAGCTTATTCCATCTTGTAATAAATATCAATAAATGAATCCCATATAAATTATATCAGTATTCAAAAGAAAATTTTTGCTTGCTTAATTGTCTGGACTCTAAACATTCGTAAAAAATAGGCCAATCAGCACGAAATTTAGATATATTGTTAAAGTGCACAGTGCCATTTTGCTTATAAATAATAGTCATTTATAAAAATAAAACATTGATTACAGTAAATAACGTTTATATGTGTAAGAACTAATTTTTTCATGTATCTTGCCTTTTATTGTATTTCTCTTGTATTTCTCTACTGGAATCAGGGCGCGCATGTGGTTTTAACCTAGTTTGAGTATAATTACAAAACACGTCACATGACCTTTTTGTTGAAATCGTAATCGTTTTAAAAGGATTAAATTAATATTTCCGTATCCGTTGCATTAATTTTGAAGAAAACAGACTTACAGGCGCCAAAATTGTTCTAGATTCTTCCTTATCCTCGCTCTCAGATGAATGAAGTATAAACAAAACAAAATATCTGTTTCGCAATTGTAGTTAAAAATAGCTTCGAATTTAACAAACAATGAAGAAAAAAAAGAGAATGAATCATTGATGTTGTCAAAAAATATGAGAGCGTTTTTAAATATTGTAATAGACATTTAATATTTAATGAAAGAATGATTTTTTAAAAGAAATAGGGTTTTTTAGAACGTAATAATTTTAAGACATATGACATTTTAGCATTTAAATAAAAAAATTACAGCGGTTTGTTATACACGGAATAATAATGAAATTTAATAGTGGATTAAAAATAAAAGTGCTCTATTTAAATAATAAATTTAAGTAATTAGCGCCATTTTTAGATTTAAATACTTTGGAATAAATATTATTAAGTAGATTAAGATCTTATTCCTTTACATATGGAGATTGATTGTTTAATTTAAGATGAGATTTTAATTTAATTAATCGGAATTATATATGGAATATTATAAAAAGGAAACAATTCATTGAATAAAAGTTAATTATAGCGAAAAATAATAAATTTATAATATATATATTTCCTTTAAATTATAAATCAAACATAAAAAATTTAAATCTAAAGTAAACAAAATTTCGTAAAACTAAATAAAAGAGTAGCATCAAATTCAGGATTTTCACTTAATACTTTTTGGCAATATAAATATGTATCGTAAACTAACTTCTAACATAAAATCCAATTTTGTTACTTAATAGATTTCAAGCTAGAGATTTGATAATATGTAATACTTTTTTAAAGAGTTGAAGGATTTGCATACTTTCCACGTAATTCTGCACTAGAAAGCACTCTGAAATTTTCTTTAGGCTATAATTTACTTAATAACCTTTTGGCTTGCATTCAAATAAGTGGAAGAAAAAGTTTGATGAGATTTTCGCCTTAGAAACTCTGTGCTAGAGGGAATTTATGAAACCAGAAGATTTTTATTAGAATAGATTATTTATCGTAGATTATTTCTAGACTTTAGGTACAGGTATTTCAGATACAAAAAAATATTCATAAACTTGGTCAAATACGATTATTCACAAGTATTTAAACATATCACTAATTTAGTATTCTGTAGAATATTTGAAAGTATATCAATCTAAAAAATGATGCATGATATTTTAACGTATTATGAAGATTAATTTAAGGAAATTTCAGTGCTTCTATTATTTATTAACTTTTAAAAAAAATAAGAAAATAAAAACCATTAGAAAAGCCGATTAAAAATTATTGGAAAAGATTCGATATTACATAAATAGCTACAAAATATTTTTTTTTGTAATAAAAACTTTCTTTAAATAAACTTTTGCGCTGAGTTCTTCAACTATATAAAACACACAAACACTAAGTAAAAATTTCAATTCTAAAAGTCGTAGGATAAAGCTGTCTGTACCTACGCCTTAATAATTATTATTTAACGCTTATTATACGCCTTAATATCTATTTAATAATTTAATAGAAATTATATTACAAATGTTCTAAACATACAGTGTGCCCACTAAAGTCCCTTGCCACCCTCGTAACTTTGGAATGGCTGATGCTATAGTCATAAAAGTGGTGTCTAGGTATAGTAAAGTAGTCATGCGCTACTGAGTGAAACCGCCTATGGCACCACTTGGTGGAAAGCTGTGAAGTTAGCATTCCTATCTCGAAAACGGAAAGAGATAGGGGAAAAAAGTGATTTACAAAGTTGTAGAGCATCATTGATTTAGTACGAAAAGACACTTTGTGTACATTAATGCTAAGAATAGAACGGTTAAAACGTGCATTTGATTTTTCGTGATTTCCTACACTGTGACGTCACGAAACTTGAACAGAAAGAGAAATGATTATATTTCGGACAAAACACGACACTGCAATGTGGCACAGTGGTATCGCTTGTGATTCCCAATCGTAAACGACGCATTACGGTCACTTGTGCCAACGTGTCATCCTCTATGCCCCAACGTGTGCAACGTGAAATTTAAACAAGGATTCAAATTGCATAGCAGCTGACGGTGAGAAGTTTGAACATCTGAAATAAAGGTATATTGTTTCAACTAGTTGATTTTTTCTTTCTAATATCGTTTTGTCACGTCACAGTGTAGGAAATCACGAAAAAACAAATGCGCGTTTTAACCGTTTTATTCTTTGCATTAATATGCACAAGGTGTCTTTTCGTACTAAATCGATGATGCTCTTCAACTTTGTAGATCACTTTTTTCCCTATCTCTTTCCGTTTTCGTGATAGGAATGCTAACTCCACAGTTCTCCACCAGGTGGCGCCGTAGGCGATTGTATTCAGTAGTGCATGTGTATTTTACTATACCTAGACACCACTTTTATGAATACAGCAGCAGCTGTTCCGCAGTTAAGAGGGTGGCAAGGGACTTTAGTGGACATAATGTATATTTTGAACGCAACAAAAATTATCGCAATTTTTTAACACTTTATAACATTCCACTTTCTATATTTTTATCTTTTATCCGTTTCCAACATTGAGAATCATCATGCAATTGTTTCATTTACTGTTAAATATCTTTTCTTTCTTGTTATTCATTCTTTATCATTCTATTTTATTTCTTCTGACATTTTCAGCATTTTTTATTTATCCAAATTTTTCACAAATATAATTTTTTTTTGCCTGCATCGACATATATCTAGAGAGGCATCACCAATTTTGACTCCTCAATCATCTCTTACCTCTTGAGCGTCATCTGTTTTCTTTCTAGTTTCTTCAATTACACGTTCGTAGTTTAGTTTCCATCATGTAATCTACAGTGTAAAATAGAATAATTATTTTTATTATTAACGGTAAGCACAAAGACTAAATGTCGCAACATGCGCCATTGTTTTCGTTTTTTCGCAAATACCTTCGCTTCCAAATATAGCATAGTTGCAAATTATTACTCCATCAAAAAAAATAAAGAAGTACAGTAGAATCTTGTTTCCGAATCACGTTAAAGCATGTCACTTTAACGATTTTTTTCACTTGAAATAATATTTTTTGAATTATTAAATAAACGTCCTAAGATAAAGCTAGGAGAGTCTGCGTACAATTCAAAAGAATAACAATAAAAAATCTAAGTATTAATTTTTTGCTAAACTATCCATGAATAATTTTTACTTCATTTGTTTTCTATACATTTCTATTGCTATTTTGTTGTTATGTTGCAATTTAATAGAACAGTTGTAATAAAACCAAGAAAGTTATTTTGCGCAATCTGTCCTTACAGGGTTGGCGTGATTGCGCACTTGGGTAGAAGATATTGTTACTACAATTAAATTGTTAACAATAATAATTACACTTAAATGACATTGTTGTAATGTTTTTGCGAACAAATAATATTGTATTAGGAGTGAATAATTCATCCTAATGATTAAAGAATAAGAAAAAGAAAATAATTTTAAAAACGATTAAAAAATTTTGATTAAAGGAAGAAAAAATAAAGAATCAGAAAAAGCAAATCCAGATAAGATTACAAAATAACATTAAGTTACTTGATAACACGTTTAACTTAAAATTAGTCCATTTTCATTTTTAATTTTTTTATGCAGATCTACCAATAAGCTGCGTAATCTCTCCTAGCATGGAAACTAATGGGAACAATGCGCCATCTCTCCTAAGTAGCAGATGCGCAAAATCTTCAATTTCGGTAGGAGAGATTGCGCGGCCTTTTATTTATACATGGCCGTTACTAAAACGAACCGTTGATGTTCACATTGTTAGTCTAGATTAATAGCTTATGAGAAATCGTTTAAGTTTAAAATATTTTGTACTACTGACATTGTATAGAAATTCTTATGAATAGCTATGAAAATTCAAGCACTTACTTTGGGAAAACAAAACAAAATAGCAATGGTTTATCTTATACGCTTAAAACAATCAACGTGCACTTTCAAGTAGGCACTTCACTACTGCTGTTGTACAACTACCTGGAGTCGCTGCACGCTCACTTTACTCCTTCCCCCCCAAACCTCTATGTGCGCAATCTCTCCGACCGTGTCATCTCTCCTGGCTTTACCTCATGCTTTCGCATTATAAAAATATTCACTTTGACGAATTTCATATTAACGAATTTTTCAAATTAAGGAATTTATTGAAGACTTAAAAAAAGTAATCATTTCAGTTTTATGAATGTTGAGTTGACAAGAAAAAGTATCTCTATCGAAAAACTAGAATTTAGAAGAAAACTTTCGTTGGAAATTCAATCACGGTCAGGCAATCGACAGTGAAAATGAAGCTGATTGTGACTGTCCATCAAGTACCGAAGATTGTGTTGTACGATCAAAAGTGGATATATAGAACATGGAAACTCTTAAAAAGTAATTATCCCAGAAAAATAATGCCAAAAACATGTTATACAATTTCTTTTGAAAAATGCACTGTCATTTTCAGTGCCGAAAAAAATTGAGATTCCATCATACATACGGTAAGTCTTGAAAATCGAAAATTTTTTTTGACGGATTTACACGTTTCAGACACTGGAGATTCCGAAAAACATATTTTTAGAAAACAAAAATTTGCCGTCTGTCTGTATGTCTGTGTGTCTGTAAACGCTCTATCTCCCGAAAAAATTGAGATAGAGACTTGAAATTTGGTATGTACTTAGTATGTAATAATGGGAAGAAGCTTCTTGAATTTCAGTAACCTCGATCATCCGGAACTATTTTTTTCGGACTCTCGAATTATTCGTTCTGATAAAAGGTATATAAAAATTTGCGAAATTGTTTATTTTAAGGAGTGAATATGAAAGACAATACAAAAACATAAATTTTGCATAAAGCATGAAGTCGATCGGATAATGAGTTGCCGAGATATTTGTAATCCTATATCCCACACTCTTCGATTTTTCATGACCCTGTATTTCATCCAAATTTCAATTCAAAGATATATTTTTTATTGGAAATGTGACGCTTAATCAGATGCAATAAACCGCTAGTTAATAGGATTATTGTTTTTGGAGTTATAAGGATGTTTCTTTTAAGCAATTCAGTTATCGAGCCTTTAAAGTTTATGTAGTCATCAAGCCACGATTTTATTCGTATTGTAATGCATTTTATAAGTAATTTACACATTTTTTTATTTTAATATTTTACATTATGCATATCCTTGATGGGTAAGTATTACGGTGGCCCCCAAAGACTAGTTTTTTTTCTGTTTGTAAAGAAAAATAGTTACATTAACGGCAGATATCAAATAGTTCGTACACATTTACCACAAATTTTTACACCAAATTACATTATTATTATAATTATCATAATTTACACCAAATTTTTACACCAAATCCTGCAATTAAACTACGCGTCTACAATGTCTGCTATTTACATATTAAATAGAAAAATTCTGTTAAAAAATTGTGGTAAAAGCATACGAATCCTGAGTCAGTGAGGTTTTTTAATACGTCAGAATGTAAGATAAATTATAATTCCTTTATAATAGTTACTATAACAATATTGGAATTCAATTAACTTAATAATGATCTTACTTCTAACTAGTAAGTTCACAATAGTAATGTACTGTGTATTTAATATTTACGGACATGTTTGCATATTAACCGAAATTCAATATAAAAATAGTAATAATATATAATATTTTTATTCAATGTGCATGCACATTTCCTTTTTTAAAAACGCCATATTGGAATTTCACATTAACGAATTTTTCAGTATAATGAATTCAATTGATGGTCTCCAGAAATTCGTTATACAGAAATTTTACTGTACTATCAAATTTAGTTTAATTAAAAGTTGTAACTCAACTTGATGAATCTTAATGTTTTTTTTTTAAAGTAATTTTCAGGCATGTGATTTTTTTTAAAAATCTCTCAACATATACCATAACAAGAAACATATATTTTCTAAAGTAATGTTAAGTAACATTTTCGGTACAGGAAAATGAGTAAGTAAAAGAAACTTTCAGGAAAAACTGCCAGGTTTGAAACAACTTTTATACAAGTTTATTTAAAATATCCGTATTACGACCTAAGTGTGTCTAAGTAAATAAACTTGTGGGTTACGATGTATTAAAAGAATACTATGCAAACAATTTTATTTTATATTGTTTTTAGGATACTTGACATTTCATCTAATACAAACAGTTTCATCTACACTAAGAAACTTGTGAAAGTATTAGAATTTTTTTTATTTACAGTCAGAATAATAATTACTATTATAAAAATTGTATTAAAACTATATAAAGTCTTAAATACCAATAATTAGTTCACTGAATTGTTTTTATTATTCTTTGTAATTCTAAAGTTTAAAGCTTATTATACGTGTGCTACTCTTATCTGGAAATTTTCAATTTCTTGCCTCTTTTTTTTTTTTTTAAATCATGATATTAAAAACTTTTCCTCACGTTTTAAACTCTTAGATTAAAAATAAGAGATTAATCTCAGCATTCCTTTAAAATCTCTTAGATAAATATTTGATGTTCGTATTACTGAACTTCTTGAGGAAAATCATTTGATATCGAAAAAAAAAAATAAACAAGGAGTAATACTCATCTCATACGTTATATTTATTTTGACTAGAACTTTATAATTACCGAAAGAGTATGTTACTTAGATATTCATTTTTAGCTCAGCTCTTATGTTATTTCTTCCTCTAAAAACCTTTCAAAACAGACCTTAATCAAAATCAATGTCAAACCGTATCACATATTTTTGATCATTTAACTTTTTTTCTATATTCATAAGCAGGAAGTATTGGATTCGTGAAAACTGTTGATTTCTGGTTTTGGATGAATTTACATAATTGGAGCATACATGTTTCTTAATACGATTTGATTATGTTTGAAACAATTTCTATCTATCTGTCTGTTACCAGTCCGTCTCTGTGCGCATTATTTAGATTTTTTTCTGTCTAATATATTCATAAGAATAGAATACGTACTGAATATTCGTACATATTTTTTCACGTATTCGTACTGAATACGTGAAAATTTCAGCCATCTTGTCTTTTTTAAATAGATTTACACGTTTTTAGATGTTCTGAATAAGATTTGAGTATTTTTCGGAAAATGTGTTTATATATGTCTGCTTGTCGGTATTGTGTCTGACGACCCTTTACGAGTTATAAAAATTTCGTGGATACCGTAACTAATGCACGGAATCCCATGAAACGTCATATTTAGTTGCACCTTTTCATAAACTGGTGTTCATGTTCATTAGAATATCATATCTTTCCGACAACAGATGGCGTTACTGTGACCTATTTTATACTATGTGAGTGATAGCTATATTCACAGATTAAATACACGTAATAGAGTATTCTCTGGCTATATTTTCTAAGCATCTGTGAGAAGAAATTGTACCAAACGTATTTTGTAAGATGATTATTGTGAAAAACTTTCTGAATTTGTTTTGCTAATGGGATCAATGTAACTCCATGCTACATTCAAAGAAATTTTTTTTTTTTCATACTCCAAATATTTAAATTAATATGTTTGAATAATACTGAAAAAAGATTTGTGGTAGTCCAAACAGACTAGTTTATTATTAACATTTAAATAAATAACATTCTTCAAAATTTTACTATAATTACGCATGGATTTTTAAGGAACCGTTACTAAAATAAGATTTGGTATTCATCGGAAATTATAGACTGTCCATATTCCTATTTTGCCGCAGAATTTTAAAAAATACATTCGAAAAAATAAATTCTGTGCAGATTTGTCTATAAAAACTTTCATTTTACTTCAATTCATTTTAAACATATTCTCACAATAATGTAGTACTTTAAAATTATTTAAATCATAAAGCTATGAAGTGTGGGCTTTGATCATAGCTTTGATCATAGTTGTCTGTTTAAATATTAATCTTGAAAGGAAAAACAAAGAATATTATGTCATTGTGATGCAATCGTAGTACATTTTCGTAATTAAATGTAATAATAAAGACAAAACTATTTATAAAGACAAAACTATTGATATTGAAATTGGTATAAATAACTAATAATATGGGAAATTTATCTCAATACTACCTAAATGTACCCAGGTAGCACAGCAATATCGGCCAATATCGGGAACAGTGATTTCGCAATATCGACCAATATCGGTAAACACCGGACCAGCCGATATTGCATGGCAAACTTTTTTTCCAATATCGGCCGATTTCGGTGAACGCTGGACCGACCGATATCGGGGAACGCCGGACCGTCCGATATTGGCCAAAACTGGATTCAGCACTATAAAATGGCAAATCTTTTTTTCCCATATAGGGAGATATTGATGACCTGTCTTAGCACACTATTAGAAATCATAACTCTTTACATTAGGAAAAAAAGGTTTACCATTTTGTAATGTTGAGTCCAGCTTTAAATTAGCTAATCCAAGTATGTATAAGCATCTGAAATGTCACATGGATTAACTGTTATGTTAAAGGCCTCATTCTTTATTCCCTCAGTGTTTATTATTATATTCATTAGATATAATTAATATTAAAGATTATGAATGAAAGAATACTAAAAAAGCATTTTATTAAATTTAATATTAATAAAATAATTTATTCAAAATTTTATAATAGCTACATTTTGATGTTTTTCCTTTTTTTCAGTTTCAGTGTTCTATGTGAAAACATTAAAATGTAAAAAAGATAATTAAATGTTATTTTTCTCATTAAAAATAAAAAAATCATATTACATCCATAATAACAATTTGTGGAAATGCTAAGATTGAAAATTGTAACATATAGCATTATTTTTATTTTTTATTTTTTGCTATATTACCAATTTTTCATATATATATTTTTTCACATAATCTATAGAAATATTTAACCATTATTAAAAATTTAAGAAAAATAACATGTAGCTGTAGGGATTTATTTTTTTATGCTCTTACCATAAATATACATCTTCAGATTTATTTAATTGTATATATATATATATATATATATAAACTTTGAAAAGAAAAAAAAAGTAATCTTTTGTACTCTTAATCTTAATAATCTTAATCATAATAATAATCATAATAATAATTATAACAATAATAATCTTAATAATAATCATAATAATAATAATCTTAATAATAATTATAATAATAATCATAATCATAATAATAATCATAATCATAATAATAATCATAATCTTTTGTAATTTTAATTTTAATCCACCTGTTGTATAAATTTTAAAATTGAATTACTTTATATTAAAAATTATCAAAAATCAATACAAAAATTCATTAGTTTCCAATTTTTTCTTTGAAAAAAAAAAATTATATCTTATCTTTACGACTCTCTTTATTCTGAATCAGAGACTCGTGTATACAACTGGGGGATAACATTTGTTTATCCCCCAGTTGTAAATCCTTAAAAATACCTAGAACCTGCCCATAGCTTTAACAAGCTAGCGGGTGTTTTCGAGTCATTGAACAGTCCCCCTTAATGTCTTCTGATCGCTAAATGACCTGCTGTCGTGAATAAGATAAATAAAACATGGTAAAAAATTACAGACCATTGCGGTACAGTCGCTGCATTTATTTGAAATCACAACATATTAAATTAAACGTTTTTTTATTCACAAACTATCACTATTTATATTATCATATCACAAGCAAATTTTCTCCAAGTCATCTAGTTCTTGTTCCTATGTTCCCCTTCTTTTCTTTTGAAAACAGTTTCCATCCCAATTGGCAGATCTCAAAAGCACTTTTCCAATGTGGCTGGAGATAACAATTGCTTTTGCTTTTTCAAACTTCATTTTCACACTCACTAGAAAAGTAGAATGAGCAAAAATCAAAATTTGTCCAAGCAAATTTTCATCATAAAAATTAATAACTTATTACTACTTATAATATGCTTACTTATTCTCCTTTTTATTTACAAACTAATATAATGTAAATGCTAGATTTGAATTTAATAATAAAAAATTATAGCTTGAAAATTATTTTTTTTTCACCCGAAATATTTAACCAAAATTGTGTTAATATATTTTATCTTTTTGACTGTCTTCTGTCTGTTCTAAAAATTACTAACTTATTACTACTTATACTATGCTTACTTATTCTCCCTTTTATTTACAAACTATGTAGGGGAGACCGGTACACAGAGGACCACTTTTTCAGTTAACAATTTTTTTTCTCTTAATCAGACTGACCGATCTGTATGAAAATATTTTTGAATATTCCTTAAACCTTCTTACATCTATCATAATTTTCTCACAACATAGTTTTCAATACATTAAAAAAAATTATATACACCCGTAAAGTGGACCAGTGGACTGCTACTAGGTATTATCTAAAATACAATATAAATCTATTTTTCATTAATCTAATTCTTTTTTGTAGCCCATTCACCCGCAAAATAACATAGTAATATAAATTTTGAAAAAAAAAAAAAAAATTAATTATATTTTGAAAATAATAACAGATTAATACAGGAACAATTGCAATTTAGTTGAAGTTATTACTTAAGTACAAAAAAATCAGCGCACATAAAAATTTGCAAATGAAATTCCAAAGTACTTATGAGTAGGATTGAGCCTGGAATTTTCAAGAAATAATTTTGGGTCTGAGAGCAACATTATGAAATCATTGACATCAACAGCAGATTCATCTACAGTTTCGGGAGAAATAAACTGATTTGCATTCAATTTGCATCTCAAGAATCTTACTTGAATAGAATTATCAACAATCAGACTACAGTTATATTTATCAAAGGCAGTAAATACAAAACAAAATATTTCTTACTATGTTAAATAAATTATTATTTTTATTTGTTTACTTTATTTTACAGTTAAATCTACTTTAAAACAATCTTTCTTTATAGTAAATAAGCAATTGTTAAATATTTTGACCATTCTGCATTACAGCAGCAGAGTGGATTGTGGACCACTGTGCCCCAGGAGTGGGTGGTCCACTGTACCCCATGTTGAAGTTCAATAAATAATCATATTAATATTGTTTATAGCTTTATTTTAAACATATTAACTTTAAAGTAAAATAAAAACAAGTATCTTAGCTTTGCAAAAAAGCTGTTTTATTTTATTTATCTACAACCTTTAATTACTAAAAAAATAAAAATATGAAGATGAAAAATGTTACTTTTAGAAGCTCAAAACAACAAAGCAGGATAAAATAGTTCAATCTCAGCTAAACATATCTTCTGAAGGCTATAAATAATCATTGCAGTGCTGCTGTCTATTAGGATAGAAGAGAAGCTTAAAAAAAAATTTAAATAAATAAAATATTAGGGGGTGGTCCACTGTGTCCATAGGTTCAGTGTGTACCGGTCTCCCCTACTATAAATGCTAGATTTGAATTTAATAGTAAAAAGTTATAGCTTGAATTTTTTTTTCACCCGAAATATTTAACCAAAATTGTGTTAATATATTTTATCTTTTTGACTGTCTTCACTCTGAATCAGATTCTGAACTTACTGATACTATACTAATAAGTGATGAACAGTCTGTTAGAAAAAACATTATGTTCTTAAACAAAAATAAAAATCAATAATTTTGAAATATCTTAAGCGATAAAAACTAAAAGTGTATTCAGACGAAAAAAAAAACTTCAACCAAAATCAAAGTAGTACAAAGAAACTCAGATAGATATCAACCTCAAATATCTTATGTAAAAATAAATCATTTCAAAATATTAAAATGCAAACGAGAAATTTCTAAACAAAACTCCCCTGGTTTAATATTAGCTTGTGAGCGTTATTCCATTATTAAATAATGCAAAGTTTAAATTTTAGGTGGGAATAAGACGCCTTGTTATGCTATAAATGTGGCGTATTTATTTCATTCAGAAATTAATTTGGATTTGAAAAGTTTAAATTTCTAAGTTATGCAGATTCATGATCACCATAAGTTTTCATACTTACCATATATATACAGTCATGAAAGTATTATTATTGCAATATAAGATGCAGAAATAAATGTCGATGAAAATTACACAATGTAATTGATTTAGGTATAGTTATGTAAAAGAAATATGCAATTAAAGTTAAAAGACATTAAAATTAAAACCACTGCTGTTTTTATTCACAACTATTTTCTGTTATTCACGCTATATTATGAGTTCAAAGTTCAAACACATCCTCATGTTAAAATTTATGCACTATATTAGTATAGCTACTCAAACTGAAGCAAACATTGCAGGAAGAAAACACTCTAAAGCAAAATCAGAAATAATATCGCAAAATTTGCATGATATGCATGCATTATGAGCACAAAATAGTTAAAAATTTATATATATTAGTTCAGTGCCTATTAACCCTAGAATACTAACCTTTATAATTAGTACTTAAATACTAACCATGCGTAAAATTTACTCATTCCATGTTTAAAGTACAAGCATAGCATTTTTTTTAAAGTAAGGCATATTTAAAAAAAATAATTCTTATATATATACACTCATACATTTAAATTTTATTCAGAAAAATATTCATTAAACATATCCTTGTAGTATAATTTGGGCGCGCATATCCTGGGTGTGTGAGTAAAATTTACGCAGGTTAGTATTCTAGGGTTAAAGAAATGCTTTTTTTTAAAAACTATTTCTATTTCTTATTGTAGTAACCCCCCCCCCCCCCCCCCTACTTTCAAACTGAAGCAAACACTGCAACTAATAACTTATTACTACTTATATTTATTCAACTTTTTATTTACAAACTATGTAATGTAAACGTTAAATTTGAATTTAATAGTAAAAAATTATAGCTGGAAAAAATAAAAATTTCATCCGAAATATTTAACCAAAATTGCGTTAATATGTTTTATCTTTTTGACTGTCTTCATTCTGAATCGAAGTCTGAACCTGAACTTACTGATTCTAGACTAATAAGTGATGAACAGTCTGTTGGGAAAAACATTATGTTCTTAAACAAAAATAAAAATCAATAATTTTGAAATATCTAAAGCGATAAAAACTAAAAGTGTCTTTAAAGAAAAAAAAACATCAACCAAAATCAGAAAAGTACAAAGAAACTCAGATAGACATCAATCTCAGATATTTTATGTAAAAAAAAAATAATTTCAAAATATTAAAATGTAAGCAAGAAATTTCTAAACAAAACTCCCCTGGTTTAACATTAGCTTGCGAGCGTCATTACATTAATTTTAGGTGGGAATAAGACGCCTTTTTATGCTATAAATGTGACAGTTATTTCATACAGAAATAGGATTTGAAAAGCTTAAATTTCTAAGTTATGCAGATTCATGATCACCATAAGATTTCATACGTACCATATATATATACAGAAATGAAAGTATTATTATTGCAATATAACATGCAGAAATAAATATTGGTGAAAATTATACAATTTAATTGATTTAGGTATATGTAAAATAAATATGCAATTAAAGTTAAAAGACATTAAAATTAAAACCACTACTGTTTTTATTCACAATTATTTTCTGTTATTCATGCTATATTATGAGTTTAAAGTTCAAACACATCCTCATGTTAAAATTTCTGCATTATATTAGCATAGCTCTCAAACTCAAGCAAACATTGCAGGAAGAAAACACACTAAAGCAAAATCAGAGATAATATCGCAAAATTTGCATGATGTGCATGCATTATGAGCACAAAAATATATATATTAGTTTAGTTCTTTTTAAAGAAATGCTTTAAAAAAAAAAAAAAACTATTTCTCTTTCTTATTTTAGACCCCCCCCCCCCGACCTTCATTTTGCATTTGAAAGAAAATTTCCTGAAACTGGGAACACTAGAAAAAAACTGAGCACGCATATTAATTATTTTGTTAAGCATCTTAAAATCAGTTTTTAAGCTTATATTATTAGTTTTATATTTTAAATGTTGCATATGTTACAAGAAAAGTTTAAAAGTACAGAATTTGTACACCATTACAATTTTATCTATCTCTCCCCCCCCCCTCCCCCTCTCTAAATTTTCAGGTCATGATTTTTTTAATGTTATCCTTTTAATATTGCACCAGTCTCCGAAACAGACAAAGTGACATTTAAAAAATTCAGTAAAAAAGCTGAGAACTTTCATGCCTGTATATTACATAGAATTTCTGACATTAGGATCAACAAAAATCTTTAAAAAGGGGTCTCTAAACAAATTGTCCCATAAAAAAATCTAATATTTACAGTTTCAGTTTGACCATTCTAAAAAGTGAAGATAAGATTTCTCGCATATTTCACTACAAATATAAGTTTCTACTTTTAACAATTTTCCAGTATTAAAAGGATAGTTATCGTAATATATATTCACTAAAATTCTACAATAATATACCTGCCAAATTTCTGTTTTTTGTTTTATTATTTTTTTAAGTTAAATAAACATATTTTGAACCAGTCATTTTCATTGTCAATCAGAATTAAAAAAATCACAAGACATGCATACTTACGATAAAGTATCTTAAGTAGATGGAGTCAAAATTTAAATACGACCATCGGGCATCAACAAGCAAATTTAACCAAAAATTATGAGGAATGTGATCTAAAAAACAACATACACTCAGTGACACATTTTTTGGCCACAAGAGATTGACAGATGACATGAAGACCATAGTACGATTAAATTCTGAAAAATTAAAAAAATTAAAAAATTAAAAAAGATAAATGGTTAAAAATCAACAGAAAAATTTTAAACGTATGTTTAGGATGAAAGATTGTGAATACATGATTATTATGAATACATGTTAAAGAATTATTTATAATGCAAAAACTAGATTTTATTTTCCACAGTCCCCCCCCCCCCTTATTCCCAAGTCAAATAATCACAAAACATTTATGAACTATTTTATAATGTAAAACAAAATTATCAAATGGGTTTTGTTTTTATTTGGTAAGATTTGATTTAATTTATCAAGTAATAATTATTACTACTTAATAATAAATTTATTAAGTTATAATTCTTATTAAAAATGTTTATTTGACTTGTAAGTAATGGGAAGGTGTTGGCAGCTGTGTTTGTATATTAATGTTTTAGTATAATGCAGCAACGAAAAATGCTTTATCGCTTTTGTAAGTAAAGAATTTCGAAGTAAAGAATTTCGATATCATATATATTACTTTAACATGTATGCGATGAAGGAATGTTACATTTTACAGGAATAAAAGAGAAAGTTGGAAGATTGAATGTTGATTTTTAAAATAAAAAGAAAATTAATGCACATGTGTATTTCAGAAATATTTTTGTTTTTGTAGAAAGTATGTTTTATTTTTAAAAAAGGCATCTGAAGAACAGTAATTTATTTATCTTTAACTTTAAAATTCAATTTTAAAATATAAATGACAATATGAAAGGCCAGACACAGAAAATAATGAATCAAACAAAATATGTAAATCTGAGAAATTTCAAATATTTTTGGAAATACATTTCACTGTGATTGCCTTGAAAAATGGTTTTAGGGAGAAATTTAAAAGCAAATATATAAGCTACATTCTACACAAAGGCACAAAATATTTGCGATAGAAAATACCGATTTCAATAGCATACCTATACACATTCTAGTTCTATGGCAAAATTTTAAAAATCGTTCATTAGAATCAAGATAATCAATAAAAAAAATAATAATAACAAAAACTTTAAACGATATATACCAATTAGCGTTAGTCTTAAACAGACAAAAATAATAAGGTTAAATGAAAGTTATTTCATCAAATGCATAAAATTATATCTTCAAACGTTCAAAAAACAGTACAGATTATAAATAATAGCAATACATACCGGTTAGAGAGTCCCCTATAACGTAAAAAAGTCCTTTTTAAAGATGTTTACAATTATCACTAATACAACTTAGCGAGCATGACCACGGCCATGTTTTAATAGCGATACTGAAATGGGAAAAGTATGCTTGTCTCTCATTGATTGAATATAACAGTTGTCATCATGCACATCCCTCCTTGTCGATCTTGATCGATGTCGCCCAATATTCGTTGATATGAGTTTTGCCCCCGTAGGTTTACAGAACTTAAAATGTTGTTGAAATTGTTTTCTGTCTTCTACTTGCTAAAAATGAACTATATATAAGTTCAGAGTCGTCCTTAGGGGTGTGCGACAAGTGCGGCCGCGCAGGGCCTCGCGCCAGAAAAACAGATTAATGTAAAATAGCCATAAGTGTTTAATTTGTTACCACTTTATATTTATATAAACACTAAAATATGGCCAGCTTCGATAAACAAAATCGACAGAGACCTTTCCTTCCCCCTAAAAGGTTTATCATACAAAATTTGTTTGAGCCGCGGCAATTTGGATCAGATTTATAAGTGTGTTTTTGGTTACCGAGCTCTTACATTCCTGCTACAATAAAATTTACGGGCTTCGGTTACAATAACCGGCAAAGTCTCTCCTTTATAAAGATTAGATTCATGATACAAAATATAAGAGTATCCTACGATAATTGCGGATCGCGTTATTTTTTAAATTGTCAGCCCCTTATATTTATGATACACTATAATATGGGGGGAGGGTCACTTCGATAAAAAATTTACAGAGCCAGGAGCTGACGGTTGGCTGTTAAAAATAATTTTATTTCTAAGTCGATAATATGTAGATAACTCCTCTTTCAAAATTTGTATTCAAATTCGAAAAATAGACGTAATTCACAGTCGTTCTTTTCGCATCACTATGCAGCCATTTGACGGTTAAAAAGTATGAGGATGCTCTCTTTTTCCTTTTTTTAACGACTGTTCAATATTACAAATTCCCCACCCCTCCCCTCCCCCCTGAAAAAAAAAAACGAAAGAAAAATACGCTCCGACATGACACGGCCAGAATGAATTTCCCGCCCGTTCTAAATCTGCTGAAAAAAGAACAGACCGGGCCCAGTCCGAGTTTTATGAAAGGAATTTTGTCCGAGTCTATAAATCTCCACTAAAACACATTACGCCCCCCTCTCTCACACACCCACCCACACACACACACACACACCTAAAAAAAGCATAATGTTTGATGCGCCACTGTGTATGTTATGCGAGCGCGAGCTTTTTCAAAAGCGATAAGTAATGTTGTCAATTTAGAAGATTTTTTAACTCAAAATATCTACCAGAAATTCCAAATTTTTACCTACATTTTATTTAATCACATAACATCTGTCATTAAATAAAGCCAAAATTACTATTAAAAATTTCTGGTAGATGAATAAAAAAACAGCTAAATTAGCAATATTGGTTGGAATGGAAGGGCCTCGCAAAAATTTTTGCACCCGGCCTCGTTTTCGCTAAGGACGGCTCTGTATAAGTTAAAAATTTAAATGTCGAACATTAGAGAAATTGTAATATTACAGATTCAACATCGGCCAACATTGATCAATATTGGCCAATATCGGTAAAACATGACCGGTCTTCGCCGATACACGCCAAGATCGCCCGATATTGAGCAATATCGAGCCAATATTGCTGCGCTACCTGGGTAATCCGAGTGCAAAATGACATTATTATTGACATCATTATAATTTTGATAGAATATTTCAGCTTAATGAATAAAATTGGAGGTATTTGTAAATAATATTATTTTAACTAAGGAAAGGCATTTAGTCTTTGTGAAATCACGGGGCCCATCTTTAAAAAAATATATGTATATTTTTACAAAACGGCATTAAGATGACAATTAGTTGCCTGATGTTTAATTTCATAAATATTGGAATTTAAGGACCATGTGGATAGGCAGGTGGATAGTAATATTTTCATGAGAAAAAGAAAATCGGTTTTATTTCCGTAACAGCATTACTGCTATTCGGAAAATTTCAACATGATATTATTTATTCATTGTGTATTATTATATTTCACCCTCCGAGTAAACAGGATACAATTCAAATGATACTCACGTCTGCGTTAAATTTTAATTAAATATTATATTAAATGAAAAGCTATGTACATTAAAATATGTACATAAGATTATCTTAATGCCAAAAAACAGATCGTTTTTTTTTCGAAATACTCCTCTTATTCCATCGCTCTTATTCCATCTGCTTTGCGTTTTTTGAACGTCAACATGCTGCAACATCCTATAATATAGGAGCCTTAGGTATTCTATTATCATGCTGTGACGTTTGAATCACGTGACTGGACTTATGCATCGTCTGATGGTGCAATCTACTGAGATTAAAAGAAGGCTTAAACAATAGCAGGATGAATCCTTACAAGCTCGGCCATGCTGATAGGTCAGCTGCTGTCAAGTGACTGCCGGCGGGAGCAACAGGAGTTCAGTGTCTGAAAAGAGACAAAAACAAACAACATCCAAAATTATTTTCTTAAGCCACATAATCAAAGCACATTAGTTTTTTTTTTTCAAGGTAATCAACAACTCAAAATTGATCTTCAAAATAATCAGTTTTAAACGGCTAAGAAACTTTAAGTACAGTAGGCTCAAGGCTTAAAAATAAAGAGAACACCTTAGAAAAAACATAAAGTTGGTTGAAAAGTCAGAGTTTATCTTTAAAAAACAGAGTTCGTCGCTGAAGCTAGGGTTAAGAGCTAACAGTTAAGAATTCGTCTTTCAAAAAGCAACTTATGAACTTTGTGCTTCGTCGCACGGCTTTACCGTCGTTGAAAAATCTTGTTTTCTTTTCTTCGCCTTTTTTTTCTCTCTTCTGCGTCTTGTCTTCTTATTCGTCTCTTTCCTTCATCATATTTCATAATCACAACTGGATAAAATTGTCTTATATCTTCGCAATATAACATCATCTTCAAAATCAAGGGATTTGTCAGGATCGAGATCATACTTGCCAAAATCAGTAAAATTGTCATCTTCGGAACTGTCAGTGTATTCTTCAGAATTCATGTCAAATTTACTTTTATCTTCTTTTAGAGACTCTTTTCTATCGCAAGTCTTCATTTTATTAAATCTTGGTTTTCGTTTTCTCACTTTCTAATTTTTATTATAATTTACTTCGTTTTCATCTTCAAAATCATTTAAAAGTTTGGACATTTTCATTAGATTAACTTTTTGATTTCAAGATTTCCTTCAGAAGTAAGAAGTAAATTCGGTTTATTTTCAATTTGGGGGTATATGACACTTATCTTTATTTTCTAAATCTGTGGAATCTGAATCACTCTGGAGGTTTTTGGCATTATTGCTTCGTTTTGTTTTGTTCTTAAGTCTAATTTCTAAATCTTCTCGAAATCATCTAATTTTCCTTTAATTTTTCTTTTAGATTTTTCTATTCTAGAACTCTTCTACGAATTCGTCTAATTGTTTTTCTAATTGTTTAAAGTAGTTATTGGCTTTCACTAAACGTAATCTACGTTATGCTTAGCATCTTCTTTCTTCATCTAATTGGAACATTAAATCTTACATTCCCTCTCCATTTTTTGGTGTGTTTTGGCGATATTTTGCCTTTCTTTTACTTCTTATTCTAAATTAATTTTCATGTCATATAATTTAGATTTTAAGGATGTTACAGCGATTCTTGATTTTGTTTTCTCTGCCATCAATGCCTTTTTTAATTCAATTACTTATGTTTCTAACACTTTCTGTGTTACCTTCGTCTTCTTTAACTTGAATAATTAAATTTTAAATTTCTAAACGTAATTCTTTAATTTCTGTGCTGGAATAATTATATTGACTAAATGGTAAGTTTTGGTCTGGTTTAGAACTGTGAGTTACTATTTTAAAATGTGCGAGATTAAGGGCCTTTTAAATTTATTCCGAACAAAATCTCACTTGAATTTATAACCTTAAATCAGAGTTTTTTTAATCATTTTGGGATGTATTTATTTTTACACCATGATTAGAAACAGTTAACATACCTTGATGTACGTCAGTACCAATAATCATATCGAAATCTATTGAATTATCATTCATCACGAATTTACTTTAAAAAATCAAATTTATTATTGATTTTTTTATATTTTTTTAATTTCAAATTTAGAATCAGGAATTTCGATTTCTGCTTGAAAATAAGCAATTATTCTCAATGATTTTTTCCTAATCCAAGTTAAACTCATATCTGTTTCTTCTAATTTTACATAATCTTTAATTTTATCAAAATTAGTCTTTTTCAAAACTGTTAGCTGATTACGTGTATCAATTACTGAAATTAAATTTAATGAAAGTAACTTAACTTTCTTAAGAATTAAATTTTGAGAACTAGTTATCATATTTACTTGAGAAAGTTCTTTAGGAAATTTAACCTGTTTTGATTTACTACATTAAAATGATTTGTGGCTATGGTGATTGGATATAAATCTAAGCGGACCTTTATCTCTCTTTTTACAATTAATACTGTTATGATAATCGCCGCCACCGCTCGAATATCAGACAGCACTTGTTGAAATTTCTTCTTGTACACCAGGTTTAATTTTAAGCCTAGGGTCAACTTCTGTTTTAACATTCTCGTAAGAAAATCTTAATTCCTCATAAATTATTCATTTTTGTTTAAATTCTTAAATATTAGAACAGCTATAAATTAATAATTTTTTAAATACAGGATATTTTATTCCATTAATTACGCATTACAACAAAAAGGAATCTTCCACATTATCCCGAGAACATAACAAACAGCTTTATGATTAAGAGCTATTCATCTAGGAATTCATTACTTCTTTTTTTATATAACAATACATGGAGCTCTGCGGAATTACATGTTGAACTAAATCCAGAAATTAATATCATTTCTTATTTTTCTCAAGAATTTAATTCCTTTCCAATTTAAATACGTAATTTCTTACCACCCGTCAGACATTTTTTTGCAAGAATTATTTTGTATAAATCACCTAAAATAAACAATGAATCAATATCTTCAAAATTATCACTCCATTTTTCTACGTCTTGATATTGACTACCGTCGAATGAATCAATATCTTCAAAATTATCACTCCATTTTTCTACGTCTTGATATTGACTACCGTCGAATGAAACATATTCTCAACATAATTGAATTTAATAGATTTAAGCAAATTGTCTTGAATTAGAATCAATGCCATTTCGTTTCTCATGCTAACAGAATCATTACTTATGTTATTGTCCGAAATTCTCTGAACATTATTAATACTTACTACTAGAAGTACTATAAGCACTACTACTCTCATTTAGTATTTCATTTTCTGTATCGGTATTATCATTATCTTCTCGAAATATATACGATTTCAAAACATTTAAATCACAAAAGTTAGAAATTATTCTAGCACTAATTCTTTTAAATAATCCTAATTACCTGTACATAGCACACAAGGAGGGTCCAAAAGATGGAGTAGTTTAGTTATAAATGACATCACTTGATGCCGTTCCTACCAACGCCCCCTAGATAAGAAAGCCGTGACACGCGTCACGAAAACGTCATACCAAGCAGGCAAAACAAAGAAAAAAATTCAAACAACTTGCATGTTTCGATTTCATTGGCTCATAAAATTAATAACTATTGTTTTCGACCAATAGTTAATAATTCCACGGGCCATCGAAATCGAAACATGCAAGTTGTTCGAATTTTTTTCTTTGTTTTGCCTGCTTGGTATGACGTTTTCGTGACGCGTGTCACGGCTTTCTTATCTAGGGGGCGTTGTTCCTACCCGTAGTCCCACATCCACCATATTCAGCCGCGTCTTGCACCGGGGTCTACTGTTTCGACTGCTATCGGTCAAAGTCGAATATGGCGGACGCAGGAGAGGGAAAAAGAACTCGTTTTTCTGCTTTAAAGCTTTCCTCAGTAGAATATTGATACGTCTACTCCTTTCTTTTCAAGGCTCCGTAATAGCACATTAAAAATCGCTATGAAATGATTAACTCAAAAGTCATCTTTAGTTTGCAGATTCTTTTCTTGATATTCATCAGTTTCTGTTTTGAATGGGAAGCTCGTGAATTCTGTAATTCTCTGACGATTTATTATATCGCCATCATCTCCAAGAATCAAACGATACAATTTCTTAATGTCGACGATTTTTCAGTTTTTAACGAAACATCTAATTCGCGAACGTGCATGAACTACAACTTAGACATGGTCAAAAAATTTAAAAAAAACCCAACTCACTTCACAAGGGGTATCCAGCTTGACAAACAGCAGTAATAAAAATCACCATCTTGTAATTAGATCTCAAAAGGATCATAAATGAAAACTTGACAAACACATGAATAAAAATATATCGCCACTTCATAATTAAATAAATATGCTCACCATTGAGCCCACTTTAAAGTGCATCATTGCGAACGTAAACTTCTATTGAACATTTTGAGAACTTTTTTTTTGTACGCGTAAAATAAATAGAATATAGGTCTTCTGTCACCAAATTTTATAGTTCAACCTCCGAATAAACTGGATACAACTAAAAAGATACCCATGTCGGCGTAAAATTTTAACTAAATATTATATTAAATGAAAAACTATATGGCATTAAAATATTTACAGATGGATATTTAAAGGCCAACAAGCAGCTCATCTTTTCGAAATATAGTTCTCTCATTCCATCATACACTTAATTTTCTTCGCGTTTCAAAAGAAGATTCGAACCTCAACATGTTACACTGACGTCGGTATAACGTGACTGGAAATCTGATGCTGCCATCCGCTGAGATTAGAAGAATGCTTAAACGATAGCAGGGATGGATCATTGCATTATTGTATACATAAAATTTTAAACATGTTGATATTATGCATACATTCTGTATTCAACATGATATTGTGCCTTATATTTTGAAAATTTCCAAAACCTTTTTGAATTCTAATTAAATGACATTTTCAAATCGCAAACAGTTAAAAAAGCGTCAATTTTCTCTACGTGTATTAAACGTTTTTAAACATGAGATTTTCCATAAATTTTGCATAGTTTTTGATGAAAGTTCCAAAAATGCACAGGTGCGTTTTGAAAATATGTTGGAATTACTGCCATAAAATGTCCTGAATGAACTATGTATTGCAATAAAGGAAATTTTATTCTTTTAATTTAACAATAAATCTATTAAAATTACCGTTTTTTTCATATTTTGTTTTAATATCAAATGTCTAACAACCCTACTGGTTATTCTACACGTATAACTATTTCTTTAAAAAATGTGAATTTTATAACAGTTTCTATTAATCACAAAATTAGACTTTACCTTTTGATTTATACTTCTTTTCCTGGAAAAAAACATCACTTTCAGTATTACCCAGAAAACCTTAGATAAGTATTTGACGTTTGAATTATATACTATCTCCACTGAGAAAAAAAACTTTTCTGATGAGTTATGTTTATCTTGAATCAAAGTTTGCAATTTCTAAACGTATGAGCTTGCTGTAAATCAACATTAAGCAGAACTTTTTTTCTTTCTTCAAAACTAGTATTAAAAACTGATGTGTTGAAAAATAAATCTTTTTTATAAGCTCTATCATTTATAATTTAAAATCTAAACCATTAACACTCAGAATCCTCATAGATATCTTACTATTTGTATCCATAATGAAAACTTAATTAAACTTGTACTTGAAACTTAATAAGAGGCAAAAGCCCTTACACTACAAATGATGAATAGAAATATTGAAAACATTTAATCAGAAATCTTTTTTTGTTATTTTTACTCAAATATCTAGGAATTTATTATATGAATAAATAAAAATCTTGCAAAAATTTCACAATTTATTAGGTGTACAAATACGTTTTAAAACATTTGTTCTGTGACCTAAACCATGACTTTTCATCAGAAACAACTCTGTGTGTGTTTCAACACGTGTGTGAATAACACGACGCACGCCTTTTATGCAGCGATTGAAAGCAATAAACACGTGTGTTATTAAAAGTAGAACATGATACATACTATTCTAATATGATTACTGGCAAGTTAAGTTAATTAATTTCATTTAAAATTACATCAAATTTCGTATTTTAACAATACACTTCATCACTTGACCATTTATTAGAGAGTTATAAAACATAGAGGGTCTCTTCTAACTCCGACTTATTCATTACTATTATCAACTCACGGTATTCATTAGCATATTTATTTGCTTATTTGACATTTTTCAGCAACTACCTGTCTTGCACATAGTAATGTAAATGACTACAAGTCTCATTCAAATTAACTATACACTGCAGAATGGATTCCGCGGTTGTCAAGACAATTTTGTTTCTCTTTTTATTGTTCTATACATTCGTCTATGAAAATAAACATTCCACATTGGAAATATATATTGGAATGTTGAATATAAATTGACATGTCAAATATCATGAAAACTCGGAAAGATATCGGCCATACAGTAAGCAGATTAGCAAAATGTGGAAAATCCCTTATACTCCAGCTATTTTTAGAAAGGAACTCACTATATTGTCACTATTTCTCTGAATTTTAGCTACATTTGATTGGACTTTTTATATAAGTTGCCATAAATAGCTGGCTACCAAATTATATAAAAAAAAAATATCTCTCACGCATGCGCAGTTAAAAGTTATTTCATATAAATGCTCATATCTCATCAAAAAGTCAATATATACTTTTTTTAATTGCAGTATACAGTTTCTACTGCTCTTTGTCAAATTTTCGGAAAGTGGTGTTCCATTTGGCTGTAAACTCTGTATGGTATAAGCAAAAAACTTTTAAATTTTTCACAGAAACGTTAACATCTTCACTAATATGTGTTAACATCTTCACTAATATGCGTTAACATCTTCACTAATATACGTATTTCAATACATATATTTCAATACATATATCACAAATATTATTTTATTATTAAATTTATTATTGACTCTCTAATTGTCCTCCCGACTAAATCTTCATTGAAAAATATGAAGTCAACCACGTTCTTTATATCCTCGAAATTAAAGGACAACTCGTCAAGAATTTCAATGCATATTAGACAAACCGTGTAAACGTGAAAGCGTTCGGTCACTTCCCCTTAATTTTTGGACATCAGTGTACTAAATCCATCAATACGTCTAAGTCACTTTTATTTATAGATACTAATGCACCACCCTCTGAATACTAGGCCTGCGCGCTGACAAAAATGACGGCTGTCGCAGGCGGATTTTTTTCCTGCGTTTGAACGGTCCTTCGAAATTTCACACCTATAATTTCTAAAAGTTTTCTTCGCCTTGTTTTTCTGAGATCAAGTATGTCAAAGATAACTTTTAGGTATTATTGGTGTTGAAGTTCGAGGGACTGTACAAAAGCTGAAAAAAAAATCAGCCTGCGACAGCCGCCATTTTTGCCAGCGCACAGGCCTAGTCTTCAGGGGTCGGTGACTTATGTGCATGTGACGTCACGCACCCAAGTATAGGCGTATTTCTAAACTAACTGTAGGCCGAAATTAACAATTTTTCCAGAGCTAGTAATTCATAATGCATTATTTCCTACGCATAATATAATGTATTATAATTACGTGAAAATTACGAGAAATTCAGCGCAACTTCGAGCAATTTAGCTGAAAGTTTTGCTTACTTTAAGTTGAGTATTCATGCAACATACCAGTTTGTTGACAAACACGCACATTAACTATTTGAGTTGATGTGTTTCTATGTCTCTCACAATATTTTATCAAATCGATTGGAAGTGCTGATTTTAGAAGTGGCATCAACTTGTAACTAAATTTTTCTTGTGTTATTCCCAAAGATTCTAAGGCACATATTTCAGTTTTGTAGTTTGTCTTAGGGCGTCAACAAATTCACTTGTGTTTTATCCTTAATAACCAGCTGTAAATCTGAATGAGAATACTTTCTTTACCAAAGCTTTCTTTTAAATAATTCAAGAGTTTTTCATAATTCGCTTTAGTAGCCGGAAAGCTTTTGACGATCTATCTAGCCACTGAATCGTGCTTCGTAGACTGCAATAACTATTGAAACTTATCGGGGATGTCGATTTTTTTTTATCTTCACTTATTTTAATAAACTGTTGTTTAACTAAACCAATTTCCGGGGGTCTAAATCGAATTCAACGACTTCGATTTACGTTAATTTCTGGTTTGTGCTGGTCCTTTCCGATGAAGACGAAACACTACTTACAGTGCTTACATGTAATTTCCATTTGAGCCTGTTGCAATTCACCCTTAACGGAGATAGTTTCTCGTAATAATCTTAGGCGGCGTCGTACTCCTTGTCGTAAACCTCTTGAATGCAGCTTTTTTTTTTTTTTTTTTTTTTTTTTTTTAAGAGTTCTAAAAATTTATCGTTTACAGTTCGTAGCACTTTATAGTTTTCTGTTAATCGATTTAACGTAATCTCCATACCATCTGTATTTGGATTACCGGTGCTTATTAATTTTTGCAACTTATTAACACTCTTAGTAAACAAATATCTATTTTATCTTCGTTGTTGTTTAGCATTATCTAGATCCATGTTTTGACCCACAATTACTTTGCGTAAAATAATAACTTCATAGTTTAACTATCGTAATAACTGTGTTATAATTAACATATCCATCCCCCCAGCAATGTCAAAATGTGATGTACTTTAACATAGAATAACAATTCAATTCCCGGAAATGGAGTCATCCAATAATTACAAAGTAACAGAAAAAGGGTTTGTTTACATACTTTACAGACGAGAGACGAGCGTAGACTGCCAGCTAATTAGAATTTTCAAAATTATCGTGAAAAGAAAGTACCAGAAAATATAACAAAATTATTTTTTTAAAGGGCTATTTTATTTGCTAGGTTTGCAATCATGCTACCTAAATGTGCTTTTTACTCAATTAAAGATTTCAAAATAAATAAAGGAACATTTATGGTCTTAGGTAATGTACAGAAATGAGTTAAAGTTGGAAATCAGTTAATCTAATAATTAGGAATTATCAAGACATTTCAAACACATGTCAAAATGCCTTTGAGCAGGCACTGGATTGTGTATTGGATTTATGCCAGTGACACACTTGAATATAGGATAATAATTTAAAGGCCGACAATGAAGGCATCTGATAGTTACAAAACAAGAGGAAACTTTATATATATATATATATATATATATATATATATATATATATATATACTGTACAGACGAGAGAGGTATGTATACTGACTAGTTAGAAGAGTAACCCTTTTTCCATGCATAGATGGTTTACAGGAAGCAAGCGCACTAAGTACAATTGGTCTAAGAGGATAAATCTATTTCCCTGTAACAATGCCAAACAATGATAATGCTATTTCGCAAACTAAATAGTCTAAATTTCTATGACTTTATAACTGTACCAAGAGGATGGATTATATCCAACGGATTGTTTATCCGAAGACGTTGTGTTGATACAGTGACGTACACTATATTGCCAAAGGTGACCGGTCACTTGCGATTTTAGACGTTTTGTTAACTATCTAGAAAAATACATGAGGAATTAACCTGAAACTGCAGGTGTGTAAACAATATAGCATAGGTTATATATTTCCGCGAAGATTTTTTCACGAAACCCCATAGGGGACTGTCAACAAATTGAAAAAGAACGAATATATTTTGGATAACCCTGTAAAAACAAATGTAGCAAAGGCGTTCCAACTCGATATTATTAATAAGTGGCTTATTGTAATATACTGTGTTCATTTTTATGAGGATAGCATGTATACTCGTAGAGAAATTAATAATTTTATAAAAACAGTCCCAAATTTCGCCTAGTTTTTTGCTTATAATTTGCAGAGTTCTTAATATAAAGAAAAAGTTTTTTTTTCAGAAAATATGAAAAACAACATTGTACATAACACGTTGCAATCAGAATGAAAAAATAACAAAAATTGGATAAAAAATGAGCAGCTTTACTAAAAAATGTTTCACTGCGCATGCGCGAATGCAATCAAAATATAATATGCATAATGTATTAGCTAAGTATATAGAGCAACTTTTGTGAAAGTCTCAAAATCATAGCTTGAAAATTCTGAAAATTATCATCGATAGAATAAGCTCGAAATCCGTTGTTCCCAAAAAGAAGCAAAAAGATGAGGGGTTGTATCAAATATCTGTTCATTAGTGCCAAGATAGCGTACACAATATTGCACGTACTACTATATTTTGATACAACCCCTCATATTTTTGCTTCCTTTTGCAATAACGGATTTCGAGCTTATTCTATCGACGATAATTTTCAGAATTTTCAAGCTATTTTGAGACTTTCACAAAAGTTGCTCTATATACTTAGCTAATACATTATGCATATTATATTTTGATTGCATTCGCGCATGCGCAGTGAAACATTTTTTAGTAAACCTGCTCATTTTTGATCCAATTTTTGTTATTTTTTCATTCTGATTGCTACGTGTTATGTACAATGTTGTTTTTCATATTTTCTGAAAAAAAAAAACTTTTTTTTTATATTAAGAACTCTGCAAATTATAAGCAAAAAAACTAGGCGAAATTTGGGACTGTTTTTATAAAAACCTTAATTTCTCTACGAGTATACATGCTATCCTCATAAAAATGAACACAGTATATTACAATAAGCCACTTATTAATAATATCGAGTTAGAACGCCTTTGCTACATTTGTTTTTACAGGGTTATCCAAAAGATATTCGTTCTTTTCCAATTTGTTGACAGTCCCCTATGGGGTTTCGTGAAAAAATCTTCGCGGAAATATATAACCTATGCTATATTGTTTACACACCTGCAGTTTCAGGTTAATTTCTCATGTATTTTTCTAGATAGTTAACAAAACGTCTAAAATCGCAAGTGACCGGTCACCTTTGGAAATATAGTGTATTAGGATGTCATTGGTGAGATCGGAAATGGTAATAGAAACAACATTATCTATAAGAAATGGGGATTTGAACGTACCCACCCATATCTCTCAAAGATTGAAAGAAATAGAAAAATTAGATGTTTAATAAATGGAAAGTTCATTAACGATTCTTTCAGTATTTAATAGGTTAATGACGATCATTTTTAATAAAATGAATTACTACTTATAGTACTTATCATTCTGTTCCACATTTTAAAGACCATAGCTTTAAAATATATATTCTATCTTCAGGAATTTCATGAATGTGATGGGTTTATAACCTTTGACACATATCCAAAATCACGAACTGGGTGATTTTTTTTTTTTTTTTTTTTTTTTTTTACAAAATGTCGTCGATTTTTTCAAAATGAAATTGCAGAAAAAAAAAGAAGTAACATTCTAAGAAGCGTTCTAAAAATAAGAATTCCTCAGACAGCATTTGATAAATATCGACCAAGACATCAGTGGAATTATACAAGTGCACCGAGGATTACAAGCAAATTTTTGTGTTACAGTCACATATAATCAAAATAGAATAAACAAATCGAGCAATTAGCAGTAGATAAATTTTTGCTTAAATAAAGTAAAATACACGTAAGTTTAAAGTAGTCAAATTGTTTTACAATACCTTTTTAATCCAATTATGTAAATTTTGAAAAATTGACCTAATGATAAGTAAGCTAACATAAATAACCTAACGAATTGTAGTTAAGCAGAATTAAAACTAAAATTGACTTATTAATGTTTCTCGATTATTACTTATTTAATTACTCAGATGTTTATTTTAATGAAAATTAGATAACATTTTCTTAAAGTTTCAAATAAAGTTGCAGTATGCACTTAATGCACGTAAATTAACCATCCTAATCGAGGAAACCTGTAGTGTGTATGTGTGTATGTGCATGTGTGTGAGTGTATATATTATTTATTAACATTATTATTCATTACTAGTTTGAAATATCATCATGCCTTACTTCGATATCAGTGCACACTAAAATTTGATAATGGACGTGGGAAAGGAGAATAAAAGGGAAAATTATATTCTTTTTACATATTTTAAATAAGTTTAATGTAAATTTCCATGCATATTTTGGGATTTTTAAAATGCATATATTCCGGTCTTAAATAATCAGCTTGACTTAAAAATATTAACTGTCGATATCAGTAAACAAATACCAGACAAATGTGCGTCACGATAGTGTAATACCTTTTTTAATTCAACACAACTCATAGCTTTGAGCCAGACTTTATTTTTGCCTCTTGAAAAATACAATATTGTTTTCTAAGAAGGTATTAAATTGCGCTTATTTGGATGCGTGAGCCTTTTGACAGTAAGCTTTTTTTTAACCTATTGTTATGAATTTTGTATATATCTGTAAATATTCCATTTGTTTAAATTTATTTTATTTTATTATTGTGAAAATTGCAGTATTATTAATGTATTTCCTATTGAGCATCATGTAACTTAATGCTAAAGACCTCGGATGCTTTGCAAGAAACACAACCTTACACCCTCATCTTTATAATGGAAGTCTATGGAAAAATCGCCAAGGAATGGGTTTATCGCCAAGTTGGCGATGGTTTTGGCGACTTATTTATGTCGCCAAGTTGGCGACGGATTTGGCGACTTTTTGTGCAACCCCCCCCCTTATACCTGTACATTGGGATCCTTTCTCGCTTAGGTTCTCTATCGAAAGTTAAAGCACTTTCTGGTAATTTCTAGCATCTGAAGGCTCTGGAAATTTCTACAGTTATCTTTAAAGCCTATATAAGGGACCTCCACCAGTCCAGTTAGTTAGTTATCTGTCAACTGCGATTGAATTCATACGAGAGGCTTTGCATTGAGAACTGTGTTACCCGGATCGATTTTGCCGTTGATACGTCGTATTGAACGCATTGTTTCTGTGTGAAATTTTGCTGCGCTTTTATTGGATTTGAAGATTACTGAATATCTTGTACCGTAATTTCCGGCGTATAATCCGCAGCTCAAAGAGTCGTTTTTCGACCCAGAAATATTATTTTATAAAATGTAACTTAAAAGATCGCTGTAAATATTTAACTACAATTATTGAATAAAATTTCTGAGTCGAAAAACGACTCTTTGAGCTGCGGATTATACGCCGGAAATTACGGTAATTTTCAGAAGATATTTGTGATCGTATTGCACTGTTTATAGTGAATAAAGCCTTTTTATTGTTCTTATATATTGGCATCAGTCCTTTCGTACCCCGAGCTCACAACAATTTGGTGTCAGGAGTGGGGTTGAATGCCGATCACCAGAGCAATGGAGGAGCAACTGAAACAATTATTGGAGAAATTAGCTGCGAATCAGGTTGAGATGTCAACCAACCTTGGCGAGATGAAAGAAGAAATGAAGAAGGATATGTCAGCGATGGATGAGAAAATGACTTCGAACCAGGCTGAAATGAAGAAGGATATGTCAGCGATGGATGAGAAAATGACTGCGAACCAGGCTGAAATGAAGAAAGATATGTCAGCGATGGATGAGAAAATGACTGCCAACCTTGGCGACTTAAAATATGAAATGAAGAAGGATATGTCAACCAACCTTGGTGAGTTGAAAGACTTAATAGAGGATAGAATAACATCTTTAAATGAAAGAATTGACGGAGTGGAAAACAAATTTGAAGAAAGATTTAAAGAAATAGAAGAAAAAGTAGAAGAAAAAGTTCAAAAGACAGCCAATACCGTAGAAGAAAGAGTAGAAGAAAAAGTTCAAAAGATCGCCAAGACCGTTGAAGAAAGCATAGAGAATGTAAAAAAAGATTTGGAAAAAGTCAAGAAACAGAAGATAACTGCCGTAAACTTTTCCGAAGATTTCAAGTATTCAGATATGCTTCCTCGGGCCTTTATTAAGCTCTCGACCTATGACGGAAAATCCTCATGGCCAGTTTTTAAGACACAATTTGGGATCGTAGCGGACGCCAATGGATGGGATTCCCAGACAAAGGCTTGCCAGTTAGCTGCTTCTCTACGAGCTGATGCTGCCGACGTCCTACAGACTTTGCCTGCAAATGAACCGCTGGATTTTGAAACGCTCGTCAGTGCCTTAGAATTACGCTTCGGCGAGAAATGCATGAAGGAATATAGCAGACTCCAGCTCAAATCTCGACAGCAGAAATCCACTGAATCCCTGCAAGAGCTTGCTACGGATGTCGAGAGACTTTCCCATCTTGCTTATCCTGACTGCCCGACTGAAACTAGAGAAAGTTTACCTCTGCAACATTTCATCGATGGTGTGCGTGACTTTGAGATCCAGAAACAACTCCGGATTGCAGATCTCAGTGACTTAAAAGGTGCTTTAGTTTATGCCCTGAAATTCGAGGCAGCCCAGCAAGATACAAGGAAAGATCGGCACTTTGTGCGAGTAGCCAACATGCCTGAGACGTCGGATACAGCTGTGGAGCGTTTACAGCAGCAGCTGAAGGACGTGATGAGACATATAAACTCCTTGATGGACAACAAACCTGGAAGAAAGATCAAGTGCTGGAAATGCGGTGGAGAAGGCCATATTCAAAGAAACTGCCTAAACCGACCCAGCACAGAAGGTAATAGCTACGCACGAACGGCGGAGCAGGAAAACTAATTAATGGCCATCTCGCGGGGCGGAGGTTGCCAGATTTTGAGAAGCCCCATTATCAAGTGTGTCAAATTACTGCAAGAAGTTGCGGCGAGAACGGAGTTTTTATAGTCGGGCATGTGAATGATTTGCCCTGTAATATGATCATCGATACAGGAGCCGATGTGACCATCGTTCGGAAAGATCTAGCTCTGCGGCTAAAAGAAAAACTCCTCTGGACTCCGCCCCGTGTTATCCTTCAAACCGTGATTGGGGATATGATCGACATACATGGAAGAATGAAACTGAAAATAAAGTTTGGGAACGCCGCTTACCATCATACAGTCTATGTGGCCGATATTTCAGACCTTTTCATACTCGGACTGGACTTTTTAAAAGAGCATGGATTTACACTGGACTTTAAGAAGAATGAGTTACGCTCTGCTCAAGAAGATGTCACTATTTTCAAACTTGGAAATGAGTCCGGGTCTATTCAACGGATCACAGCCAAGGCAGATGTTATCATCCCTCCTCGGACCGAAATGATGATACCTGGATTAACTGAGAACGAAAGTAGTTTTCAATGTGGCTTGGTTGGATATCCTGAGATGAGCCCAAAAGGAGTGCTAATAGCATCAGCGCTGGTAGATCTGTCGAGAGATGTGATACCCGTGAGGATGGCGAATGTAAGTGAAAAGTCTAGAATTATCCAGAAGGGTGAAGTGCTTGCTACCTGTGCTCCAGTCACCTGTGTTTGCAAAGACCCGAGCTTGACGTTGTCGGAGCCGCCTACAAGTTTAACACCTGAAATTGGACGAAATGAGAATTTATCTCCTGAGCAGAGACATGCCGCAGAAAGACTGTTCCAGGAATTTACGGATGTGTTTTCACAAAACGAGAATGATATAGGTCGCACTTCTCTGACACGTCATAGAATTGATACTGCCGACCATCCACCGATTAAACAGCATCCAAGACGCTTGCCGTTTGCAAAACAAGAAGATGTTTCTAAGCTCTTACGAGAGATGCAGGATAGTGACATCATCGAACCGTCATCAAGTCCGTGGGCCTCTCCCATCGTGTTGGTCCGAAAGAAAGATGGCTCCACAAGATTTTGTGTGGATTATCGTAAACTTAACGATATCACGAAGAAGGACAGCTATCCTCTACCAAGAATAGACGACACGCTAGATACTCTTTCAGGGCATAAATGGTTTTCCACACTGGATTTGAAGAGTGGATATTGGCAAGTAGAGATCCATCCTGATGACAAAGAGAAGACCGCATTTACTACTGGACAAGGACTTTGGCAATTCAAAGTTATGCCGTTCGGGCTCTGCAATGCTCCAGCAACGTTCGAGCGCTTCATGGAGACAGTGTTAAAAGGCCTGACTTTTGAAGCTTGTCTCATCTACCTAGACGACGTCATCATTGGTGGCCGCACGTTTGAAGAACATCTAGAAAATATTCGAAAAGTGTTAACGAAGCTAAGAGCGGCGAATTTAAAGCTGAACCCTTTGAAATGCAAGTTCTTCCAACGGGAAGTAAATTATCTAGGACACATCATTTCAGCTGAAGGTGTTCGAACAGATCCTGAAAAAGTGTCCGCAGTAAAGAACTGGAAGCGTCCGGAAAATGTCCATCAGTTGCGAAGCTTTCTGGGACTATGCACTTATTACAGAAAGTTTGTCCAGGGGTTCTCCAACATCGCAAGACCATTGCATAGGCTCACTGAAAGCAAGCAGAAGTTTCTATGGACACAAGAATGCGAGAATTCCTTCCAGCGGCTGAAAGAAGCTCTCACATCCTCTCCAGTCCTTACCTATCCGCATCCCGAGAAACAGTTCATTGTGGACACGGATGCCAGTCATGAAAGTGTCGGCGCTGTACTTTCCCAAGAAATAGATGGCCAAGAACGAGTCGTAGCATACTGGAGCAAATGTTTATCGAAACCAGAGCGGAATTATTGCGTCACTCGTAAGGAGTTATTAGCTATAGTGAAAGCCATAGAACACTTCCATCACTATCTCTATGGCAGGAAATTTCTCCTTCGTACTGATCACGCATCCCTAACATGGCTGATGAATTTTAAGAACCCAGAGGGCCAAGTAGCCCGATGGATACAACGGCTCCAGGAATACGACTTTGACATCAGGCATCGCAAAGGCTCATCGCATGGAAACGCCGATGCCCTATCAAGAAGACCGTGTCCCGAGAGCTGTCGCTATTGTTCCAGAGCGGAGAGCAAGTATAATCCCGAATATGTCATACGCCAGACGAAGACTTCACTATTGACGCCACCAGATCCCTGGAGTGATGAGAAGATTCGAGAAGAACAAATGGCAGACTCTGAGATCAAACCAATCTTGGAGTTATTAGAATCTTCTAGCACGAAGCCCAGTTGGAAAGACATCTAGACTTACAGTCCTACGACGAAGCAATATTGGGCTCTTTGGAACTCCCTCCACGTCAGGAATGGTGTCCTGTTCCGAAAATTCGAATCGGAAGATGGGAAGACATCTCGGTGGCAGTTGGTACTTCCTCGATCCCGAATACCAGAGGTCCTCAAGGAATTACATGGCAGTCCCACTGGTGGCCATTTTGGAGTCATGAAAACATTACATAGAGTCCGAGAGCGCTTCTTCTGGGGAAAAGCGAGAGCTGACGTCGAACGATAGTGCAAATCTTGCGATGCATGTGCAGCTCGAAAAGGACCAAAGAAACGTAGCCGAGGAAGACTACATCTCTACAATGTAGGAGCACCTTTCGAACGCATCGCCCTTGACATCCTAGGCCCTCTGCCAAGAAGTGCTGATGGCAACAAATACCTCCTTGTTGTCATGGACTATTTCATGAAATGGCCTGAAGTTTATGCCATCCCTGATCAAGAAGCTTCTACGGTTGCGGATGCCTTGGTACACCAGTGGATATCAAGGTATGGAGTTCCCCTTCAAATGCATTCTGACCAGGGGAGAAATTTCATCTCTGTTGTGATTGAGGGTCTCTGTCAACTTATCGGAATGAACAAAACTAGGACGACGCCTTTACATCCACAATCGGATGGCATGGTTGAGAGATTTAATCGTACCATCCTTAACAATCTCTCACTGCTAGTCTCAAGAAACCAACAAGACTGGGACCAAAAACTTCCCTTGTTTCTTCTCGCCTATCGCAGCGCCGTCCATGAAACAACCGGCTATTCCCCGTCTCAGATGCTTTTCGGTCGTGATCTTCGTCTACCTTGTGATCTCATTTTTGGTCGCCCTCCAGATGCGCCTTCATCGCCAGAGGGATACGTGCAGAATCTCCAGGCACGATTTGAAGACGTCCACAACTTCGCTCGACAGCGGATCAATATACAGACGGAGAAGATGAAGACCAGGTACGACACGAAAGCCACGGGACATCAATTCAAAGAAGGTGACAAGGTTTGGTTTTATAATCCGACTCGACGTAAAGGACTTTCTCCCAAACTGCAATCGCACTGAGACGGTCCTTATACAGTCCTAAACAGACTGAACGATGTCGTAATTCGGATCCGAAAGTCACCAAGTTCGAAGCCTAGAGTCGTTCATTACGACAGGCTGGCTCCATACTATGGCCATAGTACTTAGTTCATTGATTGTAAATAGTGTAATGTAAATAATGTAAATTAGTATGACCATGGTCTTGTATATAAATTAATGTAATTATTTATTTTGCTTAGCATTATCATTATTATTGTTATTATTATTTAAATACTTGTATATAATGGTGTCTATGCTTTATAATTCAGCATTATGAATGTGTTTAATTGTTATTTTCCATATTTGCTTTAAGTGTTTTGAATAGTATAGCATTTGTTGGTAACGGGTTTGCTTTCCGATCAAAGGTTGAACTGCCCGGGACATGCAGTCCTCGAGAGGGGGGCAATGTTATGAATTTTGTATATATCTGTAAATATTCCATTTGTTTAAATTTATTTTATTTTATTATTGTGAAAATTGCAGTATTATTAATGTATTTCCTATTGAGCATCATGTAACTCAATGCTAAAGACCTCGGATGCTTTGCAAGAAAAACAACCTTACACCCTCATCTTTATAATGGAAGTCTATGGTAAAATCGCCAAGGAATGGGTTTATCGCCAAGTTGGCGATGGTTTTGGCGACTTATTTTTGTCGCCAAATTTGGCGATATATCGCCAAATGTCGCCAAGTTGGCGACGGATTTGGCGACTTTTTGTGCAACCCCCCCTTATACCTGTACATTGGGATCCTTTCTCGCTTAGGTTCTCTATCGAAAGTTAAAGCACTTTCTGGTAATTTCTAGCATCTGAAGGCTCTGGAAATTTCTACAGTTATCTTTAAAGCCTATATAAGGGACCTCCACCAGTCCAGTTAGTTAGTTATCTGTCAACTGCGATTGAATTCATACGAGAGGCTTTGCATTGAGAACTGTGTTACCCGGATCGATTTTGCCGTTGATACGTCGTATTGAACGCATTGTTTCTGTGTGAAATTTTGCTGCGCTTTTATTGGATTTGAAGATTACTGAATATCTTGTAATTTTCAGAAGATATTTGTGATCGTATTGCACTGTTTATAGTGAATAAAGCCTTTTTATTGTTCTTATATATTGGCATCAGTCCTTTCGTACCCCGAGCTCACAACACTATTATCTACTGACGGTACTTATAAGTACCAATAAAATAACTTGTTATAAAATTCATTTAATGCATCGATTAGTAGTAATACAGTTTAGAATGAGTTATAGATGCATAAATTTATCTTGTTCCAAAAGCGTTATTGGATACAGAAAACAAAAATATTTTTAAAAGGATGATTTCTTTTGCCTTTGCATCTTTTCAGCTTTCTTGGTGTTGGTGAAGGGGGAGGGGGGGGGGTATTTTCAATTTGGAAATATTTCTATATTTCTATTGTAAGAACATTATATTTGTACATTTCCTAATCCTACAAAATTCTAAGAAAAATATTTAAAATATATGAATGGGGTTATAAATATTGCCCAAAATCACTATAAATTCAAATTTAATTAATCCTCCTAAATCTTTCAGTCATTCTAAAATCCCTCTAAAATTTATTAAATGATTATGGAAATCTTCTAATGTAGTTTCAACAAAAATGCTTTAGAAGATAAAATTTTCATGAATTCATAATTCAGTACATAAAGGGTTAAATAAACTGTTTAGGGGTTGTCTGAGGCTGTCTCGGAGATCTGTCTTTGAGTGGTTTCAGCACAGCATAGTTCTAACTTATCTGTATTTCTCTGTTCCTAGACTACCATAGATTGCTAAAGTGATCTCACTGCATGTTTTATGCTAAAAAAGTTGCACTAGAAAACAAACGAAGTTCAAATTGAGTTTCAGTGTAAACAATGTTGTTGTCAACAATCTAAAATACATAAAACTTTAGTTACAGAAAAAAGAAGCATATAGCTGATATTAAGTATAACAGAAAAACCACAGCCCTGACAAGATTATATCAAGAAGAAACCATCCAAATAAATTTCATTGAAAGTAAAATAATGTTTACCTCCAGTGTATACTATCCATCCATAATAAGAGAAACCATAGAGATAGTAACACGCAATTATATACAATATGTAATGATGCAGCATCTTTTAACTTACCGAAATTGTGGCTCGAGTTACTCCATGGTTACAAATATGGAAATAAACAACTAAGTAAAAATAAAAAATAAGGAACGTAATTTTTAAAAAGTACTTGAAAATTAAATTATAACATTTCAAATAATCAATTCAAAGACCGTGCAATCATCGAATATTCTCATTTGTTTTTTAAAAATAGCTCGGAGTAAGCGGAAGCATGTCAACAATATAATAAAAGTTATTTTACTGTATATTATGTTGTTAATTTACACCTTTTAGCATTTAAAAGAAATATACATAAAACTTATAGAATTGCAACCATACTAGTTTTCAAGACGATTTTCAGGGAATTCAAAATTACAAAATTTTTTATTTATTTTCATCAGAGTCAGAATATGAGTTGAGTATGCGTCGCTCCAGAAAATCGCCGTGGGAATAGTGATATTTTTTTCTTTTCCCAGACAGTAGCAACGATGCCAATATTCTTTGTCACTCTCTTACAGAAATTCCATTAAAAATATACGATCTTAATACAATAGGGATTTTGGGAGTAGAACGTTCAGATATTTTTGCAAATTTCTTTTCCAAACTTATTTTATGGTAATGAGCAGACGAGCATGCTCTGTTCCAGGAAATTGTGTCAAAAGACAGTGGCGTAGCTACCGTGGAGCAGTTGGAGCGAACTGCTCCACGGTAGCTACGCCCCTGTTTGTAGGGTAGATACGCCCCGATTTTTTGAATACCAGTAAAATCTTACAGAAATTTTCTCTTTATTAAATTCCAGAAATTGTACGATTAAAGAAAACAAATATTTTTACATAAAAATATTGGTATGAAAAAAATCGGGAGGTTGGCAACTATGATCCTATTAAAATCCTTTATATCAAAGTAGTTATTTTTTTAAAGATTACGAATTTTTTTTTCTTTCTTTTTTTTTTTTTTTTTTTTTTTTTACTGTCGCTAAGTTCTATATTTAGTAAAACTATTAATTTAGTAAAATTTTCTATATTCACTAACAAGTAAAACAAAACTTTCATTTTTTGTACGATCAAAACTTACCGAGTTATAATAACTCGAATTTTATGAATTTTCAGAGCTTTCGGTACTGAAAACGGAAAAAACGCGTCTTAAAAATATCTCGACAATAGTGTGTTTCTTTATTGGCATTCTATATTGCTTCAAAAGCCTTGAAAGGAACAACAGAAGTTAGTGGTAGATTGCACTGCGCCCATGGGACCATTTAAATCGGAAATACTGCTCAATTCGTCGTAAAAATCAGTAGGTAGTCCGAACTTAAACAATTATAGTTTATTTTAATATTTTATTTGTATTTATTTCGTCAAATACTTTATTATGAAAATACTTTATTTTTTAAATAAAAAACAGGGTTTTAAATATAAATAACAATATAATATACGAGTTTAAACCTCAAACAGAGCTAGCAGAAGTGTTTTTATAGTGGCAAGGGGCGTACCAATTTTATTTGCTCCAGGGCGCGGAATGTGTAGCTACGCCACTGTCAAAAGATGAAACATATTGATACGAATCAGCTGCAGAAAGATGTAGTCTGTACAATTCTTTTTCAATATTAGCTAAACGTGTGCAAGTATCCTGAATAAGTGCTCTCAAAAGAGATAGACGAGAATTAAATAAAGCCAAAGTAAATTTCAGTCAAAGAGAATTAAACAAAGCCTGATTCTTTTTGACTGAAATAAATTACTAGTAACTGAAATAAACCCAGGAATAATTCTGCAACGTCTGCAATTGATTAAAAACCATAAATGATTAAGGTATTTGAAACGTTAAGTCGGAGATTCATAAAACGATTGGCCAAAGACATGATAAATTCTAAATATAAATAACTAAATAATTTAAAAATAATTTAAAATAAATTAAAAATAATCTTAAAACGATCTTAATACGTTGTTTACTTTTCGTTCTAATGATTGTTTGTCTCCATTTTTTAGTCTTTTGATCATAATCCACCACCCCTAAAACTTGTAATGAAAACATTCCGTCTGACTCCAATGACCTTCAGTTTAAAGAAACTAGACATTCCTGATTTTCAAGGTTATCTACCTTCTATATGGTCCACCGCTCTACCAACTGAACTATGAAGGAATGTGTAATACGTCACCTTTAAAGTTGAAATGAGGTTCAATGACTGCGATCCCACCATTGGAGATAATTTTTTTCTTTAGTTTCGCGATGCTTTTTGCTTCGAAAATATTTTCACATTTCCGGGGTTTTTTTTTTATCAATTAAACACATTTTAAACTAGGAAATTTTTTGAATTGGAACAATTCATTAATCAGAGTTCCAGAATTATGCAGCAAGTTGATTTGTATTTGATTCTATTTTTATATACACTTTCTGTGTTGAATATGATTATGAGTCTTGAACAACATCGGAAAGTCGGCACCTTTGTTTTCATACACTCTGAATTCTGATTTTTTTTTTATGGTTTAGTGTAATATTAAAAGTAGTATAACGGTTCAAAAAGCTGTATGAATTTTTAATGTGGTTGGTTGGTTGAATGGGGTTTAATAGCAGAATTAAGTAGTTCAATTAAGTAGTTAATTCCAAAATTAAGTAGCAAATATTGGAAAGTCGGCACCTTTGTTTTCATACACTCTGAATTCTGATTTTCTTATGGTGTAGTATAATATTAAAAGTAGTATAACGGTTCAAAAAGCTGCATGAATTTTTAATGTGGTTGGTCGGTTGAATGGGGTTTAATAGCAGAATTAAGTATTTCAATTAAGTAGTTAATTCCAGAATTAAGTAGCAAGTTGATTTGTAATTGATTCTATTTTTATATACACTTTCTGAGTTGAATATGATTATGAGGCTTGAACAATTTGAATGGATTTTAATAGCAGAATTAAGTAGTTTAATTAAGTAGTTAATTCCAGAATTAAGTAGCAAGTTGATTTGTATTTGATTCTATTTTTATATACTTTTTATGGGTTGAATATGATTATGGAGGCTCGAACAATATCGGAACGTCGCACAGTGGGGCAAAATCCCGAAAAGCTGGCCAAAATATGAAAATGTTATTCAAATTGGACGAAATGTCGTACACAGGTATTTTTGAGGATGCTGATTACGATTCCGTAGTTAAAATTAAAAACAAAACAAAATGGAAGATCCAATTTGGCGGACTAAAAATTTAAATATGTGAAAGCTATTCAATTTGTATGAAATTTCGTATACAGGTGCTTTGAAGAATGCTAATTACGATTCAAAAGTTAAAATTAAAAGCAAAAATGGCGAATTAGTATAGATGCCGAAAGCTTGCAATAGAAAATTGTTAATAACATTTTAAAATTGTTTCAAGAATAATTTTCTCATTTAAAAATCCCTTCTTATGTAGAAATAGTATATTAATTGTAAACATTGCTTCATGACAACCACTGGACGCAATCTGACAAAACTCAAAATTCTTATTATTTTAAAATATCACTGTACAACTGTGGCAGAAAGACATGAACACTTTTTCCCAGTAATTCTGGAAAAGAACGTCAAATAAAAAGCGAGGATAGATAAGGGATAGCGCACGGTTTCTTTATATTATTAATATTGACCATGCAAAGGCTTAAGAATCACACAGAATATTTTGCTTTATATTCTTATCAATAACGACTCATTCCCGTTTCAAACTGATTTTCAAAGGGTAGTAAAACATTTTAAGAAACTTAGACTACAACCTTGTTTTTCAAATTACAAGTTTTTTTTAAAATTTTTCGATTTCTAAAAATTAAAAAAAAAAATACTTTGAGCCCGAGCACGAGCAAAGAGAAAAAAGAGAACTGTATCACACTTTAATTAAACCCTCTTTTTTTTTTACAAAACTCTTGTTTGGAATATAATTATACCCGTTAATAAAACAAAAACGCTGCCATTTTTGGAAAAATAACTTTGCACAAAGAACTGCTGGCACTCAGCTTTGTAAGAAGACCACAGCAACTCTGACAATAAAATTATCTTCTAACACATGCACTACTCTTTTACAATTTCAGAATTTTTGAAGCGACTAAAAACTAGTCGTTGGGGGCCACCGTAATACATACCCATCATGGATATGTATAGTATAAAATATGAAAATAAAACATGTGTAAACTACTTGTAAAATGTATTGCAATTCGAATAAAATCGTGGCTTGATGACGTCATAAACTTTGAATCGAGGCTAACGAAGAATACAGGCTACCGCGGTGCTTTACGCGTATCTTTTTTTACAGACCGCGGGAGTCACGTGGTGGTCGAATCCACCAATGCAGGTGTACGAAAAGAGCATCACGTCACTCTGGCGGTCTGTAAAAAAAGATAAGTGAAATGAACCGCGGTAGCCTGTCTTTTTCGTTAGCCTCGCTTTGAATGCTCTATTACTGAATTGCGTAAAAGAAACATCCTCATACCTCTAAAAATGATAATCATATTAACTAAAAGTTTACTGCGTCGGATTAAGCGTCTAATTTCCAAATGAAATATATCTTTGAGTTGAAATTTGGATGAAATACAACGTCAGGAAAAATAGAAGAGTGTGAAAAATAGGATTACAAATATCTCGGCAACTAATAATCCTATCGACTTCATTCTTTATGCAAAATTTATGTTTTTTAATTGTCTTTTATATTCATTCCTTAAAATAAACAATTTCGAAAAATTTTATCTACCTTTTATCAGAACGAATATTTCGAGAGTCCGAAAAAAATAGTTCCGGATAATCAAGGTTACTGAAATTCAATAAGCTTCTTTCCATTATTGCATACTAAGTACATACCAAATTTCAAGTCTCTATCTCAATTTGTTCGGGAGATAGAACGTTTACAGACACACAGACGGACGGCAATTTTTTTATATGTTTTTCGGAATCACTAGTGTCTAAAACGTGTAAATCCGTCAAAATTTTTTTATTTTCGATATTTAAAACGATTACAAGACTTACCCTATACTACGTATGATGGATAAGTAAACAGAGACATTTCTACTTGCTGTTGCAAAAACCTGCACGAAATGTAAAATGGCAGTTTTTGGCAGCTGGTTTTTTAATTATTCATTAGATAATAGTTCAGGACATTATCTTCTTAAATTTCGGCGCGGAACACTGTGGAACTTATCAACTTTTTGATGTTTGAAAACAAAAAAATAATATTTTTATAAAATATTTTAATCAAAAATAATCATGACACTATTAATTGTTATGTGCTTAATATAATTTTTCTAATGCATGCTAATAATTTACACACCATCATCGTGTGAATCCATTTTACAGATTTAAAATTAGATGATATGGAAAAATGTAGCACGTGTTTAGAGGAACCACTGTTTTGCTCTCTCTGTTCACCCCAAATGATACTCCCCCAAGCGTCACTTTTGAAATGATACATGTTGTCAGGGAAACGCGAAAACATATTTCTAAATACAGATTCTGACCCTCCAAACATTATTCTAGCCAACTGTATAATCAAAATTCCCGAAATAGTAACTTTATTTTTCGACTTTTGGCCAGCTTTTCCGGATTTTGCCCCACTGTGTCGGCCCCTTTGTTTTCATACACTCTGAATTCTGATTTTTTTATGGTGTAGTGTAATAGTAAAAGTAGTGTAACGGTTCAAAAAGCTGTATGAATTTTTAATTTGGTTGGTCGGTTGAATGGGGTTTAATGGCACAAAGCCCTGAGTCAATAAAAGAGAGTTTCAACAAAACAAAAAATTAGTTTTAAAAAGTTATGTTGAAACCTTGTCATAAAAATAAATTTAACTGAAATGAAAAAGCTTAATGCGTAATAAAATGTGATAATAAATGTAATTAAAACCATTTATTGAGGTCATAATGTCATGCTTAAAATGACATTTTTTTATAGTTTAAATCGGTACAAATTGTTGAATAATGATTGGTCTAGAAACAAAGTATATAAAGTACAAACTTTATAGCTTTATTTGAGATATGTTACTTCTAAAACGTCTAATTTCCACAAAGCGCTTACATTAGTATTACAGATAATATAATGGTCAGCAGAGATGGCAAATTCTAATCTGCATTATATTTATTTATCTTGCCCATAATCATTAATCATTGCAGTGCATTCATCGCCATTAAATGACCACAATGTATGTGGGACAGTTGTTCACTAAAGATTGAGAAGTTACAATAACATCTAAACGAATTTCTGAAACGAATAAGATCACTTTTATTATTATCTGTAACTTTAACTTCCTCCTGCTTTACATGTTTTATTCAGGGTCGTGGTCACTGGCTACAAATATTCAAGTTTAAGGTTGTTCTAACAATCAAACTTTCTAAGAAAGAGTCCATTCAGAGTGCCAGTTTTGTCGTGGCAATCAATTATCAGGATATTTATATTATCAGTGTGTAAATATGAAAATAGTACGTAATAATAATAATAATAATAATAATAATAATAATATATAGTGTGTTCTTTCTTATCGTTGAGCAATATTTAATTCCTAAACCTGTAGTTTTGGTGGTACACTTGCAAATGCAACTAGTCAGATGTGCAAATCCCAAAACTTTCTTCTATTTCGTACATGTTAATACTTCAAAAAGCGTATTTTTTTAAATTATGCATTATAGAAAAAAAAAATGCAGCGTAGTGGCGCCATCTGTTATTTAATTTATACGAAAATCTAATCAGCATCCACTTAACTCATTAATGCCGATTGGTACGAAAATTTGCCATTTAGGTGATACGAAAGTTTTAAATATGAACACCAGTATCTTAGTAAAAAAAATATTATTATCTAATGTGAAACTATCAGAGATTCAATCAGTTAAAATAACAGTAGGGGAAAACTGATGTCAACTGGTATCGAAGTATTAAAAGAAGTGTGAAATAAGTCGTCGTTAATGGGTTAATCAAAGTCTACTAGAATATGAATTTTGATGAAAATCCGTGCATTAGTTCTTGAGATAAAGCTATTGAGGGAATCGGGAAAAATGCAGCATAGCAGCGCCACTTGTTGGGAGATTTACACCAAAATCTATTCAGGACCAATTTATATCAAGTTCTAGCTGAATCTAAAGTTTTATTAAATCCCATAAATTAGTTCTTGAGATAGAGAACCCACAAATTTTTTGTCACATGCCGACAAGACAGACTCACCAACAAGCATTTTTTAAAACAGTCAAATCGTGTTCATGACTTTCTCAAACGTAAAACTCCGTCGAAAACCGGAAATCGTAATTATTCACGAATCGAATACTTTCTTCTTGTAAATATAGCAGAAAGTAAAAATGGTTCAACTGCTGCTCTTCATCATACGAAAATTCATCAACGTCAAAATAGTTATTTTTTATGTTACGAAATAAATTTATTTATTCTGTCATCGGCCTTTTAAGTTATGTTTAGAAGCACGTTTACATGCTCTAACAAGTAAAACATTAAAAATTCCATTTTTGTACGACCTATCCGAGTTATAACACTTGCAATTTTAATAATTTTCAGTGTTTTATGACATAAAAACAACAACAAAGGAAAATCATGCGTCAAGCATAGATTATGAAACACTTTCCGACATATGCAGAATACTGTAACAAAATTTCCTTGTTCAATAAGGTGAAAAATGATTTCTAAAAAAAAAAACACTTTGATAACCGCATAATAAAAATGGTTGAACTGCTGCTCTTCATCATACGAAAATTCATCAACGTCAGAATAGTTATTTTTTTATGTTACGAAATAAATTAATTTATTCTGTCATCGGCCTTTTAAGTTATGTTTAGAAGCACTGTTTACATGCTCTAACAAGTAAAACATTAAAAATTCCATTTTTGTACGACCTATCAGAGTTATAACACTTGCAATTTTAATAATTTTCAGTGTTTTATGACATAAAAACAACAACAAAGGAAAATCATGCGTCAAGCATAGATTATGAAACACTTTCCGACATATGCAGAATACTGTAACAAAATTTCCTTGTTCAATAAGGTGAAAAATGATTTCCAAAAAAAAAAACACTTTGATAACCCCATAATACGTTTGAAAACTCAATTAAAAAAATTACCGTCCACAATCGGAAAAGTATTCAAATTCTTTTGTGATATATATGATTTATGGATTTCTATAAATGCTGCATAGTATGTTAAAATTTAGTTCAGTTAGGAAAAAGTAATACACGGATAAAAATTCCTTTTTAGGTATTTCCGTCTATAAAGGAAATGTACTCGTACAATTTTGTGCAGCCCTGTATATAATCTATAAAAAATGTACACACCAAGTACTATGGAACAAATTAGTTCAATTTCAAAACGTATACAACACCTGAAAACGCACTTCCAGCAATTATTGCTCATAGCACTGTAACGGAATTATTGTGTGTGTCCTTGAACGGTGGATGGTATGCACGGCCTTTTCCACAGTAAGCATCTTGTTGTGCAATTATGTACATATGTGATCAAAATATATCCGGAATGCTTCATTTAAAATACATCTATATCTATAGTATATATCGTCTGCAAAATTTTATCAAACATTTTTACGACTTCTATAAAAATCTGTCAACAGTCAAGAATTTTTTTCATTTTTTAAACTGAAAATAAATTTGTTTTTATCGAGATAAAAATTTTCAGTCTGTAGACATTCCGAATTGGAGAATGTTATTGACCAAAGGAAATGCATTAAATTGTGTTTCCGCAATGAGATTTCTGGTACAAAAGCATTTGAAATGTTGCAAAAAGCTTTTATAGACGACTGTTTATTAAAAACAACAATATTTGATTAAAGATGGTAGTCAACGTCGATCAAAAATCAATATAATGTTGACTACTTTCTTTGACTGTCGTAGTGTTGGGCAGTATGAATTCCTACCAACTGTCCAGACAGTCAATGAAAATTATTATTAAGTGTTTTGCGCCGTTTGCATGAAGCAATTGGTCGAAAACGGTTCGAAATGAGGCGACAAAATTCATGGGTTTTGCACCACGACAATGCGCCTTCTCACAGTGCAATTATTATTTATGAGTTTTTAACGAAACATTAAACAAATACGGCTCCACAAGCTCGGTATTCACCTGATATGGCACCGTGTGACTTTTTCTTATTTCCATAGTTGAATTTGATTCTTCGTTGTCACCGTATTGAGTCCATTAATTCAATAAAAGGAAATTCTCTACGAACTGCGAAGGGTTTTTAAGGCATGTTTTCATGATTGGAAGAAACATGATTGAAGAAGTGTATTGCAGTCGGAGGAGATTACTTTGAAGGAAATGCAAAATTTCTGAAAAAGAAAAATCCAGCAGTTAAGTTACATTCAATATATTTTTTTGTTAAGGTTATAGTTGTATATGTGTTGTAATTAATAGAAAGTATAATAGCGGAGTAACTTTTATAAAATTACATCAGTATTAGCTGAAGTTTAGAAGCAAAGTTCAACTATTTTAAACTTACATTTTAAATATTACATTTTTGTTCTATGATTAAGTAGAAAGCATAGTTTGAAATTTTTTATGTAATTAAGTGGAAACTGAAATACTCTCCTCGTGTAAGTTATACGGCATACTCCATACAAGTCTTGTTTATAGAAAGAATAAATCAAAAAGCACACTTTAATTATCTTTGATAATTTTTAAACTATAAAGTATTAGATATTTTTACTTTGCAATGTTTAGTTTCAAAAGTGTTTTTACAGTAAATGGAAATTTCACTCCGCTAAACAGAAATATTCTTCACAATATACTAATACGAAAAATATGATCCAAAAACTCTTCCATCTTACAGGATTTGAAATAAAATATAATTTATGCGACAATATCTGAAATACATATTTTTCTTTTAATGAAACACTGTTTATTCCCGTTTCCTCGTAATATAAAATAACAGTTTAAAAACTATTTCGACTTTCAGATAGGAATAAATTTTGATCAATCAATACCTTTTATTTTATGCCACCGTTCCGGGTACTTTTTCATCACAGTATATATTTTTCAATATGTTTTTAAACAGAGTAACATCCTTGTTTCCTCCGTAGAACATTTTGTTATCCAGGAGGTGCTGCTGAGCGCTCAAGACTGGAGGATGCGCGGAGCGGATTACCGCCAGTTGAAATGTGTTCTTGAGACGTAAGCGCATTGCACCAACCGCTGTCTGTACCTTTTGTTCTAATTGTAAATAAATATAATTTGTTAAGTTTTAATTCAAGTTTTTATTGAGTACGAAGTGATTTAATTAGTTTTATTACCTAAATACAGTCCAACGAGAGTAACCGAGCTATCGACGGATCATGTTTTGGTCCGTTGAGCCGGAGCGCTCAATTAGAACACTGTGAAGAATCATCGCCCTTGGATTTTTTGTACGTAGTTATAGATAGAATTGTAATGGCTGCTATTTCAGGTACTGTGGTCCTCAATCGGAAACGCGGAAACATACGCGGCCAAGTTACACGAACATCTAATGCTATAAAATCAAAACTTGGCCAGAAAGAATTAGAACTAAAGTTAAATGCTCTTCAGACGTTAAAAAAGAAGACAGATGAATTACGAAATGAGTCGTATTCTATAATTTCCGAAGATGATTTACCGGAATTTGAAAATTCCTCGACGGAGATAGAAGAACAGTTAGAAGCTCTCAAAGTAAGTCTTCTTGATTTAATAAAGCCTAGTGTTTCTAATGTTGAAAGTCAAAATAATAATGATAGAATTAATGCTAATGAGTCAAAAATTAAATTGCCGTCAATTCCCAATTTTCGGGACGCTACACAGAGTGGTTTAATTTTAAACTACAATTCACCATCTTGATTGATAGCAACGATGAATTAAATGATGCTCAAAAATTATATTATTTACAATCGGCTTTAACAGGCCCTGTGAAAAAATTGCAAAACATTGATGATTCTTATGCTTTCTTATTCGAAGCTTTAAAAAAACGATTTGAAAACAAACGGTTAATTGTAAATTCTCATATTTCAGAGTTATTGAGTAACAACAAAATAAAAATTGAAAATGCGAAAGAAATACGCAATCTGGTTGATAATTTATTGAGTCATTTGAGGGCTCTAAACAATTAGGACTAGAAAATAATAACTTATCGGAATCAATTTTAATGCATTTTGTGTTACAAAGAATCGATGATGAGTCAAGAAAGGCATTTGAAATGAGTCTTAACTGTAACGACTTGCCTGAATGGAATATTTTTATTGATTTTTTACTGAAAAGGGCTCAAGCTCTCGAAAACCTACAAAAAAGCAACACCGTTACGAAACCTAGGTATGAAATTACTCAGAAACAAAAAAGTTTAGTATTACAGAATGACAAATTTAATTGCGCATTATGCAAACAACCTCATATGATATTTCGATGTCAAAAGTATTTAGATTTATCGGTTCAAGATAAATTGAACCAAGTAAGGAAGTTGAAGTTATGTTATAACTGCTTATCGTTATCTCACGCTGTTAATCGATGTAATAAATTAAATAATAAGTGTAGGATTTGTTACTCCAAATATCATAGTTCTCTTCATGGAGCTAATTTTTCGAAACCTGCTTATGAAAATAGGCAAGTTAATTGTATTGCAAATGAACAGCAGTTGAAAACGGAAGACAACGTAAATTCTAAATCAGTAGAACCTGCCACAAATGCGTTAACATTGAGCTGTCAAAACAATTATGATCAAAATTTGTCTGGCACCAGTTATAATGGTTTGATTTCGACAGCTGTGATTTATTTAAGGGGAAGTAATGATTCTTTTTTTCCTTGTATTGCGATTCTTAATACTGCCAGTAATGTCTCATTGGTCACGTTTTCTGTAGCAGATATGTTAGGGTTGCAAAAATATAAAGTTAAGTCATTAATTACTGGATTAAATGATTCTGTCTGTAAAATTAAAAACAGAATAAACGTAGAAATTTCCAACAAGGATAGAAGTTTTAAAAAATTATCTAACATGTTTTTGGTTCCTAAAATCACTGATTTAATCCCTTCAAGCGCCGTAGACATTTCTAATCTGCACTTATCACAGGATTTAACCTACGCGAATCCAAGATTTTTGAACCTCAGCGAATTCAAGTGTTATTAGGAGCAGATGTATATTACGAATTGTTATTAGCTGGTCAAATAAAAATTCCTAAAACTTCTATAATTTTACAAAACTCTCATTTAGGATGGCTCATGGGCGGAACAATACAGGATAGAAATGAAAGTAAATTTACGTGCCATTTAATATAATAGAAAATCAAGATGAATTAGATTTGAAAACCTTTTGGGACTTAGAGACGTTGGGAATTAAAGATGACCCAAACAGTGTTAAAAACAAGAAAATTGTAGATAAATTTCATGAAACTGTGCGTTTTGAAAATAACAGATATGAAATCAGTCTCCCTTGGACAAGGGATTGGAACCATTTAGAAAATAATTATAAAGACTCACAGGTCTTATAAAAAGAATGAAACGTAATACAAAGTTATACGAACAATAACGCAATATTTTGAATGAGTATTTAGAGATGAACATAATTGAAAGTGTACCTAATTTAGAAAACCCTTCAGATAAACCAGTTTTTTACTTACCGCACCATACAGTATTTAGAGAAGACAGTGTTTATACTAAATGTCTAATAGTTTTTGACGCAAGTTCCCATGAAGCAGAACAATTGTCTTTGAATGACTGTCTTGACGCAGGAACTAATTTAAACCTTAATATTTTTCATTTATTGATTTTCTTCAGACTAAACAAAATTGCTTTTCTAGCAGATATAGAGAAGGCTTTTCTACAAATTGCCATAAAAGGAAAGGATAGAGATGTTCATAGATAAGAATCCATCGTCGACATATTTTTACGCCTAACATTTGGCTTGAACTCAAGCCCATTTTTGCTATCTGCTACAATTAAGCATCATTTTAATAAATTCGAAACGGAATATCCGGTAGAGACAGATGTACTCCACAATTGTATTTATGTGGATGATTTAATAACCGGGACAGACACAGTCGAAGATGCGGTGAACATTTCGGAACAATCTCATAAAATAATGAAGGAAACTAGCATGAATTTACGGAAGTGGATTTCGAATAACAAACTGTTAATGGAAATATGGGATAATCGTTTATTTAGTACTATGCCACAACCTTTTGAGGATAGTAAAATACATAAAGTTTTGGGGATATCGTGGCAACCCAAGCAAGGTATACTTTTGATAGATAGTAATAATTTGCTCGAATTTTTGCGTAACGCAAAAAATACAAAACTTTTTGTATTACAAGTTGCAGGTAGAATATTTGACCCTCTGGGTCTAATTTCTCCGTATACAATACGAATTAAATGTTTATTTCAAGAACTGTGGAGTAGGAATTTAACATGGGATGAAGAACTGCCCTCCGATATTACAAAGACGTGGGAACAATGGCGTTCCGAACTTCCTCACTTGAGAAACCTAAAAATTCAAAGGAAAATTTTTCAGTTTCCCGATGACTCCAATTACACCCTAACATTGCATACCTTTGCCGATACCAGTCCAAAAGCATACGGTGTTTCCGTTTATTTACAAATTAATTCACTACGTGATTCTTCCATAAATTTGATTACATCTAAATCCAGAGTGGCACCATTAAAAAAAGTATCACTTCCAAGACTTGAACTTTTAGCAGCATTAGTTGCTGCACGTTTAACCTGTGAAGTAAAAAATGTACTAGATCGCAAGGGACCATCTTCTATGTATTTGTGGACAGATTCTCAGATTGTCTTGTACTGGTTCAAAGGCTCTGCAAATAGGTGGAAATCGTTTGTGTCTAATAGAGTACAAGAAATCCAATCAGTCACAGACCCATCCAGGTGGTTTCACTGTGCAGGGTCTGAGAATCCTGCAGATTTGCTGACACGAGGTATTAAATGTGAAAGCCTTATTCACAATCCTATATGGTGGACTGGTCCGAAGTTTCTGAAAGACTTAGATATGTGCAATAAAGAACAATGTCTAGTGATTCCAGATCAGGAGATCTATATAAAGGAACTAAAAAGAGACTCCATAAACATTATTAATGATGACTTAATTACATTGACTATTTCCCACGAAAAATCTTTAATTGACCATATTTGTGCATGTACTAATAATTTTGTAAAATTAATTCGTATAATGAGTTTTATTTTTAGATTCACCTTCAATTGTCGTAATAGATTGAAGAGAAAAATTGGACCACTATCCCTCGACGAGGTGAGAGAGGCCGAATCGTTTCTAATTTGGTCAGCACAAAGGGGGGAATTTAGGGAAGAATTAAAATGTCTCGAAAAAGGTAAGCCTGTTCACAATAAAAGTAGATTATCTTCCTTAAACGTATTTGTAGGAGAGGATGGATTAATTAGAGTGGGCGGCCGTTTAGCACATGCAGATTTGCCGCTTAACTCAAAGTTTCCAATTGTTTTGCCTGCCAATCATGAGTTAACGGATATTATTTTAAATTACTTCCATCTCAAATACTTTCATTTAGGCCCACAGGCGTTGCTTTTCGATGTAAGACAAAAATTTTGGCCACTTAATGGCAGGAATAATTGCCGAAGCATTGCTCACAAATGTGTGACATGCTTCAAGAATAAAAAAGTTGTTAGCTCCCAATTGATGGCTGATCTGCCGTGTGACACCAAACGTGTGACACCAAATTTTGTATTTTCGGTGACAGGTCTGGATTATTGTGGCCCATTTGCTATTAAATTTAAAAATCAAAGGAAGGGTGTATTGAATAAAATTTATGTCGTTGTTTATGTATGTTTATGCACCAAAGCAATACACCTGGACTTTATTTCAGATCTCACAACTCAGGCTTTTATAGCTAGTCTAAAACGTATCTTTGGCAGAAGAGGGAAATGTGCAAAAATCCTATCGGATAATGCAGCAAAAACGTTCACCGGAGCTGACATCGAGTTGAAAAAATTGCATAAATTGATTAGTTTCCCAGATGAGGAATTGTGTAATTTTTTAACCCATGAAGGTATCAAATGGGAATTTATTCCCCCAAAATCCCCGAATTTTGGTGGCCTCTGGGACGCGGCTGTAAAATCATTCAAGTTTCATTTAAAACGGGTAATAGGTGATAAAAAATTAACCTTAGAAGAGTTTCTTACTATACTGGCGGAAATTGAAGGAGTTTTGAACTCCCGTCCCCTTACCCCGCTGTCCCCAGATTTCGAAAATTTTGAAACCTTGACACCATCTTATTTTTTAATCGGTAGACCTATCACTTCGATCTCCGAACCACCATTAGATAACATTAATGAAAATAGATTAGCAAAATGGCAGATAATCACCAAATTTAGTCAGCAAATTTGGAAGGCTTGGAAGCGCGATTATTTAAATAATCTGCAGCAGAGGGGGAAATGGAAATTTAAAAAGGATGATGTACAGAAAGGAACTTTAGTACTAATAAAGCAGGAAAATTTACCTTCCACCAAATGGCAGGTTGGAAGGATAGTTGAAATTTTTAAGGGAAGGGACAATATAATACGATTGGTAAATTTACGGTTACCAGACGGGCGAATTTATAAGAGAAATGTCAGAGATGTCTGTATATTACCAGTTCAGTAACAGATTTCCTTTCTTTCTTTAAGCAATTTTTAAGGTATATATTATTTCTGTATGTAATGTAGAATTATAGTGCATTTATGATTGTATTATTATTGTGTATGTAAGTTGTTATATCTTATAATTTTTTCTTATATAATAATTTTTGCAAATTTATATGTGAATGTATATTGAAATTTGCATTTCAATCCCCGGGGGAGTGTTTCCTCCGTAGAACATTTTGTTATCCAGGGGGCGCTGCTGAGCGCTCAAGATTGGAAGATGCGCGGAGCGGATTCCCGCCAGTTGAAATGTGTTCTTGAGACGTAAGCGCAGTGCACCAACCGCTGCCTGTCCCTTTTGTTCTAATTGTAAATAAATATAATTTGTTAAGTTTTAATTCAAGTTTTTATTGAGTACGAAGTGATCTAATTAGTTTTATTACCTAAATACAGTCCAACGAGAGTAACCGAGCTATCGACGGATCAATCCTTAAAATGCACTCTAAACCACTTTTGACATTGACCATAATCTAACGGAATATTTTGAGTCTCCCTGTAAACGAACTATAATTGCTACACCCTTCATTTTCAATTCCAAAATAGCCATAGTAAACCTCAATAAGTTATATCAATTATATATCAGTTCGAAGTATATTTACGTGAGTTAGAACACGGTCAGACAGACAGATAATGAATTCATAAACACTTTTCAACTTTTTTTTTTTTTTTGTAAATTAAAAAAAGTTTGTATCTTGAAATTAGAACTTTAATTTCAAGTATGACAAATTATAAAAATTTAAACACAAAAAAGAAAGGAAATCAAAAGCATGAAGATTTTAAGAAATTTTAAATTTCTGAAAAAGAAAGATCCAGCAGTTAAATTACATTCAATATAATTTTTTATTAAGGGTATAGATGTGCATGTGTTGTAATTAATAGCAAATATAATAGCGGAGTAACTTTTATAAAATTACAGTAGTAATGACTGAAGCTTAGTAGAAAAGCTCAACTATTTTAAACTTACATTTTGAATATTTCATTTTTGTTCTATGATTATGTAAAATTGTTAAATAAGTCGAAAGCAGCGTTTGAATTTTTTTATGTAATTAAGTGGAAACTGAAATACTTTCCTCATGTAAGTTATACTCCGTACAGGTTTTGTTTATAGAAAGAATAAATCAAAAAGCGCACTTTAATTATCTTCGATAATTTTTAAACTATAAAGTATTAGGTATTTGTATTTTGCAATGTGTAGTTTCAAAAATGTTTTTACAGTAAACGGAAATTTCACTCCGCTAAACAGAAATTTTCTTTCACAATATACTAATATGAAAAATATGATCCTAAAAACTCTTCCCTCTTACAGGATTTGAAATAAAATATAATTTATGCGACGATATCTGAAATAAATATTTTTCCTTTAATGAAACACTGTTGATCCCCGCTTCCCCGTAATTTAAAATAACAGTTTGAAAACTACTTTCGACTTTCAGATAGGAATGAGGAAAAAACTTCCAAATTTATTTTTCGAAATATCTTGATTAATATTTCGAAAAAGTATTGCGCATTTTCTACCGTGAATTTTCTGAAGTTCTCCCGAAGGAAAAAGAAAAAAAGAGATGCTCGCAAGAATTTAATAGTTATTTTTAAATTTTGTTTATCTAGATCTAGATCTTTGGAGATACTCTAAAATTTTTGAAAATCAAAACAATTAATATATTGAAGATTTTATTTTTCTTCCAGAAACATTGGAAGCAGAGGAAAATTGAGAAAGAAAATTGGAAAAGAAGAAAAAACGATATTTGTTGTTCCATTAATTTAACCTTTTGAAGGCAAGTAAATTGTGTTGTTAGAACGGTGAAATGATTGAATGTCACCAGAATTTAAGAACGAATTAATTATATTTCATTATAGCATTTAACAAGTAATTAAATGCTTTTCGGGGCTTTTTCTTCTGCATTTCGACTGTTTTCAACAATTGATGATTTTTACATTTCACTTTATTCACTTTTTAACGTATTTCTATATTTGATTTTGAAATTTAATTATAGTTCTCATTTTTGTTCCTATCCTGAACACTTTTTTATCTTTATTTATACTCTTTCAAGGGGTCCGTAGATTAAAATTTTATTTTATTTATTTATGAGCATTTTTTATTGTTTTTTTTTTGTTTTTGTTTTTTTCTGAAATGTGTCTTTCTATAAAAATTGCTTTTTAGCTTTGAAAACTTTGATTTCTTTGATTTTAAATTTTAAATTTTAAACTTATTTTTTTATATAACGCATGAACCATTGTTTTTGCAATTGTATGCAGAAAAGGTTTCTTGTTATTTTGTCTTCCAGATTTATAAAAATATTACTTATAATACTTATTATTATAAAAATATTACAAAATTTATAATAAATTTATAATTAAAAATTCCTGACGGCTCGGCCTACCGGCACAGGTAGAATTTGAAAACGCAGACCGTGGAGCGCCTGTTTATTGGGAATTGCAGAAGAAATCACTTTTTTGCCATGATGCGGCAGTTAGGACCACCCACTTCGAAATCTACCTGTGTCTGTAGGCGGAGTCGACAGGTATATATATATATATATATATATATATATATATATATATATATATATATATATATATATATATATATATATATATATATATATATTGCTGTAAGGGTTGGTCGTATAAAACTTCTAGATAATATTAAGAGGATTTATAATAAATTTAAGCGGATTTGATATCTTGTGAATTGACAAAGTTATGAAATTTTTTCTTCTTAAACCCCTATTCCCCCCCCCTTGAGGCCATTTTTAATGATATCAAAAATCTGTCATACATAAATTTTCGGCCGTTTTTCTAGAATAACTTTAAACGTTTTTGATACGTATAATAATTGAGAAGTTATGTTTTTTTTTTCTGTTTTCACATAAAGCCCCCCATTTCCCCTCCCCCCACTTGGTTCGATTTTGCCCATTAACGAACTTGACCGAGATTTTATGCCCCTTCATTTTATGTATGAGTTTGGAAGAGATTTGTGAAGAATTATTGAAGTTATCCTGTCCATAAAAAAGTGATATAGATAGATAGATAAAGTTTTGAACTGGGGGGTTTGTTTCGGGTTCTGGGAGTCATGATCGGCGTAGATCTGCAAAATTTTTCTAGAAATTCCAACATAGGGGTATTTCATATTTTTTATAAATGGTGTTGGACTGTCTCGAATTCAGTATCTAAATTCTTCTAATTCTTTATTTTTGTTATTTTCTTACTATTTTCGTTGTATAAGCTCATTTGTGTTCATTATCATTTCATCTATTTTTCTGCATGAAATTAAAAAATATTATAACCCAGAAAAAGTAAGTAAAAATATTAAAAAAAATTAAAAGAAAATAAATCGATTAGGCGGGCTTCGATCGGTATTCATCAAGCGTGTACTATAGCAGTCCGTTGAAGACAGTTAAGAAACAGCGTGTAATGTTATTATGTAATGTCCACTCTAGGAACATAAATATTCAACAAGACTCAAAGAACAAATCTGAAAGTACTTAAAAACTGTTTTGTTAACCTGTGGGATATTAATGCATGGTTTATTAATTGTATACTGACTTTCTATCTGAAAGTGGGACACTGACTTAACAAGTCTTAATTTTAATTTTTATATAAGTAATCGGGCCTATCATTAAGTTTAGTATATAAGGATAATACACCAAAAATGGGTATATTTTATTTTATAAGACGTATATTTTATTACTTTACTTCAAAAAAAAATTTCCTATTCTTTCCGTATTGCAGGCCATTTCTAATATAGACTGCTTTTACGTAACTGGGTTCCTCACACCCAACAAATAAAAAGTTGTCACTTTTTGATGTTTTCTTGAAGTACGGAACTGTAAAGTCATTTTTTCACCAGTCTCTCAAGGCTTCTTTGACAAAACTGTTATTTGTAATGCAAAATTTATAAATAATGGATTAAGTTCATATACGCTTTATGGAATTTGAATGATAACGGTCAACTAATAATATATCTGAAATCTTAAATGTGGATTAGATATTATGCATGTAAAACCTACCGTTATTAGACATGCTGTTTTCAAATTTTATTGAGAACGAGCGTGGATAAACGGTCTTTTAGAAGTTCGTAATTTAATCTCAACCCTTTGGGGAAGTCTTTGAACAAAAATTTAAAAATATATAATACACAATTTGTAGACTACCCGGTAATTCTTATTTCATTGTTAGTGAAAATACGATCTTTGTTGTATTGCTTACTTGCAGTTCTTGTCTATATAGAAATGGATATTATTATGTGTTATACAATAAAATAATTAGCAAATTTGTTAAAATAATCGCAGTATTAGTTTTTAACCGATCGACATCAAAGTAACATAGAAGAAACTATTTGTTAAATACAAAAGCAAGAATTGTCTGCTTGGCCAGTGTTGACTATAGCCAACACATTGCAAAGACAGCCAAATCGCTGGCGTTTTTATTTCTTTTCAAACTTTACCAATTATTTTGAATAGGCTATCCGTATCTTTACATAATATTTTTTATCATTAATGACAGCAATGTTTAGCAGAATTCTTAAAACTTTTGTGAGGTATGGATGTTAGAAAGTTATTTTCTCATCGATAGTAAAACCGGGAAGTATTTTCCTCGTCGATAGTGAAGTTTCGAAATTTTCTCATTAATAGATAGTGGATTTGTAAAGTTTTCTTCTCAAGCGATCGTTGAACTGCAGAGTTTTCTTCTTAATCGATAATAAAATTGCGAATTTTCCCAACCTCCAATTATAATGCACCAAATTTTAGGGATGACGATGGTAATATGTTAAATGTAGTAAGCATTAACGCTTTTGCTTACAACAAAATAAGAATTACTGATTATTCTAATAATCTGCATATATATATATATATATATATATATTAATTTTTGTTCAATTTTTTTTTTTCAAATTTTAATAATCGATATTTTGTTTGCTTTCGACAGAACTAATTCTAAGAAACAATTTTTAATTAAAACTTTTTATCTATTTCTTACTATTAATGTGTAAAAATATAATGGTAGAAGAATATGCCGGTGTAAAATTTACTCCCTATAAAGTTAATTGGGGCAATAGAAAATAATTTCGTACTGCATACCTCCATGAGCCCTACATACCGCCAAGTTTTCCTTTTTTTCGCGTTTAGGAACGTTCCCTTGTAAGTATAACTTAATGATAATTTATTATAGAAGATTGAAAAGGAGTGTTCGGTGAAGCAAGTCATAGAAAACATCTACAGTATGAAGCAATTTGAGGCATATTGTAAGGGAAAAATAATTAACATCAAAAGGATAAATAAACGCAATTAAAATACTTCGTTTAAAATACTTTCAATAACAAGGAAAGAATTTCCGCTCAAAGTTTTTTTTAAATCACTGAAAACATATTTTGCACAATTTCGTTATTCACCATATTATTTAATTAATCTACTTTTTAATTTGCAAAATATAGCTGAAAACAGATGTAATGGAAGATTAGAAATGACTGCTCCGTGGAGAAAGATGTTGAAATCATTGACAGTTTCAAACAATTTGCTAAACATTATAAGAGAAAAAGTATTAATATCAGAAGAATAATTAATTATAGATAATAAAACAATATCTTAAAAATACATTAAATTATAAACAAAACATATAATCTACTTTTTCATTTGCAAAGATTAGCTGAAAACAGATGTAATGGAAGATTAGAAATGACTGCTCCGTTGAGAAAGATGTCGAAATCATTTACAGTTTCAAACAATTTGCGAAACATTATAAGAGAAAAAGTATTAATATCAGAAGAATAATTAATTATAGATAATAAAACAATATCTTAAAAATATATTAAATTATAAACAAAACATACAATCTACTTTTTCATTTGCAAAGAGTAGCTGAAAACTAATGTAATGGAAGATTAGAAATGACTGATCCGTGGAGAAAGATGTTGAAATCATTTACAGTTTCAAACAATTTGCGAAACATTATAAGAAAAAAATGATTATTTTCAGAAGAATAATTAAATGTAGATAATAAAACAATATCTTTAAAAAAAATTCAGTCCCAAGGAAAGACTTATCACTGAAAGTTAATTATTTATCATCATTAAGAACGATTTTTTTTTTCGAAATTAGTTATTCGCCATATCACTGAACTAATTTTCCACTTCAGCAATTTACACAATGGAGAAATATAGCTTAGAGGATTGGAAATGAGTTCTCTGTCGCTCTGTGGCGTAAAGAGTAAACAACATTTGCAGTTTGAAAAAAAATGCAGAATATTATAAGAGAAAGCATTAACATTAAAAGAATAAATCAATATTGCTAAAAAAAGATAGAATATGTGCTAATTATATAGCTTTCTCGTTGGGAGTGCTTATTAATAGAAATTGCACTTTGTACAAATGATTTACCATATCACCAAACGAACATTCCATTTCATTGATGATTTATATTTTCCAACTGAAGGATATCACATTAGTAGATTCAAGAGAAATAAATGCTCGGTGAAGCGTGGCATACAGGAACATTTCCATTTCTAAATAATTTTCTCAACACTGTAAGAGAAAAATCTTTATTTTATGAAGGATAAATAAATATATTTAATAAAAGACTTTTTCATTAAAATACTTACTAATTCGAATTGAAGGATATTACATTAGTAGATGGGAACTGAGTACTCAGTGAAATGTGGCGTGAAACAAAATTTCAGTTAGAAACAATTTGCAGAATGTGGGAAAAAGTGGCGTTAGAAGGATAAATAGAAAAAGATAATAAATAGAAGATAAATAAAATGTTGTAAATTCAATAAAATACTTATAGTTCTGGGAAAAAAGGCTACTCACCCTCTACTAACTCTGCTGAAAATCATAGTAAATAATGTGACTGGTACCAATCGATTCTAATAATAACACCTCATAATTAATCACATGTATAAATTTTGTTTAAGCAATCATCTACATATAAAAATTGTAACAAACGTTAAAATTTTCAATAACACCTAATTCTGCCATAATATTTGGATTATTTGGCAAATTTTACATTTGGATACCTAACAGGAAGTTATTCGATTAATTATTTTTGGAATTTTGCAGGTTTAATGTATGGAATTACTAATGGTAAACTCATTTTTAATCGTTGCAAACAGGTTGAAATGCGGTTTAGTTTTTTTTAAAGAATAACTCAAAAATTACTTCATGTTAGAGATCTGGGTTCTTGCTAGTCCGTGTGCTGAGATTTTTTTAACAGTTAATATCGAACAAATTTTCCTGTCCAAAAAGTAAACGACAAAACAACATATCTCAGTGTTTATCAAACGTTTTTATAAGTTAGTAAGTTGTAAGCCACATGAAAGATATCTTTCAACAATCCTGTCGCTGTAAATGACTGATTATTTTTTTAACTGAAATCTTATTTAGTAACCTGAGTTAAATCTTGCACATTTAGATACATTTTTAAGCTGACAAAGATTTTAAATGGTCAAGTAAATGAGTTTTGTTTTTTTAAAAGCAGCCTTTTTGAGGGACCGACTGAAGCGAATGCCAAACGCAGTGAATAAAGAAGATACGTTTCTGTAAGAAATTCTGCTCCCCCCCTCCCCACGCTTCCGAAGCCTGGGTATTCCTAAGACAAAAATTTCAGAGGGAATTTACATGATTGATTAGCTGTAGTTGCTAAAAGTAACAAATAGGGAAGAATTGTTTTCTTATATAAAGAATGTTAAAGATTTTAAATTTTGTAGCTTGAGGGCAGGGTAATGGGGGAAGCGGAAATTTCGGGAACGGAGGGAAAGAAAATGAGATGATTATTCTTTTTTTTTCTTTTTGTTACCAAAAAATAACAAATACAGTAGAAAATGTTTCAAACAATTAAAAGTTTTTTTTTTTTTTTTTTTTTTTTTTTAAATTTTACACTTTGTGTGCTGGGGAAAAATAAAATAGAAGGTTTTTTTTTTTTTAAAGCGGCAATAGGTAAAATATAAGTGGGATTATATGGTAAATTCATTGGTAAACTTATTAATTTGGTTTCAAAGAGATTTTTATTTATATGTCAATTCCTTGGCCAAGTCAATATTGCAAAACTTTTATGTGGTATTATCTCAGAACATCTGAAATGTAGTCGATATCTTACATCCTAAGTGAATTACGAGTTGATCTGTCTAATATTCCGGATAATGGTTTCTCGTCTTTCCCCTTTAAAATCTTTGTCACAGCTATGTTTACAGTTTTTTTATTACAAAGCAAAGATGTTTTTAATTGCGTATTCGTGTTTAGTGTGATAGCAATTTGGTGAAATATTAGTGAAAAAAATAAAAGTACTGTCTTATGCATTTCCAAATATAATAATTAAAACAAAAATCGTATTTTATGGATCCTAATAGCAGATCACATTTTTTAGTTTCCTAACTGCTAAAATTTTGTATATTGAATTTAATCATACTAAACTTTGGAGTGTAAGCATATAAATATTTGCATCTAAATAAAATCATTCTTTTATTTACTATTTGCAAGTCTACTTTAAGTTATTTCTGCTTTTAAAAAACATATTATGTTTGTCAATTGACTAATGTAAATGGTTTTTAACAAACTTTTTTTTTACTACAGATATACTAATGCCACTGACAAAACATTATTATAGTAAAAAGGATCCAAAATATTTTCTTGAAATCAAAGTTCGGTTACATATATTGAAATAGATATCATTAGATATAACGGGATACATATCACAATGTATATCCGATATTTATTTGCAAACTATCACATTGTTTGTTATTTTCGTTTTTTCCATATATGTTTGATATTTATTTTCAAAATATGATTGTGTATGATACTTATGACATTTTTAGTCAAAACAGGTGTAAATGCATTTTTTAACTATTATTGACTGTGTCGTTCTGTAGATAAAGTACGAAGGGCAGTCGGAAAATAAGTTTACCCTGGCAACTGTGGACAGAGGTGTGTATGAAAGACAAAAATGTAATGAGACATTAAAGATAAAACATAACTTTATTTTTCCACATAAGTACCAAGTACATTGAGACATTTGTCATACCGCTTTATAAGCTTCAAAAAGCCCTCCAGGAAAAAATCAGGGCTTTGCATGCGGACGAAGCGTTGAACGGCTATGGGCGAAAGACGACGCAGCAGGTGAACGTGAACGTGCAAGACACCGATACCATTGGGTAGAGGTCGACCGCGATCAAGCAGATGGCGCTGGACAAATGTCTCAATGTACTTGGTACTTATGTGGAAAAATAAAGTTATGTTTTATCTTTAATATCTCATTACATTTTTTGTCTTTCATACACACCTCTGTCCACAGTCGCCAGGGGAAACTTATTTTCCGACTGCCCCTCGTACTTTTGCCAGTAGTGACTTTTTCAAAGAAAAAAAATTTTGCAAGCTTTACGTTTGAACTTGAATTTTTAATGTAGAAAATCTATAATCAAGTGGAACAGTATTAGTTAGAACAACCATTGAAAGATAAACTGACTAATACAGATAATCATTTATTTAGAGCTTCACTAGAAAAACTTTTTACTGAAATTTACTTCTTGTTCAGTTAAAAAAGCACAACAGGTTAGGAGAATGTATAAATATTTATGTTCTAAAATATATTTATGTACATATTTTGCATTTAAAACTTTGTTGTATAAAACACAAACTTTCCTTCATACTTGTTTCTGAATCTTATAGTTTGTTTTTTGTTGAATATAAAAAAAACGTTTTTGTTTTCAATTAGTTGATTTTCTATTTAGTTATGTAACTGAAAAAAGACATTTAGACTAGTATTTTATTTGAGTTTTCATGTTAGGTACAATATGTTTTAGTTTTCAATTTCTACTAGGTTTGAAAATATTTATAATCAGCAGTAATTTGACTATCTACAAAAACAACTTTTCAAAAGTAAAAAAAGCCAAGCAAAAAAAAAAAAAAAAAAAAGTTGTGGCTAAAAAATGGTGTGATATCAAATTTCCAAGCTATTATATTACTTATTTAACCTTTTTCCATTAAATAAGTTATCATATATACAAGTCGAGTGCCTACTTATATGTTAATAGAAATCGTTTTCTCCTGTACTAAATACATCCTAACGAGTTTCTGAAAATTCAATTTTTTTCAAATTATGCATGATGGGCTTGGCGGCCATCTTTGCATATTATTCACAAAATTCTAAGCACCCAAATCCGTAGTTAAAATCCGAAGTTCAAAATTGGTATTTAAGCAAATATTTTAAGCGTTTCATTTATAGACTTGTATGCTCTGAAAATTGTGTCTTAAGATAATGATGACTTATTATAAAGATTCATCTTATGATATATTTTTTAGAGCAATTAATAATTTCAAATAGAAATCGTTTTCTCCTGTACTAAATACATCCTAACGAGTTTCTGAAAATTCAATTTTTTTCAAATTATGCATGATGGGCTTGGCGGCCATCTTTGCATATTATTCACAAAATTCTAAGCACCCAAATCCGTGGTTAAAATCCGAAGTTCAAAATTGGTATTTAAGCAAATATTTTAAGCGTTTCATTTATAGACTTGTATGCTCTGAAAATTGTGTCTTAAGATAATGATGACTTATTATAAAGATTCATCTTATGATTTATTTTTTAGAGCAATTAATAATTTCAAACTAGTAAAAATCAATTTCTCAAAATATCAGTCTTGTATAATTTATCTGTCCGTAGTTAAAATCTGAAGTTCGAAATTGTTATAAGCATATTACATTGCAAACATATTATGCTTTTACTTTAGAAATTTGGGTGCTTAGAAATATGGAAAGATGGCCGCCAAGCCCATCATGCATAATTTGAAAAAAATTGAATTTTCAGAAACTCGTTAGGATGTATTTAGTACAGGAGAAAACGATTTCTATTAACATATACGTAGGCACTCGACTTATATATATGATAACTTATTTAATGGAAAAAAAGTTAAATAAGTAATATAATAGCTTGGAAATTTGATATCACACCATTTTTTAGCCACAACTTTTTTTTTTTTTTTTTTTTTGCTTGGCTTTTTTTTACTTTTGAAAAGCTGTTTTTGTAGATATCATTTCTTTTTTTTTTAAATAGATTAAACATAATTTAAATAATCTAAACATGAGAAATAATTTAAAATTACATTTTACTTTCAGTCATTGTTTAAAGGATCAACTAGAAATACCAGTAGATTTTTCAATTAAACTAATCACACTCTTAAAAACAACATACTAAATGTGGCTTGTTATAATACTTGTTATCCTCTGTTAAAAAATATCACTGACTTATCCCTGAAATGAATAAAAATGGAATACGTACATAGCGTATCAGCGCTGCATTTGAAATCAAACGTGATATCACGTTCTTTTATTATTAGCACTAGCTGGCTTCGCCTGATAGCGGGCCCCTAATTTACATCGGAGCCTCGAATCTTGTAAAACCTCAAATAGGATAAACCTCGAACCGAACGAACCTCCGACATGGTTCCCCGCTGCCTTCGGCACCGGATAATCCCTTAATTTGCACATCGAATAGTATAAACCTCTAACCAAACGAACCTCCGACACGGGTCCCCGCTGCCTTCGGGACCGTATAGCAGTCGTGCTGCGCACGCTCAAGTTCCATCTTCCAGCAGCAGGTAGCGCAATCTGTTCTATATGAACCTCGGGCACTGAAATCGTTAAGGCTATAGATGTCGAGTCGAATGAGCTATACCCCGTCGTGATCCAGCTCATAGAACCAGAGATAGGAAAGTGCGCCTGGTGGTGAAAAAACGAACTAAAATCGGAAAGCTCTATCTATGTCGAGTAGAAGGAGCCATACCCCGTCGTGTTCCGACCCATAGAAACAGATATAGGAAAGCGCCCCCTGGTGGTGAAAGCTAATCGCGTTTGGGGGGCAAAGTGGGGGAATGAACATTGGAGATGCATAATAGGATTAAGCGGTCATAGACCTTTCCAACGATGTATCACTTGAGGGGTATGTGCAAAATTTAGAAAATACCCCCCCCCCCTGCATAATATGATCAAGTGTTCACAGACCTTTCCAACGATATATCACATGAGAAGTGTCGGCAAAATTTAGAAAAGTGCCCCCTTTGGGGTTGGGGAGTGAAAGTGGGAGGATGGACCCCGAAGATACATAATATGAATAAGCGGTCACAGTCCTTTCGAACAATATATCACATGAGTAGTGTCGGGGAAGAGGCGCAAAATGTGGGGGTGACACCTGTGGTGCATAACATGAATAAGTGGTCACAGCCCTTTGTAACGATATGTAACATGACGGATATCGTTAAAATTTAGAACCCCCCCCCCCCTTCTGTAGGCAAAACGCACTCCACCCCTCCATATAATTTTTGACGCGACTTTATTTTTAAAATTTATGTTATGTGTTATAAAATATCGTAAAGTTTCAAACAGATAGTCTTATTATACTTCCTAATTTTGTTCACGCCCCTCCCTATCCCCTCCCCAAAATGTGACGCGCCATTCTTTTTTATAATTTTTTTATCATGTGTTATAAACTATCTTAAAGTTTAAAACAGATCGCATTGGAATTTATTATATTTGCTGAAATTACCATTTTTTGCTGAAATTACCGTTTTTTAACAGAGGATTATATATAGAATAATATAGAAATAAACCCTCCTTTAGCTTGTAATTAAGATATATGAACAATTTTTAGAATATCTGAAAGCTGATTTTTATTTATTTATTTATCTTATTATTATTTTTTATTTTTTTGCGTTGCCCTGTGCATGTTTGGAATTTCTTAGCAATTTCTTAGATTTACATTATTTTATTCAATTAAACATTGTACTGTTACAATAAATTTAAATGGAAACTTCACTTCTAAAACAAAAATAATTTAACAGCTGGATTTCATTAATTTATAGGAAAATTACTTGAAAGGTATTCTTGCAAACGAAATGCCTGTCCTTTTTTTTTTTTTTTTTTTTTTTTTTTTAGGAATAAATGAATCCCATTTAAGTCATTTCGAAAATTTTGTTTACGTTTGGAAAGAAATTTTAAATGCCGATAACTCTTAATGTATACATTTTAGAAGGTACATCTTCTCTCAAAAACTAATTTATTTTTAAATATCTTTCTAAAAACGTAAATTATATATTTAAAATATTTTTAAAGCATAAATACTACGTCTGAATACTTAATTTTACAATATTATAAGAACACGCATTTTACCAGACAATTAAATACACTAAACCAGACCTGCCAAGTCTCCGGCTTTTTGGATACCAGTAATTTAGTACAGAAAATGTTGTTTTGTTGAATCGGAGCATTTTGCAATTTAAAAGAACAATATTTTCTCAAAAAAATTACTGGTGTTCAAAAAGCCGGAGACTTGACAACTCTGCACTAAACAAACATGAGTGAAAAATTGACCGGGGCCAGGACTCGAACCTGGGACCTTATGCGTTCCGTGCGGACGCTATGCGACTAAGCCACCCAGACCAATACCGTTGACCGGCAATTTCTCATATTTATTCATGTAGGAAACAGTCATCTGCCACAGTTTGCACTCATATTTAATTATCTGATAAAATGTGTGTTCTTATAATTATGAAGTTTTATTTAAAAAATATATCTTCGGAAGAAAATGGCTGACTTGCAGTTGAAATTTGATATGGTTATAACCTGTAACTGATTTGTGCTATTATAATAAAGACTAGCCGCCACTCACGACCAGTTTGGTCTCCCTTAAATGTATGTTAAAAGCACTATAACACGTTACTTTTATTCATAATTTATTTTTTTCCGTAATCCTTCGCCAAACCGGAATATTCTAATAGACAAATCAAAAACTTTTGCGATCATGGTAGCATTTCGCATATTTTTTGTTGTTATGTATTTCATCTTTCTTGACAAAAACCGCTTAACCAACTTAAGCGTTTATGCTTCATATCCGTTTGCTTATCAGTTGCAATATGTTTGCTGATGAGGAGATTCTTAAACATATTAAGTAGTTTTCCGTAATTGGATCCATTGCCAAATGGCGTATTTTAGTTAATACGATTTGGTGAATTGAAGTCTATTTTGTGAAAGTCTTTAATGATATCCACATTTACACTGAACCAAATTGTTGCCAATATTTTTTTTTGTTTGTTTGTTTCTCGCTACCTTTGGCTGTAGACTTGATTACGGGAGATCAGAAAATCTATCATTATTCTCATTTAAAACGTCTTGAATAATGTGACATAATCGGGGTGCATATTATAACACGTAATTTTCGAGTATGGTTTGGTGAAACATTGAACTTTTGGAAGCCAGTTTTGATAATCACATTTCTTTTAAACCCTATTTGCTGTCAGCACTTTTGACCCGTGGCGTAGAATCTCATTAAAATTCACGAACTTCCTTCTAGATGCCGATCTCTGTTCGACTCTGTTTTTCTCAGCTCTCCTATTTTGATATAGTTCAGGAGTTTTCATAACTGCATAATTCCCTTACTTTGGCATTTCTGCTTAATGTCTACTGACTATTAAGATCCGTAACTTGTAAATACGCCACGCCAACATTACCGCCTATAATTCTAATTACAGCAATCCGTTTTTTCTCTCTATATTGCAACTCTATAGTTAATATAGTGCCCCGGTGCGTCTACGACAGCTGTTCCATCAGAACATTTGATTTCAAAATCAAAGTATCGTTTCTAATTTGCGCACGCGAAAAATAAAAGCTGGTATTGGCGATTTTAAATATGCTATTGGCGAGATTTGCGCCCAAATAACACAAAAGTACTTAATGATGTTATGTATTTTGTAAATGTATATTAAATTACTGTTTTGAAAGCGATTGGTCATTAATAATGGTAAATATGATTGGTGATTAACAATCATTTTCAGTGGTCTTTCTTCCTTGCACGTATAATACATAAATACCAAATTAACTGACAATTTGTTTCGAAATTTGATTCATTAAATATCATTACAGGAGTTGTATTTGTTTACATTCAGCTAAGAAAAGATAAAGAATGAAGGTGAGTTGTATAGCACATAATTATGGTAAACTTTGATTGTGTCACTGGTACGAATTATGTTTTTGATACCAGGCAGCGCTCCAAAAAATCTTTCACGGAAAACTTACTTTACGAACGATTATCTCCGTGGTTTAATGGTTTAATATTTTAAACCTTCACGACGAATGAATCTTTTTTTTTGTTTACTTTCATGGATAGAGAATTTGAATTGTGAGGCTAATTTCAACTGAAGTTATTGAAGAATATATACATAATTGAACGTAAGTCATCTCTCAAATATTAATTTATTTTGAACGATCTTTCTAAAAATGTAACATTTATTATGTTTTAATCGAAAATATAATTTTGAATAAAAATGGCCGCCTGGCATATGAAAACGTGAAGCGGGCATTCCGGAATTGTTGATGACAGTCACATGACTTACGGTTTTATTATAGAGATGGTACATGGTCGTTGGCGGGTTTTATCTCTGTTTTGGCATAATTTTTAAATCGCCAAGTTAATTAACAGTTTTTTGCTAATTAAAGATAGAAAATAATTTTTTTTACACTGGATCTTATAAAAGCACATAGATTACGTAATTACTTGTCAAAAAATGCAATCCTTTTTTTTATTCTGCCCAATATTAAGGTCTGTAGCTTGTTTGAAAAAAAAAGTTTGACGAAGAAAAAAGTGATCATTTTACGTAACTCGACGTTTTAAAAAAAAATCTATATCTCTGTTTATAAATAACTTATGAAGATGAGTTTGGTCTTAAATTGAAGAAATTCTTCATTAGATTCTTCTAGTTTTCATTTTTTTTCCCTGCGACGCTTGGTTTATTTGATATCTGATATTTTAATATGGCATGTTTTGTCGATTTAACATTGCGAAGTCGCTTACTGTAAGTAAGGATTAGCGGTCTTTAGTCCAGTTCTTGGCGTTGTTTGTGTGGCGATTTTTTTTTTCAGCTTGGCTTGGCAGAGCGACCGCCCTGCTTGATTTAGAAAATTTCGGATATATATCGAAACTATAGGATATATATGAAAATATCGGATATTTTTATACTTTCGGTAGTATCATGATTTTTACGAACCCTGCTTGTAATAAATTGCGTTTTCAAGTAACGTGTCTACGGAAACACAATGTTTCTTCAAAATGTATATTTATATTAAAGTGCACACATACACACACACACACACATATATATATATATATATATATATACATATTTCATATTTTCAAAACCCTTACATGTAGTTTTATTCTAACTTTGGACAAGCTTGGAAAGACGAAATATCATTCATCTTGACTGATAGATTATAACAAAACATTTCTTAAAAAAAAGAAAAATCCAACTGTAGGAAGTACAGTCTTACAACATTTCGATCATAGATGAAATGTTTTTAAAGTGTATATTATATCCCATAGCGGTTAGAACGATTTATCTTCGGAAAAAGACAGTTGAAAATATATCTGCAAAAAAATGTTTTTCAATGAACTAATGGTTATAATTTTTATCCGTTTTCGGTTTTTGATAATGCATCTAGAAAAAAAAATGAAACACAATTTCTTTAACTTGTTCTATCAAATATATTCATATTAAATATTAATTTGAATACTGTTTTTAAATTAACTATATTTACCATGAAAGACAAAAGTTATTTTTTGTGAAACTTCACCATACATTTTAAATAATACATTCATTTTCGGCATGCATAACGTAAGTTTTCACTCACCTAGGTGACCTAATATGGATGCAGACATATCACACTTAAAAATGTTTGATATTTAAGAACTAAAAATTGTAAACAAAATTACGGCTTTCTTTATTGTGAAACAGACGTTTGTTCACTTAACGTTATAAAAAATAATTTGACACTATTTTAATATAAACTGCCTTCCTCAATGCTAGACCGTGATTGACAAATTCACCGTGTAAAATTTACATATTCTTTTTGCTTTTTTGTGACCGTTAATATTTTGTAACCATTGTTTACATTTTTTAAACATTCATACGGATTTAGTATCAAACAAAATGTAAATATAGTTATTGATTTTGTTAAGAATAATAAAAAAATATCTTTAACTATTCAATTTCCAGTAATTTAGATCTTGTTCAGAAAACAAATTTGAAACTCTCAATCCAGTGGCGCAGCCAGAATTCGGTTCTAGGGGGGGTTTTGAGTTTATAATAAAGATTTTCGCCGGTTATATGAATCATCGGTTAATGGAATCAGTCTTTTAAATGAATGAAATCGTAATGCTTTTCTCCGCAATTACGTTGGTTATGATTCATTTAAACAGCATTTACAATATTAGAGTTACAAACTATAAAATGCACCAATGAAATAACACAAAACTAGGTTAGATTTATAAAGTGTTTAAAAATGATGAGGGGTAAACTTAAAGATGGAAGAGCACAGTACAGCAAATAATTTTTACGTAGAAAATAACAGAGTTGGAATCCATTTGTTCAATCAACAAGAACGAAAAATCAGGCGGAGGGGGGGGGGGGGGGGTATGAAGACGGTTATAAAATTTATAAAATTCAACTATGTCCATCATAATAACAAGAACGAAAATTCATGCGTCAAGCATAGATTATGTAACACTTTCCAACGCTTAGAAAATAATTTTACAAATCAATACCATTTAATAAGCTGAAACATAACATCTAAGTAAACAATTTGGAAAACGCATAACATATTTAAAAACGTAATTTCAGGAATTTCCAACATATATTTCCAACATATACAATATTCAGAAAATTATCCGAATACTTTTATTCATCCCTGTATATGATCTATAGATTTGTATATGTTACTATACATAGGATGTTAAATTTTAGTTTAGTTAGGAAACGCGTAACACAGTTTAAAATTCTCCGTCTGGAGTTTCTGTCAATAAACGGAAATGTGTTTGCGAACTTTTGTGCTGCTCTATATATGATCTACAGAATTTATACACACCAAGTAATAGACAAAAAGTGAGTGATTATTCATCTTAGTATATAAATTCCAATGTGTTTAAAATAGTTAAACATTATTTAATTAAACCGCAAACGATTTTTCTCCATAGACGTAATGTAACGGAATTCTTTTGACTGTCGCTGTAAAGTAACTATAAGTGCTATGCACATCCTATTCCATATTAAGCTTCTTGTAATGCACCTTAGTGATATATATCAATTACAATGTGTTTAAAATTGTGTAACATCATTAAAATAAACCGCAAATGATTTTTCCCTATAGACCGTAATGTAACGGAATTCTTTTGAGTGTTCCTGTAATAAAACTTTAAGTGCTACACACTTCAGTTGAAATAGCGAACATGCTATAGATAAGGACAATAACATATAACAATTACAGGGTAATCCGAGCATATTTACGGGAGTTAGAGCACGGCCAGACGGTCATACGACCAGACAAACCGAAGTCATAAACTTTTCAACTAGGTTGGAAAGTGTTAAAAATACACAAGGTTTCATTGCAAAGAATCACGAATTCTTATTCCTAACTTTAATAATAATGAAGCAATTTTAACAAAATTTTCAATAGACTTACTTACCTTGCTTTTTGCCAAATGTAACAAGTCATTTAGAACTTTTAGAGCTAGAGTCTTGAAATTTTATATGGATGTTACTTAAAAGACGTAAATTCTCCCCAGAATTTATTTTTTCATTACGAAATTTAAAAGAATGCAAGAGTAAGAATCATTCTAAAATTGCGATTTATGTGACACAATTGGTATGAAAACATGGAATTTGGCATGATGATTACTTTTATGTAGTAATTGCTTATAACATTTTTAAAAACATTTAAAAATTTAAAAGGACGAAATGAGCTGAAAACTTTCTAAAAGCGTTCTAAATTATGATTTAGTTGAAACTGTTAGTGTTAGAAACTTGAAATTTAGTATAGAGATTACTTTTAAGATGGAAATGCTTATTGGCATAAAGAATTTATTATAAATGGGAAATTTAAAGGTGTGAAACAGCTGAAAGCATTCTAAATTACGATTTATTTAGAACCTCACGTCATATCGGGCCTTTCGAAGACGATCTTTTTTCTATTCTAAAAGTAACTAAACGTCTGTATTTCGACTAAATCCATTAAAAGCATCTTGGAAGATCAAAATTACAGCGCCTACAAAAATTTGGAAACGCTCTGATGAATAAAAGTATTTAAAAAAATCTCAGAATTTTTCGATGACAATGCAAAAAGAAATTTGGGTATTTTGGCGTGGGTTTGCTCAGCGTCGGCTCATGTTTTCAGTATTAAATGTGACTAAGTCTGTGACTTAGTCTTTTTTGACGTAACTCTGTGTTTCTGTGACTCTGTTCTCTTCGACTTTAGTCAAAGACAGACTTTTTTCACGGAATTTTAAAGAGGGGTGGGATACAGTTATATTGACAATCGAATAAAATTTCAGAGAGTTCGGACAATAACTTTTTTGTGTTGTTATTTTAAAGGACACGTCGCAAAAAAAAAAGAAGAAGAAAAAAGACGCGAGAAGAAAGCATTTCTTTTACAGCTAGATATCAATATTTTTCCACGGTCTCTAAAACCATTATATTTATAACCATTGCTTTACAAATTTGATGAAATCTGGTAGCCAGTAAAAAATTCTAGTTACCAGTAAAAAAATATAAACGGCTCCCCTCCGTAGTCACTAATTTTCAAAAGCACAAAAGTTTTTTATCAATTAATTGAGAAAAATAATAAGCCTATTGTCGGATTATTAGTTACATAGTTTAGAATAGTTACATCATTTAAAAAGATGGTATAAACAAAGTTTTCTAATGAAATTTATCAAAATTATTTATCTATGAAAAAAAATGTAAAGGCTGCATTAACCGGTATGTTCTCGGAAATGCTGATTGCCGAAGGTTTCAAATGTGTGGATAAGTGAGTGCTGCAAAATCTATATCTGATGAGGGGGGCATGGATGAAACAGTGAAACAGGAAACAATTTCTGCCTGTTTTCGTGTCGAAGTCAGTCAAATAATTATTTTTTATTAATTTAAAATTTGCATTTGTTAAACTTATTTTTACCTAATTAAAAATGCCGAAAATGAGAAAAAATGCCATTTATGGTCATTTCTTAGGTCAATTTTTGTACAAAAAATTATAATAATAATAAAAAAAAATCAGGTTAAATAACTTGGAGGCTAGATAGAAAAACTAGGTCGCCAGTGGCAACTTGGCGACTGCATTTGTCAAGACCTGTTTATAACTGATGAAAAATTTATAGAATTCAGAGAACTGGGGTTATTTTTTTTTTAAACTATGAAACGAGAGACCCTTACGAGGAAAAGAAACAAACAAAACACCCAACCAAACAAGAAGGTGTCTTTAAAAAATGCTTTTCTGTCTAATAATCAATATTTTTTTGTGAAAATTTCATTTAAAAATATAAAATTGATATAAGATAGATAATCATACAAATTTGAGGTAATTATCATGAGCCCAGGCACCGCCGGACGGGTCAGCTAGTATAATTTTAATGACATGCAGATAGCATTCGTTAAAATGCAATAAGTGTAAATCAATGCATAACTAATTTATTGCTGATCAATTTAAATTAATGCATGGTTAGCGTAAAATTGTGTGTAATTATAGATAGTATTTTTCTAAAAAAATGCATTTAGCGCACATTTAACGCCTTTTTTTTTTCAAAATCCATATTCACAGGCAGGGCTTAAATTCTAGGAAAAAAGAGTACCGGGGCTCTAATTTTCAGCAGTAACAACAACCATCAACCCAAACCCCCTTTCATTAGAAGGAGGTATGCATTATGCTTGTTATCCCACCCGCATATTTATATTTCATACATTATTTGTAAAATTTAAAGCAATTTTGCCTTTTGTAAAAAAAATAATAATACATTTTGACTTTTAATAATGAAATTTAATAAATGAGTAGAGCAGAAAATAAGCAAAAAAAAAAAAAAGTGCCCAGAAATAGAGAAAAAAAAATAATGACAGAAGAAAATTTGTTAGGGAGAAACACATTCTATTTTTTTTTTTTTTTTTTTTTTTTTTTTTTTTAACGCAAACCACGAAACCACATTACCATATCAGCATCTTTATAACAACAGAAAACTAACTGTCCGAACTTAACATCTGCAGGAATTTTAGCATGCAGATGTATTGAGAAATAGACATTGCATTTTATCTTTCTTTATTTATTCTGTGATCCAAAACGTATGCATTAGGAAGCACGCAGATGCCAAACTGAAAATGATTTCATTTTCTCGTATTAAAACCGCAAGCACATACGAAAGAAATTTAGACATGTACATTAATTGAAAAGAATCACTTCAAGCTGCAATAAAAGATTCTGCCAAGGCGTAAAGTCCAAAAAACTTAATTTTAACTTTAGCAGTGTTGATTCATATAAGCGGCAATTATAGTAATTTTTTTAGCTCTGGGGGGGGGGGGTTAACCCCCAACCCCCCCCCCCCCCCTTGGCTGCGCCACTGTCTCAATCTTGCCAAATTTGGTGCTGTTAAGCAACATCGCTGCATCTTCAGTTAGCTTATGGTTCGAAGCATTTAGTTTATTTTCCTACAGATCGCCGTTTAGCAAATTTGTTATTATACTCAACCAATGGTAGAAATCCGCAAAAGTCACAATTCTTATTATTTAAAATATCATTATAAAACTATTTCAAAAAGACATGAGTTCTGTTTTACAGTAATTCTTGAAAAGATCTTCAAACAAAAAGAGAAGATAGACGAGAGATATCCCACAGCTTATTTATGTTAACACTAACCGTGCCAAGACTTCAGAATCGGGTAGAATGTTTCTCAAAGATACCGTCAATAAGGATTCAATTCCCTTTCAAACTGATTTTCAAAGACTTGCAAAACCCTTTAAGAAAATTAGAAGACATTGTTTTTTAAATAGCAAGCTTTTTTTTTCCTTTTTGAATTTGTGAATAAATAAAATTTTCACTTTGAGCCCAAGCCCAAAGACAGCACTGCAAAAAAAAAAAAGAAAAAAAAATGTTGATTGTACAGTATAATACTAGCATTACAGCTGCCAGTATTATACCGTAAAATTAACAGTAATAAACAGTAAAATAAGCAGTAATACGCTACCACGCAGCGTGTTACTGCTTATTTTACTGTTTATTACTGTCAGTTTTACAGTATAATACTGGCAGCTGGGATGTCGGTATTATGCTGTAAAATAAACACTTTTTATTGCAGTGTGGTATAAAAATTGCATCCGAGCTCGTGTCGGCCACAGGCCATACTCGTGCTCCAGCTGAGCCGTCTCATCTCTATATCCGACTTGCAGGCGGCTAGGCACTTTATCTTACCATCACTATCCTTGCTGCGACTCTGCGGCCAGAAATAGAAATTTCACATGCTATTCGTATTACTTAAACAAAAACATTTAATACGTTTTAATTGTTCAACACTACCTTGTAAAACTCACATTGTACTACTCTCAAAAATCATACTTCTCAAAAATCATAATATTAGCAAATCTTGTGTCTACGTTTGTGGGTGTGTGTATGCAAATTTTATATAAAAAACGGTTCTAAAAGTTTTGACTAAATGTTGTATCTTGCCGTTTTTGGGATACGAGAAGACTATTGGGTTAGGTCACATGTTCAATAAAATTCAATGAGTGGGTTATTTTGTGGTCAGTATGGGTCAATGCATTTCAAAGGGAATGAAGGTTGAAACAGTTATTAAGTTGTTGAACAGTCGGCAGTAAACAAAGTTGCAAAATTGGCAACATTTCGCAAAATTGGGTGAGATTTTGTGAAATGTTGGCGAGATTTGGTTGGAATATAGACTTTCAAGATTACCAAAACATATGCTTTGCGCCAAATGAAAGAATGTCTCCAAGTAGACAAATTTTCGTCAAATTTTGACAACATTTGGCGACAAAATTTGCTTTCATAATCTGAAGGAATTTTCTAGAAATTTCCAATAAGAGCCAAAATACATGATTTAACCATTCAGTGTCCATAGAACGTTCTGCTATGAACAAAAAGTTAATTTTAACAGAGCGTAGCTTCGGTCTTTCTAGCTGGCTCCCCTAACTATCGTAACTGTAGATTTTATTATGATTTTTCGTATACGTCATCATAGCTCAAATAACAGACAGATTAAAGAGGCAAAAATAATTGCGAAATTCTATCAAAAAGAAGTAATATATATATATATTTTTTTTTTAAGTCAATTCCTACTTATGTCAAATAGGAATTTTTTTCCAGCGATCTACACGCTTCGCCACTGACGGTATTTATTCTTAAATTTATATCCTGCTAAACATCTTACATAAGAAATTTTTTTAAAATGTATTAAAAAAAAAAAAAAAAAAAAAAAAAAAAAAATAGCTAAAATACCAAAAAAATTAATAGCTCGAAAAGTGTTTCTCACAAAATTGTTAGACAAACTGCGTTAGAAAGGTAAAAAAATTGTATTGTTCTTGATATAAATTTAAAATCTAATGATTATGCCGTTTTTCAAATATTAAATTTCAAAAATTACCAAACTTCACAATAAAGTGCCATAGCGATATTACAGTTAGCGATAATACAATTTTTTCAAATATTAATTAATTAATTAAATTTTATTATTTAATTTTAGTTTTATGCCTCGTTTCTGTTCAAAAGTATAGACTCACTCCACATTTATAGTCTCCTTCGCCCGCGAGCCGCCTGATCTTCGTCCGTGAACAGCCCCAATATCTTTTTACGTGTGAAGATGAGACTATAAATATGGAGCGAGTCTATACTTTCGAACAGCAATGAAATATAAAATTATAATTAATTAATTAAATTTAATTAATGAATTAATATTTGAAAAACTGTATTAACATCAATTGTCATCCACTACAAGTTTTTAAAAAATTTATCTGAAATTGGATGAATAGAAAATATTTTATTAACGATTGAAAATTCCAACAAGATATAGGAATTTAATAACTCATGTTAAAGTGTTAAAGTATGTTTTTTTTTTTTTTTTTTTTTTTTTTTTTTAAGGTTATTTTGTGGTCAGTATGAGTCAATGCATTTCAAAGGGAATGAAGGTTGAAACAGTTATTAAGTTGTTGAACAGTCGGCAGTAAACAAAGTTGCAAAATTTACAACATTTCGCAAAATTGGGTGAGATTTTGTGAAATGTTGGCGAGATTTGGTTGGAATATAGACTTTCAAGATTACCAAAACATATGCTTTGCGCCAAATGAAAGAATGTCTCCAAGTAGACAAATTTTCGTCAAATTTTGACAACATTTGGCGACAAAATTTGCTTTCATAATCTGAAGGAATTTTCTAGAAATTTCCAATAGGAGCCAAAATACATGATTTAACCATTCAGTGTCCATAGAACGTTCTGCTATGAACAAAAAGTTAATTTTAACAGAGCGTAGCTTCGGTCTTTCTAGCTGGCTCCCCTAACTATCGTAACTGCAGATTTTATTATGATTTTTCGTATACGTCATAGCTCAAATAACAGACAGATTAAAGAGGCAAAAATAATTGCGAAATTCTATCAAAAACAAGTAATATAATATTTTTTTTTAAGTCAATTCTGGAGCAATTTTAATATATATATGTTAATAGAGAGATATGTTGTGGCGTAACATTAAATCAGGATGGCAATGTAACGAAACATTATTTATATCCACAGCATAATAACGGAATACATTAACACAACATGGAGCAGTTAGAAATTGAAAGCAAAGTCTGTATGGGACAGGTTCTGCTCGTACGGTAATGTTCAGAATGGGTTTAAATCTCAGTTTGAAACTGTCAACTTTCTAGTTTTATCCATAACCAACTCAACCAAATAGATCTCTGGCTTCAAACACAACGGGTCACAGGTATCTCAAAAATATCCTTCTCTTTAGAATCTGAACTATAAAATCTCAATAAAGATTCCACGTGTAGTGTGTGTTGAAAAGCCTTTTAATTATTAGCAGATTTATGAGGACATAAATGTCTTTATAAAGTCAGATCAAGAGTTTGTATTGGATTTTGTGACTTTATAGAGTCTATTCAAGGATTGCAAAATAGGATTAATGATAACTTGATGTAATAATTGTTGAGAATTTAGCAGCGCTCTTGACCAGCATTCATTTGAGAGGTAGTGAAAATTATGGATTATTTTTAATGAACCATGCTTCAATTAATTATTGATTATGGAGGTAGGGGGTTGCCAGAATATATATATATATAGAAGTATGTATATATATATATATGTGTGTGTGTATATATATATATAATAAGAGTAATTAACTTTTTAGTACATTAATTAAAAAAATACATTTACAAAATAGTACAACTATTGCAGTTTGTTTTAATTTCTTGACGAACAATTTATAAATAAACGTCTTACAAAATTAAAAAAAAAAAAACTTTTGAAATCACTTCAACAGTTTTTGAGAAAAATGTGCTGGAATATCAGCTTTTTTTATAGGATATCGCTAGTGTTATTGCCCCTTTTATAGACTGTCAAATAAACAATTGTCCCAGCTTTATAAAAGGCTTGCAGGACCAAAGTGAAAATGAATCCTTTTTGACAAAAGTAAATATCAAAATCTATCCAAGCGTTACTAAAAATATTTTGCTAATATGAATTAAAATGAACTTTATAATGAATAATAATAATATAATGAACTTTTCATATTAGTAAAATATTTTACTAATATGAGTTAAAATGATCACAATATTAGCAAGATAATCGACAGATAAATTTTGATTTAATAACCAAAACTTTGAAAAAAGACCAGACCATTATATAATTATTAAATCTTCATAAAAACTTTTAAAATGTATTATGAAATGTTCATCAAAATATTTAGAGAAATATGCCTAACCGTTACCAAAAAAGTTTTCACTAATATACATCATATAGTGTATGAGAATAAATTTCACATATTATTATCTCGACAATGTAACCGTATACCATTATGCAATTCTTTTTAGTCTCTTAAATTGCTCTTTATACATACGAAAATGCCATTTTATTATTTAGACATTCATATCGACATTGAAAGGACAATTTTGAAGCTATAGAAAAAGGGCGCTCAACAACAAGTTTACAGTAACGAAAATTTTAAGCGCATTTTTTTTAGAACCAAAAAAGTTTTCACTAATATACATCATATAGTGTATGAGAATAAATTTCACATATTATTATCTCGACAATGTAACCGTATATCATTATGCATTTCTTTTTAGTCTCTTAAATTACTCTTTATACATACGAAAATGCTATTTTATTATTCAGACATTCATATCGACATTGAAAGGGCAATTTTGAAGCTATAGAAAAAGGGCGCTCAACAACAAGTTTACAGTAACGAAAATTTTAAGCGCATTTTTTTTTAGAACAGCATTTTCCAAATCGGTGGCCATTCTAACCCCAACAATTATCAGTCAATCAAGGTGATCTTTTTGAAAAAAATACTACATATTTTTCTAGTGAAGAACATGGGATTTTTTCAAAATATTGTTAACCCGCTTTTCTGTGCAGCTTTAACTAACGAAACTCTGGTTGAAAATTTATCTTTTACTTTCAATTGATGCAAAGTCATTAAAAATTTTATTTTTAAAACGCTCACTTATTTTACGTTTTTGGGTTAAAAAAAACTCATTTGTTTGTCTGTTATTATAGATTAAGATTTATGATGAGTTATTGTGTTCACTTTATGTTTCTCTACTTTCAAAGCGCTCCTGTCCATCCTAATTTAATAAATACTTTCTTTTAAATATATAGTCTTCTACCTTAATGTATGTATAATACTTTAGTATTAACGGATTTTTATTAACACTTCTCATTTTTTTTTTAAATTTCCGCAAAAAGATTTAGATTCCAGAGTGTCAAAGTGGTGCTAAGCCTTAACGGATCTCACATTAATAATAAAAAAAAATCAACCATTTAAATACAATTAATTCAAACAATACAATTTTAAAATAATAATTATTATTATTAAAATAAATCCACTTGTTAAAAGATCATGCATTGACATATATTCAGTATCAGTACATTAACGTTTTGAATAACTGCCATCATATTTTTAATTCATCAAAAATGCGTATTGCTAGTTTAGTTTGCTTGCATTTTGTGCGAAGAAACCAGTCTTTTCTTTATATTATACTAGCTGTTACCCGTGACTTCGTTCACGCAACATTAAAAGAAGAATAAATACATTAATTAAAAAAAATATTTCACTCCCGATAATTAAAAACGTTAATAATTAACTAACTATTTATTACATTTCATAAGAGACAATGCGGTATTTTTTGTTATAGGGACCTTGCCATACTGTTTGTCGATCACAAGAATAGCTCTCGCCAAGAAGTCTGTGGCTGTCTGTTGCCGTGGAAACAAGACTGGCTCCATTTTCGACAGGGGAAGCCAGAAGATAGGCATTCACATTGGTTTACTAAGCGTCTTGAGGGCGTGTTGGCGATGTTTTATTATTATTACTTTTTTTTTTTGTAATTATTTTAATCGATTCATCGAATGAAAAAAAACTATTTCATATATTATTTATGTGATAATATTTAAATTTTACAAATGAAAATAAAATATGAATCAATATGAATTAATCATGAAATTAATTACAGTAAAAACTAAATTAAATTAACTTAAATAATTGTTTCAAAATTAAGATTTTCATAGCCATTAATAATTATCAATGACTTTAAATTATTAATACAATGACCGAACTTCAGTGATTATTATAAATTTCAGCATGTATTTTCAAAAAATTTGCAAGGACGGAGAAATTTTTTTATCATTAAAACATAAAAAAAAAATCCCTGACGGCTCGGCCAACAGCCACAGGTAGATTTTGAAGATGCAGATCGTGGGGCGCCTGTTTGTTGGGAATTGCGGAAGAAATGACATTTTTGCCATGATACGGCAGATGGGAACCGCCCACTTCTAAACCTAACTTGTTTGCAAGCGGAGCCAGCATAATTTTTTTTTTTTTTTTTTTTTTTTTTTTTTTTGCTATAAGGGTTTTTCCTGTAAAAAATTTGTCAATATAAAAGTTTTAGATAATATTAAGAGGATGAATAATAAGTTTAAGCGGATTTGATATCTTGTGAATTGACGAAGTTATGATTTTTTTTCTTCTAAAACACCCCTTTCCCCTCCCCCCTTGGGGCCATTTTTAATGATATCTAAAATCTGTCATACATAAATTTTCGACCCTTTTCCTAAAAGAAATAATAACTTTAAACGGATTCGATACGTATCATAATTAAGAAATTATGGGTTTTTTCTGTTTTCACAAAAAGTCACCCCATCCCCCCCCCCCCTCCCTGGTTCGATTTTTCCCATTAACGAACTTGACCGAGATTTTATGACCCTTGGGATATCCTAATAATTAGGATATCCTAATCCTAATAATATTATAAATCTGATTGTGTGCAAATGTTAGGCTGAAGCCAGCGTCAAAATGGAGCATTTGATGGTCCTGTATCTTTGCATACAGATTGATTATAACCCTCATATGAACATAGACTGGTTTTTGTTTATTTTATTCAAATATTTTTCTTAATAATTCAAAATTTCGTTATTTTCATAGAGAATAAATGGACATTTTTTCGTATAATATTTTAAAATGGTTAAATTTACTTTACCGTTGCTAATACTTTATCGTTGCCAAAACTAATTTAAAACCCGGAATAATAATTTTTACTCAACAATTTAGTTTCAATTGAAAAATTTTCACGTGAAAAATGAAAATGAAATAAAAAAAATTAAAGAATTAAAAAGAAGATTAAATAATATTATTAGAAATAATACGTACTTTTTTTAGTTTTTGATAATAATACAAGGTTTCAATATGCATAACCATAGGAAACAGGCGAATATGACGCCATACATCGCAAATAAAGCGGATAGGTTTTGATTGGTGAAATAAAATGATCTTGAGTTTTTTCTTCACTTTTTTTCTTCTTTTGTATGGTAAAATACTTGGCGTTTTACCGTCTGCGCACGGCTAATATAACTATACCGCATTTTTTATTTAAATTTTTAAAAAGTAAAAAGAAGTTTCAAAAGAAAATGGTTAGCAAATGTCAATAAAATGCTCCGCAAAATTATCCATGTCGAAAAAAAAACAACAATATGTCATGGATAGCGAGAAATAGCTATTTTCATTCTTAAAACTAAAAGAAATAACTTGATTACCTAAAAAAAAAAAAAAAAATGACGAATGTTATTAGTTCCATTTTTGTTGATAAAACATAAGATTTAATATTATTTCGTTAAAGTAACATAATTTCCCCTATGCCAGTATTGAAATTAATTACCTGGAAAAGAAAATTAACAAGAATTATGTGATTAAAATGGGATTTCTCTGGAGAAAAAGAGACGTCATATTTGAAATAAAACGGGAATTTTCCAATATGTTTTAAAATGAGCGTGAATCAATTCCTTACATTAATAATACAAGGATCAGTAAGTATAAAAATTAGGTGAATTTCACGCCATATTTATAACAAAAAATTTAAATGTTTTTTTTTTCTTTTTTTTTTAATCTATACTGATTATTAAGCATGAGTATCCGTTGTATACAGATGAGAGATTTTGAGAGATTTCTGCTAAAAATCACCTGCTCTCACCCGTATTAAAATCTGACCGTTGTTTGTATTTCGCAACTACTTCTAGACTATCGAACGCAACGCGATTACTTAATACCGGTTATCATTGATCCGAGGATGTCACACAAACTCTCAGAATTTTAAAAATTAAATTAGATGCCAAGATTTTTTTTTTTTTTTTTTTTTTTTTTAATTTTAACGAAGTTTCTCTAAAAACGGAAAGTAAATTACTCCATATTTCTGTATAAAAAGAGAAATAAAACAGATCAGTATATTTTTTACACCATTTTCTCATTAAAACTGAAAAATAGAATTTATTTTCACTTTGAATAGATGGTGAAAACAAAATCTTGATTACAATAAATTATCCGAAAAATAAAAACATATTTTCACATATTCAAACTTCATGAATCAATTTATTCTGGAGAACAAAAATTGCCTGTCAACATACTGCCATTTAGAAAACAAGATTTGTTTCAGCTATACATTAAACCAAGGAGGCAGAATTGAATTTAAAGGAAAAGCATGTACTATTTCCAATTAATGTTTTTTTTGAAGGATGTCTGTTAAAACGTTTCACAAAGGCGTTAAAAGTAAAATTGTCTATCAGGTAAAATTGACATTTGTTTTTACCAAATTCGTCTATTTCCACGATTTTATTTGGCCCTCTTTTTTGCATTGGTTGCAATTTCATTTTCGCGATTATTTGGCACAAAATTATGTCAAGTTCCCTATAACAAAAAATACCGTATTGTCTCCTATGAAATGTGATAAATAGTTAGTTAATTATCAACGTTTTTAATTATCGGGAGTGAAATATTTTGCTTAATTAATGTATTTATTCTTCTTTTAATGTTGCGTGAACGAAGTCACGGGTAACAGCTAGTATATATATATATTTGAAATGGCATGATTCAGAAACTAAGAAATACAAAACCGGTCTCAAAGTAATTTGAACAGAACTTAATAAGAAAGCGGCTTATATTAAAGAATTGAAAATAACCATTGCTTGAAAGGGTACAGAAAAAAGCAATTTATCTGTTTTTTTTTTTTTTTTTTTTTTTTTTTTTTTTTTTTTTTTTTTTTTATTCTTTTGATGGGAAATACTGTAAATAGTTTAAAATGGTCGGTGTTGCTTTTAACTTCTTTACAATGCGTTGAAATAAATAAGCTTTTTAACAAAACCCACAATCCTCTTTAATAAAAAGCTATGCGTTGCTGTCGACTGGGATTTTCGATAATCGTTGCCACAAATTAATCTCGGAAAATAAAACATTTGAAAAAATTAATAGCTCGAAAAGTATTTGTCAGAAAATTGTTAGACGAACTTCGTTAGAAAGGTAAGAAATTGTAGTTTTCTTGATGTAAATTTCAAATCTAATGATTATGCCGTTTTTCAATTGAATTTCACAAATTACCAAATTTCATAATGGAATGGATTACCATATAGTCCAGGTGCTAGGAGTGAAAAACTGCAAATCGTGATACAGTTATACCGTTTGCTCAGTATCTACTCTATATTAATACAAAGCATATAAGAAGGGGAGGCATCGCGGAAAGTGCGGGGAATTCAAGATGGCGGCCGTTATTCAAAATGGCGTCATTTTCGGGAATTAGTGCAATTTCGTTTCTATTCATCGTATAAAAGCATGTTTGATGGAAATCTAGATGTTTTTAGATAAAAAAATATTATTTGTAACACTTTACAGCACAGTCGAAAAGTATTTATGAATTCAGTTTGCCTATTTGTCTATCTGTCTGGTCTTCTGTCTAGTCACGCACTAACTCGAAAAAAAAAAACTAACCGGATATCCAGATAATTAAAATATGGTATTGTAGTATACCGTTAACAAGTTCGGTATTCATTTTCAAGTGTGCATCATTCATAGTTCATTTACAGGGGCAATCAAAAGTATTCCGTTACATTATGGTCTGTAGACGAAAATCGCTTGCAATGTGTTTATTGATGTTATACTTTTTGTAACATATTCAAATTAATATACATCAGTGCGGTGCAGTACAAGATACTTACTGTAGTGCATAGCAGTTTTCGTTCATTCACAGGGGCTCACAAAATAATACGGTCACAGGACTTTCAATAAGCACAATGCTGTCTATGCGCGTTTTTAATTACATAATGTGTTTTTGAACTTTGCTAGATATGAAAGAATTGCAAATTGTCATATGGACATTTTCTTTTATATAAATATACAATGTAGCGTGTATTTATGTATATATTACAATGTAATTCTGATGACGAGGCACCACCCAAAATGAGATGTGTTCACTATGGGGTTTTGTTCCAAAATTCTAAAACATATTTCATTTTAATGTTGCGATTTCTTACTCTACTCTCAGACTCTTTGGTGCGCAGGCGATCAATATGAGAATTGAAATGAAAAGATTTTTGTTTATGAAAGATCTGTTCTATATATAGTTTTATAGCGCGATGCACGATTATATACTGAAACGCGTGATAAAGATTAATTTTGTAAATATTCAGTGTCAGTATCTGTACCATTTACGTTTTCATGTTAATTGATGTTTTCGTTTTTTTCTAAAAATCCAGTTTCCTATAAATAAATAGTTGCACAGAATCGTCAGTTAGACCTGCAAAATTTTTTCAACTATGAATATCAACCATTTCCCCCTGCTTTTTTCAGTAACGGGGAATTTCGACCCAGCCATAAAAGTGATTTAGCACGTATTTTAGAGGAAACTATTGAGAAGAATAGAAACACCTTTCCAGGAACATGCGATGCTTTAATTTATGATGGGCCAGTTCTTATTAACATTTTAAAGCCTCACCAGTCTTCAAAAAACTTTAATGATAACTACATTAACACATTTCAATCCCATTTATGTAACGACATTGAGAGTTTTAGTTACCAAAGAATAGATTTGATATGGGATAGATACATTACACAAAGCATTAAAGGTGAAACCAGACAAAAAAGGGGTGCAGGAACCAGGCGGCAAGTGCTATCGCATGTCAAACTACCTAAAAATTGGCAAGATTTCTTAAGAAATTCAAGTAATAAAGAAGAGTTATTTCATCTGCTTGGAACACTAGCTATAAATACCATAAAAAATACACAAGTTATAACCACTTCAGGTGAAGAAATTAAAGGAAATAATATTGCACTAAGTTAATGAATTGCCCTGGTCATGAAGAAGCTGATACAAGGATAATATGGCACCTCAAAGACATGGCAGAAAACGGATTGAAAAATATTGTTATACGCTCTGTAGATACTGATGTATTAGTTTTAGCAATTTCTTTACTCTGTCAGATAGACACCTGCAAACTGGATTGCATTTGGAACAGGGAAGAATTACAGACTTATTCCTGTCCGTACTGCAGCTGCAGCAATTGGAAAAGAAAAAGCAATGTCGTTACTACTACTAGGATTCCATGCTTTCACAAGCTGCGACAGCAATCCTGGGTTCACAGGAAAAACAAAAAACTCAGCTTGGAAGCAGTTATTTCATACCTAGCACCTCCCTTAATAACAATCGATTTAGCTGATGATCTATAGAATTTATACACAAGTTATAAAGGTACTGTGCTCGAAGAAATTAATGTAACGGTAACCGTATTATTTTGTGAGCCCCTGTAAATGAACAAAAACTGCTATGCACTGCTTATTCTACAGTAAGTATCTTGTACTGCACCGCACTGATGTATATTAATTTGAATATGTTACAAAGAGTATAACATCATTAAAACACATTGCACGCGATTTTCGTCTACAGACCATAATGTAACCGAATACGTTTGATTGCCCCTGTAAATGAAGTATGAATGATGCATACTTGAAAATGGATACCGAACTTGTTACGGTATACTACAATACCATATTTTAATTATCTGTCTGTCCGGTTATTTTTTTTTCGAGTTAGTGCGCGACTAGACAGACGACCAGACAAACAGGCAAACTGAATTCATAAATACTCTTCGACTGTGCTGTAAAGTTTTACAAATAATATTTTTTGCCTAAAAACATCTAAATTTCCATCAAACATGCTTTTATACGATGAATAAAACCGAAATTGCACTAATTCCCGAAAATGACGCCATTTTGAATAACGGCCGCCATCTTGAATTCCCCGCACTTTTCGCGATGCCTCCCCTTCTTATATGCTTTGTATTAATATAGAGTAGATACTGACCAAACGGTATAACTGTATCACGATGTGCAGTTTTCGCCTTATTTTTGTCGTGTATCACTTGGACTAATAGCGAAATCTTCACGCGTAAAAAGATAATGATAACGGCTTTGTGTATACTGGCGTACGAGTCACAAATTATAGTAGCCTTACTATTCTGTTAAAATATAAGAGTAAATTATGATGCCACGAGTGCGTGATTTTTATTTAATTTTAATATAATAATCTTAGAAACAAGTTTTGGGAAATTTTTTTTCGAATGGGATTAATAAATTGACCAAAACTGTATATTATTTTGAGTTTAAAAGAGAAAAGGTGGGGGAGCGCTTTATATTATTTAGGTTTCCTCAGGAACTTTTGGTCAGAATTGAAAGTTTAAGATATCAAAACGTCAGAAATTAAATCGCCAATAACTATAACGACTGTCCTTCAGTTCGTTTGGATACATTTTAATTTAAAAATATAAAATCCTTCAACATTGATTTTAGGTATTTTTAAAGTTATTATCACGGGTTCGGGCAACGCCGGCATGTCAGCTAGTATTATATATTCCCTTACAGAGATTTTTGATTTTTTTTTCAATTCTTTTCAGTAAAAAGTATTTTTGCAATAGACACTGAAACTAATCTCTTCGGTTTAATTATAGTTCTTTTACTGATATTAGGCATAATAAACAAACAACCTAAACATTTTTCGGGTAGTCGGTACCTTTTTGAACTATTTTTAATATTTTTCAACATAGTTCAAAAGTGTTTATGAATTCGGATTGTCTGGCCGTCTGTCTGTGCGTGTTTTAACTGATATAGTAAATATACTCGGATTAACTTGTAAAATGATGTAGGTTATTGAGGTTTGCCGTAGCATTTTCGGTATTGAAAGTGAAGTATGTACCATTTATGGTTCGTTTGCAGGGACACTCAAAAGTATTCCACACGGTCACATTACGGTAAATGGAGAAAAATCGTTTTCGGTGCATTTTAATAATGTTACACTGTTTCCAAACATAATGAAATTAATATGCGTCATTTTAATAGAGTATAGAGTAAGTACAGTGTAAAAAATGACGAATGTTTCTGAATGTACGAAAATATAGTATAATGACGAATAAATTTATAATATAATCTCAACCTTGTTAACCACGATTCTGAACAGTGTTTCTTTATCTTTAGATACCTCAGACATCAATGGCATTTCGAGATTTAAAGAATCATTTAGAAAAACAAAATTTTTCTAGCTGCCCGAAATATTCGGAAACGTTTACGAGTAGCTTTTAAAGTGTATTAATCAGTTTTCTAAGTCCAGAATATAGTTTTTTCCGATGCTATCCATTCTCAAGTAAACATTTTCATGTTCAACAAATATGTTTAACAGACAAACATGCAAAATTAACAGCATTAACATTAACATTAAAATTAAGATTATTTCTTTACTCGTTCATGTATAAATTAACTTATGCAGCTGAAAACGTTTACTTGAGAATGGATGACATTCGATAAATAGGTATTCCAGGCTGAAGAAACTGATTAATACACTATAAAAACTATTCGGAAACGTTTCTGAAAAATACGGGCAGCTACAGAAATTTTGTTTTTATAAATAATTCTTTAAATTTTGGAAATGTATTGCTTTCTGGGGATTCAAAAGACAATGGAACACGCTTTTCGGAATGTCGGATAACTCAGAACATTATATTATATTTTCATTCGTGGTTATAGTATATTTTCATAAAATAAGAAACATTGATCATTTTTTACAGTGTAGCAATTATAGTTCTTTACAGTGACGCACAAAAGTATCCCATTGCTTTATTATCTATAGGGAAAATCGTTTTATGTATATACAGGGTACCATGAAAGACTTCATTCGCACACATTACCGGCTATATACTGAAAATGTGTTTTTACTGCGTTGTGTGTTTTTGCTTACCCATCATATGTGGTATAGGGTAAGTCTTGTAATAGTTTTGAAAATCGAAAAAAAAAATTTGACGGATTTACACGTTTCAGAGACTGGAGATTCCGAAAAACAAACAAAAAAAATTACCGTCCGTAAATACAACAAAAAAATAGAAAAAAAAAATACCGTCCGTCTTTCTGTGTGTGCGTCTGTAAACGCTCTATCTCCCGAACAAATTGAGATAGAGACTTGAAATTTGGTATGCACTTAGTATGTAATAATTAGAAGAAGTTTATTGAATTTCAGTACTCTCGATTATCCGGATCTATTTTTTTTTGGACTCTTGAAATATTCATTCTGATAAAAGGTATATAAAAATTTTCGAAATTTTTTTTAAGGTACGAATATAAAAGACAATAAAAACATAAATTTTGCATTAAGAATGAAGTAAATCCAATAATTAGTTGCCGAGATGTTTGTAATCACATCTTCTACACTCTTCGATTTTTCATGACACTGGATTTCATTCATGTTTCAATTCGAAGATAGTATATTTTAATTAGTAAAGAAACGCTTAATCCAACGCAGTAAGCTGTTAGTTCATAGGATAATCATTTTTAGAGTTATAATGATGTTTCTCTTACACAATTCAGCACTAGAGCATTTAAAGTTTATGGCGTCATCAAGCCAGTTATTTTATTCGAATTGCAATGTATTTTATAGATAGTTTACGCATGTTTTATTTTCATATTTTATATTATGCATATCCATGATGGGTAACTCTTACGCTGGCCCCCCAACAACTAGTTTACTGTTTATTTAGATATATCATTTCATTGTATGAGCAAAAATTAAATTTCTTAACAGCATTCCGATAGCGTTGGAAATTGTTTCATAATCTACGCCAGAGATGCATGATTTTTCTTTCTTGTTTAATTTTATAATAGTTATTTTATAATAGATTTTTGACTTATTCTTAAATGTTTTGAGAAAAAAACAGGATTTAATTTTTTAAAAACCTAATTCTTATGGTTTTGTCGATTTTTTGGAAAAAAATAAATATAGTTTTCTTCTATGGACACTAACTTTAGCTGTGACCAATACGGAATATTGCTATTTTCCGGGGCTAACGAAAAAGACAGGCTACCGCGGTGCATTCCACTTATCTTCTTTTACAGACCGCTAGAGTGACGTGTTGTTCTAATCGTACACCTGCATTGGTGCATTCAAGCATCACGTGACTCTGGCGGTCTGTAAAAAAAGATACGCGTAAAGCACCGCGGTAGCCTTTCTTTTTCGTTAGCCTCGGCTATTTTCGATATCAGGATGTGACAACTTGAAGATTGCAGCTCTCATTCTCTATCTGCTCCTGATTGGTTTAGCGTTTGTTATGTAACCATTTCTGAGATTATTTCATTTTGGTTTCAGTCTATTTGACTTACATAGAAGAAAGTTCTGTGATGGCCACGACATACTATTTTTAACTGTGAGTTACTTGTGAGAGTTATGAATTGAAAAATAGAAACTTAAATAGCAACGCATGGATACAAATTAACATACTTTTAATTGTATTTAATGTAGCTTTACATGTATTTAATTTTTATATGTGAGGGTTGCATTTGTTAACACTGAATATTTGTAAAATTGTCGGTGTTAATTTGCTAAGGTACAAGTGTAAGTCATATTTAACATATAGTCCTTGTGTGTTGATATATCTTGGTCTGTCAATACGATGAAAAAATATTTCACTGACTCATTTAGTTTCTCCGTGTCGTGTGCTGGTTGTTGACACAGACTGTTAGCATACACCTAGATCATCTCCGCGTACCCGTAAGAAATAAATGTTCCACACTTTGGGAAACCCTGCTCTATCTTATTCCCTCTGTCTACAGGCTGCACATATTCTAAGGTTTTTTTTTTTACGACTACAGCATTGTGAATGTGCAGTTTTGTTTCAGTTAAAACACATTTAATGTTTCTAAAAAGCGTGCATAGCTATCAATGACCGCAAATAAAAAGTAATACATTTTGTTTGGTTCCCTGTAATAGTAATATAATCTTTCAAGTATTATTTTTCATAGAGCACATTCCAGGTGGAACTTCAGTAACATACAAAATTTGTTTCTGTGTGAGACGCAGCAACATCGTTAAAATTTACTTCAAACAAAAACGCCGTATAGACCCTAAATAATTCAAATATTTGAGTGTATATCTGTAAAAAAGCATTTTTTATACAAGGCATTTTATATTCAGAGCATTGCTATTTATTTTTGTCCAGCTTCATAATTTTTACCAAATTATTTACGAATTAAATAATATATAGACATCAAAATGCACAAAAACTAACTACTCGCTATGAACACAAAATGTATCCTAACTTTTGTGTAACCTTGTAAACAAATGATAAATGCTATATTCACCACTTTAAGAAGTAAAATATTTAATACATACTAATAATTTATAATCGTGTCAAAAACATATTGTATAAAGCAGTGATTCCCAACCTTTTTTTTAGCAGCGCCCCACCAAAACATCTCTAAAATGATGATGCCCCCCCATCCCCCTATAAAATATAATTCTTATAAAATTTTAAAAGAATTTACTCCTGATAGAGTAAAAAGCATTTAACATTGATCCTGAAACGTGCCGAAGGTAATGGATGAATCAAATATTTTTTATAATCGTCTGATACTCCTCGTAGTTTACTGGCACACGGTCGCCACGTATGCGTGATGCATAGAGTGCTCAGAATCCTTAATTAGAAAATGAATAATTTTGAATAAAACATTTTTGTCTTATTTAATCACAGAATTTCTGCGATTAAATTACGCAACAATTTCTAATCAGAATAAAACGTGATAAAAGATTCTGTAAAAGAAGGTCGTCAAGTAATTGTTAAATATACACTTGAATAGTTTCACGTGTAAAATTGATTTTCATGTGACATATTGCAGTGCGACTCATTCAATAAATAATCGAAAAAGTTGTTTAAAATTCTAAAATACTTATAAATCAGAAAAATTAAAAGAATTTTTAAATATATTAAAGTATCTAAATATCTTTAAAAGTTTTGTCTATAATTATTCTGGTAGAATTGTATTTAAAAGTTTTGAATGGATACTTTTTACAAACTGAATAAAAAACTTATTTTTTTTCATTTTGTTTTTGAAATTTGAATGTGTAACTTTTATTTTCAGTCTACAACATTACTATTAGAAAAACAATTCAGAAGGTATGGGTTCACAGAAATTCCGAATTGTCCCATTGAAAAGTTAAATTGCCCCCCTGAAAAGTCAAATTTCCCCCCTGTGGGGCGTACGCCCCCCGTTGGGAACCACTGGTATAAAGATATGAAATATAAAGATGACATTTTGTACTATGAGAATCTATTTTTATACAATGAGAAAAAAATCCCTAATGGATAATATAACATCAAAACTTAGTTAATCAGTTTAAAATTAATATATTTTCAGTTGATAATATTGAGTTTATTAGGAAATATTAAAAACAATTCTAACTATTATTTAAAAAGCTGCTAATATTTACAATTTAACTTTAACATCGTCAATTCCACACGTTAGTCAAAGTACATTTTTAAGCTAAATGAAAACAATTTCAGCTTAGTATGCACTACTGTAAATTAAATATCATGATATTTTCGAAAACACATATCTTGATATATTTTCGATATTTTGTATATATACCCAGTATTTTCAAAAGAGTCAACTTATTGATGATTATAAATATGTTATTAATATAAACTTAAACATTGCACTTAGCATGAAAATGTAAAACAATATTCTAAATGTCTTTTTTTTTTCTTTTTAATTTATTTAACAAAATTGAAGATCAACTACTTGAAAACAGACACGATTTGCTTTTATACTCACAAAAACAAGGTATAGGATTTAGTATCAAGTATCAAGAAAATTTTATGTTTTATACAACAAAGTTTTAAATACAAAGTAACTTGTTTCTATTGAAATATCTGAACATAAATGTAAACTTGTTTGTTTTTTGATTCCCTAACCTGTTGTCCAGTTTAAACTGAACTAAACTAAAATTAAAAAAAAAAAAGATTCTTTCTAATTAAGACGTAAACAACTTATCTAACTTAAACAGTTTATCTTCCAATGGCTGTTCTAAGTGAATATTGCCCCATATAATTATTGGTTCTACATATAAAAATTCACTTTCAAACGTAAAGCTTGAAAAAGATTCATTTTATTTTTGTTACAAAAGTTACTACCAGAGTAAAAGCTCTTTATTTACAGATTTACACGGTCAATAACATAAAAAAATTAATTTACACTTGTGTTGTCTAAAAATAATCAAAAATATCATACACAATGATATTTTGAAAATAAATATAAAATATATGAAAATATCAAACATCATGATATTTTGATTTTCGGATATATATCATGATATATATCCGACATGTATCATGATATACACGTATCCTGATATACAGGGTCATTCATAATTCCCTGCGGGGTTTCGAAACGTTATAGTAAAAAAACGAAGACGAATATGAAAAAAAGAAACATATGAAATTATTCCGAAACTATTCAAGTTTTACTTACATACATTACAGGTGTTCTATGTGTGAACCCTTGGTCACACGGCATACATCCATGCGATAGTCCAGTTCCTGCCATACTCCGTTTCTTTAAATCTGAATCAGTGGTGTCAGTTCAACGGGCCTTTCGTAATAAATATCGAAAACAGGGACCAACTGACAAAACAATTCATGTGTGGTACCGGAAATTTAAAGAAACGGAGTATGGCAGGAACTGGACTATCGCATGGATGTATGCCGTGTGACCAAGGGTTCACACATAGAACACCTGTAATGTATGTAAGTAAAACTTGAATAGTTTCGGAATAATTTCATATGTTTCTTTTTTTCATATTCGTCTTCGTTTTTTTTTACTATAACGTTTCGAAACCCCGGAGGGAATTATGAATGATCCTGTACATCCGGCGATATATATCTATTGACATATATCACCAAACCCTGGTTCTCGTTTACTTCTAGTCTGGTTTACTTTTGATTTGCTCTGTATGAATTATTCTGGCTAATATCTGCTCTCGTTTACATACGCTCTCGTTTGCTTCTTTTTCGTTTACTTTTGGTTCGCTTTTGTATGAATTATTTTCGTATACTTCTAAATTAATTTCGTTTAATATTGTTTGATAATTGCTTCATTTTGCTAATGCATCGAACAAAGAGATCTAAAAATATTTTTGCTATTACTTTGCTTTGTAAAAATTAACATCAGACTAAATTTAATAAAACAATTAAATAATTGTACGAAAGTTCAAGAAATCTAAATATCATCTTCTCGTAAAATTCGAATGAATGAAATATAGTATTATTGCAATCATTTTCTCCTTTGAAGGTTTAGAACCTTAATATCGCGTACGTGTTAAAATTATCAAGTAACTCTAGAATTAGGTAACTGCATGATGATAAGTTCTCGTGAGAAAAGAAGCTTTTATTCTGATATATTCTATAGACTTAAGAAACAAAGAACATGATGAGCATTCCGAAATAACCTAAATACAGTTAAAGGAATATTAGTTCATAATGTTAAATATTTTTTAGCATGTAACTGTTTCATGAATACTTTCACAATTTACTGATGCTTAGTTTCAAAAACTAATTTTTATAAACATAAAAGGTTTTATAAATATTTAAATAAAAACTTTAAATAACGTAAATGCACCTGTAGTGAGCCATGCAAATGCTAAATTTTAAATTGTAAAAACAAGCCCGTAATGCGACTGAAAGAAATCTGAATCCATTAACTGTTAACTGTCTATAAAGTGTTTGGAATTCTTTTGTTTTTGTTTTTGTTGGAGAAGTTTATTGGAGAAGTGTCTTCAAAAACGGATTTTTTGACAAATTCTTAAACTTTATTAAAATATAAGTTTTTATTTAAAAGTTGTTTCTTTAATGTTGTGTTTTATTTTGTATTAAATTGCTATTGACATGTTGTATTACTTTTTAATAAGTTATTATATCAGCTGAAAACATAAAAAATCGGTATTTTATTAATTTTGTGGGTGGCTTACTTCTGGGTCACTATTTTTTAAACTGTACCAATAGAGGGCAAGGAGGCCATTTACTGGAACAAATGCCAAATTGTATTTCTGTGTTTAATTTATTTGAATTAAGAATTTTTAGTGGTTCTAAGCTTTCGTATATAACTTGTTTAGATATTTGTTCATCAGAACCAATAGTGGCCAAGGTCCCGCACTATTCGTGTAAAAGTGAACCACTTATGAAGCAGCGAAAATGTAACTTCACTGAGCTATAAAACATGTGATTATTAAAAGAAAATGTTAATAGATGAAATAGTTTATACTTCAAGGTTGGTTGATTGGTTGATTCGTTAAACTTAAATTATTGAATAGTTTCATGACAGTGCTTTCTACAACAAACTTCATTAACATCAAAATCTTTTTGAAAAAATAGTCTCAAAACTTAAAAAAAAAAAAAAAACGCAGAAGATTATTACTATTTTGTTTTGTCCATCGTTTAGAAGATTGACTTATTATTTATTACTAGCAGACTACGCCCGCTGCGCTGGTCGGTTTCTCCATAAGAACCTTTTGAATCAAACGAAATATATCGGCGAATTTAACCTTGTATTTTAAAGTAATCTGTACCTTTACCTGGAATATCCTAAAATAACATAAAAACGGATACTTATTTCACTAAGTTGTGTTTTTTTAATACGGTTTATTATTACGTTTACAATTTATTACTTACTGTTTTCCATTCATTTATATGTTTTATAGCTACATTTTTTAATAACGTGAATCAACCTATATTATTCACAACTAAAAAGAAATCGCGCATCTAGTATTTGTTGAAAAATTAAATAAAAATCATGCACTCATGACATCATAATTCACTTTTATATTTTAACAGAATAATACGGCTACTACAATTTGCGACTCGTGCTGACACATTGCTGTTGTTATTATTTTTTTACGCGTGAAGTTTTCGCTATATGGTACTCCATTGTGAAATTTGGTAATTTTTGAAATTCAATATTTAAAAAAGTGCATAATCGGTGGATTTGAAATTTATATCAAGAAAAATACAATTTTTTACCTTTCTAAGGCAGTTTGTCTAACAATTTTCTGACAAATACTTTTCGAGCAATTAATTTTTTCAGTCACATCAAACGTATCATTTTCCGAGATTAATCTGTGGCAACGATTATCGAAAATCCCAGTCGTCAACAACACATACCTTTTTATTAAAGAGGATAACGAATACGGCAGAAGGTTTTTAAGTTACAAAATTTTAAGACTGTTCGGAAACACGAAAGAGAAGAAAGAATTTCGGTGAGAAGGAAATAGTAATTTAGATGATTGATTATTTTTTGTTATTACAAAGTAACACATAGGACAGAAACGTGTACAATTTGAAAATTATAAACTTCGTATGCTGAATAAGGCAAAGCTGTAGTGGCAAGGAGAGGAAATGAAAGTTTTGAAAGATTTTTTTTAAACAAAAATCTGTCGAAGCACAGAAGATTCTGGGCATCAAAGTAAACAATATAAATAGTCAAAAACAAGGAATACTTAGAGAAAAAAGCTACGCACTTCGACAAAAAAGATTGTTCCATTATCGTTGATAGGAGCAGATAAATTTCATAATTTTTTTCCTACCATTTGTATTATTCTGGTACAAAAAACGGGAAAACACATTTTTGGTGTCACAAAACGCTGAAAATTCCTAAAATTCAATGTTTCATAACTCGATATGTTTTCATCGTAGAAGATAAAAAATTTTACTATTTAACTTGTTGAAGTTTTTCTAATTATGATTTATAAGTCTTAGAAACCGCATAAAATTTTAAATTTTGTAACTTTAAAACAATGTAGCAATGTTGACGTAAATGAAATTCCATACGATGAAGAACAACACTTGAAATATTTCTGCAATTAAAACTATACCTCTAAAACTAGCGACTTAGTAATTAGCTATTTGTCAATGCTATGACGGGACACTCTGTATATAAACTAAAAAAATACATTGCAGATTGTAGGACGTTAGATATTATGTAAAAAGAGGTGAAATTAAAAACGATTTAGAGAACTGAAGTTAAGCCCCTTGATCTGAAATTTTACTAGTTAAATTACTTAACGTAGTCATCTAAATGTCTAAATACGTTTTCTTTATTGCGTGTATTAAATTAAAGAACTGTAAAATAAATTACAACTTCTGGATTGTGCATACAAATCTCAAGACTCATTTATGGCGGGAGGACCAACTGGTTCTTCAGAAATTTACTGTACCTACCACTGCAGCATAAGAAATTTACTATGCCTGCTATTAGAGCATGTAAGAAAGTAAAATTTTTATCTGTTTTTTATTTTCTCCAAATAACATAATTTGAAACTTTGAATGTTTATCCTGATACATCAAGGTTTGGGACTAGGTTAAAACAATATATATATATTTTGGAGTGCACTGATATTTTAATAATAATTAACGTCCTTAAGTTGTCCACTATTGTACATTTACCTTATGAGCAAGCGTTAACACATTTAATGCATATTTGAGTATCCTTATACTAGTTAAATTACTTAACGTAGTCATCTAAATGTCTAAATACGTTTTCTTTATTGCGTGTATTAAATTAAAGAACTGTAAAATAAATTACAACTTCTGGATTGTGCATACAAATCTCAAGACTCATTTATGGCGGGAGGACCAACTGGTTCTTCAGAAATTTACTGTACCTACCACTGCAGCATAAGAAATTTACTATGCCTGCTATTAGAGCATGTAAGAAAGTAAAATTTTTATCTGTTTTTTATTTTCTCCAAATAACATAATTTGAAACTTTGAATGTTTATCCTGATACATCAAGGTTTGGGACTAGGTTGAAACAATATATATATTTTTTGGAGTGCACTGATATTTTAATAATAATTAACGTCCTTAAGTTGTCCACTATTGTACATTTACCTTATGAGCAGGCGTTAACACATTTAATGCATATTTGAGTATCCTTATATATTATTTCTCCTGTCAACATCCCTTTTACTCAGAAAATATGAAACGCAGAACAACGAATAAGATACCATATGAAAGGTTTTAGAACAGGCTTCTGACATAGCCCACTTAACAATTCGTTAAAACATGTTTTTGATAAAAATTTGCTGAAATTAAAAAATTAAATCAGCATTGTTTTCATGAAAGAAATGAAAGGTTTTCCTGAAATTATTGTTGCCAAAAAAATAAAATACCACATTATATGATGCTCATAGCAATTATTATAAAAAACACCGCACGGGTTTATTTTATACTTATGATTAAAAACCGAAATTGAAATTGAAATGTTTAGATTTATATTTCTAAGTCCCATGGTTTTCCCGAAGCGGATGACGTCATCCTCTAATGCAGTCAAAATACGATTGTTAATTTTTTTTTCTCGCGCGTGCCTTTAGCAATCTTGGATATCCTTATATATTATTTCTCCTGTCAACATCCCTTTTACTCAGAAAATATGAAACGCAGAACAACGAATAAGATACCATATGAAAGGTTTTAGAACAGGCTTCTGACATAGCCCACTTAACAATTCGTTAAAACATGTTTTTGATTAAAATTTGCTGAAATTAAAAAATTAAATCGGCATTGTTTTCATGAAAGAAATGAAAGGTTTTCCTGAAATTATTGTTGCCAAAAAAATAAAATACCACTTATATGATGCTCATAGCAATTATTATAAAAAACACCGCACGGGTTTATTTTATACTTATGATTAAAAACCGAAATTGAAATTGAAATGTTTAGATTTATATTTCTAAGTCCCATGGTTTTCCCGAAGCGGATGACGTCATCCTCTAATGCAGTCAAAATACGATTGTTAATTTTTTTTTCTCGCGCGTGCCTTTAGCAATCTTGGATATCCTTATATATTATTTCTCCTGTCAACATCCCTTTTACTCAGAAAATATGAAACGCAGAACAACGAATAAGATACCATATGAAAGGTTTTAGAACAGGCTTCTGACATAGCCCACTTAACAATTCGTTAAAACATGTTTTTGATTAAAATTTGCTGAAATTAAAAAATTAAATCGGCATTGTTTTCATGAAAGAAATGAAAGGTTTTCCTGAAATTATTGTTGCCAAAAAAATAAAATACCACATTATATGATGCTCATAGCAATTATTATAAAAAACACCGCACGGGTTTATTTTATACTTATGATTAAAAACCGAAATTGAAATTGAAATGTTTAGATTTATATTTCTAAGTCCCATGGTTTTCCCGAAGCGGATGACGTCATCCTCTAATGCAGTCAAAATACGATTGTTAATTTTTTTTTCTCGCGCGTGCCTTTAGCAATCTTGGATATCCTTATATATTATTTCTCCTGTCAACATCCCTTTTACTCAGAAAATATGAAACGCAGAACAACGAATAAGATACCATATGAAAGGTTTTAGAACAGGCTTCTGACATAGCCCACTTAACAATTCGTTAAAACATGTTTTTGATTAAAATTTGCTGAAATTAAAAAATTAAATCGGCATTGTTTTCATGAAAGAAATGAAAGGTTTTCCTGAAATTATTGTTGCCAAAAAAATAAAATACCACATTATATGATGCTCATAGCAATTATTATAAAAAACACCGCACGGGTTTATTTTATACTTATGATTAAAAACCGAAATTGAAATTGAAATGTTTAGATTTATATTTCTAAGTCCCATGGTTTTCCCGAAGCGGATGACGTCATCCTCTAATGCAGTCAAAATACGATTGTTAATTTTTTTTCTCGCGCGTGCCTTTAGCAATCTTGGATAAGTTTTTAGTCTAACTCTGATGGAATAAATTAGATGATATTCTGGCTTGACTAACAACTAAATGTTGTTTGCAGATATTTTTATCCTTGCTTTTTCTTTAGAAGTTTAAACCTGCATCTAATAAACATTACATATTGATAAAAAATGATACTTCTCTATTACCCCTTCGACCTCTTTTCATAACAAAAAACTATCGCCAAATAAACGGGAGAACGTTGCCATTGGAATGTAAAAAAATAAATAAAATATAAGAATTTAAGGACACAATTGTTATTTTAATTAATAAAATAACTACTAAATCAGTAAAACATAATGAAAAATACACGCAAATGTCGAATGTAAAACCATTAGATGACGTAACAAACACGCATAATGATTCTGACATCAAGTAAATGGGACTGCATTTTTGGCGTTTAATCTTACAGTTTGGCGGTAGTTTTTTGTCATGAAAAGTGGTCGACTGGTTAATAGAGAAGTACCTAAAAAATATTAGATTTCAGTGCGAAATCTTCGCACGGGCCGGCCCCTCTGGTATCCATTTAAAACTTAAAGTCTTTGGCTGCAGCCATCACGGAATCATTACGGTACTGTCCGTTCAGGTGCACTCCGACTAGGAATACGATTGTAAACACCGATTTTGTTTTCTAGCCAACAATTTCAATGTACAACGAAAAAGTGGACCAACGGAAAAGTAGATCAAACGGAACTGGCTGAAATTTTGATGTGTAGTTCATGTGATGCTAATTAAATGTCTCATTTGGCACAATCTTGAAGTCTGGCTAGTTATAATGCTATGAACCTTGCAAAAATGTTAATTTATACTGTGATGCACAATATTAAAATAAATAAACTACAGTTTGTAACATTTTTCATACGGTTATTGTTGATGAATAACTCATGATCAATTGCTATGATTGATGATCAGTAATAGTAAGTCACAAACACTGCTTATTTATCTGACGATCAATATAGTTTGTACAACAGCTACATAATTACTGGTACTCCATTATCAATTACCTGTAACTGTTGACTCATGACAAATTATTGTTAGAGATGACCTAATAATGTCAATTGTTTATGACCATACTCAACTATTTTTTATTCAAAAAAGAGAGCAATAAAAAACAATTACAAGCTGTATCTATTACTGTATCTGTAATATTACTGTATTTGTAATATTACTGTATTTGTAATATTACTGTATCTGCAATATTACTGTATCTGTTTCAGAATAATAAATTTACTTGTTAAGGGAATAAATATGTACTCCGGAAATGGAAAAAGAATTTAAACGCAAAAAATGACATACTCAGTAGAGAAATGTCCATCACATGAAGACATGCTTATATAGACTTGATAATTTTCTTCGACGTATTTTCATTTGAATTTCGGTGGAATGTTTAAATGTAAAGCGTTTTCAAATCTAAATATCTCATTTATGATATGTGTTATTTATCTTATTAAATAGAATTCCAGCTGTCCTATACTGTAAAAAAGGATAAATGTTTCTTGATTTAGCGAACATTTTTATGAAAATATAATACCTGATCGTGCTGCTCTTTCATCTTACTATGATTCTGCATCGATTTGAAAAGCATTTTTTTTATCTTCAGAAACCTAAAAATCGAATAGATTTCGGAGATTCAAATCAACATTTTTCAAACGCCATAAAAAAAACTCGTTAACTTGACGCAGGCTTTCTGTACGCCAGATAACTTTTGATGGACTCAAGACAAATTTCGTACATAAAACAAAGACGTACAAACAGTTTACATATATAAGTTGACTCTACAACTAAAATCAAACCATATTCCGCATTTTAAACAACTGTATCCTTCAGGTATAATATAACCAGTCCAGAATTCACGCATGACAACGGACTTTTTAAAACAATTTTCTTCAAGTGTTTTACCTGATTTATCAAACGCCTTTTTCTGCCAGTAATAATTCCATTTGTTTCATTTTAAAATTATAAACATTTATTTAATCAAATATGGATGTCATAAATGGGATGTTTTTGAAAAACTTAAGTCGGGTTTGATGAGGTGGAACTTTGAAGCTTTGCAATTGGAGGAAAAAATCTTCCGCTTGACATAGGCTTCTGAATGCCAGATAATTTTTGTGGCCCAAAACAGCTGCCATGTATCAAACAAAGAAACAAAAATAGTTCACATATATAAGTCACTCGTCAGTTGGAATCAAAGCATATTTTACTTTTTAAAACAGGTATATATTTCAGGTAATGACGTCCAACGTTTGTGTATGACAACTTACTTTTTAAAATAATTTCCTTCAAGTGTTTTACATATATTACTAAACTTCCTTTTACAGAAATCTGACAATAATAATTCTTTTTGTTGCATTTCAAAATCATAAACATTTATTTATTCGACCACAGATATCTGAAATGGGATGTGTTTGGGACCATTTAAGTCGGGTTGTATGAGGTAAAGAAAGTACAGATTTGCACTCTTTGAAGTGTTGCAGTTTGTTGTAAAAACCTTAATTGGGCAGTTTAACGCGTTGTTGAAGTTCATCTTTGTCAATTCTAACTCCAATGGAATACATCTTAACATTTTAAAAATATTTATAGGCCTCAGAAGTAATATCACGCTATATATATATAGAGGATACTATATACGCTATATACGCTAGTAATATCAACATATATACACTGGTCTCCAAAAGTTAAGGTACAACATGTTTTACGAAGCTCACCAGACAAAAAATGGCAGTCAGATTAAACTTCACAGGTTATATGAATGACAATAATAAGCTTTAAAAAAACGTACGCAAAAATTACAGCTACCACTTTTATTTTATAGAAAAGAATAAGTATTTGTGAATGAGAGAAAAATATGCAATTACGAAGCTTTCGTAATTTTACGTGTAAGTTTTGTTGTATTAGAACTATTGTTGTCAGTTTTGTTCACAGCAGCCAGTAGAGTCTAGAAATGTCTAGAAGAAGTCGTTTGCCCGATTCATTAAGGTGGCGGGCGGTAGGATGGATGAAAATGGGGTTGTCTCAGGCCGATACTGCTAGACGGCTCATTGTGTCTCGCAGTGTAGTCGAACGACTCTGGGATCAGTATGAATTCTGTGTCCAGAAGACATGTTCCAGGCCGCCCACGTGTTACAACACCTGCAGAAGACCGGTTTCTAGCTCTTTCGGCCCGAAGGAGAAGACACACTACTGTGCCGCAACTTATTGCAGACCACTTTGCAGCATCAGGGAGAAGAATCTCCGCTACTACGGTGCGAAGACGTCTTCACAATGCAGGTCTCTGTGCAAGGCGACCAGTTGTGTGTGTCCCTCTCAACAGACGACAGAGAAAGGCCCGCTTATGTTGGGCAGGAGAACATGTTTCCTGCACCAGACAACAGTGGGCTTCTTTACTCTTCACAGACGAGTCCAGATTCACACTTTAGAACGATTCAGGACGTCTTCTGATCTAGAGAGAACAATGCACTCGATACCATCAATCAAACACTGTCGAAACACACAGGTACAGAAACGGTGGAATCATGGTTTGGGCAGGGATCTCACTCGGAGGCCGCACTGACCTGCATGTGTTTCATGGAGGAAATGTGACTGGTGCGAGATATCGGGATGAGATCCTTCATTCATATGTGCGCCCATATGCCGGTGCTATTGGCAATGGTTTCATTCTAATGGATGATAATGCGAGACCACACCGAGCTGTGGTTGTTGAGGATTATCTTGAGGATCAAGGTTTGGAGAGAAAGGAATGGCCAGCTCACTGTCCAGACTTGTATCCGATAGAACATCTTTGGAACTATCTTGGAAGACAGATTGCGGCTTTAAGTCCTCCTACAAGGTCATTAAATGAGCTGGAACAAGTCTGGTCAGCGTTACATATTTCGGTGTCCGACAATTTAATTGAGAGCATGGAAAGTCAATGCCGCCAATGCATTCATGTCCGGGATGGACATATTCCGTATTAGAACCAGATTTTTAATGTTTCTGTCACATTTTACTGTATAACACTGGAACAAATGGAATTTTCCACCATGAGTGCTTTTTTGTTGTAATTTTATTTATACGTTTAACTTAAGTAAATTTCTATGTCGCATTTAATAAATAACAGTTTAGCACATATTTCCTCCAAATTTGTTGTTTCTATATTCATTCATTTGCAAATTAGACGCAAAAAACCGGTTGTACCTTAACTTTTGGAGGCCAGTGTATATTGGTTTAACCAAAATAATTTTCCGCACTTAAATAGTTAAAGAACTTTCGTTTTATTCCTAGTAAAAGAAAATTTACATAATACTGATATTTGAGTATGTCAATTAGAAATATCAGTTTGAATAACCAATATCTATCGTTAAACTGTGTTTTTTTAGTAATGAAAAAACATTTGAATTTATTTAAATAATGGTACAAATATATTCTAAACAGAAGAAAAATTGGGAAAAAAACAAAAATGGAAAATTCAATCACCAGGCCACTGAATATATGATCGCGTAGCAATTTTTGGGCGAAATTTTAAGAAAGCCACGTTTCTAACATTTTGAGATTAACCACTTTAAAGTATCCTTTTAGTCATTCCTTACATTGAGAACACTTAACATATGTTAGTCCTAACTTGCGTAATTATAGGAATTTTCTGTAGGGTTTGTTTTGAAATACTCAAAAATATTGCTCTTAATTGAATAATTCTTTTCGAAAAACCGAATTCTTTGAAGATTTAACAGTCCTCGGATCAATAAAAACTTTACAATTTTTAAATTAACTATTTGTTAAATATTCTATACTTAAAACATATCTCAAAATTTAAAAAAAAAAAAAAAAAAAAAAAAAAAAAAAAAAAAAAAAACCTGCTTTTCACACATACTATTTTTAACTAATCTTTACTTGTATGCTTTTAAAACATCCATCTGGTGTACTTACGTCTCTTTTATGTAATTATATCGAGATGACATACTTACTAGACGTCTTCATGGGCCGAAATTTCCAGGCCCGAGCCCGTCCCGGTTTAAAAGTTAAAAATCGGCCTTGACGAACAAAATATTTTTGGCCCGGCTCGGCTCCGTACAGAAGCAAAAAATTCAGTCCGAGTCCGTCACGGCCCAACTAAACTTCTACAAAATATGTCAATATTTCTGAAGCAACATGATCCTACCGTTAAAATTATTCAAAGAGCAAGCATAGTATGAGTAATTTAAGTATGCATAAGTTAAGTATGAATAGATTTTATTTTTAAATTATGTTCAAAATGCATGGACTACAAAATATCAGCAATATGACAGACCACTTAGACAATTACGTACATAAAGACTGATTAAAAAAATTGACTTAGTCAATTATATTCAAATGCAGATTCAGTAAGAGAAGAAAAATCCGTTATAGACACGTTCCATTCTTAGCAAGTATATCATATATTGTATCTGTATTATATTCATTCTGCACAAATCAAGACATTTTTTTCCTTTTAAGATATGTTTCCGTCATAGACAGGTCCTATTTCACAGACTCTACAGTACTTTAATTGTTTTGCTTTGAAAAGTATGTATGTATATATTCTTTAAAAAATGTAATTGTGGATTAATGACGGTTTAAAAATCTATGCATTTTTTGCAAAAATTGTCGGGCCTCATTTTATTGATTTTTGCAAATGATTTTTATATGGGCTGGGTCAGGGCCGGTGCCTGAAAATTTCGGCCCGTGATAGGAAGAATGAATTTCATGACCGGCTTTGCCCGAAAGAAAGAAGTCTGTCCCGGCTCGGCCCGAGTCTGCAGAAAAAAGTTAGGCCGGGCCCAGAAAGAAGCTGGTGACTAAGCCCTGCCCTACTCGGAAAGTGTGAAGACCAGGCCCAGCCCGAGTCTCGTGAATGAAAATTGGCCCAAGCCAAGCCCGTGGCATAGCTAGGCCGGCTCGGATTCGGCCTTCTGGCCAGGCCCGGGCCCGTGCACACCTCTAATACTTACATTCCTCTGTTATACTGCATACACATTATAACATGAATACGTACTTATATACAACAACTTTTAATACGTGCAATAGTTATAACAAACAAACAAAAAATATTAATTTTTCCATAATTCTAATCTACAATTGAATAAACACCACAAAAAGAATTTTTCCCTATGATCAGAATCATTTTATCAGAAATGATATACAGTTTTTATGAACAAGAAAGCAATAAGTAGTTCTGCCTCTTCAAAATCTAAATGTGATTGATTTAAGCCGCAAAGAAAATTAAATAATTAATTAATAATAGGTAAAGAATAAATTCATGAAATATTTTACATGGTTAAGGGTAAAGTATGTAATGCACTTACAATTTAAAATCATGTTTATTTACTTATTTTAAATAACAAAAAAATATTGCCTTTTGAATTTGTTAAAAGAAATTTTCATCCAATGAGTTACTTACACTCATGTGCACACTTTAAGCATTAAAATATGCAAAAAAAGATTGTTAAAGTAATTAATTACTGTATATGCTCATTGTTATTGTACGAAATATATTACTCAAAAATCGCAAATTTTATTTCTCCTTCGAAGTTCAATAAGAAGTAATTTTAAAAGTTTACAAACAAATGTTTCATTTTATGAAAATAGCTACTTTAAAATAAAAGTTCTTCATGCTTTTTTTCTTATTCTAGTATGCGTTAAGTATAGTAACACAATTTCAGCCGCATTAAACAGTTTCTTAAAAGGTTTTCAAGTGAGCTTTCAATTTGATTGCAAGTTTTATTTCTCGAAGGGAAAACAAACACATTCACTTATGCTGTCACGTTAAGGGTTGGCTGAGCTGAAGGAAAAGAATCATTCATCACTTTTAATTATCGCATTTCCCAATTCGATGTAACAGCCATCTCAAGAATGTTCTCAATTGGAAATAAGCTTTGAATTTCAATATATTCATATCATGATAATGATGTATTTCGGCCAACAATATTTGCATAAAAAGCTTGAAATTTGATTTAAAAATTTTCTTCGAAATGGGACCGTTAAAAATGTAACACTATAACTTAATGAATCAATAAATTTATGTGAAATGTTTAAATATTTGTATGACTGCAATGTGTTGAAATCTTATTTGTTAATAAAATTTAATTAAATTTTGAAAACGATAACGATCACAATCACATTTAATTGGATTTCAATGGGTATATGACAGTTAATATATTCAATAACCGTCTCTCTCTCTCTCTGTATATATATATATATATATATATATATATATATATATATACAGGATAAATGTCCAGCCGTGAACAAATGTTCTTTACAATTTTAACCGGTAATATAACGGAGGACTCTTTCATTACCAAAAAATACTTTATTCCGGAAATTTATGTAGCCAATATTACCGAATAGTAATCTCTATTTGATCACAGAATTTATAACGCGAATATTGCTATTTGGAAATATGTATTATATAAATCCGGAAACACAATCACTCCTGCATTATCGTAACCCTCTATTGGTAGATATATTAGAACACGACAGTCGAACTCATGGCCTGCTGGCCGCATGCGGCCCAATGATGTAGTAAATTCAGACCAACCAGAGAGTGGAAAATTTCATTAAAATAATGCAATTTTATATTCATTCTGAAACACATTTCTTTGAAATATTGCTATAATAGATCATTCGCATAAAGAATGAAGATCTACAAGGTGGTTTTTAGACCTCAGAATAGTGTCAGAAAAAGTTAAGTCCATCTTATGTAATAATTGTATTATTTTAGAATTGAACATTAGTACATTGCAGTTTAAGCAATATTTTTACCTAATTAATGAGATTTCTATATTGTTAAGACCTGCAAACTTAGTATGTTTGTAATTCCTTGAAAAACATGTTTGTTTTAGCATATTTGCTGGTATTTTTTGGTAGGAACGCAATGATTGAGCAATATCTCCTTTAAATATGCTATTAAGGACATCACAAAGTTTTAGAAAAGTACAAACGTTACAACGCTGTGCTGAAATGGAAAACACAACATAAACAAGAAGAGATTTGTTCATTAGGTCATCGGTCAGCGTATCGCTCGTTGTTTTATTCCGCTTCAAGTAGAGTTGAAGTGTGTTTATATTGTAGGTAATTACTTGCATAATTATTACGTTAGTGATATTCCTAATTGGTACAAATCGAGAACTGTTGAAAAAATAGATAAGAATTTTTTGTGGTTATTCTTTGAATAGAGTCAAGTCAGTAAATCCTAAACATGTGACAAATCCTTACGTTGTTTAGTACCTGATTAATAAATGAATAAATAATCAACATACACTTTTAGCAAGTTTACGAAGGTTTTTCAATTACAATATTGATACAGTTTCAAAAATATACAATTCAAAAATGTATAATGTATGATGTATAACAGTTGTTTTCCATTGATTCCCTCTTGGTATTATCAATGCAAAGTAGAAACATGTGTAATAAGGTATTTTTCACACGTAAATACCGTTTTATGATACTTAGAGCACCAGAGACATACGATGAGGTTAAACCTCATAAGATTTTATCATATATTTTATCACATTCCACTGATTAGGAAGTGATGAAGAAACATGAAGAAGGGAGTCTGATAAAGATAGATTTTATGTTGTTTGGACTGTTCTTTCTATGCAAATGGATAAAATTAAATAAAGGTCAAAAACCTTATTTTTCTATGCGCATATTTTTTGGTATTTCATTGCATAATTATATTTTAAAATTAAATATTTTGAACTATTTTAATATTTTTCATGTTTCTTATGACGTTACATCACATGTAAGTTAAGGACATTAAATTCGTTTGGGCCAAAAACCTGATTTGTGGACCATCCCATCACCCTTTGTTTAAAGGAAAGGTTCGTTGCATTTATTTTATTACACTAATAAAACAAAACTTTATGTCAAACCTTACGTATCCAAATGTGCGCTCCTGATTGAGATATAATTACAGATGGCAAGTTAGGAAAGGTATGGAAGAGATGATGGGGATATAAGTAGTGATGGGCTTAATGAGTGGTTTTGATATCCGAATGAATCATTCGGTCATTCGCAAAAACTGACAACTTTTGATTCTTTTTAATGAGCTAAAACCACAAATAAGATAACAGCTATGCTTTTGCGCATGTCCGAATGATTCATTCGTATATCAAAATCATTTATTATGCCCATCACTAGACATAAGACTATTATTTTGTGGAATCAGAGTATGTTTAATGGGGAAGGCTTCTAATCTTTAATTTCAGTCATGGCCACTTTTTAGTTATGCAATGCTTTTATTGTAACGTAGGGGACATGGGGGATGAATGGGACAAGGGATGGATGGGACGTTCTCAATATTTCAGGCAATAAACTTTTCTTTTTAGTTGCTTCCTATCCTCATAGATGACACTATCATAGTGTGCTTAAGAGCCAAAAGCAAGACTACACAGCTGTTTTCAGTTTCCTTCAAATTTGCAGTTCTGAAAACTCTGCTTAAAAGTAATTTTTTTTTACATTTGAAGTTACTTAAATATCTTATGCAATATAAACAATTAAGATATGTTGTAGTTTTTTATATCAAGGCTGAATACTTGTAATTAAAATGAATGAACATTAACCATTGTGACAAAATAATTTTTGAGACGAAATAGCTGACAATTGAATATATGCATCATGGTGATGATTGAGACACTTCAAATGTGGAAGAATGGGACTGCTTCATTCATCCCTAGAGGATACTGATTTTTTTTTAATTAACTGAATAATATTATATGAGTTGATAAATTATTCTTTAACATTTCATCCGCATTGTAGCCATCGTCTTCAGCCATTGAATGCTTCCGTTTATGGGCCTTTTAAGGCAAAGCTGAGATTAGTTCAAGATGATTGGCTAACAAATAATCCTGGAGATCATATTACGATTTACAATCACTCAGCTTTTGCCAAGGAGGCATTTTTGTCAGCTTTTAGTCCTTAAAATTGAATAAAGGGAGAAAAATATTTGTGTCCCATTCATCCCTGCTGTGGGGATGATTGGGACATAGAGAAACTTTTTTAAATTTCATAATATATGTCTGTATAATAATAATCTTGAATAAATATTGTGCATAAGATTTAGTCAAACACTTAATCTTTGAAATGTGATATATAATATTTATAATAACTTAAATAAAATATATAAAATAAATATTTTTGTGAAAATATCCCATTCATCCCCCATCTCCCCTATATTTTTCATCAGCAGTTTCTCTGAAAATCAGAATCATGGCAGTAAAATCAATAGTTGTCAATGCCTGGACAATGTTGGACAACCACAACTCAAAAAATGTCTGAACGTTTGAATTTTTCCCGTTTAGTAAAACAAAATACATGACAATGTATATTTGTTATCAGCTATTTACAATGCACGCCAAAGTACGGGTTTTCTAAGCACAAATTACCGGTATAAGTACTGGTACAAAATATGCGTCGACCGAAGAAAGAATCTCTTTCCTCTGCGGCTCGAGGCAAATTTTTCTCTTTAATTGTGGTCCGAAGAAATCAAAAGGTTAGACACAAACTTATTACAGCAAAATAAAATATTTCTTGTAGTTTTTATAGTTTAATATTAAGCAAAGATATTATTTACGGGTGAACTGGATCACAGTTATTAATATTTTCTTGAAAATGTTAAGATTTTCTATAATGAATCTAATCATAATTGATTTAACGCTCAAAAAACTATATCTAATTATACAAACAAGATCCTCTTATTTCACTATATAATGAGTAGAAAGCACAATTATGATTTAAAGAGCAATTAAATATCGGCTCTCTTCGTCAAGTGATTAGTAGCGTGGAGTAATTAACCTGCTGGCGGGGAAATCATCTTCTGCCCCGGCTTGGCAGAATCTGCTTTCCTGTTGTCGGGTAAATTACTGCCTGTTACTAATCATCTGACATGAAGAGTCAATAATTAAATGTTATTTAAGTTATAGTCGCGCTCTTTACACATTATATGGAGAAAAAAGGAAAATATAAAATTTGATAAACAGATTTGTCTATAAAAAAATTATTTACTAATCTATTTTTAGTTATTTCTGTTTTTTAATTATATCCAACATTGTTGAAAAGTCTGTCTGGCCTTGCTATAATTCACGTAATTATGCATAAATATAATTGGCATGTGACTGATATATATCATTTAGGATTACTACGGCATGTTCGATATTTAAAATGAAGTGCGTAGCATTTATAGTTCGTGCGTATTCAAAAGAATTCCTTACATTATGGTCTATAGGGAAAAATCGTTTGCAATGTATTTTATTAATATTACACTATTTAAAACATATTGAAATTGATATACATCACTAAGGTGCACTACAAAATGCTTCTGTTGTATATGGAGTGCATAGCATCTATCTTTTATTTATTGGGATACACAAAAGAATTCGGTTACAGTACAGTCTATAAGCAAAAATTGCGGGAAGTACTGTTTTAGTTGGGTATTAGTTTTTTAATTTAACTATTTTTTTCATATTGCTTGTTCTGTATAAATTCTACAGATCATAACAGGGTTTCTCAAAATAATTTAGTTCCGTTTATTTACGGAAATTACTGAAGGAGAATTTTTAATTGTGTTATGTGTTTTCTAATTAAACTAATTTTAGCATACTTTGTACAGGGTGATTCGTAAGTCAGTATACAACTTCTAGATGCTGTAAAACAGGAACAGTTTAAAGCATGTTCGCCAAAAGAGAGCCGTAAGGTAGGTGTACTCAATAAAGTTTTTTCCCGCTGCCGTGCGAAGTGACATAGGCGATAGCTAGCGTGTTAAGCGAATATCAGTAGAAATGGCTGCGTCTGCAGTGGAGAAGGCATTTTGTGTTCTTCAATTGAGCGAAACAGTATCTATCACCATTGTGCAACTGCAGCATTTTCGAACACGATTTGGAAAAGCACCTCTACCCAGGAAATCCATCGATGATTGGTTTAAAAAATCTACGTATGTACCCTTAGTCATATGACATACATCAAACCGGTAAGACATTCCTTTCCAATTTGCAAAAACAGCCCGTAATTTCAAAAATTTTAAACCAATCATAAATGGATTTTGTGGTTAGACGTTCTTTCCCAAATCGTGTTCGAGGACGTCGTTGCACAATGGTGACAGATTTCATTTTACTCGATTTAAGAACACAAAATGTCTTCTCCACTACAGACGTAGTCATTTCTACTGATATTCGTGTGACACGCTAGCTATCGTCTATGTCACTACGCACAGCAGCAGAAAAAATCTTTATGAGCATACCTACCTTTTGGGAAGCGTGCCTTAAACTGTTCCTGTTTTGTAACATCCGGATGTTGTATACTTACTTATGAATCGCCCTGTATTATATATAAAAATTATCGATTACATACCGAGTTTAACAAAGGAATTTGAATACTTTTCCGACTATAGTTGAGGCCTCCAAGATGGCGCTGTGTGCTCTCTTTACCGGGCCTGTTACAAGTATTAGTGACGTCACAAGCGAGATCCAGTTCGGTCAATGTATCCCACCAGAAAGATTTAATAAAGAGGGATATTTTGAATTTCCGCTCTTATAATTTGTCCTTATAAAAATATTAGTAGTAAATTTCATAATCGTGAAATAAAAGGGAATTAATAAACTTGTTTTATAAAAGGAAATTAAAAGTTTTAAATTAAAAAAATGCTAAGATTAATAGATCTGATTGAACACATTGACTTACCTTTTCCTAAAAAAATTATTTTACAATAAATATACGTATAAAAAATATAATAAATCTGACAAAAACTTTACAAAATCAATCCCACCCCCCCCCCCTCCCTTTTTATCACTACATACCATAATTTAACCACCAAAACACAATAAATGTCAATTAAAATAGAGAAATCTTTTTTACACTTAGTTAGTTGGCACTTTTTTTTTAAGCTTGGCGCAATTCGGGCTTCAGAAAGTTAGATATGTTTCCAAATTATATACACAGCTATGAAAGAAAACATAATGAAGTTTTATGTTTATTTATATATATATAAATTATTTATATATACATTATACATTTCTGTCTGGATATAAAAATAGATAAATGGCTTCTTTATATTAAATAAATTGTATAAATATAAAAATTTCTTATTTATATAATACAGCGAATAGGTTGTCAGAACATTTATTGCCAAATTTCCTTCTCTCGCCCACTCGCCGCAAATACAGGCGCTATCTATTTCGCCTGTATTTGCTTTTCTGTATTATTTTAACTTGATAACTTATTTACAATGTTTTCAAAAAATGTCTATTTATACTTTTGTTCAGGACCTAATAACCACTCAAAGGAACATATCAACAGATTTATTTTCATAATATATTCGTACACTTAAGTTAGCTAAAATTTTAAATGAAACTACTAATTTGGGGAAATCAGTTACTTTTAATTTTATAAACAAAGGACACTCACTTCTAACTAAGTGTATCCAGGTTTTATGCAATTTATTAGCGTATTTATTGAAAAATCTTAGAAATATGTTGTGTCATCGTCCCACCATTTTTTAAACTGTTTATCGTCTGCTTTTTTTTTTCAAAGATCATTTGGCTCTTTTTGTTTTGGAAATACACATTCATTCAAATACACTGCTCAAAACAATTAAAGGATATTGTAGTTTTAGGTGGATTTTGTATCTGGGAAACTTTTTAGCTGATTGATACATGGTCGACAGACATAGTAGGTTATATGAGAATAAATTACACAACACATGTTTGGCAGAAAAAAATGCATTTTATTGCGCATTTGTGTACAAAAGGAAAAAAACACAATTTGTGCATATGAGAAAAAAAGAATAAGAAAAGGTGTTTTCTTCAAAGAAAATCATTTTCAGTAGGGGGTATGGTTTCCACGGGCGGCCAGCAACGTTGAACACCTTTGAGGCATGGACTCAATGAGGCTATTAATGACGAGTTGGGGTATTCTGCCCCACTCTTCCAGAAGAGCTCTTTACAGTTCTTGGAGAGTTTGTGGGGGTTGTTGGCGGCGAGAAACTCGTCTTCCTAGAGCGTCCCAAACGTGCTCGATTGGATTCATGTCTGGAGAACACGCTGGCCATTCCATTCGAACGATTCCTTCCTCGAAAAGGAAATCCTCCACCAGGTTTGCACGATGTGGCCTGCAGTTATCGTCCATTAAAATGAAGTTATCTCCGATTGCTGCAGCGTAAGGGACTACAATAGGTCTGAGGATCTCATCCCTATATCGGCGACCAGTCAGAGCTCCATCTCGAATGATGTAGAGGTCAGTGCGCCCGTCAATGGAGATGCTACCATACACCAACACTCCTCCACCGCCAAATCTGACACTTTCGTGCACGAACGCAGGATTATTCCTACTGCCACGGTCCCTCCAGATGAAAATACGCCTATTATCCGGATGCACAGAAAAACGGGACTCGTCAGAAAACAGAATATTGCTCCATTCATTTCTCCTCCAGTTGACATGATCGGTTGCCCACTCCCTGCGGTCGCGACGATGCCTTGATGTTAATCTAACACATACCAACGGTCGGCGAGCATACACACCTACAGCATGGAGCCGGTTTCGGACAGTCTGAGTTGAAATCGTGGTGCCTGTAGCCGAGCGAAGGTGTTGTTGGAGAAGAGTAGCGTTCATGTTTCGGTGTCTCCGAGCTGTTAACGCTAAATACCGATCTTCATTGGGCGTTGTTGCCCGTCTACGACCTTGCCCTGGTCTTCGGCCTGCACATCCACTCTCCAAAAACGGTTCCAGATCCTGGAAATGACACTTTGTGACACTCCAATGGCTTGCGCTACTTCGGCTTGAGTTTGGCCCCCTTCTAACCTACCAACAATTCTCCAAGCTTCTGAATCTGCCAAATGACTTCGCTGAGACATCGTACTCATCGAAACAAAGAAATCACTGAATGCCGATCATCCTTGTCTTCATTCTCTTTTATCCAGTTGAAAATCAAATTTCATTCGCTGCCGCTGAAGCGACTTTTTTGACGTCGAACTCAAAATTTGCATACTCCACAGTTTGAAAACCAGAAAAATTTGCATTTGTGATTCTCTTCTTCTGTTTTCGGCAAAAAAAATTTCGTTTATATCTTTATTTTATATAAAACTTCAAATATCCTTTAATTGTTTTGAGCAGTGTATACCGGAAGATTTCCATTACAGAGGGATAGGCATGCGTCGTTAGGGTTAATTTTTTGTTAACCACTGGGAAAATGGTTGTTGCTTTCGGTCGAGAATGGACCAAATGATGTTCTCATTTTACTATTTTAACCGTTTTTAACGAAATTCTGTAACGTTAGAAGAATTTTTTAAGCAATTTTAACGAAATTATGTAATTTTAGAAGAATTTATCGTTGAAAAAGCATTAGAAATGCATAAAATCGTTACAAAAATGTTAAAGTTACAAAAAGCATAGATGCGAATTATCAGGTATGGAAAATAAAGTAAAAATAATTTTGTTATTTTCGTGTTATAGCGGCCCCCAAGGATAATATATATATATATATATACACAATTCCAAAACCACATACTATGCATCTAATCACAAAACACCTGAACAACAACTGAAAAATTAACAAATAACCATGAAATATTCATACTAACATAACTATAAACAAAGAGAACACAATCATTGGAGACAGGCTTCAAGGCTAAAGACTTGCATGCTGGGTTATACCGGTAATTACTCATGAAACTTCTCCCATGCCTATCACAACATATATATATATATATATAATATATATATATATATTTGGCCCAACAAGTTTAGTACTATCATATTAATTCTATCATCACAAATTATAAAACGTCTATCGAAATGTTGTATGCAGACCAATGCTGTTGGAATATGAGTAAAATTATCACGATACAATTTTCATACGTAGTTAATATTTCTTCTTTTCATTATCAGTTGGGAATTTGAAGACTTAGATTTGAAACCAAGAACACAATATTTTCTCCTCATTATTTTATAGATATAATCTACACTTTCTTTAATAGTTATAAACTATAGTTATTTATAGCGTTATAATTTAAATACACTGAAAAATATTATTAATTACTAAATAAAACAATAAATAATATCAAAATACTGTCGTAAACAATCCGTACAAACGAACAAAGTACGGGGAAAATTTGTAGTTGTATGGATCTTTATTGTGACGTCACGCATGGGAATTTGCTCTTTGCGTCAGGCCCGATAAAAAGAGCAAACAGCGCCATCACGGAGGCCCGCTATAGTGCACTAACTGCTGAAATTGGGTTTTCAAATGTGTGACACATTTTCCCATATGGATACTGAAATATCATCTTTCACCTTATTAAACGGGAAAGTTTTGTTACAGCATTCTGAATGTGTTGGAAAGTATTTCAGAATCTATGCTTGACGCATGATTTTTCTTTCTTGTTTTAATACAAAAGATAGTCAATTGGTAGTTGCTATAATTGATTTCAAAACACACTTTATCTACTCGCGTACTAATGGTTTTTAAGATAAAGAAGCTATTCCATATAATATCATAAATGTAATAGGATAAGTTTTATAAAATCAAAAAACAAGCCTACAAAAACAAAATGTTTTTTTTCAAAATGTATATTCATTTAAAAAATGATATGTTACATATCCAAAAATATTAGCTATATTTCTTTTTCATGATACTAGACAGCATTGGGAAGAAAAAAGACCATTTTGTGGCCTAATAAAATACATTAAAATTGTTTCCTTCTATTTTTGACAGTACGACGTCATAGTGAAAAATAGCGTTACAGTATTTCGTTTACAGTCGAAATGCTTTTAAAGAGATTATTACATCCACAGCGGTTAGAACGATTTGTCTTCGGAACAAGACGACTGAAATTATATCTGTAAATATATTTTTCAATGGATTAATGGTTATTATTTCTTACCCGATATTTTTTTAAATAACGCTTTAAGAACTAAACTCGGTGACAAAAATTGGAATTTTGTCACGTATATTGATATTTAATTTAAATACTGTTTCTAAATTAATCATATTTACTACAAGAGAAATAAATTGATTTTTACATTATTTTGACATATAATTTAAATAATTCTATTGTTTTGGAAAATATTTGCTATGGCAAATTGTCAGGTATGTTGAAATTTAATTTAAATACTATTTCTAAATTAATCATATTTTTTACGAAAGACATAAATTGATTTTTACGAGATTTCGACACATGTTTTGAATAATTCCATCATTTTTTCTCAAATGTGATCTACATTTTCGCATACTTAGGTAGCATAAATTTGGACATAGCTAATAGCATAATCTGGCATCAATAATGTTTCGAAACATTTATTGATATCTAGGAACTAATATTTAAAAACGTATCTATGGCTATAATTTTTTTACACGCAGATGTTGTTCAGAGAGTGTCATAATGATACGTTTTGACATTATTCTAAACATGTGAATAAATCATCTATCAAAATATAAAAATAAAGTATTCAATCACAATTTTATCAATAAAAAAGAAAATTTAAATACATAACTTTTTTTTAATCGCATTCGGTTAAAAAAATCTATCTAAAACCTTGCAAAGGGTTACAAGAAAGAGTAACTGAAATTCGTACAGTATTGCCAATAAAATCCATTGATAAAATCAATTTGACAATAAAATCTTGATAAACATACATGCCATTAGATTATTTTTTTAACACAATTATTTCCAATTGGTAAAGTAATTATACAAGTTGTAAATTTCCAACTGGACGAAAAAGGTCCGGGCCAGGATTCGAACCTGGGATCGCTTGGCTGAAGCCGCCATTCGTCCAGTTGGAAATTTACAAATTGTATGATTACTTTACCAATTTGAAATAATTGTGTTAAAAAATAATCTAGTGTATTCACGTATCCAGCGTTTACTGAAGTTCCTTTACCTGCGATCTTTTCTGTTGAGCTGATTAAAATATCAGACCAGATGCTTTGATGAATAAGGTTAACAGGATGAATTATGCCCTCCAGATTCGACCGGGATAGCTCAGTGGTAGAGCGTGGCGGCTTCAGCCAAGTGATCCCAGGTTCGAATACTGGCCCGGACATTTTTCGTCCAGTTGGAAATTTACAACTTGTATACATGCCATTACCAAATTATTCTATTTTCACTCTTAAAATTATATCTTTTATGAAGTAAGTCTTGAACATCTATCCCCGCGTTACTATATTGCTAACGTGGCCTTTCATTTATTCGATAAAACTACCATCCTACCAGCATATCTGTATAGTAATTTTGTTATTTAAACACGGAATGTCTGTCATTAACTAAAACAAAAAGGTAAGACGCAGAAATTCTCGTAAGATTGTAGATGTTTTAAGGCGCTAAGTTGGCAATATTGTGTGTTGACAATTATATACATACAATGTGCAATATGTTGAAAAAAATAAACGTTTATTTAATCCTTTATACACCAAATTATAAAAGAAGAAATTCTCCACCTCAATAATTATCTTCCTTAACATTCCCCTGTCTGACGATATACTAGAAAATTTATTGTTTTTGTAGCAGAATAATGAATGTTTTGTAGTTTTTGTCGCAAAATAATGAAAGAAAGATTAGAATAATTAACAGAAAATACAGTTACGAAAATCTTGAAATTCTTATAAAAACAATGTGATTAAATGTATTGTGATGATTTGTAAGTGAAAAGTTTTTTTTAGTTGCAAATTTGTCATACATATATATATATTTTTTTTTTAAATAAAAAACAACTACATCTATGTAAATAAATGAGAATATAAGCACTGTAAAAATATTTAGCTTCGACTGTTTCGTAATGTTTTCTAAATGTGATCGCGCAAAATATTTTGATGAAAAGTAAAAACAATTTTTATTAATAAGCGTATAGTATTGAATAAATTTTATATTAAATTTTCTTTAACGATAGTTAAAAGTTTTCTTAGGAGCATAAGGGTTTAACGATCATCTGCAGGTAGATCGTAGATCGTATTAACTTAGCTAGTGTTTTTAGGTGCGTTCGTAATTATATAAATACGTAGCACCTATAGTCGTCGCTTGGTCCGTCCGTCTGTCCGTCCGTCTGTCTGTCTGTCTGTCCGCATATAACAACGCAAAAACGACCCAACCAAATGGTTTGCAATTTAAAATATATTATTTTTGCAGAATTTTGTCGAGACATTTCAAATTTTATTAAAATCGAATCAAAACTTTAGGATATATTAATAAAAATATTTATTAAGAAATTTGATTTTTTTTTTTAAATCGGTGCTTTTTTTTTTGTTATAGGAGCTTCCGATGGATGTTAAATCGTCAAGCGACCGAGATACTTATTTTATGACAGAAATTAATCTGCAGACGATATAATTCATTTCACAGAATTAAAAATCATCAAGATCTGAATATTTATATAACTAGCTCATACATATATATCTGAATATTTATATAACTAGTTAAGATATTTGTATGAAGAGTGTCATAAAATATATACTTAACTAGCTGTTTAACCCGTTCTACGCACGGGATATCATGAATTTAATTCTAAAACGTGCGTACGAACGCACCTCGTTTGTAACGTTTGACGTACAATTTCCAACTTGTTTTTTTCTCTGTTCACATGTACACTGTAAAAAATATCCTTAAAAATACAGGAAATACAGGAATTCCGTAAACATTTACAAGATAGTTTAACTTTTCTGAAAAAGTACAATTTTAGTAATTGACATTTCAAGAATACAAATCCGTAAAAAATGCAGAAAGATTTCCTTAAATTTAATGGAATGTTTCCGTATTTCTTTCAAAACCGTACCGTTTCCGTAAATGACGTTTAATGGTTTGCGTACGGAAATCGCTTTGTTTGAAATGCGAATTAAGATTGTTATACATAATAGAGTTCTTCACGGACCCACGCCTATCCCGGCCCGGCCCGCAACTCGGCTAATAATGTTCCCATCTTCTCGAAACCTACTAAATTTTGTAGCACGCCTACTATACAATGCCGTAGGAAGCGGGAACCTGTCTCAGAGGTTCTTTCGGAAAAAGGTTTGTTTCTCAGATCAAAGATAGAAGTCTATATAAGTATATTAGAAGGTCTATGGTTTGTTTTGAACATAATGCTCCCCCGGTGGTGGAAGGGAGAAATAAAATATTTTCCAGATCGTACGAGCATGTCCGGTATACGGTCCCGAATCTATCGGAGACCGTGGCCAGAGTTTCGTTTTTTAAGAGATTTAAGTTTACTACGCGGGCTCGGGAAACGCCGGGCGGGTCAGCTAGTTAGAAATAAAACGTACTTTTTAAAGTTTTTGATAATAATACACGGTTTCGATATGCGTAACTACGGGAAACAGGTGAATATGACGTCAAACATTGAAAATCGGAGCGAAATAAAGCGGATATGCTTTGTTCTATATTAATAAAAGAATGTTTCGCTCTGTGTGTCTGTGTGTGTACACGTCTGTCTGCGATGGCTAGCAAAATCTAGCGTACCTAGAGGCCTGAAAATTTAGATTTAGGTAGTCTAAGGCCTGATCTGATGCACCTGCGACTCAGAATTTAAATATTTTGATAATTACCCAAGATATTAATTAATATCTCATTAAACATCGCATCGAAAATACCATATTTTTTATCAAAATGGCTAAAGAAAAGCACTCCTGTTCTCGATTTGCATGCGGAAATGAACGAATTCCAAATTTATTTACAAATTAGCGAACTTTAAGGAAACTAATTAAGATATCGATTTGAAAATTTATGAGCATATGTAAAAGAGTTTCCTGCTTCCGACAATGCAAATTTTGAAAAATTTGGCCGGTAATTTTTCTTAATTTTTGCGCAAAACTGCCAAAAATTTGACGGCGCCCGTCAAAAAAAATCCGAGGAAGCTTCAAACAGGGATCAGCTTACATTAAAAACTCAACTACAAAGAGATCGATTTCTTTGGCCGATCCCTCCATTTAGTTTGCGAAAATGAAAGGAAATAATTGCCAATTTTTACTAATGAACAAAAATTAAGATAACTAATTAAGATATAAATTTGAATTTAAGAATGGGAAGTGTTGTCATCTGCCGGCTATTTTAGCGTAGCGTCTTCGTTATGTTCTAATTATCAGAATTTTTTTTTTAATGATCGCATTAATGTAAGGGAAGGTGGTTTTCTTGAACAAATTATTCGTTATATTTGCGGGTATGGTGACGGAGGGTTTTAATGCCTTGCTCCGATTTACACAAAACAAATTCTATTGAAGAAATATAAACATCTTTTAAAAAGCCTTACATATTAAACAAACCTTTAAGTCAAAAAGATTTTTAAAAAATAAATTGAAAAAAAAAAAAAAAGCTTTTTGAACTTATCATTTGTTGTATAATGATGCGAAAATTAATGGGTTATAGCAATCATTATAACGAAAGAAAAATTCATTTTCATTATTTGGTACAAAAATTTCCATTGGCGAAAACTATCACGGGTTTTTCCTACGATTTTAGTTAAAGACATGAATTTCAAATGCATTAGCACCGCATAAAAATGGACTCTGTTACTGAATGTGTAATATGTAATTTTTCAGTAAAATGTAAAAAAATATAAATAAATTACGTGTCATTCGAATTTGTTTAAATTTATATATTTTAATATGCTTTGGTTAATTTTTTTCCCAAAAGTAACATAAATTAATCAAATTTCTTTCATCGTAATCATTTTACCGTAAACTGATTTATAAAAAAAAATTCTTTTCTGAACTCTTTCAAAATTAGAAAAAGCTAACATATGAACCTCATTACTTTGTGCCTAAATATAAGCTAAATATTATATTCTTAAATTTAACAAACAAATTAAATATTTCAACCGACCTGAAAATTTTATTTTCTCATAAAATTTGAATAAAAGATAGAAGGCATTATTCGAGTCCTTTTTCTCTTTTGAAGGTTTAGAACCTCAATATCGAGTACGTGTTAAAATTACCAAGTATATCTAGCTACGTGATGATAAGTTCTCGTGAGAAAAGAAGCTTTTATTCTGATATATTCGGCAAATTTAAGAAACCAAGAACGTGATGTGCATTCGGAAATAGCACAGATATAGTTCATAGCATTCAAACTGTTATCGTATAATTGGATGATGAGCACTTTCAAAATGTATTGAGAGTACTTAATTACATAAAATTAATATTTTTATGAAAAAAGCGCCTTAAATAATAAATATTTTAAATATATAACAAAACAAAATAATAAATACTATCTATATATATGAAACGCTAAGGTACATGGCGGCAAAAAATAAGTTCGTTCTCTTTTGCCTATGGCAACGAGTGGGTTGTTTTCACAAATTTGCGAATATTAAGAAAGGTGTTTGGGGTATCTATTTTAAACTCATCACACATATGTAGAAAATTTTCTGCATCCAAAAATTCAATTTTTGTAAAAATCGGCCGGACATTTTTCTTAATTTTTGTAAAAAAACGGACTTTCATGTTTCACATGATAAAGTTACCTTTAATTGTAAACGGATTTGAACTTATTTATATAAAAAATGATCTTGGGTGCAAAAATTTTAATTTATTCATAGTTCTTAGAATGAAGGTAACTGATATATTTATTCGCAGTAACTTTATTTAACTTAATTTGTATCTGAAATTTGGATGAGGTATTTAAATGTAAAGTTCGGTGGTAAATTAAAGTGCTTCGGTGATGTAATTTGAATAACTCATTAATTATTTTATGATGATACAATTCTAAATACAATTATCAGTTTATAGTAAGCAACAATAGTGTCATACTCAAATATACAGATTCATTTGACTTACCCATTTATTCTACCTATTTGTAAAATACCATGTATTTGTCATTCAAAGCATAAAACCCCCTCAGAATCTGGAGAAGTCATCTCCTAAAACAGTCCATTACGTTATTAAAAGTTTATATTTGTTGCTAGAGTTCGTAGAAATCGTAAAGAATATTTTCGCCACCTTGAAGCAGTTAGCGATAAAGATATACAACAGTAACTGATGATGCCAAAGATTTTATGCATTATAATGCATTGCATGTTCATGCAATTTGTGATAGGATATAAAAACTTACATTTCACAGATACTAATAAAATTATTGTTATATGTAAGACATAATTTGATACTAAGTCGAGGGCGCTCTACATGCTTGTAATTAATTTTTTTCTCGTACCTCGTACTGATTTCAAAATACAAACGCTTTCTAGTTTGCTGCTAGGTAGCGCTGCAAGTGGTTTATCGCGTAGCGCATATCCACTTTACTATACCTAGACTCCACGTTCATGACTATAACTGCTGCCGTTCTGAAACTAATGGGGATGAAAAGGACTTTAGTTCGCACCCTGTATTAGACAGATAGATAGATGATAATCGTAGTGATTGCAATAAGTCGATTTCTAAAGAAATCAACCTAAAAAGAGCTAATCTTACCAAATACAAATACATCATTTTGAAGAGCATCGCACAAATGACATAATACAAAATAGAAATGCGCATGTTTTCAAAATTTATTATATGCAATTTACAATTACAAACTGCAGTATGGAATGAGAACATCATTTATTATCTCAATTGATAATGTTGTTAAAATCGTCACTAGCACAATCCTCTTACATAACAACATTCTGTCTCCTGGGCATCTTATTTAAAATCCTAGTACCTTTAAAATTTAAGCGGAACTTTTATTTTCAGAATTATATAATTTTTCGTTTAAATTAATATGGTGCGGGAGATATACAGGATGTTTGAAAATGGCCCGAAGGTTTTTAAAATAAAATAACAAGCAAACGGTAACAACTATCAAACCAATTCTTGCAAGAGATTAATGTATGATGCCAGGAATTTTTTCAGTATTCATCCTTCTTTTAGTACTAAATATCACTTACAAATGATGCTGTTCCAAAACGTTGAAAGAATCTCGGAAGAATCTCGGAATTTCAAATTAAAAAAAATCTCTCTATCTCTCTTTCTTTGTGTATGTGTGTGTGTTTCACAAGCTAAAGAGAATAAAGGAATGGGAATTTAGGCTATGTTTATACATTAAATTGCTAATTTTTGGCGTTTGAGATAGTGCAGTGCCGTCTGTCGGTGTCATTTTATACTAAAACAAGGAAGCGTTCTAAATAAATTTTCGACTTCAGATATTAATATTCTGTAAAAATATATTTTGCAGTTATTACCGTTTGCTTTCTATTCCAATTAAAATACTGCCAATCCATTATGGGACACTGTACTCTTTTGCTCATATACCATTGGCAAAAACAGGATGCATATTACATACGCATGAATAGATAATTTTAATAACGTTTACGTTTTAAAAATATCACAAAAAATAAATATTTACAGCAATTGTTAATGCAAATTTTCGTTCATTAAATTATTTATACTGATATTTTTAATTTAATTACAAGAATTCTGCATAAAAGACCCTTAAAGTAATTACTTTACGCTCTTTTTTATTTTAAGAAATGTCGTTACTCAAAAGTGAGAAAAGTTATTTCTTCATCAAAGTTCAAATTTAAGTAATTTTAAAAGTTTACATGAGCTTATAAAGAAATGTTTCATATTATGAAAATAGCCACTTTAAAATAAAAGTACTTTATGTATTTTCCTATTATTGCTTTGTCTGTGTAAAAATAAAAATATTTTAGTCACTTTAAGAAATTTCTTGAAAGGTTTTCAAGTAAGCTTTCAAACTGTTGCAACTTTTATTTCTCGAAGGAAAATTATGCATATTCTCTTTAGAGTGTCGCATTAAGGTTTGTCTGAGTTGAAGAACACAGATCATTTATCACATATAATTATGCGATTTCTTCAATCGAAACAAAAATCAACTTAAGAATGTTCTCAACTTTGAATAATCTTCGGATTTCCATTTATAAAAATTTTGTTAATGGTATATTTGCGTCAACAGTATTTAATCGAAAAGTCATTGATTTAAAACTTTTCTCCTGTAAATTTTAAAAACATTACGGCATATTTTTAAAAAATCATATTAACTTTGTGAGATATCAGTCTGTCTCAAAAGTTTAGACACGCTAAAAAATGATAACAAAATTCGAAGTAGAAACATATGAAAAATTTCCACGAAAAATATTAAAAATATAATTGAAATGAAACATAGTAAATATATTATAATAGTTTCATCAGCATTATTTATTTTCAAAATACGCCTTTTTAAATTTTGGTTGAAAACCACTTTCTCAAAAGTCTAGGCACATCATGAAAACGTTAATTTAATGTTGAATTGGTTTCAACCAACCAACCGTTTCGACCAATGAACGCGTTTACCCTGAGCAGTATAATAGCAAATATTTAATTTACATTGGCTTTTTTTAGATGTTAACCCGAAATATACCCCAACCCAAACAATTAGAGTCAACCTGACCCAAAACGAAAAAAGATAACTCCAACCCGACTGATGCAGTAAGTACTCTAGTAGCTACAGACACACGCTTTTACGAACCACGTGTATTTCATAGTGGTAACCATAAAGCCCCTATGATTTGGGAACTCCCATATAAAAATTTATAAATGGCTTCTTTATATTAAATAAATTGTATAAATATTGAAAACATGGCTTGCGTATATAAAACAGGTTATTGGTTGTCCAAAAATATCTTGCCAAATTTACTTCTCTCGCCAAGGTCATTCTTTTAATCTCACCATGGCCAAATACTGGAAAAAACGCTTTTTTTTATCTAAATGTATTTTTCCCTTGATTTGGCACCGGTCAGTAATACAAGATCCTTTTTTTTTTGCAATTTTACAGAATATTAAAAGTTTGGAAAATTAAAATTGATGTATTTTACTTAATAAATATTTCTTTTAAATTTTTCGATGAAAGCTTTTGCTTTTTTTCAATGTGTAGCTTTGGAACTTTGTATGTTTTATTTTTAACAAGGTTGTATTCTGTATGTACAAATCCCTTTCTGTGCAACGGTAATATAATATATAATATATATATATATATTTTGTAATGGGGCCGCGACGTTGCATACAATGATTAATTTGGCCCTGTGTGGTACACGAATTTGACATTCTTACTATACATCATTAAAAGTATTGTAAAATCTTATTTGCAGGGTTATTGGCGATGGTATCTGGGATAATCGATAACTTAAAACAACCAATAAACGACAAATGCAAAAATGCGTTTAATTAAAGGAATGCATGTATTTATTATATTAAATTCATTTAAAGCATTCATTGATTATATTAAATTCATTTTAAGCATCTATGTAAAGTTAAACGCTAAATCATTACTTACTTAGATAGGATATCTATAGTTCTGGGGTAAAAAAGGTATTACCCCGTACTAATTCTGCTGTAAAAAACGTATAAAAAAAGATATAAGTACTAATGTATTTGGAATAATGTCTACTAATGACTGTTATAAATACATTATGTTTCTTTTGTCGACTACTTATTAAAAATAATATCAACTTTCATTTTTCAATTTATAGTGTCCATTTTTGACACCATATTTGAATTCCTTTGATCAAGGCAGACAGAAAAAGATATAGTTTAACATACTTTTTCTTAAATCTCCATAGCATTAGAAGAATTGAAATTTTTAGAATGCTAATGTTTAAATCCCTCTGACAAACTTAAATTTGTATCTTCCTCCCTCACCCCCAAAAAATAAATATTGAATTTCTTTTAATTATATACAATCACATAGACCGAAACACATTCCAAGACTTTTCCGATTTAAAAACATATTTTAATTATAAAAATTATTATTAAATTTATATTAAAACAATAAAGAAAAATCATGTGTCACGCTAGATTATGAAACACTTTCCAACGCTTCCAGAGTACTGTAACGAAACCTCACTACTTAATAAGGTAAAAAAAAAAATTATCTAAATAAACAATTGTTCCAATATAAGTCTATCCCTGTATAAGAAGGATATTTTAGACACACCTTATAGTATATCAGAAATTCAATTTTGCTGTAAAATTCATAAAACGAGCAAAAACGTCATCGAGTAATTCGCGTCCATGAAAAGAAAAACATCCCATATATGACGTCTTTTGACCTTGTTATATACAGTCGATAAGAAGGTCTCTGAAAAATTTTAAACATTATTTTTTTCCACTATAATTCCCAAACTGAAGAATCTGATAGAACAACATTTCTTGTGTTCTTAAATTTTCATTTATTATATATGTATATCTTTAAATATATATGGATGAGCTGATGAAATTAAAATACTGTCATTTAAAATACTGTCATTTAAGTAAAATATAAATAAATTTCAAAAATCTATTTATTTAGGGAAATACTGTGGGTAGTTGTCGTATATTTCGACTTGGAACATAGTAGCTCAACCGGGGATTCCGAGATCGCGCTAACTGGTTTTTTTACCGGGTCTGATTCTAAGAGCTATTCACACGCATGACGTCTCAAACAATATCCGAATTACTGAAAATTTACCACTTACTTTGTTTGTTCGTACGGATTGTTTACAACGGTATTGTGATATTATTTATGGTTTTATTTTGCAATTAATAACATTTTTCAGTGTATTTAGATAACAACGCTATAAATAACTATATATTTTAACTATTTAAGTAAATGTAGATTATATATCTATAAAACAATGGGGAGGAAATGTTGTGCTCCTGATTGAAAATTTAACTGCGATAAAAAGCAGTGTACTACAGTCTTCAAATTCTCAACTGATAATGAAAAGAAAAAATTGCAGTTATGAAAATTACAGCTTGATACTTTTACTCCTAATGCAACGGCAGTGGTCGGCATTAAACATTTTGATGAACGTTTTATAATTCGTGAAGATAGAATTATGCCTACCCTACAGTTAATAAAATTATACCAGCATATTTGAAGGAACATTTGCCTCCTAAAGAGTCAAATGATCGTTGGAAAAAAATAAAAGAAGCAGACGATAAATAGTTTAAGAAATGGTACAACAATAACATTATTTTATAGATACAATGACATTATTTTATAGATAAATATGTAAATTTATTCTGTGATGTTCAAAAATTTATTTTATCTTGCTTGCTGCTACATTTTAATTCGTAATAGTAAAGTTTTGACATAAACTTCTCCAATTCGTTTAAGAAAATTAAGTAATTTAGCTAACAGTGCAACAAGCTCATGAAAAATTTAAAATCCTAATTATCAGATAAAGTTTGAAGTTTGAATGATTACGAAAATTAATATAGAAAATTGACTTGGCGAGAGAAGGAAATTTGCCAACATATTTTATGGGAACCTATTAAATATTTCATATTTACAAGCAATGTTTTCAATATTTATACAAATTGTTTAATATAAAGAAGGTTTTTATATATTTTTATGTACAAACAGAAGTAAGTTATATATAATAAACAATAATATTAATATATATATATATATATATAATTCTTGTCTAAACAAACATAAAAGTTTACTAAAAACACCAACGTTTAACACACAATATCATCGTACAATGGACAGACGCACGTTTCGTGAGTAACTGGGACTCACTTCCTCAGTGTCAATAAAATAAAATTAAACACTATTGTATCCCCCCAAAGACATGAAATTGAATCTAAAAACCCAAATGAAAACAACAACACACAGAGAAACGAAACTCATCACGCATGAGCCACCAATACGGAAGTGATCTTCCGGCTTATTATCACTTCCGGCTTAATCTGCAAATAACAACAAGAAATTGTCCGATTTTGTTCCTTTATCTGTTTGCTTTCAGGAAAGAAGACAATTAACATTGTTTTTTGAGAGCAGCGACTTTTTATTCTTCTTAAGATATAACTATTTTGTTCAATTTTAACATTGATTACGTGCCTTTATGTTTTGACTACTGACGTACAATAATCCGTACATAATATACTACTCTCAGTATTCTTCATGGATATATGTAATCACTACAACACCCCTTAATGGGTTAAAAATTTTGAACTTAGCACGTTACCTTATGTCTCTTAAGAATTTTAAGTATGGAACTTAAAAATATTGATTTAAAATTTTGAGTGACACTATTCTATTAATTAAAAAATGTTTTATTTTTATTTATTTCATCATTTTATTTTTTGTTCAATTTATATTCACAAGTGCAAACAACATTTTCAGCATGAAAAAAACATATAAAATTTATTCACGGTTTGTTTTTCATTCACATCTCTCATAAATTCAAAATATGAGTATTAAAAGAAATGATATCAAAATTTGTGTGACGTCTTGATGTTTTTTTAATAGGTTTGTTTTAAAATTCAATTAAAATTATTTTTGGTTTGTTTTATTAAGTATATTTACACTTCCAAGCAATACTTTTAATTTTCCTCTACACTGTTAAATATATCACAGTTTCACTGTACGTATATTATGCATTGAAATGTATTTATTTTAATAAATTGATTTATCGTTTGCGTCACGCTATCCAAAATCGTAAATGAAATTTATGTAATTTTTTTTGTCTTATTTTTTGTTATAGTACATTTGTAATAGTTATATACTACTATAGCCGCTACGCAGAATTAAAATGTGAATTGTTTGAAAAGTACTTAATAATATTTTAATAATATGGAAAATATGGTATCTCAGGAGACTCGATAAATAATCTAGAAAATATTTCATTTCATCAACATTTCAATTTTCACGAGAGATCCCCGGATTTTATTTTATCGTTAATATCAATTAAAGTTTGAAACTTTTCTAAATTCAAACGAAGAAAAAATATGAAGAATTTCGCAGTTTTACTGTAGAGTTACTAAGATTAATACTTCGCAGAAGTAAAACTCAGTTTCTGACGCTGAAATATTGGCTTGTTCAAAAAGAAAAAAAGTAATCGATTTTTTTTTGTAGAATTCGATGCTTATCGTTTAGATTTCGTTTATGTAGATAGTTGCTACGTTTCGGGAAATATTTGGAAGAATTCAACGCATGGAAATCAATAACTAAAAGATATTTTTCTCAGTGTAGAAATATTTAAAGCAAGCAATGTAAAGAAAAAAGTATAAAGTTAGATTTTTCTTCAATCAGTAAATTACCATTCGCTCCATTTCGTGGACACGCGCAGATTTAGGAGTCTAAACAGATTTAACTAAAATAAAAACTTTGAATTTATATAAAATTATAAAACTAGCATAAATAGTTTCAGTATAGTGAAATAATCGAAGAACCTAACTATATGGAACTGTTCTGAAAATGGAACAAACAAGGTTTTTCTAAATTAATTGAAGAAACTCTCTAGGATGGTAATACACATTTAGACAATCCATTTGTATACAGAGAACCAGGCTCTATTTATTAAGTCAAAAACATAAGGTGTCTCAATTCCAAATCGGATTAGGAATTTCTATTACAACTTTAACAAGAATAGTGATAATTTGTAAGATTTTTAACATCTTAACGTTGCTTTGTATGAAATGTGATGAGAACAAGAGAAGTAGTGGAGAAGTATTCTATAATATGGTCGCCGACATTTATGTTAAGTACATTCCAAATTATTTAGCGTCAAGATCAGTGTTGTTTGGACACATATAGGAATCATTTCCAGTACTTCTTGTCTTGTCATTATATTTTAAAGAAAGAAAACAAGACCACTGAAAATATCTTTACCATATATTCGTTATTTTTTAAATTCTGAACAAAATCCAAATTCGTCTTCGAGTGAGATACCATGTATTTTGGCTGAAAATTGGATTGCGACCCTGGTTTCATGTACAGCAATAATGGTTTGTCTTGACGTATATTATTACCTCTAAAAATCTATTCTATTAGTTTAGAAACTGTATTTCAATAATAAACTCATTCATCGAGTCAGTCTTAATATTTAAAAATCTGTTTTTAGTAATAGAGTAGCTATTACTTTCGTTTGTTGAAAACACGTTGTTCTAAAATATTATAGTAAATTTCGATAACAAAGACTCAATAATTTAAATATATATTTATTAAGTTTCCATGACTCCGACATGAAATGATTCCACATTATAGTAACAGAGTGGTAGATGTTACTTCCGTTTTTTGGAAAAATGTTGTTGTATGTTTTGTATGTAACATACATATTAAAAAGAATATAATTTGTATGTATTGTAAATGTGTTTTATACATTGTAAATTGCTGTATCTAAGTATATATGTTGTATGATAATATTTGTATATGTTGTAGAATTATGCATTTATCTAAAATGGATGGATGTAAGCTGGCTGGTTTTAGGATACATGTATATAACTATGTAACGTAAGTTACTACTGTACTCATCCAATACTAGACATGACAGGCTTTTAACCAATTCCGGACGCTGTTACAGACCGAGAGAGGATGGAGTAGGTTTGGTATCCAAGCTACGCCCTTCGTTTCATCGCTCCTGGTGGCGAGTGGCAGCCCGTAGGTGCGAACCATCGGCCCAGGTACTAGCGAGAAGCCAGTACCTGAGAATTACTCTACCGCCAATTCGGAACAAGAAATGTCTACAGAGACGATCACTAGCTCCTTGTCGGCGGATCAAAAACAACACAAAACATAAAAATTAGTAAATAAAATATAAGGAGGCGTAAAAAAAAAGAAAATCAGTCCCCCACAGTCCGCGTACCCCAGAGTGACTACTCCTAAGGCGTCGAACTGCAGAGTAGGGAAATAAAGCAAAACGTTGGTCCTGCCGTCCTGGTGCCGTCTGCGCTCCGCTAGCTCATCTGCCCCAGAGAACAAGCACCTGTTTCCGGTACCTTAACAACAACTGCCGCCCCAACAGCGTTGTCTCACGTAGGAGTGAGTAGCGTACACACGATTCTGAACCTGGAGTAGAACTCCCAACCCCCATTTGTTCTCGATGACTACACCAAGACATATACCCATATAGCGCACGTGCTTCCCTAGGACATCCCCAGGAAGATTGACATTCATCCTCCAGGCATCCCTGAGGATGCAAAAATTTGTCACCAGGAGGTCCTCAGGAACCGAAAATGTCCGCCTCATAGCATCCCGGGGAGCTCCCCAGGACCTCCTTCAGGTTCCTCCTCGGGTTGTTCTACGGAAGATTTCAGGAAGTAATACCGGAGGAATTTGGGAGACTTCAGGGTCACTTAATGTGCATAAAAAACATCCGAAGTTATTATTATTCGACTTAATGTAAAAAGTTTTTTTTTTTTTTTTTTTTTTTTTTTTTTTATAAATACGGACATTATATTTTAAAAATTTACCTAACCAATATAACAGACATTACTTTTATTAATCACATGGAAGTTATGGTACAGATTTTAGGGAATATAAACTTTCTCACCGCCGACTGGATTTGAACCTGGGTACTTACGCATACGAGAAACCCGCTCTGGTGATTACGCTACACGGCCTTTGTACCTGAATCGTTTATAAGGTATTCATGTATTTCTTTCTCCTCTTATGAAAGTGAGTAAATAGAAAACATGCATATTTTTACGCTTCGTATAGCAGGAATTCTGTAACTTTTATTGCAAATAAAGATGCATACCCTTTGATATATATTCAATACAATTTTAAATTGATAACTAGAAAAAAAGCGTATCAATTATTTAAGGCTGTTCTCAGACCCAAAAGAGCTGCTTTCTGACACATGTTTTAACTCTTTTTTGTTCGGAAATGCATTAAATTGGCAGGTGGTCTTATTTAGAAACTATGTAATGCTAGAAAAACGTTTTCCTTTCCTTTTTTTTTTTTTTTTTTTTTTTTTTTTTTTTGTAAACGCACATTTTTCAGAAAATACTGTGAAAGTCGTCGTTTTGAACCGAATTCCCCACGCGGCATCACAATAAAAGGGAAAAGGGAAAAGGGAAGGGGTGTTTTATCATGTCCGTGATAATAATCTGCACGAATTTATATCTTTAACCCGATTTCGTAAGAATGTATATTTTTAAATAAAAATCTTTCAAGCAAAACTCATATCCTGGGGGGGGGGGGGGTATGTTTGTATTTTTTAAAACCAAATGTGCCATTTCAATAGACCATGTAATCTCTTTAAGTTGGTGTTATAATTTAGACTTAAAAGTAAATTATTGATTTGATAATGACGATAAATATAAAATTATTAATTAGTTGAAAATGTAATAATAAAATACATAAATATATATGTAATTTTTAGAAAGATCAGAAAAAAAATAATTAATAGAAAAATAATAATAAAAGTAAATATGCTCGATATGACTTAAATATGATTCAATTTTGAAACTTACATGAAAATTATTTTTTACAATCGAAATAAGATTTTTTTAAATATATTGTTTAATTTAAAAATGCTTATCTCTAATCAATTAACTAGCAAATTCTGAATATATACAAATATGTAAATATATGTTACTGTTGATAAAATCCTTATTTGTAACAAATTTTTGATTCCTTTTGATTTCTTACAGTTACGAGGAAAAAAAAAAAAAAAAAAAAAAAAAAACTCATTAATTAGGAATAATAAAAGAAATATGTATGATAATTTAAAATGGGCAGCGAAAAAAAAAAAATAATAAATCGAATTTATATTTTAAAATTGAATATTGATCCAAAAATTATTTATATATATATAATTCAAATTAATATGAAATGATTAATTATTTAATAATAATTATTATTATTATTTAATATATAAGACTATATTTAAAGGATCAGAAGAAATAATTTTTACTAGGTATTTCTAATCTTTAATTTATAAAATATGGTTATATACAAATATATAAATATATATTAAACTTTTGATAAATTTCGTGTTCAGAAAAAAATAATTCTGATTTCTTATCATTGAAAATAAAAATAATTTATTAGGAGAAAGTAAATCAATTTTATATTTAAAATTAAATTATTTCTATAGAAACTAATAACGTATATAAGTGAAATCAATGTAAAATTATTAGTTAGATGAAAAAGTAATAGTAAAAATATATAAATATATAAGTAATTATTGAAAGTTCAGAAAAAATAATTAATGAATGTAATAATAAAATGAATTAATATATAAGTTAATTTTTAAAAGATCAGAAATAAAATAAATAATAAATTTTCAATTTATATTTAAGGATTCATTTATTTTAATTATTAATATATGATGTCTAATATTAAATTTAATTTTCTATATTCAATATATTTAACTACATTTTGATTGCATTTTATAAATTAAAAATATATCTTAATAAGGATAATTAAATATTACAACAATAATTAAAAGTTTTAAAAGTTAAACAATAACCAGATGTGCTTAGGAAATAAAATAAATCAAATAATGATATAAACTTTATTAATTAAAAAATCGAACCACATCAAATCAAATATTTTTTTTTTAAATAAAAAGTTATAATAAGTTATTTTAGAATCAAAATCACCCATGAGATGGCACCAGTACTGTCTCTTCCTAGGTACTTCCTCAGGAATATCATCCCAGGGAGATTGCTCCCTGGGAAGAATCTGGGAGGTCAGTCCTGGGGAAGTGATTAAAGTATCTTCCCCAGGAACGCCTGATAGCGTCATTGCAGTTTCAGGAGGAATTTGGGATGAATGGGAGCGCCTGGGGAGGTTTGCAGGAGCTTTGGTGCTATATGGGTATCGACACAGTCATGAGACCATCAATGGAGCTCCATCAACACCCGCATCCAGCTAGGATCATGCTTAAGCAATCCTCCTAAATTGGTTGATGCCGCTACGGCGTCCTCGGCCGAGATCCCTGTCATCCTCCCGTGCATAAGCCAGGTTGATTCGGGATCATGCACATGGCCTATAACCATGTAAACAAGTACGTACTTAAGCCGGCTGGATATAAGATACATGTATGTAAAATGTAACTATGTAAGCAACTACGTGAGGAAGTAATGTATTAAAAATTGAGATAAAAATTATTAAAATATGGAGATAAGTTTAAGAACTAAAAGCATTTATAATTGAGAACCAGAGTGGATCAACTTCACCAGCTGTATTTTCTAGAAAAATGCTTTCCACAATTTGTACAAAATTTTATCCAACCCTTTTAGGCCAGTTCTGCAAGTGCCAGAGGATACCGTGCTTCTTTAGCAAGCACATGGTGATTACGTTAGCAGTTCCAAAATGGACCAAGCCACTTGATCAGCAGGCAAATTTATATCCAAGTTACGTTGGACCATCAATTAAACTGGCACTATCACTTGAAAAGTTTCCAAATTAATAAAATTTACAGCCAATAGATGGCATGACATACAATCCTTTTACACTTCAAACTCCTTGTGAGAAAAATGTGGGATTATCCACTCTTGTTCTCAACGCTTCAATTCTTACCTCCCTGAATCGTAAATAAAATCTGCCAATAAGGTAGCTATTTATGGCTAGAGAAATATCCTTGTTGAATACTCATTTCATATTTCATAAAATCGATAAAATGTGAAACAAATAACGAAGAGTATATTAAAAGCAGTATATTTAACGTCTGGTGCAGTCTAAAAATGTACATATCAGACACAGTCCAACTTCATTCATAAGGAACGTTCATTCTTTCAACTTGAATGGTGAATAAAAACAAAAACTATAGATTCAAAAAATTTTACTGTAAAACTAAATAATAAGATTTTATGAAACTTTTTTAGCATACTTTATCTCGAATAAAAGTGCATTTCATTATCCAGGGGTTTAACCCACATAGATACTTGCCTAACTTCAAAATTTTGAATACAGGGAAATAGAAGGAAATGCATTCAAGCACGATTTTAAATCTAGAAACAGTGTGACCACACGGGGATTAGCGATTTCACCCTTTTCACGTTGCAAGCTGTACATTAAAGAATGTAATTGAAGTCCAAAATTCATTTACACATTCATCTTGTACACAGTCCAGAAATTACGATTGCTCCAACTTTGTAATTGTTCGACATGATGCTTGCATTTAACACTTACATAGGAAAAAAAAATAGTTTAATCATAACCATAGAAATATAATTTTTGAAACATAATAGGAAATACTTGAAATAAGAAGATTTAAATATATCTTAAGTTTATCGCGAGCACTCTGTATTGGCAAAATATAAGATCCTTATGTGGAAAAAATATTCCATGCTAATATTGTTATTATTAGACAAGATATGGCCAAAATATAGAAAAATTTACAAATTAATTTATTTGTAGCCACATTAGTACTGATATAAATATTCTATAGAAAACAGGTAGCGGTAAAGTCGTCTTCTGTTTAATAGAAATTTCTGCAATATACAGCGTGTCCACGTATAACCTGACCGACCTTTATTTTCGCAACTGTTGGTCCTAGAGGCATACTTCCAATTACAAAAATGGTTTAAATAAGGTAAAGAATTACTTTCAATGCAATTTGGGTCAAGAAAAACAGTTATTAAAAAATTACGAAAATTAAATTTTTATACGGTCCCCCGGTCCTATTAGTGATATTTAGTAAAAATTTACTGTGACACTAACAAGTAAGACAAAAAAAGTCCCATTCATCTAGCATTAAAATTGACCGAATAATAGCTGTTTAAAGTTGGAGTATATTTTTTGCTGCGAAATAGGGGTCATTCACATATGTAGTAGAAATATAAATAATCGTCAGATATATCCAAAAAATAGTTGAGAGCAAAATTAACATCTAATATAAATGTGGAATCTATAATCATTCTGACACATTAATGCAAAATATACCATTTGTACTGAACATATAAAAGGATAAAAATAACAGAATTTTTGTTAAATAAAAGGATGAGAACTACAGCCTCAATTCTTTACAAAATGATACAGATTTTAAAATGCTGTTAGATTACACTGTCTTTCAAATTTTGGATTGTGCCATGTTTTTTTAAATTATTGAAAATTGATTCTTATGTATTTTTTAGTGCAGAATCCGAAAATGACCTTCATTGTAAACCATCACGTCAGGATTTTTCTCAAATCGCAAATTTCAAAGATATAAAGCTCAAAGTGATTCCCGCCCCCCCTCCCAACCTCATCAGACCCCTGAACTGTTTAGCTGTAAGAAACCCAGTATAAACCAAAAATTTGAATACATTATTGAATTAAATAAAATTAAACTGAATAAAAAGTCTTACATCTAATTGATAGTATCAGATTTTTCGCTATTTTTTAACCTTGAAATTTACGATTTTCGAAAAATCCTAATATGATGGTTAAAAGTGAAGGTAATTTTTTTATTCAGCTTTAAAAAATACTTAAAACGTAATTATAAAAGTTAAAAAACACAACCATCGCAGGTTTATGTTATTTAATCTAAAATTCTTTCTTAAACTTGTTGAGGGTGATCCGATTTCTTTTGTGTTATCCTCTAATATAAGTATGTATAAGATGGTAAGCGTCGAAAATTATAATAATATTACATTGTCATCGGATTTAAATCAGTATGTAAAATTTAACTTTGATCGGACACTTGAAAGTAACTTAAAGATCGAGTACAAATTTTAAACTGGAAAGACGATCGTTGCAAGTTAAATAAAACCTTATGAAAATAACATAATTTTTGTTAAAAGAAATCATAGCCTCAAATCCTTTCAAAATAAAACATATGTTAAAATGCAAGTATTTTAACTAATCTGAAACTTAATTAATAAAAGTTAACTCAATCGTAATATTTGTATGATTTCTTTCAAAACGCATATACCTTGAAATAACTTTAAGTACTCTATATACGACCCCTGAAAGCAAGGCCGAAATCATCTGTTTTCAGATGCAAAAAAGTGGTATAAGTCATGCATTTCAAAGTTTCATAACTCAGTCAATTTTAATGTTAGATGAATGGGACTTTTTTTGCCTTACTTGTTAGTGCCACAGTAAATATTTACTAAATATCACTAATAGGACCAGGGGACCGTATAAAAATTTAAATTTCGTATTTTTTTAATAACTGCTTTTCTTGACCCAAATCGCTTTGAAAGTAATTCTTTACATTATTTAAACCATTTTTGTAATTGGAAGTACGCCTCTAGGACCAACGGTTGCTTAAATAAAGGTCGATCAGGTTATACGTGGACACGCTGTATATAGCTTAAAATAAATCCCAGCAAAGAACATTAATTCAAGCTTTAATTAAGAAACAGCTTTAAGAATTTGTCAATAATGGTAAAACATACATTACACAATTATTCCATATGTGTAAAGAAATGCTTTTTGAAAAAAAAAAAATGCTAGCTTTACTGTATATGGGTAGTCGTATTGCACAAATACTACCCGCATGCACCACGAGTATTTGAGGCGCTCGTTACTTTTTAACCTTTGAAGCTGTAAAAATGGTAGTTTACAGCTTCGGGGGTTTTCAATTTATTTATATATTTCAAATATACATAAATATTGCATTGCTACTTATATATATGCTGAAAATAGTGTTCCTATCTATAAAATTAATAAAGATTGACGGATAGGATATTTTATTATGAGTAATTTCATAGATAGTTATTATACATTTGTAATAGAAATTAATCCGGAAATAATATATATATATATATATATTGTATTTATTCTATTTTGAAGTATTATTGCCTATGAAAATTATTAATAATCTAATTATTAGAAATTTAACTGTTAACAGTCTATGAAATTAAGAATGAAATTAAAATTTAAAAATTCAAATACATTGTGTATGTTTTACATTTCTTTTTGATACATATTTCCATGCATATTTCGCGATTTTTATGGTGCATATAATTCTGATTCTTCTTTATTGTATTCTTTTCACTAGGATAGAGAAAATTTGCCGTATAAGGTAGCTTTCTATTGTAGACAGGTTTGGTTTGCACAAATTTTACTGTAGTTTTTATGTTTCCGAAAACTCGAATGCTCTTTAACGTAAATTTTCGGGGTTTACATTGCTTTCAATCTTGTGAGTGATTTGGTATTTTCTAAATTTTAATAAATTTAGACGTATAAGGTTTTGAAAGTCCTTTTTAAAAACACATTTCTCTGTATCATAACAGCTAGACATTTCAATGTCAGGTTTACCAGAGAAGTTCTAGAAGTCGATTATAAAGTGCTTTTGTGTATAAAACGCATTCAAAAATACAAAAACATATTTGGGTATACAAAATATACGCTTGTGTTATTTTAAAAAGACATATAAGATTACTCGTAGTAGATCTTAGCAACATACGTCAATTTCATTCTGTTTTAAGTAAAATAACATGACTAAAGCTCATTTGCAACAGTTACAGCCAATTTACAAAACCAAAGCTTTGTTGAACGTAAAGGTTTTTTTCGTGCCACTGTAAAAGAACGATAAATACTGCTTTAGCAATTTTTCAGTGTGGAACGTGCTTTTCCACATCTCAATAACGCATATTAATTTTCTTATATTTGAAATAGTATAATTTTTTTAAAATATGCTTCAGAAAATAATCATAGATCCTAATGTATTTGATTTTTTTTTCTGTGCTTTATCAAACTAGCGATAAATGCTATACTCAGCATTTTAGATATGAAATGTGAACCTTAATAACATGTCATTTCGGGGCAGATCAAATATATTTAGGACGGATAAAACGTTGGAGAGACTATTTCTATCTTAAATCAAACAATGTAAGACATTTTGAAAATGGTATAATGCAATAAAGAGAAATGAAACTTAGGTTCATAGCCCTACACGAAAGCATTGATTAATGTATGGCAGAAGCGTTACATATTTTTGTAACTAAATTTCTTGAAACAGAAAAATATATATAAAATTGAAAATTGTCTTACTTCTATTTATCACACTTTCATCTTCAAAATTAATGCATGTGTTTGATATATATAAATCAATATAAAGCTTAGTTTTCCATCCTTTTTATTTCGCTTCATACATGTTATAAAGAAAAGTATAAAACAAAATTTATCATAGCTTCCGCATATAACATTCAATTTTTCATAGTAATGTAATTAAATGCGTCAATGCATCATGCTTTGTTCAATCAGTCATATATTCAAAAGAGTAAATTGTGATCTAAGAAAGATGGAATACAATGTTTAAATTAATAAAATTTATCATTCCAGAATTACAATTCATTTTCTACTACTTTGAAAAATGATATCGTCAATCCCAATATAAATTAATTTTTGTTACATGTAAAAATAATACAGAAAATGATTTAAAGTTTTCTACGATTTTGAACATTCTTAAAAAATTAGGAAAATCGTATTAAAAATATGCTCCAATATTAATACAGAAAGATGATTTTTTTTTGTGTATCACTTATCTTGGACTGCATAAGCTTCAGATATCTCTTAAAATCCAGCAATAACACTTAAATAGTACAAAGCACAACATCAGTATAAAAATTTACATGTAATATTTTTTTTAATTCACAAAATAAATAATGTACTTTACTTCCGTATGGCTGTATATTTTCTAAATATCAACCTAAATTTATAATTTTAAAAAGTTATAAAAAAAACGATTCATGTATCAAAACTTATGCAATCTTTCACATCGCCTAAATATTTATATAGTAAAAGAAAAGAAAGCATATTGGAAAACATAATCCCAAGCATTTAAATTAAAAAGATTAAACATTAGAGAATAAAAATAATACTCTAACTATGTCTTAGATTAAAAAAAAGTAGATTAAAGCTATATTTTACATATTTCCTAAACAAAATTCTCTAAAGTAGAAAGAAAATTATACAACTCCACGTCTCACAAATTCTGTTCATATTACTTTTAACTTCGAAATTAATGTATGCGTTCGGTGTTTATAAATCAATATGTTACTCATTTTTTCATTTTTTCTTCTTTTACGTGTTATAAAAGAAGGCATAAAGCAAAATTTATCATATCTTTCACATATAGTATCCAATTTTTCATAAGTAAGGGAATTAAATCTACCCCAGGCACCACGTTTTTATTAGACTGAGTGTTCAATCGGTCATATACACATTTACTGTAAATTTTAGCAGAAGAAAGCCCGCATGCAATATAAAAATTAATTACATCCATTTTTCATGGTATGCAACGATTTCCAGATACCTTGAGAAATGATATCATCCAGTATGTTATATAAATTTATTTTCCTTTAGATATAAGTCACATAAAAAATATTTTCACGTCTCGGGAGATTTAAAAAAAATGGCTTTATGTATTGTAAATTCAGAAGATATCTCTCAAAATGTTACGACAATACCTAAACGGACACTTTTTTTAAAAATAAAATCTAATGATAAAATAATTTGACAAGTAGAATTACATTTATATTTTTCCTAAAATGTTAAAAATTTGCAATTTTGAACCAAAATTACGGGAATATTTACGTTTAGCCAGCCACTGCACACGCGATTCTACTTAATATATTTTATTTCATTTTTACCATGATGATATTCAAACAATTTACTGAAATTTACTAAAAGTTTTGAAATATTTCTGAAACTGTCTCAAATATGTTGATTTTCGTCCAAAAAGTCGTTTGTTTAAAAAAATCTTGCTTTTTTCGGTTTAAATGTCTGTAAATTGAACAAATTTAATTACAAAGTTTAACTGTTAGTTCATTATGCACATAAATATGTATAAATGAATTTGGTAACCTGTCTTATAAATGTCTGAGAAGCTTTTCGAACAATCAAAGTTACCGAAAACCAATATACAAGTTATAAAAAGACGCATTCGATTTTTTTTCCTTTCGAAACATAAATAATTAAATTTCTAAATAATAATTAAACTTATTAACCAAACATTATTTAAAGTGTTTTTCTAATATTTAGATAAATAAATATTATATAGTCATTTAATCTGTAGTTTTAATTTTTTTCTGCCTTATAAACTATATTTAGAAATTATCAACAGTTCATTTCCGATTAAATAAATTATTCCGTATCATACAACTAATTTATGAAAGAACAATATAAAATATTTTTGGAATCACAAATGCCAGCTGAATAAAATCAAAGAATAAAGGAATTATCAGTATATTGTCACCTTGAAAGTAAGTAGCCGAATGCATTATATGTAGAAATATATTAATATTTTACTGAATCCATAAAAATAGTTAAATATTTTACATCTCTAGACCTATTTTCTTGTATCAATTTCAGATCTCTTTTAAAGTTCTGCAATAATACCTACATTTTACAAAACTTATGACGTTAGTTAAAAATACACATATTTATTTTTTAAATAAATGAAGTAACTACTTGCTATACTTCCATATGGCTGAAATTTTTAACAACAGAGAAAAATCATGCGCCAAGTGTACATTATGAAACACTTTCCAACACAAAACTTTTCCGTTTAATAATGTGAAATATTATATCTAAATAAACAATTGGGAAAACCCAAATTTAGCAGTTACCACGGAAAAGTATCCGAATTCTTTTGTGCAGCCCTGTATATGACCTATACATTTGTATATATACTACATAGTATGCTAAAGTTTAGTTTAGTTAGAAAATCCATAACACAGGTGACAATACCCCTGAGTAATTTCCATCAATAAAAGGAAACGTACTCGAATTATATTGTGCAGTTCTGTATATGATCTACAGAATTTATTCACACCAAGTAACATACAAAAGATTAGTAAAAACGCATTTATTTAAAAAAGTACGCCACAATTGATAACGCATTTTCAGTAATTATTGCTCTTGGGCAGTAGTGTAATAGAAATATTTTGTGTGTTTCTGTAAATGAATGATAACGCGCAAGATATTCTAGAGTAAGCATCTTGCAGTGCACCTAAATGATGTATATAATTTTTAATATGTTTGAATTGTGTAACATCATTAAATTAAATTTCAAACAATTTTTCCCTATAGACCAGGATGCAACGAAATATTTTGAGCGCCCTTGTAAACGAACTAGTCACATTTCATTTTCAATAGAAAGTGTGCTATAGTAAACCTCAATAACATATATAAATTACACTGCAATCCAAGTATATTTATGCGAGTTAGACCGTTTGGCCAGACGGCCAGACAAACCTGGGTCATAAGCACTTTTCATTTATGTTGGAAAATGTTAAAATCTGACCATACATTTAAAATGTTAAGGGGAAATAAAATCATAAATCATGTACTATTGTAACATATGCAAACATCAAACAGCTTAAATATCCGTATATTAAATTAAATAATGTAAAGAACTTCTAAGTACGTTATGTTTTAATACAATTGGGAGAAATAGGAATATTCCCGCAAAAAGTAATATTTCTTACAAGCTTTGCATATTTCTTGAGCAAAATTCCTAAAGTAGAAAAAATTTAAATTTTATTTATCTTATTTTTATCTTCCAAAATAATTTAATGTATTCGATATTTATAAATTCATATCTATCTTCGTTTTCCATTATTTATTTTCATGTGATTTATAGAGGAAGGGATTAAACAAAATGTACCATAGCTTTCGCAAACAGCATTCAATGTTTTATAGGAAGGGAAATAAATGTGTCCCAGACGTCTTGTTTTTATTATATTGAGTGTTTAATCAGTCATATACAGTTTATTCTTATTGCAGAGAAAAACACATATGTTTTAAAATATCCTAAAAAACTACTTACTTTACTTTCATATAGCTGGTTTTAAATAAAATAAAATACCATAAATTGAAAAAAGTTATGGTGGGATAAAATCATAAATAATGTATTGTAACATATGCACACGTTAACATAGTATGAGTATTTGTTTAATAAATGACAAAATTTAAGGCATTTTTAACCCTGGAGCAATCGCGCATACCCAGGGTATGAATGGTTATTACTTTGTCACAAATAAATACAAATAATAATCGTATCTTATTTAGTCGCAGACAATTGTTAAAAATTCTGCGTAAAGTAAGTTGAAGTTTACTTTTCGAGAAATAGTGGTGACAAATGTAAAAATCTTACGCACCCTGGGTGTGTAATACCCGGCACGACTATTCCCGGGTTCGACACCTTCGGGACCACGGATGCACATTTGCACCTTCAAAATGTGCATACGGGATCTGTTTGCACTACCAGAATAAAAGAAATCGAATGTTTGTATTATTTTATTAAAAGATTTTCGCGATTATATAAGACATACATACTTTTTAAAACAGCGATGCAAACCGATTAAAATTCATGTATAGGGCGCAGGTCCGAAGGGGTGTTGCAGTAGGGGGAATTTAGTATAGCCTCACTGTCCCCCCGAAAAAATAATATTTTACACAGGCTTTACATATTTTCTTAGCTAATAATAGCAAAAAAAAAAAAAAAAAAAAAAAAAAATTACAAAAGCGTAGATAAGCAACGATATCATCTTATAAATTGTACTTGTCTTACTTTCATCTTGGAATTTAATATGATGCGTCCGATATTTATAAATCACGATGAAACTTAGTTTTCCTTTTCTTTTTCTATTTATGAAAATTATAAAGAAAGCCATGAGGCATCATATCTTTCGCTTACAACATTCAATTTTTCATAGCAAGGGAATTAAATGTGCCCCAGGTGCCATGTTTTTATTATACGGAGTGTTCAATCAGTCATATATGCAATGCGGCAAATAGTGGCACATGAAAAATTGCAAACATTTTAAAATTAATAACGTTTATCTTTCCTGATACAGAACCATTTTTTTCTACTTTAATAAATGACATCTTCGTGTGTAGTAAGCTTATTCTATTTAACGCCTTAAAGAGTATCAAGTTCAGGATATTCAACGGCCTAATTTTATGATTCTGTTTGTCGATGCGGTCATAATATAGCACAAAAACATTACAGCACCGCAGCAAATAATGTACCGGCAGGCCATGAAACGAAGCGACGAAGAATAGATGAAGAAAAGGAATTAAGCACAAAGCACACGCGCGTACGAAATACTTTCCTCTATATTTTGCATCAATTCGCTGCTGATGCGAGATCCGAAGGTAATGTCTAATTTTGGAAGATTATTTTTTTATTGTTATCAATTATTTCAGTACGTACGAATGTTTCTAAAAAGAAAAAAAAATACAATTCGCGTTAATGTTAAAGGTATGTAGATATGGCGCTCTCTAGTGGTGGGAGGTGCAACTAATTTATCTTTGTAACGTGTGTGCAGCATGCCTGCTATACGGTGCCGTAGGCAGCGAGGACTTGTTCCGGAGGTTTGTTCGGAAAGAAATTTGTTTAAAACACAATGACCCCCTGGCGGTGGAAGTTGGAACTAAATTATTTCTAATCATTCGAGGCTCGTTTGGAAAAAATTGACAAGCGGAGCTAGTTATTTAGAAATTTAATTAATATATTCAGGTGTCGCATCAAAATATTTATTAGAAGAATTTGAACATTGGGCAAAATCAAATGATCTACGTAAATGTGTGAACGGTCAGTCCTTTTTTTTCCCTTTGCTAAAATAGTCTTGTATTTTTAAATATTTCTCATGCTGGACAAATAATTATTTAAAGAGCGTCAAAAGATTATGATGCAAATATAAATATTTTATCTTGTAGAATAACAATTTCCGTGGAAACGCCTGTGTTAAACACATTGGTTGGAAGTAGCGCGAAACTACAGTAATATCTACTATTTCCGGTAGTTTGTAGTGTAGCACGCTATATTTTGAAAAATGAAATATAGCTAGTAACGCGATACAACAAATCAGTGGTTTGTAGCGAAGAGTAATGCTACTTTGAAAGCTACGTCAGGGAGGTGGGAGAGGGAATGTGCCATTCTTATAGTCACTTACATTTTTGTGCAAAATGAGTCCTGCGCACCAATTTGCGAATATTTGCAACTCATCTGCAACGTTTAACAATGCATCGCATGATACATTGACACTCGCTGGCAAATCCAAGTGCCAAAATCAAATAAATTAATTTTCTTACTGCAAACACTTGTCTACCTACTCATTGTGCTGTCATATTCATGTTTTAAGGCCACATTTCTTCTTTTGGAATTGCTTTATTTAAAGATTTGTTATTTTTTTATCTTATGACAGAGAAAATTAATACTGAATTGTCCTGGTCGACATATAGCGAGTAATATGTGCTTAAAGTAACATTTTAGAGGATATCAGAAAACATATTCTTGTGTGTTATCTTCCTTAATTTTTCATTATCCTCGGTTTTATCGCATTTATTCGATTATATTTCAGCAAACGCGGTATAATGAGGTGCAATTGTATTACTTAATCCGTGGCTTTAATTTCTAGTGTAGATTTAATCCACTAACAATTTTCAAACTAGCGAAGTAGCGACTACTTTTGAAAAGTAGTTTTTAGTTGCTACTTTTTAAACAAACAGTTGTAGTTAAATACATATTCGATAATGTAGTTGTAGTTGTAGTTCACTACAAAAATAAAGGAATTTTCTCTGACCACTGGTTTCACATCATATTTAATGAACTTTTTACTTGTTTGATCTCAATAAATACAGCAATTGTGTTCTAGTATTGCTAAAATATTTTGTAAATCAAATCATTTATATGATATAGAGTTTGAAGCTTAAACTATCGGCTTTCGACAAATAAATTCACATTAGTATGTTGAAAAAGATCCAAAAAAAATAAATCTTCTTAATATTTCGATAGTTGAACTTAAACAAAAATCTCACATTATTTCCTGTCAGTCATCTTTGCAGTGCATCAAATATTAACTACAACCTTCCAATCAAATCTCTGGATATTTAGATCAAGGACAACCTTTTAAAACTCACATAACCAGTTATATGCACGGATTGGACAGCGAGTATTGAAAGCTGTCATCAGCAACAATATTCCCCAGCCAGTTCCAAGATCTGACTGAAGCGAGCAAGTAGCTTTGTGGAGCTCATTTTCGTTCGTTTTTCTGCGAAGTTGATAGTTGATATATCCATTCCTTGAGTAAAAGATCTAGAAAAAAGAAAGAAAAGTAAATGAATTGCATTTTATTTTGATTATTTTATTACTTAATAATGTACCGTAGTTTATCAGCAAAAACTCTCCTGCCTAAGTTTTTCTTTTTTTGACAATAGATTTCCAATGTGTCTCATTGTCATGCGATTTTTAGCCAACAATTTCTGTTACAAGGAATGCATTTAATTTAAAGTATTTTGTTCGAGAAATTAATATCTGTCTATTAATCTTAAATTATTGTCATTTAAATATATTTATTAATAAATAATCCAGTAACACTCATAAACTGCATAAAAATTATTTTCCTGTCTTTACCATTTAAAATCTTTCCATATATTATGCAAAATATATTCTTTACACTTAACTAATTTCAATTTCACTGTATATAAAAACAAGAATGATGTATTGTATTTTAAATCTTGCTTTATACGTGTTATCTTAAACATATTATTTTTTAAAAAATATATTTTTTTTCCACTCAGAATAATTTAATTTAATTTAATTTATATTTATATTTATAAAAAAATATTTTAGTCTGTGTATTTGTGTGGTGTGTGTTTTGGCGTTAACTAGGAAAATATATCGCATATAGAGGTCTGAAAATTTGGTTCCGGTTAGACAAAGACAGTTTCCAAGTTCATCGGAGATTTTCACCCACTAATAAAAGCAATCAATATTCAATCTTTTTGTCCTATATAGTAAATATTTTCCTCTTTTTAGGTGCGTTCGTAATTATATAAATACGTAGCACCTATAGTCGTCGTTTGGTCCGTCCGTCTGTCCGTCCGTCTGTCTGTCTGTCTGTCCGTCTGTCTGTCCGTCCGTCTATCTGTCTGTCCGCATATAACAACGCAAAAACTACCCAACCAAATGGTTTGCAATTTAAAATATATTTATTATCTTTGCAGAATTTTGTCGAGACATTTCAAATTTTATTAAAATCGAATCAAAACTTTAGGAGATATTAATAAAAATATTTATTAAGAAATTTGATTTTTTTTTTTTTTTAAATCGGTGCTTTTTTGTTATAGGAGCTTCCGATGGATGTTAAATCGTCCAGTGACCGAGATACTTATTTTATTACAGAAATGAATCTGCAGACGATATAATTCATTTCACAGAATTAAAAATCATCAAGATCTGAATATTTATATAACTAGCTGATGCATATATATCTGAATATTTATATAAGTAGTTAAGATATTTGTATGAACAGTGTCATAAAATATATACTTAACTAGCTGTTTAACCCGTTCTACGCACGGGATATCATGAATTTAATTCTAAAACGTGCGTACGAACGCACCTCGTTTGTAACGTTTGACGTACAATTTCCAACTTGTTTTAACTTATTCTGAAAATTATTCGAAATTCGTACAACAATTTTTCAATCAATTTTTCTTTAAAAAAAAAAAAAAAAAAAAAAAAAAAAAAAAACTCTATTTCGCCAAAAGTGATTTTTTTTTAAAATTATTATTATTATTTTTTTTTTACCAAGCAATTTCTATTTGATACCTCATCTGTCCAATCTGTTATATTATCCTTGTATGGAGAAGACGTTCGGAAATCTTATGAAAAAAACATAGCCTATATATGAAATAGTTCTTTAAAACTAATTATTAAAGAAAGTAAGGTAAAAAAAAGAAAGAAAGTTTCTTCATCTCTGAAACGCGGAAAAGAAAAGGAAGAAAGTTTCTTCATCTCTGAAACGCGGAAAAGAAAAGGAAGAAAAAGTTCCAGCGTTAGTTTCTTAAGTTACCCTCTTTATTACCAAAAACCTTCACCGTGACAAATCAGGTAACCTCGTGGTCGAGACCTTTTTTATCATTCGTCACGTTAAAAGAGGTGTACTCGGACTTTATGTCTATTAATGTATAGAAGTGCAATCCCCCCCCCCCCCCTCTCGGTTCGACAGAAATACCTCCCGGAGAACATTGTCTGAATTCAACACTGTTTTAGATATATTTAAGTTTATTATACCGGACGGTTCCGCTGGTCAATAAATAATTCATTGAGATTCATAAAACATTTTTAAAATTATTTTCTTTCTCTTATCATTGTATGCATTTTCTTTTAGGGATTTTTTTTTTATTTATTTATTTCTCAAATAATTTTAATTTTACTCTGTTTAACAATAGAAAAGGCATTAAAAGTGAATAAATCATTTTCAAAATATCTTGTTTGATACAAGTCATTCAAAGTGTTATCTTCGAGCAAGTAAAATATATTATTTTATCTAAAAAAATTAATTAATTTGTATTTATCAATGAAAAATGTAATTTCTCTATACATAACCATGAATGATGGATTAAGATTAAAGAGGTCTATTTTTTATCATGCATTTTATGTCTTTTCTTCTAAAAAAACATTTTTCAGTAAGAAGTATAATAAGATTCGTGATACTTTAAAAAACATCCTTTTTGCACATTATTTTAAAAACAATTGATTTTAGAAAGCAAAATGTTATTTTAAATTTCTAATAATTCTAATAACATTTATGAAAATAAAAGGTAATAAAACTGAATAATCTACTTTTTAAATATCTTGTTATTATTATTATTTAAATAGGGTTTTTGTTTTAAGAAATAATAAAATATTATTTAATGTTAAGCAATTTTTATTTAATTATATTTGTCAATAAATAAGTCATTTAATAGATATAAAAAGGTCAATAACATACTAAAATTGAAAGGTTTTTTTTTTTTTAATCTTTCCTCATATGGGATTTTTAATACTTTTCTTTTGCAAAGTAAAGTGCATTTTTAGATATGAAATAAATAAATTAAAATTATCAATAAATAATGTATTAAAATGTACGAAACTTTTCTAAAAATCTTTCGTTATGCTAGTTATTTCAAAAATTTAGTCTTAGAAAATGAAATATTTTTAAAATCTGAAATAATTCTAATTACATTTATCAAAGGTACTTTATTCTAGTAAGCAAAATATATTATTTAATTTAAACAATTTTAATTTAACTCTATATATCAATAAATAATAATATTTTAATTATATGTACATAAAAATTAATAATACATTAAAATTGAAATTATTTTTTTTATCTTTCTTTATATGTGCTTTTTTTGTCTCAAACAAATTTCATTTAATTACATTTATCATAATGAATAATCCACTAGAATTATGAAAATTTTTCAAAATCTGTTTCAGGACATGGGTGAAGCCAACAAAAAGCCATTCTGTGAGTCTGCGGAATATAAATTTTTAGAATTTCTTCACAAGAACAACACTTCACATCCGACAAAAAAGTAAATAAATTATAGTCTTTATTTTATTATTTTATCATTTAAAAAAGTATTAAGAAGCACTAAAAGATAGTCTTGCATTATCCTAAGCAATAATTGTCTTCTTAAGCAAATCGAGTTTAAGAAGATTCGATTTTCTACTGTTTATTTTCTTTTCAATATACTTTGTTTTATTAAATGTGAGTTTTATTAATTAATTTTCTATTTTTTATGTCCACATTTGTTTTTGATTATTTCAACATTTAACATTACAACAGAAAGATCTTTTTATTGATTTCTCTTTCATATTTTTCGTTTTATTAGTTTTAATTATTTTCTTTTTTTTTTTTTTTGTAATTTAAATACTTAAAATAATTAAATTTTTATATGTTGGCTCTAAATTAAAGTTTAATTTTTAATATTTTTATTGATATTTTATTCTTTCATATCCTAATATTATATCTAGCTGTAATATTAATACTTTATTTTTTAATACATTTATCCAATTTTAATGTAGATAACTTTTTATGCATTTCTACCTTTAATTATAAACCATAAAGCATTTTTTAATTCCTCACATGATAACTGATTTATTTTATTTATTTTTCCTTTCTGTTCAATTGCTAAAATACTATTAATAATAATTGTACAAATAATTAAATATCTTTTAATATTTCTTCTTTCCTCTCACTAATTTTAAATTTCTTGTTATTTTAATATTAAGTTTAATTTAAACCTACAGATAGCAAAATTTTTGCTTTATTTTACCTTTGAATTATAAATTCGCAGATTTATACTTTCTGTTAACAGATGGCAGCATTAATATTATATATATTATCTTAATAATTACCCATGAATTATATTTTTTCTTCTAATGTATCGGGATATATAAATAATTTTCTTTATTTCTTTCTTCTTTTTTTTTTTTTTTTTTTTTTTTTTTTTTTGTTAAAACAGACAGTTTTCTAACAGTTTTACACTTTATCAATCATTTATAACTATTAATATTTTATCCGCAGTTTAATTATCTATATTTTGGTTATTTCATATTTTTTTATATAACTGCAACCTATTAACTGGTATCATGTAATGTAACTATTCCATGAGCTTGTAAAAATCTTTGGTCAGTCATACTTTTAAAGTTGGATTGGTAAGTGAAGATTATTCGTTTTATTTCTTAAACTGGATTTATTTTTAATGATTCTTTTTCATTTCCATTATTGGTATCCATAGAGAATTTTTCATATACGGATTTCAGAATTGATCCACTCTTATTTTTTCAATTTCTCACATGTGGTGTCGCAGTTTATCGCTGAATTTAAAATAGTGATTTCTGCCTAATCGCATACCATATTGTAACAGAAATCATTTGCGACTTACTTATATTGTTGTATTGCTCTTAATAAAGTGCATCACAACATAAGTTTCAATTTTCCTTTCCTATTGTTATTACCTTCTGTTTTTGATTTTTTTTTTACTTCATTTTTGTAATCCGTACAGTTAACAATATTTATTATATATTTTCTATCGTATTCTTATTATTGCTTAATTTATATTCTGTCGATTATCGTGTGATTTAGTAGTTTTATTATTATATTATATTTATTTATTTATTTATTTATACATTTAAAATAAAATCCCATGTGTGAAAATCAAAGGAAGATACTGTATAAAAATCAAATGAAATGACACTACAAAATAAAATCCAATAAGATGAAAATACAAACATTAAAAACTATGAATAACTTATGGATTCGTCAGAGGAGCATCATAAGTATAATTCATAGTAAAGATATGTTATTTCGTAAAATATTGTGAGCATTAAGCCTAAATATGTCAGTATTACGCTCTTTATAACATATCAAATAAAACCCAAGAAATATGAAAACAATAAAAAAAAAAAACCAAAAACTAAGTAATTATTCATCTGCAATAGCTAACCCCCCCCCCGCCCCCCCAAAAAAAATAGTACACACATTTTGACAGCAAGAAAGGTGTTGTAATGATTAAACTAGATGCTAAAATGAACCCACCATGTAAATCCTCACTGTCTGCTAAAAGATGTGCTGAGTCATGTAAAAATAAGTACAACAAAAAGATAGAGGAGTAGTGCTGTCATCTATCCCCAAAAAGAGGAGCTATTCTTAAGATTAATTTATTACCATAAAACTAGATATGAAGATTAAATTGGAAATAATAATGTAGTAAAACACGTAATTAATAAGTATAAAATACTATAGACGTAATTATTTAAAAACTCAATAGATAAAGAAGATAATATTGAAGAATAAGATAGATAGAAAAAAATAAAATATATATGATTATATAAATAAAAAGTAATATTAAAAAGTAATAATTTAAGGGGATAAAAATATTTATACATGTATGAGGACTGAGGAGTCACTATGTAAAATATAGAATGATAGATGATTGTGTTAAATGCATAAGATCCATTTTTTTTTTCAATAAAACATTTAAAACTTTATTTAACAGTCCATCTCAACCTTCGTAATAGCATTTTTAATTTTATAATTTTTGGGGAAAATTTTATTAATTTTTTATATTTCTCTGATTTTAAAAAAAGTTTTAATACTTTTTTCACCAATCCACGCCCATTCTCCATAATATTGTTTTCCGATTTTATACTTTTTATACATAAATAAGGCTCAAATTGTTAAATTGGGATGGAAATTTAATGGTTGTTCCATGAAGAAATATTGTTTTATATGTATTCTTTTAAAAAGCAAAACGGTGCTTTAATAATATTTATTTACTTAAATTTATCAATAAATAAAACGTTAAAATTCACTACTTTGTTTAAATCATAAGATCTTAAAGCACTTAATGCTAGAATTTAAAATATCATTTAATCTCAAACAATTTAATGTAATTAATTATATTGATGCAAAATAAAATAACCTTGGACATTTTCTTTTGCAATCGCGAGTTTTATATAAATATTTTTTTTCTAAATAATTTTAAAAAATTAATATTAATTTTACAGTAAGTTCACTTTTTTGAAGAGTCTCATTGTCATGCAATTTTAACCCTTTATGCATTGACGACTTTAAAGTACCATTAAAAGAAACTTGTTAATAAAATTCATTTAACGTCTGTTATCAGTAATGCAAGTCAGCATGAGTTCTGGACGCTTTACTTAATTCTTCCAAAAGCATTATTCGATGTACAAAGCAAAAATATTTTTAAATAGATATTTTCTTTTCCCAATTATAGCTGCTCTGCATTTTTTTTCCTTTTTAATGTTAAGCGACGATCAACTGAAAGTTCCAGTTCTGAAAAATGTCTGTGTTTATATGTAAGGCCATCATTTATGCACATTTCCTAATGTGCATAAATAATGCTTTACTTTATTCTTCCAAAAGCATTATTCGATGCACAAAGCAAAAATATTTTTTAAATGGATATTTTATTTTCCCAATTATAGCTGCTCTGCATTTTTTTTCCTTTTTAATGTTAAGCGACGATCAACTGAAAGTTCCAGTTCTGAAAAATGTATGTGTTTATATGTAAGGCCATTATTTATGCACATTTCCTAATGTGCATAAATAATGCTTTACTTTATTCTTCCAAAAGCATTATTCGATTTACAAAGCAAAAATATTTTTAAATGGATATTTTATTTTCCCAATTACAACTGCTCTGCATTTTTTTTTCTTTTTAATGTTAAACGACGATCAACTGAAAGTTCCAGTTCTGAAAAATGTATGTGTTTATATGTAAGGTCATTATTTATGCACATTTCCTAATGTGCATAAATAATGCTTTACTTTATTCTTCCAAAAGCATTATTCGATTTACAAAGCAAAAATATTTTTAAATGGATATTTTATTTTCCCAATTACAACTGCTCTGCATTTTTTTTTCTTTTTAATGTTAAACGACGATCAACTGAAAGTTCCAGTTCTGAAAAATGTCTGTGTTTATATGTAAGGCCATTATTTATGCACATTTCTTAATGTGCATAAATAATGCTTTACTTTATTCTTCCAAAAGCATTATTCGATTTACAAAGCAAAAATATTTTTAAATGGATATTTTATTTTCCCAATTACAACTGCTCTGCATTTTTTTTTCTTTTTAATGTTAAATGACGATCAACTGAAAGTTCCAGTTCTGAAAAATGTATGTGTTTATATGTAAGGCCATTATTTATGCACATTTCCTAATGTGCATAAATAATGCTTTACTTTATTCTTCCAAAAGCATTATTCGATTTACAAAGCAAAAATATTTTTAAATGGATATTTTATTTTCCCAATTACAACTGCTCTGCATTTTTTTTCTTTTTAATGTTAAACGACGATCAACTGAAAGTTCCAGTTCTGAAAAATGTATGTGTTTATATGTAAGGCCATTATTTATGCACATTTCCTAATGTGCATAAATAATGCTTTACTTTATTCTTCCAAAAGCATTATTCGATTTACAAAGCAAAAATATTTTTAAATGGATATTTTATTTTCCCAATTACAACTGCTCTGCATTTTTTTTTCTTTTTAATGTTAAACGACGATCAACTGAAAGTTCCAGTTCTGAAAAATGTATGTGTTTATATGTAAGGCCATTATTTATGCACATTTCCTAATGTGCATAAATAATGCTTTACTTTATTCTTCCAAAAGCATTATTCGATGCTAAAATATTTTTAAATGGATATTTTCTGTTGCCAATTGTAACTGCAATGCATTTTTTTTTTTGTTGTTAAGAGACGTTCAATTGAAATTTCCAGTTCTGAAAAATGTATGTGTTTATATGTCAGGCCATTATTTATGCACATTTTCTAATGCTATAAAATGCTAAAAACAATATTCTGAATAAATGATGTAGGTAGAGTTGTAAATAGTTTGCAAAATCCCTGTAAATACTGATTTAATTGAAAAATTTCTAAACTTTATTTCATGATTGTAGAAATCTATTAAAACATTTTCAAATATTCAGAAAATTGCGTTGGAAGGCCAAAACTATTCATTAATTCTTAATTTGGCATATAAAGGTTAAGCGAACTTCTTTTGTATATAAGTTATATTTCCTTCTTATTAAAAAAAAATAATAATAATAAAAAAAAATTAAGCTGAAAGGATTTTGATTTAACTATATTTAACAATAAATAGTTTCAATTTAACAATATATATATATAAAGAGTCAAGATTTCTCTAAACTGGTCTTTATGTATGTTGTTAACGATTTTTTTTTAAAGGACAAAATATGATTTTTATCTGAAATACTTCTTATTTAATTGGATATAGCAATAAATAATGCATTCAAATTCATGAAACTTTTTTCAAAATTTTGCTTTATGCATATGATTTTAAATATTTTCTTCTAAACTAAGGAAACCAAAAATTTAATGAATATTTAATGTTAAATAACTTTCATTTTATTATTTTTTCATCAGCAAAAAAAAAAAAAAAAATGTGCTGACATTGTTTAAACTTTATTTTAAAAATATCTTGCTTTATGGTACACACATACATACTTCTTAGAACATACATACCTTTTAAAGTATTTTTTTTTCTTCTAACTAAAAAATATTTTTTATTCTTTAATAACTTCAATTCAAATATATTTCCCAATAAATTAATAATAAATATTTTTAATTTAAAACTGTGTACCTCTTCACCAGGTGTATGTAAACAAAATTTGCAGATAAGGCAGATTTCGAATGTTTTCAAGGGCAATTTTATTCCAATTCTTTTTCCTTTTCTTAACATCATATTTTTAATCGGGATGCCTGGCACTTTTCACAATCTTAATCCCTTTCTGTCTTATTAAATGGGATACACGAACAATATTGTTTTTAAACATTGGTTTAAAAAAGTGTGTTAAAAATCATTAATCATCACAAATACATTGAAATATCTCAATGACGTATATTTAGAAGAAAAGTATGCTATATCTTGCATTAAAAAATTCAACATTTTAATTCATTATTCGTAAATTAATTTGTTTTTAAAAATTCTGAATTACTAAAATTTAATGAACATACATTTACAGATTAAGGAATCTGTCGTATTCGGAATGCTTTTATTTTATTTTATTTTATTTTATTTTATTTTATTTTATTTTATTTTATTTTATTTTATTTTATTTTATTTTATTTTATTTTATTTTATTTATTTATTTATTTATTATTATTATTATTATTGAAAAATGTTTTCAAAAATAAATAATAGCAATACTCATTAAAAATAGATTTTGTATGATGATATAGAACCATCTATTTAAAAAAATGGAAAGTCATATAGCATAGGATGTGATAAATATAGTAAAACCTCCGAATAAGGGATACCTATATTTAAAGGATAATTTTCTAGTCCCGGGACCCTTTAAATAGTGTGTATAATATATTTAGCCGCCGAAAAGAGACCCTCCATTTAAGAGACAGTAGTAACGGTTCCCAAAGACGCTTGTTCCAATGAATAAATGAGAAAAAAATCCCATAAAATTTTCCATTGGGCAATTTGCTTTAAAAAAAATCTTTCATAAATTAATTTATAATTCTTTAATGAAATTGTAATTAATTATTGCAAAGATTAGAAAATCTCTTTTAAGATAATGCAAGAATATTTTTTTGTATGTCTAGGTACTTTTTATGTAGTAAGTGATAGTGAAGGATTGGATTTAGTTCGAAATTTAATGTGCACATAGAAAAAAAAATGTTTGAAAACAAAATTTATAAGATATAAACTTTTAACTGAATACTTTAAAAAAACGTATGTAAGTAATTTCCTTTATTCCTTGAAATATTTTAATTAATAAATTACCTATTTTATTAAACTGATGATAATTTAAATAAATGCACTTTATTAAATTAAATAAGTTGTACAATCTTTTAAATTATTACTTTTACCATAAGCAAGTAAATGAATAAAATGCTAAAATTTATCTTTAAAATAATAAAAAATTAAAATTACAATTAATGTGATTTATCACTTAAGGATGATAAAATTGTAAGAAACATGTCAAACTACATTAACATTATTCAATGTCAATTCGATATTAATTCGATGTCAATTCAATGTCAAGAAGCGGAGATTTTGAAAGTAAGACGTTGGTAACGACAGTTGTATTTTTATCCCTGATGAAGGCTCTTTCTGTAGCTGAAAGTGCTTGGTGTAATTGACATTGAATAGTGTTAATGTAATTTGATATCTTAATTACAATTTTTTAATTTTTTAAGTAACAAAGCACATTAAGTGTAATTTTAATTTTTTACTTTTACCTTTTTTAAAATCAAATATGATTCAGATTCTAGAATATCTTGATCGAACCATATCTTCTAATAAAGGACACCTCTATTTAAAGGGCAAAATATCTAGCCCCACGATTATGTCTTTTTGTGTGTGTGAAGTGGTGGAGGGGGAGGTTACTGTAAAGTATAATTTCTAACACTTTCCAACATAGTTGAAAATATTTATAAATTCGGTTTGTCTGGCCGTTTTCAACTCGCGTAACTATACTCGGATTGACATGTAATTTTTATATGTTAATGAGGTTCCCTATAGAATGTTTACTATTGAAAATAATGTGTTTAGCATTTATAGTTCGTTACAAGGACACGTTTCGATACAATATGGGTTATGGGGAAAATCGTTTACGGAGTATTTTATTTAAATTGTTTATTTTGATATTTTATTTCATTGTATGAAAAAAATAAAATTTCTTAATAATATTAATTGGAAAGTGTTTTAATAAATTATGCCTTTTGCATGATTTTCTGTTCTTGTTTTCTTCATATTTAAAATAAAATTTTTAATAAATTTTTAATTTATAATAAAAATATTCTGCTAAAAATATTCAGACTGAATTTTTATCTATTCCATTTCTTTCTAAGGAGCGACATCGTTATTGTGAAAGTTCCTCCTGAAACACTGGGAAAGGATGTATTCCAACAGAGCAGTCTTCCAACATATATGGTTAGCACTAGAAACAGAAGGACCTCAAGGAGATGCAATCCGTTTGATGTTTTATGGATGATGATAGCATTCATTTTCTTTTTTCTTTTGATTTTACTTTGGAATATTTGCATGAAAAATTACTATTTCGGTATTCATTAAACTCAACTCTGAATTTCCGTGAATTCAGAATGAGTCTCTTTTGCATGACATATTTTAAATAAATTTCTTTTTTCATTATCTTTCTAAATTTCTAACTTCAGATATTTCTGTCTATGAAAATAGAAAATTTCTCTACTGTAATTGATGTTTAAAACTTCTTTGTTTTCTTTGTTTCACCGTCTTCTACAAAAGCATTTTTATGTGCAATACACAGTGACTTAATATAATACTTGATTAAAGTTTTTAAAGGAAAACTATCTTAATTTTTTTTTAAATCTCAGAATAAACATTTTGTGATCTTAATCATTTCAGTAAACTGTAGCATAAAATTCATTTAAAAAAAAAATGTCTTTTAACCTAATACTGAAAGACATAACAGTGTTTTCTTTTATTTTCTAAATTCAAAACTTGAGCTGTATTTTTCTTACATTCCAAAAATATTATACGATAACATAATTGCTTCCTTTAAAAATAGAAAATTGTGTTTTTCTTTTCTAACTGTGAAAAATAAAGAACCATGAATTTCAAACTAAAATAAATATCATTTAATTTTTTTGCAATTTTTAAATTGAAACTGCGGGCAGTATATATACTTTTTATTTCATTATATTTAATAAACTAATCCGATATTTGTCATATTTTGCTTGGTAATAATGGAGTTTTGCTTTATGTTTAGTTTTACATGCAGCAAATTTGCTTTACATTCAGTTAAAGAGTTTCATATCTAGATGTGGAGTTGCAATAACATTAATCTTTTGTAACACACATACGTTTAACTTATTTCTAAAAAAATGGCAATTACACATCAGGTTAAGTTTAAATGTTGAATAGCTGCACATTATCTCTTTTAACTAGTTACTTAGTAAATACGCATGAATTATTTTGTATACCTATTTCCATATTTGATTAATGTATGATTACATATTTGACTTAGGAACAATAAATTTTGCATTTGTAAAGTGTTTTTTTTTTTTCTTTTTTTCTTTTTCTTTTTCTTTTCTTTTCTTTTCTTTTTTTTTTTTTTTTTTGGTACAATTTTTTTACAAAAATACTTCGCTTCAAATTATTTTTTTAGTCCGTGTAAGAAATTGAGTATACTAGAACTTTTCAATGTTATATTGTACTCTAAATTTATTCATCTAAAACCCAATTTATACTTTGTTTTTTCAAATTTCGTAAATTTGATATTACATTGGATTATGCATTTTATCTTGTGGGGAACATAAACTCCCTCTCAATATGTTTCAAAATGTACTCCATTAACTTTTAATATACAGTAAAACTTCCATCATCTGTCAGTCATGGGACCGACACTGTGACGGATAACAGAGTAGCCAAAGAATAGAAATCCCAGCACGACAAATGCTGGCTATGGACGACAAACATTAATCTTTTGAACAGGGCTTTGAATTCTCGAGATACAAATAAATATTAAAATTTGGAAATTAATCCACGCTCCCCAGCTATCAAACAAATGTATTATATGATTTAATGTACTTGTTTGAGTTTTTTAAATATTATTGTATCCATAATGCAAATAAAAACAGTTAGTCAGAATATTATAGTTACACCCAGAAAAAGGAATTGATTAAAACTACGCAACATGTTTTGTTGACTACATTTTGATTGTTATAGCAAAATTCAAGTAAAATTTAACCATTTTAGTTGAATTAACAAAACATTTTTTGCTGACGATACAAAAATGTTTTTTGGAATTGCAAAAAAAAAAAAAAAATTGTTGATTCAAACAAAATTTCCATTGACGTATATTCAAACAAAACTTCTTGTTTAAATAATGGATATTTTGTTTGAATCAACATTTTTTTTTTCTTTTTTTGCAATTCCAAAATAAAAATTTTTATCGTCAGCAAAAAATGTTTTGTTAATTCCACTAAAATGGTTCAATTTTACTTGAATTTTTCTAAAACAACCAAAATGTACTCAATAAAACATGTTTTGTCGTTTTAATTAATTCCTTTTTCTGAGTGTATAAAATTCGTTTTGTTTTCACATGTTACAATATTTATTCAACAACAACAACAAAAAAAATAAAAAAAAATATGAATGTCTGATGCTTTTTTTTTTAATTTTCTGAATAATTCTACTTTATTATAATTCTATGAACCACTTTCACTGATATGTTTACCCAGTTATTTTACAGTTACGCAGATTAGTTCAAAACCAGCAAATAACGATGACATAATCTTTTTTCTTCCTCTGCATGTACAATTTCTAGTGACCGAGAGATTATAGAACTGTCTGTTAAACGCTTCACGGATAATAGAAGTTTTACTGTATTATGTATTTTCTATACACTTATAATTCAGTTTTACTCTGAGTTAAAAAGTTGAAAAATCGCCGAGAAGTTTTACTGTATTATGTATTTTCTATACACTTATAATTCAGTTTTACTCTGAGTTAAAAAGTTTCTTCTTCCTTTATCATGTTTCGCACACATAAAAATTTACGAAAAAAAATCTGTAATGTTAAAGTAGTTGTAATTTTAAAAATTCATCATAAATAATGTTCATTAAGGAAAGCAGAAACATAAAATTCTTCAAAAAAAAAAAAAAAACTGCATATTTTGTATTTTAAACAATTGTCGACATTAAGTCTATTCATAAAATATATAGTTCTTAAGTGCTACTTAACTTCAAAGCACCAAAAATGTTGATTCAAATTCGTAAACATATTATATATGAGATGTTATAGGTAAGCGTTTTGAAGTTTTGACAAAACGCTATTTTTTATTACTTGAATACACTTTTTGAGAAATCTAATAAATATGCTTTCTTGAAAGTTCTTTACTTATTTATGTTTTGTGTATCTAAGAAGTTTATTTTTCATACAATTAGTGTTTAAGAAATTAGAGATTTTTGATATTTCACATAAAACAATTTATATATTTTTTAATTAATTGAAATGTCAAATGTTTCATATTAGGTTTCATTATAGTGTTCTAAACTATCTTGTGTATGTGTGAAAAGTTTTGCAAATGTACTTTAATAAAGATGTACAATTTCGAAAAATTAACCAAAACAATCTACGTTTAAAAATTTCAATTATTTGGTGCTAGATCTCTTTTAAGATTTAGCGAATAAAATATACTTAAATTATTAACTTTTATAATGTTTAGATATCATTTTGAATATGTTTTTGTGCATTCTGAGGTAATATTAATTTTCAAAAGGAATATATTTTTTGCATTCTGAAAAAAAATACCAGTTATAAAGCAATATTTAATCGCAATAAAAATAATTCAAAAAGTGCGTAAAAAGGAGCATTTTCGTGTGTAGAGATATTTATACTCTCTTAAATCCTCCTTTATACCGGAAAATTAAAAACATAGTTTACGGTAATTATATTTAAAAATTGCCAATGAGCATACGTTCAGTTACAAACGTATACAAATCAAGTACATATCTCAAATGACCTGCTCAACAACACGAAACTTTGACACATTTTCTTACTCATTTTTAAACTCAAAGGGATAAAATTAGCATGCCCGACTATTGAAGCGATTTTGAATCGAAATGATTTTTCAGTTTTTTATAAATACTTATCGAGTTAAAAGAGATTCGTGTCACGTGACGACACGTTTTCCCCTTTTCTCGTGGTGCCCCGTCGGGAATTAGATTTGAAACGCCGACTTTGACAGTATTTTCTGAAAGATCTTCCGCCTTTACCAAAAAATAGGAAACATCTATCGATTACACAGTCTCTGAATAAGATATGTCTATTACTATTTTATAAAGGCCGATACGTATTAAAATACAAAAACTAATTTATCATACTGCCCTCATTTCCTGGAAGTTAAAATTTAAAAAGCATTCCGTGCATCTAAGAAGGCCATTAAAAGAATTCCATTCTTTTACGAACAAAACTTCCCGACTAATGACACTTTGAAATTTATGCATTTTCAATGTTTTCTGGCCCTGTCAACGCGTTTTTCCTATTTTAGTGCTGGTATTTTCTTTAATTCTGCAGTGATGCTGATTATTGTGGTTTCACTATGACATTAATTACCATCAAAATTCCATGAGAAGCCCGAAGAAAAAAAAAATATTACTTTATTTAATAAAATTAATATAAAATGTAGGTGTGACTTATATGAAGTATATATGTGAATCTAGTTGTTTAAATTTGTTACATTTAAAACAGTAAAATTGACGTAATAACGTTAATTTACAATCATAAATTAAGAAATATTAAATTGAGTGAATTTAAAATAATAAATATTGGGTTAATGCACAAGTTCAAAACATTATCTTTGGTGGAATAGAATTGTGATATTACACTGAGAAAAAAGATACTTTCAAATCTGAGTAAATCGATGTTTTCATTTTGTTATGAAATTTTCTTTTTCAAATATGACGACCCAATGCTTTCAATTCTGAAATACCAGAAATACTCAGAATATTGAAACATGGACATACTCAAAACTGAGCACATAGAAGTCAGTTCATGCTCATTTTTGAAACATGGACATACTCAAAAATGATGAGAATCAGTTCAAACTCATTTTTAAAACATGGAAATACTCAAAAATGAGCACATAGAAGTCAGTTCATACTCATTTTTGAAACATGGACATACTCAAATATGAGCATATGATGTTTTATTCTTGAGTGTGTGCATGTTTTCAGAAGTGAGTATATACATGTTTCAAACTTGAGTAATTTTGATTCGAAGCCATTTTGACTATGCGACATACACAGATTTGAGTATTTTTTGCTCAGTTTTGAAAATGTCGTTTTTAAAGTGTAGGAGACTGTCATTTGTTATTTGGAGTGTTCTTCGTTTTTAAATGCATGCAATTTGCAAATTTAAAAAAGTACGTTCTATTTTTGAGTTAAAGAATATGCATTGCAAGTAAACATAAAAAAATACTCCCCTATTCTCTTTTTCAGTTTGTTAGAGAATCAAAGACAGCTGACACGACTCAAATGTTGTGTCATACACAGGAAAAGTGCAGTTGGAAAAAGCACGGTTAGAAAATGGTCCTGTTCTTTCAGATATTACCAATTTAATGCGACTGGTTAAGTACGTTTAGATGGACTATAGGGTTTTGATAAACACTTTCTAAATTCTGCTATAAATACACGAAGAGCTGCACATATAGTCGTAGATTCTAGAGAAAGAGGACTAAACCTTTTATGCCACTAATCTCAAATTTAAAACAAAAATAGTATCAGCAGAAAAACACTACAAACTTTTGCATCAACCTAATATTTTGTTCTTATGACTAAATTAAGTATCCTTATTTCTTGAAAATGTCCTTCGCATTGTAAATTTTCTCATCATTCATTTTAACTTTATATGTTCTTTTATTGAAGAATTTTAATTCATGATTTAAAAACTTTATAAAGCTGTTTGTTCATTGTGGAATGTTTGTTTATGTTATTTCCATGTTATTTCTATTTGTTCTCTGTTAATTCTCAAGGAAATGGTCGTAACTATAATTAAAGATTGCCATGATACTTATAATAAAGTATTTTCATGCATTATTTACGTTGTACATAGTTTTTTTTTCTTTGTAATTTATTTTCTCTTTTAAAATAATTTATATATTTAATGTTCCATTGAAAACTGAGATCTAAAAATGAAACATATAAACAAACAAAAAAACCCACAAAGTTTACATTGAAATCTAAGACATACGTATTTTAAATTCTTTAAAACATTACAACCTGACTTGAAAGAAATGTAAATCTTTTATTTAAACATGCACTTTTTAATTCCATGAAACACATTGGCTTTTACGATACATAACATATACAGCTTTTATAATATATAATGACTTATCTTCAGATTTTATATTAATCCTTGTAAATTTTCATTCAACGTAAGTTGCTGTTAATAAATGTTTATAAATGATATTTATTTTACATACCCCACTTTTATCTCATGTAATTAATGTAATTAATACAAGAAATTGCAGTTTTTTTTCGTTTATACTTGTCTTGGCACTATTTGACCTTTTTAATACAAAAAAAACCCTGACGGCTCGGCCTACAGGCACAGGTAGATTTCGAAGACGCAGACCGTGGGGCGCCTGTTTGTCGGGAATTGCGGAAGAACTGACCTTTTTGCGATGATGCTGCAGCTGGAACCGCCTACTTCGAAACCAAACTTGTTTGCAGGCGGAGCCAGCAAGGATTTTTTTTTTTGCTATAAGAGTTGGTCCTATAAAAAACATGCCAATATAAAAGTTTTAGATAATATTAAGATGATTTATAATAAATTTAAGCGGATTTGAAATCTTGGGAATTGACGAAGTTGTGAATTTTTCTCTTCAAAAAGCTCCCTCCCCCCCCCCTCACCCCTGGTTCGATTTTGCCCATTAACGAACTTGACCGAGATTTTATGCCCCTTGATTTTATGTATCAGTTTCGAAAAGAAGCGGGAGTTGGAACCGCCTACTTCGAAAAATAATTTGTTGCAGGCGGAGCCGGCAGGGATTTTTTTGTTTTTAATTTTTTTTTTGCTATAACGGTTGGTCCTATAAAAAACTTGTCAATATAAAAGTTTTAGATAATATTAAGAGGATTTATAATAAATTTAAGCGGATTTGAAATCTTGGGAATTGACGAAGTTCTGATTTTTTTTCTTCTAAACCCCCCTTCCCTCCCCCCTTTAAGGCAATTTTTAATTATATCAAAAATCTGTCATACATAAATTTTTGGCCCTTTTCCTAGAAGTAATAATAACTTTAAACGGATTCGATACGTATAAAAATAAAGAAATTATGAGGGTTTTTCTGTTTTCACAAACAGCCCCCCCCCATTTCTTCCCCCTTGGTTCGATTTTGCCCATTAACGAACTTGACCGAGATTTTATGACCCTTGATTTTTTGTATCAGTTTGGAAGAGATTTATGCAGAATTTTTCCAGTTATCGTGGTCAGAAAAAAGTGACATAGATAGATAGATAGATAGATAGATAGATAGATAGATAGATAGATAGATAGATATATAAAGTTTTGAACTGGGGGTAGTTTTGGGTTCTGGGAGTCATAATCGGCGTAGATCTGCAAAAAATTTTCAAAATTTCCAATTTAGGTGAGAATGTAATAGGTAGTATTTCTTACGAAATCTACCTAAAAACTCATGTAACCGACCAAATTGCATTGAAATATTCTTCATTTAAATTTGTTAAAAAAATACTTCGTTGGAAAACGTTTATGTGTATTAAATTTAGAAACTTTCTTTTCAGTATTTATTATTGTAGCCCATTGTCTTAGAATATTTCACGACTTCAGAAATTGCGTCATCTATAAGCATTTTCTCACTGCATATTTAAATGAAAAATAGTTCCAAAAGTCAAGCTTATATCAGAAATACATATACTATATATATACATGCTAAAAACAAAATCATTCTCATATAGATTCATTGGTACACATAGTGAATTTGTTATGAATAGTAATGTTGTATATATATCTTATTGAATAATATCCGATACAATATGAGAAAATAACACCCATGCGCGGAAAATATTGATAACAAGAAAAGAAGTCACCAACAAACTATGGTTTAAATTTAAATTTTTGTATGATAAATGACGGTAAATTAAGAAACTTTTTTCATAGATTTACTCATCATCGATTACGCATAAGACACTATTAGGAGTATGGATACTTTATCTGCATGGGAAGAATTGAAAACATTAAAATTTAAGACTTAATTTCTTGTTACACGAAATCTGGTAAAAATTCAAACTCTGGACTTGAGTACCATTAGCAGAAATCCCTTGAAATTTTTAAGGATTTGTCTTATAAATTTAAAGTTTATTATCAATTAAAAAGTTAAATCTAAGCGATAAAATACTAACAAAACTCTAACTGTATTTTTTGTGCTATTTCTTTTCAACACAAAAATGAAGAAAATAAATATCTTCTGACATAAATGTTTTAGAAAAATGTTTTTCAAAATAAAGATTGTTTCTTTTGTGAAAACGTATCATTACAGAAACAAGTATTTATAGAATATATAAAAATAATAAAGATAAAAACACAAAATATTCCTAAATAGTATATTAAAGTTATTAGAACAAAAACAAAGGAATTTTTTTGAGTGATTAAAAACCTCACTTCACACAAATTACTTTTAAAAGTATATCGTTTTTTATTCTTTCCAGTAACAGAAAAAGATAATCTAAAAAAGGTATTTATTTTGAATTTGACCTAGCATAAAATAACACAAAATACTAAAAAGAAAATTACAATCATTATTTTGCGCAGTAGTCTTTTCTCTAAAGACTTGTTGCGACATTATGCATTAATGGTAAAAATAAAAATTAATGATAGAAATAATGCATTTGCAATTTCTTTATAAATTGGGTCACAATGTAATTATTTTTGATAAAAATTCTGCTAAAGCAAAATAACCTTACAAGAACAAGATATACTTTCAAAATCATTTTAAATTTTAAGTCAATACAACCTATTGTGATGACATAGAAATTATAAAACTATTTTCTGTGTGCGCAACCGAAAACAAATTTATGTAAATTGAATTCGCAGCATTTGTAAGCCATGATTTATTTTCTTTCCAAAATTTCAGTGATGTGGCAATAAAATTTTTATTAATTAAAGATTAAATTTTAAGTGAGATCATTTCCTTCATTAAGCAAGATCAAAATTGTCTTGTAATATTCCTTGAACGTAAGTACAGATTATAGTCAAAATAATTGCTACAGATAGAAATAAAGAGAAAACATATGAATTATAAAACATAGGACCACCTTTATAGTGATAAATTCAACAAGTTACCCGGAAGGAACAACTTCCCGGAGCATTGAAATATCCTCCTCCGGAAGATTTTAGATTTTATGCTTATTAGTCATTTAGAAGGGAAAAAATCCCTCTCCCCTCACACATAAAAAAAAATTGTAAAAAAAGTCCCTACTGGTGTAAAACGTCTAAATTAAACAACCAGGATGCAGTTTCTACTGTCTGAATTCGTCTAGGAATTATACTAGTGTTTCTCAAAGTGTTGTACGTGTACCCTTTGCGGCTACGTCAAGACCTCCTATGGGTTATGCCATGGGACTGTTCAAACACAAAAATACGGAACTAAATGAGTTATAAATAAAAGATTTGATCATTGGCTGCCTTAAATCAAAATGTAAAACCTTACTAAATATTGAAGATGATGTACGAGTCTACAAAGGCAAACTGCCAAACGCTTGAAATATATATGTTACCGGCAATGTATGAAACACCGGCATTCTATAGAATAACTAGACATTTTATAGAATGCATTATTTTTTAGGCAAATTACAAAATATGAGAATTATTATATACTTTCCCTAGGCATTGTATATAATATCTAGGGATTCTATAGTATAACATATGCTATTTAAGCAACGTTTGGAACAAGCGCATAATGAGACTATTATTTAAAAGATGTGCATTCTTCAAAAGTACAATATGTTATTTTGAAAAAATAATGAAAGTGTGCAATTAAAAAACTTTTATTCAAAATACGTAAGAAAAAAAAAGTTGTACAAAAAAAATTGTCTTTTTTTTTAATGAAAATAAAATTTCCGTTTTCATCAAATTTACATCAAAACAAAATGTTCATATTTTTTATTTGAAAACAAAATTTTCATATAAAAAATAAGAAATTAAATTTAACCTACTTATTGCAACATGGTAGGCTTGAATGACATTTTGAATGACATTTCATTACTTTTTTCACGCAAAGACATTTCATATTTTGACACGTGACGAATCCTTGGGCACTTCCACTAGACTAATCAATTGCAACTGACCGGAGAGGAATTTCGTGGTCAGATATATCTTCAATTCTAAGCAAGTTCTTAATGCATAAAGTGAATTGTAATCTCGATACAATTGTTTTAAAATTCCTTCAGAAGTTCCAAGTCGGTGAAAACCGTCCTCTGTCACACTCATTACAGCAATACATTGCGCGAATCACCTCGTTGCCTGTCGACGTCAGTAATATAGGAATTCGCATAGCAGTTCCCAAAGAAGCAGTGGGAAAAAAATTTCAGAATTCATTTTCTTTTCTTTTTTCTTTCTTTCTTTCTTTCTTTTTCTTTTTTTTTTTTTTTGGATTGTATTTTTAGATTGATTTTAGAATTAATTTCACTTTCGAGAGAAGTTTCAGGTTTGAAAGAAAAGGTGCACAACATATCCGTTCCATCATCTTTACTTACATGAACGCAGAAGGTATGAAATTTTAGCGACACTTAGCATCACCGGACCTCATTTAAACACACACAACAGGTAGCACAAACGGAAATTTCTTCTGTAAGCATGTCATTATGATATTGGTTTAATCTACCATCGACTATAATCTCATTCATGCTTTTCTAAACAGGCTCTTTTTCTTGCATAAACTATTTAGTTTAATCTTTTTGCATTGTTTTGACGCTGTCTATTAATTTTTCTAGTTGCTCTTTTGTATGCATCTCTTTTAAAACATCTTGGATTAGAAAAGACGTTGTAAGACCTTCTTTAGGTTTGCAGCCAAAAAAAACTTCGTACAGTACTCTTTTAATTCCAGAATGATAACCTCTATTTTTCATGAATTGAACGAAACGTAGTCCTTCAATCCAGTGGTCAGATTTGTTGTCCTGCATTCAAGTACAGAGCATATTTTTTACATCTTGATTGGCTCTTTCAACACTACCCTGGCTTTGTGAATCGCGAGACTTCCCATGGACGATCTACAGTGCTGATCAAAACTCCTTCAAGCTGGCCACCACATCATTGGCAAATTCTCTTCCATTGTCAGACTGACGCTGCAAGCAGCCAGAATATTTCCGTTGGGTTCCGTAGGCCACTTCTTCAGCTGATATAAAAGCTGGAGAACAACGACGGATGGTAAACGTATGATGGCTAACGGTCATTGCTCAGTAAGATATTCCAAAAATTCCTGTAGAGATATTGCTTGAGGGTATCGGCTCCGGGATCTAATCTTTAAAAAAAAACACACCCCCGTATAATAATGCACCCAGAAAAAGGAATTGATTAAAACTACAAAACATGTTTTGTTGAGTACTTTTTGGTTGTTTCAGCAAAATTCAAGTAAAATTGAACCATTTTACTTAAATTAACAAACATTTTTTGCTGACGATACAATTTTTTTTTTTGGAAATGCAAAAAAAAAAAAAAAAAAAAAAAAAAAAAAAAAAAAAAAAAAAAAAATTGTTGATTCAAACAAAATTTCCATTGACCTATATTTAAACAAAAAGTTTTGTTGGGTCAACCAATTTTTTGTTGATTCAACAAAACTTTTTTTCTGGGAGTGAGATGAGGGATTGTGAGGGCCAGATGAGATTCCGGATTTTTTTATTATTATTATTTTACTAATCATAACGGGTAATTAATATACGATTTTCGTTCCTTTAATTGTAATTCTGCAAAACAGTCGGGTGAAAATTGTAGATAAAATTAAATGTTCACAGAATATTTCATTCCTCAATTTCAATTATATCGTTTAAACCAGAATCACACTATTAGTACCTAGAGATAATCAAATAAAACTTATAATTTTCTACATTATTTTAACAACTTCTTTAAAAGTTTCAATTCCTCGTAAAACTGTTGTCAAATATGTATTAACATATTATTATACTAATATCTCTTAAAATTTGTTTCTTAACTAAACGCAACTGCTAAGATACAGACTGATTCAGTCTCCGATTTAATTTAAACATTATAACTTAATTTAGAGAGATTCCAAATACTTCCATTTGAATTATTTTTCATGACATCTTCTTCAGTTATTAGGAATCCTCAGTCAAAAATGTTTCTTTGTGTCTGTTGTTGATGTAATCCCAAATAATTATTCCTCAAATAATTGTGGAATTTTGACTGAATATTTGCTGAATATAAGAAAACAGAAAATCAAGAAAACGTATTTAAGTTTTGAAACTAAAATTGTCATATATCCTCTAGTTTATAAATTTTGTCCGATTCAAACAAAGTGCCCGATTTCAACGAGAATTGATTCATTCAACTTTACATGAACTAATTAATATATAGATAACTAATTAAGATATAGATTTGGTGCCCCATAGCGGTGGAAAGTGGATCTAAAAGATTTTTAGCGCGTACACAGCACGCCTTTTATACATTGCCATCAGCAGTGGGGACAAGTGCCGGAGTTTCATTTGGAAAGAGGGGTGTTTCGTACCGAGAGCACCTCCTGGCAGAGGAAAATTTAATTAAAAGATTTTGCATTTAATCTTGGTCCGATTTAAACGAAATCTTTTCTGACAGTTTTACAAAGTGTCTCAGGTACTAAATAAACTTCACTATCATTTTTTCAGCTCTTGATTACCACCATTTATGAATATTAAATCGAGGGGGTTAATTTATTTTCAAGGGTTCTATGGGCCCGTTTTCAAAGGGAATCGGTTCATTTAACTTAATATTTAAGACATAGCTAATTAATTAAGACATAGAATTTGTACCCCTGGCGGTGGAAAGTGGAACTAACAGATTTTTCGAGAGTGCATGGCACGACTTCTACACAGTGCCGTAAGCAGCGGGAACGAGTGACGGAGTTTTGCTCGGAAAGAGGTTTATTTAGAACAGAATGCTCCACTTGGTGATGAAAACTGGAACTAAAAGGTTTTGCAGCGTGTGCGAAGCACGTCTGCTATACACTGTATCGTAGGCAGCGGGGACGCGTGTCGGAAAACTTTGTTTGAACAGAATGCATCCCCTGGCGGTGGAACTAAAGGATTTTTCTGTGCGTGAGCCGAAAATGGCTATTTTTTCTGAAAACGAAAAAGAAAGTTACCGATTTGATAATCACAGATAACGAAATAGTTTAATTTTCATTCATCCTCGAGTATTAAGAAAAGTATTGGAGATATTGAACCGAAACTCGCAATCTGTAAGTAGTTTATTTTTTTTATTCCGAAAATGCAAATTTTGCGAAAATCCACCGGAAACCTTTTTTTAATTTTGACAAAACACACTGAGAAAAAAAAATACCTCCTTCAACTAGAATGAATAGATAGACTGTTTCTAAGTCACTGAACTAGAAATATAGAAATCTGAGCTATGCGAATAGAGTAAGCAACTAAACTGAATAGACAAAATGATCGAGAATTTCTAGTCTCTTGTTTTCTAGGTGACGAAACGATAATGAATCGTGTAAACGACGAGAAATTATCGCTTTATTTCTAGAATGGATTTATAAACTAGCATTATAGTAACTAAAACTAGCGTCTTGTGTTCTCATCTATTTGCAGACATTTTTAAATAAGTTTGACCACGAGAATATAGGTAAACACTCCTGAATTCTAGTAGGAGTCTCTAGAACTCTCTGGCAAAGTGAACTATAATTTATAGGGATGACATGGAACTATTTTTTCTAGACCCACAATGTAGATTCTAGTTGAGAAGGGCAGATTTTTTTCGCAGTGCACTGAGCTGCTTTGAGTCAAACGATCCAGACATTGGAGGAGGTGGAATTAAATTCACTTCCACTTCGGTGTCCATCTCTCTATTTAATTTCCGAAAGACAAAGAGTTACCAGAGGTACCGTTTCGTACAGCGATTTTTAGAGTGGTTTCGCATTTCGTATTATTTTTTTACGGGACCGGGCAACGCCGTGCGGTTCAGCTAGTGAATAATAAGGGTTTTGCACTCCATATTCTACAAAAATCTTGTTTTAATGCGCTTCATAATTATGTATCAATTTCATCATGTTTCAAATGGCGTAGCATCATCAAAATGCACTTGAAACGATTATTTCCGATTGACTTAATGTAACGAAATACTTTTGACTGTCTCTGTAAAACGGGGACACTATAAGTTCTGTACACTTCATTTTCAATAGGGAATATGCTGTAGTGAACAGCAATAACATAAAAATATTTTAGGGCAATCCTAGTATATTTACGCGAGTTAGAGCACGGAAGGACGGTCAGACGGCAGTCAAACCGAAGTAATAAACACTTTCAACTAGGTTGGAAAGTGTTAAAAAAGGAGAAAAGAATTGAATTAAGATCGTATTCTAATGCACGTATCTTTTAACTTACTTAACTTGATATTAATTTTATGTTCAACATAAAATGAAAATCTGTCTTTTCTTTGACAGATTTTAGTTTAGTACCAAAATTTGGTATATTATGGTTAATTTGTTTTTTCTTTTCAAATTTATCTAAACAATTAATTGCTAATCAACTGATTGAAGAACTTTACGTTATTGTAGTAAACAAATGCTCATTGACAAGACAGATTTAAGAACACTTGCTTCAAAATTATGTAGAAAATCCCTGAACTCAACTATACAGTTTTCATACGAATTCAATTTCACCAATTGAGCGAAAAAATTCCCAAGCCGAAATTTGAAACCAGAACCTTTGACTTACATAGCCAATGCTCTATCGATTGAGCTACCTGGGCGCCGACAATCGGCGAGTATATTTCGCTCAGTTGGAAAATTTGAATCCTTATGATATCTTTACCAATCCGTATGATTGAGAAAGGAATTTAAAAAATAATAGCATAATTTTCAGACAAACGTCTTTGATATATGTAATTTTTTTTCTATTCGATGATTTAAAAATTTAAATTATTGTATATTTGGAAGCGGTGTAAAATCTAAAGCTCGTTGTTACCATAATTATACATTTCAGAAATAGTAACTGATTTATTGCAGGCAGCCAAAAGTGAACTACAAAAATATGGACAGAAAAATCCTTAGTGAAAGAAATAGGACTTTGTCGGTAGTATCCTACCAATCAATAAGAGCGGTAGCAGGGATTGAAGTGGATGTGGCTATATGATATTCGTAATGAAACATATTAATCGAATTTTCGAAAAGAATGCAGTAGTATTTCCATATACAACGCCGTACAAAATATCAAAAACTATAATCTGGAAATCCGAATAAGAATTATTCGTATTGTTATTAGAAGGTTCTAACCACAGTGCTAGAAGTGGATCATCGGTAGAGTACCACAAGAATGCAAAATAATAATAATAATAATAAAGTAGGGTTTATTATTATTTTTAAATAAGTTTCAATGTCCGGATCTTCAATATCTTTAAAAAATACTAAAACAGTAAAATTTTAATCCACGACAAGATGCAATATAAATTTCGGGTGTCCTTTGTTGAGACACTGTGTACATATACGTATGTTCGTGTTAATGTATAATCATAATTGTATGCATTTAATTCATAATATTAGTTAAAGATGGAAATTTACTCTTACAATTCAGTCATGTTTTAAAATATTCTTTATTGATTTCATCTCCCTATTCTTATCTTTCATGCATTTCATCTCCCCTTTATTTAGTTTATATAATCTGATAGTACTCTTAAATTTAAACTCTTACCTTGAAACGGTTTTTATATTTGTTAGTTCACAAATGATTTAACTACGGGTGAATTATATTTGGCACACCGTTTGAATTAAAGTAAACACACCAATCCAAGTAATGCGTCAAAATATATACTTATTTAATCTTAGGAATTGCTTAACTAGTTAAGCCGAGATTATTTTATTTGATTTAACGAAGAGTGCAAGTGACAGCTTTACATTAAGGAAGATTTTGAATCTGTACAGGATTCCTGAAAATATATCTAATTCAACTTAGAGTTAGAGAGGTTTCATGCAAGTATAATAGACAGATATAGTGGTAAAATTATAAGAAGGAGTTTGTTAGAATAAAAATATTTAAAAGAGAGACAATATACATGATGTCCCCAAAACATTGACCTCGGCTTTTATTCCTTAAATATTGATCATAGACATATACTATTATAAATTACAAGGTTACGTTAAAAAAAAATACATAATTTTATAAAGTCGATTAAAATTTTCAGGACATTAAATTTTAAGAAATAAAAAAAAAATTACATTTTTATGCGGGCCCCGTACAAAAGTTTTCCCATTGAGTAAAATGTGCTCCATACACCAATAAGGTTATGTACAAAATTTCAACTCTAACAGTAGTTACTTTACGTTATTCTAGTAAACAAATGCTCATTGGCAAGACAGATTTAAGAACACTTGCTTCAAAATTATGTAAAAAATCACTAAACTCAACTATGCAGTTTTCATACGAATTCAATTTCACCAATTGAGCGAAAAAATACCCAAGCCGAAATTCGAACCCAGAACCTTTGACTTACATAGCCAATGCTCTATCGATTGAGCTACCTGGGCCCCGACAATCGGAAAGTATATTTCGCTCAGTTGGAAAATTTGAATTTGTTATTTCATCATAACAAGTTGCAGAGATATGAAAATACATAAATGCTGACTTAAACTACTTTTCGATGCCTGGATATGAGTTCGAAAAGGAAAAAAATCATGTCGGGTGATAGAGTTTCAGGAGTCGTACACAAATTACGAAATAAATCAATGATTGTATAAATAAATAATAATTGTGCTATTCATTGGTACAAGAGTATCTAAACTGTGTAGAAATAATAATATTCCTATTTTAATTTAATTAACCCCTCACCAACTTTTTTTAAACATATTTCTGCGACTTTTTATGATAAAATGCGGAAATTTTGTAAATGACCTTATTAGTGTATGGCCACATTTTACTCATTGGGAAACTTTTTTACGGGGACTGTTTAAAAAAAATAATTTTGTACTGCTTCAAATTTAGTCCCCTGAAAATTTTTATCGATTTCATAAAATTCTGTACTTTTAATTACGTAACTTTTTAATTTATAATATATGTCTATGATCAATATTTAAAGAATAGAAGTCGGAGTCTTTGGGAAACCCTATAAAGTGACATAAAAATCATTAAGGGTGTATATACGTTAAGGATGTATCATATATATTATAAATATGTATGTATAGTTAATGTACAAAAAAGGCACACCTGCTTTTATTCGTAGACTGTTAGCGATAAAATCACACCAAATATAAACTATATACTTTTCTGGCCTATTTTGATCCAAGGAACTCAAATAAAGTGGCAAAAGTGCATGTTACCATTTGAAAAATCGACGTTGGTGCAATTTTTAATATGTAGACAATCCCTATTTCATAAATTGCTTTCATATTCTGAAAGACGAAATTATTTTGTGTCTAATGACGCTTTAAAGTGTCATTAACATTTTAACATCCGACACTGTAAAGTGTCGAAATACTTTCTTCTTTCAGAATATGAATGCAATTTTTGGAATAAGGATTGTCTATGTATTAAAAATTTCACCAGCGTCGAATTTTTAAATGGTAACACACACTTTTGGCACTTCATTTGTGTTCCTTGGATCAAAACAGGCCAGCAAAGTATGTAGTTTATACATGTTTGTTCAATCTTTATGGAGTTAGAAGAGCCCAAAATTTGAGGATGATAATGTTAAATACACGTGACAATTTTTATCTTACAACTTCCCAAAAAATCAGCAGATTTAAATTTTTTTGTTTATTCTGTTTTAGAGAAAAACTCATCGAGTTTCGTCTGACGGGTGGATGAACGGCCACTTCTTTTTCTTCTTTGTTTAGGTTTCTTAATATATCTTCAGTTGAAATCTCGATATCTACTAACGCGGTGTATAGGTGGATCGTGCTAAAAGCTTGCATTACTTCAGCTACAGTCGGGATGCGCTCTTGAACCTTGCCGTCGGCAACTTCATCAGGATTGTCTTCTTCCGCGGCATCCTGTATAACGTCCCCTATGATGTCGTCATTGCTTCTAACGTTGCTTGTGATAACGTCTTTATCAATGTTAAAGTAGTTCTGAAGGTTGTCCGCGTTTTCTGCAAGATGCTCGTAAACTGCTTGCCAGTCCTCTCCGTCTATAGGATCCGACCCCTCTTCAGTCGCATCCATATTATCGTCGGTGTTTATTATAAAGCCTGTCTTTTTAAAGCAGTTTTGAATTATTTTACGTTCGAATGCATCCCAAGAAGCGCTGAGGTAGTTCATGGCGTCGAGGAGAGTTACTGAAGATAGATTACTTTTAATTTCTATTTCATGTAGAAATCGTTTCACTAAACTTTTGCGATAGTGTTGTTTTAAAATCTTTATGATCCCTTGATCCATCGGTTTAAGTACGCTTGTGGTGTTGGCAGGTAAAAATTCCAGGCAGACGTTTTTTATATCTGGTATTTATTGGGGATGCGTTGTGCAATTGTCTACGAACATACCTTTTTTGCTTCAGCATCTCGACATCAAAATCAGAAATATATTTAATGAACTGGGGACCCATCATCCAAGCTTTATGTTGACGAGCACCGTCACAGGGAAGTCGTTTGCTGTTCTTGAAATAGCAAGGTTTGACCGATTTTTCAGTCACCAGAGGCTTGCTTTTGTCGCTTCCATCGGCATTGGAACAAACAAGCACAGTCACACATTCTTTGCTGAGATTTTCCCCATGGCACTGCTCATCTTTTAACGTTAAAGATTTATCAACCATCGCTTTAAAAAATAAGCCAAGTTCGTAAATATATATCACAACTAGCATAGTATTTGATAAGCCTTGGAAGACTGTTCGTTTTCCAAAAATCTGTATCTTCTACGTGCATGGCAGCGGATTCTCCGCAAATATTCTTGTACATAATGTCATGGCGGGTTTGAAGTCGGTCTAACCACCCATTAGACGGAGTAAAATCTTCTATTCTTAGCTTTTGGACTATTACTTCAGCTTTTTCTTTAACAATGGATCCACTGTTAGGTATGTGAGAGTGTCGTGAGTCAAGAAACAACTGGTACTAGTGTTTTGAGTCATGAAACCACTCGTACATAACTTTTTCTAAATCTATATATTTCTCTGTTTTCAATCTCTTCTTCTTTGAGCCATCAATCGCAGCATTTTTTTTCAATATCTTGTTTGTTTTGAAGAGGAGTTCGGAAAGACGACGACGCGATATTCATTGATAAAGCAAAATCTTTCTGGCTCAGAATAGGGGATTTTTTGTCGTATTTCTTTAAAATTTCTATTTTTTTTCGAAAGTGTGAGCGTCTTTCTTTTCACACTGTTAGATTCCATTTTGCATTCAATCTGCAGTCGGCAGCGAAACTACTTACTTGCGTCTAAATGAACAAAGCGAAAATAGCTTGTGCGAAGAAAGAGACAGACAGGTGCCGTTGAGATGGACGGCATAAATTATTTTGTTTCCTGCTTAAAAGGAGGTCACTTAACAGAGACAAATTGTCTACGAATAATTTATTTCTGAAAGAGATAAAATGATGAATTTGAAAATGATTGCGCTATCTATATGCTATATAAAATTTTCAAAATTATCGGATTTTCGAATCTGAAATATGTGCATCCTTGCTCAGAGTGGGCTAACGTTTCAGGAATTCGAAAAATTTTCGAATTCGGACCATAATTTATGATTTTAGCAAAATTCTAATTTTTGTGTAGGGCAAAATTAAAAAAAAGCTAAAGAATTTGCTATTTTTTTTCAAAATATCTCCCGTCGTATGGGTCCCATCGCGACGCGGTTTGGCTCATTCGACTCGACATCGATAGAGCTTACCGGTTTTAGTTCCGAGTTTCACCACCAGGGGGCGCTTTCCTATCTCTGTTTCTATGGACCGGATCACGACGGGGTATAACTCATTCGACTAGACATCGACAGAGCTTACTGATTTTAGTCCGTTTTTTCACCACTAGGGGGCACTTACCTATCTCTGGTTCTATGAGCTGCATCACGCCGGTGTATAGCTCATTCGACATCTATAGCCTTAACGATTTGAGTGCCCAAGGTTCGTATAAAACTGATTGCACCACCTGGTGGTGGAACTTACAGCGTGTGCGCAGCACGACTGCTATACGGTGCCGCAGGCAACGGGGACCCGAGCCGGAGGTTCGTTCAGTTAAACGTTTATACTATTCGATGTGCAAATAAAGGGATTATCCGGTGCGTGCATAGCACGACCGGTATACGGTGTCGAAGGCAGCGGGGACCCGGGTCAGAGGTTCGTTCGGTTAGAGGGTGACGCGAGCCGGAGGCTCATTCGGTTCGAGGGTGAAGCGAGCCGTTTCGAGGTTTTGTACAAATCGAGAATTCAGTTAGATTCGAGGGCCCGATATAAATTAGGGCCCCGCTAGTGGGCGAAGCTAGCTAGTTGAATAATAATGATGTTTTAGTTGAGGAAAGCAGAGACTCTGCTCTTTCAGATTTTAAGGTTAGGTCTAGCCCGGAGCATATTAGAGGTCGTAAAAGTAAAAGAAACCCTGATAGTTGGAAGAGGGCACGTCAGAAGAAAAAGAGACTTTCTGGTAAAGAGTATAAAACTAGATCAGGCCATACTGTCGCTGTTAAAATCTTTAGTGATAAAGAGTGTAAGTGTGTAAGAAAATGCGATGAAAAAACATCAACAGATGAAAGGGAATCTCTTTTTAAATCATTTTATAGTTTAACTACTCAGAGTGAGCAAAACATATTTCTCAATGGTTGTATCAAATCTAGAAATATTAAGAGACGTCTACCTACTAATCAGTCTAAACATCCGAGAAGTTATAGTTTTTCGTATTTTCTCCGTGTCAAGAACAATGATGTTCAGGTTTGTAAAACATACTTTAGGCAAACCTTTCAAGTGTCTGATGACTGAATTCATAGATGTAGCATTAAGAATGAAGTATGCTGTATTGTAGATAGAAGGGGAAAATCAACCCCAGGAAATAAAGTTGACATATCACATGTTGTAAATCATATAAAATCAATTCCTGCTTACTTCAGCCACTACACGCTTTCACAACATCCTCACAGAAAATATTTGAACACTGACCTTACAATAAAAAAATGTATGATTTATATGTCTTTTGGTGTAGCAAAAACCAAAAAACTCCGATTAAAAAGAAAAATGTACTACCATGTATTTTCAACTAACTTTAATCTGCATTTTAAATAGTCGCTTAAAGACACATGGCCAGTGTGAGACGGTTTACAAAATAAACTTTTAGTGGCAATGGAAGATGAAAGCAATGTAATAGAAACTGAGAAGAATCTATATCTAAGAAAGGCGGAAAAGGCCAGAGAAATTTTAAAAGAGGACCATGGTAGATGCTCTGACGATTACTAGGTGTTAACTTTCGACATCCAGAAGGCTTTGGCTCTCTCAAAACACTCAATGGCTGTAGCGTACTACAATCAAAACTTGTATGTTTATGATTTTAGGGTTCACGTTTATAATAACAAAAAATCTTACATGTACGTATGGCTGGAAACCGAAGGTTCGAGAGGTTCGCAGGAAATTAGCTCTTGTATTATAAACCCCTAACTGGTCATGCCAATAATGCCAGACATATTGTCATGTACTCTGACTCATACAGCTGCCAAACCACAACATAAAAATTGTTCTATTTCTTATGAAATACCTGCAAACTCAGAGTGGTAGCACTGAAACCATTGACTTAAAGTTCCTTGTTGCAGGACACAGTTACCTTCTGAACGATTCTCATTTTTCTTTTATTGAGAAAAGAGCCAAAACTAGTTTCAAAATCTTTTCTCAAAGCGATTGGTACGATATTATTCTTGATTGCAAGAAAATAAAGAAATATTTCCTCACAGAAATGAATCAAGATAATCTCTATTCAACGAAAACCCTATAAAAATCTATCCAACACGAAAAAAACGGTGAACGGATGTCAACGGTGAACCAGTTAATTGGTTCAAAATGAGATGGATCAGGATTGAGAAGGCCGACATTTGCTATCAAATATAAAATTAATATCTGCACAGAGATTCCATTTGGAAAAATAAACATAAAAAGAAAAATGAAAACGGACGGCCTTAGAAAGCCTTGCTATTGTTCCACAAGATATTCATTATCACACATCAAGACCGATCACCATGGAAAAAAAGAAGGATATGATGGACCACTTGAAGTATATACCTCCTGTTCATCATCAGTATTATAAAGACTTAAAGACCGAAAGAGGTATCTTTTACAAGCCGAACCTGACAGTGGTGACGACTGCATCATTTACGCAGAATAGAATAATTTGCATTTTTGGACGTAATTTCTACACTTTTTCCAAACTCAGAATATCAATTTTATTACTTGCAATAATACTGGTTACTTTTTCATGTAAATAAGTTTTGTTTTGTGTGTATTTGTTTATTAAAATTACCTTTATAAAAACCACTCAGAATTTTTTTTCAATACCTTTCAGTTGGCAATGTGACAAACTCCATACAAAGTGGCTTTTCTTTTTAAACAGAGGGACATTGAAATTTTTCTATATATTTATACAATGCTGAAAAGTTACCCTTGCTTATAAGAAAATTAATGAGTTTAATCCAAATATGCTGAAAAAATAATAGAGTTTTTTTTATAGATAACTGTTTATACTGAACATTTTCATTTGATGGAGTTAGTCGGGTTGACTTCTGAACTCCTCATTTAACCTAAAAATATTTGAAATATGTAAACTAGATACTACTAACCTTATAAAACTAATAAATTTCCAAAAAGGCATCAAAGAAGAATATGAGTCAACAGTAAATTTCTCATTGCTCATATAAACCATATAATAATATTACATTTCATATTGTTTACCTATTGAAAAAAAAATATTTCGGCGTTGAAGTTTTAAACTCATCGCATAGCCATATTCAATTCCAAACTATTTCTTTATTACTGCATAAAATATTTACCCTTTAAACATGACTGAATTAAAAATTTATATTTCAATCTTTAGTTAATATTATTAATTAAATACATACATGTATGTTTGTTGCATCCACACACATACACAGGTACATGTATAGGGGTGTTCTAAAAAGCATTTCCGAACTTTAAAATTCAGTAATTCATTAAATGATTATACGTTTAAAATATTCTTTATTGTATTTCGTCTTTTCTTTTTTAGTTCATATAATATGGCACAATTCAATTTGAACTGTTATTCTGCACGTTTCGACTTTTTTTGCAAGTTCACAAACAAGTTTAGTACGGAAAAATTACTTTTGGCATATTGTTTGAATTAAAGTCAATACAACAATCCAAATAATACGAGAAACTATAATCTTATCCAATATAAGTACTATTTAACTAATATATCTGAGATTGCTTTATTTGATTTATCTAAGAATTCAGTGACAGGTTTATATTAACGAAGATTTTGCGTCCCTAGTGGATTTCTGAAACTATATCTCATTCAACTCACTGTAAGTGGGATGTGGAATAAACAAGCAAAACCAAAAAATTATAAGAAGGACTTAAGAAGGTTAGAGGAAAAATATTTAAAAGAAAGACATTATATTGAGTCATAAAAACCATTGAAGAGTATACTTTGAAAATGTATTATGAATATAGATTATAAATATGTATGTACCATAAGGAGGTAATTTTAATATGTTTGTAAAATTATATATATATATATTATAAATATGTATGTATCATTAAAGAGGTATTAAAAATAGATATGTAAAATTATATGTATATTATAAATAAATATGTAAAATTATATGTATATTATAAATATGTATGTAACATTATATATTTATATATTATATGAAGAGAAAACGCCTGACTGACAAATCAACGCCCAGCTGAAAAGTCTAAATTCAGATCATGAAATTTAGAAAAAAGATTGCCGTTATGACACAGGCAAGCAATAAGGGAGGATTTTTGAAAATTACTCCCCTCCCCCAAAGGGCGTTAAAGGTAGGGGTCGAACGTTGTAGGTCATTTCGCCATATCTCAACAGCAAATTTAGGTAGAAGCATGAAATTAAGGATAACAAATCTACTAAAAAATGGTTAAACATGTATTTCAGAGATTTTAGAAATTCACCTCTTAAGCAGGTTAAATGGGGGGGGGGGTATGAATGTTTTAGGTCATTTAGCCATATTTCAGAAAAAGTTTTGGTATGAGCATGAAATTCAGTATAAAAAAATCTACTAAAAAAATTGTTAAACATGTATTTTAGTGATTTTAAAAATTCACCCACTAAGGTTGTTAAATCGGGTGTCGAGCGTTTTAAGTCATTTTGCCGTATCTCTGTAGCAGGTTTAGGTAGGCGCATGGAATTCAGGATAAAATATCTACTAAAAGATAGTTAAACATGTATTTCAGCATAATTCACCCACTAAGGGGGTTAAACACCGGTTATGAACCCTATTATGGAAGATTAGACGAACAAGACAACTATTACTGATCTATTAGATATTTTGCGTAAAACATTTTTAAAGGGAATTTGTTTTAATCATTTGTAAAGCTGAGTGATTTAGTATGATTGTGTCAAAATAACATTTTTTTTTCTGATTGTCATTTTGACGGTTTATGAACGCAAATGTGTTATTGTGATCGGCGTATTTTTAAGATATTACATTTTTACTTATGTTACCCGGAAGGCCAAGGGTAACTCGAGTGAAGCTGGGGAGTTCTGCTATATTAAAATTAATTTATTAGTTTCAATATGTACTTAAGCAAAAAAATTACTTATCACATTTTTACAAACTTTTATTTAAAGTTTAAAATTTGTAAGTACTGCAATTTTGTCTCACTCCTACTTTTATCCGATTTAGAATAATTTTTGTAATTACCTACCCATCACTACCCTACATTGTGGTCGACACACTGACCACCCGGGACGGGCCACTTGTATATTATAAATATGTATGTAACATTACATATACATTATAAATATGTATACGCTTTATTCTGTTTAGCTACTGAAATCGAACAAAAATAGTTTCGTGTTCAAGATTTAAACTCATTGCAGCATCATTTATTCATATATTTTTTAATTATTAGGGGGATCTGCCCCTACGATCTACGCTTGTTAATTTCCATACAGACCCTGAAGGCTTTAAAAACTAGCTAATTTGCTCTATTTGAAAAAGATAATCGTATTACGGAAAATTAAATGATATTAATCACGACCAGTGGCGATTTTAAATAATCGGGTTGCTATTCATTTCCATTTGACTGGGGCATTTTCGGTTCCCAAGACTGCATTCACTGCTGTTGCGACAGCTGAAGCTTTATTTCGTGATTGGTTAAGTAAGCTTTATCAACCATTTGAAAATCAGCTTGTATAAAATGGTTAAGTAATGGTTAATGCCTTCCTCATAGATTTTTATAGTCTAGTCTAGAAGAACGTTTTCTTTTTAGACGCTATATGTCCAGTCATTTGGTAGAAAATAAGGAATCGTTTTAAATTTAACGTAATTTTCCCCATTTAAGAGTTTTTACACGTAATAATTTAATTATTTTTACAATTTTCTTCTCTTTCAATATTCATGTATAAATAAATATTTCAAATAAAAGTGTTTGGCAATATTATTATTTGGGCTAAAATATGACGTAATTTTCTCAAGTTTAATGCTTTTCGCATTAATTTCGCTTTAATTTTTTATTCTTTTTTTATATTTGTTAATTGAAAGGAAATATTATTATTTGTACTTTCTAAAAATCTGGCAACAATAGGTAAATAAATGACTTTTTCGAATAATGAAAGAAATCTCGATTCAGACAATGCAATTTTGACTACAAATTTAAAATCCAAATAAAAAAGTATACAAAATTTAAAAAATGATTAGACACTGCAATCTATACACTTATGTACATGCAAAAGATAGTTAAATTGCAATACATAATTTGTAATGCTATGAATTTTTTTTAACTGAAGTATTTTAACCGATTTTAACATTAAATATCGCTTAAAATAACTCTTCGATTTAAAAACTGTCGGTTTCAGCATATTTAGCAAACAGTTCTCTAAGAAACTACCAGTTTTCCATTTTTTTATGAAGTAGTTTTTTTAAATATAAGCCAAGAAAAAGCCCCTGTCTCAATAAAGTTTAATTACGGCAGCGACAGCACAAGCAGTTGCTTAGTTGTTCTTTTTAGAATAAATGGATTATATACAAATATTATGAGTTAATGTACGATCATGATACATGTTTCATCTGAATATTTGTTATACCATTGAATGAGTAAATTTTAAATTTTGTTAGTTCGTTTTAGGACATGATTTACATCTACGTACCTTCTGTGTAAAAAGTACCCGGAATTGTTAAATAAAACACAAAAAATATATCCATAAAAATTTATTTTGACGCCTTCAAAGTAAGCCCCATCGAGTCCAATACAACTGTGCCAATTTTGATCCAATCCTCTATACATTTTTCGTAGGCTGATTGAGTTACCGCCTTCAGCTCCTTTAGCGAAATTCCTTTTATGGTCTCAATTGCTTCAAAACGTCTTCTTTGAAGTGCTATTTTTAACTTCGGAAATAGGAAAAAAATCACTCGTCGCCATAACTGGCAAGTACGGTGCTTAATCGATGACATTTGTTGCGTTTTTCGTCAAAAGCTCTTGCACAACGACAGTTTTGTGCGATCGTGCATTATCGTAGTGTAAAATACATACAAAATTTCGGAGATTTTCAAGATGTTCGGCACGCTAAATTTCATTTGAAACCCAAACTTTAAGGCAAATTCTTTGTTCAACTACTTTTTTCATTGTCAAAAATTGCAGAACACTCATAAATATGACTAAAGAAACAGCTGCTGTCAATACACTAAATCATGAATGGCGCTAAAACTCCGCGTTGTAACTCTGTATAGTGGTATCAACTTACAGAAAAAAATGTCGTGAAATCTTTTATGTGTGCCTTTTAAATGATAAATTCCGGTTACTTTTTATACAGAAGATATGTGTCTGTGCTTGCTATATACATATATGTATACATTTCATTCATAATATTAGCTCATGGTTGAAATATACTTTTCAGTCCAGTCATGTTATAAACTTTCTTTTTGGCACATATCTTCTCTCTTTTATTTATTTTATATAATCTAGTTCATTTCAATTCCACCTCTTAGTTTTGAAAAAATCATTTTTTTACACTATTTGCTGGTCCACAAATAAATTAACTACTAGTAAATTTCTTTCGCCACATCGTTTGAATTAAAGTAAAACCCTCAATGTAAGTGATATGGTTCAATATAAACATTCAATCTAAGTACGTACATAAAATATATAACTAAAATTGTTTTAGTATTTGTTATCAGTCCAGTGACAGGTTTACATAAAGGAAGATTTTGAGTCTCTAGAGGATTTCTGAAATTATACCTTATTCACCTTAGAGGGAGAAAGGTTTCACGTGAGTGGAATAAACAAATATGATGATAAAATTATAAGTAGGGATTTGACAAAGATAAACTAAAGGTGGAATAAAGAATATACAGAGAGTCAGAAAAACAATGAAAGAGGTAATAAAACTACTGTAAAATACTGTCAATATATATATATATGTGTGTGTGTGTGTGTGAGTGTATGTGTAAAAGTTGAGATATAACTAAGGATTAGATCAAAGACAAACTATGTGGAATAACGAAAATATCTAGAGTCAGGTAAACAATGAAAGACGTAATAAAATTGTTGTAAGATATTGCACATACAGGGTGTTTCGCAAAGGACCCCTAACTTTAAAAATAAATAATCCGGAAACGGTGATAGATAGAAACATGAAACCAGTGGTATGTTTATTAAAAAAATCGTAAGAATCTTATACATAAATCTCACAATTTAGTTTAAATTAGCGCCGATAGATAGGTGTATCACATTGAAAGCGATTCAATATGTGCACCTTTTACACAACAGACATAAGCAAACGCAGAATGAAATTGTCAATGACTCTCTGTAGAGCGTCACCGGAAATCGACACACAAGCTTGACAAATAGCCTCTTTGAGCTCTCCGACTGTTAAAGGATTGCTTCGGTAAACAATGTCCTTTAATGTGCCCCACAAAAAGTTATAGCAGGGAGTGATGTCGGGTGAATACGGAGGCCATTCCATGCTTTTCCCTTCACTGTTGAATAGTTAAACGCAATAACTCTATCGTCGAAGTATTCGTCCAGAAAGTCAAAAACGTCTTGTGTACGATGCAGACGAGCCCCATCTTGCATGAACCGCGCCGTGCCTGTCGATCGTCTAATGCTTGTTTAGTGGCGACAAATTGTTTCAAATGCGCAATATACCGCTCAGTCGTCACCGTTTCTCGCAAGAAAAGGGGCCCAATAATGCCTTTACGACAGACTGCAGACCAAACTGTAAGTTTTTGGCTATAGAGTGATCGTGCGTGAGTCAAATGTGGATTTTCTGTACCCCAAAATCGCGAATTGTGTCTGTTAACGACACCATCCAGATAAAAATGGCCCTCATCCGTAAATCATATTCGGCTGACATCAAAACGAGAACAATAAATCTTCTCGAGCATCTCTTTAGCGAAATGCTCTCGTTGTCGTTCACCTTGAACTGGTATGGCGTTCCGGCATTGAATCTTGTAAAGAAACATGTGTATGATTTCCGCAGGATTCTGTACGTGCTGGATGGCTTGATTCCGGATTCAGCTTCAAGTCTGCGGACAGATTTATTCGGATTACGCTCAATAACTGCAGCAAGTGTCGTTGAATTTTCAGGAGTGACGACGGAGTGGGTCCGACCCACATTTCTGACTAACGCATCGGCCACGTTGCCTGTCTGTTGAAATTTTTTGAAAAGCTTACGAATTGTTTTCCCATCTGGGCCTTTTGCGACTTGAAATCGCGTTTGAAAACTTTTCCTTGTGGCAGTAGGACTCTGATTTAATCGATGGTACTCCAAAACAATAAACACGCGTTCCTCCACGGTATACATCACTTTCGGAATTATTTTCACTATACGCTAATAGCGGTCAGATTTCAATGGCAAAATATTCGACGACTAGTCTTTCTATGCTTCTGAACTCTCTTTAGAAGGATTCTTAACGCTCTCAGCGCCATCTGTCGGAGCTATTTTTAACAAAATTTTGCGATTTATGTATCAGATTCTTAGGATTCTTTTAATAAACATACCACTGGTTTCATGTTTCTATCTATCACCGTTTCAGGGTTATTGATTTTTAAAGTTAGGGGTCCTTTGTGAAACACCCTGTATATATATATATATATATATATATATATATATATATAACCATTATATGACAGTACAGATACATCGTATACAGATGGGTGAATAAAAATCACAAATTGAATAATGTACCCATACTTGTTATAAATAATATCAAGATTTAATATATGTATATATATATATATATATATATATGTGTGTGTGTGTGTGTGTGTGTGTAAATTGGAGAGATAGTGAATTATTGAAATATTTGTGGAACTGTGACAGAATCGTCAAGCTCAAATTACTAAAAATTCCACAATGTACTATTTGATTTTTGTACAAGCAATAATAAGCTAAATACAATACAAGATTTTGGCAGTCGTACATTAAAAAACTCAGACAAAGAATGAAATAAGACATGAAAAGATGAAAATGAGAAAACATTTCCTCAGAAAAAATCTCAGAAAACATGCACGGTTTGACAAATCTGCACATGTTGCCTAAAAACATTGACCAATCCTGTATATGTTAAATTACAAAAATACGACACACATATACATGTGTGTGTACGTTTTATTGGTGGTATTAATGTTGATATAATTTATGTGAAGTGATATGTTATTCAGATAATAAACGTAATAAGTAATTTTTAGGAGAAAAAGTATTAAGGCCTTATTACGCTGATATTTACATATTGCATGGCTTTAAGGTATCGTGGTGAGTGGTATGGCACAACAGAGCGTTTTGTGACAAATCGTTATTGGTATCACCATTCCCATTGTTACCAACGTCTCCCATTTTGATGTATAGTTGATAATCATACATTAAATTGTTTGATGTGTAACTGTAAAAAAAGTATGTACAGTCCTGTAAAAAAGTGATCACTTTCTAATAGCTATGCCTTAAACCATCGTATAGAAATGTCCCTGGTAACAATCGAATAAAATAGCATCTACAAATTAATGCTATACTTTAATTTTGATTAGGGGCTCTCTATATCTAACAAATGTACCAAACTTAATAATTGGTACTACTAACACTTAATTTTGATATCATATTTGGATTTTTCGGTAAATTTTACCTTTAGTTACCAAACGGGAAGTCATTCGTTCAAGTACTTAAGAATTATGCAAGTTTAATGTTTAGAACACCTAATGTTCCAAGACACATTTCAATGCGGATATATTTTTTAATTTAATTTAATTTAATTTAATTTTAATTTAATTTTTAAGCATAACGCGAAAACTAAAAAGTTGTAAGAGCTATAGTTTCAAATTCGCATATTTGAGACTTCTAGAGATCGAGTTCTGTTTAAAAATTCTTAGATTACAATTTATATTTTTATTTTCGAAAATTAATTTAAAAAACAATAGATTCCAAATTATTTTTTCATTTGCCTGCTTTTTTTCCGGAGATGAATTTAAAAAAGCATATATCTTCGAAATTAATTTTCGAAATAAATATGACCTGTAACCTATGATTTTCTTTAACAGAAATCGATTTATAAACGTTTCAAATATGCTAATTCCGCAATACAGCTTCTTCCGCCAAGTTGATTTTGAGTTAAAGAAGTACTCGATTGCAATCTGTTTTACAGCCAAACTTCAAACTTGCAAACTTCTTAAACTACTTGGCAGTGTGCTTCAAGTTTGGCATCCGAAAATAAAATTTACTAAAGAATTCAAATATGATGTCAAAAGTACGTATTAATATTAAAATTTTTAAAGTCTGTTATAATTTCTATATGTAGACGACCTCCTAAGCAAAATTTAAGTATAACATTAACTAGTCTATGTTATTACTAATTGTAGCAGTTACATTTTTATATAAGATGATTTGCGGCAGAGTTGCTATATGGGGGTAACTTTTTTTCCAAGACTGTACGTTATAATTTGACTGTACATATAAAAGATGTTTGCATTTTTCTCAGCTTGAAAACATGAAGTTTATGATAAAGCCAATGATATAAATTGATATAAATAGATATTTATACATTTTTACTTACTCATACAGTGCAAGGAATGTATTGTAATCAAGATAAATGCTTGATTGTTGAATCATATATATACACTGCTCAAAACAATTAAAGGATATTTGAAGTTTTATATAAAATAAAGATATAAACAAAATTTTTTTTGCCGAAAATAGAAGAAGAGAATCACAAATGCAAATTTTTCTGGTTTTCAAACTGTGGAGTATGCAAATTTTGAGTTCGACGTCAAAAACGTCGCTTCAGCGGCAGCGAATGAAATTTGACTTTCAACTGGATAAAAGAGAATGAAGACAAGGATGTTCGGCATTCAGTGATTGCTTTGTTTCGATGAGTACGATGTCTCAGCGAAGTCATTTGACAGATTCAGAAGCTTGGAGAATTGTTGGTAGGTTAGAAGGGGGCCAAACTCAAGCCGAAGTAGCGCAAGCCATTGGAGTGTCACAAAGTGTCATTTCCAGGATCTGGAACCGTTTTTTAGAGAGTGGATGTGCAGGCCGAAGACCAGGGCAATGTCGTAGATGGGCAACAACGCCCAATGAAGATCGGTATTTAGCGTTAACAGCTCGGAGACAACGGTACTCTTCTCCAACAACACCTTCGCTCGGCTACAGGCACCACGATTTCAACCCAGACTGTCCGAAACCGGCTCCATGCTGTAGGTCTGTATGCTCGCCGACCGATGGTATGTGTTAGATTAACATCAAGGCATCGTCGCGACCGCAGGGAGTGGGCAACCGAGCGTGTCAACTGGAGGAGAAATGAATGGAGCAATATTCTGTTTTCTGACGAGTCCCGTTTTTCTGTGCATCCGGATAATAGGCGTATTTTCATCTGGAGGGACCGTGGCAGTAGGAATAATCCTGCGTTCGTGCACGAAAGTGTCAGATTTGGCGGTGGAGGAGTGTTGGTGTATGGTGGCATCTCCATTGACGGGCGCACCCTCTACATCATTCGAGATGGAGCTCTGACTGGTCGCCGATATAGGGATGAGATCCTCAGACCTATTGTAGTCCCTTACGCTGCAGCAATCGGAGATAACTTCATTTTAATGGACGATAACTGCAGGCCACATCGTGCAAACCTGGTGGAGGATTTCCTTTTCGAGGAAGGAATCGTTCGAATGGAATGGCCAGCGTGTTCTCCAGACATGAATCCAATCGAGCACGTTTGGGACGCTCTAGGAAGACGAGTTTCTGGCCGCCAACAACCCCCACAAACTCTCCAAGAACTGGAAAGAGCTCTTCTGGAAGAGTGGGGCAGAATACCCCAACTCGTCATTAATAGCCTCATTGAGTCCATGCCTCAAAGGTGTTTAACGTTGCTGGCCGCCCGTGGAAACCATACCCCCTACTGAAAATGATTTTCTTTGAAGAAAACACCTTTTCTTATTCTTTTTTTCTCATATGCACAAATTGTGTTTTTTTCCTTTTGTACACAAATGCGCAATAAAATGCATTTTTTCTGCCAAACATGTGTAATTTATTCTCATATAACCTACTATGTCTGTCGACCATGTATCAATCAGCTAAAAAGTTTCCCAGATACAAAATCCACCTAAAACTGCAATACCCTTTAATTGTTTTGAGCAGTGTATTTTTATGTTTTGAGATTCCCTGAATTCGTTTTCGCTTTTTTTATGTATTTATGTGTAAGTGTACGAGCCTCTAAGAAAAATTAAGTATTTCATTAATTAATAGACGTTATTACTAATTGGTTGGTACCAGTCACATTTTATAAGATAATTTGTGGCAGAGATAATAGGGGATGAAAACTTTTTTTTCCAGCGCTGTACCATACGACAACTATTTGCAAAACATAAAGTAGTACTTTGTATCTTAACAACATATTAAACTTTCTCGGCAATCGGATAATTTTTATAAAAGAACATACATAAATACTATATATATTATTAATATATTATTCATGGACATGTATAATAAATCATACAAACGAATTATATAACGACCTTTATTAGAAATAAATAAGAAAAATGATTAAATGAAGATTATTAATATTAGAACAGACATATTTATTAATTTGTTTTCATACATAATGCTAACGATAACAGAACTTTCAAAAATATTAATGTTAAACACTTTCATACATTACAATCAGCGTTTCTTAAACATTTTTCAAGAAAAAACCACTTTTAAATGGCTGTGAACTCACCTTCAGATTGCCATGTGTAATTTCAAAACAGATATTTTCAGCTATGGTGTGTGATACGCAACTTAAATGAATTTTGTTTATTTTGCATTTTCGGAAATTTAAGAGAACCAAAATTCAGACTCCGAGGAGCAATTTTAGTTCGCAGACTAGAGAGTGAGAAATACGGTTCTAAGGTAAAGAACCACTAAAAATGTCAGTTTACCATATTAAATAAACAGACAAAAAAGATTTGTTCCCTTTGAGCCAATTTTTTTTTATTATACTAAGGTGTTTTTTATTCTTAATAAAATAAAATAAATTAGAAAGTTTTCATAAAATCTCGCAATTGACAACTATTTTGTCAGATATTTTTTCTTTTTGTAAAGATACTCTTTTTTTATGTATTTTTCATTAAAAATAAATATTTTGATTTATGTCATATTTAAAAAGCAAATTAATCAAATCGCTTAGTACGCCTATTTCCATCTCAGTCAATATTTCATGGCATTTTACATCAGAAGGACAAAGAGTGTGAAGAAAAGAATGATTGATGATGTTAATTTTTTATGTGTTAGAAGATGTTTTAGAAAGAAATCTTCAATAATTTTTTTTTCAATAAAACAACTAGAAAGAGTGTTCAATTTAAAAATTGAGCTAGGAAAAAAAAATAGTTGAAACGTTCTGATTTCTTGCAAGCATGTTTGGTTTCACTTATCTTAAAAGTGAGTTTAGTTGTTTTTTATTTAAAACGAAAGTTAAAACTAGAGTTTTCTTCAGTTTAATTTTTACTTCGATTCTTAAATTTTTAAACGATCATGATTCCGTAGTAAACATTATCTCAGCAATGTTTTTTTTTTTTTTTTTTTTTTTTTTTTTTTTACATTAAAAAACATTCTATCTTTTTTAATCGTCTATAATCATGTGCTTTCTATTATTTGAACATATTCATAGTGCTCCCATTTTTATAAAAAATACAATTTCAATCAAATTTATATATTTGACTTCATTAAGTAATTTTCATAATCCATAGAAAAGTAGTGTTGCATTTTGTTATTTTTCCATTTAAATTATTCTTATTAACATGGTATACAGAAACTGTACTCAGACTGTATACTGTGACTCAGGAGAATACACAGAGTGATTGAAAATACAGATAATGCCGATCATCTCTTAAATCGCTGATGATAGAAAGATACTTTCAATTTCAAAAAGCATTACAAATAAAGTATAGATTTTAGGTATGGCATTTGTTTAATAAGGGGCTGAATACATATTAATGTACGAAATTTAATATTTATATGCTCCGATAAATTATATATTTAAGAAAAATGTTGCTGTTCATCTAAGAAAGACATAAAAACAAATCTCATTCTTTTACGATCAAAACTTACTGAATTGTGACATTTTGAATTTTCTGAATTTTCACAATTTTACGGCAGTTAAGAGCCTACATTAGTCTCGTGAAGACGCTCGTAAGCTAATGTCAAACCAATGGCAGCGTGCTTTTCAAAATTTTTGTTTGCATTTCAATATTTTTAAATGATTTTTTTTTATAGGATATCTGTGGTCGATCTCTAACCGGGTACTTTTGATTTTGGTTGCAGATTTGTTTTATAAGGTCACTTTCTATTTCGGAACTGGTTCCGAAAGTAACAATTTCCTAATGAAAAAAAAAACTGCAACCACATTTGTAAAAGTAAAAACCTACCCTGTAGATCAACTACAGGTATCATATGCAAAAAAAAAAAAAAAAAATCTTAACATTAGCTTCTAAGTGTTTTCTAAGTATGACTAGTATATGCCCTTAAGAGCCTACACTTGTAACGGGAAGAAACATTCAAGCTAACGTTAAGTCTATGGGAAGGTTCTTTACAGATTTCTCGCTCGCGTTTTAATATTTTTAATTTTTTTTTTCTTCATAGGATAGCTGGAATCGACCCGTAACGTTGTTAGTTTTTAGTTTTTTGATTTTGGTTATAGTTTTTTTTTATAAGCGGACATTTTCAATTTTGGTTCTGATCTACCGATTCTGAAAGTGAAAGTACCCTTATATAAAAACAACTGGAACCAAAATCGTAAAAGTAAAAACTAACAACTTTAGAGAGCTACCCCAACTATTCTATGCAAAAAATATCATCTAAAAGTATTAAAATGCGAGCAAAAAATCCGTAAAGAAATCTTCCCATAGACTTAACATTACCGTTCGAGTTTCTTCGGATGACTAGCGTAGGCTCTTAAACCAGAAAGACGAGTCACAAAAGCTAGTATATAAGCCTTCGCGTAGTACAAGAGTGGTTTCACTAGATTAATTTTAACACAATTAATCAAATTGTTAAAGACATCATATGAGTAGCAATTTTCCAACTGGACGAAAAATGTTCGGGCCAGGATTCGAACCTGGGATCTCTTGGCTGAAGCTACCATTCTCTACAGACTGAGCTATTCCGGTCAAATCTGGAGGGCATAATTCATCCAGTTAACCTTAATCAAGAGTGGTTTGATAAGTTCTCAGCCTGACAGTGAAAGTACAAGATTTTTGGCATAATTTCATATTATTTTTCAATGTAGTCCCCTTCCAACTTAATACATTTAAGACATACTATTGTGTGCGAATTCTTTAGTGCAGCCCTGTACGAGGGTGTATCGAAAAGTTCTCGGCCTGACAAAGAAAAAACAAGATTTTTGACACTATTTCATTTTATTTTTTAACTTGCAACACAATACATTTCTGAAGACTCTTGAGGAATGTTCATTCTTTGGCGTTTTTGGTCGACGTTCAACAAACGCGGCATGCATCAAGCAGAAAGCTTTTTCATACCCAAAACATCGTGTAAAATGTGGTGGACATGGTCTATCGAGATGTTTGCTATGTCAGTAAGTTCGCATATCTTCAGTCAGCGATCATTCAATACGGCATTATGAATTTTTGAGACGATTTCGTCGGTCGTAGCGGTTTTCGGGCGTCCTGAGCGTTCATCATCGTGAATTGATTTCCTACCATGTTTAAACTCAGCAGCCCATTTTTCTTATCGTCGAATATGAAAGACAAGAATCCTTTAAGATAGACTGTAACTCTTTTTGTATGTTCGTGGAGGTTAAACCTTTTTTAACAAAGTATTTTATGACAGCTCGAACTTCAATTTTTTCCATTTTTCGAAAATGTCTAAACTTGTTTACTTTACTTTATCGCCCATCAATAACCAATAAACTCACGCATCTCAAACTCAGCGGCATGTCATCTAAAGGATCATACTTTACAAACAACATTGTCATTTGGTCATACTTGTTCTATTTCTGTGTTAGACAGAGAACTTATCAAACTGCCCATGTAGCTAGGAGTTGGGAAGCTAGCTGGGGTGCTGTTATCTTTCTATGGCGACTAGAAGCGATCATATGCCGCTAAAGCAATTCTCATGCGTTAGTCATGATTTTTACAGAAAATTTGGTCATTTGATAATGATTCCACAATAAATTTATGAAGCTACGATGAACATTATGGACGTACTAGAGAATTTTCTTGACCCTATTTGCAACATTTCTCCAGCCCAGCAAATTATATAATCTGGTAATTAATTTTTCTGCTCATGATTTCAAATTTAGTTTTCTAGAATTATTTGGAAAATTCCCGCTCCCACTGGCATTTTAGTACAGAGAATTTCGCCTTATTTAAATGCATATTTTTTGCCTCGAATAAGGCGAAATTTTCTATTATAAATTACTGGTGGAAGTTTGCCCCTATGGTAATCAGGGCTCTGATTGATTCGAAAGGTAACGTTATCTATGTATGGAATACTCAACAGGGGGTCTGAGTGCAATCTGTCTTAAGACTACGGCAGACCGATCCAAAGTTCAACATGCATTACATCTTCCAGTAGAGTAGAATTCTCTCCGTAATAGTTTTGTTGGTCACTGATCTATAGTACTGCCGAAAGTACTAGCGAAAATTGCGAATATGGAAGATTAACAACTTCAAAATATTTTCAACCTATCAAAACGAATTTTTCTACAGTTAAGACCAAGTCAGGTAGTTCCCTATTACCCGAATTAGTACGCATGGCTTATTTAATGAAAATCTTCGGAGCCGTTTTCGATTTACAGCAGCATTTTCAGCGCTGAATTTCTTTTACTCAAACAAAACAAATTTTCCCAAATTCGAAACTTATCTAGATCGTTTATTCGAACTCGAATTAGCGTTGAAAGCACGTTTCATGAAAATCGTCAGCGGTATTCGATTTATAGCAGTATTTGCAGTTCTGAATTTGTTTTAACATGTCAAAACAATTTTTTTCTCGAATTCGGAACCCAGTTAAATCGTTTTTTCGTTCTCGAATTAGTATAGCAGGTACGTTTCGTGACAATCGTTAGAGCCACTTTCTAGATCGCCCGGACATCTAAAATTGTTTGCTCATTTAATATTGATTTAGTCTATACAATATACAAATGAAAATTCATTGTTTAATCGGTCAAATTGGTCCCATCTTATTATTCTGACAATTCATATAAGAAATCTATAGCCTTTAAAAAAAATGTCAAAAATGGTGTTTTTTGCTTGTCTTCTGTGTAAACGAAGGGCTGTATTTCAGCTACTAAATATTTTTTATCGTTACGGAAAGCAGTTTTGGGGTTTTGAAGATTGGTGCATATCACATAATTAATATTATCAAAATAAAAAATGGTACGATGCAGCCTATTTGTTGATTTTACATGAGATAACTCCATCAATATTATGATATTATCGACGACACATCAAAAAAACTTATCCATCTACCTGTATAAATACTTCAAAATAGAAATTGACCAATATTCTGTCGCCTGTCGAAAAAAATACGTTGTCGTTTAAATCATGAATTTAGATTTAAAAAAAATTTAAATTACGAAACCTGTATTATTTTGCTTAAATGAAAAAAGGATTTTTTTATTTCTGCCAATCTTTTATAAATGCTAAATATGGTTTGAAATCCATTAATTTTTTTTTTCATTCTTTAGAAAAAAAGAGTATAATAAACCATGGAGAACACGTATGTATGTGTGCGGAAAGAGCATATCTCATCAAAAACGTCACATGTAAAAAATGCAGCCAAGTCTCCTGACTCTTTTTCCGTAAAAAGTTCTGAGATCGTGTAAAGCCAAGTTTAGCTATCTTATTAACTCTGAAATTTTCATCCACAAATCACTCCTAGTCTTTACATCATTAGTTAAATATTATTTTGTGACTTGGCAATTACGCAGCACAGGGAAGTTATTACACCTTACTATGTTATGGGATGGGATGAGATAATATGATTAAGGCTAATTATATACGCACAGGGAAGTTATTACACCTTAATATGTTATGGGATGGCATGGTATTATTTGATAAAGACTAATTATATACATCACATTCTCGTGCTACGTAATTGCCGAGTCACAAAATAATATTTAACTAAAGATGTAGAGACTAGGAGTGATTTGTGAATGAAAATTTCCGATTTAATAAGATAGCTAAACTTGGCTTTACACGATCTCAGAACTTTTTACGGAAAAAGAGTCACGAGACTTGGCTGCATTTTTTACAATTGACGTTTTTGATGAGATTTCTTTTACAGAATGTATTTAGAATTTTTATCCACAATTACTTTACTACCTTTTATTAACTTTTTTTTTTGGTAATTTAAGGTTTTCGATTTTTACGCAGTTTTCCATGAAAGTACTTTTTAATATGTTGGCAAGAATGCCCATTCTACTTTCGGTTTTGTGCGATTTACAAAAACTGAGGATACGAAATTCGAATATCTTAAAACATGGGATTAGGATACAAAATTCATTATAAAATACTTGATAAGTTTTGTTTATAACATATTTTTTTTAGAGTTATGGTGCATGTTTTAAGATATTCGAATTTCGTATCCTTAGTTTTTGTAAATCGCACAAAACCGAAAGTAGAATGGGCATTCTTGCCAGCATATTAAAAAGTACTTTCATGGAAAGCTGCGTAAAAATCGAAAACCTTAAATTACCAAAAAAAAAAAGTTAATAAAAGGTAGTAAAGTAATTGTAGATAAAAATTCTAAATACATTCTGTAAAAGAAATCTCATCAAAAAAGTCACCTGTAAAAAATGCAGCCAAGTCTCGTAGCTCATTTACCGTAAAAAGTACTGAGATCGTATAAAGCCAAGTTTAGCTATCTTATTAACTCGGAAAATTTCATTCACAAATCACTCCTCTACTCTACATCTTTAGTTAAATATTATTTTGTGACTTGGAAATTACGTAGCACGAGAATGTGATGTATATAGTTAGTCTTAATCAAATAATACTATAACATATTAAAGTGTAATAACTTCCCTGTGCGTATATAATTTGCTTTAATTAAATTATCCCATCCCATAACATTGTAAGGTGTAATAACTTCCCTGTGCTGCATAATTGCCAAGTCACAAAATATTAATTAACTAAAGATGTAGAGACTAGGAGTGATTTGTGAATGAAAATTTCAGAGTTAATAAGATAGCTAAACTTGGCTTTACACGATCTCAGAACTTTTTACGGAAAAAGAGTCACGAGACTTGGCTGCATTTTTTACATGTGACGTTTTTGATGAGATTTCACTTCTTTTTGTGAGTAATCTTTCTTTTCTTGATTTTGGGTTCTTTTTGGAGATCATCCACTGATTTTCGCTAAGCCCACACTCTCTCCCTATTATTTACAGGTATCAAAAATTTGAAGCTTTAGTTTCGTTTGCAATTTACTGCAGATAAAAAGAAATTTCAGGTTCCTAGGCAAGCACTAAGTTATGGGAGGGGGAGTGTCAAAAGTACTCTCAATTGCTTCCAGGATAGGTGCTATCCGTTTGAGATATTACTCGCAGCCCTAGATACTTGATATTTAGCATATAAGTACTTTTTAGTATAAAAAGAAAGCCAAAATTAAAATTTCCGGAAATTTCCAATAAATCTAACTATATTCATTTTTTCGATGTTTTTTCCGTTTTTTTAGGCTTTTTTTATAATTTGCGGATTTTTTAATTTTTCCTTACTTTGTATACTGAACCCTACCTTTTGCCAAATGTCAAGCTTCTAGGACTACAAAATCGAATTATTTTCAAACTTTCGACTTGTTATAAATTTATTGATTTTTCGATTTTAATTCTAAGTTACCTGACTGTCATGCCAATATAGTAATTCTTTGATCCGTCTTCTTAGGATCATTTAGGTTGAATTTAGAGATAAATCAAGTGAATCTTAGAGTCACCATGATTTTATTTAGAAAGGACTATCAAGCCATAACCAGCCAGTAATGTCGGGAGGGTAGGGGCAGCTGTGAAAATTTTTGTGGGGCTAACATCATTTAACAATCCATATTTCATATGCGAAGTAAATAGAGTATAACATGTGAAAGAAAACAAACCTGTCTATAAAGAAATCGCCTATAACGTAGCCAGTCTATAGCGGAACTTTTCTATAACGAAATTCGTAAACGAAAGAAAAAAAAAACCATAATCCGGGGGAAATAACATAAAACAATTAGGGACGTTGTACTAGCTAATAGGACAATTATCTTAAAACTAATGTTTCTAGCAGTACAAAATCAAATTGTTTTCGAATTTTCGATTTTTTAAAGATATTTCGATTTTTCGATTTTATTTTCGGATTTAACGAATTTTTTAATTGTTCCTTTTATTGAATAGTAAATACCTTTACATCAAGTTTTAAGTTTCTAAGACTACAAGATAAAATTATTTTAAATTTTTGATTTTTACGAATTTTTTTTATAATTTTCTGGATTTTTGAATTTTTTCTTATTTTGTATCCTTTGTTACAAATTTCAAGTTTCTAGCGCTACAAAATCGAATTATTTTGAAATTTCCGATCTTTTTCGAGTTTTTTATTCTATTTTCGAATTTATTGTGTTTTAATTTTTCCTTTTTCTGTATCCTAAACAATAAGTTTACGCTGAATTTTAAGTTCTAAAGCTACAAAATCGAATTTTTTTCAATTTTTCGAATTTTCGAATTGTACAGATTTTTTCTTTTTTCTTTTTTTGTATCCTAAATAATACCTTTATTCCAAATTTTAAGTTTCTAGCTCTACAAATTTGAATTATTTTCAATTTTTCGTTTTTTTTTTTTCGATTTTTGTTGTGTTTTTAATTTTTTTTCTTTTTCTGAATCCTAAACACTACCTTTACACCAATTTTTCAGTTTCTAAGACTACGAGATCATATTATTTTCAATTTCTCACTTTTTCTTTTTCTTTTTCTTTCTTTCTTTATTTTATTTTAATTTTTTTAATTTTTGAAATTTTCGATTTTTTTTTCGAATTATCCATATTTTTTAATGTTTCCTTATTTAGTATCTTAAATATTACCTTTATTCCAAATTTCAAGTTTCTAGCGCTATAAAATCGAATTATTTTCAAATTTTCCTTATTTTTCGATTTTTCCGATTTTTTTTCAATTTTTTTTATTTTATTTTCGAATTTTATTGCGCTTTTATTTTAACTTATTCTGAATCCTAAACACTATCTTTACCGCGAATTTTAAGTTTCTAAGGCAGATCAAATTATTTTATTTTTCTCAATTTTTTTTCGAATTTTCCGGATTTTTTAAATTTTCCTTATTTTGCATCCTAAATACAACCTTTATTCCGAATTCCAAGTTAATAGCTCAACAAAATCGGATTATTTGAAAATTTTTGATTTTTTCGATTTTTCGATTTTATTTTGGATTTTTTTTTTTTTGTGTGTTTTTGATGTTTTCTTTTTCTGAATTCTAAACACTACCTTCACACTAAATTTTAAGTTTTTAAGACTACAAGATCGTGTTATTTTCAATTTTCAATTTTGTTCGAATTTGTTGAATTTTCGAATGTTTTTTTTTTTTTTTTTTTTTTTTTTTTTGAATTTTCCGGATTTTATAATTTTTTCTTTCTTTGTATCCGAAACACTAGCTTTATTCCAAATTTTAAGTTTCTATGGCTGCGGGATCTACCCAATCTTTTTGATGACGCGAGAGTGAGTGAGTGTGTGAGTGACAAAAAATCGAAACTTTGAGTTCATATATCGTCTGCACTAATTTATGGGTATTTTTCGAATTATCCATATTTTTTAATTTTTCCTTATTTAGTATTTTAAATATTACCTTTATTCCAAGTTTCTAGCGCTATAAAATCGAATTATTTTCAAATTTTCCTTATTTTTCGATTTTTCCGATTTTTTTTCAATTTTTTTTATTTTATTTTCGAATTTTATTGCGCTTTTATTTTAACTTATTCTGAATCCTAAACACTATCTTTACCGCGAATTTTAAGTTTCTAAGGCTAAAAGATCAAATTATTTTATTTTACTCAATTTTTTTTCGAATTTTCCGGATTTTTTAAATTTTCCTTATTTTGCATCCTAAATACAACCTTTATTCCGAATTCCAAGTTAATAGCTCAACAAAATCGGATTATTTGAAAATTTTCGATTTTTTCGATTTTTCGATTTTATTTTCGATTTTTTTTTTTTTTTGTGTGTGTTTTTGATGTTTTCTTTTTCTGAATTCTAAACACTAACTTCACACTAAATTTTAAGTTTTTAAGACTACAAGATCGTGTTATTTTCAATTTTCATGGGGGGATATGGGGGGGGGGGGGTCAAAAGTGCCCTGAGTTGCTTCCAAAAAAGTATGCTTACGGCCGTGATTTCTCGACTTGGCGAAGGCACTGCCGTGCCTCCAGATAAGTGAATTTAAAAAGCATATAGAACCTCCAAAACATGAAAAAAAAAAGGATGATATTCAATCAATCAGTCATAAAATATCTTCGGATTAAAATTAATGGATCCTATATGCTTAGAATTCAGCATATAAATCCATGAAATATTCAAATAAAGCTACAAAAAATATATGTTGTTAATATCAAGTAGACTAAGTAGGTATATGCGTAGTGATTTATATGTTTATTAGTGCATTTTTATTAAAATTTTCGAGATTTTATTTTTATATCTTTAAATTGTTAGAAATTATTGTTGTCAAGTGTAATTAAATATTAAAAATTTTGTAACACCTATATTTCTGTTTTCAAAATAAAAACAAAAAATGTTGTTGTACCGTTATTTTTCCTTGTGTGTTCTGCATTTTTTGAAACTCCTTTATCTTAACTAATCTGCCAAAGAAGATGCATCTGCGGAATAATATAAAAAGTTTTAAAGAGAATGAGTACCTTAAAACTTAAAATTTTAACGAAACTATCTACTTTAAAATTTTCATATTAAACCAACTCATACATCTAAATTACATCACAGCAAAATTTTGCTGTCATAATTTTATTAGAATGCCAAGCTACAGCTCACTCACAAATACTTATCAATTCTTTACTATATTGAAAAGTTTAAACACATTTCTTTTTTCTTACTTTCAAAATACTAAGGCTTTTCAAAAGTTCATGAAATAAAAGATAAAATTCCATTTGAACATTACATAACAGGTAAAGCGTTTTAAGAATTATTTTGAGAACTTTTTTTATACACAAATAATAGATTATTCGTGATTTTCTTTCTTATTTTTCTAAATTGGATTTATTTTTCTCGAAACTTAATGCCAGTAAACAAATTTCAGCTGTTGAATATATTACTATTAACGTCATTTAAAATCTTGAAACAAAAAAATTTTTTTAGGAAGCACTTAAAAAAGTTTTTTCATCAGAATTATTGTGTTTAACATTCATTTATTAATAACCCATTTTTTTTTATTTGATAGTAAAACAAAATGAGTATAGCTTTAAATGACCTTTTATTTCTAAAATTAATATATTTACTTTAAAGCATACTTTTAAATTTTATTTGAAAAATTATTTTTATTTAAGGTTTGTATGTAGGTAATTACGATTGAAAGAATTACAGTGAATTTATTGATGCAGTTTAAAGCTACTTGCAAAATATATCTAAATATATCTTAAAATACCCCTCTTGAGAATTTGTAGATGACTGCGCATCTTAATGCATTATAACTGATTTATGTTGTGCTCGCAATTTCACCCAACTGAGACGCTACCAGTAAATACATAAACTTTACATTTCAAATGCTTCGAGAAAATTCGCATAAAATTTGCGCTATTATGAGAGAACATCGTGTCAAGTTTATTAATAACATGATTATCAGATGACGGGTGTCAACAATAATTCTATTCTGCTATAAATGTTTCAAGTAGAGATACTTATACAAGTATAAACCATACTTTCGGAATCTCGACATTTTCAGTCCGCTAATTTTAAGAAAAAAATTACAAGTGAAGCATTGTAGCTAAATAAATTATTTTCAGATTTGTGATTTTGAAATATCTGAATTCCATTTTGGTTTCTAAATTTTGTATCATCATAGTTCAGTGTTATGTTCGTATATGGCAGTAAAGATCATATTATTTTTTGTAATGAAGTAAAGAATTATGCATTGCGCATTGGTACTTTATATTGAAATGCATTGCAACATTCTGCTCTACAAAGAATTTCTGAAGATAAAAATTTTTTATGTTTTGAGGTTATTATTCTAAAAAGTCTTCCAAAGAAACAACCGAGAGATACGGATGGATGTTAAAAAGCGAAACTACCATTTTTCCGCATTTAAACATCTCTTTAACCTCTGGAATATTCATGACGTACGATGACCTCTCAAAATGTAACAATAGTTCTTATGGAAATAATTATTCTCCCGATGTTTAGATTTCGCACATGGGACACTCTATCCACCGCGGAAATCGCAGACAGTGGATGTGACGTCACAATGACGTCAAACAGTCACTGTCACAATGGTGATCGAGTTCTGATTTTTATTACATCACATTATGACACTTTGGCGATCATTGCTTCATGACTTCACTGTGATGTTACCATGATCGATTTCTTATTCATTTGAAACTTGTCACAAAAGGAAACATGCAATATCTTCAGAAATGATTTAGAGAAGAACCAATGTTGTATGTCAGAAAATAATAAAGGTTCAAAATTTAAAGAAAGGTTTCTTACATAAAACGTTCCTTGTATTGTGTATAAATTACTGAGCTATTAATTTCTAAAACCTGTCTATTTCTGATATTTCTGATTGGTTTTTTTAAAATAAGGAAAACTTTCAAAAATCGAGGGGACTAAGAAGTTCTCGTTTTTCATAAATGGTTGATCCATATCAGGGCATTTTGCCGCAATATTTTCCAGGCATGAAAATAATTGTCCAGTTAGGCGTATCGTTTTTATTTATATCAATCGTGGGTTCAGAATACAAGGAATATCTACTCGAGATATCTACTATGAGAATATCTACTCGTCAAATACACGGCTTAAAAATACAGGCTAGTGATGACGCTATTATATTCTAATGGACAATTTCATGGGCCATTCGCAGTTAGGAACTACACTGTAAAAAATGACCAGTGTTTCTTATTTTATGAAAATATGCTATAACTACGAGCGAAAATATAATATAATCTTCTGAGTTATCCAAAATTCCGAATAGCGTGTTCCATTGTCTTTTGAATCCCCAGAAACCAATACATTTCCAAAGTTTAAATAATTATTTATAAAAACAAAGTATTTTTCGCTGCCCGTATTTTTCAGAAACGTTTCCGAAGGGTTTTTATAGTGTATTAATTAGTGTCCTCAGCCTGGAATACCTGTTTTTCGAATACCATCAATTCTCAAGTGAACATTTTCATGCTCAAAAAATATGTTTAACAGACAAACATGCAAAATTAACATCGTTGACAATAACATTAACATTAAGATTATTTTTTTACTCTTTCATGTATAAATTAACTTATGTGGCAAAAAACGTTTACTTGAGAATGGATGACATTCGAAAAACAGGTATTCCAGGCTCAGGATACTAATTAATACACTATAAAACCCTTTGGAAACGTTTCTGAAAAATACGGGCAGCGAAAAATACTTTGATTTTATAAATAATTCTTTAAATTTTGGAAATGTACTCGTTTCTGGGGATTCAAAAGACAATGGAACACGCTATTCGGAATTTCAGATAACTCAGAAGATTATATTATATTTTCGTTCGTGGTTATAGTATATTTTCATAAAATAAGAAACATTGGTCATTTTTTACAGTGTAGTTGTAGAGAATATTTCCAAAGCTGTTCACAACATACTAAGGCGTTATGGACTTAGCAAGTTTTTCAATCCTGAAACAATTCACTTGCAAATCTTTAACATTACAACAGGTGTCTTGATATAATTACCCACTGAAATAAAAATGATATGTGATTATGTTGATTGTGAGATCGATCACGTATAATATTAAATAACAAATTTGTAAATTACAGTCATTTTTGTATTTAAAAGGGGACGAAAATGATAGAACAACTAAACTTGTGAAATGTCTATATCTCAATAAAGAATGGGGGTGTGACAGATTTTTCCCACTTTTTAAAAATAGAGGACAATTTGTTATTCAGTTAGTAATTCATTATTATGTAGATTACAACAGAAATATTTCAAAGAAACAATCATCGTACCGATATATGCTGCAACAGATGACCCTCAATGGTATTTTGTTGACTTTGGTATTTTTTATACTTACGGTTACAAATGGGTATGTGAACATCATGAGTGAATCATACAATACCTTGTCTAGTTAGACTTATATGAATCAGGATTCTTTAGGTTTACATGAGTAGTTCGTTTATAATACAAGGGAATCTTAGTGTTTCGCTATATTCAACTTTCAAATTACAGAAACTAGAGGTAGTTCTAATATTCTTCATGAACTCATTTATCAGATGTTCTTGTTTTTTTGGAGAGGTGAGTTTGCGAAGATGATTACAGTCCCTTTGGGAATTTAATTCCTCCACTCAAAACATAGTTTGGGTTAATACTACATCAATTGCGCTCTATATACGATATAAGCTATTTTTCTTATAGTTGTAATTTCAGTTTTATTGTAATTTTATTTTGAATTTTTACGCTTCACTAATACTTTTTAATACCAAAAAATAATTTTTGTTTCTGTCGTACGATTAAAAAAAAAGAGGTTATAGATAGAGGTTCGTGTATTTTTGAGCGTTCGGTTTCTTGGAGCTGTACTATACTTAGAAATCATTTCTAAAATATTCCAAAATATTGCAATAATCGGTATATTTTTTCTAAATATTATTCCTGTTTATTAAAAAAACACTGTAAAATAATGTATTACTGTTATACCCAACAACTTTACTTAAGCACACACAATACATTATCCAACGAATTTGCATTATTAACCGTTACTACAAATGTCTTTCTCGGTGATTCAAATATCTAGTATTGTTCAGATGCACGCAAATGACCATTCTACAATGAGAATTCTACAGGAGATGTCATTGTTATTCATATAATGGAATTGGTTTATAGGAAACTAAACAATAAATGATCCATTATATTACGCGGAAATTAATGCGAACCAAATTTTGATGTTATAATAATGATAGTTCAAGACATCAATAAACTTTTAGGGAATTCTTGAATAATGCACATTATACGAGATATAATTTTATTTGCTTATATATTCTACACAACTTAAAATGTATTCAAAAAATATATTGATTAAGGTAACATGAAATTAAAATTAAAACATTAACATTAAATTAAAATTAAAACATAAAATTAAATTAAATCTTTCCGAGTAGTTTTTATCGTGTTTTAATCGGTTTACTCAAACCGGAAAGTATGTTTTTGGGGTGCTATCAACTCTCAAATAAGCATGTTCATGCTCAACACAAATGCTATACAAACAAACATAATGAATTAACAGCATCAACACTAACACTAAAATTAATAGCATTTTTTAACTATTGAATATATAAATTCAATTACACAGCTGAAAATATTTATTTGAGAATTAATAGTACCCTAAAAACCGATGTTCCGGTTTGAGAAAACTGATCAATACACTATACAAACTGCTCGTAAATGTTTTATGGTCCCCTTAATAAAACAGTGAATTTGTGTTGTCTTTGTATCACATTTTGAAATTTCTTCAAGTAAACACTCGCGATTTTGAAAAGCGTATATACTCGCGTATAAGTCGAGGAATTTTTGACAATTTTTGGCAAGCAAATTGGGGGGGGGGGGGGTCGACTTATACGCGAGTCAAATAAAACGACAAAAAAAACTTCAAATACTGCCATAATTCTGGCTTTTTATGTGTAAGAATAATAAAATAATATTTGAAATATACAAATAATAATAATTTATCATTAAAAAATATTTCATTGATTTGTTTTTGTTTACTTACCACTTTTTCGCATTGGCGAATCTCTCCTACCATATAGAGCGCGCGTTTTTCTCCCATCTTTTCTTCGATTTTATGCAAAATTGAAGTAAAAACTTACTTATACGCGGGTTTTTGATTTTTTGCAGAATTTGCATTTAAAAGTTAGGGGGTCGACTTATACGCGAGTATATACGGTAATTTATTTGTGATTCTTGAAACGGACATAACATACTGCAGAGAAACGTCTATTGTGCTTACACAAACATAGAGATAGAAATTTGAATTTCTAATCCATTTCCCATGCCAAATTGAAATAGTTATGCATGTGGCGCCAAATTTTAAAAGATCGAGATTTTTTCTAAAATGGCAACTCGTATGTCTAAGGAGACAATGGACATTAAAAACTAAATGCTACAGTTTTCAATCCGCATAAATATGCTAAAAAATTTCAACACTAAAATACCCATGAAATTCAACCTTTTTTGCTGACATTTATTTATTATTTTATAGAGGATATACAGTATAAAATTCAAAAGAATTTGATAATTAGGAATGCGTATAGAACATTTCAAAAGTGAAAAATGTACAAAATTTTCAATTTTGAGAAAACAGCATTTTAAGTTTTTTTTTAAAGTATAAATATATAGAGTTTTTACAAATAGAAAAGCTTATATCTCTGTGAAGAAGCGTGAGAATTGATTTTTTTTCCATCAGATAAATTTGAGCATCTAATTTCATAATTCTACAAATTAAAAAAATCGATTTTTTAGTCGAATTTCTTGATTTTACATGTCCATTGTATCCTTAATATTGCTTTTGCTATGGATAAATGAAGGATTTAATACACCAGTGTCTTTGCAAAATAGACGAAGGACAAGAAAATCTCACAACTTATATGGTTTGACGACATATCCGGGTGATGACCTATCGAGATTTTGCAGTGTTATGTCAATGACATCGATGGCCCGTATTGAGGAATTCAAATTTTTGCTAAGTTGTTAAAAAGCATCAGTATTTCCTGTTTCGAAACAAAAATTAATTTAATATAGAAATTAACTTGGCTGAGATACTCCAATCGCAGAAGAGTCCATGTAATAAGGCAGAATAAAGCTTAGTTTACGAGCGTGCGTTATAATAAATTTTGTATCTTTGCTTGCAAAGACATGTAAAAAATCTGTAATCTCGTAATGCATTTTTTTAAGACTCCTATTGGTTTGCGTTTGAGGTACTGAAACAATTAATCTTTTATATTCCTGCACTACTTAAAGTACCAGTTAAATCTTATTTTTATAAAAAAATAGTTGGTTATTCCATTATCAACGGTATGTTTCAAAATCGACATTAAATACTTTATTTTATCATCCAGAGATAGCATTAGTAGTTCTGTGAATCATAAAATATTTGACGAAAATCTTTCACCTTTGTATCGCATTTGTATCGCCTTTGTAATCGCCTTTGTATCTCACTCTAGCTTCCATCTTGTTGTGTGATGTGCGATATTCAGGTATTGCTGTGAACTATCTCAATATTTACAGTTAAGTCCAATGTATATTTCTTTCTTATCGTTTGAAGTCTGAGAAATAACATATTTGTTAAAAAAATAAATAAATAAGTGTCATTTTATTTAATATTGAAGTAGAACTTTTAAGCTCCAATACTAGGAATCGATTGTTAATGTATTTACTTTTAGCTTAGGAACAGACGAATTATACTACCTGCAACGATTTTTTTCTTTAAAATGATGGGTGTTTCTTATATATATATATATTTTTTATGCTCATTTCGATAACAATAATCGAAAATTCCTATCTAAATTGGATTCCTATCTAAATGGCTATTATAAATACTAAAATAGCACAAATTTTTCTATAGGACATAGAAAATATTCCAAATAGGACATAATCTTTTCATGCGGTATTTAGAATAGCCAAGCTATTAATTTATTTTGAATGTACACTCTCAGAAAAAACTGTAAATTTGTGAGCGTTTGCCCTTCAATTTTCACGGGCAACAGCCTTATTTGATGAGAAATGGTCTGATCTACTAAATAAGCGGCCTTATCCCTTAGATACTTAGAAAATTAAGAGTAATCCACATATTCTTACAGTTCTAGCCCATATGTTAGCAAAAATACGGTACGACCCCATACATTGTCCTCCGCTAGGGTGTAACCCTTCATTTTACTCGTGTTTCGAAAATTTTAAACCGCCAAAACAGCGATTCTGTGATGATTATCTAACGTGCTACATGCTACGGAACAGTAAGCAAAGTGTTATTGTGTTTTAAAGTGCATTATAATGCTATATTACTTTGCCCCGTAAAATTATGGGCTGCACAAAATGATAGGCATGGATTTTTTTTTTTTATTATTATTATTATTTACGGGGTATGACTAGAATCTCTGCTTCCGGCCTCTGCCCGTAATTTTACTGCACTTTTTTTTACAGTGTAGCAAGCATTCATTAGTTGACCAGTTAATTGTTCTTATTAAGAAAAATCACTTGTATTTTTCTTATATAACGAAACAAAATCACACGAAATAAAAATGACAAAGTTAATAGTTAAAGCGTAAAAATTGAAGCAAAATGAAATAAATTGAAAAAAAATATCTAAATTATGTACAGTGCTCGATGACAACGATATTCGTTTCATTTAATTAATATCAGAAGTTAAGGCGTAAAACTTTGCCATGAAATCTATGTAAAAACCGATTTGTAAATTTATTCGTTCAATTGTCGGTTCATTGTCCCCCAAAACAACTTTAACCATACCTTAAAAATAAACAAACAAGTAAAATACCAGTCCATTTGCTGTCAGTAATTTAAATATCTATGCAAAAGTTTACATATTATTCAACAATTGAAATATTTTTACAAGCCTATAAATTTACATAAAATAAAGCGTTAAAAAATATTAAAATTTGAGTGTATTCAGAAGTCGACGACAGCAATATATCTATTTTACGCATTGATTATTAATAATCAAATATTTATAGGTCAAATCCAGCATCCTATATTTAGAATAGCGGAACTATAAACTTATTTTGAATAGTGTTTTAAATTTTTTAAATGGAAAAAGTTCAGATGAAATAATATGATGAAATTAACTAAAATTCTAAATTATATATAGCGGTTAACGACAGCAACATTCATTCAATAAATTTCGATTATAGGACGTAAATAGATAAGATATAAAGCACATTATGCTACCTTTACAAAAGCCAAACTACAAACGTATCTGCAAGGAAAATGGGGTTCATTGTCCTTAAAAAAAATTAATCACCCTTTCTCTTTAAAAAATTGCTACTTGCTATTGTTAATTTAATATTGTATAAACTTACATAAAATGAAGGGAAAAGAGTTGATTAAAAATTCGAGTTTATACAGGGGTGAATGACACCGAGATTAGTTCGTTATGCTCCGATTATGGATTCGAAGTGCTTAAGGGTCAAACTCCAATCGTCTGACATTTAGTATAGCCGAACTTAAAATTTATCTTGAAAGCTGTATCAAGTGATTTTTTTAAACTTTTAAAGCATGATTAACATTATTTTTTAGAACAATGAACTCCTTTCTTCATTAAGATAAATTTATAGTTCAGATAATTTTATATTTTAAATAATTTTGCAGTCTTTTACGAACTTATATAATTGAAACGAATATAGGTGTTGTCGCACGCTTTACATAATTCAGAAATTTAATTAATTTTTCGTTTTCCATTTATTTCATGTTTCCTGATTTATTTTTGATTGTTTTAAGGGGAAAAGGTGATTAATATTGTGTTAGAGGACAATGAACTTCATTCTTCTTGTAAGACAAATTTATAGTTAGACTTTTATAAGCAACGCGTGACAAGACATGATACATTTCCTTCTGATGTCCAGTGATCGGAATGTAACTCATTAATCTTGATGTCGTCGACCGTTATTTATCTGCCTAATTGTGGTTAGAGAGACAAATGGCCATTTAGTACATCACTGTTTCCCTTAAACACTTTATTTCTCTCTATTTATTTATTTTCTATTTTAAATCACCTCCAAATTGGAAGTTATATATTTTTATATATCTTCTAAAACAACAGTTTTCAACGTTTTTTGGGCCTCGTACCTCTTGATTGCGCTTTTTATCTATGAGTATCACTTCTCACATAAATCCAGTCCCCAAATATATTTGTTTTTGTTCGTTAGTAATGTTCTTATATTAGTTTTTTTTATTTTTGCTATTTCCAGTTCTCTGGAACATTTCAATTTTTTGAAGCACTTGTCCAAGTCAAGAAACAAAACGATATCAACAGATGTCACCCAAAACAATAAATATTAAAGTCTTCAAATTGATGCGGAATGTTAGTGTAACATTTATCAAATTAAGATCTTTTTTGTAGGTTTCTGGGATCAAAAATGATAAATTATTTTATGGCATATGTGTTTTTCGGATGCTATTCATTGTCAAGTAGACATTTCCATGTTCATCAAACAGGTTTTGCAGACAAATATGATACATTAACAGCATTAACATTAACATTAAAATTATTATTATTTTGTTACTCTTGCATGTTTAAGTTTAATTACGCAGCTAAAAATGTTTAATTGAGATTTAACAGTATATATAAAAAAACAATATTCCAGTTTGAGAAAACTGATTAATACACTATAAAAACTACTCGGAAATGTTTCCGGAAATCAGTGGCAGCAAAAAAACTTTGTTTTTTAAAAATGATTCTTTAAATCTCGAAAATATATTGATTTAGGAGGTTTTAATAATATATATTGATTTCTAGGGTTCTAATAATATATAATGATTTCTGAGGTTTTTAATAATAAAGAACACTTTTCTGAATCATGGATAACGCGGTAGATGTTATTGTACATTTTCATTTTGTGGCGATATTATATTTTTGTATTTCATAGGTTAAGAAACATTTGTCTGTTTTATATAGTTTTACCACCTTTTGAACGGAAACGTGCGTCTGCTGAGCATTCGTGAATAAAATTTTCGTGAACTCATTACACCCCCCAACTCAAAACAATGTTTTTGAAGGCGCTGTGCAGCATAGCATTCGAATTGATCAACTGATTACAAATTATTAGTCGGGTTTCAAAGATAATCGTTTGTATGGAGCCATGAACCTTTTAATATTAAAACGTCAACTGTTAAATATTTTGTCCAGGAATTTAAAGTTGAAAATAAATTCGAAACCCATAGGTCGATTTTTTAATCAAGTATCATGTATTGTTTTCTGTGAATCAATTTCAGTAGAAATAGGTTCATGACGTCACAAGAGTAATTAACTTTCATATCCTATATCGTTTTTTGAGGCACAATCCTGCCCCGTGTAAAGTCGCGAACGCTGCACACACACGTTTCAAAATTAAGATACCGTCACCTATTTTCACATGTTTTACACACCAAAAATTGTCGAAATAAACAAAAACATACTGTTTCAGTGGATGCAAATCGAGTTTCGTTTTATTGATTCATCATTGAAACAGAATTTTTTTAAAAAGCGCCTACTTTTTGACTTACATGTGGAATCTCTCCTTAACGTAATTATTGAAATCCTTCACACGTCAACTGAAATCATTTTATTTGAGTGTAAAATCACTCTACACTCTAAACAAATTCCGGAAATTATACAGGCAGTCGGGTCACCAGTACTATTTCCGTATTTTAACGGAAAACAAATTCCGTAAATTCCAGGAAATTTTCCGTGATTTCTGAAATATCCGTTTTTAAATTTCCGTATTATAACACATATCTTCCATGTTTTAAAGAATTTTTTATGTCGTTTAAATAACTTTTACAGGACCAAGGGGAAATAAAGTTACTTCTCTAGGACAACCTTATGAACTCCTTCATGCGGACATATTTCTAGGGTTTTTTTTTTTTTTTTTTGGAAAAAGATACCAGCAAATAACCAATACCTGCCACGAGGGGAATTGAACGGAGAACCTTCCGTAAATAATGCCCTCGTCTTTACCACTGAGCTGTGATCCGACAAGCAGCTTTTTTAAATGTTGTTACTTATTTTAAATGCATTTCATGATGCAAAGACTTGAGGGTTTCATCGACAGATAGATTTTTTTCAACTGAGTATGAATGGTTTTCATATTTTCTTTCCATAATTTTAAATAATTTTGCTTTATTATTTGATGCTTTATAAAAGATATATTTTAACTTTTTATCTTATATATTATCTGCGTAAAGCATTGTATTAAGAGTAATGATTGCATCTTTTTGCAATACATATATATATATGAAAAAAAAATCACAATTTTGAAGCACTAAAGGGGAAAAAAAGTAGATTTAAAAAAATATTTTTCTGTAATTTATAAAAATAAAATGAATTTCTAAAGATTTCAATAAACAATATAAATATCACTATTATTTTTACAAAAAAGGTGCCGTCCAGACACGGCCCCGGTGAAAATGAGCTCCAGACTTGGCCAAAGTCTAATGACAGGAAATACGACCGCGGGTCGGTTTGGGCCAGGCCTAGGTACGTAGTATCGAAATGTAGTATATGCAACAGTCTTAAGTCGCATGTCAAACAAACCGATTTCTGTACACAAATCTCCAAACATCATTAACATAAATTGCACCGTTTTGAAAGAATACGAACATTGCACCGTTTTGGAAAAATCCCATTTAATTTACGGAAAATCTTTTGCATTTTTACCGATTTGTATTCTCTAAATGCCAATAACGGAAATTGTACTTTTTTTTTTTTGAAAAATAAAAGTATTCCGTAAAATTTTACGAAACTTTTCCTGTATTTTTAAAGATAGTTTTTACATTGTACCATAATTACATTTTTGATACATTAGCAAAAGCCCAGAATACTCCAATGAAGCAATGTAAAATGTACGCAAACAAATATAATCAATGATGTTTAATGATGCACGATAGACGATACTCCTCGTTTATGCTAATAAACATATAGCAAATATATTATAATATTGCCAAAAAATGTTTCTAAATCAAGTAATTTATAGGGGACAAATTTTAAAGCTGAAACTATGATTTGTCACCATCGTCTTTCCATTAATACGTTGAAGAAGATCAGAGGAGGGGAGGGTGGGGGAGAATAAACACAATTCGGAACATATTCTAATGCAATATATCTTTGAACCAATTTAACTTAACTTGATAGTATTAAATTTATTTTCAGCATAAAAAATTTAAAAATCTCTCATTTAGTTGACAAATTTCAGTTTAACTTTGAAGTGCGATCTTATGGTTAGCCTGTTTTTATTATTGTTTTTAATTGAATTTGCTCTGGGAAATCACTTGCCAATTGTGGTAACTCTGCCATTAGTTTCTTTACATTATTGTAAAAGTATAACTGTTGAAATAGATTAATTTTTTAATCATGCTTGAAAATTATTAAAAAATCAAAAAAAAGGCAGTAATTTGAGTTACAGGTTTCAAATAAATTTCCTTCAAAATTCCTTTTTGTTTGATATAAAAAATTTAAATATTGCGATATTTAGAAATGGGAAATGAGCGATAAAAAGGAAAGTGTTAGTACAGGTGGTTTCCATAATCGTTATACATTTTTAATAACTTAAAAAACATAACTCAATATTTATAATAATAATACTAGCAAGCGGTTCTTGGCAGGCGTCAAGAAGTGGCCTAAACATTTTTGTAGTCCGTAGTGAAAGAAATAGAATTTTGTCGGTAAAAGGAAAGCTCCTAATTTTGGTACCTCAACTTAAACGAAAACCTCACATTACCTCTATCCGAAAAAAATAAAAATCGCAGCTTCTTTCAAATGTGCTGAAATTATTTTTTATTTATATTTTTTTTTAAATTCTGCGACCATCCAATCAAATCTCTAGATACTTAAAATAAAACCAACTTTTTTAAGCTAACATAACCAGTTCAATGCTTACGCGGATTGAAAGAGGATCTAAAAGCTGTTCTCTTACAGAAGATTCTCGAGTCTGTTTGAAGGTCTTACGGAAGTCATTTGCCAACTTGGTGAGATTCATTTAATTCGGTTCTTCTGCGAGACTGTGCATCTATCCGAAATATCTCATTATGGTTCATCTTAAAGTCACTGAGCTGGAAAATATGAAAGAAAAGTAAATTGATTATTTTACATTTATTTTCAACTTGATTATTTGATTTAAAAAAAAAAAAACATATATTAATAAACTTTAAAGGAAAGTTTTGCTTTATCTTGAGCGGAAAACCATAGGTTTTCGTCGCTTAACCATTTTCTTTTGGACAAGGTCGTACACATGTGGGTGGTTTGGGGATTTAGTCCCTCCTATTTGTTTTCTCTCTCTCTCTCTCTCTCTCCCTCTCCTTTTTTTTTTTTTTTTACTGTAATTACATTTTTAACAACTACAATATTTTGAAGATGACCGAATTTAAATATTTTTTTTTCTTCTAGAAAGCAAAGCTTTTCTTTTAGAAAGCAAATTATATTTTTCTATGTGAAATAAACTAATTAAATTTATCAATAAGTAATGCATTAAAAAATTCACGAAACTTTCTTAAAATATTTTATTATGTATTAAGCATCTGGATTTAAAAAAGAATATTTTGAGGATGACCGAATTTAAAATAATTTTTTTCTTCTAGAAAGCAAAGCTTTTCTTTTAGAAAGCAAATTATATTTTTCTATGTGAAATAAACTAATTACATTTATCAATAAGTAATGCATTAAAAAATTCACGAAACTTTCTTAAAATATTTTATTATGTATTAAGCATCTGGATTTAAAAACGAATATTTTGAGGATGACCGAATTTAAAATAATTTTTTTCTTCTAGAAAGCAAAACTTTTCTTTTAGAAAGCAAATTATATTTTTCTATGGGAAATAAACTAATTACATTTATCAATAAGTAATGCATTACAAAATTCACGAAACTTTCTTAAAATATTTTCTTATGCAAAGCATCTGGATTTAAAAACGAAAGATTTTTTAAATCTCTAAATATTATAACTATATTTATCAACGTTAAATGTATTAATACTGATGAATCTACTTTTTAAATCTCTTGCTTTATGCATTTTGTGTTTTCTTATAATAAGCAAACTACATAATTTAACATTAAATAGTTTACATTTAATAATATTGTTCAATAAATAATGCATTAATCATATTTTAAGAATAAAGAGAGATTTTCCGTCAGTTTAATCTTGTTTTATGTGTGTTATTTTATGTATTTTCTTTTACAAACTGTGTTTTCCTATGTGAAATAAATTTACTTTAATTATATTTATGAATATATAATCTATTAAGATTTATGGAACTTATTAAAAACCTTTCCTTGCGAATGTTATTTGATACATTTTCTTTTAGAAAGCAAAATAGGATTTTAATATCGATTAATTCTAACTATATTTATCAATATAAAATGCATAAAACTGTTTTCTGAATTTCTAAGTTTATGTAATTAAAGATTTTTTCTCTAAATCGAAATATAGTATTAAAATTTTAAATAATTTTAATTTAATAATATTTATCTATAAATAACGGATTAAGATTAGAGAAAATATTTCAAAAGCAATTTTGTATATGCCAATTAATATTTTTTTCTTATACGAATACAAAAAATATACTTTTTTACATAAATTTATTATAATATAATTATATTTATCAAAAAATCATGTGTTTAAATTCACAAGTTTTGTTATCATTTTTATCATTTACTACTAGAAAGCAAAGTTTATTTTTTTTATTTTAAAAATCTTTAATTCGGTTACATTTGCTAATAATTAATGTAATCGAATTCGATAATTTTTTATATAGTTTTAACTTATACCATTATAATTTTTTTCTGCTAGAAATAAAATATACTTTTTAATCTTAAATAAATTATATTTGATCATAATTATCTGCACAGTAAGAAGATCTCTAAAATTTTCTTTAAAATATTCTTTAAGCATGCTACTGTAAGTATTATTTTCCAGAAAACAAAACCTATATTATTATTATTCAACATAATTTGATTATATTCATCAATTGCATATACGCAGGCTCGTTACGTAGCGTGTGCAAAATTTGCAGTGCACACAGGTGCCTTGGGCACAGCCTGACCATTTTATAACTTTGAGCACATACCGATAATCCCAGATAAAATTTCATTGTGTTTGAGAAAATCTTAAAATCTAAATTTTCTCAAACCTTTTTTGGGAAATATACGCACAATATTCTTAATTATTAAACCTTAAAACACGTACAAAGAAAAATTGGAAAATATTCCACAAGCTAGACATAATGAGAATTTTTTTTCTTTCAAAAGATGCTTTATATTTTTTCGCATACACTACAAAAACTCCACACACGGCCCTGCACATATGTATATCTATCTCTCTTTGTTTTGAGTTTAAAAATAATGATAAAAATTGTGTATATATATATAACCATTAATGAAACATTACCGAAACACCAACAGAAACTACGAAATTATTATTTAGTAAGTAATAATTTATTGACTACGAAAGAGTTCCCGAACACTCTGAATATAGATATCAAATACATATTTAAAAGAAGAAGAAACTAAATTAAAAATTGAATGAAAAAAATTGAATGAATGAAATTTGTGGAATATAGACAGAATTATCAAATCCCAAATGCCAAAATACCACCAATAAAATGTGTGGTTTCATCATCATATTAGCCATAACATTGCTAAAGAATATGATTTTGGGACTACCACATCATAAACAAAAAATAAATCCTGTGAAAAAAATCTTAAAGTTAAAAAAATAAATACAATATTAAAAAGGAAAAAAACCTTACCCATAATAAAGAGATAAAAACTTGAAATTTAATCATAAAGTACTAAATACAATTGGATTAAAAGGGATATTGGTGCACTTCAGTAACCAGATATAGGAGCATCTCTAAACAAACACACACACACACACACACACACACACACACACACATATATATATATATATATATATATATATATATATATATATGTTAAATGTGAAAAAAAAATTATATTCTTCTACTTCAAAATCTCTATTCCAAAAACAGCTTTAATGAACAAAAATGTTAAAAATAATTTAAGAAATAGTAATGGAGATGAGTACACTGTAAAAAGAGACCGATTTATCTTAATCTACGAAATTATAATATAACCACGTACGAAAACTAGTCGTTGGGGGCCACCGTAATACTTACCCATCATGGATAAGCATAATATAAAATATGAAAATAAAACATGTGTAAACTATTTATAAAATGCATTGCAATTCGAATAAAATCGTGGCTTGATTATATCCTAAACTTTAAATGCTCTATCACTGAATTGCGTAAAAGAAACATCCATATAACTCCAAAATTGATAATCCTATTAACTAACGGTTTACTGCATGGATTAAACGTCTCATTACAAATTAAAATATATCTTTGAATTGAAATTTGAATGAAATACAGGATCATGAAAAATCGAAGAGTGTGGTAAATAGGATTACAAATATCTCGGCAACTAATTATCCGATTAACTTCATTCTTTATGCAAAATTTTTGTTTTTTTTCTTTGTGTTTTATATTTACTCCTTAAAATAAACAATTTCGAAATTTTTTATATACCTTTTATCAGAAAGAATATTTCGAGAGTCCGAAAAAAATAGTTCTGGATAATCAAGGTTACTGAAATTCAATAAGCTTCTTTCCATTATTACATACTAAATACATGCCAAATTCCAAGTCTCTATCTCAATTTGTTCGGGATATAGAGCGTTTACAGACACACACACAGACAGACGGACGGCAAAATATTTTTTCTAAAAATATGTTTTTTGGAATTTCCAGTGTCTGAAACGTGTAAATCAGTATTTTTTTTTTTTTTTTTTTTTTTTTTCAAAACGATTACAAAACTTACTCTATACTACGTAATGATGGGTAAGTAATATACAATAACTTGTTCCGAGTTACTCACGATTCCGAAAATCGTTGTTTATCTTTAGAAACCTCAGAAATCAATACATTTTGAAGATTTAAAGAAGTATTTATAAACAAAATGTGTCTTCTGCTGTCACTGATTTTCGGAAACGCTTCGGAATATTTTTTTATTGAGTATTAATCAGTTTTCTCAAACTAGAATATCAGTTTTTAGGATACTATTCATTCTCCGTTAAACATCTTCAATTGCGTAATTGAATAACACATGCAAGAATAACAAAATAATATTAATGTTAATGTTGATGTTAATGTTGTTAATTTAACATGTTTGTCTGTAAAACATGAAAACTTTTTACTTGAGAATTGATAGCATCCTAAAAGCCTATATTCCTCTTGAGAAAACTGATTAATAGACTATAAAAATTACTCGGAAACGTTCCGAAAATCTTTCTTTTTATAAATACTTCTCGAAAATATATTGGTTCTTGAAGTTTGTAAAGATAGAGAACGCTTCCCGAATCGTGGGTAACTGGCAAGAGGTTATTGTATATTTTCGTTTGTGGTTATATTGTATTTTCGTAGATAAAGAAACATTTTTCTTTTTTTACAGTGTAGATAAGTGTTGATTTTTCCCATCGCCCACCCCCGACTCCCTTCGGGATTGAGTTAAAAAATTACTTTCTTTAACCCTTTCGGCCCTGACGTCCTACTAATAGGACATATATTTTATTGATATTTTGTCTTAAACAATATTTTTATTAATTCCAGCACATAATAGTGATAGTATGAATCTCTGCATTTCCTATTATGACTTCACTTATGTTTAGCATTTAGTAATAGTAATAATAATAATAATTTTCATAATTATTAGCAAGCCGTTGGCATTTCTTTTAATTAAAACATACGTTTCACTCTTTAAATTAAAATTTGGGAATCTTTTTCCGGATTGGTAATTTGTGATAAAAGATAAAAAAATATTACTAAATTTTTATGCTTCTTTAATGTAGTTGTAATACGACATTTTCCAAACGTCTTCAAAAATTCTTCCTTATACTATTGTTATACGAAAAACACGCAAAATAACTACATTTGTGAGGTTTTGGCAAAGAACGCATTCGTTAACTTTCATTAAACCCTAACTTCTGTGATTCCGATAGCTATTTTTAATTTTGTTAGCATAACAGTATTTTTTCCAAAATTGAAAAAAAAAAATCAGCGCCGAAGGGGTTAAGATGTTTTGACTGTTTTAAATGTAACATAAGATTTATTTATTGTCTGCCTGTCTGATGAAGTTTTGTTTCAGGTTTGAAATTTCCTTAAATTTGTTATACAAGATCAGAAACATGAGTTTATTTAGTAAATTTTAATGCATTTCATTTGGAACAATTTGATGTTTTTTTCTCCTATATGAAGCATTCATAACACCATCGTAGACTTTACATATAATAATATGTGAATAACAAAAAAACGTGTGTTAATTTAAACGTTTGTGTTCTTTTTAATATGAAGACACCCTTACAAAAAATCTTTTAAAGCATAAAAAAGGCAAGAACAAAAAATCAGGTATCAGGCAAAGATTATTAAACCCTTTCCAACACTAAAATATTATTATTAAAAAACTTCTTTTTTCCTAGAATTTAATGAGATATCTAAATAAGCAACTTAAAAAAACACATAACTCAGTAAAAATCTATTTTTAGCAATTGCTGTCCATATCCTGTAATGTGTTCGAATTCTTTCATTTAGCCTTGTGCGCGATGTATAGAATTTATAAACACCACCTAATAAACTAAAAATTAGATATGGGTACTTTTCGGTTAGCCGGGTGCCAGTGAAATATATATATATATATAGAGAGAGAGAGGGGAGAGAGAGAGAGAGAGGGGGGAGAGAGAGAGAGGGAGAGAGAGAGAGAGAGAGATGTATATACATATATACAGGGTGTCCGAAAACTCTGGAAATGGTCGAATAACTCGAGAAATATACATCGGATTAACAAACGGAAATATACATGTTCAATATTTTTGAAAAATCTATTTATGAAAATCAAAGTTGCCCTCTCCCTCTGCCCCCTTGGAGAAAAGGAAGAAAACTTTAAAATCTTAAATAGAACCCCCCCCCCCCCCCCATTTTTATTGCAGATTCGGATTCTACGGGAAAAAATACGTAGCTTAAGTATTTAACATTTTCTTCGATAAATAGTAGATGACACTGTAATCGAGTAAAATGCAATGAAAATCGTTTCCTTTGAAAAATCTGGAAACGGTCGAATAAAACGAGAAATATACTTCGATTTGAAACAAAGAAAAAATGCATGTTCAATAGTTTTGACAAATCTATTTAGGAAAATCAAAGATGCCCCCTCAACTCAGCCCCCTTAGGGAAAAGGGGGGCAACGTTGAAATCTTAAATGGTAACCCCCTATTTTATTGCAGATTCGGATTCTACGTTAAAAAATACGTAACTTTTGTATTTCACATTTTCTTCGATAAATCGTAGATGACACTGTAATCGAGTAAAATGCAAGGAGAATCGTTTCCATTGAAAAGTATGAAAACGGTTGTATAACTCGAGAAATATACAACAGATTCAAAAACGGAAAAATACGTGTTCAATATTTTAGAAAAATCTATTTAGGGATATAAAAGTTGCCATTTTTCTAAAATATTGAACATATATTTTTCGTTTTTCAATCCGATGTATATTTCTCAAGTAATTTGACCGTTTCCAGACTATTCAATGGAAACGATTCTCATTGCAATTTACTCGATTACAGCGCCATCTACGATTTTCCGAAGAAAATGTTCAGTACAAAAGTTACGTATTTTTTCCGTAGAATCTGAATCTGCAATAGAAAAAGGGGATTACCATTTATGATTTATCCCTTTCCTCCCAAGGAGGCAGAGTTGGGGGTAGGGAAACTTGGATATACCTAAATAGATTTAACGGAATTCTTTTGAGTGTCCCTGTAAACGAACTATAAATGCTGCAAACATTTTCAATACCGAATATTCTATAGTAAATCTCAATAACATATAAAATTGTCATGGCAATCCGAGTATATTTTAGTAAGTTAGAACACGGGGAGACAAACCTAATTCCTAATCCCTTTTCAACTATGGAGGAAATTTTTAAAAAGTAGACATTATTTCCAATTGAAGGGCAACAGTTTCATTTTCTAACTATCATTTGTGTCGGAAATAGGAATATTCACTTCCTTTTCTAGGGTTGTATACTCGGTCAAAAAAGAAAGAAAAACAAAACACTAGATAAACTGTTTAATCACCAATTTCTTGCAGATGGAAAAAGTACTTTTTTATTCGGAATTGTGTATCCTCTAAAATTTTGCAAAAAGTTTTATTTCAAATTTCAGCTTCAATTTCTAGCTTCAATGCTAGTCATTCAGCAGTAGTTTCGGAATTCTACACATGTAAAATGTAAGCTTAATTTGATTTTTACACTATTTTATTACACTCAACATAGTTTTTATATGAAAAGATGGAATTTTGTAATCGATTTTTCACTCACTTCCTCATATGCTACAATTATAAAAAAATATGTTCACAGGTTTGTTTCCCATGATAATAGGAACTATAGTAATAGAAAAGTGTGTATATTCTATTTTCATTCTTGTATAACATGTAGGGTGAAATTCTCAGTTATTGACACCTAACCAGTAACTGACATTTGAGCAAAAAATCTAACTCAAGTAAGCATTCTATTGCAAAATTCTGAAAAGTAAGGTCATCTAGTGGTAAATTAGACACTTATGTTTATTTTGGAGACAATTTATTTACCACTAGAGGCAATTCAATGAGAAAGAAACTTTTGAGAATACAAAAAGTGCCATTTTGAAGTAACCATCTTATTTCTAAATTTAAGGAAGTGTTTTTCTAATATATTTGTAATGCAACCATCCCAAACTTTTTTCTTTAAGTTATACTAGTAGAAATTAGTTTAAAAATGGATAATATATATTTGGGCTATGATTTATGGTTTATAGTTATTTCATTTAGGATAATGGGGTTGCGGGGGTGCCAGTTATTCATTCCTAGAATTTCATTTCACCTGTCTCTGACAGAAGTGTTAGTAATTGGTTATATTAAAGAAAGTTGAAATCCATTATTTGAAATGTTTAAAAATGCATAATAATAAATGAAATTTATCCTGTAGTAAACACCATTAAAATTTAAGTTCTTTTACCGGTGTCTGACACCAGATGTCAATTACTGGTTCATAAATGTCAGTTATTGGATATCTGCATTACTAATTATGTAGTACTAACCATACACTCTGCATTACTAATAATGCAGTACAGCTTACTAAATCCCACTTTTTATAATAAATATTAATGTATTTTGTTTTTATAAAAAATGATAAAGTTATTTAGAGAATTTTAATCTTTTAAAATAAAGTGTCAGTCAATGGTTCATTTCGTGTCAGTTATTGGTATTTCAAAATAGGAATGGTGTCAGTTACTGGAGTGTTTGAGCATATTTATAAATAAAATCAATTTTCAATATAAAATGCATAATATTTCGAAATTTTGCCAACAATAATTTTTTAATATATCTCTACTATCCTTTCAAAAACAAAGGAAAGTATAAAATAGATTTAAATTTTTGTAATAGTGGTTTGAACAAGAAAGAATCCTTACAGTGTCAGTTACTGGAAGCTTCACCCTAAACATCATATGTTTTTATGTGACAAAGTTGACATCACTTTGCAAAGTTTAATAATGCTTGTGAAATACAACAGTAGATAGTAAAATCATTTTCTTTTTGAATATACAGTTGAAATTTCGCGTTTCAAAACTTTTTTGTGTTCTAAAAGAATCTCTATTGTTGGATCAAAGCAAAAACATAACAAAAAAATCAATTTTTATTTTTTTATCGTGCGGTACGGTGTCCAAAATTTAAATTATAAAAAAAAAAAAAAAAAAAAAAAAAAAAAACATTTCATAATTTTTAATAATATTTTTGTATTGTTTGACATTTTTGTATCAGGATCGTTTTGTAATTTTAAAATACATGTAAGGATTTTAAAAAATTAACATTATTTGTTCTTAATAATTTTTTTTATCTATATTAGTGCAAAGTATCTCTTTCATACTTATCAAAATAATGCATGCATGAGAGGGGTAGACGAGCGTCCTGGTATGACACAGGATTCTATTTTCAACAAATTGATACTACTATGATACCTTTTAAAAAACTGCATATATCACAGTTTAAAAAAATTTCAGGAATCAATAAAGACTTGGCGACATAAACGCGAATTTTTTTAAGAATATTTTTATGCTCATTATATTTTTTAAATCTTTACATTTATAATAAATATCTCCATTATTTATTTAATAAGATTTTAAAATGAAAAAAAAAAAGAAAAAAGAAATTTTCGCATGTATTTTGTTTATTGTACCATATAGTATTTTCAACCAAATTTAAGGCAACTTTCAGAAAACTTGACAAAATATAGTATAAAAAACATAGTGCAATTAGAATATAAATATATTAAATAATTCTTGAAATATAAGCATTTGTATGGATTAATTTTAACTGCACAGGCGTAAAAGATACCCTTTTTTTTTTCTTTTTTCTTTCGTGATATGGCAGTCAATTTGTTAATCAATATAAAAAGACTGGTCAAATGTGAAAATTCAGAAAGATATAGGCAGTAGAATGAGCTGAATTTTAGATGTTTTCTAAAAATAGTTGTATCATAAGGGATTTTCCACAAATTGTCATTTTTTATTTTTATTATTATTTTCTTTTTATGATCTACTTCTTGGGAAACCACCAGAATGAGCCTATTCCAACAACGACAACAAATCTAAATCGAAACATCCGTTCCAGAGCTACTCGTTGATATTCGCTAAATACTAACTCATTTGTTGGAAGTCAGTTAATAAAAAATGTCAATTTGTGGAAAATCCCTTATCATCCGGCTGCTTTTAAAAGGCAACCGAAATTCAGCGCACTAAATCGCGGATTACTTCATGAATTTTCAAGATTCATGAAAACTGTTTTTCTGGTCTTTTTAAATCAGTTGCTCTCTACAGTTAACTTCTAAATCATGGAAAATATCTTTGTTATAGTTCGGGCATGCGCAGTTAAAATATATTTCATACAACTGCTCATATTTCGTTAAATATTTAATATATTTATATTCCAATTGTACTATGTTGTTTCTATTATATTTTGAAAACTTTTCTAAAACTGTCGTTAAATGTGATTGAAAAAACTTGCCTGTTATAACCAAAATCCATGCAAATATTTCTTGAAATTTTGAGAGAAATAATTATATCACCATGAACATACATTCTTACATAAATGAACACGAATGTTGCACAATATCCACACAGTCACGTGCTACTGAAACAGATCATTTCATGCATTTTAGTTTACAGGGGGGTCCCAAATGTTATACTTTTTCTTCAATTTTTTTGTTCGCCCGCAAATTGCCTTCGTGATTAAATCTTCATTGAAAAATATGAGGTCGATAATCCTTCCCGAAGTTCCAGAAGAATCCGAAAAGTAATCTTCCAACAAAACGCATAAAATCGAATGTGTCCGGTGATATTTGGCCATATAGTGTATGTGAGCGTATCTTCGACAACAAATTTGCGAAAAATAAAATGTATTAAAAAAAATAGTTAGATGTTTTTTTAATTTGTTCTGCAAAAAATATTCATTCTGAAATTTATGTGTATTTTATTTTTTTTAAGGTCAAACTCTGTTGTGGTAGATGTCATCCCTGTAAAAAATGATATGCAAGAGGAAGGTCCTTTAGTATTTTTGAATAAGAAGATGATTCGTAGAAAATCTAGGAAACTATGCGACTTTGATATGCGCTGTCTTATCGCAATCTTCTGTTTAATTGCTTTCGTTTTGATTTATTTGTTCTTTGACTATTTTATTCCTAAATTAAGTTCAAAATACATCATTTTTGAAAAAAGATGTTAATTATAACTATTATGATTTGTGGTTAACATTTATTTTCGGGACTTTCGGTCTAATAATAGAACATGCATTTATATTTTTTGTCATTATTTTTCTTTTTTGTTATTATCTGCCTGTAATAATGATAGTATGTGTCTTTACATTTACCATTATCACTTCAGTTATGTTTCAGAATTTATTAATAAAACAGAAAAAGTTTGCTTAAAACTCTATCTACCGTTGCTGAGATTTTCACTTCAAACATGTGTTTCATTTTTTTTTAATTTGAAAAAATGGCTGGTTTTCCAACCAATAACTTATGATAAAAAGCTTAAAATTACTGGAAATTTTTTACTTTAATGTAATTTTGTTCTTATACGACAAAAATCTCCCATATCCTATTTATATAATTATAGTATGGAAAACACCTATATTTGTAAATTTTAGAAAATGACATATCTGTTAAATTTCAGTAAGCATTTAAGCAGTCTTTGTGATAAAGTTTTGACAGAATATTTTATTAAATAAAAGAAAAAGAAAGAAAAAAGGGATTTTTTTTTATTTTTCAAAGACTTTTTATCTGCAAATAATGTTGCTAGATTTATCTCTTATAATTATCAAACTACTGTTATTTTCCAAAAACTACTGAATGTCTATATATCGTTCATATGTATATGTGTATATGTTGAATATATACACACATACATATACACAACTGATATGTTGCTGCATATAACATATTTTTTAAAGAATTTTTTTAACTCTTTGTATCACAGTGTTACATGTCTGCAACATACCCAAAAGTAAATGATATTTCTAAAGACAGCTTTAAAAAACGATTTTATTGATTGCTAATACTTTTCAACTCTGCAGTTAATACAAATAATTCATAGAATCCCTAACTGACGACATACTGAGTTAATTTTTCATATCAAAATTCAATTAACACCTTTAGTACATGCGGTTATTTCTAAAATAAATTTCATGAATTAAGGTGAAATAATATCTGGAGGAATCCAGAAATAATTTTGTCACAAAGTTAAGTTCATATATATTACAAATTATCAGTAAAAAATTTACAATATTTATGAGAAATATGTATTTTTTGTTGCAGATATGAAACAAGCGCCTTTTTGTCAATATTTTTTGTTATATTTTTATATTCTAATTTTTTTTTATATACGTTTCAAAAGATGCATTCTCAAATCTTATGTATTTTTCCAATCGAAGAAGTTGCAGTACAAAGTTTTATAAACAAATCATTAATAATTTTTTGTAATTGTTATTTTCTAACTGTATTTTTGTTAAATTATTCTAACAATACTGTTTAATAAATTGTACAGTTACATTTTTGTGGTAAAAAAGTGCATAAAAAGTGAAATTTTTGAAGTAAATCAAAAGGTAAACTGATAAAGCCTACTAATACAAATCAGATATCTCTTTTAATAAACAGAAGAAATCGTCGCACGGAGACGCTTAAACGTACAACATACAATTAGTCTCAAAAACCTATAACTTACGGTGAAAATGTGCAATATAGCAGATCTATATGCAATGCATGCTTGCTTAAAAAATGCCTTTATTAATGATTTAAAAGAAGAATCTGAACGTTTCTGAAAGTTACGAAAAAAGCATTTTAGTTAAGGCCTGATGTTATTTTGTATAAATATTTTAGTAATATTTCTTAATATTAAAAATATTACGTATCATTATGCAAATTTAGTTATATCAAGAGAAATTTTTATATTAAATTAAAACAATGATAGAAAATAAAATAAATTAGCTTCTTTTCTAAAGTTAGTACAATATGTTAAAGTTGCAGAGGAAAGCGAGACATCAATATATATTTAAAAAATATATCCACCTACTTCACTAGAAAAATAAGTAACACCTAATTATCTAAAATATCATAATAAGATATTTAAGTGAAAATTGGCCGTGGTACACTGTCCACTGATTTTGAAAATGCTGTTCTAAAAAACTTTCTTAAGGGGGTTTTCAAACAAATATTTTACTCCGCTCAACAACGCGAAACTTTCTGACACACTTACCGACTCATTTCTGAACGTAAAAGACAGGCATGATTATTGGAGTAATTTGTAATGGATCACATCTTTTTTCATTTTCATTTTCTGATAAATGACTTACATTTTCAGTTGTAAGAGAATGTTGCCAAATGACTGCAGTTTTCTTTCTTTTCCCAAGCTGTGGCGTCCGGAAATGCGGTTCATAACGCCAATTTTGCCTGCATTTTCATCGTCTGCCTTTACAAGAAAATAAAATAAAATAAAAGAGTGTTCGATTTCATAGTTTCTGTGTAAGAGCACCAGTCAATTTCATCCGTTTGCGAAATAAAATAATTCAGAAATGTTTCAGAAGGTAGCCAGTTTGGATTTGAGCTTCAAAGTTTTTGTCACTGTTTACTCGCTATGTGATCTCACTACTTCCATAACTCAAAATATTTCCCTTTCACTTTTGATATCGATTTCTAACTAATAAAATAGGATTTTCTTGTGTATAAAATGTACTTTTAAGTGACAAAAAAATTCCAAGTTTTTAAACTACCCATTTTTTTTTTCTATTTTGCAGAATGTTTATACAAGTCTAATACTGTAATTTTGATTTTATTTTCACATCACGATTTTTTTTTCATAAGTCAATATCTGAAATTTTTAATCTATTATTGATTTACTTCTTTTAACTGGTAAAAGGTGTAAAATAAAAATCTAATAAATAGTAAAATAACTTTTATTAAGTTGTTGACAAGTTTCGGCTCTATCCGAGCCATTATCAAAACAAATAAGAATATTCTATAATTGAACGGTCTTTGGAGTTATTATTTGACAATTTAATCTTTCACGTACTTTTTAAAATCACACACGCTATTTTTTATTTTTACTTGGTTGTTTCCATATTTATAACCATGGAGTAACTCGAGCCACAATTTTAGTAAGCTAAATGATGCTGCATCGTTATGTATTGTATTTTTGCATTTTAATCACTATGATTTCTCTTATTATGGATGGGAGGTATATAATATACAATATGTAACGATGCAGCACTTTTAACTTACCGAAATTGTGGCATGAGTTACTCCATGGTTACAAATATGGAAATAAACAAATCAAGGGAAAATAAAAAATAACGTGCGTAATTTTAAAAAGTACGTGGAAGATTGAATGATAACGTTCCAAATAATAACTTCAAAGACCGTGCAGGTATAGAATATTCTTATTTGTTTTGATAATGGCTCGGATAGAGCCCAAAAGTGTCAACAGACTAATAAAAGTTATTTTACTATTTATAATGCTTTTATTTTACACATTTTAACAATTAAAAGATGTATATATTATTACAAGGTGTTATATTTTGTTATATTTTTTCTATTATTAATCCTTAATATTATTAAAACAGCAAACTGTGATGTAAGTCTTTTTATACATTCAAAACAGTTTTGAATGACTAACAGAATGTTTCGGATACTGCGCATTTTAAAACTTATAGGCATGCAGGAGTTATTTGTATGTAGATATAGTTGGTGAAATAAATTTCGAACATAAGAGAATCATTTTTAATTATTTTTATATGAAATTTTAATACATTAATTTTATACATACATTGAAACAACTATTTTTTATTTCGCGTTTTGTTTTCTCAACATTTTCCATGTCATTTTTTTTTGTTTATATTTTATGAAACAGTCAAAGTCTCCTTTTAATTTATTATTATTTTCTAATATTATTAAAGCAGTAATCATTCCTGTGATGTGTTAGTTTCCAATTAAAAAAAATTGTTTTGTCTTATGAGATTGTTTCGATTGTTATACATTTAATACATTTATATAGAAGTTATTTATATGTGGTTATAAATGATAAGTTTAATTTTAAATTAAGGAAAAAAATATTTTATGCATCTTTTTATGATATACATGATGATCTTAATTAAAAATATATATATTTGCAGATTGCTTATCTAAATATAATGTTAGGTATTTAATATTTTGATGTTTTTTAAAAAGTACATATCTGAAGTGAATAATTTGTTATTCTTATTTAATATCCTGAAAATTGTAAACTCTGGTATAATAAAATATTTTTTACATTCAAAACAAATTGTATTGTCTTTAAAAATGCTTCAAATGTTATACATTTTAACGGCTATAGATATATGGTAGTTGTTTACATGCGGTTATAACTGATTAAATAAACTTCAAACAAAATAGTGTTATTTATAATTATATTTTATATGTAATTTTAATATATAGTTTGATTATACATTATTGTCATTACATAACTGTATAGTATATTTCACCTTTTGTTTTGGTACTTTTTTTTTTAAATGAGTAATGCAACTTACATACAAAGAAAAGCGATCATACTTTTTATAAAATAAATTTTAAAGATTTAAAAATGCTCGATATGAGCTCTTTTAGACCCTTATCAAATATCGATATGATCATCCATTTCATCGCATATTTTTTGCGGCATATCAGTGATGGTAATGTCCTGTTCATTTTTAGTTCTGATACGTTCTGTACGACTTTCATTTGTAGTTATTTGTAAAGCTACTGTAATGTTAAAGAAGCCCCAGTTCTTTGATACTTGAAGACAGAAATGGGATGAAATCCTGATCATTGTCATAACCCTATACGTAAATAAACTCACGTATTATGCTGTTATTTATCGAGAACAAGTTGACCAAGAAAGTAGGTAAGACCCTGATCCTTATTTCTACGAAGCATCATTTCAGGCATTAGCTCTTGTTCAAAAATTCCTGAACGTATCTGTAAAAGGATGGAAGTTTCTTGGTGCAATTGTTAAGAGCCTACGTCAGTCAGACGAAAAAACGCGCAAGCTAATGTTAAGTCTGTGGGAAGGTTCTTTGCAGATTTCTCGCTCGCATTTTTATATTTTTAAATGATGTTTTTTGCATAGGATAGCTGAGGTCGATCTCTAACGTTGTTAGTTTTTACTCTTTCAATTTTGGTTCCAGTTTTTTTTTATTTAAAGGTACTTTCATTTTCATACCCGGTTCCAACCGGTTCCAACATTGAAAAGGTCCGCTTATAAAAAAACTGTAACCAAAATCAAAAAAGTAGGTGGAAAAAGGGTGGAAATTTCGTGGTGCAATTGGTAATGAGTGATTTTATGAACGTTCAGTATTATTAAAAGCCGTTTTTCAGCCACTTGCAGCCATCTAGAATTGTTTTTCTTTTTTCAGCCAATTCCGAAAATACTGGCCATCACCTACTATGAAAGTAAATTTTAAGAGTTTTTTTAGAAAATTCTTGGATTAACATTTCTTACTCATTTCATATTACGCGTATGATCCGGTATTGAAATCTCGACAAACATTTATAGTCAGCCTGTTATCAGTTTATCCATTAACTGAATTTGTGGAGTTATTTTAATTTTCAGAATAATGATCTAAAGCGATTTTAAACCTATATCATCCTTTAATATGTGTGCGACACGGAAAATATCTAAAGTATTAGGGTGCTTCTAAATCTTAAATAAATTCCATATTGTTTATTTTAACTTTTTTTACTTTTGCGCACTTTTGGAGAGATCAGGCATTTATATTTGAATCACAAAACTATTATATGCATCATGCTAGTTTTAAGAGGATTGATGGACTGGTATTTTAGCAACCAAAGTGTTAAGCTTCAAAAGGTAAAATTCTGAGCTCCTGGGTGGATGAAATTCCTTGTCCTGTTTAATTTTTTCATATTTAAAATATCAAATATAATGTAACAGCGATGCATTATAATCATATATAAAAGTTATAACTAGTATACCTTCCAAATCTTAAATTGTTTGTGTTTATTACTAATTTAAGCTATATACTTATTACTAATTAAACCTATATCATCCTTTAATAGCTGTTAAACACCGAAAATACCTAACCTATTAGGGTGTTTCTAAATCTTAAATGAATTTCATATTGTCTATGTTAACTGTTTTTTTTTCTTTTGCACATGCATTTTTGGACAGATCAACGATTTATATCTGAATAATAAAACTATTATATGCATCATGCTAATTTTAAGAGGATTGATGGAGAGGTGCTCTAGCAATCAAAGTGTTAAGCTTTAAAAGCTTAATTTCTGAGCTCTTGGGTGGATGAAAAGCCCTGCCCCTTTTTTTTTTCATATATAAAATATCAAATATAAAGTAACAGTGATGCATTATAATCATATATACAAAGTTATAACAAGTATGACTTCCAAATCTTAAATTGTTTGTTTTAATCACTAATTTAAGTAATATACTTATTACTCATTTAAGTATTTACTTTCCCTTGAAAATATATTTTTTTATTGTTAACTACATCATTACTAATTTTTAATGCTATATATTAATTTATAGAAAATTTTAAGTCGGGGTTTTTAAACCTTACAAAAATGTTTATTGATTCAATTATGTTTGTTCAATACTATTTTCATAATAATTACATTTGTTTATTGTTTGATACTCAGGGAAATGTGCGTAGTAATTTTTTCTCTTTTCTTTAAAAATTAAAATAGAAGATTTTCATGTTATTCATCATAACAGTAATCTTGATGTGTACATTTTTTTTAATGTTTAATTTCTACTTAGTTTTCCGGAAAAATCTAAAATGTGAAGAAGAAAAAAATCATTTTGAAATTTACATTAAAATATTTTATATTGATATTTTTAAAATGTTATTTAGTTTGAAAGAGCTATACATATTTAAAAAGATTAGTAGCTAAAGCCCATTTGCAGGCCGTGGAACCCCCCCACCCCCCAAAAAAAAAAAAAAAAAAAAAAAAAAATCCGTATTTTAATTAAATTAAAATATTTAATATTATATTTACTGGTTGTATACATATAACTAAAAGTTAGCAATGATGTAATTAACAATAAAAAAAATATTTTTTCAAGGGAAAGTGAATACTTAAATTAGTTATTATTGTCTTAAGCCTATTTGAATACGTTTACATGATTTAAATCAACGAGTTCCGCGTAGTTTTACGGAAATAGCTTAAAAAGACCAAAATTAGCAAGTTGATGATATAAAAAGATTGTATCACAATATTGTTTCATTGTAATCAGTAAATATGTACAATTCTTAAAATTTTTAAGACTACTCTCGTAATTATTCAAAAATGTGCTGAAAACAACAAAAAAAAAAAGGAAACAACTTAAGTTTTTAGCTCACAGGCTAGCCTGTGAGCTGAGAGCTAATGTGCCCGCCGGTTCTGTAAAGTACGTACGTATGTATGTATGTACGTATGTATGGACGTAACGCGGTAACTCTTAATAGAAATAACCGTTTTGCTTCAAATTTTGTTTATAGGTTTATTGTGATAAGGCGCTTCCCTGATTAGTTTTGGGGGTTCATTGGTTAAGTATAGAGGGGAGAACGGGGGCTAACTCCCCCTTAATTTAGATAAATGGGTTTTTCATGCATGATTATCCGATTTTCTTCAAATTTTGTATATAGGTTCATTGTGATAAGGCGCTTCCCTGATTAGTTTTGGGGGTTCATTGGTTAAGTATAAAGGGGGGAACGGGGGTGTCTAACCTCCCTTAATTTAGATATATGGGTTTTCATGCAGATTTATCCTATTTTCTTCAGATTTTGTAAATAGGTTCATTGTGATAAGGCGCTTCCCTGATTAGTTTTGGGAGTTCATTGGTTAAGTATAAAGGGGGAACGGGGAACTAACCTCCCCCCTTAATTTAGATAGATGGGTTTATCATGCAGAATTATCCGATTTTTTTCGAATTTTGTATATATATATTCATTGTAATAAGGCGCTTCACTGATTAGTTTTAGGGGTTCATTGGTTAAGTATAAAGGGGGAATGGGGGGATGATCCTCCCCCCTTAATATATTGTCGATTTCTTTATTTTTTGAGGGGCAAGAGTATAATATACAATTAGTGTGAAAAGCCTGTGAAATCAATGCCCTCAGTTTAACTCGGCAGTTTTCTTTTTTATTACTTGTTATTAATTATATACTCCACATTCCGGCGCATCACACACTTCGGCACAAAGCGCGCATCTTGAGACTATATTTTATTTGTTTTCAGATCTATTCGCCGTACTATGCCGTACTCTTCGTTCCAAAAGATCATTTGTGAAATGTATAGCATGAAAATACATTAAAGAACATTAAACGACCGTAAGTAGTAATATAAAGGAGTAAAAAGAAATTGAGAAAAAGTAAAACTAAGCAATACAATACTGCGAATACTATTTAGTCTATATGAATCCTCACAAATCGTTTGAAATCATGCTCTGGTTTATTTAGCAAATCATGTCTTCTTTTCGTGTCATAAATATTAATTAACATACTTATATATTCTTAATTTTTATTCTTTCATTTTTATATAAAACGTATATTACGCACTTGTAAATTTCCATAATTTTTTTTGTTTCAAAAGTGTGCGTTATGCGTCGCAATATACGGTATTTTATTGCAGGGGTTGTCATATGTAAGGAGCTCTAGTCATATGGTGTGCCGTGATTTCCGTCAGGTGTACCATGAAAATATTTAGTCACATTCTATCAAGAGTTTACGCTGTAACAGACGTGTAAAATTTTCAAAATCAGCATACTTAAACTATTTTCTTTGTGAAAAGATTTAGTATAACAATGTAGAATTTGAGGCTTATTTCATTGTTTGAATTTTTGTATAAGTGTCTGCGGGAAAATTATCTATACTAATAAAAGAAAGTTTCGCTCTCTCTCTGTGTGTGTGTGTTTGTCTGTGTTTGTTTGTTTGTCGGTGGCTAGCAAATTCTAGCCCACCTAGAAGCCTGAAAATTTAGATTTAGGTAGTCCAAACCATCTCATGGTCCAATTGAACCTCAGAATTTTAATTACTTACTGAAATATTAATTAAAATGCACAAGAACTCTCATAAAAAATACGTTTTTATTTCTTCGGTTGGTTGGCTGTATAGAATATTCACAGAAGACCTTAAATAAACCAGAGTAACGATGCATAGATAAGGACTTATAACGAAATAGTTTCAATATGGATTGCAGTTACCGCCGTACAACCAAGCTAATGTGGCGCTACCTATTCACGACAAATTACACAGACGCCATCTGTTTGAAACATTTTCCTAGCACGTTTTTCTTCATGACAATTAGCTGGGTTTAGGATTTTTTTAAAACGGGACATATTTTATTACTATAGAGACTATTAATATAGAAAACTTTATTTAACAGATTATTTGTTATATTTGCGTTGATGGAGAGGGGTAATGGTCTAATTACATTTAACAATTTTTACATTTTTAGCTTCAACCGTAGCGTTTAATTGATGTTTTATATACAGAATACTGCTATTTTAAATCTCAGCTAATAATGTTCAAAACTTCTCCATTTAGTTCCATTTTTACTAAATTATCGTAAAAATCAGCATTCATAGCTTACAGGTGTATTTCTAGAAAGCAGTTACCACTATTTCCGAATAATAGTTTAGTCCAAATTTGTAATTAAGTTCCTAGCTTAAGCAAACGAACGAATTTTTAAAGATACATCGTGGTCCTCCTAATTAGTCACTTTCTGAAGGACACTTGAACATCACCCCCCCGCACCTCATTCAAGGTTCGTTTCTCTAACTCTGCCTTATTTCAATAACTCGGCTTATAATGTTCCCATCTTCTCGAAACTATTTTGTTGCAGGCCTACTATACAGTACCGTAGGCAGCAGGTTCCTGTCTCAGAGGATCTTTCCGAAAGATGTTTGTTTAGAACTGAATGCTCCCGTGGAGGTGAAAGGGGGTAATAAAAGATTTTCCAGAGCATACGAGCAAGCCCATCATACAGTGTCGAAGCCATCGGAGACAGTGGCCAGAGTTTTGTTTTTTAAGAGATTTAAATTTATTACATGCGCTCAGGCAACGCCGGACGGGTCAGCTAGTCTTCAAATGAAGTTAATACTTCTCGTAAAAAATTACTGGTATAGAAATATAGAGATATAAATATACACTGTAAAATAAAAACAAATGTTTCTTAATCTACGAAAATATAATATAAACACGAACGAAAATATACAATAATCCCTTCTGAGTGACACAGAATTCCGTAAAGTGTTCTTTATATCTAGAAACGTCGGAAAACAATAAATATATTTGAGATTTAAAGAAGCATTTATGAATACAAAGAGCTTTTTTTTTTTTGCTACTGCTGATTTTTGAAAATTTTTCCTGAGTAGTTTTCATAGTATATTACTCAGTTTCCATAACCTGGCATATCGATTTTCAAATGCTATCAATTCTCAATTAAACATTTTCAACTTCGTAATTGAATTTATACATGCAAGAGAAATAAAATAATATTAATTTTAATGCCATTGATTTGTCATATTTGCATGTAAACATGTGTTTTGAATAAAAAAAGATAGTATACAATACACTTATATTCCGGTAAGAGAAAACTGATTAATAAACTATAAAAAATACTCGGAAATGTTTCCGAAAATTACAGACAAAAGAAACTTCGTTTTTATAAATGCTTCTTTAAATCTCGAAAATATATTGATTTCGGGGGTTTTTAAAGATAAAGAACACTTTTCGGAATCATGGATAACTCGGAAGAGGTTATTGTATATTTTCATTCGTTATAGTATTACAGTTTCGAAAATACGAAACATCGGTCATCTTTTACAATGTAGTAAGAAATATTTGATCTACGGATATTTATCCAGTATAATTGCATAAAACTTTTTGAAACCTTCAAATCTATTGCACACAAATTCTGTAGATATTCCAGCCTACTTACACTTCTTGATATAAAATTCACGAGTATGCCTATCTGAACATTAGACATTGTAAAGCAGATATTCTGATACTGTTAAGCTCAGATACCTCGTTACGTATAAATATAATAGAAATAAAAATAAAACACGGCAAATAGAGGCGTCTTAAATTCAGACACATATGTGTCTGAAAAAGAAATCAGACACTTAAGTATCTGAATGTGAAATTACAGACATCATACATATCTGAATTTGAGACACATACGTGTCTTACTATGATCAGGGTATAAAGAACTGAGAAAAATGTCTGAATAATAATATGTCTGAAAATAAGACATTTTGAAATTAAAACTGTTAACTGTCTGAATTTGATACAGGGCCGTGATCAGATAGCGGCAGGGTGGGTTAAGTCCATCCTAGCAACGTCTTGAGCCTCCTCTAGACTTCATAATTTTTCAATACGAATAATATCATTTATTACATTTAAGAAATTTAAAATTTTATAATCAGAAGTTTTATGACAGTGTAGACTTACTTTCTTCTTCTGTCTATATTTATATCTCCTTAAAATAGAAGGGGAAAAAACAAGCTGTAAATTTGCACCATCAAAAAATTTCAAAGCCTCCGGGATGATTGTGATACAATCGTGCCACTGTCATATGCCAGCAATATCAGAGTCCGAACAGATGAATGTTGTTTAAAATACTTTTCTATCCACTAAATATTTATTAATATCGAATGTCAAAATTATACATTAAACCACGGAAATATTTGAAAAATTGGTGACACATATCATTAGACTTCAAAAGCAATGAAGAAGTAATTATTGTGAACTATAAGTAAGCTAAACTATGATTTTTGTCTCAGAGTTCCTTGCGCGCAAACAATTTTTAACACAAAAATTTAGCAATTAAGAAATATTAAATATTCGAATACAGGTTTTTAACAGCATATAAATAAAAAAATAAAAATAAAGCAATGAAACTTTTTTTTTATTTTGTCAAGAGGAAATAAAAACACATAACATTAAAAAACATAAATTAAAACTGTCTTTTAAGAGGGGTTCAAGTATACCACTGGCAAAAAATGCGCAGTTACTTCTTCTGTTAATGTGTAATACGTAATCATTCACCACTTGGAAGATTAAATCTTATATTTTTAATAATCACATTTAAATTTCAAAACCCGGTTGGGAGGGGAAGGGATGTCCCCGCCACCGCCTGAATTAAAAACTGTCTTGAACCATCCGTTTGTGATAAATTTTGAACACATAAACATTTAGAAAAATCCATGGTTGATTTACTGATTTTCAATTAAGAAATGTATTGATAACAATCTAATTGAAAATATGTATAATTCAAGTCGTTTCCTCCCTCCCTAGGACTCGACGATCGGAAGCTGCGACAAAGCAAGAGTCGTTGGAGAAACCCGGCATACGGCCTAGGACCCGGTTCCCTATTTTGAGTTCCGGCTCCGAAACTGTCGGGAGACTCCAGCGACTGACTCCCCAAGTGTTCTGTGGTGGTGTCCTCAAAGTGTAAGCTCCACCGCATATCGCATCGACCTTTGTCTTCAATCTCTTGGGTTAAAGGGAGTGGTCAGCAGGTGGCAGTGCTCCCACCGACCGCAGTGTTTACAGGAGGACCCTCCTGGGCGAGTGCGATAAAAGTCTCTCAGGACATAGGTTCGGTGGTTAACGTGCCTGACAGGCGCCCCTCAGGCTCCTGGCGGCGCAGCTTCATCTCCTTTCCCCACATAAATCATAAAGTTTTACAATCTTAAACACCATCTCAAACTTTCCAAATTCCCCCAAAATACTCTTCAAAATTTTCAATTTTCTCATCAACAAATGATAATCAAATATGTTTTAACCATTTGTTAAGCAAAGAAAATTTCTGTAATAAATTATATTAATCAAATTATATTTTAAATATCAATTAACTATAGAAAAACTCTAGTAATAAATTAACCTCATTAATTAAAAGTAATAAGTTTTACTATGATAACGTCGATAAATTGCTATATTTCCTGTAAGAATATCAACACGCAGCCCAATAATTAAATTACTTGCATTTAAAATGAAACCTTCGTGTGGTACGAATGGCGCGATCGATAAGGGCGTTCGTTTTCTAATCCTGAGGTCTCTTGTTCGATCCTCGCCTTGGTTAAAAAAGTAACTCTCCCATATCATGAAATAAAACTGCTTCTACAGATGGCAGCAGTAGCGCTTATTAACTTCTTTTGCAATTTTTTCCATTTGTTTGCCCGGGTAAATAAAATGGCGATATTTCAGACACTTCAAACGTCTTAAAAATTAAGACACTTATAAAAGACTGAAAAATTGACACTTTAAAGTGTCTCTTTTTTTTAACCATCCGTTTCAGATGCTTATGTGTCTGAATTTCAGACATTTCAGTTTATGGTGAAAATAAGTTTTATAGAATTTACTTATTATTTTTAACATACAATTTATAAGAAAACATCGTGTTTTTAATGGTTAATGCTGTGATGCAATGTCAAAAAAAAAAATCTATGAAAAAATGGAAAATGTGCTGAGAACAAAGTTTCTGTCTATTCTTCGTTTTTGGTATTCCCTCGTTTGCAAGATGGAATTTTTCCTCTATTCAAGATAGAAATTTTTTGTTTATAGAAATAAATTTGTACCATCCATTTCAGACGCTTATGTGTCTGAATTTCAGACATTTCAGTTTATGGTGAAAGTAAGTTTTATAGAATTTACTTGTTATTTTTAACATACAATTTCTAAGAAAACATTGTGTTTTTAATGGTTAATGCTGTGATGCACTGTCAAAAAAATAATTCCATGAAAAAATGGAAAATGTACTGAGAACAAAGTTTCTGTCTATTCTTCGTTTTTGGTATTCCCTCGTTTGCAAGATGGAATTTTTCCGCTATTCAAGATGGAAAATTTTTTGTTTATAGAAATAAGATTGAACAATAGCGCAATATTTTAAAAAAAAACTAAATAACAATTATACAGGGTGATTTTTTTTTAAAGTTGTGAAAGTAAAACCCTATATAAAAAAAAAAGAACCACTGATCCAAATGACCTGAAATTTCACCAGTATGCTCCCAAAGCAATGGGAATTTTTATGGCGCTGTATATGCAGTAAAATCGGGAGACGAGCTTGCGCACGACACACGCACAGTGGCGATAAAAAAGGTGAAGCACGTACACACTACTATTTCTGACTCTGGGGGTACCTAAAAAATACTGTGTGTTGTGGTGATGTTACGAACTTAGCTCACCTGAAGGCACGTATTGTGCACTAGATCCACAGCATCCAGCCGGATACTCTTTGCTCTGTTGTGGAACTTGCAGTTTCACGTTTCCAACTCGTAGCTGAAAACGGTGGACAGCACACTGAAAATCACTTGCGTTAGTTTCGCAGTTGACTTTCGCGCGTACAAATGTTTTACTCCATATTTTTATTTTATCCTGTTTCTGCGAAAGTGTTCGCAGTTCCTTTTCGCAATTACTGCATTCTATATGTTTTTGATATGCGTAATAAAGTTTTCTTTTACTCAAAGTACCGTCAATTGTTTTCCTCCCACTGATTATATTCTTTGTTTCTGTTAACTTACAGCGCCATCTGAGTAGCGGATGGGGACAGCTTAATGCAACAATGTTAAAGAAGTGCCAGCGAAAAAGGGAATCGAGTAAGGATTTCTTTAAACTTCGTTTGAAGCAGGGGGGGGGGGGTGTTTTTGCATTTGTACTAGTGCCACCTATCGAAAATATTTTTAAATAATCACAGATTAAGATTATTATTAAGATCTAAAAGAATAAAAGAATATAAAATAAATTATATATATATATATATTTGCACTTTTATTATTATTATTATAATTTAAGATGTTAATACTTGAAGTTAATGCATTATAATTATTAATATTGTAATGTTAAAAAAAATTGTGACATGCTCTCATTATACATTTGTTATAAAATAGGAACTGAAATTAAAAAAATATATATATGTATTTAGTTCAACGTAATAACTAAAAAAAAAAAAATAAATAAATAAATAAATGAGCTGTGTCCTCTTATTTGGGATTATATATATATATGTGTGTGTGTGTGTGTGTGTGTGTAAATCAAAGAAACATTTTAAATTAAGAACAAAGAGAATAGCTTTTAAATCTTTCTAAACTGATTTTTTTTTTTTTTTAATAATAATAAAGCCACATTGACGTACCGTATATAATAATAGTTACATATACAAAATTATACTTAGGGAACAAGTATTAAATTATGTATATTTTAATTATAGAAGTATGTGTTAGTTAAATCTTATTATTTTCTAAAGCCTTGACTGAAAGCGAAGTCAAAAGATTCAGGTTAAGATAAAAAAATAATAAGTTTATTATATTCGATTGGTGACGCTAGTACAAATGCAAAAGTTTTTTCCCCCTTTGCTTCAAACCAAGTTTAAAGGAATCCCTACAAGATTCCCTTCCTCTATTTCGCTGGCACTTCTTTAACATTGTTACATTAAGCTGTCCCCATCCGCTACTCGCCATCTGTCGGTACAATTTTAAGTTTTTTTTAACCACGCCTAAAAAATTCCCATTTGTTTGGGAGCATACTGGTGAAATTTCAGGTCATTTGGATCAGTGGTTCTTTTTTTATAGGGTTTTACTTTCACAACTTTAAAAAAAATATCACCCTGTATATATTGCTGCATATTAACACGGAACAGGCACTTGTATTGAGTAGTATAACTGTATAAGAAATAATTGAATTACACCCGTTTTGTATCACTTTGCCTTACTCCGGATTCAAACATCGGTACTCACCATTAGAGGATAAATGTTCTGTTCCCTTCACCAACTGGCTATATACAACGTCTTGGTTATAGGCCAAAACATCCATTAAGAAAGCTGAACGGGATTTTTTTCTGTTTTCCCTGAATCAGGGATTTACAAATGCAGTCGTCCAGGTCGCCATTAACAACCAAGTTTATTTTATCAGGCGATCAAGTGATCTAATCTGGCACTTTTATTTTGTTTTGTTTTTTGTACAAAAATTCACCTAAGAAATTAGGACAAACGGCATCCCCCCCCCTACTCCTATTAGTGCGCAATAAGCAGTGGTCTTCCTCTTCTCTCGTACTTTTAATGGAAAAACCAAGTTTAAAAGGCATTTTCCATCTCATGTACAGAAAACGCCATTCACTTCCTCTCTAGCCAGATAGCAAGTTATGTGATTAGAATGTTGGGGAGAAGTAGAGAAGTGCCAGTAAAACAGTAAGAAATAGATTCAATCTAGCCTCCGTTGCAACTAAAATTGAATACAATGCTAAAAAAAGGCCAAAAAATTGTTTTTCTGCTTCACTATTTCATCAATGGTCCCCTCATCAGATATAGATTTTGTAGCACACAATTCTCCGGATGTATGACGCATTCGGCAACCAACATTTCCGGAACATTCCAGTTTATTCAGCTTTTACAGTATTAATTTTTGTTTTTTTTAGAGGTATATAATTTCAATAAATTTCATTAGAAAATTTAGTTTATTTTATCTTTCTAAGATATGTATTGTTCTAAATTATATAACTAATAATTCTAAACTATGATTGACTAATACAAAACTTTTGTCCTTTTTGTAAATCAAAGACGTAGAGGGGTGACTACTACCAGATTTTATCAGATTTGTAAAGCCTTGCCTGCAATTGAAAAGGAACGTTTCCGTTTTAACATTCAACGAGTAAAAATAAAAAGTAAATTTTCCATTTATTCCGAGAAAATTTACAATTTCCACTCAAAATAGAAAATTTCTGTTAAAAGACATAAATTTCATGTAAAATCACCAATATATACCGTTTTTTTTTTCTTTACAATGTGATGGTGCATTTTGTCTGTGTTTATTAATAAATGGAAAAGATATAGTCCTTTCATGCTTTTATTCGTCATCAAAATTTAAGTAGGCCGTGGAAAAAAAACTATGTAATCAAATGTGCCGCAGATGTGTAACTATGCTTTTAAGTATGCCGTGAGATAAAGAAGGTTTAAATAACAAACAAATAAAAAGAAAAGATATTTTTACTGTCGCAAAGAAAGGTATATTTTTTTACTTCTTGTTCATTTGATAGTTAACCCTTTCAGAGTAAAGTACTTCTGTTGCTAAAATGTTGAAATATTTCAAAGATACCAGTATTTATGAAAAAATTTATTTGATAATAAGTACAATATTTTCTTCGCGTACATTATAAAAGCAATTTTTATTCTCAAATTCTGGTGCCATTGTGGCATTTGGGGATTAAATTTTAGTGGTATAAATAACCGCCTTTCAAGTGTTTAACAAATAAAGCTGAATTGAAAATTTCATATTTTTTGTTTTCAAATTTGATAAAACTGGAGTTGTTTTTTTAGCAGCAATTCCTTATTTTTTAAAGAAATTCAATTGAATAAAATTAAGATTTATATCGATCCTAAATCTTAAGGCGGATCGATAAAATAATTACGAAAATGTAAACATAATTTTATTCATTTTCTAGATAAAAATAAAGATAATAATTATCTCATGATTTCGTTTTTTTTATCACCAATTGCTTATTTTTTTAAGGAATTCTATTGTATAAAATTAAGATTTATATTGCGTTTAAAACTTAAGCATGTTCGATAAGATAATTACGAAAATATAAATATAATTCCATTTATTTTCTGCATAAAAATGAAGAAAGTAATTGTCTCATGAATACTTTCCTTCAAAAAATATTTTAAAGGGAAAAATCTTTATTTTGTGAAAACACAGATTTCCAGTCAGAACTATTTACATAATATAAGAAAGTGAAACATAATAATGCATTCGTAAAATTATATTCATGCATCATAATTGTTTATATTAGAATATACTTTGAATTCACACATATAAAAAATGTTGCATTTGATTTATTTTGCTATTACACTGGCAATTTTAATTAATAAAGAGATAAAGAGTACAATAACGAAAAAATATCATGATATTAATTTATGTTTTTAAAAATATTTTCCTTAAGATATATCAGAGGTTAGCAAATAAAAAACATTAAGTTTGTCTCATTTGAATTTTCAAAGAAGCTTCCTTCTTTTTTAACGCCCTTTCGATTGATAGAGCATAATTTATAAAAACAATTAATTTGGAGTGAAACAGGTAACATTTAGAACCGAACACTGCAATGCATTGGCCATCCATGGCTTTAATCATAAATCTTATGCTTGTTGCCATGACTAGAATATATTTTATTGTATTGCGCTATTTTATTGTATTATACGCTAACTTACTAAATCATTTACCATCTATATATTATCAATTTGGGACGATGATAATTAATAATGCATTACAACTTTAATAGAGTCCAAATTTCAACAAGCTCGAATTCTCCGTGGTGAAATTCTACAACTTAAGAAGTTCTAAAAGTTGTCTCGATAATTTCAAATTTCATTTACTCGAAATATTTATTTTTCGGTGGGGGGAGAAGAGGGGGGGGGATAGTACATTTAACTTTTAAGCCGCTCATTGGCACTAATGTAAATCGCAGTTCTATGTTATTTTATTAGGAGAAATACAATGCAAAATGTAAACGAAATCAGAAAGGTTTCTACTTACAAATATTTAATTTAAATTAGATATTTTATTTAAATACGTTAAAACTCTAATTGACTGCAAATTACGCAACTTTCATAAACCTTTATATTGATGACTTATATGTTTAAATATTGCGCAAATATTTTAGTATCACTAATTATTTCAGGATTTTTAATGTGTATAAACTATTCCCAAATTTTAAAAAAATCATTTTGATTGCATTATTTAATTTGATAAAAATGTTCACCGCTTACATATTTTATAGATTCAGTTTTAATTAGTAAAGTTTCAAGTTATTAAAATAATCTTTTATAAATTCAAGACTTTAATTTCAAAATAATGAATATGACAACCGTAATTCCTTCAGTTTCGTTAAAATAAATACATCCATTAATTAAAGTGTCACTTTTTAAAACTATATTTTATATTTTTCGTAGATTTAAATTAATTGAAAATCACTTTATTCCTAAAAGCTCTTCTGAATTACTTGTCAAGATTTAAATTGATTTATTATGTGTTGATAAGCAATAATTTTTTTACTTAAACGAAACTTGAAAGCATTAATTAGTTAGAAACTATCAAATTACCTATTAATATATGTGGTTGAATTTTCAATGTACATAAATATTTGCTTAGCTATCATTTTTAACTACAAGATTTTATTCAAATGTATACTTAAGACATAAATCAATTTTTATTTTTTGAAATAATACAAATTATTTTGCTTTTTAAAACTAAATTTAAGATAATAAAATAGAAGATCTATTGGTTGCGAAAATGTTTATTTTATTATTTTTAATTACTATCTTCATTTAAAATCTGTTTTTAAGAATTTCGTTTTTATCTTTTTAAATTAAAAAAAGAATATATACAACATTTTCCTAATCCTCTTTAATAAAAAGCTATGTGTTGCTGACGACTGGGATTTTCGATAATCGTTGCCACAGATTAATCTCGGAAAATGAAACATTTGAAGTTGCTGAAAAAATTAATAGCTCGAAAAGTATTTGTCAGAAAATTGTTAGACAAACTTCGTTAGAAAGGTAAAAAAAAATTATTTTTCTTGATATAAATTTCAAATCTAATGATTATGCCGTTTTTCAAATAGTGAATTTCAAAAATTACCAAATTTCACAATGGAGTACCAGAGCGAAATTTTCACGCGTAAAAAGATAATGATAACGGCCATGGGTCCTGACGTATACTGACTATAGCACGAGTCACAAATTATAGTAGCCTTACTATTATGTTAAAATACAAAAGTGAATTATGATGCCACGAATGTGTGATTTTTATTTAATTTTAATATAATAATCTTAGAAACAAGGTTTTGGAAAAAATTTTCGAATGGGATTAATAAATTGGCCAATACTGTATATTATTTTGAGTTTAAAAGAGGAAAGGTGGGGGAGCGCTTTATATTATTCAGGTTTCCTCAGGAACTTTTGGTCAGAATTGAAAGTTTAATATATCAAAACATCAGAAATTAAATCGACATTATATCGGCAATAACTATAACGACTGTCCTTCAGTTCGTTTGGATAGATATTCATTTAAAAATGTAAAATCATTCAACATTGATTTTAGGTATTTTTAAGGTTATTATGAATGTTCCGGGCAACGCCGGGCATGTCAGCTAGTGTTTTTATAAATTTTGTGTTTCTCCGTGTAGGCCGCGAGATTTTCCCCTTAAAATTTGATTTTAAAGCCTATGTGTATTTGGGATTTGACTGGTCTCTGTATATAGGACCATTGATCACTGCATGAAATCTTTGCTCGGAAATTTTGCATTTATAGTTACGGAATCGTTAATCAATACATTGTCAATACTGTGCAAACTTAGCACTAACTGTTTTTTTAGATTTTATTAGAATAAAATCTTTTTTACTCCCCCCCCCCGTTTTTTTTTTTTTTTTTTTTTTTTTTCAAAACAGTTTGCCAAATGAGATTTTAAAAAACATGGTGCGTATGTTACACGAGAGCGAGGCATACAGAAAACAAATACTGTAATCTAAAAACTAAATTGATAACAGGTGTTCAAAGGACATTCTTAAACTATTAAAGAGTCTATGTCAGTGGAAACCTTACAAAATATACTATTTATTGCATAGTTGCCATCATCCCCCCTTACCGAAGAATAATTAAATTATCTGTCCCGTAATTACGCAGTTGGCACAGCATGTCCATTTTTCGAACTTTAAACCCTTAAACATCCAACCAAAGAACCTATTTATATAGTTTAAGTGGCGACAATAGTTTCGAAATCTCATGTAAAACAGCAAATATTGATGTACCGTCCTCTCAAGAACTACTGAAAGAATTTCAATACTTTTTTATCTAGAGTTATGTCAGTCTTTATAAATTGATCGTTCGGCAAATAATTTAAAGAAAACTACAATAGTTAATCGTTTTATTTCTCTGAATCTAGCATAATTTTCACCTATTGTTTTTTTATGCTAAATTTCCAACCAACATAGTGAATAGACCTACCAGGGTTTTGTTTATTTTCAATAGATGACATGAGAATTGATTTTTTTTGTACATATGGTTTTAGACTGTTTTCAAACTATATTTGGCTTTAAACTGGTCTGGGAAAACGATCACACCTGCCGCCACTGAGACTAATCTACCGGGTGTCCTGAAGTGGACTCACTGATTTTTAAATTCAATAACTTCCAAACGGTGACAGATACCTAAGAAATTCTTGTAGGAGAGTAATGTGTGATATCAGTAGTTTTTTTATTGTGATTCCTGATTTTAGTTCGAATTACCAGCAATAGATGGCGCTGCGAGCAATAGGCGGGCAATCAAGGCAAAAACTAAAATCACCCAGCATTGATGCGAAAGAAGGCGGTTAAAGACAGTCGAGTGGGTCTCATTCGCTAATACAATCTTGTTCTTAGGGCCCGATTCTGAATAAGGTTTTATTGGTGAATGAGACCCACTCTACGTATTTAACGTCCTGCCTTCGCATCAATGCTGGGTGATTGATGTTTCTGCCTTGATTGGAGGTATAGTGCTAGCAGCACCATCTATTGCTGGCAATTTGAACTAAAATCATGAATCGCAGTAAAAAAAAAACTCCTGACATCATACATTACAATTCCGCAAGAATATTTTTAATATCTATCGTCGTTTGGAAGTGATTGAATTTTAAAATCAGTCAGTGCATTTTAAGACACCCGGGAATTCTCAATCTGCAGCGTCGTTCTTTAGAAGTAACCATATCCTCTGTTCCTTTCCCCAAGCACTTGATGCAATGGAAAGACATGACAAAAAAATTGCAGAAATTTTGGATAAACTACCTATCTTTGATTCCTAAAGAAACATTGTTGCCACTTGGGAAGAATTCAGTGAGTTATGTATGAAAAGTGTCTACAAGAAAATTCTGGAAATGCTTTTATTCATTCATTCAAAGGATTTTTTAATCATGCGGCTATTATTAGTAACCAAATTATATATCTCAGTATGCAGTTAATTTCTGAGGTCGAAAAGACATTAAGCGGCTCGTTAATGCTAAGGTTAAAGAGTTTTCAAATTAGAATCTGATTGTGAGATGAAAGAGATATAAAAGAAAACTGCTATAGAAGAGGAAAATGAACGTAAGTATGAGTTAAAAAAATAGCAGACGCATTTTCTGTGACCATCAAAGGTATACAGGCACTATAAAAACGAATTAAAATTGAAAAGCTTAGTGGAAGAACATGTTATGTTACATTTTCTCAAAAATTGTTTACTTTATGTGTGAAGTGTTATAAGGTAATCTTTCGTATAATAAAGCTAACATACTAAGATTTCAATTAGTCTTGAATATCTGACACAGTATTTATTATTATTTATTATTTTAATATATAACAATTTAACCTTCTCACTGCCATGAACTGATATATCCGTTCACTATGCTGTAGTTTTCACTGCAATGGAAGCATAGTTTAAATTAACATAACTCTACAAATATAATGCAGTTTTAAAACATCGAGTAATGATTACTACTCTCAAGGATAATATTCAGATAAGTCATTAAGTTTTTTATATCAAGTTTGAAAATTCATCTTTTTTAGCATTTTTAAAAAAATTAAGAGAAAACAACATTACAAATTTGCCTTTTTGCTCGGCGGTCAGGGGGTTTTAGATGATATTAATAAATTGTTTACTAAAAAATTAGATGTTAATATTTTACATAACATTTTAAACATATGCTACCGAAAAGAAATAAATCAATAATTTTTCTTTACAAAAAAACTTCCAGTTCAATTTTTTGCTACATAACATCATCTTTCATTAAACTTTTCAATTATGCACGATTCTCAAGAGTTGATCGACAAATACAAGATGCCATCGCTTGCTTTAGGAAATTTATGGTGAGAAATTGATATTAATAAATTGTTTACTAAAAAATTAGATGTTAATATTTTACATAACATTTTAAACATATGCTACCGAAAAGAAATAAATCAATAATTTTTCTTTACAAAAAAACTTCCAGTTCAATTTTTTGCTACATAACATCATCTTTCATTAAACTTTTCAATTATGCACGATTCTCAAGAGTTGATCGACAAATACAAGATGCCATCGCTTGCTTTAGGAAATTTATGGTGAGAAGAAGCAAACCGTTCAGTCTAAAATGTATGCTTTCTTAGAAAAGTCAATCTGAATAACGAGCAAAAAAAAAAAAAAAAAAAAAAAAAAAGTCGATCTTATTATCGTTTATTCATCCTCATCGAGTTACTAAAACAAACTTTGTTCATTTGGGCAGTCCTGGTAAAAAAAAAAAAAAATTAATTATTCCTACTAACTTGTATAAAAATATAAAAATATGACTGATACCAATCGATTATTAATAACTACTAATTACTACTAATTAATGATATACTTAAATTTTGTTTGGAGAGTCGACTAGGCTTATAAATTGAAGAAAACTTCAAACGTTTTAATACAAATACCTGATTTTGACATCACAATTTGATTCTTGGGTAAATTTTACCTTCGGATACAAAACAAGAAGCCATTATGTCAAATTGTTTAAGAAGTATGAAAGTTTAAAGTTTGGAACGCCTAATGTTAAATTCATTTGTAATCGTTTCAAAACAAATTGCAATTCTGGCAGTTTTTTAAGTATAACTCGGGAACTATTTTGCGGAAGGAGCTGTAATTCTGGATTCGTATATTTGAAACTTCTAGAAATCGATTTTTTTTAATCATTCATAGGTTACAATTCATATTTTATTCGAAAAATATACTTTTAAAAATAAGTTTTCGAAACAAATATGAATAGTAACCTATAAATGTTTTCCCAGAAATCTAATTATAGAAGCTTCAAATATGCAAATCCAAAATTACAGGTCATTCTGGAAAGTAGTTTTAAAACACTTCACACATTGCAATATATTTTGCAATGAATAATAAGGCATTTAACAGTAGGAGTTCTAAACTTTAAACCGGAGTAATTCCTAAACCACTTGATCAAATGACTTCCCATTTGATAAACGAAAGTCCAATTTACCTTATGACGTCACAATTAAGTGTTTGCATGTAAAAGTTTCAAGTTTGGTATAATATCTGTATGTTGGCGATCCCTAAGCAAAATAAATGTAGGACAGTGTAATTAATACACGTTGTTACCAGCCAACTGGCACAAGTCATATTTTTATATGATGATATGTGGCAGAGTTTGTAGGGGGGATTACTTTTTTTCTACGACTGTGCATGGGATTTCATGGTTATTGTTCCATCTTCTGAAAATACTAATAGTAAAACAGATTTTACTATGTGTGTTCATCTAATTGAAACCCTATAACCTAACTGTAAATAGTAGTTTTTATATTTTATTTATATTTCCACACTACCAATATTTTCGAGTTAAGATGGGTTCATCAGTCGATAACTTCATCGTAAATAGCGGAGAGTCTGTGTATATGTATATATATATATGCACATGCACGTTTGTAAATATAAGCATGCATTTAATTCATAATATTACCTAAACAATTTTTTTAAAAATTTAAATCTGTCATGTTTTAAAATATTTTATTGCACTTCTTCTCCCTTTTATTTAGTTTATAAACTGGTACAATTGAATTCCAACTGTTATCTTCAAAAACTTTTTTTTTTTTTTTTTTTTTTTTTTTTTTTACTATTTGCTTGTCCACAAAAAAGTTAACTAGTAGTAAATTAGTTTTGGCACATGGTTTGAATTACAGCAAGAACATCAGTCTAAACAAAACGGCTAAATATAATCTTATTCAATCTAAAGAATCCCTTAACTGGTTTAGCTGAGATGATTTTATTTTATTTTTCGAAGGATGCTGTGACAGATTATATCGAAGAAGATTTTGAGACTCTAGAGAATTTCTGAAATTGTATCATTTTATTGAACTTAAAGGAAGAGAGGTTTCACGCGAGTGGAATAAGAAAGACATTTGTTGAAAGACTGTTTTGGGGGAAATATTTTCAAAAGAGACAATATTATACAGTCCGAAAAACTGCCAAAGATATAATAAAAATATTGTAAGATGTTATAAGTTTTACTGATAAAAATACTGATAATGACAAAATTTTATCTCGCAAAAATAATTCAGATTATGTACCTGATATGTAGAAATTTTGTTAAAATCCATCGGCTTTTCATTTTAAACTGTGCAGAATAATTGTACAGTCAGACCCAAAAAATATTGCAGGATTTTAAATTTTTCGACATAACAATTTTGGCAAACTTTTCTCTCAAATGGATATTAAAGTTTTAGCTGAATTTGAAAATAGATATGTAAATATGTGTAGTGCAGATATTGATGTCCTTGTCTAGACATGCAAATGTGTAATGCAGTTTCACTGTCTCGTAGAATGACAAGGTACTAACTGACAAAATAAGCTAAAATGGGATGACGTAATCTACTATTTTCTTTGGTCTTGGCTATGATTTGAAAATAAAATAGCTATTGATGAGCTAATCTCTATAATAAAACCGTAAGTCATGTGACTGTCATCAACAGTTCCGGGATGTCCGTATCGCTTTTTCATATGCCAGGCGGCCATTTTTTAAAAATTATTTTTCGAATGAAACTGCACAAAAGTTACATTTTTAGAAAGATCGTTCAAAATAAATCAATATTTGAGAGATGACTTACGTTCAATTAGGTATATATTCTGCAATAACTTCAGTTGAAATTACCTTCGCAGTTCAAATTCTCTATTCATGAAAGTAAACAAAAAAAAAAAGATTCATTCGTCGTGAAGTTTTAAAATATTAAACCATTAAACCATGGAGATAATCGTTCGTAAAATAAGTTTTCCATGAATGATTTTTTGGAACGCTGCCTGGTGTCAAAATAGTAATTTGCACCAGGACCTGTAAGACCATCAAAGTTTACCATAATTCTGCTTGATGAAGTACTTTACAACTCAACTTCCTTCGGAATCTTTTCTTGACAAAACGTTTAATGTAAACAAATACAAGTAATGTAATAATATTTAATGAATCAAATTTCGAAACGAATTGTCAGTTAATTTGATATTTATGTATTATACGTGGCAGGAAGAGAGATCACCTAAAATGATTGTTAATTGCCAATCATATTTACCATTGTTAATGACCAATCGCGTTCCAAATAGTAATTTAATATACATTTATAAAATACATAACATCATTAAGTACTTTTATGTTATTTGGGTGCAAATCTCGCCAATATCATTTTTAAAATCGCCAATACCAGCTTCTATTCTTCACGTGTTCAAATTAGAAACGATACTTTGAATCTGAAATCAAATGTTTTGATTTATGATATTATTTTTTGGTACTTTTTCGTTATACGGACACCATTGTCGCCAAGCATACATTTACATACATTTAATACATACATTTACATACATTATACATTAGCATACATTTTGGCATAATGTCCGTATAACGGAAAAGTACCTATTTTTAATTTATCTATTTTCTATTTTAAATGAAAAATGTGAACGGCATGCATTTCAAATTGGAAAAGCTGTCGCAGACGCTCCAGGGTTGGCGCGAATTTTGTTTTGCGCCATCTTGGCGAGAAAATCCCATTTTCAGACACCTGTTAGAGATTGCTAAAACAGCATGTTACTTTTACTTTATTATGAAATAAGTCATTTTATATTTAAAAAAAAACACACAATTTTATTTAAAAACACACACAATCATTAATTTGTTATAAAACACACAATATTTAATTTATTATAAAGCATGCGGAATCTGCTCTACCAGGTTGCCATACAAAGCAAAATCTAGCCGAAAACGCCAGGTTGGCCAGGCATAAAATCGCCATTTTGGCACCAAAATGATACCCCGGTGCGTCTGCGACAACTGTACCCAAAAGGACCCATCATTAAAAATGGTTAATAATGTAGAATTAAAGTAAAATAATACAGAAAATTCTTTTTATATACACTTACTAAACACATAAAATTATATTGATGGTTTTTAGATTAGACATTTACGATGGAAGTTTTATTTGGGGTATGTTATATTCACCGGAATGAATATGAGATATATATATTCTAATCACATATTATATACCCATGAATATACTATACATATCTATATCTACTATATCAATAGAACCGTCTTCAATAGTCTTTTATATTTCTACTACATAATATTAACTATAGAGTTACAATATAGAGAGAAAAAACGGGTTGCTGTAATTAGAATTATAGGTGCCAATGTTGGCGCGGCGTATTTTACCTGTTACTAATCTTAATAGTCAGTAAACATTAAGCAGACATGCCGAAATAAGAGAATTACGCTATTATAAAAACTCCTGAACTATATCAAGAAAGGGGAGCAGAGAAAAACAAAGTCGTACAAGGCATCTAAAAGGAAGTTCGTGAATTTTAATCAGATTGTACGTCATAGGCCAAAAGTCCTGACAGAAAATATGGTTTAAAGGGAATGCGATTATCAAAACTGGCCTTCAAAAGTTCAATTTTCCACCAAACTATACTCGAAAATTACGTGTAATAATATGTAGCCCGATTATGGCACATTACTCAAGACGTTTTAGATGAGAATAATGATAGATTTTATAATCTTTCGCAATCGAGTCTACAGCCAATGTTAACGAAAAACAAAAACAAATATTAGCAACAATATGGTTCAGTGTAAATGTGGATATCATTAAAGTATTTCACAAAATAGACTTCATTGCATCAAATCGTATTAACTAAAATACGCCAATTGGCAATGGACCCAATTACGAAAAATTACTTAATATGTATAAGAATCTCTGCCTTAGCGAACATATTGCAACTGATAAGCAAACGGACATGAAGGACAAATGCTTAAGTGGGTTAAGCGGTTTTTATCATGGAAGATGAAATACATAACAACAAAAAATATGCAAAATGCTACCATGATCGCAAAAGTTCTTGATTTGTCTATTAGAATCTTTCGGTTTGGCGAAGGATTAAGGAAAAAAATTAAATTATGAATAAAAGTAACGTGTTACAATGCTTAACATACATTTAAGGGAGACCAAACTGGTCGCCAGTGGCGGCTAGTCAGAGAATACTAATACAGAATTGACAGAAAAGTGCATATTTCATGGATTAGTTGATGACGTCATCTACTCTGTCACCGAGAGGCTAACGAAAAAGAAAGGCTAACGCGGTGCTCTACGCGTATCTTTTTTTACAGACCGCGGAAGTCACGTGATGCTCAAATGCGCCAATGCAGGTGTACGAAAAGAGCATCACGTCACTCTAGCGGTCTGTAAAAAAGATAAGTGGAATGCACCGCGATAGCCTGTCTTTTTCGTTTGCCTCGTCTGTCACAAGATATGCTACCGTTTCGATAGATTTATCTATAAAAAAGCTAATAAGAGAATGCTAATAGTTAAGTTATGGAAAAACGTGGCTTTCAGCCCTTTTTCTCATAAAAGAAATTTGAAGCGGTTCGCATCTTGTCACTCCAAAGCAGCGCCATGTAGATAAGTTAGATGTAGAAATGTAGATATGTCATTATATGCAGCTGTTGTTGCCAACGAAAAAACAGATTTTAATTTCCATCATCGAATACGAAACACAAATTACTTTCGAATGAAATTTGTTCTTTTAAATTTTATCCCCAATTTTATCTTTGCGTCTGAATAAAATCTGCCAATCTTACAACGTAAGTCGTCTGTTTAGATGTGTTAAATTTTTTTAATTAAAATTAAAAATTATTTATTAGCAACACATTCAGATTTCTTTCATTGCGGACATTTCTGTCGTCGTCACAAATTTGTAGTCCACGTTTGGAGAGTTCCAAAAAACCAATTGCTACTTTTAGAAATGTATAACGATGATGGCAATGACCGGCGCTATTGCTTTCGCTTGTATCGTTCATATATCACCTTTAAATATCCCATATTTTTTTTCATCTTCGAATAGTAAAAAATAATTACTTTTAAATTAACTTTGTTTGGAAATATAATCTTATTCAATCTAAAGAGTCACTTAACTAGTTTAGCTGAGATTATTTCATTTAATTTTTGGAAGAATGCTGTGGCAAATTACCTCGAAGATTCTCATCATCGAGAGAGCTTAGTAACTTTTAAAATTATTTTCAAGAATGTTTTTTTACAACAATGAACATTTATTTGCTACAATAATGTAAAAGACAAAGAGTTGCAATATTTAACAATTTATTACCAAGAACGAATTAAAAAAGTATTTCCGGCCTGAACCGGGAGGAAAAGGTAGTTTCCATATTCCATGTTTTTAAAATTTCAGCTCATTTTACCCAAACACCCGAAGCTAAAATGTTTGGAACCAGATTATAGAAGATTCAATCCCGGTTTTCGTTAATACTGAAATTGAATTCAAATTTCAGCATGAGAGTTAAAGCATAGCAAAAATCATATTATTTCAAGAACAGCCAACCTAGATTCAAACATATCAGCCAACCTAGAATTTCAAGCTGCCATATCTGAGCCATTTTTTAAGATAAAGCCAAAATAAAAAATGTTCCGGAATCCTTGTATCACGGTCTCAAAACTAACGGAAACACTTTATAATTTTCATTTATAATTTTTTATACATCTTTTGGAATTAAAAAAAAAATTAACTGGCTGCCATTTTGAAACAAGATGGCGCATGAATATGGTAAACGAACTTGGTCGAGACCTTGGTATGTCCTGTACACATGTTCAGTCACATTTATATCAGTTCATAAATAGGAGAGTTACAGCATAACAACAATCAGATTGTTTCAAAATGTCAGCCACACTAGAATTGCAAACTGCCATATCTCAACCATGTTTTAAAATAAAGCCAAAACAAAAATTGCTCCGGAATCCTTGTATAATTATCTAAGACTTAACGAAAACAATGTTTTCAATTTATATTTTTTTTTTTGTAATTTCTTTTTGAATTTTAAAAAATTTAACATTTTTTAACTGTCCGCCATTTTGAAACAAGATGGTGGATGAAGCTGGCCAACGAACTCGGTCAAGACCTTTGTATGTCCTACACACATACGAAGTCACTTCCAAATCGGTTCAAAAATAAGAGAGTTACAGCATGACAAATGTCATACATATATATAAATCAACATTTGAACGGTGGGTGGTTTCGGAGTCTGGGGGTCATGATCGGTGAAAATATACCAAAACTACTTTCCTCCAAACGGCTGAAATAGGTAGCTTTTTACTTTTTGTAATGAAAGCTACCTAAAAGAAATAATAACACTAGTGTTTTAACTGTTTTTGTTCTTGTTAACCTTTCGTAATTAGGTCTACTTCTAAGCGTTGCCATCATGGCTGCAATGCACTTTAAAGTAAATGTTAATGAAATGAAAAGCTTTAAAATCCCTCTTGCCCCAAACCACATTTGCTCAAATATGCCACTTGGCTATGGACCTTACGAAAGCTTAATCATAAGATACCGCTTTGGCACTTTGGCTTTAAACTGAAATCTACCAACGAAAAGACAGATTTTAATTTTGCACCATCGAATACGAAGAACAAGTTACTTTCGAATAAGTTTTTAGTTTAAATTTTAGCGCACTTTGCGCCTGAATAAAATCGGTTAATGATGCAGTTTTGTTTAAGGCCCTAGCTTTAAATAAGTTTTATTTTTGTAATTTTTTTTAAGTATCTGTTTACTGGCGTAGATTTAAAAAATGTTGAAACATAATTTGATATTTGACGGGTTCGAGTATGAAGCAAAGTAAATAACAAAATTCAATTTTCGAGATTCAAGATTTCTGAACAAAATAAAAAACTACAAATAAAACTAAAGTGTCTGTTTCCTCCAAAACAGCTGATTTATTAAGACTGGACCTTCAGATAACTTTTCTGCAACTAGTTTTTTAACTTTTTTTTGTTGTTGTTAACCTCTCGTAATTAGGTCTACTTCTAAATTTAACAATATCTGACCATTGTCTGATGATTGTCAGATATATATATCTGTCATTTGTTATGCTTATTTATATCTGTCATTTGTTATGCTCTTATTTATGAACCGATTTGGATGTGACTTTGTATGTGTATAGGACATACCAAGATCTCGATCGAGTTCGTTGGCAAGCTTCATCCGCCATCCTGTTTCAAAATGACGGCCAATTAAAAAAATTTAATTTTTTTTAAATTCAAAAAGATGTATAAAAATTTATAAATTGAAAACATTGTTTCCTGTAAGCGTTAAATCGTGATACAAGGATTCTGGAGCATTTTTTGTTTTGGCTTTATTTTAAAACATGGTTGAGATATGGCAGTTTGAAATTCGAGGGTGGCTGACATTTTGAAACAAGATCTGATTTTTGTTAAACTTTAACTCTCGTTAACCTGTACTCTGATAGACTTTATTTTATTTGACTTATAAGAGTTTTCGCTATTATAATTCATATATAATTTATTTTTGATTATCATGACATATAATGAACCTTATGCTTTTAAAAAGCTCTCAGGATGCAGTAAAACAAATTTACATAAAAGCCAGAAATATTTCAAAATTTTCATTTATCCTGTTTTACATCTAAGCAGTTCATTTCATTTTGCATATCTGAGCTATTGCATTATCTCACAAACTACTTTTTCTAGGGATTACTTGATTGTTTTCTGCAAAAGAATCACTACGATGATGATGAAAAATCCACTTTCTTCGCTATAAATAATCCTGTCGCATTTTCACTTATACTATGAATGCCTACAATAACCGGAATTCTAGGAACATGATCACCAAGAATTTCTTTGAAGCAATATCATAGCTTTAAGGTCTCCCGGTTTTTGAATACTGCTATTTCCGAATTGTAATATTCGTACTGTTTAATCGCAAACTTCTGTCTTTAAATATAGCAAATATTTTTATGCGGAAATAGTGGTACTGGAAAATCAACTGTTTTAAACGGTATGTAAATGAAGGTCAGCTAGCCAAATGAGATCGAAGTTTCCTATGCATTCGCTCCAATCTAATAATAAAATGAATACGATTTCTCAGCAATGGTTCAATCAATTGCATTGTTATTTATCATACACATAAATCGTAATAAGACATAAGTAATAACGTGGACCGATTTTTAAAATTCCATCAGTGGCCTGAGTAAAGAAAGATCAAAGTACCAAGCTTCAAACCCTATGAACAATTTTCATTCAAATTGAAAAAGTCTTTCCGGCCTGTACCGGGAGGAAAAGGTAGCTTTCATAGTCCATGTTTTTAAAAATTGAACTCATTTTACTCAAACACCCGACGCCAAATTGCTTGGAATCCGATTATAGAAGATTCAATCCAGTTTTCGTTAATACTGAATTTGAATGCGCATTTCAGCACGAGAGTTACAGCATAACAAAAATCACATTGTTTCAAAATGTCAGCCAACCTAGAATTTCAAACTGCCATATTTCATTTTTTAAGATAAAGCCAAAACAAAAAAAAATTCCGGAATCCTTGTATCACAATCTAACACTTAACGGAAACAACTTTTCAATTTATAAATTTTTTTTAATTTAAAAAGAAAAAGTTAAAAAATTTAACTTGCCGCCATTTTGAAACAACGAGCATGAAGCTGGCCAACAAACTCGGTCGAGACCTTGGTACATTCTGTACACATGATCAGTCACATTCATATCGGTTCATAAATACGAGAGTTACAGCATAACAAATATCAGATTGTTTCAAAATCTCAGCCACACTAGAATTTCAAACCGCCATATCTCAGAATTTTTTTAAGGTATAGCAAAAATAAAAAATGTTCCAGAATCCTTGTATCACGTTCTAACTCTAAACATAAACAATTTTTTCAATTTATAATTTTTTGTACATGTTATTGAATTTTTCGAATTTTTAACTGGCCACCATTTTGAAACAAGATGGCGGATGAAGCTGGCCAACGAACTCGGTCACATCCAAATTGGTTCATAAATAAGAGAGTTACAGCATGACATATTTCAGATATATATATATATATATATATATATATATATCAACATTTGAACGGAGCGTGGTTTGGTGGTCTGGGTCTGGGGGTCATGATCAGTGAAAATATACTAAAACTTTTTGGAATTGCTTTCCTCGGAACGGTTGCAATAGGTAGATTTTTGTATTGAAAGCTACCTAAAAAAATTCGCATGTGAAATGTCGAATTGAGTAAGTACAACGCATAAATACGCAAGAATTAATCCTACATGTCATTTTCCTCGAATACACCAAATAAGTTTTTTTTAACGCAACTTTAATTTTAAAGTATTTTTAAGGGTATACAGATTATTTCAAGTGGAGTATGGGGGAGATTATAAATATTTTATGAGCGTGAGGCCGAAAAGTGACATTAAATTTTGGCATGGCACAGCATGGGCGAAGCCTTTGTGCAAATTTTCATATGGCAACTGGAAATTTCTTGGCACGAACGTAGTTTCAAAATATTCATTCTGTTTGTTTTGTCCATTTTTTTTGCATTTTCTTTTGAAATGTCATCTACACTGTCACGCCACAAGCCAACTATGTAATAGCGTAATATTTCAACAAAGAAATGTTTATCCTTCAATAAACAAAAAACTATCAAGGACTTCTACAATTTCTTTCTCCATTGTTATAAAAGTAACGGAAGTGTACATTAAAGTAATGTAAGTAGTACCATAAAAAGTTATAAAGTGTGTATAAATTTAAATTTCGTTAGTACGATGTATGTAAATCCGGTTTATCCGAGTGTTTTGATAATCTGAGGTGAGCTTGGTCCATATTATCTCGAATAATCGGAACTCGACTGTAATACTTTCATTTTTTAATAATACAGATGATCTATCTGTAATTCACAATAAATTAGAATTAACTGCGAATGAAATTTTGGTAGAAATTTACATTTCATAACTCGGTATTTTTGTAAATTTCATTTTTTTTTTTGTATATTTTATTCCGTTTCGTAAAGATTTTTTTTATTTTTTTAAAACAGGAATATTATGATTTATCTAATGTTAAAAAAGTCAATTAATCATATCATTGTGAGTGCCTATTTCCATGTCAGTCAATATTTCTTCACATTTAACATCACAATGACAAGAAGTATGAAGAAAAAAAAATGGAATGATTGATGATCCAAAGTTTTAATGCTAAAGTGATTTTTATGGAGAAATCTTGAGCGCAAAAGTAATTTTCAATAAAATGTTCAGAAAAAAGTGAATAGTTCAGAAAAATTGAAAAAAGAAGTAAAACGGTTTAAAAATTCTGACATCTTTCAACGATGATATTTTTTATTGAACATATTTGCTTTTATTTAAAACTGAAAGAATTTATTCATCTGAATTGTGACTTATATACTCAATTTTTTAAACTCTTCTTATTTCCTATGAAACAGTGTCTCAGCAATATTTCTGAAGAAAGATTTTATAGCTCATTTAATCGCTTATAATCACTTAATCACTTTCTTTCATTCTCACTTATATATATATATATAATTTTCTTTTTTTTTTGGATAAATTATACTTTTAGTTTAATTTTCTATTACATAGTTTTTGCCTGTAATAAATGGATTAAATAAGATGATTCATTTAGTAATAATAAACTAACACTCTCAGACATTGGTACTCACTATAATTGACGTAAAAGCCAAACTCTGGTATAGAAATGAACTCTAGAACCACACTTTATGCAATGACATATCTATAAATTATAAATATTTTTACTACTATATTTAAAATATTAATACGTAATCCTTAATTTTGGTCAACCGAAATTTTGTCAACTTTTCATATAATTCTATGCCGTTCTGCAAGTTCTTAAGCAATGGCAATTCTCAGAAGATTTTCAATATTTTCATTTGCCCGGCTAAACTTTTATATTTATGTTTTATTATTGTGATTCGACTAAATGAAACTTCACTCTTTATTTCAAGATGCTAAAAAACCTTCTTATCAGAATATGCTGAATTCGAAACATATCTAATATATTTAATATGAAATCTTAAAGTATGTAACCTCTTGCGGGGCTGCATGAAATGAACTCCAGCACCGTATGTATCCCACAGGACATGTAGTGAGAATTACTGCTCCAAGGAGATGATAAATTAAATAAGCAATAATTTTTAGCACAGCGATAAATTAAAATTTTCCTTTTTTCGAAAGTGCTTTGATTGTTGTAAAATAATTTAAGATCTATACGTACTATCTATCTGACTGATTTTTCTCTGAAAATTGTTTAAATTCGTTATACAAGATCAGAAATATAAGTTTGTTTGGAAAATTCGAAATTTTTTAATTCCTATAGCAATTTTACATTTTTTTCGATATAAAGTGCTCATAACATCATAGTTACATTTGTCATAATCAATATTATAATGTGCACCCAGAAAAAGGAATTGATTAAAACTACAAAACATGTTTTGTTGAGTACATTTTGGTTGTTTTAGCAAAATCCAAGTAAAATTGAACCATTTTACTTGAATTAACAAAATATTTTTGCTGACGATACAATTTTTTTTGGGGGGGAATTGCAATTTTTTTTTTTTTGATTCAAACAAAATTTTCATTGACCTATATTTAAACAAAAAGTTTTGTTGGGTCAACCAAATTTTTGTTGACTCAACAAAACTTTTTTCTGGGTGTGATTTTGCCTGAATGGAAGAACTCCATTCAGATAATTACGGTACTTTAAAATGAATATATTTCATACTTTATAGTTACCTTTTGCAATTTTATCTTTTACATAGGATATACAAAAAATAAATATATACAACTGCACTCTCCGTTCGGGATCATTTCTATTGAGAGCGTTGACTAATGTTGGAATGTAATTTTTCCCATTTGTAGAGGTTGTAAAATGCGATGGACACTTGATTTTGAAAGTCCTACTTTTTGAAAGACGCTTGCCGAAAACTTGAAATTTTGCCGCATATTTCGATCAGGACTTTTGTGAGGTTTGTTGCGGACCGCATTCTTCCCGAGTACTATTTGTGAGTCTGGGAGTGCGCATATTGAACAGTTTCATCTACCTGAACCACATTCCTAATTCTAGCAATTGTAAGTTGCGTAGTAGGGAGTCTATTTGAATTTCTGTTCTAAATTGTCTATGCTCTTGATCTACGTCTTTAAACGTCCAGTAGTACCTCAAGATAAATTTCCTTTTACCAAAGCTCAGTCTGGTTTCAACCATTATATTAAGCTAGTTAAGCTAGTAAGTTTCAAAATATTCATTTTGTTTGTTTTGTCCTTTTTTTTACATTTCCTTTTAAAATGTCATCTACACTGTCACGCCACAAGCCAACTATGTTGACAACTATGTAATAGCGTAATATTTCAACAAAGAAATGTTTATCCTCCAATAAACAAAACAACTATAAAAGGCTTCTTCAATTTCATTCTCCACTGTTATAAAAGTAACAGAAGTGTACATTAAAGTACTGTAAGTAGTACCATAAAAAGTTATAAAGTGTGTATAAATTTAAATTTCGCTAGTACGATGTATGTAAATCCGGTTTATCCGAGTTTTTTGACAATCTGAGGTGAGCTTGGTCCATATTAACTCGAATAATCGGAACTCGACTGTAATACTTTCATTTTTAAATAATACAGATGATCTATCTGTAATTCACAATAAAATAGAAATAACTGCGAATGAAATTTTTGTAGAAATTTACATTTCATAACTCGGTATTTTTGTAAATTTCTTTTTTTTTATTATTTTTTTTTTTTTGTATATTTTATTCCGTTTAGTAAAGATTTTTTTAAAGCAGGAATATTATGATTTATCTCATGTTAAGAAAGTCAATTAATCATATCATTGTGAGTGCCTATTTCCATGTCAGTCAATATTTCTTCACGTTTAACATCACAATGACAAGAAGTATGAACAAAAAGGGAATGATTGATGATCCAAAGTTTTAATGCTAAGGTGATTTTTATAGCGAAATCTTGAGCGCAAAAGTAATTTTCAATAAAATGTTCAGAAAAAAGTGAATAGTTAAGAAAAATCGAAAAAAGAAGTAAAACGGTTTCAAAATTCCGACATCTTTCAACGATGATTATTTTTTTATTGAACATATTTGCTTTTATTTAAAGCTGAAAGAATTTTACGCAGCTGAATTGTGACTTATATACTCAAATTTTTTTAATTCTTCTTATTTCGTATGAAACAGTGTCTCAGCAATATTTCTGAAGAAATATTTTATAGCTGAAAGAAAATTAAAACCCTGAAAGAAAATTAAAACGTGCCAGTTATTAGCGAATTAATTGTGTAAATTTTTTTAAGCACCCTTTACTTCTAAGTTAGCATTTATTGGCTTTTTAACAGTTTCCAAGATAGTTGAAAAGTGTTTCTGAATTCGGTTTGTCTGTCTGCCTGTCGTCTGTCCATGCTCTAACTCGCAAAAATATACTCGGATTGTCATGCAAATGATAGGGGAGATGGGGGATGAATGAGATAAGGGATGGATGGGACGTTCGCAATATTTCAGGCAATAAACATTTCTTTTTAGTTGCTTCCTATCCTCATAGATTTCACTACTATAGTGTGCTTCAGAACCAAAAGCAAGACCACATGGCTGTTTTCATTTTCCCTCAAATTTGCATTTCCTGAAATGTCTGCTCAAAAGTAATTTTTTTTTTACATTTGAAGTTACTTAAATATCTTATGCAATATAAACAATTAAGATATGTTGGAGTTTTTTTATTTAAAGGCTCAATATTGGTATTTAAAATGAATGAATATTAATCATTGTGACAGAACAATTTTTGAGACAAAATGACTGACAATTGAATATAGGCATCATGGGGATGATTGGGACATTTCAAATGGGGATGAATGGGACTGTCTAATTCATCCCTAGATGATGCTGAAAAACATATTTATTTTCTAAATATTGTTATACAGATTGATAAATTAATAATTTATGGTAATTATTCTTTTAACATTTCCTCTTCATTGTAGCCATATCCTTCAGCCATTGAATGCTTCCGTTTATGGGCCTTTTAAGACAAAGTTGAGATGAGTCCAAGATGATTGGCTGACAAAGAATCCTGTAGATCTTATTACAATTTATAATCTCTCAGCTTTTGCCAAGGAAGCATTTTTGTCAGGTTTTAGTCCTTAACATGGAATACAGGGAGGAAAATATTTGTGCCCCGTTCATCCCTGTTGTGAGGATGATTGGGGCAGAGAGGAACTTTTTTTTTAATTTCATAATATATATCTGTGTAATAATATTCATGAATAGATATTGTGCGTAAGACACACAATCAAACACTTAATGTATGAAATGTGATATATAATATTGATAATAACTTAAAAAATATATTTAAAATAAATATTTTTGTTAAAATGTCCCATTCATCCCCCATCTCCCCTATATGTTAATGAGGTTTTCTATGGCATATTTGGTATTGAAAATGAAGTGCGTAGCTTTTATATTTCATTTACAGTGATACTCAAGGGATTTCCGTTACATTATGGTCTAAAATCGTCACTGAAAAAATCGTTTAAATTAACCCGTAAAAACTGCATCTATGCGTAAGATAGACGTTAGGAGATTTTGGATAAAAGAGAAATCGATAGCGCACGTCGTTGCCACCATCATCATGAGGTCAGCTTTATTGATGAACATGTCTTTGATTTATAATATAGATTTTATAACATTGTTCAAAAAATAATTTTTATGATTTATTAAGATAAATTTTGTAAATAAATATTTTCGATAGTGAAATTAACGATGCAGTTTAAAACCCTGTAAAATATATCCAAACGTATCTAAAATGTTCGGCTCGGGAATTCGAAGATAACTACATACCTTAATGCATGAGAATTTATTTATGTTGTGTTCAAAAATGCAACCAACTGAGACATTAGCAGTAAATGCATAAATTATATATATTTGATATGTTTCGAGAAAATTCACAGAAAATTCGAGCTAAAATGACAGATCATCATGGCAGGTGGATTATTAACTTGATTATTTGAAGCTAGATATCAACTATATATCTATTCTATGGTAAATATAAAAAAAAAATATGCTGATGAAAGTGTAAAACATACTCTCAGAATTTCATCATCTCAGAGTGGGGAAATTATCATTCGGCTAATTAGATGAAAAATCACAAGTTACGCATTATAGCTAATGTGGTTTCTATTCAGATTTGAAAATTTAAAATTGCTTGATTTATATTTTGTTTTAAAAGTTTTGGATTATCGGAGTTCAATGCTATGTTCTTTTTTTAAAGGGAGTATAAATGAATGCGAATTTTTGCATATTCTAAAATAGCTGAAAAGTGTTTATGACTTCGGTTTGTCTGGCCGCCTGTCTGCCTGGCTGTCTGTCTGTACTCTAACTTACGTAAACATACTAGGATTACCATGCGCTTGGTGTACATTAGTAAAGTTTACTATAGAGCATTCGCTATTGAAAATGAAATGTGTAGCATTTATAGTTCATGTACAGGGACACACAAAAGAATTCCTTTACATTATGGTTTATGGGAAAAAATCGTTTTCAGTGTATTTTAATAAAGTTTTCTGTAGAACATGGAAGCGATAGCATTTATCATTCATATACAAGGACGCACAAAGAATTACGTAACATTATGGTCTACGGCGAAAAATCACTTGAAGTATATTTTAATAAAATTACACGATTTCAAACATACTGAGAAAGATATACATTATTGAGGCGCGATACAATATTATTTCTGTAGAATATGGAATGCATGGTATTTATCATCAATTTACACGGTCACATAAAATAATTACGTTACATTATGAACAATGGAAAAAAATCATGTGCAGTGTTACTTTTTAAATGTTAAACTATTTATTTACTATTACTGGATATTTATTCTTTAGTTATCAGTTTATTGTTGTGTAAATTATAGCACAAATTATTCAGAGATCTGCAGTTCATCATACTCTGAGATTTCCCAGTAGGCTACCCTAGTGGGTAATATTTAACACAAAATATAACTGAATTCAAGGAATTGTTTCTTATTTTAGTCCACCCATATTTACTTATACTGTATGCCAATTATCGTATTTTAATGAGACATGATTGACACAACACAGGGTTTTGCGTTAGTCCTTTACTTTTATCCACATTCACTTTAAATCTCCTTGTTGGGAATATCGTTCATTGCGACGCGCAGTAGGCGATTTAAATTAGAATTTTTGGCCATGTAGAAAACTATACACGGCACGACGACCATTTTAGAAACATAAATCAGTACTTTCTACCTTATTAACACCATATTTGCATTTCGTGATGGTTATTCACTTTTACAAAAAATAGAGCCTGTAAAGTAATAAAATGGCAAGAAAACAGGCGTAATAACAGATGTCTATTTTACTTGTCTTTTATTACTTTACGTACAGTAGACGGTCATAAATTAGATTTTTTGACGTGACCATGTAGAAAACCATACACGACACGACGACTATTTAAGAAACATAAAGTATTAGTCCTTTCTATCTTATTAACACCATATTTACATTGCGTGATGGTCAGCCAATTTTTACAAAAAAAAAAAAAAAAAAAAAACAAGAAAACAGACAAAATAACAAACATACATTTTTTGTTTCCGATTGAAATGGAAACTTGACCATCATCAGAAGGGAGTTCAAAAGTATTTTTATTGACTGAAAAATGACGCTGCTGATATTGGGTGCATGATCATGGTAACTGAACCCACAGTGTAAACAAATTGCAAAGAATTTCTCACCAAAAATCAGAAAATTCATTCTAATGTTGTCGTTTTCTAGGATTCCGCAAACCTTTCCGATATCTCTAGAGAGAGTTTTGGAGAAGAACCAATCAAACTTATGAGAAAATCCAGTTTCTGAAGTTTAGAGAAATGTTTCTGAGATAAAATTCCCTTTTGAAGACTTTAAATTAGGGGACAGTTAATTTCCGAAATCTAATATTTTCAGACGTTTCTGATTGGTTCTTATGTTTAAATTTTCTTGAACATAAACGCAAGCTTCCCAAAATCATGGATAACTACGAAGCTACGATCAATTTTTGTAAACGTTTCTACCATTTCAGGAAATGTTATCGTATTTTTTTTTTTTTTTACAGTATTGTTTTCTAGTTAAATGTATAACTTTTCATTTATATCGATACTTGGATCAGAATACTAAGAATTCTAGGATAACAACTGCTCGCTCAACGGAATGCTGAAATAACACAGGCCTGTGATGAAACTATGGTGCTCTACAAGACAGTTTCATCAGTAGTTCTCACTCAGGTACTTTTTGAAAAGGATACTACGAAAACTGTTGATTATATCACTAAAACCTTATGTACTTTCAAAGTTTCTAACCTTTCGATTTTCTTCAAGATATTTTAAACCAGAAATTTTACTTACTTACTAAATGAAAGCAAATAAGCACTGCATAGAAACAATACACATTTTATCATTTTAACAAATAAATTTTCAGGTTCAAAATATGTTTATTTGACTTGAAAAAAAAACCGGAAAGCTGGTCGCTATAATCTTAGCACGTCAATCATTCCAGAAACCATACCCTTACAAATCTGCAGTATTATATCAGACGAATTTTTCTTACATCTTATTATTTTTACAATTTTAAAAGTGGTATATTGTGAACATCACAAAACTTACTTCTATATCATTCTAATACATCAATTTAAATAACATACTCACACAGCAACAATTATGAATATGAAGAATAATGCTTTTCTTTGAATTTAGCATATGATTACAGTGATTAAGGAATAATAATACAGAAAATCCCGCTTGCTAAATTGCAAAAATTGATTGTGGATGAGATTAGGAATCTTTCCCCAAGCACAGGATACAAGCGCCCCCTGTTGAACGATGAAAGTATTATCAACATCTATTTATGTCCAGGTCTAAAAGAATATGAAGTTTGAGGAAATTCAGTATATTAGTTTTCGTTATACAGCCTTCTTAGAAATCGTGAAAAACACAGCATAGCAGTGCCACCTGTTTAATGATATACACGCAAATCTTATCAGCATCTGTTTATGTCACAGTCTAATAATACATGAAGTTTGGTGAAATTCCGTGCATTAGTTCTTGAGTTATGGGTATTTTGAAAATCATGAAAAATGCAGTACAGCAGTGCCACCTGTTAGTCGATATACACCGAAACCTAATCAGCACCAATTTATGTCAAGGTCTAAATGAATCTGAAGTTTTATTAAATTATGTGCAGTAGTTCGTGAGTTAGGGTGTCCACAAAATTTGTGTCACATACACAGACAGACACATAGACAAACTCATGAACAAACATTTTCTGAAAACAGTCGAATCGTGTTCAGGACCTTCCAAAACATGTAAATTGGTCGAAAACCGGAAGTCGAAAATTTTCACGAATCCAATACTTTTTTCTTGTATATAAAAGAAATTACAAATAATAATAACTTTTCTAAAATTATTGTCTACGCTAACATATTTTACCTGAAAACTGCTTCTATATGCATATATAATAATTACAGAATTACCTTATTAATCTGTAGAAAAGAAATTATTATTTCGAAATTATCGATAAAATATCTTAAAATATTAAAATATTAAAAATTAACAAAGTTGAAATAATATTTAGTATATTTAAAATTAAATTAACAAAATATTATTTCAACTTATTTTCAAAGCAGTGTAAAACAATTTTTCTTAGTTATAAACAATAAACTTTAGTTAAATACATTCGATACATTATCTAATGAATATGACGTTATTTACTGCCAAATGCCTTTCTCAGTAATTCAGCTATCTAGTATTGTTCAGCTGCACGCAAATGAACATTCTACAAATGAGAATTGTAGAGAAACTGTAGTTTTTATTCGTCTAATGGCATTGGATTAAAGGAAACTGAACAATAAATAATCCAACACATTACATCAAAATTAATGTGAATCAAATTTTCATGTTATAATAATGATAGCTCACGCCAATGGTAAACTCTTAGAAAATTCTTGAATAATGTACATTATACTCGTATAATAGATAAATATTTGTTCTTTAAACTTCATGCAATTTAAATCTATTTCAAAGAATATGTAGCAAGGTACTCTAAAAGTAAAACGGTAGGTTTAATTCATATTAACCCGTCAGCACCCGCGCTGGGATAAAATCTACCCCAGCTCACAACTATTACTTAAAAATGTGCGAAAATCGTTCGTGATCATTCTGAGCTTTATAGTACCTTTCAAGCTGAAAGATATCAAGATGTGGCCAAAAAGAATTTACCTCCGGTTGTGAGATTTTCCATTCTTTTGTTATAAAAATGTCACGTGGGAGGAAATTTACCCCACGCGTGTTATAACGTAGCCCATAATGATAGGAAAATGTTAATGCAAATGTTTATGTAAAAAATATAGTGTGCAAAAAGTAATATAATTTTTCTTTTAAACGTTAACAACTCTTGCACATACAGTTTCTATATATCAGTTTTATATTTTTTTTTGTATTTTATGGCTGAATTTGGATTGTAAAAGCTTTGTATGTAATGATATGCAGAAAAAAATCTTGGTGCTATATTTTTTTTTGTTTCTTTTTTTGGCTTTAAATAGAAAAAAACCTCTTATTTTAAGATAAATTATGTTTCTTATTGATTTACAGTTTATTTCAAAATATAAATTTTTGCTTAAAATCAAACCGGAGGGAAATTGACACAAGAAAACCCATTGGGGTAAAATTTATCCCGCGCGTGTAGTAACGTAATGGAAAGGGGTGCGTATGCTGACGGGTTAAGGAAACAAGTACGCATAGAAATGGAAAACTTTCATTTTAAATTATACAGACCAATAAACAATGCTACACTTTATAAATAGTCTGTTGATATACAGTGGGACAAAAAAAAGAACACCCCCATACATTTAATCACGAAATTATTCTAGATAAAAAAAAAATGGAAATAGTCATTCGCATAAGAATTGCGTGTATTTCCAATTTATGTTTTAAAATAATCTTAGCGTGTCGTTTTCATGTTAAAATTGTACAAAACTCTTTCAATACGAATACCTAATTAAGACATCATATTTGGCTTTTTCGGTAAATTTTATCTTGGAATACCAAACGGGAAGACATTCAGTCAAGTAGTTTAGGAATTATGAAGATTTAAAGTTTGGAACTCCTGATGTTAAGTTCATTTGTAATCGCTGCAAAACAGATTGCAATGCGGACAGATGTTTAAGCATAACTCAATGACTATTTTACAGGATGAGCTGTAATTTTCTATTCGTATATTTGATGCTTCTAAAAAGCGATTTCTCTTAAAAAATTTATAGGTTAGATTTTATATTTTGTTCGACAATATATGTTTTTTAAAATTAGTTTACGAAAAAAAAATATTAATTGCAACCTATAAATGTTTTAACAGAAATTGATTTTCCAAAATTACAGCATGTTCCGCAAAGTTGTTTTTGAGTTATGCTTTAAAAACTAAACTCACTGCAATCTTTTTTGCAACGATTACAAAATCACTCTCTCGTAGAGATCCAGCCGTTAAGCATAGAAACTTTTCTCCACGAGGGGGAATGTTTATTGGAAATTCATATTTTAGATTACAGATGTTGAATATTACATTAGAGATTAAAGTAAAATTAGTACAAAGTTAGTTTTTACAATACTGGTTGAGATCACAACATTTCTTAATATTAAATATATATATATATATATATATATATATATATATATATATATATAAATTTATGAAAAGGCTACTTAATCATAGCACAACAAATATTTTTGCATGGTTCAAGCTGTAAGCTGAAATAAGAACAGTATGAGTACTAAAATGTGAACAGTATGTGAATTATAATATACAAATTACAAAAAAAATATATTCTATTAAAAAGTACTTTATAAATGTAGGAAAAAGGATCATAGATCCTTTTTAATAAATGAAAAATGTTTATTCAGATTGTTGTAATTTTCTTTTAGTTCATCATAGTTTAAAGGATCAAACAGAGTTATATTCAGATTTTGTCTCACTGCGACATTTTTATTGAAATTGAAAGTATATCTCATTAGAGGACAATTACCATATATGTAATGTAGAACAGTTCCTGAGCTTTTTTTGGCATATACATGTTGGGGAGGAGCGTTTTCCTAACATTAGGAGTTCCAAATTTTAAAAACTTGAAAAGACTTCTTGTTTGGTATCCTAAGATAAAATTTTCGAAACAAGCCAAATATAATGTGAAAATTAGGTGTTCGTACTGAAAATTTCAGAACATAGTACAGTTTCGATATGGAGACGACCCCTAAGCTTATTTGTTCAACATAAAGTGAAAAAGTCCTTCCGGCCTGTACCGGGAGGAAAAGGCAGCTTTCATAGTCCATGTTTTTAAAAATTCAACTCATTTTACTCAAACACCCGAATCTAAAATGCTTGGAACCCGATTATACAAGATTCAATCTCGGTTTTCGTTAATACTGAATTTGAATGCAAATTCCAGCATGAGAGTTACAGCATAACAAAAATCAGATTGTTTCAAAATGTCAGCCACCCTAGAATTTCAAACTACCATATCTCAGTCATTTTTAAAGATACAGCCAAAACAAAAAATGTTCCGGAGTCCTTGTATCACGATCTAACACTTAACGGAAACAACGTATTCCATTTATAATTTTTTATACATATTTTTGATTTTATTTAATTAAAAAAATTGAACTTGCCGCCATTTTGAAAGAAGATGGCGCATGAAGCTGGCCAGCGAACTCGGTCGAGACCTTGGTATGTTCTGTACACATGATCAGTCACATTCATATCATAAATACGAGAGTTACAGCATAACAAATATCAGATTATTTCAAAATCCCAGCCACCCTAGAATTTCAAACTGCCACATCTTAGCCATTTTTTAAGATATAGCCAAAACAAAAACTGTTCCAGAATCCTTGTATCACACTCTCAGAAATAAAACACTCAATTTTGACGATTCTTCAATCCTTAGGCCTCATTTCGTTATTTTTGGCAATCATTTCGTCACAGAGTCACGTGGTTTTTGACGAAACGTGAATCCTCAAATATCTGACGAAACTGTTTCCTCGCTGTCAAAAAAAAAAAAAAAAAAAAAAAAAAAAACTCTCACTTTTGACGATTCTGCAATTCTTGAGCTATATTTAAATATTTTTGACAACCATTTCGTCGGCTCAAAATTAAGTGATTTTTAATAAAATGAAAAATCTCAAATATTTGATAAAAATGTTTTCCCATTCCCGGCCAGATTATTTTTGTTGTTACAAAATCGTTCAAAAAAAAATTACACGAAAGTACTAAATTTACAATATATTAATGAAAACAGGAAGAAAAATATTTCATCCTTGGGAGCCGCTATAACACGAAAGTACCAAATGTCTACTTTATTTTTCATATCTGATAATTTGCGTCTATCCTTTTTGTAACGATTTTATGCATTTCTATTGCCTATTCAAAGATAAATTTTTCTAAAGTTGCAGAATTTCGTTAAAATCGCTTAAAAAATTCTTCTAAAGTTACAGAATTTCTTTAAAAACGGTTAAAATAGTAAAATGCGACATCATTTGGTCCATTTTCGACCGAAAGCAACAATATTTTCCCAATGGTTAAAAAAAAAAAAAAAAAAAAAAAAAAAAGGATCTCTTTTTTATTTAAGAAATATATTCATATAACAATCAAATTTAAAATATGTATAACTGACCCCTTCCCCTCTATAAACTGTAATCTTATCCGCTAAAATTGATGAACTCGCCTCCAAAATATGCACTTGAAAATTAATTATTTCTGATCAACAAATTAACTAGACCATATTTTAATCATTCATTGAACAAAGAAACTTTCTCTAATAAATTATATTAATCAAGCCATATTCTAATTATTTATTAACCATAGAAAAACCATAATAATAATCTAGCCTTATTAATTAAAACATGCAGAAATTATAACAGCACCGATAAAAATACAATCTGCTTTCTAAAAATATAAACACACATCAACATCCCGTAAATACATTTAAAATAAAATAATTCCGAAGTCCCGCTGGCTAAGTGTTCAGAGCGTTCGGCTGCCAAGCTAAAAGTCGCGCGTTTGAATCCCATTGAAGACTTGTGAAAAGTGATCTTATTTTTCCCCTAGTCAATTAAAGATGCTTCAAAAAACTCCGATAGATGGCACCACCAACCTTTTTTTTTAACTTTCAAAGAAACAATTTGACGAAACTAATTTCTTCGTAATTTTGAGGTTGCAAATTTACTCGATTTGACGAAATATTTACTCGGAGCATTTCTCAGGAAACCGTTTCGTTAAAAACGAAGAAAATTTCGTGGAATTTGAGTATCCATTTCTAAGAGTGCACCACGTTCTAACACTTAACATAAACAATACGTCATATATATATATATATATATATATATATATATATATATATATATATATATATATATATATATACATATATATATATATATATATATATATATATATATATATATATATATATATATATATAAATCAACATTTGAACGGAGGGTGCTCTGGGGGTCAGGATCAGTGAAAATATACCAAAATTTTTCGGAATTGCTTCCCTCCGAACGGCTGCAATAGGTAGTTTTTTGTAATGAAACCTACCTAAAAAGACACAATTTCCTCTATGGCTCAATGGCTATCTCCGTTTTTGTTGTGACATTTTGGATTTTAAAATGTATGGGGCGTTTTCTCTTTTTATTGGCCGACTATGTACGTATGCAAATTTTGAATGACGGTAAAGTAACATAACGATTGAAAAAGAGGTTTCTAAAAAATTAAAACGTACTATAATAAGTAGTATAATATAGTTGACTGCTACTTTATGAAAAAAATAGATGTCGTCCGAGCATACGCAGTGAAAAATTATTTCATGCAAATGCTCATTCCTTATCAAATATTAAATATATTATTTTACTAATTGCAGTATAATGTTTCTACTACAGTTTTTCAAGTTTCTTGAAAGTAACGTAAAATGTGCTTAAAAACCCTGCTTGATGTAAACAAAAGACATGTGGATACTATTTCAACTTGCATAGGAAACCTTTATGTATTCAAGAATATACATGCTATTGTTACACAAATTCATACAAACGTTGCACAGGTCCCATACAGTCAGTTGCTACAGTGACAGATTATTTCGAGTATTTATGTCACAGGGTAATCGCAAAGATTATGTTTTTTGTTTAATTTATTGTGAGTATCCTAATTGCCCCTCATGACTAAATCTGTACTGTGAAATATGAGGTTAAACATGCTATTTTCATCCCTAAGTTCAAGAACGATTCGTTAAACATTTATTTTATTTGTCTAGGATGTAAATTCGACAAAACGTCTGAAATCGAAAATGCCTGGGAAATTTTGGTCATATATCTTAGTTTGTTTTCTAAGTATTTTGTACGTAGCAGGAATAATAAACCCTTATATGTCTGTGTCAGAACATTTTTTTTTCCAAAAAAAAAAAAAAAAAAAGTATAATTTGTGAAGATTGTTTATTTAAAAATTATCAGATATACAATTATCCCCATTTTATATTTATATCATAAATATTTTTCATATCCTTATAATTATCTGTAAACAAAACGTTTCGTTATTTGAATTCATTATATTGTTTTGTAAATTCTCAAAAATGTTAAACTTGAATTTCGTTTGTACTTTTATCAGAAAAGAAAATCTCATACAGCTACCTATGCACTGTAACTGATTTTTTTTCATGCAATACAAACCTCAGACGATATCAACACTCATATATAATTTTAAATTTTCAATCGAGACAAACCTCAGACTATATCAACACATATAATTTATTTTTGTAGGAGAAGATTTGTTTTATAAAAAGTTTTCTTTTAAGTCTTTGTGCATAATAAAGGTCATTCTTCCAACACAGCCACTCCTTAGTTCACATAACTCCCCCTCATTATTTCAAAAAAACACTTATAATTTTGAAGAGTTGTGGATATACTCCAAATTAGGTAGAAGATTTGCGTTTCCCTATTGCCTCAATAAAAGTTTGAGCTGCAAAGAATTTTTTTCTAACTACGTTGCTTTAACCGAACGACCTTCAAATAAACAGAGAAAAAAAAAAAAAAAAAAACTTTTGTAATCTAAAATACGATTGTGTTTTTCCCCCTCGAAATTCAAGATGTTCATGACCCTTCTTTTTCATATATGCAATTTATTTATTTATTTATTTATTTACTGCGATTGGCGCCATGATAAGATTTTTTTCCCTTTTGCTTTCATCAACTTGAAAGGAGCAAGATATTTTCCATACGTGTATTTTTTTTTTTTCAAATCTTTCCACGTTTTATATTATTCCTATTTGTTTATTTCCCTGTTTGTTTGTTTTTCCTATGCTTTTCTCGAGTCTAAATTTTTCTTTTAGAATTTGAGCTGTAAATTCCATACATAAAATTCTTCTTATTGGTTTTTGTAATTTCATTCTTATAAAACAGACAATATAGATAAACTTACTGTAAATATAATATAAACATAAAAAAGAACTGAAGTTCACTAAAAGTCTTTCTAAAATATTCATTTTAGTTTCGGTTTATTTTATATACAGGGTGTTCATTCTTATAATTGACCAATAGGTAATTCCTAAACCATTATTTTAAGAAGTATAGTTCCAATTAGTGGCGACTCCACTATTGGGGCACATGAGCACGTGAACTCCCAAGGAAAAATGAAAAAATATATATTAACAAGTTAAAGTAATTAACTTAATATATTTCCTTTTTTTTATCCATTTGCAGGATGAACTTCATTCATGATTTCATACCGGAAATTTCGACAGATTTTTTTTATTTTATATCCAATGGTCCAATGCAGAACTTAATGCAGTGCCTACGAAGTTCGTAATGACTTTGTTTATTTTCAGTCGAAGGTGATCAGTCGGTTGTCTTTACAAAATGTATGTCATTAAATAAAGCAAATATTGCTATCAGTATTTTCTGGTATGAGTTAGAAATTTCTGAATAAAATAAAATTCCGTTAATTTTAACCCGGTAGTGAACGTGTTAAAAATTTACATCTGGATAATTGCTAAACTAGTGAATCATTTGACTTTCCATTTAGTATTCCAAGTTAAAATTTTCCGATGATTCCAAAAATGTAAAAATTAGGTTTTCGTATTGAAAATTTGAATGTTTGTTACACTTGCAATATGAAGACGACCTTCTAACCATATTTAAAAAAACCTAGATGAAAGAAGACATTTTTCCCAATAGAATGACAATTTTTGTTTTTCTCTGCTGCAATTTGGCGAATAATATAAATATATAAATGAGGTATTCTTTTTTTTTCCCATCCGTACTGTGGTTTCTTTTGTAGAAAGTAAAATGATACAAATTTTTCACCGATAAGTGCGTGCATGTTTCTTATATTTGCATTTTTTTTTAACTTGTGATAATACTTATGTATTTTAACCTGCATGTTAAACGTCGTACCTACATCTTTTATTTTCGTTTTTTTTTTTTTTTTTTTTTTTTTTTTTGTGACTGTGAATTTCCATTTTAATAACCCACGAGTCGCCACTGACTCCAGTTCCAAAAATTATTTCAAATATAATCGTCATACAAAAATCAATTTAAGTCAAAATACTAATTTATTAAACAACTAGCTGTTACCCGTGACTTCGTTCACGCAACATTAAAAGAAGAATAAATACATTAATTAAGCAAAATATTTTACTCCCAATAATTAAAAATGTTAATAATTAACTATTTATCACATTTCATAGGAGACAATATGGTATTTATTATTATAGGGGCCTTGACATAACTCAGTCTTAAAAAAGGGAAATTTTGTGCCAAATAATCGCGAAAATGAAATTGCAACCAATGCAAAAAGGAGGGCCAAATAAAATCGTGGAAATAGACGAATTGTGTAAAAACAAATGTCAATTTTACCTGATAAACAATTTTACTTTTAACGCCTTTGTGAAACGTTTTAACAGCCATCCTTAAAAAAACATTAATTAGAAATTGTATATGCTTTTTCTTTAAATTCAATTCTGCCTCCTTGGTTTAATATATAGTTGAAACAAATCTTGTTTTCTAAATGACAGTATATTAGCAGGCAATTTTTGTTCCCCAGAATAAATTGATTCATGAAGGTTGAATATGTGAAAATATGTTTGTATTTCTCGGATAATTTACTGAAATCAAGATTTTGTTTTCACCATCTATTCAAAGTGAAAATAAATTCTGTTTTTCAGTTTTAATGAGAAAATGGTGTAAAAAATATACTGATCTGTTTTATTTCTCCTTTTTTATACACAAATATGGAGTAAGTTACTTTCCGTTTTTAGAGAAACTTCGTTAAAAAAATGGCATTTAATTTAATTTTTTTAATTATGAGAGTTTGTGTGACATCCTCGGATCAATTATAACCGGTATTCGCTAAACCGGTAGTAAACTAACCGGTAGTAAATCGCGTTGCGTTCGATAGTCTAGGAGTAGTTGCGAAATACAAACACACGGTCAGATTTTAATATAATAGATTCGTGTTCATTTTCCTTTTCTTAAAATTATGATGTGATTTTTAGCAGAAAACTCGGATACTCATGCGGAACGAAATAACGGATACTCATGCTTAATAATCAGTATAGATAACAAAACATTTAAAATTTTCGTTATAAATATGGCGTGAAACTCATCTACTTTCTATACTTATTGATCCTTGTATTATTAATGTAAGGAATTGATTCACACTCATTTTAAAACATATTGGAAAATTCCCGTTTTATTTCAAATATGACGTCTCCTTTTTCCCCAGAGAAATCCCTTTTTAATGACATAATTCTTCTTAATTTTCTTTTCCAGGCAATTAATTTCAATACTGGCATAGGGAAAATTATGTTACTTTAACGAAATAATATTAAATCTTTAGGTTTTATCAACAAAAATGGAACTATTAACATTCGTCATTTTTTTTAGGTAATCGAGTTATTTCTTTTAGTTTTAAGAATTAAAAATCACTATTTCTCGCTATCCATGACATCATTTACGAGATGGATAATTTTGCGGAGCATATTATGGACATTTGCTAACCATTTTCTTTTGAAACTTCTTTTTACTTTTTTAAAATTTAAATAAAAAATACGGTATAGTTATATTAGCCGTGCGCAGACGGTAAAACGGCAAGTATTGTTACCATACAAAAGAAAAAAAAAGAAAAAAAGTGAAAAAAAAAAACCAAGATCATTTTATTTCACCAATCAAAGCATATCCGCTTTATTTTCGATAAACGACGTCATATTCTCCTGTTTCCTATGGTTACGCATATTGAAATTATTATTGTTAATTGTATTATTATCAAAAACTAAAAAAAGTACGTTTTATTTCTAATAATATTATTTAATCTTCTTCTTAATTCTTTAATTTTTTTAATTTCATTTTCATTTTTCTCCGTGAAAATTTTTCAATTGAAACTAAATTGTTGAGTAAAAATTATTGTTTCAGGTTTTGAATTAGTTTTGGCAACGATAAAGTATTAGCAACGGTAAAGTAAATTTAACCATTTTAAAATGCTATACGAAAAAATGTCCATTTATTCTCAATGAAAATAACGAAATTTTGAATTATTAAGAAAAATATGTGAATAAAATAAACAAAAACCAGCCTATGTTCAAATGAGGGTTATAATCAGCCTATATGCAAAGATACAGGATCATTAAATGCTCCATTTTGACGCTGGCTTCAGCCTAACATTTGCACACAATCAGATTTATAATATTATTAGGATTAGGATTGCGAAAATTAATTTTTTATATTGCTTTGAGAAGTAAAACAGTAAAAATAATATTCTTCTATGACCAAAACTCACTGATTTATAATACTTTAAATTTTAGAAAATTCCGGTGCTTTCTGGCACTAAAAATGAAATGACGATTTTTTAGTGCCGGAAACCTCTTAAGTTTCATGAAAATCAAAGTACAGGGTTTCCACAGTTAAACGACCCTACTTTAAAGTTGTCTACAGACGGAACTATTGGTCAGAAAGTTGTGAAATTTTGTGAAGGACATAATGAAGAAATGGGAATTCGTTTAAGCGAAAAAGAAATTAGTTCAAAATTTCGCCGCCAGAGGGCGTTTTTTAATGAATTACACATTTAGCATACATTTACGATAGGTTACAAATTTTATTACAACAAAACATTTTTCGCGACATGTTTTTAGCATTTCCTAGAACACACTGCGATCAACTGTGGAACATGCTATCTTACGATTCCAGATGGTAGCTGAAAATGATGGCCCTCATGTGGAACATGTTTTGTTGCAATAAAATATGTACACTATTTGTATATTATAATATGTGTACTATTGTAAATGTATGCTAAATGTGTAATTCATTAAACACGCCATCTGGTGGCGAAATTTTGAAGTATTTTTTTTCTTAAACAAATTCCCATTTTTTCATTATGTCCTTCACAAAATTTCACAACTTTCTAACCAATAGTTTCGTCTGAGACAATTTTAAAGTAGGGTCGTTTAATTATGGACACCCTGTATAATAACTAGACGAGTTTTGATAATACACTGAAAAAAAAAATGTTTTTAATGTTGGAAAATATAGTATAATTACGAACGTAAAGATACAATAATCTCTTCCAAGTAACCCAAGATTCCAAAAAGCGTTCCTTATCTTTAGAAAACTCGAAAAACAATATCTTTACGAGATTTAAAGACTCATTTATAAAAACAAAGTTTCGTTTGCTGTTATTGATTTTTAGAAATGTTTGCGAGTTGTATTTACAGTGTATGCGTCAGTTTCTCAACTGGAAATATAGGTTTTTCGGATGCGATCATTTAATTCTCAAGTAAACATATTCATGTTCAAAACAAATGTTTTACAGACAAACAATAAATTAACAGCATTAACATTAACATTAATATTAATATTATTTTGCTATATTTGGATGTATGAGATGTATAAATTCAATTACGCAGTTGAAAATGCGTAATTAAGAATTAATGGCATGCTTTAAACCAATATTCCGGTTTGAGAAAACTGGTAAAAACTACTGGTATCGTTAGTACTGGTATCTACACTGTAAAAACTACTCGGTATCGTTTCCAAAACTCAGTGGCATCAAAGGAAATTTTGTTCTGATAAATGCTTTTTTAAAGCTTAAAATTATATTGGTTTCTGAAGTTTCTAATGATAATGAATGCTTTTCAGAATCACGGGTAAGACGGAAGAGGTTATTTTATATTTTCGTTCTTGATTGGGGATGATTGGATTTTCATCCCACACATTAAAAACTTGCAGCTTTCAATACTTCAATTGCTTTTCAATACTTGCTTTTCAATATTTTCCGTGCACGTAAAATTTGTTCAAATTCTGAGTTATTTAATAGTGAAATTAATTGTATTAAATCAGTCGCCATCGATCGTGGATTTAGCTTGAATATCATTAACCCCTTGGGTACATTTGACGACTGAGACTCGTCATCAGTATTGTTCATAGAATTTTTTTTTATATAAATTCAGAAATTTCGAATTTATATCAGAAAATTCAAACAGTACTTCTCACTTATTTTTAATCAGGGAATATCTGTCAACAAATACAGAAAAAACACTATTTTAAATTTCTGGTGTATCTGTTCTGTATGTTATTTTTTTTTTCAAATAAATCTGTACCCAAAGAGTTAACCGTATTTTATCAAAACCTCCGACAATCATTGATTCTGTTCCAGGGAATAACGAATTTAAAAATGTTATTGTCTTAACTTATTTCCCTAAAATAAATGCACAGTATTCTCAATAGGTTTAGTTTCAAAGTTGTTTTCACTTCAACCAATAAAATTTCTTTCTCCAATCTCAAAGATCCAATTAACGACCATAATACTTGGGGGATGTATAGAATTTTTTGTGAGTGCCACCTCTCTTACATTGGGCAGACGAAGCGTGTTCTTAGAATTAGGCTGAAAGAACACCAGAATTTTGTTAGAAGGCAGGAATGTGAGAAATCTACAATAGCTAAGTATTGTTGGAATACTAACAACCAGTTTAATTTTCCAGAGGCTAAAATTATGTAAAGATGTAATTCAGTTTTGGATCTAGACTTTTACGAAGCTTACTATATTCATAAACATACTTCTTCCTTAGTGAATGATATGACCAGCACCCCTTTCCTCTCGCTAGTGTGGGGGGATCTTGCGCAGTGATTCCTTTTTTGATTTAGTTCCGGTCAATTACGTCATTTCTTTAAGATGTATAAACTCTTGCTTTGGCCTTTTCAATCAATCCATTAGCCAGTACTCGGGGCTATAACCGAGAAGTTCTTTAAACACATTTTAATCTTTTTTTTTTTTTTTTTTTTTTCGCGCTGAAAAAGGGAATGCAAGAATCCTCGAAATGGTCGTATGTGATTTTCTTTGTGCCATGTTTGTACGTATTTGTGCGTTAAAACGTTGTTAAAAGTTTTAGTTTATGTATTAAAATTCGCACAAAGTGTTTGATTTGTGTTCGTAACAATAGTACCTGGAAATTGTCATCCTGATACAGAACAATTACATCAATACTAGAATTAGACTCTGAAATTAGCATTTTATCAGATAAGTTAAAGTGCTGTCCCCAATGTTAACAGAGGAATATTATCTGTCCGATGGGCTTGCTATGATGCCAGTCAACCAGATTAAATATCTTGTGGGAAATGGGGGGGGGGGCTTTTTGTGAAAACAGAAAAAAAACCCATAATTTCTTATTTATGATACGTAGCGAATCCGTTTAAAGTTATTATTACTTCTAAGAAAAGGGCCGAAAATTTAGGTATGACAGATTTTTGATATAATTAAAAATGGTCCAAAGGGGGGGGGAGGGGGTTTTAGAAGAAAAAAATCATAACTTCGTCAATTCACAAGATATTAAATCCGCTTAAATTTATTATTAATCCTCTTAATATTATCTAAAACTTTTATACTGACAAGTTTTTTATAGGACCAACCCTTATAGCAAAAAAATTAAAAACAAAAAAATCCCTGCCGGCTCCGCTTACAAACAAGTTATGTTTCGAAGTGCGCGGTTCCCATCTGCCGTATCATGGCAAAAAGGTCATTTCTTCCGCAATTCCCAACAAACAGGCGCCCCACGGTCTGCATCTTCGAAATCTACCTGTGCCTGTAGGCCGAGCCGTCAGGGATTTTTTTGCTTGTTTGTTTTTTTGTTTCGCTTTTACGTCCAGTAGATGAATTAAGACATATTAAGACAAGTTATTGACATATTGACATATTAAGACATATACATTGACATATACATTGACATATTAGACATATACACATATTACATATTGACATATTAAGACAAGTAGACAACATTAAGACAAGTTCTATAATTAACGATGTATACTGCAATGGGAAATTCTACTAAAAGAAAAGTTTTTTGATGAGTGAGATATAAGGCCACTAATTAAAGACTATATAATCGGCCTAATTAATTAACTCTCAACTTAAGACTAATGAGGTAAGGGTCAGCACCTCGCCCTAATTCTTTGCGTGTTGGTCAAACAGGGCTTCCAAAAGAAGAAGACGTGATCGATCTCCTAGACGTAGTAGAATTTGAGTAATTAAAAGTAATTAAATACATTAATTCTAAAAAAAATCACAATACTAAAGGTACTGTGTTGTGATTTGGTCGTTGTTCTACGTCGTATAGAGAGACTGTAGCCAAAAATTAACTACTTAGAATGTAATAATTACCTGTCCCCCTGCTAAACCAACTACATAAATAATAGGCAAGTCAACTTGATGCAAGATGGGTGTTAACCCATAAAAAAATTAAGACAGAAAAGAAATTAACATAAAAACATACATGTATTTACAAATATTATTTACAAAGACATAAAATTGGATTTAACTATTTAATATTACAAATTACTATTATTTAATTAATTAAATAGTAGGGAATCCGACAAGAATTTACGGAAACATACTACCCAGTGTAAGTGAAAACTATATTCTTTTTTAGTCGAAAACTCAAGTAGATTTTTACATTTAATATATATTTTTTTTTACTTCCCACTAATATTACCAAAAAACATTTTTAGATAAAAAATATCAATTATGCATACTAATAAAGTTTCGTAATTTATTAATAGCAATAATTTCGTATTAGCCTCATGCCAGAGGTTAAAAGCCAAAGAAATTGCCAAATATTTCGCTACTTAAGCAGTCTTTTTCATTCTGATTATTTCAGTGTTTAAGCGCCTAGTTCCATTACATGTCTGTTAAATTTGTGTTTTATTAATGGTATGTTATTTATTTATTGATGAAGTTTTAATTTCATTGTGCCAGAGAAAATGCTAGACTTATTTATATAATCATAAGTGCAAACAGGCTTAACTTTCCGTAATCGGTTGCAAGCGATAGAGATAGATTTTTTTTTAAATCATGCTTGAAAAGTGTTTTAAAACCCATACAAAATCAGTAAATTGATATGCAGTTTCGGTGGTATTAAAATTAAAATTTTGCAATGTTTAGTTAAAACATGTGTATCAAAAATGAAATTGTTTTCTCAGTTCGTTGTCACCGCAAATATGACACAATGACATCAACATTACTCATGGACATGTTTTTGCTTTATAATATACATTATAAAAATAGTAAATTTTTAAAAAATTGGCATCAAATTTTCAAGAATTATTAGGATCTTAAAAATTTATCTTTACCAGGCGACATAAGTTACCACATAATATCTTCATCGATAAAACAATTTTGTGACAAAAATGTGACATAAAAATGTGACTTCGACTCGTGTCTTTAATTGTGAAACACTACTCGGAGGTTAATTATATAAGAGAATGGCAAATGAACAACGTTACATTTGTAGATAATCTGCATCTGAACGGATGGCAATGCAGATGTATAGAAACTCGTATCTCTTTTACTGAAAGATCATCTTATAGTTGTCGAACTCCTTTAGTTCCTTCACTCTATTGCTCTTATTCTAAGAAAAAGATGATTGATGGGTTTATTTCGTGACGTAAGGAAAATCGCTGCTCTATAATTTTAACTCAGTAATCCAATCCGAAAAAGTTTGTCTCTGTGCTTCAAACATCTATTCCGTTCTTTTATTCACCATAATTACATAAGAAGAGACAGAGCATAGCAGGGCAATACCATTCTGTAAAAAGTCTCATGTGGAAACTTTCCCGCCTAAAGATCTGTAGATCGGTAATTTAGAATTTAAGATTGACCTTTCCGCCGTTCATTTCGACTCAGTAGTGTCATTTCAACTCAGCCTATGGAGAAAGCTTTTCGTTTGTTTATTTGTTTGTTTGCGGTATCTACAGAGCCGGATTTATAGTAAATAAATCACCATGCTAAAATGATTTACAGTCTTTTGTTGAAACGACTTGGATGCATACATTAGAACCCCGATTATCCGAATCTCGGTTATCCGAAAATTGGCTTAACCGAAACACCTTAAAACTCTTTTTTTAATAAAAAAATTTTTTTTATACAAGCATGTTGTTTATGGAATAATTAAAGAGACAACTTATATGGACATTGCGTAAATGCAGGCATTTTATTGCATAGACACATACAACACTTCATTTTTTTATAAACTAAGTTGTGTTTTGCTTTTCAACTTTGCATTGCTTCAATGTTGCCATGCTGCTGTTGCATCTTCCTGCACTTCAATATATTGAAGTGCAATTGCACAAAAAAAAAGTATGTGTGTATCGTGTATCCATGAGAAATAAGTATTATGTCCACAAATTCAAAAGATGGGAGAGCACATTTGAATAAGATTAATATAGTTTATTAAAGATACAAAAAAAAAAAACTAAGACTTAATTTAAATTTTATTATTAACAATTAGTTTTAATTCAGCTTCAAATGCTGAACTTTCCATATTAAAGTATAAATTCTCTGTATTAAACAGAGCCAAAAAAAACATGTATTCTCTCTCTGGATGCAGAGTCAGGACTGAACATTTTAACAAAAATCAAGATAAATTTACAATATGCATCATTATAATCAGTTTCACTTCCAATATCATAAAACACTTTAAATTAGATCTAAATTATTATAAAAGGCTATAAATCTTCATTTCAGTGACATCAAGTAATTATAAAACTAATAAATCTATTTAAATGATCCCAAAATGAATTTATATCAAGAAATCCCAACGTTATTAAATTACTAATAAATCATCATTAAGATTCCAAAATTAGTATAAAGCTAATAAATCTATATTAAATGACCTTCAAATCATTATATTTCTACTATAAACATTAAATTATATCAAAACATTATAAACAATAAACTAGATAAAAATCATAAGATAATAAATTATATGAAAGTCATTATAAGGTAATAAATTATGTGAATATCATTATAGAATAATAAATTATCTCTATTAGTTCAAACTGTATTTGCATGAGGGTTTTTCCCATCATAATCAGATTATAAACAAATAAATTGTAGTATGCCTAAAAAACTGATATTACATCCAAACAGCCACTATCAACTCTTTTCAACGCGTTGAGATCTTCATGCTTATAAAAAACACGTTTGCGCTTTAACCACTTGATTACGGGCTTGGACTGGCGACTATTTTTATATTCACTCCTACCACAATTTACAAAAGAATTTCTTTGTGGTAGATTTCTCTTGACATTATCTTGGTATAAGTATATGGCAGGTATTGGTATTGAAAAATTGGCAAGAACAGAATAAAGAAATAGTCTCTGAGCCGATATATGTCCCAACTCCCAACCCTGTAATCAAAAAGGTTAAAGTATTGCCCATCATAAATAAAATATGGAGGAAACTAAACCACGTGTAAACAGGAAGACGAAATCGCATAGAATACGGACTCTGGCTGTTACTGCATTTAAGGCTCCTATAAGACTATTATAGAGCTCTAGCTGCATCTACAGGCACTAACGCGTTATCTGACTATGCGGAAGTGAGAAGGGTGAGTAGCGCTATATATGGTAGAATAAATATAGGAAGCCTCCCGGTTAACCGAAAATTCCTATGGTATCCCGGTTAACCGAAAATCCTTTGGTCCCATGATTTTTTAATAACAAGGGTTTTACTGTATTTTAATATTAACCATATTAATGACGCTTTTTCAAAAGCATTTCTCTTAAGAATATTCTCAGAATTTTTTTTTTCTCGCTCAGCCAAATTAAAATTTCTGACACAGTTAAGAACTCAGTTTTGCATGTAAATGCATGAAGTTGGCTACACTTACTATGGAAATGATTTGGAATCAAATAGCATTTTTATTTTTCGACCAATGTATTACATTGTAAATTATAATAAATTGCCGTCTGACGATGGCATTTCCTGGGCTGTCACGTCCGAAAATCGATTCAAGGTGCCAACTTTGACAGCATTTTCTAAAAAATCCTTTATTTTTGCCAAAAACTTGAAAATGCTGTTAAATTATATAGTTTCTGACTGAGAGCAGTCGCGAGTTTTATGCGTCTAAGATTAAAAATACCTTGTTGAATGTATCAGAAAATACACACTTTGAATTTGAGTATAGACTTAAACTAACGCTCTCTGTGTAAATATGGTTACCGTTTTATTTTATATTCAGTCAAAACATAAATAGTAAAAGTATAGAACAATTTAAAAGCATTTTTATTTTTATTTTTATTTTTTATAATTGAAAAATAATTTCCAACCTTACTTTAATGTCCTATGTCCGCGTTTAAAGAAGAGTTTTCAAAGTAGCTTTTTATGTATTCAGAAAAAAATTCCTTCAAGTCACCTAAAATGCTCCAATTATTATATTAATCCGTGTTAGAAACTCAACTAACTAAACTTAATAAAAACTGAAAACTAACTAAAAATTAAATATTATTAATAATTATTTCTTAATATTAACCATAATGTATCAATAATTTTCAATAATAATACTTTAACTCTTAATTTATTAATTCTTAATACTATTTAATATTATTACTTTAATATTTGCCATATTTTTGACGCCATTTCAAACGTAAACTATTAAAATAAAGCTTGTCTAGTTTAGGCTTAAATAGCCCTACTTACCGTTTATTTTATATTCTATCAAAATATAAATTTTATAAATAAACCAGTATTAAATTACATTTTTTTCTTTATTTTTTTTATTTATAATTATAAATAGTTTCTATCATTACTATACTATTCTATTTCTGCGTTTCCAAAAACGTTTTCAACGAAATTTTTCATGTATATAGTTAAAATATTTCTACAAACAACATAAAATGCAATAATTATTATACTAATTCGTCTTTTAAAACTAAACAAACTAAACTAGTTGAAAAGATGAAAACAAACTAAAAATAAACACGAACTAAATAAAATAAAAACTAGAAAAATAAAAATTAATTAAATGAAATATAACAAATAAGAACAAACAAATTAAAATAATTAAAAAATGAATACTAACTAAATTAAATAACTAAAATAAAAACTAACTGAAATGTCTAAAATATGAAAAAAAAAAAATCTTTTAATTAGCTTGTGTTATTTTGCAAGTTGCTTATGGCTATTCATGTTGATTTCAGTTTTTAAGAGAATCAAACAATGAAATTTGCAATTACACTGTATAAAAATGAACTTGCGACGGAACTTAGTATAGAATTAACCCGCTGAAAACGAATATCGCCCTGAAAACCCTTCATTGGCTCTTGTTTCGGAAATATAAGTGTACACCGTTAAGATTTTTTTATATTTTTTTTACTAATGTAGTATGTATATCAATTGCACTTATAAAAATGTTCACAGAAATCGATTTCTAGAAGCTTTAAATATACGAATCCAAAATTGTCACCTAGTACTTTTTGAGTTATGCTTAAAAAAATCTACCCTCATTGCAACTTGTTTTACAACTATTAGATTCTAATAAAATTATAATAAAAAAAAACTATTGATTTGGTATTTATGCACTTCATTTCACTGGTATCCATTGTGTTTTGCACGTAAGATGGCAATTGATTTCAAAGAAAAGTTTTACTAAGCAAAGCAGGTGGCCTAGGTGAGTAGGGTAATTGATAGCTTCGTGGAGGGTGAGGGGGTTGAAGGAAGTGGGGAGGCTTAAGTTTTCTGGGGCCGCAAAAGTTTGACAATGTTTTGAAACGGATCTCCGCGAAAAATAATTAGTGACCAGTACTCTAATGCTTTCCGAGGTCTCTATTTATCATCGGCAATCACGAGCTGAAATTTCCATGCTTTATTTGTAGTCTGGGTATAGAAATGGCTATGCATTAGTATATAGTTGGTCAGTTGTCTAAGGCATTTTGTAATTTCTTTTAGCACTTTAAATGACGCCAGAGGAAAAGAACTTTACGCAATTGCTAACTTACAGAATTATTAACGTTATTTAATCTATGTTTTTTGTATAAAATGTAAATTAGTAATTTCCTGCGAAATCCATACAATAAAAGCTTAGAGCATCATCTACCGTGAAATTTGTAATTAAGTATCAATATGTACTGTGTTTAAATTTTATGCATTTATTACATTAATTTAAATTTTGAATTTAATTTTTTATGGCTAAACATTTTGAATCGTTTAATATTAAAACTGGACAATTCTTCTCTAAATAACCTATGCGTACTTACATAACTTCGTACATAATCAAACATCTATTAGTATGGATGTATACTCTTCAAACATGTTATAATCTGATATTGTAAAACTTTACAATCTTTTGTTTTGTAATATCGGAATGTCCCTTATTGCACTATATTTAACTTATATTCTCGTAATTGGATGAAAGATATTTCCAATTTTTATTCTGAAATGTTTGCTTTTTACATTTTTTTGCAAATATTCAGATATGTTAGCTACTAACGGAATTACGTCATTCATGTCATTTACAGTAAAGTAAACCAATAACTGAAAAGAGAAAAGCGAAATACTCGCATTTTCACACAGAGGAATAACTTAATGTATTTAGTTGGAAGCACTTCACTTGATTTATTTTAAAATGCAGTGACAGATTTAGAGAAAAAAAGATTTTGATTACTCTGGAGAATATTGGAAATATATATTTTATTTAATGCAGAGGTAATAATGTATCGTGGTGGAAAATTAAATAAACAGAGCATTAAAAAACTAAAAGAATAGAATGATACACTGCAAAAAAAAGTGTTGATTTTACAGTATAATACTGGCAGTCACCAGTACTGTATGCGCGGCAGTACATTCGGCAGCACAAGCGCGGCAGTAGTGTCGCATACGCGGCAGCGTATTACTGCTTATTTTACTGTTTATTACTGTTAATTTTACGGTATAATACTGGCAACCGAGATGCTGCGCGGCAGCATATTACTGCTTATTTTACTGTTTAATACTGTTAATTTTACGGTATAATACTAGCAGCTGAGATGCCAGTATTATACTGTAAAATCAACACTTTTTTTTGCAGTGTAACTTTGCTGAAATAATGTACAGTAAAATTTCTATCATCCCTCACCCTTGGAATCGACAGATTTTTATTATCCCACACACATTAGAAATTACACAATGTGGAAAAAATAGTTATAAATGAATTCATCGTGATTTGTTGGTTTTAACCCGATATTTGAAAACTAGAAAAAGATTGTAAACGTATCTACATCATGAAAAACTTTCCATTCAACAATAAACTGCGCGTTGCACCTGCATTACAATTACAAGTCGGAAAATGTGTTGTTTCAAACATTTTACGATGGATGAAGGGAGTGGGGGGTGGAGGGTATATATATTTATTCTTCTATTGCTAAAAATGAATTAAAATTATAAGAAAAAATAAAGAATTAAAATAAAAATTTTTAGACTTTTTCAAATCGTAATCGTGGGGGATTCACTTTTTAATTTAGAATGAATGTTGCAAATTAAGTCAGAAAGAAGACAAAATCAATTGTATATTTCTAATGCCCGGCCTGGTTAGTATTTTGATTTACATTATAAACACAAAATTATTTACTTCACATATTACACTAGTTTGAGAACTAACGAATTACCATAATTAAATTGTACGGATACAAAATACGATACAAAATCATGTGCTGAAATGTAATCTTTGTCGCTTGTTGCAAGCATTTGATGTGTGTGTATGAAGGGGGGGGGGGGGTATTATATTATTCATCACAGCGACCGTCCCGCTAGTACGGATAATCGTAATTTTATTGTTTTTAGAGAAATTGGGGAAGTATACAGTCCCTGGCCAAATTATTAGACGCAGTTGTTTTTATTATAATTTGTTAAATATCTGGAAAGATACATCAGGAATTATCCTGAAACTTAAGGAGTGTAAACAACATGATAGACGTCATATATTTCCTTAAAGATTTTTTTCCGAAACCCCATAAGGGGCCGTCAACAAATTGAAGAAAAACGAATATATTTTGGATAACCCTGTAAAAACTAATATTGCAAAAGCATTCAAACTGTAGATTATGATTAAGTGGCTTATTGTAATAATTTGGGTTCATTTTAATGAAGATAGCATGTATACTCGAAGAGAAATTCAGGTTTTTATAAAAACAGTCCCAAATTTTGTCAAGTTTTTTGCTTATAATTTGCAGAGTTTTTAATATAAAAACAAGTTATTTTCAGAAAGTATGACAAACAAAATTGTACACAACATCCTCAATCAGAATTAAAAAATAATAAAAATTGTATGAAAAATGAGCAGGTTCACTAAATATTGTTTCACTGCGCATGCGCGAATTCAATCAAAATATACTGTGCATAATATATTAGCTAAATATATAGACCAACTTTTATGAAAGTCTCAAAAACATAGCTTGAAAATTCTGATAGTAATCGTCGATAGAATAAGCTCGAATTTCGCTGTTCCCAAAAGGAAGCAAAAAGATGAGGGGTTGTATCCAAATATACTGGCTTATGAAAGTTGACATAATAAGAATGAAGTGTCTCTCATTCTATATTTGATACATCCCCTCATCTTTTTGCTTCCTTTTGGGAACAGCGAATTTCGAGCTCATTCTATCGACGATTACTATCAGAATTTTCAAACTATGTTTTTGAGACTTTCATAAAAGTTGGTCTATATATTTAGCTAATATATTATGCACAGTATATTTTGATTGAATTCGCGCATGCGCAGTGAAACAATATTTAGTGAACCTGCTCATTTTTAATACAATTTTTATTATTTTTTTAATTCTGATTGCAGGATGTTGTGTACAATTTTGTTTGTCATATTTTCTGAAATTAACTTGTTTTTATATTAAAAATTCTGCAAATTATAAGCAAAAAACTTGATAAAATTTGGACTGTTTTTATAAAAACCTGAATTTCTCTTCGAGTATACATGCTGTCTTCATAAAAATGAACCCAAATTGTTACAATAATCCACTTAATCATAATCTACAGTTTGAATGCTTTTGCAATATTAGTTTTTACAGGGTTATCCAAAATATATTCGTTTTTCTTCAATTTGTTGACGGCCCCTTATGGGGTTTTGGGAAAAAATCTTCACGGAAATATATGACGTTTATCATGTTGTTTACACTCCTGAAGTTTCCGGATAATTCCTGATGTATCTTTCCAGATATTTAACAAATTATAATAAAAACAACTGCGTCTAATAATTTGGCCAGGGACTGTATAATTAAGAAAAAATGTGAAAGGTGTAGTTAAAGTATATTAAAATGTGTAAATTTTTTTCCATTTTTCTTGTAATAACAAAAACGCTAAAACATATGTTGAAAAAAGGTAAATTAAATAAGACTTGTTTGATATTACTGTCTTACGATCATATTTTACAAAGAAGAACTAAATAGACCATGATCTCCAACTTAATGAGGATATCTTGCGATTAGAAATACCAACCACAAATCTTAATTTAAATCAGGTACTTTTTCACTAACTTTCGTAATCATTAGGATAAACATCTAGAACATTTCATTTTCAGTACACATAAAACAATTATATAATTTACTATAGACTTGTTTGTGCTTAGTTTTTCTAGTTTATGTACAACTTCTCAAAAATGCAAATATTCTAAAAAAATATGCGATAGTGTTTCAGAAATAATGCACTGTGTGTTATGAAAAGAAATTATAACATTACATTGCTTTATTACAAAATTTGTCGCGTTTAGAAGTCATGTTTAAAAATGCATCTACAGGCTGTGTTTTTTTTAAGTTGTGAAAGTATAACCCTATAACAAAAGAACCACTGATCCAAATGACCTGAAATTTCATCAGTATGTTCCCAAAGCAATGGGAATTTTTTAGGCGTGGTTAAAAAAACCTTAAAATCGCACCGACAGATGGCGCTGTCTATGCAGTAAAGTCATGAACGAGCTTGCGCACGACACACGCACAGTGGATACTTTCGCTCTGTTATGGAACATGCGTTGTCACGTTTCCAACTCATAGCTGAAAACGGTTGACAGCACATTGAAAATCTTATGCGTTAGTTGCGCAGTTCAGTATGAATGTTTTACTCCAAATTTGTATTTCGTTCTGTTTCTGCGAAGGTGCTCGCAATTTCTTTCCCCAATTACTGCATTCTGTATGTTTTTGATATGCGTAATAAAGCGTAAAAAATATGCGTAATAAATTTTGATATGCGTTATTTTTCTCAAAGTACCGCAGGGTCCGACTGGGCCAGTGGAAAAGGCGCAGACCTTGGATTTTCAGAGGGCGTAAAAATTTTAACGAACTTAAATCAATTTTACTTTTGTGTTGTGTCCGACTTGACAAAGTTTAACACATTCGCATTGCACCAAATAAGAAAAGGGCTTAATATTATATTCCTGAGTTTAGATAGACGACTTCGCTATAGTCCCCCGTGCATGTTTGAAGTTTGAAATCTACACAATTCTACACATTTTTTCAAACTATGTCATGTAATATTCAAAAACTCTAGAAAGTTGAATACAGATTACTAGTATCCTACTTTATTCTTTTGTCAATAGATACCTTAGAACAGTCATGGTATAAAAGTGATCACTCTTTACTAATTATCCTGCAAATAAAGTATAAAAAAAATACATAGGTACTAATTTATTGGGAATAAGTTCTACTATTAAATTCTATTCTAAAATTTTGTTTCGGGGATTGTCTACATATTAAAAGTGTTTGTTTTCGTTAAACACCTACGTTTGAGTTCCATGGATCAAGACAGCCTGGGAATACACTTATCTTAATTCTTCATAGAGTTATAAAAGAAAATGTGTTAGGGATTTATCTAAAAATTTCGGAAAATAAAATTTAAATCTTGCAAGAAAAAGTACTGAACACTGATTTAGTCAGTACTAAAATTATACAGGTACTTAAATTTATAGAAAACTTTCGTTATATAAAAGAAATGCTACAAAATGTTTCTGGTAAGCGTCACGTTTTATTTTCTGTAGATTCTTTGAAAACTGAAAGCCATCCCCTTAAACTGTAGGAAGGTTCTCTGCATCTCGAAAATTAATTATTCAAATGATCTGTACACTTTCACGCATTTTTTTTTATAGAACAATTAATGTAGGTGATAATTCATAATTTTTCAGCTGAATTTATTAATAGCTTTCATAATTAAAAATATGACTTTGGATACAAAAAAACGTCGAATATGTTTGGGTCTATTAAGTGTATTTCATCAAAAAAATTAATAAAAATTCAATTGGACGTTTTTTATAAGTTTGTCAAGTGGATTTAACATTAGCATCCTCAAATTTTAAACTCTTCTAGCTCTATGAAAATTTAACAAAGTATTTAAACTATACCTTTTCGAGGGCTGTCTCGATCCAAGGAACTCAAATAGGGTATGAAAAATAGGTGTTATTATTTGAAAATTCAAAGTTGGTAAAATTTTTAATATGTAGAGACTCCTCTTGTAACATACTTAATGCATAGCTTTAATTAGTAGACATTATTTCCAATCGATTAGTACCAATAATTTTTTTACAATTAGTTTTAGAAGAATTGGTAGTGGGTAATCACTTTTTTTTCTCCCAGAACTATAAATTAACACATTTGATATATCCATAGTTGTGTCCATTAACGCAAAAAAAATTGGTTTACTTTTTCAGCAATTTTAGGTATTATTACAAGTTTGACGATATTTATAATTGTTTTAAACCGTCATCGTGCTGTGAGATATGACTTGACTAACTCTTCCCTTTTATACAATTCTTTTTTCTCTCAAACAACACACAATTGTTGGATATCATTCGTCCAATGTTTTCTAGCTTTGTTGGCCAACGATTGAGTTTAACTGCTTCCAATAGCTGAGCCAACGGTTAGCTGATCATCGGCCAAAAGGTATGAGTTCCCATTTGACCAACAGTTATGTTTGCTGGCAAGATACTAAAATTACCTATTAAAAGTACTTCTAATTTGGTTTCCTTGGTTTCAGAAATGTTTCCTCATTTTGCATTTGTATTTAAACAAATATCTCTAAAACTATTATGCAAATAAATTTTATTTTTATGACTACTAAAATGCAAGAATATCAGTGCTAACAGCCTCCAACAAGTATTTAAAAATATATAATTTATTTGACATAATATGAATTAGTTATCAAGTCAGTTATAAACATGCTATAGATGCAATTTCTGATATAATCTGACAACAAATGCTGTTTATTTACTACAGTTTTTTCTTTCTTTAGTAAAGCAGCATCTTTAAATGTGGTCTCTGACGGTGTCTTCCTCATCACACATACAAAATAAACGTTCAGATGCAAAATTCGTTCAAAAAATATTTATATCGAGAACAAAGATGTACTTTCAGTATAGAAATAAAAATTTTGAAACTAAAACTCATGCTTGATTTTTTTTATTTTGAAAAATTTCCACATATTATAGCAGTATTTGAATGGGGAAATAACACTTGCTTGTGAAAATATTACACTTGCAGCATTTGGGATAAGGAGAGGAAGGAGGAGGAAGAAGCATTTTGTGTGCTTAAAAATGACTTTATGCATTCTTAAAATGCTGAATTGATATCGCACTATAAAAAGGTCTCTACTGAAAAATGACATCAAAAATAGCGATTAGTAGATTGAGTAAATTTACTTTTCTCAGCACACTCTCCCCATGATTTGCAAATTTCTTATCATAGTTAGAGATCAAGGGAAATTAAGTTTCCATAATTGAAAGATATCCTCCGGGGATTATAATCCTACAAGCGACATGATTTTGCTGCCAGCGTTTTATAATTCAAAAAACCAACAAAAGTTTCTGAATAGTAATCATCGCTTTATTTAACGATCGATTTTTCCGTGATTAAATAAAACAATTTTTGTATTTAAAATACATACCAGAATTTCCTAATAGTTATTTAATTACGGAAAAGCTGTCATTAAATAAAGCTAACCGAAAATTTTTGAAGGTATTTTGAATGAAAAAACGCTAGCCGCGCGATCCCAGCTTGCAGAATTGCAATCCAGAATTATCACCGAGGTTGTATTTATTCTTCGAAAAGTTAAGTTTTCCAAGCAACAATAAAATCCACGCAAAACGTTTTTGCCTTTTTATAAAATTGTTTTTTGAAAAGCATAGTTTCAATTATAGGTTCACTCATGGACGGCTTTAAAAGAGCGCAAGTTCCCTTGGGTACTACAATGGAGGGTTCGCAAAATATTTGATCTGAGATTAAGACATAAAAAATATCATCATAAGAACCAATGAAAAAAAAATCTCTCTCAGAGCACGGAAGTAACACATCGGTGTGGGCTTTAGTAGCCAGGGCTATTAAAACTTCTCTAGGTGCCCGTTTTCTATCCTCAATCGTTATGCAAACACGTCCACTTTGGTTTCCGATTCTGAAAATTCCTTCGATGTATCTTCAATTTCTTTCATTATCTATCAATTTCTTTATGATAATAAAAAACCCATTCTTTTGCTATCATCTGTCTATTACTTGATGAGTATCCCTAAGCAAATTCTCGAAATTTACCACAGTAATCAGAATATATGCGTGTAGAAAAATATTGAAGCGGCATAGGGGCGCGAAATTTTCCCTGGCTGAGGGCGCACCGGCCCTCGGGCGGATAGGCCGGCGAGCGAGTCCAAGCCTGAAGTACCGTCCATTGTTTTCCTCCCACTGACGATATTCTTTGTTTCTGTTAACTTACAGCACCATCTCTCGGTGTGATTTTAAGTTTTTTTAATCACGCCTAAAAAATTCCCATTGTTTTGGGAGCATACTGGCGAAATTTCAAGTCATTTGGATCAGTGGTTCTTTTGTTAAAGTGTTTTACTTTCACAACTTTAAAAAAAAATCACGCTGTATATCCCTAAATATGTAAAAATTTTAAATTTAAAATGTTTAAAACCTCTTGTTCTGTATCATGAAACTACTCTTTATTATGTTTTATTTTATTTTTATTACCCTGATCTGATAAAATTTATTCTCAGCTTTTATTCTGAAAGATTTCAACTCTTATGCTGTTCGTAAATATACAAATAGTTAAGTGCTAATGAAATAGCTTTATGCACGTCATTTACAATTACATGAACCAATCACTGGGAATAGAAAAGAAAAATACTCATATTTTCACACAGAGGGAAGTACTTTATGTGCTTAGGTGGAAGTATTTCGCTTGATTTATATAAAACTGCAGTGACGTTGTTTACAGGAAAAAAAAGATTTTCATTTCTCCGGAGAATATCAGAAAATATCTTTTATGCAATGTAAAGATGATAAAAATATCATGCGGACGAGATATATATGTAAATGGAGTATTAAAACAGTAAAAGAATAGCATAATAGATCTGAAGAGAGACTTAAATAATCTATATAGTGAATATAAAGTATATGAAATGTCAAATCTGTAATTAAAATATATTAGTACTAGTATATAACCCCCGTCAAAAATGGCGGAATGATGATATGTGTTTCAATTTCAGAAGACTTCATACAAAACTAGTCGTTGGGGGCCACCGTAATACTTACCCATCATGGATATGCATAATACAAAATATGAAAATAAAACATATGTAAACTATTTATAAAATGCATTGAAATTCGAATAAAATCGTGGCTTGATGACATCATAAACTTTAAATGCTCTATTACTGAATTGCGTACAAGAAACATGTTTATAACTCCAAAAATGATAATCATATTAACTAACGGTTTACTGCGTCTGATTAAGCGTCTCATTTCCAATTAAAATATATCTTTGAATTGCAATTTGAATGAAATACAGGGTCACGAAAAATCGAAGGTTGTGGAAAATATGAATCCAAATATCTCGGCTTCGATCGACTTCATTCTTTATGCAAAATTTATGTTTTTTTTATTGTATTTTATATGCCCTCCTTAAAATAAACAATTTCGAAAATTTTTCTATACCTTTTATCGGAACGAATATTTCAAGAGTCCGAAAAAATAGTTCCGGAAAATCGAGAAAATTCAATAAGCGTCTTCTCATTATTACATACTAATTACATACCAAATTTTAAGTATCTATCTCAATTTGTTCGGGAGATAGAACCTTTACAGACACATACACAGACAGACGGACAGCAATTTTTTTTTTCTAAAAATATGTTTTTCGGAATCTTCAGTGTCTGAAACGTGTAAATCTGTCAAAAAAATTTTTTTTCGATTTTCAAAACGATTACAAGACTTACCCTGTATGATGGGTAAGTAATAAATAAATGTCAGTATAAAATTTTTTTTTTTTTTTTTTTTTTTTTTTTTTGCCCAATATTAAATTTCTGAAATGATTCAACGATGAGACAAAACATTCAAATTAAATATTAAAAAAATAATACATTTGCAATAGTGTTTGTAAAAAAGTGTTATCAATGAGTTTCTAAAGAGATTGGCTCACCACATAGCTCATAGTGGTTTAACGATTGCAGAAAACTACAATTTTATCAATTTTAAATTATCTAAGTTAATATTATAATAGTTTTTTAATACGTATTTTTTAAATTATTATAAATATTAAATGCTAATAAAAATCAATATTTCTAATTAAAATCTATAAAAATATATCTATTTAATTCATAATTTTGACAAATTATTACAATTTATTATAAATATTTTGAGTCCTTCTCTTTGTTTCACCACTGTGTTTATAGATGGCAGCACCAAACAGCTAAAGAAATGACGCTATCGTAAGAGCGGTATTTTCCTGACCATTTCTTTAGTCCGGTGATTTTGGGTTGCTCATAATAACTTTAAAGATCTAAAGATTCCACTATAAAAGAATTCTGTAAAGATTAAGAACGATAACCCTCAAAACAATGTTTAGATCAATAAAGATGTTTAAACACCCGTTTCCAATCAGCACAAATAATGATGAATGAGTATCAAAACTGAATGCACAATAGTATTTATTGCAAGAATAATAATAATTAGCGAAGTGAAACACAATTTCAGAAGATTTCACAAAACATTAAAATTAAATATTCAATGCGTTAAAGTTTTTTTTTTATCTTAAAATATATTATCTTTATGAAAATGAATGGATATAAAAAATGAATGGCTCCCCAAACCTCTTTTCGTTTGTTTACAATATTTCAGAAAAAAGTGTTTACAGAAAAATTGTTTACTGAAATGTTGACATACATGTATTATATTAAAATATGCTGAGCAGACATGATTTGCAGTAGAAGAAAATATCATTTACCTGTCACATGTTAGCATATGTTTTTCATTAAGCCTAACATGGCGTTTAGCTACGGTCGATTCGCAGAGCAGAGTGGTCGCACCCGGCATGGTTATCAACACTTTCCTACCATTGCATTTTATTATAAATAGATATGTGTATTTATTAACCGACTTCAAACAAATAACGTATGCATATATACAGGGTGAATCTAAACTCTTGGGCAAAATTTTAAGGGGTGATAGTACATATCAAGACAAACAATATTAAATAGGAAACTAAGGATCACAAACGTTTTCTGAAGGAAATAGGCGTCATTAAAGTTTAGGGTCCAAAATTTCAAATGATTATAAAAAAAGGAAAATTTTGTCGATTCATTTGCTGTTTTCGCTAAAACTATTCTTTATGTCAGTCTTTTCTTAAAAATAAATTTTAAAGATAATGTTTAAAAAATGCCGATAGAGGGCGCTTTAGACTTTGGAGTAACGAAAAACTATTTTTTACCGTTACTTTTTGTATCTCATTGAATGCTTTCAAAAGCTTAGACTTAAACTTAAATTTTGAGCTCAAAATCGGAATCGTTGGGAGTGATTAAGTAGAGCAAACTGAAATGCGTTCAGGAGTTGAAATTTGAAACACCTACCTCCCTTCCTCCCACTCCTGAACACAGTTCAGTTATTCCTGATCTTGGTGTCGTAGACCAGGCAGAAACAATATGAGTTGTAATTTTCCAACTGGGCGAAAAATGTCCGGGCCAGGATTCGAACCTGGGATATCTTGAAGCTGCCATGCTCTACCAACTGAGCTATCCCGGTTGAATCTGGAGGGCATAATGCATCCAGTTCATGCCGGGATAGCTCAGTTGGTAGAGCATGGCAGCTTCAGTCAAGAGTTCGCTTGTTCGAATCCTGACCCGGACATGTTTCGTGCAGTTGGAAATTTACAACTCACATGATTTCTTTACCAATTTGAATAATTGTGTTAAAATTAATCCAGGCAAAAACTACTGCCCCCTACACGTAAAATAAACGATAGAGTAATGACAAAATTAAAGAAATTTATTCATAACAGACATGAGCAATTTCTCCGCGCAAAATAAAAAGAAACAGTTTGATGTATGCATGTAGTGCGCAATATGAATGAAGGTTGACACGTAGAAAATGGTACACGCACGATGTTCGTGAGGAATCACAAAAACTGCTCGACAGAGTGCCCACCAGCAACGATGCAGGCCTCACGCCGCCGGCGGAGGGAGTTGCGAACATTAGTAAATACCCAGGGCATCTCCCGGATATCGCCTGCTACGACGGCAATCCTCGCAACCAGGTCCTCGTCGAAATCGACGGTAAAAAATAGTTGTTCATTACTCCAAAGTCTAAAGCGCCCTCTATCAGCTTTTATGAACTTTATCTTTAAAATTTATTTTTAAAATAAATTTTGTATTTAATTTTGTCGTTTCTCTATCGTTTATTTTACGTGTAGGGGGTAGTAGTTTCTGCCTGGTCTACGAGACCAAGATCGGGAATAACTGAATTGTGTTCAGGGCGGTTCAAATTTCAACTCCTGAACACAGTTCAGTTTGCGCTACTTAACCACTCCCAATGATTCAGATTTTGATCTCAAAATTTAAGTCTAAGCTTTTGAAAGCATTTAATCAGATACAAAAAATAACGGTAAAAAATAGTTGTTCGTTACTCCAAAGTCTAAAGCGCCCTCTATCGACATTTTTAAAACTTTTTCTTTAAAATTTATTTTTAAGAAAATACTGACATAAAGAATAGTTTTAGCGAAAACCGCAAACGAATCGACCAATTTTTCCGTTTTTTATAATCATTTGAAATTTTGGACCCTAAACTTTAATGGCGCCTATCTCCTTCGGAAGACATTTGGGACCCTTAGTTTCCTATTTAATATTGTTTGTCTTGATGTGTACTATGACCCCTTAAATTTTTTCACAAGAGTTTAGATTCACCCTGTATATATATGTATGTGTATATTTATGTATGGGATTGGTTATAATACCAATCTGTAGATTAATATTCTTAGTATTCTACAGTAATAGATTCAAGGGTTCAATTAACAGATACACGATACCATGTGGAAAGAAAAGTATAACATCAGTAGGAGCGTGGAGAAATCACAAGATTATTATGAGGTATAATTATAATAGGCTTGTGAAATTTGTTCACAGTTTTGCGGTACAAAATAAGTATGAAAAGTGACCGAGACTTTCTAATGCATTTATTCTTAGGAATGTGATCGTTATCCTCTGTTACATGTACTGAAGAAACGTGTGAAACATTTATCTACTGTAAGGAGATTTTTTTCACATCATCGAATAGGAAAAAAAAAAATATGAACCTTTGAATGAAATTTGTTTGAAAACTACAGTTCAATAGTGACTTTTTAAAATAATTTTCAAGCATAATTTTACTACATCTATCACAGCAACGAACATTTGTTTGCTACAATAGTGAAAAGTAACTAGAGACATATGAGCTACTACAATTAGTACTTGACTGCCACGACAAAATAAAAAGTGCTTTTTTTCTTTCTTTTCTTTCTTTCTTTTCTTTTCTTTCTTTCTTTCTTTCTTTCTTTTTTTACAATGTTCTTTAAAATGGATGTGGCTACTACTAAAAATATTTTAAACAACACTTTTGCGCCAAATCACATTTGCCCAAATATGCCATTTGTCTGTGAACCCTATTATGGAAATTCCATAAAATACAGCTTTTAGACGCTAAACTGAAATCTGTCAACAAACAAACTTTCAAGCATTTTATTATAATCAAGTCAAAACAATAAACATAAGTTATAACTCTAATTTTTATGGTAATCGTTTGTTTATTTACTTAAGTTTATTCAACATTAATTTATCATGAATTAATTAAATATTTTATGTTTCATAACTACAATCATTCAATATCATCAGTTTGTTCGCAAAATGTTACGTCTCATAAAAATATTAATATTTAAATCTAGATTATTGCTTTTATGAATTGCAAGCGTTTGATAAGTGTTGTTTCAATTTGTCATTAACAATATCTCTTCCTGCATTACGAAATCTTCTGCATTTTTCTCTTCAAATATATCTGCAATCCACACACTTACAGGCACTCAAAAGATAATGAATATCAACTTACTCTAGATCCCGCAAAGATTGCTTTGGGGAATAGAGAAAACGAGGGACATGAAGTTCTGAAAATTGATTTTTTTGTCATCTATGACAAATAATAGCGCAGCATCTTGAAATATTAGGTTTCCATTTCAAAGAACGATATTCATTATGTCATTTTCTCAGACATTAGGCAGTTATTGCTGAGTGGAAAAAAATTGTCTTCATAATTGTAGATATCAATGGAAATTAATGTTAATTTGATACTAGTTTCAGATCAGAATAAATTATTTCGCTTGCAGAACTGTCACCGTCAATAGAATGAAATGGGGTTTGTTATGCATAAAACAGAATGATAAGATTTATTTTTACAATCTTTCATTCCCGCAAATACAGGGTAGTATTCAAATATTGCATGCCTAATAAAATTAATTATCTTTAAATCTAGATAATGGCTTTTTCAAGTGGTATTTTCTCATAGTGTTATTTCAATTTGTTATTCACATTGTCTTATCTTGAATCACTTAACCTCGTAAATTTTTTACCCCGAAAGTATCTGCATTTCAAATACTTTCAGATACTCCATCGCAGAATATAATGAATATCAATTTACTCTATATTACGCGCAGATTGCTTTGGGGAATAGAGAAAAACAAGGATCATAATATATATCTATTCAGATACTGAAAATAGATTTTGTTTATATATATGCTTATAATATTTGACAAATAGCGCAGTATCTTGAGACATTAGGTTTTCATTTTAGTAAACGATTTTCGTAATTGAATTTCCTCAATCATTAAGTCGTTATTGTTCAGTGAAAAAAAAGGTAAATATGTTAGTTAACTTTTTCTTTCTAAATAATTTTTTTTTTATCATTTCAGACATATTGCTCATAATCTTGAAATATTAGGGTTTTCATTTCAATGAACAATATTTGTATTTCAATTTTATCTGTCATTACGCAGTTACTGTTCAATGAAAAAAAATGTCTTGACAGTTGTCTTATGACTTGTCAGATAATTATCAAGTGATTTCGAAAATTTTCCGTAAACTGCTTACATAATTTTTTATATTAATTTATTCAACATTTACTTATTTTGAATTAAATATATAGCTGTAAATGTACAATTACAAAACTTTGATTTTATCATTTTGTTTACAATTGATACATGGTTCGTAAAAATATTAATCCTGAAATCTAGATAACTGTTTTCATAAATACAATTCTTCGAGAAATGCTGTTTCATTTTATTATTAACAATATCTTCTCCTTCATTACAAAACCTTTTACATTTTTCTCTCGAAAACATCTCCAGTCCACATATTTCTTGATATTCATTATGTCATTTTCTCAGACATTAGGCAGTTATTGCTGAGTGGAAAAAAATTGTCTTCATAATTGTAGATATCAATGGAAATTAATGTTAATTTGATACTAGTTTCAGATCAGAATAAATTATTTCGCTTGCAGAACTGTCACCGTCAATAGAATGAAATGGGGTTTGTTATGCATAAAACAGAAAGATAAGATTTATTTTTACAATCTTTCATTCCCGCAAATACAGGGTAGTATTCAAATATTGCATGTCTAATAAAATTAATTATCTTTAAATCTAGATAATGGCTTTTTCAAGTGGTATTTTCTCATAAGTGTTATTTCAATTTGTTATTCACATTGTCTTATCTTGAATCACTTAACCTCGTAAATTTTTTACCCCGAAAGTATCTGCATTTCAAATACTTTCAGATACTCCATCGCAGAATATAATGAATATCAATTTACTCTATATTACGCGCAGATTGCTTTGGGGAATAGAGAAAAACAAGGATCATAATATATATCTATTCAGATACTGAAAATAGATTTTGTTTATATATATGCTTATAATATTTGACAAATAGCGCAGTATCTTGAGATATTAGGTTTTCATTTTAGTAGACGATTTTCGTAATTGAATTTCCTCAATCATTAAGTCGTTATTGTTCAGTGAAAAAAAAAAACGGTAAATATGTTAGTTAACTTTTTCTTTCTAAATAATTTTTTTTTTTTATCATTTCAGACATATTGCTCATAATCTTGAAATATTAGGGTTTTCATTTCAATGAACAATATTTGTATTTCAATTTTATCTGTCATTACGCAGTTACTGTTCAATGAAAAAAATGTCTTGACAGTTGTCTTATGAATTGTCAGATAATTATCAAGTGATTTCGAAAATTTTCCGTAAACTGCTTATATAATTTTTTATATTAATTTATTCAACATTTACTTATTTCGAATTAAATATATAGCTGTAAATGTACAATTACAGAAATTTGATTTTATCATTTTGTTTGCAATTGATACATGGTTCGTACAAATATTAATCCTGAAATCTAGATAACTGTTTTCATAAATACAATTCTTCGAGAAATGCTGTTTCATTTTATTATTAACAATATCTTCTCCTTCATTACAAAACCTTTTACATTTTTCTCTCGAAAACATCTCCAGTCCACATATTTCTTGGTACTCTATAGCAAAAGATTGTTTTGGGGAATAAAGATAAACGAGAAACATAATTTAATTTCTTCAATTAATTTACAAAATATTACATGCCTAATCCTTAAAACTAGATAACTGTTTTTCATGAATGTAAAGCTTTGATAAATTTTGTTTAAATTTATTACTCACAATATCGTCTTTGCATTACTTAATCTCGTATATTTTTCTTTCTGAAAATATCTGCATTCCACATATTTCCAGGCACTGCACCGTAAAATGTAATGAATATCAATTGATTTTGGATTACGCAAGATCGCTTTGGGGGTATAAAAAAAAGTGAAATTGAAAACTGATTTTTTTAAATCATTTCTAGCGCATCTTGAAGTATTAGGATTCCCATTTCAGTAACCGATGTTCGTAATTCAATTTTCGCTTTCATTAGTCTGTCATTGCTTAGTGTGAAAAAACTTTTAATAATTGTAGATGACAATACAAATTAAAGTTAATTTGATGCTCAATTCTTCTGAATCAAGTAAATTCTTTTCAGTAACAAAACTGTGGTTGCGTATAGCACGAAACATTTTTTTTTTCTCCACGGGATTCAAACCCGGAGTACTTGAGTTACAGAGCATATTGACCAGTGAAAAGTTTAATATATATCTATAAATATATATACACGAGTACATTATATTTAATATATTTGTTCAGATTGTCCATCAACTACACTAGAAAGCTTTTTTATATGAAAGATATCAATTATGTATTCAAACAATACATTTTTAAATTTATTTAAAACCTATCCAGTGTAAGTAATTAAAGTTCATCTACTGAGAGCTCTCTGTAGTTGAAACTATTCATCCGAAAAATATGAAATTTGGACTGCATCGAAATGAACGGATACGAAAGACATTTACCAGAAGTAAAAAATATTTCCTAAAATTGCCACCAGAGGGATTTTACTAATAAAATTTTGACAAATATGCAAATGTTAGCAAACACGTGATGTATCGCCTCGCACACAATGAAAATGTTAAATAAAAAGAAGCAATGAATATCTTTTGAGTCTTATGACTTTTCCACGAAAAATGTCATGCCGTTTACAAAATCGATGAAACAGATTACTGATGAAACTTTTTTATCAAAATGACGTTTCCCCACCAGAAGGTTTGCAGAGATTTGAAGCTTTGAAAAACATTCGCAGAAGTACAATGACTGCAAACGGATTACGAAAAATGATCAAGAAATTTGAGGAAATGGGATCGTTGAGTGTTCGTCCTGGAAGAGGAGGGAAACTTGTTTCTATAGTAGGGATAGGAGATGTTGCACTCGTGGTGGTAGAGAACAGGGCTGAAAACTCAATCGGCAGCACGAGAATTTGCCACGTTGCAACAGCGTTAGATTAGGCGACTGCTACTGTTTATAAGATTCTTCAAGATTTTATGCGATAATGCCCGTGTAAAATGTCACATGTTCAGCAGTTGTTGCCAACTGATTACCCTGCACGTCTATGATTTTCATTGGAATTCCTTGCTCCCTGTCAGGTAGATGTGGATTGATTTTGGAACATTCTATGGACCGATTAAGTTCACTCTTATCTGGATGGCGCAATGAATACGAACAATTGCCGTGTCTGTGCTGATGAAAATCTTCATTCAAATTTTCAAGTTTAGTTGCATTTTCAGAAGGTTATAGTATCGTGCGGATTTACTGCAGAATTTATGCTCGGTCCCTTTATCTTATTATTTTTTCTTCTTACATTTTTTTCTTTCCGAATTAGCATCGAGAGATCTAGTGACATACTCCGTAACTGGAAAGCGTTATACATCGCTGTGCTGCTAGAGAATAACGTTCTGCAAGCACGCCAGTGCCTTGACAGAACAATTTTAATGCAGGATGGAGCTCCCGCACACACTGCCACTTGTGTTAAAAATGTGCGTAGAAGGCATTTTACAGAAGATCGTGTCATCAGTCGCCATTTCCGTCATGTCTAGCATGTAATATCCCAGACCTGACTCCCTGTTATTTTTGGTTCTGGCGCTATTTATAACGGTTGGTCGGTCGTGACAACGGAAGAACATTGCCAGAACTCAGGGATAATATTTCCCGTCACGTCTCAATATTTCCTAGAGTTTTCTTCCGAGAGTTTGCAAGTGTGCTTGACTGCTTAACACGCTATTTTGCAACTTGAAACGGTACTTGACAATATCAAGCCTCGGAGCAGTTTCTTTTTAGGCCATCACAATTTTTTTAATTATTTTTTGGTAGATTACTACAAAAATTGCAAGAAAAAGCTCATCAAGAAGCGGTTTTCTATGACATTTGCAAGATAAATCTAAAACGAATATTTTCGTAGGGAAATATTTGTGGTCAAAATTTTGATATGGTCTCTTTTAATAGAGACCGCTCCAAGAACTGCAATAATGGTCAATACATTGTACAGTATTTGTCTTACTAAGCCAATTCTACAGTGTATATAAGCTTGTATTTTGTTAAAATATTGATAAAAATTAGTAATACGCTCTCTGGTGTCCATTTCTAAAATTGATCTTTTTTTTGCTATATGTCTTTCACATCCCTTCATTTTGGTGAATAGTTTCGATTACAGACATATCTGAGTAGGTGAACTTTACTTATGTACAGGAGATCTTGTCATCAGTCACCATTTTCTTCATGTCAAGCATGCAAGACCCCTTCAGACTTGAATCCCTGTAATTTTTGTCTGTGGACTATTTAAAGCAGTTAGTCGGTAGTGACAACGCAAGAGCATTCCCAGAATTCAAGGACAATATTTCCCGTCACGCCTCAACATTTCATAGAATTTGCTTCGCTTCACTGCTGAAAATACTACTTTGTGATTTCAAACGGTACTTAACAATATCAAGCCTCGGAGAGGCTTCTTTATTCGTCATCACCAATTTTTTTTTAATTATTTTGTGGTAGATTACTACAGCAATTACAAGAGAAAGCTCATCACGAAGCGGTTTTCTACGACATCTGCAAGATAAATCTAACTAGTCGGATCAACTAGTCAATCCCAAAACTTTCTTCTATCTCAGTCATGTTAATACTTCAATTTTCGCTATCACATCGCTAAAAAAATCAATATTTTTCGTCATTCTGTTGTACGTCAGCTTCTTGTGAATCGTCGGGTTACCGGGATGTGATCAACTGATGTATACTAAATTACGAAAAGTCCTTCTGGCCTGTACCGACAGGAACAGATGGCCTCCCTATTCCTTGGTTTTACGATTTTAGCTAATTTTACTGGAAAACACGAAGCTAAAATGCGTGGAACCCAATTAAAGAAGATTCATTCCAAGTTCTCGTCAACATTGAATTTGAATGAGAATATCGCCAAATTAGTCCGCTACAGCTAAGTTGGCTTCATTTATGGTACCTATTTTTATCGCCAAATTTGGCGATATTCCGCCAATTGTCGCTACGCTTGGCGAGAATTTGACGTTGGCGAATATAAATATATAGTGTTAAGCATATAACAATGAAAGAAAATTTGTCGAAACCATGTTAACTAAAACTCATAAATTAAACCCGTTTATGGATGAATTCTGCTGTCTTGTTTGAAAATGTCAGCTACCCTAAAATTTCAAAGCGCTATATTTCAGCCATTCTATAATATAGAGGCAAAATAAAAATTGCTCCGGATTCTCCGGATCAAGGCCAAACATTTAACGGAAAAAACTTTTAGGATTTCTAATTTTTTCGTACATCTGTTTGAATTTGAAATTTTTAAATGGCTATCATACCGCCTCCTTCCGGTGGAATATCCCCAAATTCAAATAAGACCTGCTGGCCATAGCCAAAAACATAGAAAAAATTTAATTTAATTATCTGCATAACATCATCCACTTTTAAATGATACAATAGTGAAAATCGAACAAAAATCTAACAAAAATCCCGATGGGAGCGCCCCCTTTCGTGGAAATATCCCGAATTCAAGTTGGACCTGCAAGCTATAGTCAAAAACATCGAAAAAAAATTTGGTTCAATTATCTGCATACTTCATACTCTTTTCGATGATACAATAGTGAAAATCGAACAAAAATCATGATCACATCGCCCACTTTCGTCGAAATATCCCCAAATTCAACTGGGACGTGCATGTTATAGTCAAAAACATAGAAATTTTTTTTTTCAATTATCTACATAACTTCATACACTTTTCGATGATACAATAGTGAAAATCGAACAAAAATCACGCTCGCAGCGCCCCCTTTCATCGAAATATCCTCAAATTCAAGTAGGACCTGCTGGCCATAGTCAAAAACATAGAACCAATATTTTGTTCAATTTGAAGCATAACTTCGTACACTTTTCGATGATACAATGAGGACGGACAGACTTACATTTCGTAAAAACATGTTTTTTGGAATCTCTGATCCCTAAAACGTGTAAATACGTCGAAAACCGGAAGTCGAAAAAAATTTCGATTACAATACTTCCTTCTATTATAGATAGAAGAAAGTAAAAAGAAAATTTTCGTAGGGAAATAGTGGTAATTAAAATTCTAATTTGGTCTCTTTTAAAAGAGATTGCTCCTTGGCCTGCAATAATGGTCAACAAATTTAACAGTATTTGCCTTACTATGTCAATTCTGTAGTGTATATAAGCTTGTATTTTGTTAAAACATTTAAAAAAAATGAGTAATACGCTCCCTGGTGTCCATTTTTTATTTTTTTTATTTTTTTTATTTTTTTATTTTTTTTTTTGCTAAATGTTTTTCGCATCTCTTCATTTAGATGCATTCCAAATTTCATACTTTTCTGGTGAATAGTTTCGATTACAGACATGTCTGAGTGGGTAAACTTTAATTATGTACAGAAGATCTTGTAATCAGTCACCATTTCTTCATGTCTAGCATGCAAGACCCCTGAGACCTGAATCCCTGTAATTTTTGGCTGTAAGCTATTTAAAACAGTTGGTCGGTAATGACAACGCAAGAACATTTCCAGAATTCAAGGACAATACTTCCTGTCACGTCTCAACATTTCCGAGAATTTCCTTCTCTGGACTGCTAAATATACTACTTTGCGATTTCAAACGGTACTTAACGATATCAAGCGTCGGAGAGGCTTCTTTTTTCACCATCACTACCTTTTTTTGTGGTAGATTACTACAACAAGTGCATGAGAAAGCTCATCACGAAGCGGTTTTCTACGACATTTGCAAGATAATCTAAAAAGAAAATTTTCGTAGGGAAAGTCAAAATTTTGATTTAATCTGTTTTAAAAGAGATCGCTCCAATGCCTGCAATAATGGTCAACACATTGAACAGTATTTGGCTTACTAAGTCAATTCTACAGTGTATAAAAGCTTGTATTTTGTTAAAATATTGAAAAACAAATCAGTAATATGCTCTCTGATGTCCATTTTTGCAATTGATTTTTTTGCTGCTAAATATCTTTCACATTCCCTCATTTAGATGCATTCAAATTTCATATTTTGCTGGTGAATAGTTTCGACTACAAACATGTCTGAGTAGATGAACTTTAATTATGTACACTCGGTATATATTTAAGAAGTAGCCTATGTTATAACCTTATGTATAATCTATCTATATGCAAGAAAATTTTCAAAGGAATTATTTCAGCAAATTTTTTTTTTTTTTGGTTATCTGGGACAATTTGAAGAAGAAGCTCTTGCCAAGCCTCGATAATCCATTGCTAATTGTGATAACGCTGCTTATATTCTCCTTGTTTTTAAATATTCATTTATGTTACTGCAAGATATTAATATACATCATTGTAACAAACATTCATTGTTGATGTAGATTAAAAAAAATATGTGCTTGAAAATAATTTTAAAAATCATAGAAAAAAAGAAATAAATTGAGTTACAATTTTCAAATACATTTAATTTGAAAATATATTTTTTTCTATTCGATGGTATAAAAATTGAAATTCTGTGATATCTAGAAAATAACGTATCTGCGGAAAAGGCGATAGCGCAGATCGTTGCCATCATCGTTAGGAAGTCACCTTGTCACATACATGTTTTGTTTTCTAATATAGATATAATTGGAATATTTCTTTTTACCAGGACTTTTTTTTAAGTGTATGTCAACTCCAATTGAATGGTTTGAATTCTTAATTCTAAACTAGCAGGTTTATGTTTGGGCTATATTCTGTAAACATTATCATGTGCACGCAGAAAACGTTCGCGTTAAATCTAGTAAGAGATCGGTAAGCAAAAATCGACCAAAATTACGATTTTTGTGTTGTTTATATTAAAAATTGTTAAAAATTAAAAAATATCGATAAATTGCCATACCGATAAATTACCATATGACAGAAAGGGTATTTTCATACTTTTTGATGGTAAATAAAAGTCCGTGAGGCAGTGTCACATTTTTTGAACCAATTTTAGCATCGATCATATTAGTATATATGATAAATAAGATATTATATGTACCAAAAGCATATGTACTGAATCGCATCGAGATGGCATATGTACGAAATGCCAGCTGATTAGCAGCTGGATCACCTGCGGGGGTGGTGCCATAACAACATCTCACAGTCCTCTGCAAAGTGAAATGGATGGTAACCCGATTATTGATGTTACCCAAACTCGTAAGCAGTCATCAGTAATACATTTCACATTGCAGCGGGCTGTACGTTGTTTCTATGAAAACCCCCTCCTCCCCTCTCACACACACTTAAAAAATATTTTTTTTTAAATATCAGTGATTTTATTTTCTTTCATTTATTATGAAAGTTTTCCAATGTAAGATCCACATATAATAAAATACAGTGTGTTAATGGAGTGTTTCAGTGTCTCTCTATTTCGTAGTCGATGAATGGCTGCATCTAGATCAACTAAATTTCGCACAAAGTAGTCCTAGATCCGAATTTGTTTTTCTTGAACACACTGGCTTTATTATTGCCAGATTTCGTTGTCTGTTCCAACTAATTTATCATATATATATATGAATATCATAGGCACTAAATTTTTTGGTAAAAAATGTGACTCTATGTCAACACCACACTATAATGACAGACTCCCGGACTATAATGAAAATAATATATCGTAATGTACAGGGTAAGCATAAATAAATAACTGTAATTAAGAAAAAAAGGTTGTATTTGCAAAACTGTTACGCATATGCGTAATAGTTTTGAAAATATAATTTTTGATATATAAAAATAAAGAAAAAATTTCAAGGTTTTTTTTCACTGGTCAAATGTTTGATATGTGAATCTTTCGTAACACGACAAATATCTAATCTCTAATCAAGCTCGTCCCACACATTTTGCTGTTTTACACTGCCAACGGCACACCACAAAAAGAAATCACATGGCGTGATATCCAGTTTCTAGGTGGCCATGCGATAGGATGCAAGGATAAATCATTGTTACCTGCACGGCGAATCCAGCGTTGAGCGACGGCAGAAAAAAAAACTTGGAATGCTTTTCTTTATTTTCATATGTTATTTATTATAATATAGTGTAATAGTTTTGAAAATATAAACTTTTAAATCCGGTCATTCATTTATGCTAACCCCGTATTGCAATTTTTTTTTCTGAAAGCATTTTTTTCACAGTCGATAGGTCTTTGAAATGCTCCCTCATGCGTTTTAATTTTTATTCAAAATTCTCTGTATGCCCAATGAACAATCTTGATATATACTGCAATAAATCTGTGAATCTGTTTTATAGAATGGAGGTTTATTAATTGTCCTCGAATCAGAAATGCTGTCCATGCAGTGTTGAATTCAGACACTTTTCTCCGGGAAGGATTTCTATGGCTCCGGGGCGGGACATTATTGAGTTCCGGGGTGGGTGAATTGCACTTTTCGACCATTAAAATCATAAAATATCAAATATTCTGAGGGGGGGGGTGTCCCCCTCCCGGGCCACCACCTGAATTCAACACTGTGTCCATGTGAATGCTAAACATGTGAATGTTAAACATGTGAATGCTAAACATGTGGATGCTAAACATGCGAATGTTAAACAAGTGAATGTATAGAACACTTATTTGAAAAGTTTCTTGTTGGAATTACATAATTAATGAAAAATGAATTTTAAAGTCCATAGTTACCTTAATTATAAAATTTTCCAAATAGTTTTTTATAGTTACCAGAGAAATATACAGTACTTTCAAAAGTCTGAGCACATGAGTATATTATAAGGAATTTTTAATTGCATTGTATAATAACGAAATAAAACCTATTTTATTGATTTTGTTTACAATATAAATAACTGTTTTCACAATAAACAAACAAAACAAAAGTACTTGTTTTGAGCTTTAGGCAAGTTTATTTAGGTAATTTTAGGCACGTTACTACAGTTTTAAACGACTGTTCTTAATAGGACACAAGCAACTAATGCAAAATTTTAATTGAAATTCCCGCTATATGCCAATGTAAAGATGCAACTCCAGGGAAAGCGGGTGAAGTACAATGCTGAAATTATCTCTCCAATCATAAAAGTAACTTTTTTTTTCACACTTTTCTATCTTTTTCCCGAGTTGAATCAGTATAAAAACAATATATTTTGTTATTTTTATCATACTCCATTCATACACAAGTAGCAAAATGTACCATAACCATTCTTCTTTTCCCTCGGGGGAGGGGGGCGGTGCTCAGTCTTTTAACAGGTAGTGTAGGTCAGGAGATCTTTCCCTTCCAGTAACAAATTTGTAGGATTTGGAACTATACCGTTTAACACTTTACACTACTATGTGCGGGTTCAGATGGGCACATTAAATCTGTGAAATAGGAAATCTTCTTGTATGGTGATTATCTGTTAGCAAACAATGAGTTTCGCCGCACACATCCATAAGATACGATTAAAAATCAAAGTTATTTCATAGAAGTCAGAATAAATGTATAATTCTTGTTGTTCCATAATAAACTGATCAACATTTTGTCGAAACTTGTGTAAATATACCAAAAAATTTTCTAAACATCCACGCGTCAAACATTCATCAAATAAACATACTTAATATAATTAAACATAAGTTTTTAATTTTTTTTCCTTTAAGCAATTACCTTTTACCCAACGTTCTCTTTTACCTATATGAAGAATATTATTAATTTATTGAGAGAATCCAAAATATCGGAGAGCTCTTAATTTTGAATGATTCTTTTGATAAATCTCGCCTCTCATATTTGATTCCCATAATAAAATTAAAATTGACATGCAATAGAATCGAAATTAATTGTTTCTAAAAAATATATAGTTTTTGAATTTTTTCCTAAACTACTCGTCTGATTTATTTTTTCAATTTGGCATTTATTTATGACGAATACTTTAAATAAATGTTATAAAATTACATTAATTTAATTTCATCAATTTTGCATACAAAATATACGCGCCTTTTAAAAATATTAATCCGTAACCCCTTTGCTCCCATGTATCCACTTAGGGACATATTCTACTTAAAGATAATTCCATCTAGATGCGAAAGGGTTAAACCTAGTTTAGAGCTTCCTAGATAAATTCAATTCTCTCATAAATGGTGTTTCATTTTATTATTAATAATATCTTTTCTTGCATATTTTTTCTCCCTTTAAATATTTGCATCCCACATTATTCCAAACATTCCATGTCAAAAGATAATGAATATCAATCTACTGATGATTCCCCAGGGATTGCTTTGGGGGATAAAGTAAAACGAACAACATAATATATTTATTCGAAAAAGGAAAATTGATTTTTTATCATCTCTGGTAAATGGCGCAGTATTGGGTATTATTAGGTTTCCCATTTCAATCAACGGTTTTCCTAATTCAATTTTTGTAGTTATTAAGCCAATATTGCTTAGTAAGAGAAAAAAAATTGCTTTATTAATTGAAGGTAACAATGTAAATCGATGTTAATTTCATGCTTAACCTTCAAAACATATTAAGCACTTTCAATGGCAAAGCTCTCGTGATGTATAGCATGGAACACTGTAAAAAAAAAAAAGCCCGTATCTATACAGATGATTTTATGTGAAATTTCTTTCTTTTGACGGATATTTTATTTTTGAGTGAAAATCATGCATTTTCCCGGAATAAACAGAAAATTTCCTATTTATCCTTAATCGCTGAATGTTAAAAACAAAAATGTGCCTTCCAAGACAGACAAACGGAAATGTTCCATTTCAATTGAGAGAAAACGGAATATATCCCTTAACCCTTTTTATCCTGACGGTACTTATAAGTACCACTTTAACCCTTCACGACGACCGTCTTTAACAGAATTTTTAATCTGTTTACACCGGTTTTTCAAATGAGAAATTTTCACCTAATTGAATCGTAACAATGCTAAGATGAGATAAGGAAAACTTTACATAAAAAAAAAAAATAACTGGTGGGAATAATCGAGGATTCTGAGCATCTTATAAAGTAGCTGGAAAATTAATTCAGGATATAAAGGGTTAATGGCGAGTACCGAGTTCCGAATCCTTAGGAAGACAAGACATAAAAACGGGTGTGATAATATGCGATTCAAATATTTGTTCCGTATAAATGTGCGAATATAAATGCGTACATATAATTTTTATGTAATTTTTTTATATATTGTGCTATTACTCACATTTACTTCTAAAAACAATAATGAGAATAACAGAACAGTCTTGAATAACAGAAAATTTCTGTCTTGAAAACGGGAAAATACCAAATTTTGTGGGGAAAAAACGGAGAATAGACTTTGTTTACTGAATTTTCCGTATTTTTCACGGAATTCTTTTACAGTGAATGTGGTTTACTATTAAAAAAATAGGTTTTTTGCGGGTTTATCCCAAGTGTATTCCAGCTGTGACAAAATGTTTGAGTCAGTTATTTATGCAGCAAGATAGGGTTGGCAATTAAAGAGAATGAATAAATTACTGGGTGATAATTTCAGTGATTTATATTGATTTCAAATGCATTTTATTTATTTATTTTTGCAGCGTTATATATGAAACTATATTCAATTTAGCGTACAGTCTTGTTCACTAGCTTTTTTAAAATGAGAAACTACGAAAAACTACGTATAAAAACACACAAATGAGTTTAATTATCTAAAGACAGACTTTGGTCTAATCATAGGGACCTCTCTCAGTGCACAATGATTAGAGTCGGTGCAAAACTGGAAACTGACAATACAGTTATACCTTCCGTAAGACAATAGTTGTCAGTTAAGAAAGAGCGTGACGTGATAGCGGAATCCAACATTTTCGAGGCATTTTTGAAAAAATGTGTAATTACGCTTCCGACGTTTATTGGAGTTCCTTTACCTGCGGTTTATTACACCGAGGTTTTTCAAATAACAGATCAGATGTCATTACCAATATGGTTGTCTGAGAAAATTTTGTTAGCTGGGATGTTGTCCAGATAGCTCAATTGGAAGAGCATTGGCAATGAAAGCCGAATGTTCTGGATTCAAGTTCCGGCATGGAAACATTTTCAAACATTTAGAAAAGTTACAACTCGCATACAAAGAAAAAATCCCATCAATCGGAAAGGTCGCGAAGAGATTCAACGGTTACGAAAAAATCAACAGTCTCCGGGCCAAAACTTGTCTTCGATCACTGCTGCGCGATTTGTCTTCTACGAATATTCCCCATGATTGGACACAAAACAATTGCCTGCTTTTAGATGATTTCGATTATATTTATTTCCGAATTTTTATATGTAGTTTCGCACTTTTTAAAAAATATTATACTGAACAAAGCTTCTAGAAATCAATTTCTGTTAAAATTTTTATAGGTTGTATAATATGTAATTTCCTTCTTTTTTTTTACTGCTCAAAGTTTCTAGAAATTGATTTCTTTTACAATTTTTATATGTTATAACTCATATTTTCTTGTAATATTTTGAACATTTTACTGCACAAAGCTTCTAGAAATCGATTTCTATTAGCATTTTTACAGGTTACAATAGCGTTACTGAGATTTCTTATACATTTTTGGTGGAGTTACTTGCATTTATAATAGAGAAAACGTTTTAAATCACTCTTGAATTTAGTGTCTTGAAGTATTGAAATAATGTTGATAGTATTGACGTGATGTTAAGCGTATTGACGTGATTCATCAGTTATTCTTGAAATGTGTTAATGCTAGGGTGTTTTACCCCCTGCTCACTAACGCACCTCAACCGCCGTGAATTGCGACGCAATTCACATTAGGAACGCTATATTAGGAATGCTACGCGGTTCCAGATCGCTACGCTCGCTCGCCACGTTTTTCCGCAATTCTAGCCAGAATGAATGCTATCATAAATCATTTTAACATATGAATTTGACAATTTTTTTTTAATGTAAAAAAAAGTAAATGGAAACTTCATTGAAAACACGATTAAAATGCAGTTAGTTGGTACTACCGGTGGGCATAAATCATTTAAATATTATGAGAAAATGACCTTGGAAACACAATTAGTTTAAAACTCATTGCACCTATAATATTGTATAGCACCGCTTAAATTCATTAAAAAAAAAACCCACTACGTGATAGGAAGATAGTTTATGTATATCATCAATCATTGTATTATAGATTTTTGGAAACAAATTTACTTTTTACTTCATCAAGATAGCAACAGATGGTATCAGGTACAATCTAGACAGTTGAGATTTTTATTCTCTCTGATTTTCGTGTGACTGAAATTCGTAAATAAATTCTAAAGAAGAGTTGAGAATTCATTTGAAATTAACGATATTACTCATATTTAAAATGAGGAATCATCTCAAATGCTTTGGATTACGTATGTGTTATTTTATTTTTAATAATTGCTAGTTTAAGTTTGACTGCTCTCACACTTACCGCCATATTGGAGTTGGAGGCAGAGCTGATCTTACCCTATCTAAACTATTCATTGGTCTGAGCTCTGGAAACTACGTTTGTTGCCAAACGCTAAGCTAGAAATTCAGCCTTATTTCAGCGCCACGTAAGATATATATACAGTAAAACCTCCATAACGGACACTCCCGAATAGCGGACACTTTTGTGATCCCCAAAACCTGTATATTTGTACATTTTTAACTCTCATTAGCAGACACCTCCAAATAGCGGACAAATTCTGTGCTCCCGAGGTGTCCGTTATTCAGAGATTCTACTATATCTATATATAAATAGATAGATAGATTCGCAACAGAGTAGTACGGGGACGGATTAAAAACATTTTTTGTTGTGGGTCCAAGGTTCAAATAAATCCAGTTTACAGTATTGTAAACAATAAAAGCTGTAACAGAAATCTATTTTTAGAAGCTTTAAGTATGCAATTCGAAAATTACAACTCATTCCGCCAAATAGACATTGTGTCATACTTAACAAAAATACCTGCGTTTCAGTTATTTTTCCTTTGCAATTATTAAAAAAGAATTTAACATTAGGTGTTTCAAACTTTACATCTGCATAATACCTAAGCTACTTCACCGAATGACTTCCTGGTTTATATCCGAAAGTAAAATTTACCGAATAACCATTTTATTTATTTATTTATTTTTGTAAAAATTGGTAGTGTTTAACGAAATCCCAAGAAATTTTATTTTGGTATAACAAAATACAGAGAACTATTTTTTTAAATCTACTTTATTTTTGTACAGCTTTAAAATTATGATTTTTTTTAACCATCTTTTTATTTCATTCTAAACTACACTGACTTTTTTTGTTGAATCTTCATTTCAATGTAATTGTGTAAGTCAAATTTTTTAATGAGTGTTTATGTACATTAGTGTCTAAGTGGTCATTTCAATACTATTATTACGCCGTATTCCATGAATTGCGAACACATAATTGGAATACAAAATCTAAGCATAAGTATGAGTGCTTTTTGAAGAATTTTAACTGTAGGATAATGTTGCTTCAGAAATGCAAGCATATACTGTACAAATTTGGTCCTCCGGGGTTGAGCTACGGCGGACTAAATTTTTTTGCTCTTTAGCTTTTTTACCTGGCCAGTGCGGGCCAATAAAGTTTTTGAACGGGCCGGGAAATTTCAGCTTATGACGACCTCTAGCATGAATTGACAGATGGTGGGCGGGAACGTTTTGAAAACAGAGGGTCAAGCGGTGGACATGATAACTCATCGTAGATCTCACCTAGAACACTGAGACAAAATAATTAGTTTTTTTAGACCAAAATCTATTGGAATAAGTGGCGGTTTTTTTAAATAATCATTCTTAGTGGAAGGGAATCAATAAAAGGTAAAAAGTAAGTTTACACTTCATTACTTAAAGCTATACAAGAAAGCAAGATATCAATATTTCGAAAAAATCCTACATACTTTAGTAGAAAAACATATGTGACAATTAAGGTTCAAATTGACCGACTGAAAATTGGCGGAGCCAAAATGTCGACCGATATTGAAAACGCTGTTCTGAAATAAAAAACGCGTTTAAAATATTCTTTACTGTTAAACTGGCTCTTGCGCGCTCTACTTCTATAGTTATAGAATTGTACTTTCACTTTCGATATATATTTCTAACTAATGGAATACGAGTTCATGTGTATAAAGTGTACTTTAAGCGACAAAGAACATTTTCGAAGTTTCGAACCGTTCAATGTAGTATTACCCTTTAAGGAAATAACATTTCTTAAGAAAGGAATATTCTTATTTTTTTTTGTAGTTCTCAAATTAAATCTCTATGGTAAAATAAAATTTTGTAAAGATGGAAAATATTTTTTTTTCAGATAATTATCAAGTGATTTCGAATATTTTTGCTAAACTACTTAAATGTTCTTTTTTTAAATTTTAGTTTATCAATTATTTATTTATCTCGAATTAATTAAGTATTTTATACTATACAATTACATTAATTTAATTTCATCATTTTGTTTACAACATATTACAAGTCTCATAAAAATATTAATAGGGAAATCTAGATAACTGTTTTTATAAATGCAATCCTTTGATAAGTGTTGTTTCAATTTGTTATCAAGAATATATTATTCCACATTAGAATACCTCCTTTATTTTTCTTTCCAAAAATATCTGCATTCCACATACTTCCAGGAACTCCATCACAAAAGACAGTGAATATCAATTTACTCTGGATTACGCAGAAATTGCTTTGGTAAATTGCGAAAAACGAGAAACGTAATATATTTATTCAGAAACTGAAAATTGATTTTTTTTTCTTTGTCATCTCTGACAAATCGCGCGGTATTTCATATAATATCAGGTTTTCCATTTCAGTGAACAATTTCAGTAATTCAATTTTCGCATTCATTAAGCCACAATTGCTTAGAGGTCTTAAAATAATTGAAGATGCTAGTGGAAGAATGTGGTAAAAGCAAAAGTTACATTTCGAAAAAAATTTAACCGAAAGTTTTTTTACTATTTTAATCCAATCATACCGATTGGTATCGACTTTTTTCATCTGAATAAAAAGGTATTCAGGCCGGGAGTCAAACTCCCTAAATTGCCAATTATGTGACTATTGAGTTACGTTGACCGACATTTATTATTCGGTATACATTGTTTAATGGAGGTCCTTCATAAGCAATTTATTCTGTTTAGCTGTTTGTGATAACAGACCAGACGTTATTGTCTGTATAAAGGATGTCAAGAAATTGTGTCAGCCGGTTGCCTGTCAAAGTAGCTCAATAGGCAGGGCATTAGTATTTTAAACCAGTGGTTCTGACTTCGACTCTCATTTGATAACGTCGCAGAAAAATATAAATCACTGGTGAAAAGTTTCAGTGAACAACAACAGGAATTGGAATCTCAAAAATTACTTAAGTCAGAAACTCCACTGGAGTTTGGAGGACTATCAAATGAAAAGATTCAATTAGAAAAAGACCGGAACTCAATTACACGCATGGCGCTCTGCTTGGTGAACTTATAACAGTTCAAGTCATTCATAATACAGAAATCCATTCCTTTTATCAGAAGTTATAAAATTATTCATTACCACAAGAAAATTTTTATAAGCAGAAAGAAGACCTGACGACAGCACAGGTGCAGCTTCAGCACCTACAGCAACCACTGAATGAAACGGAGGTCCCTGGTTATACGGTTCAGTCCCTTCTGGACAATAAATTAGATGATTTGGTCACTAAAATAGAGAAAAGGCTTTCTGAAAAATTACCTACACACAGACCCTCCAACAGTGCCTTTTTGCCAGCCTTATTACTTCCTCTAACGGATCCGGAATCAGCAAAGGCAAAAATTCGAAAACATCTTAACATCCTCAATATAGCCACTGTTACACAAGTGCCTGATAGTTCCCCTCTTAAAAATGGGGACTTCCGACTTTGCTGCAAAGACAGAGAGAACTTGATGATTCTCAAGAATAAACTGCATTCTTCTGATGTGCTCACACAGTTGGTATCCATAGTTGAAGAGCAACGAAAATGTCTCAGATCATAATCTTTGTAATTCCAAATTTACCCTCTTCGCATGTTGTTGGCGACGATGTTGCTCTGCAGGAATATCTTGACAAAATCGTTACCCCAGCTCTGAGGAGTCATGTCAACTCCTCCATTAATTATAACGTTATTAAGGTCCTGGCGGATCGCAACGATGAATTTAAGTCCCATTTGATCATTCAGCTGCCGGTTGTTGTAACATAGCATCGAACCTCTTATTGCAAAGTTTATGGTTCGGCGTAAATCGCTGCGCGTTAGAAAATACTTCGTCATTACTAAATCCTTCCATTACCAGTGGCTAGGCTACGTGGCGTATCAGTATAAATTTAGCCTTGCATGTCCTCTTTGCACTGGTGATCACAAAGCTGATAATTGCTCAGTACCAGATACTGAATTTTGCTGTCCTAATTGTCTCGATGTTCTGACTTCGAAGGGTGGCTTCTATAGCACTCAGTTTATAGATCCGCGCTTGGAAGGGCTAGGTGTTCGTGGAGCAACCATTACTAGTTAGTGCTCCAAAATGTATATTGCTTTCTTCAAATATATTTCATTTACGGAACTTGTTCCGGCTTTGCTCTCAGAAAAAACATTTTTAATTTTCCATGTTCCCTTTTATCTTAATCCATCACTGAGCCTGGGACTCGTGTTCCGCCTTCTTCACTGCCAATTATCAGGTCGGAGCTTTGCGTTCTCCGGCAGTGATATTATTTTGTGCTACTGTCTTTTTCACAAATATTGTTTCCGTTATATTCATGTATGCATTTATCTATTTTTCATCACCTCGCTCTCTGTCGCGCTTACTAGCGGGATTTTGTATTTTGGGGGGTATTTTTTTAAATCTCAATACAGGGGACCGGGAAGGACATCTATGTTCCACAGACTAGGTTTCTAGTCTGTGTAGTCCCTCTCGAGTAGTACAGTAAAGTAAAGCTTGGACACTTTCTTCTCATATGAGCTGAATTTTCTAAATTGAGTGGAAAAAAACCAAGCTGAGAGTCTAACCCAAGACCGTTAACTTAAATTGCTAACGCTCAACCTATTGAGATACCTGAGCCGACAACCAGCGGACACTTTTCACTCATACGAAAGTGAATTTTTCCAACTGAGTATTAAATATAAAAATATTAAATATTAAAAAAATGTGTCATAACTTTAATCCATAAAATAAAACTCTTTTGAGAGATACATAACATAAAATAAGCTTCCACCGGATTTCAATTATCAAGTGATTTCGAAACTTTTTCCTAAAATACTCATATATGATTCTTTATAAAATATTACATGTTTCATAAAAATATTAATCCTTAAATCTAGATGACTTCTATGCAATCTTTTGATAAGTGTCATTCCAATTTGTTATTAGTAATATCTTCTCTTACATTACTTAAACTCGTACATTTTTCTCTCCGAAAATATCCGTATTTCAGATAATTCCAAGCACTCCATCCCCAAAGATAATGAATATCAATTTACTCAGGATTCTGAAGAGCTTTGCAGAATAAAGAAAATGAGAACGAAAAATCATGCGTCAAGCGTATATTATGAAACACTTTCCAACATGTACAGAATACAATAACAAAACTTCACCATTTAATAAGGTGAAAGATGATGTCTAATTAAACAATTTGAAAAACGCATAACACATTTCAAAACCCGATTTCAGGAATTACCATCAATAACGCATAGCACAGTTGTAAAATCCCCTTCAATAACTTCCATCAATAAACGGGAATGTACTCGAGATCTTTTGTGCTACCCTCTTTATCATCTATAGAATTTATACACACCAATAAATAGAAAAAAAAAGGTTTAATTTAAAACCGTGCTACAACGTAAACCGCACTTCCAGCAATTATTGTCCTTAAACAGTACTCTAACCGAATTATTTTGTGTGTCTCTGTAAATAAATGATAAATACTATGCCTATCATATACTATAGTAAGACTTTTGTGGTGTACCTGAGTGATACACTGCTAAAAATTTGCAGCAAACTATCCAGTCATTTGACCGTTTTTGTAGAAAACGGTTACATAACCGTTATTTAACACTATTTTGACCGTATATTTGCTCATTTTATGATCAGAATATAGTTAAATTATGGCTATGTAACCGTTTTCTACAAAAGCGGTCAAATGACTGGACAGTTTGTTGCAAAGTTTTAACAGTGTATATTTCAATTTAAATATGTTTGAAACACTATAACATCATCAAAATTGACCGTAAACGATTTTTTACCCATAGGCCATAATGTAACGAAATTCTTTTCAGTATCCCGGTAAATGCTACTCACATTATGTTCAATACCGAACATGCCACAGTAAACCTCATTAACATTTGTCAATTGCATGGCAATCCAACTATATTTACGCACGTTAGAGCACGAATAGACAGACAGACCGACAAACCGAATTGATTAACACATTTCAACTATGTTAGAAAGTGTTAAAAAGCATGGCAAGTGTGAGTAGGAACCCGGATCCTGAGTGTTCCGTACAATTATGATATCCTATTACCATAAGGCTTAGTAAGTACCTAGTTCCTTGACAAATATACAAATAAAAGTAAAAATAGTTTTTAGAAAAACACTCTTTTATTAATATTCATTGGATATCTTAAAAATCCCGCCTAATTTCGTGACTGCAATTCATGTAATTCCGAAATTTTGCCATTAAAATACGTTAATTTGGCGTGGGACGCGATTATGGTAATTACACCGCTTAGACTTACGCTTAATAGAAAGCGCGGCGGCTTAGTGAACATATTAAATAAATTATAATGTTTCCTAACTTTCTTGTTCAAGATATGGCAACAGGAAAGAAAAAAAAAACATTAACTAAACTAGCTATTCAGGATTTCTAAATTGTTTTCTCCCAACACATAGCCATAATTTAATAAATATTAAACTATTTAATGACAAAAGAGTATTTAAAAAAAATGTATTACACTCTTTATTATTTTTATTATACTTTTTACTTTTTTAGTGCTTAAAATATTTCATTGTTGCAGTTTCACAGTCAGTTGGCGTACATTGGCGAGCATGGTTATGCGCATAATTAACTTCATAGTTTTTGCAACGCGTGAACAGTTGTCATTATAAAGAATATTTTCGATGTATCACATGCTTCCGACTAAGTGAAAAATGCCTTAAAATTAATGTATTAATTTATAATTAAGTTCTAAAAATATTAAAATGTTGCATTGTCATCAGAAACACAACTGTGTACACATTTTTAACACTTTCCAACCTAGTTGAAAAGTGTTTATGACTTCGGTTTGTCTGCCGTCTGCCGTCTGTCCGTCTGTCAATGCTCTAACTCTCGCAAATATACTCGGATTGACCTGAAAATTTTACACGTGATTGGCACTTACTATAGCATGATCCTTGTTGAAAATAAAGTGTGTAGCATTTATAGTTTATGTATAGGGACAATCAAAAATATTCAGTTACATTACGGTCAATGGGGAAAAATCGTTTCAAGTACATTTTGATGATGTTACGCCATTCGAAACATGAAGAAATTGATATACAATTATGCAGCGCACTAAAACATGCTTTTTCTAAAATATGATGTGCAAAGCATTTGTTATTCATTTACAGGGTCACACAAAATAATTCTGTCATACAGTGTTCTACGGGAAAAAATCGTTTGCAATGTAATTTAATCATGTTTCAATATTTATAACATAATGAAATTTATATGTATTACTGAGATGCACTATAAATTGCTCACTGAATAGTATGGTTTGCATCGTTCATTTACACGGATACACAAAATAATTCGGTTATAGTTTTTATTCGATAATTACAGTTTATGTGTGATAAGTGCGTTTTTAATTTTGGTTTAAATTTTTAGGTTTGACTAAATGTTTGCATAGTACGTGGTATGTATATATTCTGTTGATCATACACAGGGTTACACAAAGGAATTCTTAAGTATTACTAACTAAGAGAGTAAATTGCTTAAGGGTATTTTTAATTGTGTTACGCATTTTCCTGCTCAACTATATTTAGTAGACTAATAGAAGTTTGTGGAATATAAAAGAACAAGATACATTGTCGTTTATGGTTGGTAACTGCTGGAAGTGAGTTTTAAGTTGCCTTTTTAACTGAATTAAGTTTTAGCTTAATATTTGGTGTGTACAAAAGTCTTTAGATAATATACAGGGCTGCACAAAAGACTGAGTGCATTTCCATCGATTGGCAAAAATTGCTATATGTGAATTTTCTAACTTAACAAAATTTTATCACGCTATGTAGTATATATCCAAGTCTATTCGTCATGTACAGGGCTGCACTATGTAATTTGAGCTTTTTCTTATTAATTTCAAATTGATATTCTCAGCCGTCCCTGAGGAAAACGGTATTGACAAACAGACAGACATAAAGCGATCGTATAATGGTTCCAGGATTTTTTTTTTAGGTACAGAACCCTAAATACAAGCAACATAAAACATTTATTCAAGAAAATGCATTTTTTAAAAATTATTTCTGACAGATCTTGAAATATCAGGTTTCATATTTCAGTGAAAGATTTTCGTAATTAAATTTTTGCTTTCATTAAGCAAAATTATTGTTTAAGTCATTATGGCTTAACCATTAAATTTCCACATAAGATATACCGAAGTAATTTTTTTGTTGTTTCGTTTTGTTTTGTTTTTAGTTATTTAGCATTTAAATAAAAACTATATTATATATATATATGCAGATTTAATATCTATTAACAATTAACTTCTCCTGCATTACGAGGATTTATTAAGTTTTCTCTCCAAAAATATCTGCAATCCACATACTTCCAGGCACTCCATCACAAAAAGATAATGAGGATCAATTTACTCTGGATTGCGCTTTGATTACTTTGGGGAATAGAGAAAAACGAGCAATATAATATATTTATTCAGAAGCTGATTTTTTTTTTTTCATTTCTGACAAATAGTGCAATATTTCGAAATATTAAGTTTTCCATTTCAGTGAACAATTTCTCTAATTCAATTTTCGCATTCATTAATCCACAATTGCTTAGTGAGAAAAAAAAGTTGTATAATATAATTGAAGACGTGATTAGAAGAAAGTTTTGTGCAACAAAAATTAAATTTCGAAAAAAATTAACTCAAAGCCTTTTGTTGTATTTTTTTCAGTTTTTTTTTCTTGATGGCATATGTTCAAAATTTAACAGGTCGTTTTAAACTCTTAAAGAAAAACATATTAACATTAAATTTATTATAATTACTATTCTACTTACGTTTTTAATAATTTTCAACATACATGAAAAATCTTTATGAATCCATTTTGTCTGTCTGCTCGTGCGTTAACTCTCGTAAATATACTCGGATTGCCATGAAATTTTTATATGTTATTGATGTTTACTGTAGATTGCGGTATGAAAAAATAAATGTGTAGCATTTACAGCTCGTTTACATGGACACTCAAAAGAATTCCGTTTCATTATGGTATACAGGAAAAAATCGTTTTCGATGCATTTTTGAATAATGATGTTACAATACTTCAAACATAATAAAAGTTATATGCATCACTGAGGTGGACTAAAACATGGTTTCTCAGAAGTATAGAATAAGTAGCATTTAAATTTAGCTTACAGGGGAGGGGGGGGCACAAAAGATTTCCAATGCATTATGATCTATGGAGAAATATCGTTTGCAATGCAGTTTAATGATATTATGATACTTCAAACATAATGAAATTAAAAAGAATCACTGAGGTGCACTACTACATACTTTGTGCGTAGCATTTATCTTCATTTACAGAGGTGTACAAAAAATTCGGTTGCAGGTCGGACTATGATCGATTTCATTATATGAAAAAGAGAAATTTCTTAATAATATTGAGTGTTTCTTAATAATAAGAGAGTGTTTCGTAATCTATGCTTGATGCATGAATTTTCATTCTTGTTATTTGGTTATTCACACTGTAGTGTGAATTGGGTTATGGAGAAATAATTCCTTGACATTTTTTATTCACAATGCTTCTACACTAGTGTGCAAAACTTAAGCAACAAACACAAAATACTGTAACGAATTAAAAGTGCATAAGTGAAAATTCTTTTCTAATTACGTCCATTGAACTTTGGAAAATAGTTCCCAGCTGCTCCTAAAAATGTTAAGAGGGACATTAATTTTTACTCAAGAGCCCACCTATATTCCTTAATAGGATTTTTTGAAGTTACAAGACCCATAATTCTTGCTAAGAACTTCAAGAATCTAATAAACTGAAAGATTTCGTTTACATCTGTAACTGCTTTGAGGACCTTGTTCCCAGATCATTAAAAACACTTGAAATTCCTTTACCTAATATATACGGTAGCCAGGAGAGGTTTTTTTGGGATTTTGATAGCAAAGCTCTGTAGAGAGTGGTCGTTGAAAAGATTCTCTCGCTGAGAGAAATTGATGGAGTAACGGCAGTTCTCGCCGTGAAGCTTGCTCGGGAAGCGAACCCAAGACCCAAGTGCCCATCCTGAAATTTTTTACAAAAAACTAAATGTTGCTTAATTGTCGCATGTAACCGTAATTGTTCTAAGATATGTGCTGAGTGTAATGTTTAATAAATAGTGTTGTCGTCCGTACAGTTCTTCTATTTTTTTGAACGTTACAATACTAATTTCTGAACACTCGAGTACTGAATAGGAAATTCTATAAACAGCAAGTATAGAAAATAGGTACTATCCTAACAGCACAGCCAGTGGATGTGAAAGTCTCCTTGACGTCACACATTGTTACAAGTGTTTCAGTCACTACGGTGAATCAAAATATGGAATCTTTCACTCGTCTCAATATTACTCTCAAATGATTGTTATCACTGAAAAGTCACTGTGACTGTTGCTTTGTGATGGGTCACCAGATGACAATACAATGAAGTCACCTTTTGATTCTCACGTGAATGTTATATGAAGACTCAACTTTGAAGTCATGTGAGCATTGCATTGTGATGAGTCACCAAATAATGTCGTAATGAAGTCGCTTGGTGACTTCCAGGTGACCGACACTCTACTGTGAAGTCACCATTGCACTCCTTTGTGAAAAGTCACCAAATGATTTCATTTTCTGTCACTTGTGAACTCATAACAGAACAGCTATCATGATGACTTTACAATGGAATCCCCAAATGACAGTCACATGAGAGTCACAAGGGGACTTCATTGTAAAGTTACCTGGTGACTCGTCAAAATGCAGCAGTCGTGTTGACTTCTCAGAGGAGTGACCAAATGAGAGTATAAATGAGACGAATGAAAAATATTGCATTTCAGCTCATTGTAGTGACTGTGACAATTGTGACCATTTGTGATATAAAGGAGACGTCACATCGACTGACTGTGCTGTTAGAGTAGTACCTATTTTCTACACTTGCTGTTATAGAATTTCCCTTTGAGTACTCATGTGTTCAGAAATCAGCATTTTGTGTTTGTTGCTTAAGTTTTGCACACCAGTGTAAAACTGTAACACTGACGATAAGTCTTGAAAAAATGTCAGTTCTCACATTTCACAAGACACGGTAAACTCAACAAGAACAAAAAAAAAATCATGCGTGAAGCATAGATTATGAAAATTTTTCCAACACATTCAAAAAACCTCACTGTTTAGTAAGATGAAAGATGATATCTAAGTAAACAATTTGCAAAAGGCATAACACATTTTAAAGTCTAAATTCGACAATTTTCAACACATTCAGAAAACTTCACTGTTTAGTAAGGTGAAAGATGACGTTTAAGTAAACAATTTGTAAAAGGCATAACACATGTGAAAGCGTCATTTCGGCAATTTCCAATACATTCAGAAAATCTCACTGTTTAGTAAGGTAAAAGATGATGCCTAAGTAAACAATTTGTAAAAGGCATAACACATTTGAAAGCCAATTTCAGCAATTTCCAACACATTCAGAAAACCTCACTGTTTAGTAAGTGGAAAGATGATGCCTAAGTAAACAATTTGTAAAAGGCATAACTTGAAAGACTAACTTCGGCAATTTCCAACACATTCAGAAAACCTCACTGTTTAGTAAGGTGAAAGATGATGTCTAAGTAAACAATTTGTAAAAGGCATAACACATGTGAAAGCCTAATTTCGGCAATTTCCAACACATTCAGAAAACCTCACTGTTTAGTAAGGTGACAGATGATGTCTAAGTAAACAATTTGTAAAACGCATAACACATTTGAAAACCTAATTTCGGCCATTTCCAACACATTCAGAAAACCTGACTGTTTAGTAAGGTGAAAGATGATGTCTAAGTAAACGATTTGTAAAACGCATAAAATATTAGAAAACCTAATTTCGGCAATTAACCTCAATAGTCAGAAAAATATCCGAGTTATTCTGTGCAGCCCTGTATATGACCGATAGATTTGTATGTATACTACATAGTATGCTAAAATTCAAAATAAATAGTCAAATTTAAAAATCCGTACCACAACTGAAAACGCACTTTGAGCAATTATTGTCTGTAGACGGTACTGTAACCGAATTTTTTCGTGTGTCATTGTAAATGAACGATGAATGCTATGCACACTATATTCTATAGTAAGCATTTTGCAGTTCACCTGAGTGAACTGCAAAATGGTTTTCATTCTCATCAATATCTTTGATTTCAATAGCTTTGAGATAGTGTAATATCATTAAAATACACTGCATTCAGTATAACGCTCGTATTCACGAATAACTTCGACCGAGAGTTGAACCGAGGGTCCAGTAACCCCAGGTTGAGGTTTTCAACCGAGAGTTGAAAACTCGTATTCACCATCTACTTCGGACGAAAAGTTACCCAACTCAGAGTTACTCGACCCCGGTTGAATAAAGCGTGCTAATTGGTTAAAAAAATCAGATGACGTTTTCGGTTTCGCGTTGAAGCTTTGTTTGTTTATATTATGGAAGAAAAGTGCCGGAAAAAAAAGGAAATTAAATGTAGTACTTATTTTATTTTTTTACAAAATATATGCACAAAATAAAAACTTGTAATTACTAAATATGGAGATTAACTTATTTTAATTTCTTACAAAGTTTAATATTTTTTTTAACAATTTATTAAAATTTTATGTATTATTATTATTACTTTTAAACATATATGTGAGTTAAGAAAGGGATATGAAATGTGTTAATTGCTAAAGTAAATTTTATAAGTTTATTTTTCAAATAAAATTTGTCTTAGTAGCTAAACGAAAACTTGATTTGATCAAAACGAAAATTTTATTTCAACAGCAATTATGTTGATTTCTATTATTAATAGCTATAATTAGTAATTAATTAAATAATTTCTAATTAAGAAAATATTAAAATGGAGAAAAAGGAAAAAATTCCAGAAAGTAGCCTCTAGTACTATTTTTATTTTGTCGAATCAATTTATATATTAAAAGATATCCAGATGTATTGATTTGATTTTTTTTATTTTCAGCAATCTAATTAAAATGATTAATTCTAATACAATTAGATAGTAATTAATATGCACATTGACAAAAACAACAACAACAAAAGAGTGGAAATAATATCAACAGAGCTTCAAAGGAACAGAGCTTCAAAGAGTGCTTAAAAGGTGGTGTTTGTGGTTCTAACAGTGCCCTGGCACCAGGCACGCAAGTTTTTCAGGAGCTCCAACGGCGCATTCAATTATCGCTTCCGATCGGTTAACAAACATTTTATTTTAACTAGTCGCTAAATAATAAACTCCAAACTTGTTTTTAGTTTAAACTGTCAACCATGTAGGTCATATTGCTATTTTATTAGATGTTATTTTAATGAACACTAATATTTAAAACCTTTTAAGGCTACTATATAAATTTTCATTCAGCACAGAATCGAGTAAAGTCTTTTCTAAATAATGATAAATGAATTCTGTATACTATCTGGACATAAAACTGTGAAATATTACAAAAAGTTGATTTTTTTTTTTTTTTATTGTAGCTTTTAGAAGCCCCTTTACCCCTTTTGTATAAGAATTTTTCCATTATCAGATTTACAAGCTCAAAGGTATTCACTTGACTGCCTTTGAATATTTTTTAATAAATTAGCCTAAGTAATTACAAAATAATTTTACATGCATAGACATCTATTTTTAGATCCAGTGCATCATTGAAAAAGATGTATTTATATAGAAAATTATACTTCATTTTCTATATTCTTTCTAGTTTTTAAATTTTATTTTTTTCACTCATTTAGATGTCACTTCATAGATTCAATTACAATTTTATTTATGAGAGAGAGAGAGAGAAAAAAAAAAGATTTTTAAATATTTTTTTATGAATGAATGGCGATAGATTTCTAGACTAGATAGGGAAAATAATGATTTATAAATAATGATATTGATAGTTGGTAATCTGATAAAACAATCTGAATTTATTAACGATAATTTCAGATAATTTTATAGCACTGAATTTTAAGGAATATAATTTTTTTGAATGTGACTTAGTGGAGAAGAATAAGTGCCCCATTTGCCCCACCCTACCCATGCATCACTGTCTGTCTTTCTTCCTTTTTTTTCTTTATTTTCTTTTGTCAGTGTTATAAGTTAATTAAAGTAAATTAAAACGTGAATCAAGATTCTGTGTATGATATAGAAATAAAAAGAAAGTTTAAAGTATTAAAAATAGAATGTATGTAATCTCATATATATATAATATATTATCTGCAAACTTTTTAGCTGGTTTGTTTATATTTATACATACAACTCATATATTATATGTTTAATTATTTGCTTACATAAATATTCAAGATCATGAAGAGGAGTTTATTTGCCTTAAAAAATTGTCAACATTACCTAAAGGGCTAATAAAACATTACTAAAATAACATATTTTGCATTTAAGGTTTTTTTTTTTTTTTTTAAATTTTCATTTTAAAAAAAATAGGAATAACGAATGTATTTTAACAGTAGCGAAATGACTCCTGTTCATATAAATGAAATTTCAGATATCAAACTAATTAATATTTTTGATTTACCAGCTAAAGTAAAAAAATTCAAGGGTTTTTTTTTTTTTTTTTTTTTTTTTTTTTTTTTTGGGGGGGGGGGGGGACATTTTTGTGAAAAGTAAAAGAAGTTATTTTTGTGAAATGTATTATATTTTTGCGAAAAAAACATTTTGTAACAAAAGAGGAAATTCAGTTATTCAAATTCAACCAAGCATTTATTAAAAATAACTTCTTTAAGTCCTGCTAAAGTTTTACTTTTTGGTGAAATTGTTTTGTTAGTAGATTACACATTTTAAAAGCTAACACAATAAAAATAATTAATGAAGAGTATGTTTTTGTGGAATTGAATTTTGTGAAGGGTCCTGTTTTATTAAAAGGAGTTTTGTGAAGGGATTGTTTTATTAAAAGCAATTTTATGAAGGGCCCTGTTTTATTAAAAGCAATTTTATGAAGGACACTGTTTTATGACATGGATTTTTGTGAAGGGGACCTAAATAGGCCCCAAATTTTGTCTGCATTGATCCTTAGTATGTGTATATGTGAAAACATGATGGGAAAACGGGGAGGGGATAAGTTTGGTTCTGTAAGTTTATTATGTACAGCTGTTATAACTTTTTATATACCGTACAATCAATGGTTTAGGTCATATCAATTCTGTCATGATAGACAAAATTGGAAGTGACCAAAACGTTTATTTGAAGAGAAGCATTATTTTAAAACAAAGGTGTTTCTGGATTTTTTGCCTGGTATTATTTTAAAAATGAACAATTTTTTATCAATGTATTTCAGCCCTTTACTTCTATTGTAATATTTTAAATTATATATAATTTTTAAATTAAAACACAGTTGAAACTTAAATGTAATTAAATAAATATTTCAAATTTCTCAAAAATTGGGAAATATAACGTAAAGCTCAAAAACAGAAATAACAATAGTACAGTGTTAATCAATGATAGAGTTGTTTAATTAATATAAACATATTCGTGATTTAAACAAAGAATAAACCTACTAAAAATCTTCAATAGATAAATACAACTCAGATGATATATTGTTTAGTTTAAAACCACAATATCTAATTTATAGAGCTAATCTTATATTTATATAACAGATCGTACATAAATAATAATAGTGTATCTTTCACACAAGACACAAAATTTAACTTTTACCCATATTCTACGAGTACCAAAATCGAAAACCTACATTGAGTCTATGGATACTTGAACATAATCTAAGTATTTTTTACTTAAAGAAAAATGCAAATTAGTCTGATGTCTCAAATTTTAATTAGAACTTACGTACGACATTTATTTAGCTACTATTAAAATACATTCATAAATTCTTTTTAAGATCAAAATTGCAAAAACAAATAACCTTAAATGCAGCAATTTTTATTTTAATAGCAATTTATCTACCATTAATGTAATGTTGACTATTTTTTATGGCAAATAAAATTCTTCGCGACCATGCTTATTTATATAAACAAACAATTGAACATAAAATATAGAGGATTTATATATAAATATAAACAAACCAGATAAAAAAAAATTGAAGCTAATACATATATATGAGATCACATACCTTTGCATATTGTTCTTTTGTTTTATAATAGTAATAAATTTCTATTATATCTTATACACAGACACTTGATTCAGTACGTAAGCTCGTAAGCCGCCATTATTGTAAAATGTGACTAGACTTGCTCTCTCGTCTTGTTTTTTGTTAACTACGCATGCTCGGTTGAAAAACTTGAACTTCAACCCTCTGTAAAGCCAGGTCCAGTAACTGACAGTAACTGAACCCAGGGTTAGATTTCGCCTTCAAACCGGTCCAGTCAGGTAGACGATGAATACCATTTTAGCTTTCGACCCGGGTTTTCGGCTTAACTCGAGGTCGAAGTTATTCGTGAATACGAGCGTAAGAAAATTATCTGAACAGAATTTTAAAAACTCAAAGCAAAAGCAAGAAAAACAAAAGAAAGGTGATACGATGTTTAAGAATACTTTTGCGTACAGAATAACGCAACGATTTTCTAAATCAGAGGATCTGAATCGAATGTCGGAGATATTAAAATTGTAAATAAATGCAAACTGGATAGAATAAAATTTACATTTCTTATGCAATGGTTTTTATGATGTTGTAATCACATGTATCTTTAATTTTCCCTATTTATTGAATATCTATAATACGTTTTTCTTTTCTAAATTTAACCTTCAGTACCCTAAATTTCAATTTTAAAAAGTAAAATGTTAATTGTTAATAAGTTTATAACAGTTCTATTTAAACAAATTATAGAACATTCTTTCTTTCTGTTTAGCTGCGCTTATTTTTACTTAAAATTCTGGTCAATCCTGTTATTTACCGTTCATTCAGAATACTACGTTAAGAAAGTACTTAACATGCAAACTAACTAAAAATTCGGTATTTTTTAATAATATGGATTCGTTCTATTTCATACTATTTTAATTTAAATTAAACAAAACAAATTTATAACAAGAAAAAAAGAGTAAATTCATAAAAATACTTGAAATGTAACGTGATTAGCAATCGTATTTTTATTTAAAATTCGTACATTTTATTTCATTCTCAATAAAATAAAAGAATTTTAGAAATAGTAAAAAAAAGAATTGTAAATTAATTTTGTTAATTTGCTAGTAATTATATTTATTAACTAATATACTTAGATAATATTTTATTCTGAAAAAAATGGCATAATTCTGCAAAAAAGTAAAAAGGTTTTTAACATTCTAAATCGTTGAGTGTTTTTTTTAAATAATCATAGCCCTTACGACATTAAAAATGCAAAAAAAAAATAATTAATTATCTTTTCCCTGCAATTCTTTTCACAAAAATATTTATTTTATAATCTACAAAAAAAATAAATAAATAAAATAATAAATCAATCATTTTTTTCTGAATTACAACTTCCACGTGAGTTGATGTTGCTTTACTTTAGATATCAATACGTTAACAAGTGTCAGAAAATATATGATTAATGGTCTATCTTCTTGAAGTAGAGGTGATTCTCAAAAGAAAACACTACGCCAAAAAGAAAATTCAATAACACTATTACAAAAGCATCAATAAATTTAAAAATACTGAAAAGAAAGAAAATCAAAATGTAACATTTGAAATTGATTTAAAGATGTATATTTTTATTATAAAGTATTTGGAGATGTTTGCATTTTTATGTGGAGATTTACTCAATTAATGACTATTTTTATATTGCTTTCTTTTCTCCTGTTTCTTGCCTTAATGATTTTTCTCTTCCAATGCAATCAATTACTTTTTCTACTTTGTGAACAACAGTTATATTTCTATGTTTATTTCTTTCTTTCTGATCAGTTGCGCTTATGCTTACATCAAAAGTAAAGGAAATAATACACCTTATTAAAAAGAATAATGCTTTTATTAACACTTTGTTTGTCGGCAGTGTTGTCAATTTAGCGCGTTTTTCTTTAGAAAAAAAAATAACTATCAGAATTTTCACTTTTTTTCCTCACAGACATTCCTTGATTAAACAAATCAAAGAGAACTATTTAAAAATTTTACTGGGTGTTTTGAATTAAAAAAGAAAAAAAACCCGCTAAATTATTGACAAGTATATTCGTCATCAATCAGCAGTTAAAAATGAAGCCAGGCAATTTTAAAGCACAGTTTTATACAAATTGTGTTAAAAAAAATCCTACAAAAAGTATTTTAAAAGAAAGAAAAAGTATAAATACAATTTCCATTTGCAATATTTGTGGGTAGTTGGCTTTTTTCAATGGATTATTAAAAGCAAAAATAAATTTCAGCTACATGCCATTGATTATATTTTGACTATTTTAGGTTTAAGTTGCATATTGTAAACTATTCACTCACTTTAAATCTGTGAATGATTCACAGTATGAGGCATATCTTAAAATTATATTTAATTTCAAACATCAATAGGCAAAATTTTGGTAGTAAGAAAAAGAAACAGGTTATTAAGCAGGTTACAAAAAAATTGCGCAAAATCGCAATGGAAACAAACAGCAGCACACTAAAACCAAACTCGTGTGTTTTGTTAATATCCATTGGTAATTGGTCTGATAAATATTGAGCCTTTGTATCACCGCGTTGCATATCTCCAACATACTCAAAAGTCAATGCTGTTTATACCGTGGTCTTTAAAAGACGATTTTTTTCATTGCTGCAATCTCTCAACACAGTAGTTAATAGTAATTGTTCATATTAACAGTCAACAAACGGCGATACTGAGTTAATTTTTCATGACAAAGTTTTATTTATCATTGGAGCAGTTTCGCATCGTTATGGCTGAAACGAACTTCGTAAATTTTGTAAAATTAAAAAGGCTGGAGGTGTCCAAAAATAGATTTTTTACAAATGTAAGTTCTTATACTTTACAAATTTATATTAGGAAATTGACAATATTTATGAGAAGTGTGCAATTTTCTGTTTTTGCAGATGTAAAAAATGTACCTTTTGGTCTTTTTTTTTTTTTTTTTTTTTTTTTTAACGTGTTTAAATTGATGTATCCTAACATCTGAGTAAATATTTTTTCAAATCGGAAATGTTGAGTCACAAAGAGTTAAAACCAGCTTGGAAATGGTTCACAGTCCAGAATTTTGTATCCACTGACGTTCGTGACGTTCGTCTTTGGACACTTTTTGTACCTTTTTTTTTCTTCACATATTTGTAAATCCATTTTCCAAGTTGTTTAACATTTGTTACTTTCTAGTTATTTTTTAGACTTTTTCACTCAATTTTCCAGAAAAATCTTCGGTTGACCAAAATTGAGTACACTTGTTGGATTTTCGTCTTTAGTTAGTTTTTAATAGTTATAGTACCATTAGTAGTTACAAAGTTTTTTAACTATTTTTTTTTGTTTAACACAAGTATTTTTGAGATTATTTTTTTTTCATTATAAGATGAAGCTTTATCATTTCAAAAAACATAATTGTGTCCAAAATGATATATTTTTTTATAATATATTTCATATTATATAAAATATAATATATTTCATATTATTATATACAGTGTGCTCGCTAAAGTCCGTTGTCACCCCAATAATTTCTGAACGGCAAGAGGTATAGTCATAAAAGTGGGGTCTAGGTATAGTAAAGTTGTATTTCGCTACGCAAGGAAACCACTTAGAGCGCCACCTGATGGCTAAATTTGGAGTTGGAAATTACTTTTCATGGTATGTAATATTAAGATTTATTTATGTAAAGATGAATACTGTATATCTCCTGACAAATGAAACTCTGGAGTGTGATCTTTTCTCTTTTTTTCCGCATTATGTCGCGTTAGAATTTTGGGAGTTTCGAATCAAATAAATATACATTTTATGATTTCTACTTTTAACATTACTTTGCGGAAGGTGTCTTTTCTTCCTAAATTGACGATGCTGAACAACTTTGTAATTGACTTTTTTCTCGTATCTCTTACCGTTTTTTAAATAAGAACGCTAACTCCAAATTTAGCCACCAGGTGGCGCTACAAGCTGTTTCCTTGCGTAGCGAAATACAACTTTACTACACCTAGACCCCACTTTTAGGACTATAGCTCTGGCTGTTCATAAATTATTGGGGTGAGAACGGACTATAGAGGCCACACTGTTTAAAAATTATCAAGAAGTTGATTTGTGTAGACTTTTTACTCAATGTTCCAAAAAAATATTAGATTGGGCAACATTTAGTACTTTGTTGCATTTTCGTCTTTGGTTAGTTTTTAATACTTACAATGTTTTTAGTAGTTTCAAATTTTATTATTATTATTATTATTGAAGTATTCTTGAGACTTTTTTTGTCAATATGAGATAAATCCTTTTATCAAGCCATAAAAAATAATTTTGTCCAAAATGATATTTTTTATTACTATATGAACTAAAAAATTATCAATAAATTGATTTTTGCAGACTTTTTACTTAATCTTCCAGAAAAATGCTCGATTGGCTGGATTGTCCTTTTAAGTTAGTTTTTAATAGTTACAAAGTTTTTAGTAGCTAAAAACCTTTTTCTTTTAACTAAATTATTCTAACAGGTTTTTCGTTTTTTCATTATGAGATGAAGTTTTATTTGGTCAAAAAACATAATTTAGTCTAAAATTAATTTTTTATTACATGAACTAAAAACTTGTCAAAAAATTGATTTTTGTAGACTTTTTCACTTAATGTTCTACAAATAGTCGATTGACCAACATTGGGTACATTAGTGGGATTTTCCTTTTGAGTTAGTTTTGAATAGTTCTAAAGGCTTTTTTTAAACTAAAATATTCTTTTTCTTTTTTTATTTCATTATGAGATGAAGTTTTATCAGGTCAAAAAACTTGATTTTTCCCAAAATGATAGTTTTTTATTATATGAACTAAAAACTTATCAAGAAATTGATTTTGTAGACTTTTTCACTCAATATTGCAGAAAATCCTCGATTGGCCAATATTGAGTACATTTATTGGATTTTCATCTTTAGTTAATTTAGTTATAAAGTCTTTAGTAGTTACAAAGGTTTTTTTTTTTATTTTAAAACTGAAGTATTCTTGATAATTTATTTTTTTGTATTATGAGATGAAACTTTTTTTTATCAGGTCAAAAAACACAATCTTGTCCGAAAAGATATTTTTTATAATATGAACTAACTTTGTAGACTTACTGATTAATTTCCAGTCAACTAAATTTGTAATAAGGTCTTGAAATTCCTTTATTAGAGGCAATAAAATAAAAAATCATTTTCCTTTCACATTTCATCTTACGCTTCTATTTTACATCAGATAGTGTGCATTTTGTATAAATGTGCATTAACAGATATTGCTTCCAGACATGTGGGATTTAGAAAGGGTAAAATAACTTTCATCAAATTACAGGAATGATTTTTGCCTAAAATTTCTTAACATCCAACTGAAAATTTATTTATGTATTTTATTTGCGCCTCTGTACACTGTTAAAAATTTGCAGCAAACTGTCCAGTTATTCGACCGTTTTTATAGAAAATGGTTATATAACCGTAATTTAACTCTATTCTGACCATAATATGGGCAATAAAATGGTCAGAAATGAGTTAAATAACGGTTATGTAACCGTTTTCTATAAAAACGGTCGAATGACTGGACAGTTTGCTGCAAATTTTTAACAGTGTATACTATGACACATTCTCCTTTATAATGCCAGTCGATACACGTTGTTGTAAATAATTCTCGATATAAATGTTGTGTACAATTAAACTTTCTTGAAGCTTCATCCTCAATTATATTATTCTTGTTACGAATTTTTTTTTCAATTTATTCTTTTAGTTATAATGCTTGACGTCCGCCCACTTGCTGGTTTTCTTTTAATTGTTCCAAGTTTAATTTTATATAAATAGTTCTTTTTATATAATTTCAGCAAAAATGCATAACAAAAAATGATTTTCTAATTTATTTTATTCTTTTTATAGAACTCTACAATAAGCCACGCAACATCTTTTCTTTTAAAGCCATTTTTATTTGTTTATACCAGTATTTTCAGACTTTTGGTTTACGCATATTAAAGGGATGCTAAGGTGTAAATATAACACAAAACATTATTCAATAAAATGTTTGAACTTCAGTGGCTTAATAAACTGTGGGCCGATGTTTAGTTGTAACTGTAACCCGTTTAGAATGCGTTTTCATCAATTAGATTACGGTGAAAAAGAAACAACTATAAAAGGAAATATAGCAAAAAATAAGGCATAGAACTTCATTTTATTCAACATAGTTTTCTTTTTACACTTATATGGTCCAAATAAAAGAGATAGCAAATCGTAGGATAAGCTGTGATGTCAAATATTTCTCACAAAATTTGAAATTCAATATAATGATTTAATTATAATATGTTAAAAGAATATAATTTATGTAAAAAAATCCAATCTCACCGATTATGGTAGCGATAATCAAGAACGGTTAAAGAAGAGATTTCGTCGTCTCAAGCATTTTTAATATCCAAAATACTGACAGCTAAATAAATTAATTATTCTACACAGAAAATTTGACCTGGACGTTCCGAAATTTGTGCATGGCACACTTTACCTCTGGTCACCTTAGCTGTAAAGGCATTAGTATATTATTTTTATGGTGAAAATTATAAGGAAACTACGTACCAGAAATATATACCCAAAAATAATTATTATAAAAATTTAAACAGATTTATTGTATTGTAAACTAGTGGGTCTTGAATCGAGTTCACTAACTGTACTTTTGAGTCGGTTAGATACATCAAAATATTATAACATAAAGTTCATTTCGTGATATAGGTTAATTAAAGTCAGAACTTAAGTTTTTCTTAGGTTAATAATTTTAAAGACTTTTTCCACAAATTTCAAGGAGCCTTTTGGCTGCTGGACTTTGCATTGGATTTATGCTAAACAATGATCGGAAGCAAGATGCTCCCATAATATTGTAAAACAAAGATTTGACTAAATAAAATCATATATATTCCATATAAATACAAATTGCTGTGGTTGTTAAATATTTCATCTAAATAACATTTATTTTTATTTTATATTACTTACCCATCATACGTAGTGTAGTTACTTACCCATCATACGTAGTATAATTACTTACCCATCATATGTAGTATAGGGTCTTGTAAACGTTTAAGTCTTGTAATAGTTAAGTCTTGTAATCGTTTTAAAAATAGAAAAAAAAATGACGGATTTAGTCGTTTCAGCCACCGGAGATTCCGGAAAACATATTTATATATATAAAAAAAATTGCCGTCCGTCTGTCTGTAAACGCTCTATCTCCCGAAGAAATCGAGATAGATACTTGAAGTTTGGTACGTAATTAGTATGCAATAATGAGAAGACGCTTATTGAATTTCCTCGATTTTCCGGAACTATTTTTTTCGGACTCTCTAAATATCCATTCTGATAAAAAGGTATATAAAAATTTTCGAAATTGTTTGTTTTAAGGAGTGAATATAAAAGACAATAAAAAAACGTGAATTTTGAATAAAGAATAAAGTCGATAGGATAATTAGTTGCCGAGATATTTGTAATCCTATTTACCACACTCTTCGATTTTTCATGACTCTGTATTTCATTCAAATTTCAATTCAAATATATATTTTAATTGGAAATGAGACGCTTAATCCGACGCAGTAAACTGTTAGTTAATAGGATTATCATTTTTGGAATTATAAGGATGTATCTTTTACGCAATTCAGTAATAAAGCATTGAAAGTTTATGACGTCATCTAGCCAGGATTTTATTCGAATTGCAATGCATTTTATAAATAGTTTACACATGTTTTATTTTCATATTTTATATTATGCATATCCATGATGAGTAAGTATTACGATGGCTCCCAACGACTAGTTTTTCATATGCAACTCGAGAAGCCTGAAAAACGTTTGCGGGGATATTCAATGAAAATGAAATTAACCCTTTCTATAATCTCGCGTTGCATATCTGCAACATACCCAAAAGTTAATGTTACTTATGCAGTGGGCTTTAAAATACGATTTGACTTATTGCTGCTGTTTTCCAGCACAGCAGTTAATCTAAATTGTTCATAGAATTCTCAACAGACGGCGATACTGAGTTAATTTTTTATGCCAGAGTTTTATTTATCATTTGAGCAGTTTCGCATCATTATTTTCTAAAATGATCTTCGTAAATTTTGTCAAATTAAAAAGACTGGAGATGTGAAAGGTGTATTTTTTACAAAAGTAATTTTGTATACTTGACAATTTTGTTTTAGAAAATTGACAATATTTAACAGAAGTATGTAATTTTCTGGTTATTGTAGATGTAAAAATGGTACCTTTTAGTCAATTATTATTTTTATTTTTATGTTCTAAATTTTTAAAATTATTTTTTACATGCTTAAAATGATGTATTCTAACATCTGAGTAAATATTTTTTAAATCAAAGTTCTTGAATCACAAAGGGTTAATAATTATTTTTTATTATGTGAATTAAATTTCGAATTAATATAAAAATTAAATGTGAATTACTCCGTGAATTATTTTTATACGTATATTCTTAAATCAGTACGCATGCAATAAGAGTGCAAAATCCTCCGGCATTTTAAAGATGTATGAAAGAATACAATTAGTGAAGCACATACTACTTTAGCTTATGACGACATGCACAACCATGTCTGAAAATGACATTTTGTATACCATCAAGCTTCTACGCTACAGAGGATCATAAATGCTCACGTGGAATTTTTGTATGCTGCTTAGCATTCACTGTATTGTCTATGAAGTGATGCTGAATTACACCTTTATGGGAAATGCATTCCCGAACCATGTAACATGTGAGTGATTTACAGTTCAACTAATGCGATCCAACAAATATTCTAACTAACATACTTTATCATTACATTACATCTCAGTCTTGGAGATAAAATTATGGCTGATCGAAAAGTATACCTTTTTCAAAATTTATTTTGTCTATTTTTTTCTTCGTTTCGCCCATATTTTATTTATTTATTTATTTATTTATTTATTGACAACAATCGCTTCTTCGTAAGCCACCGTACAGTATAGCCCATACTTACTCCACTTATTCTAGCAACAACTCCAGCATTTATTTATTCAGTACACTTTTCCATGTCGGTTTAAAGTGGATGGATGTAGAAGTTCTGTTTTCGAGAGAAAGCTTTCAGCGATTTTGTTATCTTCCTCCTGTATTTGTCTCTTTTTTTCAGTTGCTTAATAATCGTTAGGCTAACTTCTGATTAAATCCGACCCTCCGTGCAATATCCATACTGTTAAATTCTTTATGCGATAAAACATAAGCACTCCTCTTCTTAAGGTTCATTCCCTGAATTATCTCCATAGCAAAATCATTCAAGAAGGCAGAACAACACACACCAACTTCAATATCTGTCGTTCATGATTTCACTGGAAGAAGTAGCTTCAATTGCTTAAATACAGTAAAGCCTATGAAAACGAAACTTGTATCTTGACATATAGAAAAATTTCATGGTTTTGATGAAAATAATACAATATACAGTAAACTCTGCCAAAGGCGGCTCTGTGTAAGACGGAAATCTGCCTGTAATCCGAAATATTTTTTAGTCCCGCGAATCTATAGATATAGAGTAAAATTTGTCGAAGGCGAAATATCGTCTATGACGGAGAACTTTATTAGTTCCGATCGTTTCCGCCTTAGACAGAATTTACTGTAGTTATAACGCACGGTGTACCTGCTATGTAGAAAGCCTATCTAAAATGATTTTATTTTTGATTTATTGCGATTCTGTGTTAGCAGGTTTTACTGCACTTTTAAAGAGTAATATAATTGCTTCAATGAATGATGAAATAATTTCCATACCTAATGCAATGCTTCATGTTTATTTCGATATTTGTTACCAGTTGAGAGGTGATGCAGTACCATTTTCACTGGATTCATTATTCATTATAATGCACATATACTCCTGTTAAGATACACAAATGAAATTAAGATTTACAATTAAATACATTGGGTATTTGTGCCGAACATTATGTTAAATATTTTGTACCAAAATTCAAGTAGTATGATATATTTTAACTCGTTTCACTAAGGATTATCAGAATATTTTACACATAATATGAATGTTATATGATTATCAATAATATGTATTAATTAATTATCGCATTTTTATTTAGTATAAGAATGAAAGCATTTGTTAGTTTATGAATTATTTTAAGAATCAAGAAAATCTCATTTTTATCACGGCAGAAATATACAACTAGTATATCTGCAGATCAGGGTTCCCAACGTCAGGTGTTCAAATCGCATTTTATTTGAATTAAGCCTTACATAATATTTTAAAACCATATACAATCAATTTATTTTTTTTTAAATTTTATATCCGCATATAATGTTTTTAAAAGATTGAGGAAGTGTAATTTTAAAGGACTGTCACGTTAAACACGGTTTCAACGCGATAATGTACTTGTATTTCTTGCTCTTGTAATTAAGATAAAAAAAGCAGTTTCTCGTGGGAAGCTGAGGAGTTCTGACCCCTAACTCCCCAGGTGTCTCATTAATTTTACGCTATCAATTTTCAAATATTGTATCATTTTAGGATTTGAATACATTTACGGGCGCATTTTACGCTGTCATTTCCTTAATATACACATCTCGTTAAACAAAAAATTTTGTCTTATCCTATTAAGAATATTTACTTACTTTTTAACCAGGAAATAGCTGTATCCGTTTATAGAAGTTGAATGAAATCACATGTAACAAAGATATTAACCCTTTCAGGGGCAAGCACTTGTGCTTCTGTAAAGTTGAATTCCCACCGGAATTTAGGAAAGGATTTAGTTCAAAATAAGAATAAGCAATTTTTCAGCTTTTTCTCGTCTAAGTTAAAAAAGTAAAATTCAATTAAAAGTTTCTGGTTTGAATCGGATTAAAATTAGGTGGCATATAATATATACCACCGCCCCTCAAAGGTATTAATGCAAATGTAAACTCTTGTTAAGATACACAAATTAAATCCAAAGATTTCATATTTTTTGTTTGGAGAAAAAAAAATTGATTATTATTGTATAGTATTTAAAAAAAGAGTTCTCATTTAAATAAATTCAGATCAATATCGATAGAAAAAGCATGCCAAAATTACAAGAAAATAAGCTTTTTGTTAATAAAAATATCGTAATTTCAGTTTAATTCTGTCAAATCAGTCCGAGTTTATTCATTTCTTTTCCTGATTTGTTATGAAATACACTTGCTAAGCAAAGATTTAAGATTTAAAACAAAGGGGGGGGGAGAAATATGTATAATTTCAAAATTCTTAAAGTGATAAAAATGTTTTATAGATTTCCCAATATATGCATAACATTCCACTAAAAATTATATAGAGAATTGTCAATTTCTGAAACATGTATTGATAAAATTACAAGCCGATTTGATTATTTTTTAGCGAAAATTTAGAATGCGCAATTTAAAATTTAAATCAGTCATCATTCAAATGCCTTTTTATTCATCTCAGTGAATGATAAAATATTAAAATCGTTTGAATGCACATAGAAAAGCATTATGACATGAATGAAAATGTTCTATGTTTTCCAAACGAATGAACGACATTAAACGAAAAATTATACAGCTAATTCCTAGTACTTGACCAACATATCTACCAAATATCAAGCTAATTGGATTCTTTTTGCGATAATTATCGTGGGATATAGACACTCGTGCACACACACACATACTGACAGACACCAAAAACTTCGTGTCTACAGTAAGTCTTCGCCTAACGTTTCGGCAATAAATGGTTTGTCGAAAATTTAAAAAAAATACTTTTTAAATTGTATAAAAAATGAATACAGGTATAACAATATACGTAAAAATTTCCTTTAAGATAAAGTATCCGAATACCGACACCCTAACGTCAACTTGAAAAAATATATAAGGTTTTTAAATGGTCGTATAAATTCGAAATTGGCACGATAATGTCAAAAAATGTTTTTTGACATTTGGGGCCAATTTCGATTTTATACGATTAATTAAAGACGATTGAATAATTACGATTAATTTTTTTTTCAAGTTGACCTTAGAGTGTCGGCATTCGGATACTTTACCCTATATTACGTACGAATGTTTTATAAAACAATCTGGAGCATAAATTAAATCCACATACAGATAGTTAAAGCAGAAATTTATTCATACCAGCAAACATATTAATGATTTGGACAAATTTGGTATTTTGCACAGAAGTGTCGAGATAAACTTGAATATTTTCAAAAGTATCACAGCTTACCAGGTTTGCTATTCTCATTTATTAAATATCATATTTCAACTAAACAAAAAATATATATTTTTTTCTAGGTGGTGCATTTAATATGTGGTCATTGGTTGTGCGAATATTGACATCTTTCACAGACATATTCCATTTACCTAAAAGATTAGAAAAAAATATGTTAAAAGAGTATGCTTATTTTGAAATTGTTTTTAATAATATTTTACATAAAATGATAATTTTATTTCCAAAACAACATAAATATTTAAATTATCACTTATTAATAAATAGAGTCAGTCGTCAATTATAATGGCGCCAAACTGAGTAAGATGATGTTACATGTCAAGACAAACAATTTTTGAGACGGAAATCAGGATAGCTGCCCAATTATACATTAAAAAAGACTCACACCAAGCTGAAGCCAGATTTTTTTTATCTTAATTTTAATAATAAAGACGAAATTACAGCTAATTTTTGTCTAAAAGTACATAGATATTTTGTTCAAAATATACTATCATAAAAAGTATTGATAATGGGCACTATACATGTACAAAATACACCGATGTCAATGGTCTAGTTTTCGAAATATGGTTAACAGCACGTGAAGTGTCACTAATCTTTTTGTCAACACAAAATTGTTATTATTTTGAAGATTTCAGAATGTAATGAGTAAGTTTTCGAAAACCCATCCGACTCTTCATCTTCTACAGGGCGTTTCACTACCAGACCGACAAACTTGCATTAGGTGTAGGGGCACAGAGGTGACTCGGAATCACATAGCAATGCAGGGTCAAAAATGCCGTAGTTGCGAGCTATGGTTCAAAGGAGAGAAAAAGAACAGAAACAGAAACACGTTAATGGGACAGAAAACATTTTATTGAAAGGTTGTACTACAGAAGATGTTTGAAATTACAACCAGAAGTCGTCAGGCAGGCTTAACAGCGGCACTGCATTGATTCCTTTACGTTCTGGAAGAGTTCTGGCGTGTTGCGTATCCTCCCGGCAGCTACAGATATTCGATCGGCGAGGTCTTCAACTGAAGGAACGGGGAATCTCGTACACCAAACTCTTCATTTGACCCCAGAAGCAGAAGACGACTTCTGGTCGTAATTTCGAACATCTTCTGTAGTACAACCTTTCAATAAAATGTTTTCTGTCCCATTAATATGTTGTTGTTTCTGTTCTTTTTCTCTGCTTCTTTGAACCATCGCTCGCAACTACGGCATTTTCGACACTGCATTGCTATGTGATTCCGAGTCGTCTTTGTGCCCTCTACAACTCCTGCAAGTTTGTCAGTCTGGTAGTGAAACACCCTCTATAGCCTTTCTTATTGATGAGGATTTTTCAGATTTATCTCTAGCTCTTTTTTTTTTCTTTATTATATGTACTACGTCATTTTTTTATCTTTTTATTTTTATTTATTTCTGTATAAATACTTTATTTTTTCACAATCACAAACGGGATTTAGCTGTTGAGCTCTATAATATCTACTTTAGCAAGATCTCGTAATATATACAGGGTGCCGACTAAAGTCCGTTCCCACCCTCTTAACTGCCGAACGTCTACCGTATAGTCATAAAAGTGGTGTCTAGGTATAATAAAGGGGCTATTCGCTACAAGATGAGACCGCTTACAACGCTACCTGGTGCAAAACGGTGGAGTTAGCATTCCTATCTCGAAAACGGTACGAGATATGGGAGAAAAGTGAATTACAAAGTTGTAGAGCATCGTCGATTTAGTACGAAAATATACTTTCTTAACAAAAATGCTAAAAATAGAACGCTTAAAATGAGCTTTCTTTTTTTCGTGATTTCCGAAAGTGTGACGTCATGAAAATTGAACTAAAGGAGAAAAGATTACCTTTTGGACGAAAAACGAGCCCGCACCACGGAAATCACCTCAAAGAGTTATAGTAACCATTCTTAAGAAGGCTCGCTACCATTCACTTGAGGAAAAATGATGAAAAAATATCAGTTTTCCAATTTATTGCTTAAAATTCATTTATACATTACTGGTATATTCTGGCGATCCAATATTTATAAACATGTGAAAAGGGGTTTTTACTGTATCCATTTCCCTGTAAATGATTTAGAGTTACTAATTTTTCTCAGTTTGTGTTTTTTAAATATATCAGTTTGTTGAAAGTACTAAAATTTCAACATAGTTAATTGCTACTATTTACTGACGTTCCTGATGGTGTGTTTTATGATATAAACAGTTTTATTTTTGAAAAATAAAAATGTTATGTAAAATAGTATTTTTGTGCTGTATTTTTCCACATGTGATGACATTTTTATTGTCTCTTTAAGGAGTTAGCTTCTTAGAAATCTGGTCCTTTGAGTTATAAAGCAAGCACACTTGTACGAAAATTGTGAAAAACAAATTTTTGCATAAAGTTCAAACTTGTAGAAAAAATAACGTTTTAAAATTTTTTGAATTATTTTTTATTAAATTTTTCAAATTTTAACACAAGAACAGTCTATTTTTTTATAGCTTTTTTCTACAGAAAACCTTTTAATAATATCTTAAAAAAGGTATTATAAATTACTTAAATAATAATAATAATAATAATAAATTTCGAAAGGAATCGAGTCCCCGTGAGACATCGAATATTTTTCTTTATAGTAAGTAAAACAAATTCCAGTATATTGATATAAAATCCATTTTGCTCAGAGGTAAAAACTCAGCATCTTTTATAAGATTATTGAAATTCAAACTGGGAACAATATACATGAAATGCTTTGCTGAATAAAAAGGAAAAGTGTATATCAAAATATAGAATTCGATATCAAATTTAACGTTTTCAATGCGGCTGCCGTTTTTATTGTTATGAGATTTCAAGCAGCAATAAATTAAATGCATATGTTTTAAGAAAAAAACATATTGCATGTATTGTATTAAATTTTGGAAGCAGAAAGAGTTTTATTAAAAATCTTAAGTTTATTTCTGCACTGCCAAAGAAATAAAGAAAAAAAAGTGAAAGTAAAAGAAACTTTCAAAGTGATATATTGTAATCCTGGAACTCGCTATTATTATTTTCAATATTATTATTATTATTAGTGTTATTAAGTTGATCATCTGCACCCGGTTAATGAAAAACTGCCTTAAAATTAATTAACTACGTTATCACAGAATTAGATCACTAATTATAATTGAAATATAGATAAAATGCTTAAGTGATACAAATCGAAACAACGAAAGGCTTATAAAAACCTTATAATGATCGACATACGTTTCAACGATCATACGGTCTTGAAAACATGAATCACGAGATCATAAATTTAAAAAAAAAAAAAAAAAAAGCAGATGCTTGAAGTAGCCAACTGTAAACCTGAAAATTAATATTTCGTTATTGCTTTTTTAAAACTGAAAAGTACCTCGTGCCAAATTTTAGGTAACTCAAATGAGGCGGATTCATTGCAAATGTTTACGTTACGCATGTAGATTTCTATTGATTCACGGATAATAGATGGTAAATAGAGTCTTGATGGATAAATTATTTTACTATTTTTAAAATCAACTTTTAATGTCTCGGTTCTATGTAGTCTTGCCAGTGTTGTAGTACTTCTGTCATATTTGATATCTGTATAAACGAAATATTAATTTTCACGTTTACAGTTGACTACTTCAAGCACCTGCTTTTTTTTTACATATATGATCTCGTGATTCATGTTTTCAAGTTTATTTTCAAAAATTTGCAAGAATATTTTTGTTTATCAGTATATATCTTGAAAATGGCGCCATATGAGCGTTGAAACGTACGTCGATCATTAAAAGGTTTTTAAAAGCCCTTTGTTGTTTCTATTTGTATAACTTACGCATTTTATCTATATTTTAATTAATTAATTAATTAATAGTGAAAGTCTAAACATAATAAAATGTTGTATTACCATTAGAAACACACCTGTGTACATAACTTTTATAATTCTGGATTATCAAGAAATGAGTGAAAAATCGATTATAGAGTTCCATCTTGACATACAAAAACCAAGTTGAGTTAAATAAGAGAGTAAAAAGATCAAATTTTCACTGTTGACAGATATGACGTAAATTAATACGTATAGAGTTTTTAACTTTTTTTTTTCTAATGAAAAGTTTAAAAACTTCCAGTTCGTGACATAATTGAAAAAAGGAACATTAAAAAAACTCTTCTGTGGATTTGAAACTTTTATTTATTTTTTTCTTTTCTGGATGAGTTTTAACTTTTCTATGAACTCTAAGTTTCAGTAAATATGAAACGTGAAAGACATTCTAACTGTGATGCAGAATTTTTTTTTTTAAGTAAAAATATTTTACTTAGTCATTTCAAAGCTGATAAAAACGGAAAAAAAAGATATATATCTCTAGAAACTTAGAGCATGCTCGTAAAATTTTTATATTTTATTTTCGGAAGAGGGGGAAATATATAAGACTGATAACGAACATTTTCGAATATAAATGAAGCCGTTTAGTTTTCTAATGTTTCAACACTTTGAAAAAAAGTTTCTTATGTAAAGATTCTTGAAATTTCCTAATAAAAAGATATTGAAATTTTTATGTGAAATTCACAATAATAATTCCCGTTTAGGTGCCAGGAAAATTTTTCATTCATATCGAATATAAATTTTAAAAGAGAATACTGGACGTCTTTTCAACATTTTCGAACATAGTTGAAAATTTTATGAGTGGTAATTTACTAAGTGGACGAAAAATGTCCGGTCCAGGATTCGAACCTGGGATCTCTTGGCTGAAGCTGCCATTGCTCTACCAACTGAGCCATCCCGGTCGAAACTGGAGGACCTAATTCATCCAGTTAACCTTATTGACCATATGACAACTGAAATCTGGTCTGATATCTGAATCAGCTCAACAGACTAAATCGCAGGTAATGTAGAACTCCAGTAAACGCTGAATGTGATTACACTAGATTAATTTTAACACAATTATACAAATTGGTAAAGAAATCATATGAGTTGATTACACTAGATTAATTTTAACACAATTATTCAAATTGGTAAAGAAATCATGAGTTACCAGTTTCGACCAGGATGGCTCTGTTGGTAGAGCAATGATAGCTTCAGCCAAGAGATCCCAGGTTCGAATCCTGGCCCGGATATTTTTTGTCCATTTGGAAAATTACAACTCATATGATTTCTTTATCAATTTGAATAATTGTGTTAAAATTCGACTCGAGTAAATATACTCGGATTACCATGCAATTGATATTTATTATTAAGGCTTACCATGGCTTGTTCATTATTGAAAATGAAGTGTGAAGCATTTATATTTCATATACAGGGACAGTCAAAAGTATTCCGTTACATTATGGTCTATGGGGAAATATCGTTTGCAGTGTATTTTAATAATGTTACAATATTTCAAACTTAATGAAATTGGTATATATTACTGAGGTGCACTACAAAATGCTTACTACAAAATAAGGTGGGCATAGCATTCATAGTTCATTTACAGGGAAAAACACAAGAATTCGTCTACAGTACTCTCCTACAGTGCTACACAGGCTACAGTACTTTAACAATAATTACCTAACGCGAGTTTTCGGTTGTGTTACGCGTTTTTAAATCATGCGCTGTGAAGCTTTGTTACAGTATTCTGAATGTGCTGGAAAGTGTTTCATAACGTAGGCTTGAACATGATTTTTCCTTCTTGTTTAATAATAGCAATGCATAGTCTCTGTGTCTCTCTAAATTTTTTATCATTACTTTTTTTTAATCTTTGAATTCAAAAATTTTCTCACATAAACTCACGATAAAAAAAATTAACTAGTATGCTGTGGCCATAAAACAACGTTTACATAAATTGTGACTATGAAGTATAGAGCAGTAGAATTTTTTGTATTTAACAGGAATTTAAAGTAACACCTTTAGGGGAAAAATTAATCCATAGCGCAACACCCCCCCCCCCCTCTTTTTGTCTTATTCTTCAGAAAAATAGGAGTAACATATAGATTTATATCAAAAGAAAAATAGGAGTAACATATAGATTTATATTAATAATATCAAAAATAAACTTTCATGCATTTCTAACCAATAGAAACTGAGTGTTGTTGTTGTTGTTATTTTGTTTCTACTTAACAAAAATAAGTTTCTTTAATATCAAGGTTTTTTTTTTTTTTTTTTTAAGTTTGGCACAATTTTATCTGATAGATGACAAAATATAATTATCACGAATATCAGGAGTAACACCGCATAGCAGGCCCACTTGTTGGCGATATATATTAAAATCTAATCTCGGTACTAATTTATGCCAAGATCTAAGTAAATATAAAGTTCTATGGAATTAACATTCATTTACACTTGAGCAACAGTAGACTCAAAACTTGTGAAACACACACACAGACAGACAGACTTCGCAACAAAAATATGCAATCGTATTCGGAACATTCCAAAACGCGCGTCTCCTTCAAAAACAGGAAGTTGAAAATTTTCATAAATCCACTACTTTATTCTTATGTATATAGACGGAAGCAATAATAATAATAATAAAATCCTCTGACTGGCCTATGTGATTAAATTTTACCCAAAATTTTAAATCCTATCTCAATCTCAAATACTGTATTCAACACCATATCAAAAAAGGATAACCTAGATTTTAATGTAACCAATTGCAAAAAAAAGTTTGGCTCATTTGATAATTTAAATTTTAAATTTTAACGGAAATATTTTTTGATTATTTCTTCAACTATAACATAAGAATAATGAAATGCAGCATTGATTAAGCATTCTATTACACAGAATTCTTAAGTATTAATATTGTTAAAGAAAATTGTTTCACCATGTTAGATGATTTAATAATATTTAACCGCATTACATTTACTGTGGCTTACGTATATTGATACATAGTACACGTTAGTTGATAATAACTGCAACTCGACTTTAAAATTCGCAGTTATAAATGAATAAAACTGTAGCATTCAATCTTCAAAACGCCTTCTAAATAATACTTAGGCGTACAAACATTTATCGGTTTCTATTTAATTATCTAACAGTTAAATGAAACAAGAACAAAAAATCATGCATAGCGCATAGATTACGAAAAACTTTTGAACACTAACCGAATATTATTAAGAAATTTAATTTTTTCATGCAATTAAATAGATCATAGTCCGTTCTGTAACAGAACGGATTATAGTAGTGCGTCTATGTAATTGGGCAATAAATGCCACTCACTCCATAATCTAAAGAAAACATGGTGTAATGCACCTCAGTGATCTTTTTTAATTTCACTATCTGACCCTTCCGGCGTTGCCCGGGCAGACTGTCAATGAAAAATATAACAGTGGAATGGACTTCATAAAAAAAGACTTCATAATATTTATTTATACTAAAAATTTGTAAAAAAATTAAATAAGAGCTAAAATTTCAAAAGTATAACAGTTACATTTTAAAAATGAAACGGCCAGGGAAAATTATTACACTCACTTTTCCCTTTTTACTAAAAATACCTTTTTAAAAATCTTTGCTTTGTTTACATTTTCAATTTTATATTGCTAATTGTATTTTTTAACCCTTTAAGCGTTAGGCCCGTGTTTTTCCGTTCCATGTAGTCATGTTAAAATGGCTGTAGACAAAAGTATTTTTATTTTAACATAATACTTTTTTGAGCTGTATATAGAATGAGGAGATATAAAAGATATTATAGCATCAAACAGCGATTAAATATATATATATTCTGGGGTTTACAGCATATTTATAGAAATATTGGAAAAATCTTCAAACGGTGAAAGGGTTAAATTATAAATATTAAATGCTTACAAAAATCAATATTTCAAATGAAAATGTATAAAAATATATCTATTTAATTGTTAATGTTGACAAATTATAATTACAATTTAATTGACCTATAATCAAGAAATCATGTTTGTTTCGCTTTTATTCCTGTAGATAGCAGCACCAAACAGTTAAGGGGCTACTTCACTCAGACGAAAACACCCGCTCGCTAATGTTAATCCTATGGAGGAAATTTTTTAAGATATCTCGTTCGCATTTCAATATTTTTAAATGATTTTTTTTGCATTGATAGCTGAGGTCAATCTCTATGCAGGCTCCTTTTTACTTTTTCGATTTTGATTACAAGTTTTTTTTTTATTAAGATACTTTCACTTTCGAAACCGGTTTTGAAAGTGAAAGTATCCTCAATAAAAAAAAACTGCAACAAAAATCGAAAAAGTAGAAAGGAGCGTGCATAGAGATTGACCTCAGCTATGCAATGCCAAAAAAATCATTTAAAAATATTGAAATGCAAACGAGGTATCTTCAAAAATTTCCTCCATAGGATTAACATTAGCGAGCGGGTGTTTTCGTCTGAGTGAAGTAGCCCCCTTAAATGTAAAAAAAATCCTGGCCTAAATTCTCCCAAAAGACTTTTACACAAAAACCGATCAGTTGCGTTTCATTCGGGCGTTGCCATTAAACAATTGAAAAATAATCGCGATTTCTGTGCCACGTACGATATCGTAATATATATATAGATTATTGACACTCTCTTTTTATATGTTATTGTCGTTTACTATAGCACAATCGCTAATGAAAATGAAGTGTGTAGAATTTAGAATTCGTTTAAAGGGACAGTCAGGAGTATTCCTTTACATTACGGTCAATGGAAAAAAATCGTTTCAAGTGCACTTTAATGATGTTAATATTATTAAAGAAAACATGTTGTCCACTTCATAATGTTGTTCCTTTTCAAAACATAATGAAATTGTTATGCATTTCTGAAGTGTACTAAAACATGCTTTCTGTTGAGTACAGGATGCAAATCATTTATTACTCATTTACAAGACCACATAAAAGAATTACGTTACATAACGGTCTACGGAAAAAAATCGCTTACAGCGTATTTTAATGATGTTACATTATTTCAAACATACATATATTTATATATTTATATACATACATTTATACGAATTACTGAGGTGCACTTGCTTACTGAAAAGTATGGTGTGCATTGCAATTATCGTTCATTTACATGGACACACAAAAGAATTCGGCTAAAGTACCGCCTGTGAGCGATAATTACTGGAAGTGCGTTTTCAAATTTGATTTGCGTTTTTAAGTTTAATTAAATTTTTATATAGTACGTGGGGTGTATAGATTTCATAGATCATATACAGGACTACAGAAAAGAATGCGGGTACATTTCTGTGTAGTGACGGAAATTACTGAAAGTGAATTTTTAACAATATGATACATTTCTTAACTTAACTAAATTTTCGCATACACTACAAAATTTTTTTTTGATTTTACAGTATAATACTGGCATCCCAGCTGCCAGTATTATACCGTAAAATTAACAGTAATAAACAGTAAAATAAGCAGTAATACACTGCCGCGCATGCGCAGTATAATTTTTTTGCAGTGTACTATGCAGTATAAATATAAATGCATTGGCTAATTTCTGACTCTAGATGATAATTGCTGAAATTGGTTTTTCAAAAGTGTTGCGCATTTTCCAAATATCATTTTGCACCTTATTAAACGGTGAAGTTTTGTTAAAGTATTCTGGGTGTGTTGGAAAGTGTTTCATAAGCTATACTTGACAAATAATTTTCTTTCTTGTGTTTGGAGTATCATAACATCATTAAAATGCATAGCAAACAATTTTTCCCCATAGATCATAATGTAATGGAATTATTTTGTGCGGCTCTGTAAACGAATTATGAATGCCAGTTATTCCATATTTCAATGAAAGGATGTTTCTGTCCACCTCAATAATGCCTATCTATTTCATTATGTTTTCTAATATTGTAACATCATTCAAATGCATCGGAAACGATTTTTCCGCATAGAAAATAATGGGACGAAATTCTTTTGTGTGTCCCTATAAACGAACTATAAATACTAAATACTTCATTTTCAATACCGAACACTCTATAATAAACATCAATAACACATAAAAATTACATGGCAATTGAAAATTATATGGCAATTATTTACGAGAGTTAGAACACTAATAAACGGACAGACAGCCAAAATCGAATTCATGAACACTTTTCAACTATGTTAAACAGCATTAAAAAGTTAAATTTCATTGTGAAATTTCATCAGTTTAACAGTTTATTTTGCTGCAAAAGGCGAATAAAAGAATAGCTGTCCTCAGGAAAATTTCATCTTTATTGAAGGCTCAGAAATACAACACAGAAAACGTGACGAAGTTACGACGCAATTTAAAATTAAGAACCTCCAACTACGTACTGACAAGTTTTCATGAGATAAGAAGTCTTTATTCTACTATATACCGTAAATTTCATAGACTTAAAACGTGAGGAACATATTAAAGCGATCTGAAAAAAATTGAAGAAATTTTAGCTCGTACTAGTGAAACAATAAATCGGTAATTTCATCTTAAGCACCCTCGCGAGATGTGCAAATGTTCACGAGACAAATAGATTTCAAATATAAAAACTATATTCGTAAATTAAAATGCATTTTTTAAATCATTTATCCATTCGCCAAGTTAGATTTTCCAAAATATGAGTGAAACTTATTGTTGAGATATCATTTTTTTTCATATTTTTTTTTTATTACAAACACATTTAACTTTGTAGGGTATAAAACAACTGATCATCATGAAAAGTAGTTTTTTTTTCAGTATCAAACGATTTCTTTTATTTTTTTTTCAATACTACACTAATAACTTTCTGATAAATATTGGTTTGTATGAAAAGTGGTTTATATTCCACAAGGTTCCGTAGTTGTATTTTTAACCAGCAGAGCTCATTCTAAACTATATTGTCATTGTATATTTTGATGAGGCTAACGAAAAAGACAGCCTATCACACTACAATATTCGCTAGACCGCTAGCGTCACATGATTTTCGTGCATCTGCATTTGTGCATTCGAATTCGAGCATCACGGGACAAAAAATACCGTAAATCAAAGAATATTGTAGTGAAATTTCAATGCAGTTTATATTGCAATAAAAGGCGAATAAAAGAATACCAGTACTCAACAAAATTTCATCTTTATTGAAGTTTCAGAAATATAACATCGAAAACGGGGCGAAATTACGACGCAAATTTAAAGCGATCTGAAAAAAAAGAGACACGTGTAACGCATCGCGGCAGCTTGTCTTTTTCGTAAGTCTCGATATTTGACGTTTTGTGGAGAGACATACGGAGTATCATATCAAAAATAGAATAATTTTGCTTCGTTTATACTGAAGCAGTCAAAATACTCTCAAAGATAGTAAAGAGTTATATGAAGTATATTCAAATTTATCTTAGCAAAACGCAACTGTCAAAACTACATTTTACATTTACGGTACATACATATTGATACATAGTATACGCTGGTAGTGACTATAATTCGGCTCCAAAATTCGCAATTATAAATGCAAATAAATTATAACGAATTCAGCCGTAGCTTTCAATTTTCAAAATGCTACCAAGTACACTTATCAGCTTATTATGTAACAATCTAACATTTAAATTTAAAGAATATTGTAGTGAAACTTCAATGCAGTTTAACAGTTTATATTGCTATAAAAAGCGAATAAAAGAATACCAGTACTCATCTTTATTGAAGGCTCCGAAATATAACATCGAAAACGTGATGAAATTACGACGCAAATTTAAAATTAAGAACCTCCAACTACGTGCTGACACGTTTTCATGAGATAAGAAGTCTTTATTCTACTATATACCGTAAATTTCATAAACTTAAAACGTGAAGAACATTTTAAAGAGCTCTGAAAACAATTGAAGAAATGATAGCTCGTAGTAGGGAAACAATAATTCGGTAATTTCGTCTTACGCACCCGCGCCAGATGTGCTGTGTTCACGAGACAAATAGATTTCAAATATAAAAAAATATATATTCGTAAAGTAAAATGCATTTTGTAAACATTTATTTATCCGCCAACTTACATTTTCCAAAATATAGAGAAACTTATTGTTGAAAGATATCATCATTTTACTTACCCATCATACGTAGTATAGGGTAAGTCTTGTAATCGTTTTGAAAATCGAAAAATTTTTTTTGACGGATTTACACGTTTCAGACACTGGAGATTCCGAAAAACATATTTTTAGAAAAAAAATTTTTGCCGTCCGTCTGTGTGTGTGTGTGTGTCTGTGTGTGTGTCTGTGTGTCTGTAAACGCTTTATCTCCCAAAAAAATTAAGATAGAGACTTGTAATTTTGTATGTACTTAGTATGTAATAATGGGAAGAAGCCTATATCATTTCAATAACCTCGATTAACCGGAACTATTTTTTTCGGACTCTCGAAATATTCGTTCTGATAAAAGGTATATAAAAATTTTCGAAATTGGTTATTTTAAGAAATGAATATAAAAGACAATAAAAAAACATAAATTTTGCATACAGCATGAAGTCGATCGGATAAATAGTTGCCGAGATATTTGGAATCCTATTTTCCACACTCTTCGATTTTTCATGACCCTGTATTTCATCCAAATTTCACTTCAAAGATATATTTTAATTGGAAATTTGACGCTTAATCAGATGCAATAAACCGCTAGTTAATAGGATTATAATTTTTTGGAGTTATAAGGATGTTTCTTTCAAGCAATTCAGTAATCGAGCCTTTAAAGTTTGTGACGTCATTTAATTGTGACGTCATATTTGAATTGCAATGCATTTTATAAGTAGTTTACACATTTTTTATTTTAATATTTTACATTATGCATATCCATGATGGGTAAGTATTACGGTGGCCCCCAACGACTAGTTTTGTCCTCTTTTTTTCTCTATTATAAGCACATCTGACTTTGCAGGTTATAACACAGCTGATTATCATGAAAATTAGCATTATCATGAAGTACCATAAAATCTCCTCCCTCCCTTAACCACTTTTAAGCAATTTTAATTTTCTTTTCCATTTCCAAATGTATAAATTTAGATTATAGGTTATTTATTTATTGTTGCTATAGAGTAACAAATAGGTCAGCATTTTTTTTTTTAAATTAAAGAGTTCTAAAGCAAAGGTTAAACTTTTCGTGTTTGGTACCAGATGAGGTAAAAGCGGTAACGAGGTGGGGAGGGGTCGATCAGATGACTGATTATCTATTGTTACAATTCAGAAATAAATAAAGCAAAAAATTTTTTAAATAAACATCTTCAAATTTTATGTGTTGGGAGGGAGGAACAAAATTTTATGGGTGAGGTTTAGATTATTTTTTTTACAGTGGAAATCCGCCAAAGCACGGAAGATTCTGTTCCCTGTACTTATGTTTTTACTTATAAATTAATGAGAAGAACGGCTTTTTTGAATGAAATTATTTTTAAATCTCGATTATAAGCCCCCTTCTTAAATCTAACTGTTTTTACTTTTGAAAAAAAAGGGGGTGGTTATAAGTGGGATTTTACGGTATGTCAAATGATTTTTTTTTTTTCTATTACACTAATAACATCCTGATAAATATTGGGTTGTATGGAAAGTCTTTATTTTCCACTTTTATTCTTAGTTGTATTTTTTCCAGCAGAGTTCATTCTATAAACTACGTTATCGTTACTTATTTTAACAAGTGACGTTTCAGGGTTTATTATGCAAAGGAAGGGGGATATCATTTCAACAATAGAAAAGAATAAACAATTTTTGATCATTTTGCTTCGTTTATGCCGAAATATTAAAAATGCTCTTATGCAAAATATTAAAAATGCAAAGGAAGGAAAGAGTTATTTGAAGTATATTGAAATTTATGTTAGCAAAACGCAACTGCTAAAACTACATTTTACGTTTATGGTAATGTACAAGGTGGCCATAATTAAACTGACGGTACTCAGAGTGTTCTGTAGCGCGATCTAATTGCGAGAATGGCGTCAAATTTTGTAGGAAAATTAAACAAGATGGGGGACGAAGGATTCCGCGAAAAAAAATTAGTTCCAAAAGTCACCGCCAGGGGAATATGTGGCGCTGTGTATTCGAAAAAGAGAGTTTAAAAAAAGAAGAATCAATACTGAAATAAAATTACCGTTTATTTAGCACATCCAACTCAGGTTCGATGTGGCCGCCGTTTCTGTGGACCACATATTGCATTCTGTGCACAGCATTTACAACAGCAGAGAATAACATGTCTGCAGGAATCTCCCGTACAGTTCGCGATATGTTATCCTTCAACGTAGCCAGGTCCTGAACACCTCCGTGATAGACCTTGGACTTTAGGCAACCCATAGTCAAAAGTCGCAGGGGGTAAGATCAGGGGACTGAGGTGGCCATGCAGTTGGAAAACAGCGGCTCTTGACTCTTTCTGTTGCAGCTGCTGTACCCGCAAAGCAATATGTGGAGGGGCTCCATCTTGCATGAAAATGATTTTCTCCAGGCACTGTCGCTGAAGTGCCGAAATAACAAAGTTGTTTAGCATTTGGCGATATTTTTCTCCGGTAACAGAACAAGTTACAGGTTCTGTCGGAGTAATGTTCTCATAGAAGAATGGACCTATGATCATATCTGCTGTGAAACCACACCAAACAGTTATCTTTGGTGAATGCAAAGGAATTTTCTTGAATGCTCTTGGTGACTTGTTATCCCAAATTCGGCAGTTATGGGTATTTACAGTTCCATTCAGGTAAAAGTGGGCCTCGTCTCCCCATAAGATTTTACAGGGCCAAGCATCATCCAACTCCATTCTGGCAAGAAAAGTGAGAGCAAAAGTCAATCGCTTATCATGGTCGGTGTGACGTAACTCTTGTACGGATAGACGTGGATAATCTTTCGTAGGATTTTCCATACCGTTCAATAAGGCATATCTAGATTCCGAGCTATCCCACGAGCGCTGGAAGTGGTAGCAATATTATCTGGTGCTCTGTCGACAATCGCCGTTGCCACTTCTTCGATTGTATCCTGTGATACGGGTTTTCGTTCTCTGCCTGACTGAACATTTAGAGAACCTGTTTTCTCAAACTTCTCAACCATTGCTTTTAAACTATTAACTTACAAAGGACCGTTACCTTTACACATTTTTTTGTGGTTTCTAAAACTCGAATAGCAGCTGGCACATTGCACTGGTTGAGGTAAAAGAATTTGACTAGTAGAGCTCGCTCGACTAAAGGAGGAGACATTATGAAAGATAACTTTCACTGAAATTGCTTCTAACAGTAGCACATTATCTTTTAAAGCCGAACGAGCTGGCACTGGGCCAAAAAGTTGTAACGTGAAATTGGAATAAAGAACATCTTCTTCTGCTGTTGCTTTCTTTGGGGCTCTGTAAGTGAAATTGCAGATAAAGAAACTTTAGCAGTGTTTATGTAAATCTTTAGCTTTTTATAAACTGTTACCATTTTGAGCTTGGATTAAATTGCTAAATTCGTTAAATAAACGGTAATGTTATTTCAGTATTGAATCTTCATTTTTTGAAACTCTCTTTTTCGAATACACAGCGCCACATATTCCCCTGGTGGTGACTTTTGGAACTTTTTTTTTCGCGGAATCCTTCGTTCCGTCTTGTTTAATCTTCCTACAAATTTTGGCGCCATTCTTGCAATTAGATCGCGCTACAGAACACTCTGAGTACCGTCAGTTTAATTATGGCCACCTTGTATATTGAAACATAGTATACGCTGGTAGTAACTGAAATTCAGCTTCAAAATTCACAATTCTAAACCCAAATAAATAATAACGAATTCAACGGTAGCTTTCAATCTTCAGAATGCCACCATGTACAAGTACTTATAAGTTTATTATGTAACAATCTAACGCATTTAAATTTAAAGAATATTGTAGTGAAATTTCAATTTTAGCAATTTATATTGCTATAAAATGCGAATTAAAGAATATTGGTACTCAATTTTACTGTCTTTATTGAAGGCTCGGAAATACAACATCGAAAACGTGATGAAGTTACGATGCAGATTCACAAGCTCTAACTATACGTGCTGACAAGTTTTCATAAGATAGAAAGCCTTTATTTCACTACATTCCGCACATTTTATAGACTGTATACGTCATGAAAATTTTAAAGCGTACTGAAAATAGTTGAAGAAATTACAGCTTGAATTAAGAAAATAATAAATCAGTAATTTGAACTTACGAGCCTACGCTAGTAACACGAAGACACACGCAAGCTAATGATAAACCAATTGCAGCGTTCTTTTATAATATCTCGTTTGCATTTCAATATTTTTAAATACTTTTATTTAATACGATATTTGAAGTCGATGTTGAGCCGGATATCTTTCTACTTTTTTCAATTTAAATTGCAGTTTTTTTTTTCTTTAAAATGCTTTCAGTTTCAGAACCGGTTTTGAGACTGAAAAAATGAAAAAAAAAAAGTGTCCTCAGAAAAACAATGTTTAACCAAAAAAGTACGAAAATACCCGGTTAAAGATCAACCTCAGTTATTCCACTTAAAAAAGATGTATCCATATACCTGGAATGAGTTTATGGTTTTTCAGAGGAATAAAGACACAGGAAATATGAAATGTAAATTACAGGAGGTCAGGATAATAAATGTAAAAGAATTTGTACAGGATATTGTGTATATAATATACCTTTTTAAGACATCAGACTGTGTCTGTATGAGTTTTAAAAGAAATTAATTAAATATGTTTTTAATGAATACTGATAATATATGTTTTTAATGACAATATAAGATAATTTTTTAAAAGGAAATAATGTGTTTTTTAAAGATCAAAACAATATGAAAAGATAAATCTATACTAGTATTGATCTCCACAATTAATACTAATGCCTAATGATCTGGTATACTAATATATAATTGTAATATATATAATTACACAAATTACACTAATATATAATTGTAATACGGGCATTACAAAATCAGGGTGGTTTTTTTTTAGACTATCTAAAATATTTTGTTATACCTTGACATTGGTGCTGGTTAAATTTTGGTGTAAATCGTCCAACAGCTGGCGCTGCTATGCTGCATTTTTTCATGATTTCCGCGATAGCTATATCTGAAAAACTAATGCACGGAATTTCACCGAACTTTATATTTTGTTAGATCTTGATATAATTTAGTGCTGATTAGTTTTTGTAAATATATAAATTTTGTAAATATATAATTTTGTAAAAAATATATATCCTTATTAGATTCGTCTGTATACTGCCCAACAGTGTTATGCTCTGTTTTTCACGTTTTCCGCGATAGCTAATATCTCAAGAACGAATAGATTGCCATTTAATTTTTAGTTGTAAACGATTTGGTTTATATAGAAGAAAGTTTTATGATGGCCACAACACACTAGTTTGTTAAAGTCATACTGACATTTGTCAGGATATTGGTCTTGATTCTATCCATGATTTGTTTAAAAGTTTTACACTTTTTTACCAAATCCTGGATGAAACCTTGATAATTTTCATTAATAGATAATATTTTTATATATTTTATATAAATTCATTAAGTCTTTCTTTCAAAAAAACTGCAATAAACAAATAACAAAAGAGATAGAGGTCTACATTTTCGGATGATAATTAAATTATTTTCAACTGGGATAAAATTGTGGCGACCAGAAGTTGTCAGTCTCGTGTCTGCCTTTAAACATTAAATTTCGTGCCTGTTTTAAATAGTTTGACTTATCAAAATAACTAATAAAAGAGCTATGTTGTGTGACACTGTTCTCCAACTTTTTAACCAGTATTTAAATAGATTGACTAATCAAAATAACTAACCAAAGGGCTATGATCTGTGACATTGTTCTCCAACCTTTGCTGCCATCTTTTGACCTAGTCTGCCAGCTCTGGACTCAACAGCTTGGATGAGTTGTAGATTAAGGCTCAAGTCTACCTGTGCTTGTGCTCCAGTATGATAGGACTCACGCCGCATATTGCAACTAAGCACCATGTGACCATTTTGTTCAAACTGAAAGCAATCTTGTCCTAAATAGAGAAAAAAACACTTCAATTAATAACTATCACATTGTTTTTCAAAATTTCATTAAAATAATCTATTACTATAAGAAATAAATGCTCTAAATCAGTGGTTCCCAACGTGAGGCGTACGTCCCACAGGAGGGCAATTTGATATTGAAGAGAAAATTACGAATTTGTTATTAACACATTCCTGACACTTTACTTTTGTCTTTTTTGGAAAAATAGACTAAAAGTAAAAGTAATACATGCAATTTTTAAAAAAAATGTTTTTTATTGAATTTTTAAAAAGTTTCTATACAAAAGTTTAAAATTCAAACCTAACCAGAGCAATTACGCGACACAGTTTTCACCAAAGTCAGATACACAGTCCAACTTTCGTTTGCACGATATTTATACGTTCTTTTTTTTATTAAAAAACTTTCATAAATTTTCTATTTGTAATTGTATTTGAGACTTTTTTTGCATTTTTTTTTCGAATAATATGTTTTGTATGATATCTGTATTTCTATTCTCTCTACAATTTGTCACACGAAGAAACTTTATGCATGAGTTAAGGACACATCTAAAATATACCTAAAATATATCTAAAATCATCGAATATATTTAACCTAAAAATATTTCAAATATATAAACGAAGTTTTGTCAACTTTATAAAAGAAATAAATTTCCAATTGGGTGAATAGTAAATTTCAAAGGGCTCTCATGCAGTTCTCGAACACAATTTATCGATAAACATTATAACATATAAATTTTTAAAGTTAAAATCAGTTTATACATGGCGGTCAATTGATGAAGACGAGTATGTAAATGACCGCTAGTGTAATATGGGGATATGAAAAGGGTATTGAAAATTTATAAATATGGTAATCCAGCAATATTTTTGTACATTGCGTTATTCATAGAGAGATCTTGGTGTCCAAAAATCTTCCATCCATTTTTAATGAAGTACTAAAATCAATTATAAAATGCGCCAATGTTTTCAAATGTAATGTCATACTGCGAAAGATTATCTTTCAAGAAATCTTGTAAAGATAATGGAAACCATATAACATTTTTGTTTCACAAAGAAGTACGTTGGAAAAGAATAAAACTCTTCTAGATAAAAATATGTATGATTTCAATGCACTTATAGAATTATGTTAAAAACATATCTGCAACGAAAATTTACATGTTTAATAAATTAACAAAATTCTGAAGTGGCTTGTCATTGTTAATGATTTTTTAGGCTTCCTCCATGTGAATAGTCCTAAAATGCACTGACTGATTTTAAAATTCAATAACTTCCAAACGGCGACAGATATTAAAATATTCTTGCGGGAAAGTAATGTATAATGTCAGGAGTTTTTTTACTGAGATTCCTGATTTTAATTCAAATTACCAGCAATAAATCACGCTGCGAGCACTATACCTCCAATCGAGGCAGAAACATCAATCCCCCAGCATTGATGCGAAGGAAGGAGGTTAAATACAGGGAATTGTTCTCATTCACCAATAAAACCTTATTCAGAATTGGGCTCTAAGAACAAGATTGTATTAGCGAATGATACCAACTCCGTGTATTTAACCGCCTTCCTTCGCATCAATGCTGGGGGATTTTAGTTTTTGCCTCGATTGCACGCTTATTGCTCGCAGCACCATCTATTGCTGGTAATTCAAACTAAAATCAAGAATCACAGTAAAAAAAACTCCTGATATCATACATTACTCTCCTGCAACATTTTTTTAAATATCTGTTACCGTTTGGAAGTTATTGAATTTTAAAATAAGTCGGTCCATTTTAGGAGACTCGGTATATCTGTTTCCTTTTATTAATTAAGATACATCTTCCCTTTCCCCTCATCTTATTTACATCAGATTACAAATTTGTTGCGAAAACCCCAGAGGCCCATTCATTAATCAGGCCCCCAACTTAATGTTCCAAACCAGTTTTCCTTATTGTCGATTAATAGTATATGAATATTTTTATCAATTATTTCAAATTTTAAGTGAAAACCCCAATTTCTACCCACCGTCCTAGGACGGGCATTTACACTAGTATGTATATATGAAAGGCTTATGGCCCCACAAAATAAATTATCTTTAATTTTCAAAAAGATAAAAGTTGATTGGTTGATCCATTTAAACGCTACTTTACACGGCACGCTGAAAAATATCATTTCAAGAAAAAAGCAATTAAGGTTTTAGCATAGAAAGAGAACAAAGTTTATCGTTATATTTAGCAACTTATAGTTAATCTGCGATTCCTGGATTTATACCTACGAAGCAAATAATTCAGCACGCGTGCAGCTGTGTCCCACCGGGTCCCGTATATTTGTTTCTCAACCGGTCCGTGCTCGCTTTCAATAAACTGTAACGTCTTAAATATTTGGAATATTCTCTAAGAAGTGTTCCAGGGACTTATTCTACACACTTAAAAGATTCAAAAATGCAAAAAAAAAAAAAAAAAAAAAAAAAAAACTATGAATTGTAACCTCTCCTTAACATAAACATCTGCTTATACATTTATTTTTTTAGAAAATTGTGCCATTACTCCAATAATATGGTTCTGCGACGTACAAATTAGTCAAAAAGCTTACTATTAACAAAACAATAGTTTAAAGATAAATTCACCCTATTATGAAAACAACCACTTCTAGATAAGCATCCTTAAAGTTTTTATTCTCTTTCTTTCTCTTTTCTCTTTTTTATTCTTTTGTGCTTAAATGCGGGGAAAAAATGTTTATGTCACTTAAAAGATTTTTTTAAATGTTTTGTGTAAGATGAAAACAAGTTTTGATTTACAAAGATAACTGCAAGTTTTAACGAGCTTTGTTTTACAAAGGAAATTTTTTTTTCTTAAAACCTTCAAATTAAGGTCTGAGTGACGCTAAGAACGTAAGTCTGTTTTCTTCTCTCATTATTCAGTTTTTTGAGTGGAGACTGAATTCAAAGTGATGACCAGTTTTTAAACTGATCACCTCTCACTTTGCATAAGTTTCAAATTTCTGTCTATGTTTCCACTTTGCGACGATAGAAGATTTAGGTAATGATGCATTTACGTCAACAACACTTATTTCGATATTTTTGACTTACCTACTTTTCTTTAATGAATACTTTATAAAACTGCAGTTGTTTTTGAAGAATACTAAACAAATGTATATGACATGACTAATGACAAAATTCTATACTTTCATTTTTCTAAAAATAAATCCATCGTGTTGGGGATTAGAAAAAATATATATTGATTAAAAAAAGGACAGCGAGAGAAAAGTAAGAAATTATGAAACAAGAACGGAAAATCATGTGGCAAGCATAGATTATGAAATATTTTCCAATCCATTCAGAATACTGTAACAAAACTCCGTTGTTTAGAGAGGCGAAAGGAGATATCTAAGTAAACAAGGTAAATGTCAAACCTGGCATGGTGGCCTACCTTTCGGCTTAAGCTCAACTAGCCCCGCCCAGCAAGTTTGCTTACCTAATTATACTGAGCATTACTAAATTACACTTTGTGAATCTAATATAGAAAACGTACAATACATTTAAAAACACAACTTCAAAAATTACCGTCTATAGTCAGAAAAATATTCGAATTATTTTATGAGTCCATGTGTGAAGTCTTTTGTGTCTCCATGATCTATAGATTTGTGATGCTAAAATTCAGTTCAGTTAGGAACTGCATAATAGAGCTGAAAATTTCCCTTCAGCAATTTCCGTCAATAAACGAAAAAATACAAGAAATCTTTGGCGCAGCCCTGTATCTCTATAATTTATACACATCAAGTAATATGTAAAAAATTAGTTAAATTTAAAACGCATACCACAACTGAAAACGCACTTCCAGCAAGTATACTGAGCATTACTAAATTAAACATAACATAAAATAAAATAAGCTTCCACCGGATTTCAATTATCAAGTGATTTCGAAACTTTTTCCTAAAATACTCATATATGATTCTTTATAAAATATTACATGTTTCATAAAAATATTAATCCTTAAATCTAGATGACTTCTATGCAATCTTTTGATAAGTGTCATTCCAATTTGTTATTAGTAATATCTTCTCTTACATTACTTAAACTCGTACATTTTTCTCTCCGAAAATATCCGTATTTCAGATAATTCCAAGCACTCCATCCCCAAAGATAATGAATATCAATTTACTCAGGATTCTGAAGAGCTTTGCAGAATAAAGAAAATGAGAACGAAAAATCATGCGTCAAGCGTATATTATGAAACACTTTCCAACATGTACAGAATACAATAACAAAACTTCACCATTTAATAAGGTGAAAGATGATGTCTAATTAAACAATTTGAAAAACGCATAACACATTTCAAAACCCGATTTCAGGAATTACCATCAATAACGCATAGCACAGTTGTAAAATCCCCTTCAATAACTTCCATCAATAAACGGGAATGTACTCGAGATCTTTTGTGCTACCCTCTTTATCATCTATAGAATTTATACACACCAATAAATAGAAAAAAAAAGGTTTAATTTAAAACCGTGCTACAACGTAAACCGCACTTCCAGCAATTATTGTCCTTAAACAGTACTCTAACCGAATTATTTTGTGTGTCTCTGTAAATAAATGATAAATACTATGCCTATCATATACTATAGTAAGACTTTTGTGGTGTACCTGAGTGATACACTGCTAAAAATTTGCAGCAAACTATCCAGTCATTTGACCGTTTTTGTAGAAAACGGTTACATAACCGTTATTTAACACTATTTTGACCGTATATTTGCTCATTTTATGATCAGAATATAGTTAAATTATGGCTATGTAACCGTTTTCTACAAAAGCGGTCAAATGACTGGACAGTTTGTTGCAAAGTTTTAACAGTGTATATTTCAATTTAAATATGTTTGAAACACTATAACATCATCAAAATTGACCGCAAACGATTTTTTACCCATAGGCTATAATGTAACGAAATTCTTTTCAGTATCCCGGTAAATGCTACTCACATTATGTTCAATACCGAACATGCCACAGTAAACCTCATTAACATTTGTCAATTGCATGGCAATCCAACTATATTTACGCACGTTAGAGCACGAATAGACAGACAGACCGACAAACCGAATTGATTAACACATTTCAACTATGTTAGAAAGTGTTAAAAAGCATGGCAAGTGTGAGTAGGAACCCGGATCCTGAGTGTTCCGTACAATTATGATGTCCTATTACCATAAGGCTTAGTAAGTACCTAGTTCCTTGACAAATATACAAATAAAAGTAAAAATAGTTTTTAAAAAAACACTCTTTTATTAATATTCATTGGATATCTTAAAAATCCCGCCTAATTTCGTGACTGCAATTCATGTAATTCCGAAATTTTGCCATTAAAATACGTTAATTTGGCGTGGGACGCGATTATGGTAATTACACCGCTTAGACTTACGCTTAATAGAAAGCGCGGCGGCTTAGTGAACATATTAAATAAATTATAATGTTTCCTAACTTTCTTGTTCAAGATATGGCAACAGGAAAGAAAAAAAAAACATTAACTAAACTAGCTATTCAGGATTTCTAAATTGTTTTCTCCCAACACATAGCCATAATTTAATAAATATTAAACTATTTAATGACAAAAGAGTATTTAAAAAAAATGTATTACACTCTTTATTATTTTTATTATACTTTTTACTTTTTTAGTGCTTAAAATATTTCATTGTTGCAGTTTCACAGTCAGTTGGCGTACATTGGCGAGCATGGTTATGCGCATAATTAACTTCATAGTTTTTGCAACGCGTGAACAGTTGTCATTATAAAGAATATTTTCGATGTATCACATGCTTCCGACTAAGTGAAAAATGCCTTAAAATTAATGTATTAATTTATAATTAAGTTCTAAAAATATTAAAATGTTGCATTGTCATCAGAAACACAACTGTGTACACATTTTTAACACTTTCCAACCTAGTTGAAAAGTGTTTATGACTTCGGTTTGTCTGCCGTCTGCCGTCTGTCCGTCTGTCAATGCTCTAACTCTCGCAAATATACTCGGATTGACCTGAAAATTTTACACGTGATTGGCACTTACTATAGCATGATCCTTGTTGAAAATAAAGTGTGTAGCATTTATAGTTTATGTATAGGGACAATCAAAAATATTCAGTTACATTACGGTCAATGGGGAAAAATCGTTTCAAGTACATTTTGATGATGTTACGCCATTCGAAACATGAAGAAATTGATATACAATTATGCAGCGCACTAAAACATGCTTTTTCTAAAATATGATGTGCAAAGCATTTGTTATTCATTTACAGGGTCACACAAAATAATTCTGTCATACAGTGTTCTACGGGAAAAAATCGTTTGCAATGTAATTTAATCATGTTTCAATATTTATAACATAATGAAATTTATATGTATTACTGAGATGCACTATAAATTGCTCACTGAATAGTATGGTTTGCATCGTTCATTTACACGGATACACAAAATAATTCGGTTATAGTTTTTATTCGATAATTACAGTTTATGTGTGATAAGTGCGTTTTTAATTTTGGTTTAAATTTTTAGGTTTGACTAAATGTTTGCATAGTACGTGGTATGTATATATTCTGTTGATCATACACAGGGTTACACAAAGGAATTCTTAAGTATTACTAACTAAGAGAGTAAATTGCTTAAGGGTATTTTTAATTGTGTTACGCATTTTCCTGCTCAACTATATTTAGTAGACTAATAGAAGTTTGTGGAATATAAAAGAACAAGATACATTGTCGTTTATGGTTGGTAACTGCTGGAAGTGAGTTTTAAGTTGCCTTTTTAACTGAATTAAGTTTTAGCTTAATATTTGGTGTGTACAAAAGTCTTTAGATAATATACAGGGCTGCACAAAAGACTGAGTGCATTTCCATCGATTGGCAAAAATTGCTATATGTGAATTTTCTAACTTAACAAAATTTTATCACGCTATGTAGTATATATCCAAGTCTATTCGTCATGTACAGGGCTGCACTATGTAATTTGAGCTTTTTCTTATTAATTTCAAATTGATATTCTCAGCCGTCCCTGAGGAAAACGGTATTGACAAACAGACAGACATAAAGCGATCGTATAATGGTTCCAGGATTTTTTTTTTAGCTACAGAACCCTAAATACAAGCAACATAAAACATTTATTCAAGAAAATGCATTTTTTAAAAATTATTTCTGACAGATCTTGAAATATCAGGTTTCATATTTCAGTGAAAGATTTTCGTAATTAAATTTTTGCTTTCATTAAGCAAAATTATTGTTTAAGTCATTATGGCTTAACCATTAAATTTCCACATAAGATATACCGAAGTAATTTTTTTGTTGTTTCGTTTTGTTTTGTTTTTAGTTATTTAGCATTTAAATAAAAACTATATTATATATATATATGCAGATTTAATATCTATTAACAATTAACTTCTCCTGCATTACGAGGATTTATTAAGTTTTCTCTCCAAAAATATCTGCAATCCACATACTTCCAGGCACTCCATCACAAAAAGATAATGAGGATCAATTTACTCTGGATTGCGCTTTGATTACTTTGGGGAATAGAGAAAAACGAGCAATATAATATATTTATTCAGAAGCTGATTTTTTTTTTTTCATTTCTGACAAATAGTGCAATATTTCGAAATATTAAGTTTTCCATTTCAGTGAACAATTTCTCTAATTCAATTTTCGCATTCATTAATCCACAATTGCTTAGTGAGAAAAAAAAGTTGTATAATATAATTGAAGACGTGATTAGAAGAAAGTTTTGTGCAACAAAAATTAAATTTCGAAAAAAATTAACTCAAAGCCTTTTGTTGTATTTTTTTCAGTTTTTTTTTCTTGATGGCATATGTTCAAAATTTAACAGGTCGTTTTAAACTCTTAAAGAAAAACATATTAACATTAAATTTATTATAATTACTATTCTACTTACGTTTTTAATAATTTTCAACATACATGAAAAATCTTTATGAATCCATTTTGTCTGTCTGCTCGTGCGTTAACTCTCGTAAATATACTCGGATTGCCATGAAATTTTTATATGTTATTGATGTTTACTGTAGATTGCGGTATGAAAAAATAAATGTGTAGCATTTACAGCTCGTTTACATGGACACTCAAAAGAATTCCGTTTCATTATGGTATACAGGAAAAAATCGTTTTCGATGCATTTTTGAATAATGATGTTACAATACTTCAAACATAATAAAAGTTATATGCATCACTGAGGTGGACTAAAACATGGTTTCTCAGAAGTATAGAATAAGTAGCATTTAAATTTAGCTTACAGGGGAGGGGGGGGCACAAAAGATTTCCAATGCATTATGATCTATGGAGAAATATCGTTTGCAATGCAGTTTAATGATATTATGATACTTCAAACATAATGAAATTAAAAAGAATCACTGAGGTGCACTACTACATACTTTGTGCGTAGCATTTATCTTCATTTACAGAGGTGTACAAAAAATTCGGTTGCAGGTCGGACTATGATCGATTTCATTATATGAAAAAGAGAAATTTCTTAATAATATTGAGTGTTTCTTAATAATAAGAGAGTGTTTCGTAATCTATGCTTGATGCATGAATTTTCATTCTTGTTATTTGGTTATTCACACTGTAGTGTGAATTGGGTTATGGAGAAATAATTCCTTGACATTTTTTATTCACAATGCTTCTACACTAGTGTGCAAAACTTAAGCAACAAACACAAAATACTGTAACGAATTAAAAGTGCATAAGTGAAAATTCTTTTCTAATTACGTCCATTGAACTTTGGAAAATAGTTCCCAGCTGCTCCTAAAAATGTTAAGAGGGACATTAATTTTTACTCAAGAGCCCACCTATATTCCTTAATAGGATTTTTTGAAGTTACAAGACCCATAATTCTTGCTAAGAACTTCAAGAATCTAATAAACTGAAAGATTTCGTTTACATCTGTAACTGCTTTGAGGACCTTGTTCCCAGATCATTAAAAACACTTGAAATTCCTTTACCTAATATATACGGTAGCCAGGAGAGGTTTTTTTGGGATTTTGATAGCAAAGCTCTGTAGAGAGTGGTCGTTGAAAAGATTCTCTCGCTGAGAGAAATTGATGGAGTAACGGCAGTTCTCGCCGTGAAGCTTGCTCGGGAAGCGAACCCAAGACCCAAGTGCCCATCCTGAAATTTTTTACAAAAAACTAAATGTTGCTTAATTGTCGCATGTAACCGTAATTGTTCTAAGATATGTGCTGAGTGTAATGTTTAATAAATAGTGTTGTCGTCCGTACAGTTCTTCTATTTTTTTGAACGTTACAATACTAATTTCTGAACACTCGAGTACTGAATAGGAAATTCTATAAACAGCAAGTATAGAAAATAGGTACTATCCTAACAGCACAGCCAGTGGATGTGAAAGTCTCCTTGACGTCACACATTGTTACAAGTGTTTCAGTCACTACGGTGAATCAAAATATGGAATCTTTCACTCGTCTCAATATTACTCTCAAATGATTGTTATCACTGAAAAGTCACTGTGACTGTTGCTTTGTGATGGGTCACCAGATGACAATACAATGAAGTCACCTTTTGATTCTCACGTGAATGTTATATGAAGACTCAACTTTGAAGTCATGTGAGCATTGCATTGTGATGAGTCACCAAATAATGTCGTAATGAAGTCGCTTGGTGACTTCCAGGTGACCGACACTCTACTGTGAAGTCACCATTGCACTCCTTTGTGAAAAGTCACCAAATGATTTCATTTTCTGTCACTTGTGAACTCATAACAGAACAGCTATCATGATGACTTTACAATGGAATCCCCAAATGACAGTCACATGAGAGTCACAAGGGGACTTCATTGTAAAGTTACCTGGTGACTCGTCAAAATGCAGCAGTCGTGTTGACTTCTCAGAGGAGTGACCAAATGAGAGTATAAATGAGACGAATGAAAAATATTGCATTTCAGCTCATTGTAGTGACTGTGACAATTGTGACCATTTGTGATATAAAGGAGACGTCACATCGACTGACTGTGCTGTTAGAGTAGTACCTATTTTCTACACTTGCTGTTATAGAATTTCCCTTTGAGTACTCATGTGTTCAGAAATCAGCATTTTGTGTTTGTTGCTTAAGTTTTGCACACCAGTGTAAAACTGTAACACTGACGATAAGTCTTGAAAAAATGTCAGTTCTCACATTTCACAAGACACGGTAAACTCAACAAGAACAAAAAAAAAATCATGCGTGAAGCATAGATTATGAAAATTTTTCCAACACATTCAAAAAACCTCACTGTTTAGTAAGATGAAAGATGATATCTAAGTAAACAATTTGCAAAAGGCATAACACATTTTAAAGTCTAAATTCGACAATTTTCAACACATTCAGAAAACTTCACTGTTTAGTAAGGTGAAAGATGACGTTTAAGTAAACAATTTGTAAAAGGCATAACACATGTGAAAGCGTCATTTCGGCAATTTCCAATACATTCAGAAAATCTCACTGTTTAGTAAGGTAAAAGATGATGCCTAAGTAAACAATTTGTAAAAGGCATAACACATTTGAAAGCCAATTTCAGCAATTTCCAACACATTCAGAAAACCTCACTGTTTAGTAAGTGGAAAGATGATGCCTAAGTAAACAATTTGTAAAAGGCATAACTTGAAAGACTAACTTCGGCAATTTCCAACACATTCAGAAAACCTCACTGTTTAGTAAGGTGAAAGATGATGTCTAAGTAAACAATTTGTAAAAGGCATAACACATGTGAAAGCCTAATTTCGGCAATTTCCAACACATTCAGAAAACCTCACTGTTTAGTAAGGTGACAGATGATGTCTAAGTAAACAATTTGTAAAACGCATAACACATTTGAAAACCTAATTTCGGCCATTTCCAACACATTCAGAAAACCTGACTGTTTAGTAAGGTGAAAGATGATGTCTAAGTAAACGATTTGTAAAACGCATAAAATATTAGAAAACCTAATTTCGGCAATTAACCTCAATAGTCAGAAAAATATCCGAGTTATTCTGTGCAGCCCTGTATATGACCGATAGATTTGTATGTATACTACATAGTATGCTAAAATTCAAAATAAATAGTCAAATTTAAAAATCCGTACCACAACTGAAAACGCACTTTGAGCAATTATTGTCTGTAGACGGTACTGTAACCGAATTTTTTCGTGTGTCATTGTAAATGAACGATGAATGCTATGCACACTATATTCTATAGTAAGCATTTTGCAGTTCACCTGAGTGAACTGCAAAATGGTTTTCATTCTCATCAATATCTTTGATTTCAATAGCTTTGAGATAGTGTAATATCATTAAAATACACTGCATTCAGTATAACGCTCGTATTCACGAATAACTTCGACCGAGAGTTGAACCGAGGGTCCAGTAACCCCAGGTTGAGGTTTTCAACCGAGAGTTGAAAACTCGTATTCACCATCTACTTCGGACGAAAAGTTACCCAACTCAGAGTTACTCGACCCCGGTTGAATAAAGCGTGCTAATTGGTTAAAAAAATCAGATGACGTTTTCGGTTTCGCGTTGAAGCTTTGTTTGTTTATATTATGGAAGAAAAGTGCCGGAAAAAAAAGGAAATTAAATGTAGTACTTATTTTATTTTTTTACAAAATATATGCACAAAATAAAAACTTGTAATTACTAAATATGGAGATTAACTTATTTTAATTTCTTACAAAGTTTAATATTTTTTTTAACAATTTATTAAAATTTTATGTATTATTATTATTACTTTTAAACATATATGTGAGTTAAGAAAGGGATATGAAATGTGTTAATTGCTAAAGTAAATTTTATAAGTTTATTTTTCAAATAAAATTTGTCTTAGTAGCTAAACGAAAACTTGATTTGATCAAAACGAAAATTTTATTTCAACAGCAATTATGTTGATTTCTATTATTAATAGCTATAATTAGTAATTAATTAAATAATTTCTAATTAAGAAAATATTAAAATGGAGAAAAAGGAAAAAATTCCAGAAAGTAGCCTCTAGTACTATTTTTATTTTGTCGAATCAATTTATATATTAAAAGATATCCAGATGTATTGATTTGATTTTTTTTATTTTCAGCAATCTAATTAAAATGATTAATTCTAATACAATTAGATAGTAATTAATATGCACATTGACAAAAACAACAACAACAAAAGAGTGGAAATAATATCAACAGAGCTTCAAAGGAACAGAGCTTCAAAGAGTGCTTAAAAGGTGGTGTTTGTGGTTCTAACAGTGCCCTGGCACCAGGCACGCAAGTTTTTCAGGAGCTCCAACGGCGCATTCAATTATCGCTTCCGATCGGTTAACAAACATTTTATTTTAACTAGTCGCTAAATAATAAACTCCAAACTTGTTTTTAGTTTAAACTGTCAACCATGTAGGTCATATTGCTATTTTATTAGATGTTATTTTAATGAACACTAATATTTAAAACCTTTTAAGGCTACTATATAAATTTTCATTCAGCACAGAATCGAGTAAAGTCTTTTCTAAATAATGATAAATGAATTCTGTATACTATCTGGACATAAAACTGTGAAATATTACAAAAAGTTGATTTTTTTTTTTTTTTATTGTAGCTTTTAGAAGCCCCTTTACCCCTTTTGTATAAGAATTTTTCCATTATCAGATTTACAAGCTCAAAGGTATTCACTTGACTGCCTTTGAATATTTTTTAATAAATTAGCCTAAGTAATTACAAAATAATTTTACATGCATAGACATCTATTTTTAGATCCAGTGCATCATTGAAAAAGATGTATTTATATAGAAAATTATACTTCATTTTCTATATTCTTTCTAGTTTTTAAATTTTATTTTTTTCACTCATTTAGATGTCACTTCATAGATTCAATTACAATTTTATTTATGAGAGAGAGAGAGAGAAAAAAAAAAGATTTTTAAATATTTTTTTATGAATGAATGGCGATAGATTTCTAGACTAGATAGGGAAAATAATGATTTATAAATAATGATATTGATAGTTGGTAATCTGATAAAACAATCTGAATTTATTAACGATAATTTCAGATAATTTTATAGCACTGAATTTTAAGGAATATAATTTTTTTGAATGTGACTTAGTGGAGAAGAATAAGTGCCCCATTTGCCCCACCCTACCCATGCATCACTGTCTGTCTTTCTTCCTTTTTTTTCTTTCTTTTCTTTTGTCAGTGTTATAAGTTAATTAAAGTAAATTAAAACGTGAATCAAGATTCTGTGTATGATATAGAAATAAAAAGAAAGTTTAAAGTATTAAAAATAGAATGTATGTAATCTCATATATATATAATATATTATCTGCAAACTTTTTAGCTGGTTTGTTTATATTTATACATACAACTCATATATTATATGTTTAATTATTTGCTTACATAAATATTCAAGATCATGAAGAGGAGTTTATTTGCCTTAAAAAATTGTCAACATTACCTAAAGGGCTAATAAAACATTACTAAAATAACATATTTTGCATTTAAGGTTTTTTTTTTTTTTTTAAATTTTCATTTAAAAAAAAATAGGAATAACGAATGTATTTTAACAGTAGCGAAATGACTCCTGTTCATATAAATGAAATTTCAGATATCAAACTAATTAATATTTTTGATTTACCAGCTAAAGTAAAAAAATTCAAGGGTTTTTTTTTTTTTTTTTTTTTTTTTTTTTTTTTTTGGGGGGGGGGGGGGGGACATTTTTGTGAAAAGTAAAAGAAGTTATTTTTGTGAAATGTATTATATTTTTGCGAAAAAAACATTTTGTAACAAAAGAGGAAATTCAGTTATTCAAATTCAACCAAGCATTTATTAAAAATAACTTCTTTAAGTCCTGCTAAAGTTTTACTTTTTGGTGAAATTGTTTTGTTAGTAGATTACACATTTTAAAAGCTAACACAATAAAAATAATTAATGAAGAGTATGTTTTTGTGGAATTGAATTTTGTGAAGGGTCCTGTTTTATTAAAAGGAGTTTTGTGAAGGGATTGTTTTATTAAAAGCAATTTTATGAAGGGCCCTGTTTTATTAAAAGCAATTTTATGAAGGACACTGTTTTATGACATGGATTTTTGTGAAGGGGACCTAAATAGGCCCCAAATTTTGTCTGCATTGATCCTTAGTATGTGTATATGTGAAAACATGATGGGAAAACGGGGAGGGGATAAGTTTGGTTCTGTAAGTTTATTATGTACAGCTGTTATAACTTTTTATATACCGTACAATCAATGGTTTAGGTCATATCAATTCTGTCATGATAGACAAAATTGGAAGTGACCAAAACGTTTATTTGAAGAGAAGCATTATTTTAAAACAAAGGTGTTTCTGGATTTTTTGCCTGGTATTATTTTAAAAATGAACAATTTTTTATCAATGTATTTCAGCCCTTTACTTCTATTGTAATATTTTAAATTATATATAATTTTTAAATTAAAACACAGTTGAAACTTAAATGTAATTAAATAAATATTTCAAATTTCTCAAAAATTGGGAAATATAACGTAAAGCTCAAAAACAGAAATAACAATAGTACAGTGTTAATCAATGATAGAGTTGTTTAATTAATATAAACATATTCGTGATTTAAACAAAGAATAAACCTACTAAAAATCTTCAATAGATAAATACAACTCAGATGATATATTGTTTAGTTTAAAACCACAATATCTAATTTATAGAGCTAATCTTATATTTATATAACAGATCGTACATAAATAATAATAGTGTATCTTTCACACAAGACACAAAATTTAACTTTTACCCATATTCTACGAGTACCAAAATCGAAAACCTACATTGAGTCTATGGATACTTGAACATAATCTAAGTATTTTTTACTTAAAGAAAAATGCAAATTAGTCTGATGTCTCAAATTTTAATTAGAACTTACGTACGACATTTATTTAGCTACTATTAAAATACATTCATAAATTCTTTTTAAGATCAAAATTGCAAAAACAAATAACCTTAAATGCAGCAATTTTTATTTTAATAGCAATTTATCTACCATTAATGTAATGTTGACTATTTTTTATGGCAAATAAAATTCTTCGCGACCATGCTTATTTATATAAACAAACAATTGAACATAAAATATAGAGGATTTATATATAAATATAAACAAACCAGATAAAAAAAAATTGAAGCTAATACATATATATGAGATCACATACCTTTGCATATTGTTCTTTTGTTTTATAATAGTAATAAATTTCTATTATATCTTATACACAGACACTTGATTCAGTACGTAAGCTCGTAAGCCGCCATTATTGTAAAATGTGACTAGACTTGCTCTCTCGTCTTGTTTTTTGTTAACTACGCATGCTCGGTTGAAAAACTTGAACTTCAACCCTCTGTAAAGCCAGGTCCAGTAACTGACAGTAACTGAACCCAGGGTTAGATTTCGCCTTCAAACCGGTCCAGTCAGGTAGACGATGAATACCATTTTAGCTTTCGACCCGGGTTTTCGGCTTAACTCGAGGTCGAAGTTATTCGTGAATACGAGCGTAAGAAAATTATCTGAACAGAATTTTAAAAACTCAAAGCAAAAGCAAGAAAAACAAAAGAAAGGTGATACGATGTTTAAGAATACTTTTGCGTACAGAATAACGCAACGATTTTCTAAATCAGAGGATCTGAATCGAATGTCGGAGATATTAAAATTGTAAATAAATGCAAACTGGATAGAATAAAATTTACATTTCTTATGCAATGGTTTTTATGATGTTGTAATCACATGTATCTTTAATTTTCCCTATTTATTGAATATCTATAATACGTTTTTCTTTTCTAAATTTAACCTTCAGTACCCTAAATTTCAATTTTAAAAAGTAAAATGTTAATTGTTAATAAGTTTATAACAGTTCTATTTAAACAAATTATAGAACATTCTTTCTTTCTGTTTAGCTGCGCTTATTTTTACTTAAAATTCTGGTCAATCCTGTTATTTACCGTTCATTCAGAATACTACGTTAAGAAAGTACTTAACATGCAAACTAACTAAAAATTCGGTATTTTTTAATAATATGGATTCGTTCTATTTCATACTATTTTAATTTAAATTAAACAAAACAAATTTATAACAAGAAAAAAAGAGTAAATTCATAAAAATACTTGAAATGTAACGTGATTAGCAATCGTATTTTTATTTAAAATTCGTACATTTTATTTCATTCTCAATAAAATAAAAGAATTTTAGAAATAGTAAAAAAAAGAATTGTAAATTAATTTTGTTAATTTGCTAGTAATTATATTTATTAACTAATATACTTAGATAATATTTTATTCTGAAAAAAATGGCATAATTCTGCAAAAAAGTAAAAAGGTTTTTAACATTCTAAATCGTTGAGTGTTTTTTTTAAATAATCATAGCCCTTACGACATTAAAAATGCAAAAAAAAAATAATTAATTATCTTTTCCCTGCAATTCTTTTCACAAAAATATTTATTTTATAATCTACAAAAAAATAAATAAATAAAATAATAAATCAATCATTTTTTTCTGAATTACAACTTCCACGTGAGTTGATGTTGCTTTACTTTAGATATCAATACGTTAACAAGTGTCAGAAAATATATGATTAATGGTCTATCTTCTTGAAGTAGAGGTGATTCTCAAAAGAAAACACTACGCCAAAAAGAAAATTCAATAACACTATTACAAAAGCATCAATAAATTTAAAAATACTGAAAAGAAAGAAAATCAAAATGTAACATTTGAAATTGATTTAAAGATGTATATTTTTATTATAAAGTATTTGGAGATGTTTGCATTTTTATGTGGAGATTTACTCAATTAATGACTATTTTTATATTGCTTTCTTTTCTCCTGTTTCTTGCCTTAATGATTTTTCTCTTCCAATGCAATCAATTACTTTTTCTACTTTGTGAACAACAGTTATATTTCTATGTTTATTTCTTTCTTTCTGATCAGTTGCGCTTATGCTTACATCAAAAGTAAAGGAAATAATACACCTTATTAAAAAGAATAATGCTTTTATTAACACTTTGTTTGTCGGCAGTGTTGTCAATTTAGCGCGTTTTTCTTTAGAAAAAAAAATAACTATCAGAATTTTCACTTTTTTTCCTCACAGACATTCCTTGATTAAACAAATCAAAGAGAACTATTTAAAAATTTTACTGGGTGTTTTGAATTAAAAAAGAAAAAAAACCCGCTAAATTATTGACAAGTATATTCGTCATCAATCAGCAGTTAAAAATGAAGCCAGGCAATTTTAAAGCACAGTTTTATACAAATTGTGTTAAAAAAAATCCTACAAAAAGTATTTTAAAAGAAAGAAAAAGTATAAATACAATTTCCATTTGCAATATTTGTGGGTAGTTGGCTTTTTTCAATGGATTATTAAAAGCAAAAATAAATTTCAGCTACATGCCATTGATTATATTTTGACTATTTTAGGTTTAAGTTGCATATTGTAAACTATTCACTCACTTTAAATCTGTGAATGATTCACAGTATGAGGCATATCTTAAAATTATATTTAATTTCAAACATCAATAGGCAAAATTTTGGTAGTAAGAAAAAGAAACAGGTTATTAAGCAGGTTACAAAAAAATTGCGCAAAATCGCAATGGAAACAAACAGCAGCACACTAAAACCAAACTCGTGTGTTTTGTTAATATCCATTGGTAATTGGTCTGATAAATATTGAGCCTTTGTATCACCGCGTTGCATATCTCCAACATACTCAAAAGTCAATGCTGTTTATACCGTGGTCTTTAAAAGACGATTTTTTTCATTGCTGCAATCTCTCAACACAGCAGTTAATAGTAATTGTTCATATTAACAGTCAACAAACGGCGATACTGAGTTAATTTTTCATGACAAAGTTTTATTTATCATTGGAGCAGTTTCGCATCGTTATGGCTGAAACGAACTTCGTAAATTTTGTAAAATTAAAAAGGCTGGAGGTGTCCAAAAATAGATTTTTTACAAATGTAAGTTCTTATACTTTACAAATTTATATTAGGAAATTGACAATATTTATGAGAAGTGTGCAATTTTCTGTTTTTGCAGATGTAAAAAATGTACCTTTTGGTCTTTTTTTTTTTTTTTTTTTTTTTTTAACGTGTTTAAATTGATGTATCCTAACATCTGAGTAAATATTTTTTCAAATCGGAAATGTTGAGTCACAAAGAGTTAAAACCAGCTTGGAAATGGTTCACAGTCCAGAATTTTGTATCCACTGACGTTCGTGACGTTCGTCTTTGGACACTTTTTGTACCTTTTTTTTTCTTCACATATTTGTAAATCCATTTTCCAAGTTGTTTAACATTTGTTACTTTCTAGTTATTTTTTAGACTTTTTCACTCAATTTTCCAGAAAAATCTTCGGTTGACCAAAATTGAGTACACTTGTTGGATTTTCGTCTTTAGTTAGTTTTTAATAGTTATAGTACCATTAGTAGTTACAAAGTTTTTTAACTATTTTTTTTTGTTTAACACAAGTATTTTTGAGATTATTTTTTTTTCATTATAAGATGAAGCTTTATCATTTCAAAAAACATAATTGTGTCCAAAATGATATATTTTTTTATAATATATTTCATATTATATAAAATATAATATATTTCATATTATTATATACAGTGTGCTCGCTAAAGTCCGTTGTCACCCCAATAATTTCTGAACGGCAAGAGGTATAGTCATAAAAGTGGGGTCTAGGTATAGTAAAGTTGTATTTCGCTACGCAAGGAAACCACTTAGAGCGCCACCTGATGGCTAAATTTGGAGTTGGAAATTACTTTTCATGGTATGTAATATTAAGATTTATTTATGTAAAGATGAATACTGTATATCTCCTGACAAATGAAACTCTGGAGTGTGATCTTTTCTCTTTTTTTCCGCATTATGTCGCGTTAGAATTTTGGGAGTTTCGAATCAAATAAATATACATTTTATGATTTCTACTTTTAACATTACTTTGCGGAAGGTGTCTTTTCTTGCTAAATTGACGATGCTGAACAACTTTGTAATTGACTTTTTTCTCGTATCTCTTACCGTTTTTTAAATAAGAACGCTAACTCCAAATTTAGCCACCAGGTGGCGCTACAAGCTGTTTCCTTGCGTAGCGAAATACAACTTTACTACACCTAGACCCCACTTTTAGGACTATAGCTCTGGCTGTTCATAAATTATTGGGGTGAGAACGGACTATAGAGGCCACACTGTTTAAAAATTATCAAGAAGTTGATTTGTGTAGACTTTTTACTCAATGTTCCAAAAAAATATTAGATTGGGCAACATTTAGTACTTTGTTGCATTTTCGTCTTTGGTTAGTTTTTAATACTTACAATGTTTTTAGTAGTTTCAAATTTTATTATTATTATTATTATTGAAGTATTCTTGAGACTTTTTTTGTCAATATGAGATAAATCCTTTTATCAAGCCATAAAAAATAATTTTGTCCAAAATGATATTTTTTATTACTATATGAACTCAAAAATTATCAATAAATTGATTTTTGCAGACTTTTTACTTAATCTTCCAGAAAAATGCTCGATTGGCTGGATTGTCCTTTTAAGTTAGTTTTTAATAGTTACAAAGTTTTTAGTAGCTAAAAACCTTTTTCTTTTAACTAAATTATTCTAACAGGTTTTTCGTTTTTTCATTATGAGATGAAGTTTTATTTGGTCAAAAAACATAATTTAGTCTAAAATTAATTTTTTATTACATGAACTAAAAACTTGTCAAAAAATTGATTTTTGTAGACTTTTTCACTTAATGTTCTACAAATAGTCGATTGACCAACATTGGGTACATTAGTGGGATTTTCCTTTTGAGTTAGTTTTGAATAGTTCTAAAGGCTTTTTTTAAACTAAAATATTCTTTTTCTTTTTTTATTTCATTATGAGATGAAGTTTTATCAGGTCAAAAAACTTGATTTTTCCCAAAATGATAGTTTTTTATTATATGAACTAAAAACTTATCAAGAAATTGATTTTGTAGACTTTTTCACTCAATATTGCAGAAAATCCTCGATTGGCCAATATTGAGTACATTTATTGGATTTTCATCTTTAGTTAATTTAGTTATAAAGTCTTTAGTAGTTACAAAGGTTTTTTTTTTTATTTTAAAACTGAAGTATTCTTGATAATTTATTTTTTTGTATTATGAGATGAAACTTTTTTTATCAGGTCAAAAAACACAATCTTGTCCGAAAAGATATTTTTTATAATATGAACTAACTTTGTAGACTTACTGATTAATTTCCAGTCAACTAAATTTGTAATAAGGTCTTGAAATTCCTTTATTAGAGGCAATAAAATAAAAAATCATTTTCCTTTCACATTTCATCTTACGCTTCTATTTTACATCAGATAGTGTGCATTTTGTATAAATGTGCATTAACAGATATTGCTTCCAGACATGTGGGATTTAGAAAGGGTAAAATAACTTTCATCAAATTACAGGAATGATTTTTGCCTAAAATTTCTTAACATCCAACTGAAAATTTATTTATGTATTTTATTTGCGCCTCTGTACACTGTTAAAAATTTGCAGCAAACTGTCCAGTTATTCGACCGTTTTTATAGAAAATGGTTATATAACCGTAATTTAACTCTATTCTGACCATAATATGGGCAATAAAATGGTCAGAAATGAGTTAAATAACGGTTATGTAACCGTTTTCTATAAAAACGGTCGAATGACTGGACAGTTTGCTGCAAATTTTTAACAGTGTATACTATGACACATTCTCCTTTATAATGCCAGTCGATACACGTTGTTGTAAATAATTCTCGATATAAATGTTGTGTACAATTAAACTTTCTTGAAGCTTCATCCTCAATTATATTATTCTTGTTACGAATTTTTTTTTCAATTTATTCTTTTAGTTATAATGCTTGACGTCCGCCCACTTGCTGGTTTTCTTTTAATTGTTCCAAGTTTAATTTTATATAAATAGTTCTTTTTATATAATTTCAGCAAAAATGCATAACAAAAAATGATTTTCTAATTTATTTTATTCTTTTTATAGAACTCTACAATAAGCCACGCAACAACTTTTCTTTTAAAGCCATTTTTATTTGTTTATACCAGTATTTTCAGACTTTTGGTTTACGCATATTAAAGGGATGCTAAGGTGTAAATATAACACAAAACATTATTCAATAAAATGTTTGAACTTCAGTGGCTTAATAAACTGTGGGCCGATGTTTAGTTGTAACTGTAACCCGTTTAGAATGCGTTTTCATCAATTAGATTACGGTGAAAAAGAAACAACTATAAAAGGAAATATAGCAAAAAATAAGGCATAGAACTTCATTTTATTCAACATAGTTTTCTTTTTACACTTATATGGTCCAAATAAAAGAGATAGCAAATCGTAGGATAAGCTGTGATGTCAAATATTTCTCACAAAATTTGAAATTCAATATAATGATTTAATTATAATATGTTAAAAGAATATAATTTATGTAAAAAAATCCAATCTCACCGATTATGGTAGCGATAATCAAGAACGGTTAAAGAAGAGATTTCGTCGTCTCAAGCATTTTTAATATCCAAAATACTGACAGCTAAATAAATTAATTATTCTACACAGAAAATTTGACCTGGACGTTCCGAAATTTGTGCATGGCACACTTTACCTCTGGTCACCTTAGCTGTAAAGGCATTAGTATATTATTTTTATGGTGAAAATTATAAGGAAACTACGTACCAGAAATATATACCCAAAAATAATTATTATAAAAATTTAAACAGATTTATTGTATTGTAAACTAGTGGGTCTTGAATCGAGTTCACTAACTGTACTTTTGAGTCGGTTAGATACATCAAAATATAACATAAAGTTCATTTCGTGATATAGGTTAATTAAAGTCAGAACTTAAGTTTTTCTTAGGTTAATAATTTTAAAGACTTTTTCCACAAATTTCAAGGAGCCTTTTGGCTGCTGGACTTTGCATTGGATTTATGCTAAACAATGATCGGAAGCAAGATGCTCCCATAATATTGTAAAACAAAGATTTGACTAAATAAAATCATATATATTCCATATAAATACAAATTGCTGTGGTTGTTAAATATTTCATCTAAATAACATTTATTTTTATTTTATATTACTTACCCATCATACGTAGTGTAGTTACTTACCCATCATACGTAGTATAATTACTTACCCATCATATGTAGTATAGGGTCTTGTAAACGTTTAAGTCTTGTAATAGTTAAGTCTTGTAATCGTTTTAAAAATAGAAAAAAAAATGACGGATTTAGTCGTTTCAGCCACCGGAGATTCCGGAAAACATATTTATATATATAAAAAAAATTGCCGTCCGTCTGTCTGTAAACGCTCTATCTCCCGAAGAAATCGAGATAGATACTTGAAGTTTGGTACGTAATTAGTATGCAATAATGAGAAGACGCTTATTGAATTTCCTCGATTTTCCGGAACTATTTTTTTCGGACTCTCTAAATATCCATTCTGATAAAAAGGTATATAAAAATTTTCGAAATTGTTTGTTTTAAGGAGTGAATATAAAAGACAATAAAAAAACGTGAATTTTGAATAAAGAATAAAGTCGATAGGATAATTAGTTGCCGAGATATTTGTAATCCTATTTTCCACACTCTTCGATTTTTCATGACTCTGTATTTCATTCAAATTTCAATTCAAATATATATTTTAATTGGAAATGAGACGCTTAATCCGACGCAGTAAACTGTTAGTTAATAGGATTATCATTTTTGGAATTATAAGGATGTATCTTTTACGCAATTCAGTAATAAAGCATTGAAAGTTTATGACGTCATCTAGCCAGGATTTTATTCGAATTGCAATGCATTTTATAAATAGTTTACACATGTTTTATTTTCATATTTTATATTATGCATATCCATGATGAGTAAGTATTACGATGGCTCCCAACGACTAGTTTTTCATATGCAACTCGAGAAGCCTGAAAAACGTTTGCGGGGATATTCAATGAAAATGAAATTAACCCTTTCTATAATCTCGCGTTGCATATCTGCAACATACCCAAAAGTTAATGTTACTTATGCAGTGGGCTTTAAAATACGATTTGACTTATTGCTGCTGTTTTCCAGCACAGCAGTTAATCTAAATTGTTCATAGAATTCTCAACAGACGGCGATACTGAGTTAATTTTTTATGCCAGAGTTTTATTTATCATTTGAGCAGTTTCGCATCATTATTTTCTAAAATGATCTTCGTAAATTTTGTCAAATTAAAAAGACTGAAGATGTGAAAGGTGTATTTTTTACAAAAGTAATTTTGTATACTTGACAATTTTGTTTTAGAAAATTGACAATATTTAACAGAAGTATGTAATTTTCTGGTTATTGTAGATGTAAAAATGGTACCTTTTAGTCAATTATTATTTTTATTTTTATGTTCTAAATTTTTAAAATTATTTTTTACATGCTTAAAATGATGTATTCTAACATCTGAGTAAATATTTTTTAAATCAAAGTTCTTGAATCACAAAGGGTTAATAATTATTTTTTATTATGTGAATTAAATTTCGAATTAATATAAAAATTAAATGTGAATTATCTCCGTGAATTATTTTTATACGTATATTCTTAAATCAGTACGCATGCAATAAGAGTGCAAAATCCTCCGGCATTTTAAAGATGTATGAAAGAATACAATTAGTGAAGCACATACTACTTTAGCTTATGACGACATGCACAACCATGTCTGAAAATGACATTTTGTATACCATCAAGCTTCTACGCTACAGAGGATCATAAATGCTCACGTGGAATTTTTGTATGCTGCTTAGCATTCACTGTATTGTCTATGAAGTGATGCTGAATTACACCTTTATGGGAAATGCATTCCCGAACCATGTAACATGTGAGTGATTTACAGTTCAACTAATGCGATCCAACAAATATTCTAACTAACATACTTTATCATTACATTACATCTCAGTCTTGGAGATAAAATTATGGCTGATCGAAAAGTATACCTTTTTCAAAATTTATTTTGTCTATTTTTTTCTTCGTTTCGCCCATATTTTATTTATTTATTTATTTATTTATTTATTGACAACAATCGCTTCTTCGTAAGCCACCGTACAGTATAGCCCATACTTACTCCACTTATTCTAGCAACAACTCCAGCATTTATTTATTCAGTACACTTTTCCATGTCGGTTTAAAGTGGATGGATGTAGAAGTTCTGTTTTCGAGAGAAAGCTTTCAGCGATTTTGTTATCTTCCTCCTGTATTTGTCTCTTTTTTTCAGTTGCTTAATAATCGTTAGGCTAACTTCTGATTAAATCCGACCCTCCGTGCAATATCCATACTGTTAAATTCTTTATGCGATAAAACATAAGCACTCCTCTTCTTAAGGTTCATTCCCTGAATTATCTCCATAGCAAAATCATTCAAGAAGGCAGAACAACACACACCAACTTCAATATCTGTCGTTCATGATTTCACTGGAAGAAGTAGCTTCAATTGCTTAAATACAGTAAAGCCTATGAAAACGAAACTTGTATCTTGACATATAGAAAAATTTCATGGTTTTGATGAAAATAATACAATATACAGTAAACTCTGCCAAAGGCGGCTCTGTGTAAGACGGAAATCTGCCTGTAATCGGAAATATTTTTTAGTCCCGCGAATCTATAGATATAGAGTAAAATTTGTCGAAGGCGAAATATCGTCTATGACGGAGAACTTTATTAGTTCCGATCGTTTCCGCCTTAGACAGAATTTACTGTAGTTATAACGCACGGTGTACCTGCTATGTAGAAAGCCTATCTAAAATGATTTTATTTTTGATTTATTGCGATTATGTGTTAGCAGGTTTTACTGCACTTTTAAAGAGTAATATAATTGCTTCAATGAATGATGAAATAATTTCCATACCTAATGCAATGCTTCATGTTTATTTCGATATTTGTTACCAGTTGAGAGGTGATGCAGTACCATTTTCACTGGATTCATTATTCATTATAATGCACATATACTCCTGTTAAGATACACAAATGAAATTAAGATTTACAATTAAATACATTGGGTATTTGTGCCGAACATTATGTTAAATATTTTGTACCAAAATTCAAGTAGTATGATATATTTTAACTCGTTTCACTAAGGATTATCAGAATATTTTACACATAATATGAATGTTATATGATTATCAATAATATGTATTAATTAATTATCGCATTTTTATTTAGTATAAGAATGAAAGCATTTGTTAGTTAATGAATTATTTTAAGAATCAAGAAAATCTCATTTTTATCACGGCAGAAATATACAACTAGTATATCTGCAGATCAGGGTTCCCAACGTCAGGTGTTCAAATCGCATTTTATTTGAATTAAGCCTTACATAATATTTTAAAACCATATACAATCAATTTATTTTTTTTTAAATTTTATATCCGCATATAATGTTTTTAAAAGATTGAGGAAGTGTAATTTTAAAGGACTGTCACGTTAAACACGGTTTCAACGCGATAATGTACTTGTATTTCTTGCTCTTGTAATTAAGATAAAAAAAGCAGTTTCTCGTGGGAAGCTGAGGAGTTCTGACCCCTAACTCCCCAGGTGTCTCATTAATTTTACGCTATCAATTTTCAAATATTGTATCATTTTAGGATTTGAATACATTTACGGTCGCATTTTACGCTGTCATTTCCTTAATATACACATCTCGTTAAACAAAAAATTTTGTCTTATCCTATTAAGAATATTTACTTACTTTTTAACCAGGAAATAGCTGTATCCGTTTATAGAAGTTGAATGAAATCACATGTAACAAAGATATTAACCCTTTCAGGGGCAAGCACTTGTGCTTCTGTAAAGTTGAATTCCCACCGGAATTTAGGAAAGGATTTAGTTCAAAATAAGAATAAGCAATTTTTCAGCTTTTTCTCGTCTAAGTTAAAAAAGTAAAATTCAATTAAAAGTTTCTGGTTTGAATCGGATTAAAATTAGGTGGTATATAATATATACCACCGCCCCTCAAAGGTATTAATGCAAATGTAAACTCCTGTTAAGATACACAAATTAAATCCAAAGATTTCATATTTTTTGTTTGGAGAAAAAAAAATTGATTATTATTGTATAGTATTTAAAAAAAGAGTTCTCATTTAAATAAATTCAGATCAATATCGATAGAAAAAGCATGCCAAAATTACAAGAAAATAAGCTTTTTGTTAATAAAAATATCGTAATTTCAGTTTAATTCTGTCAAATCAGTCCGAGTTTATTCATTTCTTTTCCTGATTTGTTATGAAATACACTTGCTAAGCAAAGATTTAAGATTTAAAACAAAGGGGGGGGGGGGGAGAAATATGTATAATTTCAAAATTCTTAAAGTGATAAAAATGTTTTATAGATTTCCCAATATATGCATAACATTCCACTAAAAATTATATAGAGAATTGTCAATTTCTGAAACATGTATTGATAAAATTACAAGCCGATTTGATTATTTTTTAGCGAAAATTTAGAATGCGCAATTTAAAATTTAAATCAGTCATCATTCAAATGCCTTTTTATTCATCTCAGTGAATGATAAAATATTAAAATCGTTTGAATGCACATAGAAAAGCATTATGACATGAATGAAAATGTTCTATGTTTTCCAAACGAATGAACGACATTAAACGAAAAATTATACAGCTAATTCCTAGTACTTGACCAACATATCTACCAAATATCAAGCTAATTGGATTCTTTTTGCGATAATTATCGTGGGATATAGACACTCGTGCACACACACACATACTGACAGACACCAAAAACTTCGTGTCTACAGTAAGTCTTCGCCTAACGTTTCGGCAATAAATGGTTTGTCGAAAATTTAAAAAAAATACTTTTTAAATTGTATAAAAAATGAATACAGGTATAACAATATACGTAAAAATTTCCTTTAAGATAAAGTATCCGAATACCGACACCCTAACGTCAACTTGAAAAAATATATAAGGTTTTTAAATGGTCGTATAAATTCGAAATTGGCACGATAATGTCAAAAAATGTTTTTTGACATTTGGGGCCAATTTCGATTTTATACGATTAATTAAAGCCGATTGAATAATTACGATTAATTTTTTTTTCAAGTTGACCTTAGAGTGTCGGCATTCGGATACTTTACCCTATATTACGTACGAATGTTTTATAAAACAATCTGGAGCATAAATTAAATCCACATACAGATAGTTAAAGCAGAAATTTATTCATACCAGCAAACATATTAATGATTTGGACAAATTTGGTATTTTGCACAGAAGTGTCGAGATAAACTTGAATATTTTCAAAAGTATCACAGCTTACCAGGTTTGCTATTCTCATTTATTAAATATCATATTTCAACTAAACAAAAAATATATATTTTTTTCTAGGTGGTGCATTTAATATGTGGTCATTGGTTGTGCGAATATTGACATCTTTCACAGACATATTCCATTTACCTAAAAGATTAGAAAAAAATATGTTAAAAGAGTATGCTTATTTTGAAATTGTTTTTAATAATATTTTACATAAAATGATAATTTTATTTCCAAAACAACATAAATATTTAAATTATCACTTATTAATAAATAGAGTCAGTCGTCAATTATAATGGCGCCAAACTGAGTAAGATGATGTTACATGTCAAGACAAACAATTTTTGAGACGGAAATCAGGATAGCTGCCCAATTATACATTAAAAAAGACTCACACCAAGCTGAAGCCAGATTTTTTTTATCTTAATTTTAATAATAAAGACGAAATTACAGCTAATTTTTGTCTAAAAGTACATAGATATTTTGTTCAAAATATACTATCATAAAAAGTATTGATAATGGGCACTATACATGTACAAAATACACCGATGTCAATGGTCTAGTTTTCGAAATATGGTTAACAGCACGTGAAGTGTCACTAATCTTTTTGTCAACACAAAATTGTTATTATTTTGAAGATTTCAGAATGTAATGAGTAAGTTTTCGAAAACCCATCCGACTCTTCATCTTCTACAGGGCGTTTCACTACCAGACCGACAAACTTGCATTAGGTGTAGGGGCACAGAGGTGACTCGGAATCACATAGCAATGCAGGGTCAAAAATGCCGTAGTTGCGAGCTATGGTTCAAAGGAGAGAAAAAGAACAGAAACAGAAACACGTTAATGGGACAGAAAACATTTTATTGAAAGGTTGTACTACAGAAGATGTTTGAAATTACAACCAGAAGTCGTCAGGCAGGCTTAACAGCGGCACTGCATTGATTCCTTTACGTTCTGGAAGAGTTCTGGCGTGTTGCGTATCCTCCCGGCAGCTACAGATATTCGATCGGCGAGGTCTTCAACTGAAGGAACGGGGAATCTCGTACACCAAACTCTTCATTTGACCCCAGAAGCAGAAGACGACTTCTGGTCGTAATTTCGAACATCTTCTGTAGTACAACCTTTCAATAAAATGTTTTCTGTCCCATTAATATGTTGTTGTTTCTGTTCTTTTTCTCTGCTTCTTTGAACCATCGCTCGCAACTACGGCATTTTCGACACTGCATTGCTATGTGATTCCGAGTCGTCTTTGTGCCCTCTACAACTCCTGCAAGTTTGTCAGTCTGGTAGTGAAACACCCTCTATAGCCTTTCTTATTGATGAGGATTTTTCAGATTTATCTCTAGCTCTTTTTTTTTTCTTTATTATATGTACTACGTCATTTTTTTATCTTTTTATTTTTATTTATTTCTGTATAAATACTTTATTTTTTCACAATCACAAACGGGATTTAGCTGTTGAGCTCTATAATATCTACTTTAGCAAGATCTCGTAATATATACAGGGTGCCGACTAAAGTCCGTTCCCACCCTCTTAACTGCCGAACGTCTACCGTATAGTCATAAAAGTGGTGTCTAGGTATAATAAAGGGGCTATTCGCTACAAGATGAGACCGCTTACAACGCTACCTGGTGCAAAACGGTGGAGTTAGCATTCCTATCTCGAAAACGGTACGAGATATGGGAGAAAAGTGAATTACAAAGTTGTAGAGCATCGTCGATTTAGTACGAAAATATACTTTCTTAACAAAAATGCTAAAAATAGAACGCTTAAAATGAGCTTTCTTTTTTTCGTGATTTCCGAAAGTGTGACGTCATGAAAATTGAACTAAAGGAGAAAAGATTACCTTTTGGACGAAAAACGAGCCCGCACCACGGAAATCACCTCAAAGAGTTATAGTAACCATTCTTAAGAAGGCTCGCTACCATTCACTTGAGGAAAAATGATGAAAAAATATCAGTTTTCCAATTTATTGCTTAAAATTCATTTATACATTACTGGTATATTCTGGCGATCCAATATTTATAAACATGTGAAAAGGGGTTTTTACTGTATCCATTTCCCTGTAAATGATTTAGAGTTACTAATTTTTCTCAGTTTGTGTTTTTTAAATATATCAGTTTGTTGAAAGTACTAAAATTTCAACATAGTTAATTGCTACTATTTACTGACGTTCCTGATGGTGTGTTTTATGATATAAACAGTTTTATTTTTGAAAAATAAAAATGTTATGTAAAATAGTATTTTTGTGCTGTATTTTTCCACATGTGATGACATTTTTATTGTCTCTTTAAGGAGTTAGCTTCTTAGAAATCTGGTCCTTTGAGTTATAAAGCAAGCACACTTGTACGAAAATTGTGAAAAACAAATTTTTGCATAAAGTTCAAACTTGTAGAAAAAATAACGTTTTAAAATTTTTTGAATTATTTTTTATTAAATTTTTCAAATTTTAACACAAGAACAGTCTATTTTTTTATAGCTTTTTTCTACAGAAAACCTTTTAATAATATCTTAAAAAAGGTATTATAAATTACTTAAATAATAATAATAATAATAATAAATTTCGAAAGGAATCGAGTCCCCGTGAGACATCGAATATTTTTCTTTATAGTAAGTAAAACAAATTCCAGTATATTGATATAAAATCCATTTTGCTCAGAGGTAAAAACTCAGCATCTTTTATAAGATTATTGAAATTCAAACTGGGAACAATATACATGAAATGCTTTGCTGAATAAAAAGGAAAAGTGTATATCAAAATATAGAATTCGATATCAAATTTAACGTTTTCAATGCGGCTGCCGTTTTTATTGTTATGAGATTTCAAGCAGCAATAAATTAAATGCATATGTTTTAAGAAAAAAACATATTGCATGTATTGTATTAAATTTTGGAAGCAGAAAGAGTTTTATTAAAAATCTTAAGTTTATTTCTGCACTGCCAAAGAAATAAAGAAAAAAAAGTGAAAGTAAAAGAAACTTTCAAAGTGATATATTGTAATCCTGGAACTCGCTATTATTATTTTCAATATTATTATTATTATTAGTGTTATTAAGTTGATCATCTGCACCCGGTTAATGAAAAACTGCCTTAAAATTAATTAACTACGTTATCACAGAATTAGATCACTAATTATAATTGAAATATAGATAAAATGCTTAAGTGATACAAATCGAAACAACGAAAGGCTTATAAAAACCTTATAATGATCGACATACGTTTCAACGATCATACGGTCTTGAAAACATGAATCACGAGATCATAAATTTAAAAAAAAAAAAAAAAAAGCAGATGCTTGAAGTAGCCAACTGTAAACCTGAAAATTAATATTTCGTTATTGCTTTTTTAAAACTGAAAAGTACCTCGTGCCAAATTTTAGGTAACTCAAATGAGGCGGATTCATTGCAAATGTTTACGTTACGCATGTAGATTTCTATTGATTCACGGATAATAGATGGTAAATAGAGTCTTGATGGATAAATTATTTTACTTTTTTAAAATCAACTTTTAATGTCTCGGTTCTATGTAGTCTTGCCAGTGTTGTAGTACTTCTGTCATATTTGATATCTGTATAAACGAAATATTAATTTTCACGTTTACAGTTGACTACTTCAAGCACCTGCTTTTTTTTACATATATGATCTCGTGATTCATGTTTTCAAGTTTATTTTCAAAAATTTGCAAGAATATTTTTGTTTATCAGTATATATCTTGAAAATGGCGCCATATGAGCGTTGAAACGTACGTCGATCATTAAAAGGTTTTTAAAAGCCCTTTGTTGTTTCTATTTGTATAACTTACGCATTTTATCTATATTTTAATTAATTAATTAATTAATAGTGAAAGTCTAAACATAATAAAATGTTGTATTACCATTAGAAATACACCTGTGTACATAACTTTTATAATTCTGGATTATCAAGAAATGAGTGAAAAATCGATTATAGAGTTCCATCTTGACATACAAAAACCAAGTTGAGTTAAATAAGAGAGTAAAAAGATCAAATTTTCACTGTTGACAGATATGACGTAAATTAATACGTATAGAGTTTTTAACTTTTTTTTTTCTAATGAAAAGTTTAAAAACTTCCAGTTCGTGACATAATTGAAAAAAGGAACATTAAAAAAACTCTTCTGTGGATTTGAAACTTTTATTTTTTTTTTTCTTTTCTGGATGAGTTTTAACTTTTCTATGAACTCTAAGTTTCAGTAAATATGAAACGTGAAAGACATTCTAACTGTGATGCAGAATTTTTTTTTTTAAGTAAAAATATTTTACTTAGTCATTTCAAAGCTGATAAAAACGGAAAAAAAAGATATATATCTCTAGAAACTTAGAGCATGCTCGTAAAATTTTTATATTTTATTTTCGGAAGAGGGGGAAATATATAAGACTGATAACGAACATTTTCGAATATAAATGAAGCCGTTTAGTTTTCTAATGTTTCAACACTTTGAAAAAAAGTTTCTTATGTAAAGATTCTTGAAATTTCCTAATAAAAAGATATTGAAATTTTTATGTGAAATTCACAATAATAATTCCCGTTTAGGTGCCAGGAAAATTTTTCATTCATATCGAATATAAATTTTAAAAGAGAATACTGGACGTCTTTTCAACATTTTCGAACATAGTTGAAAATTTTATGAGTGGTAATTTACTAAGTGGACGAAAAATGTCCGGTCCAGGATTCGAACCTGGGATCTCTTGGCTGAAGCTGCCATTGCTCTACCAACTGAGCCATCCCGGTCGAAACTGGAGGACCTAATTCATCCAGTTAATCTTATTGACCATATGACAACTGAAATCTGGTCTGATATCTGAATCAGCTCAACAGACTAAATCGCAGGTAATGTAGAACTCCAGTAAACGCTGAATGTGATTACACTAGATTAATTTTAACACAATTATACAAATTGGTAAAGAAATCATATGAGTTGATTACACTAGATTAATTTTAACACAATTATTCAAATTGGTAAAGAAATCATGAGTTACCAGTTTCGACCAGGATGGCTCTGTTGGTAGAGCAATGATAGCTTCAGCCAAGAGATCCCAGGTTCGAATCCTGGCCCGGATATTTTTCGTCCATTTGGAAAATTACAACTCATATGATTTCTTTATCAATTTGAATAATTGTGTTAAAATTCGACTCGAGTAAATATACTCGGATTACCATGCAATTGATATTTATTATTAAGGCTTACCATGGCTTGTTCATTATTGAAAATGAAGTGTGAAGCATTTATATTTCATATACAGGGACAGTCAAAAGTATTCCGTTACATTATGGTCTATGGGGAAATATCGTTTGCAGTGTATTTTAATAATGTTACAATATTTCAAACTTAATGAAATTGGTATATATTACTGAGGTGCACTACAAAATAAGGTGGGCATAGCATTCATAGTTCATTTACAGGGAAAAACACAAGAATTCGTCTACAGTACTCTCCTACAGTGCTACACAGGCTACAGTACTTTAACAATAATTACCTAACGCGAGTTTTCGGTTGTGTTACGCGTTTTTAAATCATGCGCTGTGAAGCTTTGTTACAGTATTCTGAATGTGCTGGAAAGTGTTTCATAACGTAGGCTTGAACATGATTTTTCCTTCTTGTTTAATAATAGCAATGCATAGTCTCTGTGTCTCTCTAAATTTTTTATCATTACTTTTTTTTAATCCTTGAATTCAAAAATTTTCTCACATAAACTCACGATAAAAAAAATTAACTAGTATGCTGTGGCCATAAAACAACTTTTACATAAATTGTGACTATGAAGTATAGAGCAGTAGAATTTTTTGTATTTAACAGGAATTTAAAGTAACACCTTTAGGGGAAAAAATTAATCCATAGCGCAACACCCCCCCCCCTCTTTTTGTCTTATTCTTCAGAAAAATAGGAGTAACATATAGATTTATATCAAAAGAAAAATAGGAGTAACATATAGATTTATATTAATAATATCAAAAGTAAACTTTCATGCATTTCTAACCAATAGAAACTGAGTGTTGTTGTTGTTGTTATTTTGTTTCTACTTAACAAAAATAAGTTTCTTTAATATCAAGGTTTTTTTTTTTTTTTTTTTTTTAAGTTTGGCACAATTTTATCTGATAGATGACAAAATATAATTATCACGCATATCAGGAGTAACACCGCATAGCAGGCCCACTTGTTGGCGATATATATTAAAATCTAATCTCGGTACTAATTTATGCCAAGATCTAAGTAAATATAAAGTTCTATGGAATTAACATTCATTTACACTTGAGCAACAGTAGACTCAAAACTTGTGAAACACACACACAGACAGACAGACTTCGCAACAAAAATATGCAATCGTATTCGGAACATTCCAAAACGCGCGTCTCCTTCAAAAACAGGAAGTTGAAAATTTTCATAAATCCACTACTTTATTCTTATGTATATAGACGGAAGCAATAATAATAATAATAAAATCCTCTGACTGGCCTATGTGATTAAATTTTACCCAAAATTTTAAATCCTATCTCAATCTCAAATACTGTATTCAACACCATATCAAAAAAGGATAACCTAGATTTTAATGTAACCAATTGCAAAAAAAAGTTTGGCTCATTTGATAATTTAAATTTTAAATTTTAACGGAAATATTTTTTGATTATTTCTTCAACTATAACATAAGAATAATGAAATGCAGCATTGATTAAGCATTCTATTACACAGAATTCTTAAGTATTAATATTGTTAAAGAAAATTGTTTCACCATGTTAGATGATTTAATAATATTTAACCGCATTACATTTACTGTGGCTTACGTATATTGATACATAGTACACGTTAGTTGATAATAACTGCAACTCGACTTTAAAATTCGCAGTTATAAATGAATAAAACTGTAGCATTCAATCTTCAAAACGCCTTCTAAATAATACTTAGGCGTACAAACATTTATCGGTTTCTATTTAATTATCTAACAGTTAAATGAAACAAGAACAAAAAATCATGCATAGCGCATAGATTACGAAAAACTTTTGAACACTAACCGAATATTATTAAGAAATTTAATTTTTTCATGCAATTAAATAGATCATAGTCCGTTCTGTAACAGAACGGATTATAGTAGTGCGTCTATGTAATTGGGCAATAAATGCCACTCACTCCATAATCTAAAGAAAACATGGTGTAATGCACCTCAGTGATCTTTTTTAATTTCACTATCTGACCCTTCCGGCGTTGCCCGGGCGGGCAGACTGTCAATGAAAAATATAACAGTGGAATGGACTTCATAAAAAAAGACTTCATAATATTTATTTATACTAAAAATTTGTAAAAAAAATTAAATAAGAGCTAAAATTTCAAAAGTATAACAGTTACATTTTAAAAATGAAACGGCCAGGGAAAATTATTACACTCACTTTTCCCTTTTTACTAAAAATACCTTTTTAAAAATCTTTGCTTTGTTTACATTTTCAATTTTATATTGCTAATTGTATTTTTTAAATTATAAATATTAAATGCTTACAAAAATCAATATTTCAAATGAAAATGTATAAAAATATATCTATTTAATTGTTAATGTTGACAAATTATAATTACAATTTAATTGACCTATAATCAAGAAATCATGTTTGTTTCGCTTTTATTCCTGTAGATAGCAGCACCAAACAGTTAAGGGGCTACTTCACTCAGACGAAAACACCCGCTCGCTAATGTTAATCCTATGGAGGAAATTTTTTAAGATATCTCGTTCGCATTTCAATATTTTTAAATGATTTTTTTTGCATTGGATAGCTGAGGTCAATCTCTATGCACGCTCCTTTTTACTTTTTCGATTTTGATTACAAGTTTTTTTTTTTATTAAGATACTTTCACTTTCGAAACCGGTTTTGAAAGTGAAAGTATCCTCAATAAAAAAAAACTGCAACAAAAATCGAAAAAGTAGAAAGGAGCGTGCATAGAGATTGACCTCAGCTATGCAATGCCAAAAAAATCATTTAAAAATATTGAAATGCAAACGAGATATCTTCAAAAATTTCCTCCATAGGATTAACATTAGCGAGCGGGTGTTTTCGTCTGAGTGAAGTAGCCCCCTTAAATGTAAAAAAAATCCTGGCCTAAATTCTCCCAAAAGACTTTTACACAAAAACCGATCAGTTGCGTTTCATTCGGGCGTTGCCATTAAACAATTGAGAAATAATCGCGATTTCTGTGCCACGTACGATATCGTAATATATATATAGATTATTGACACTCTCTTTTTATATGTTATTGTCGTTTACTATAGCACAATCGCTAATGAAAATGAAGTGTGTAGAATTTAGAATTCGTTTAAAGGGACAGTCAGGAGTATTCCTTTACATTACGGTCAATGGAAAAAAATCGTTTCAAGTGCACTTTAATGATGTTAATATTATTAAAGAAAACATGTTGTCCACTTCATAATGTTGTTCCTTTTCAAAACATAATGAAATTGTTATGCATTTCTGAAGTGTACTAAAACATGCTTTCTGTTGAGTACAGGATGCAAATCATTTATTACTCATTTACAAGACCACATAAAAGAATTACGTTACATAACGGTCTACGGAAAAAAATCGCTTACAGCGTATTTTAATGATGTTACATTATTTCAAACATACATATATTTATATATTTATATACATACATTTATACGAATTACTGAGGTGCACTTGCTTACTGAAAAGTATGGTGTGCATTGCAATTATCGTTCATTTACATGGACACACAAAAGAATTCGGCTAAAGTACCGCCTGTGAGCGATAATTACTGGAAGTGCGTTTTCAAATTTGATTTGCGTTTTTAAGTTTAATTAAATTTTTATATAGTACGTGGGGTGTATAGATTTCATAGATCATATACAGGACTACAGAAAAGAATGCGGGTACATTTCTGTGTAGTGACGGAAATTACTGAAAGTGAATTTTTAACAATATGATACATTTCTTAACTTAACTAAATTTTCGCATACACTACAAAAATTTTTTTTGATTTTACAGTATAATACTGGCATCCCAGCTGCCAGTATTATACCGTAAAATTAACAGTAATAAACAGTAAAATAAGCAGTAATACACTGCCGCGCATGCGCAGTATAATTTTTTTGCAGTGTACTATGCAGTATAAATATAAATGCATTGGCTAATTTCTGACTCTAGATGATAATTGCTGAAATTGGTTTTTCAAAAGTGTTGCGCATTTTCCAAATATCATTTTGCACCTTATTAAACGGTGAAGTTTTGTTAAAGTATTCTGGGTGTGTTGGAAAGTGTTTCATAAGCTATACTTGACAAATAATTTTCTTTCTTGTGTTTGGAGTATCATAACATCATTAAAATGCATAGCAAACAATTTTTCCCCATAGATCATAATGTAATGGAATTATTTTGTGCGGCTCTGTAAACGAATTATGAATGCCAGTTATTCCATATTTCAATGAAAGGATGTTTCTGTCCACCTCAATAATGCCTATCTATTTCATTATGTTTTCTAATATTGTAACATCATTCAAATGCATCGGAAACGATTTTTCCGCATAGAAAATAATGGGACGAAATTCTTTTGTGTGTCCCTATAAACGAACTATAAATACTAAATACTTCATTTTCAATACCGAACACTCTATAATAAACATCAATAACACATAAAAATTACATGGCAATTGAAAATTATATGGCAATTATTTACGAGAGTTAGAACACTAATAAACGGACAGACAGCCAAAATCGAATTCATGAACACTTTTCAACTATGTTAAACAGCATTAAAAAGTTAAATTTCATTGTGAAATTTCATCAGTTTAACAGTTTATTTTGCTGCAAAAGGCGAATAAAAGAATAGCTGTCCTCAGGAAAATTTCATCTTTATTGAAGGCTCAGAAATACAACACAGAAAACGTGACGAAGTTACGACGCAATTTAAAATTAAGAACCTCCAACTACGTACTGACAAGTTTTCATGAGATAAGAAGTCTTTATTCTACTATATACCGTAAATTTCATAGACTTAAAACGTGAGGAACATATTAAAGCGATCTGAAAAAAATTGAAGAAATTTTAGCTCGTACTAGTGAAACAATAAATCGGTAATTTCATCTTAAGCACCCTCGCGAGATGTGCAAATGTTCACGAGACAAATAGATTTCAAATATAAAAACTATATTCGTAAATTAAAATGCATTTTTTAAATCATTTATCCATTCGCCAAGTTAGATTTTCCAAAATATGAGTGAAACTTATTGTTGAGATATCATTTTTTTTCATATTTTTTTTTTATTACAAACACATTTAACTTTGTAGGGTATAAAACAACTGATCATCATGAAAAGTAGTTTTTTTTCAGTATCAAACGATTTCTTTTATTTTTTTTTTCAATACTACACTAATAACTTTCTGATAAATATTGGTTTGTATGAAAAGTGGTTTATATTCCACAAGGTTCCGTAGTTGTATTTTTAACCAGCAGAGCTCATTCTAAACTATATTGTCATTGTATATTTTGATGAGGCTAACGAAAAAGACAGCCTATCACACTACAATATTCGCTAGACCGCTAGCGTCACATGATTTTCGTGCATCTGCATTTGTGCATTCGAATTCGAGCATCACGGGACAAAAAATACCGTAAATCAAAGAATATTGTAGTGAAATTTCAATGCAGTTTATATTGCAATAAAAGGCGAATAAAAGAATACCAGTACTCAACAAAATTTCATCTTTATTGAAGTTTCAGAAATATAACATCGAAAACGGGGCGAAATTACGACGCAAATTTAAAGCGATCTGAAAAAAAAAAGAGACACGTGTAACGCATCGCGGCAGCTTGTCTTTTTCGTAAGTCTCGATATTTGACGTTTTGTGGAGAGACATACGGAGTATCATATCAAAAATAGAATAATTTTGCTTCGTTTATACTGAAGCAGTCAAAATACTCTCAAAGATAGTAAAGAGTTATATGAAGTATATTCAAATTTATCTTAGCAAAACGCAACTGTCAAGACTACATTTTACATTTACGGTACATACATATTGATACATAGTATACGCTGGTAGTGACTATAATTCGGCTCCAAAATTCGCAATTATAAATGCAAATAAATTATAACGAATTCAGCCGTAGCTTTCAATTTTCAAAATGCTACCAAGTACACTTATCAGCTTATTATGTAACAGTCTAACATTTAAATTTAAAGAATATTGTAGTGAAACTTCAATGCAGTTTAACAGTTTATATTGCTATAAAAAGCGAATAAAAGAATACCAGTACTCATCTTTATTGAAGGCTCTGAAATATAACATCGAAAACGTGATGAAATTACGACGCAAATTTAAAATTAAGAACCTCCAACTACGTGCTGACACGTTTTCATGAGATAAGAAGTCTTTATTCTACTATGTACCGTAAATTTCATAAACTTAAAACGTGAAGAACATTTTAAAGAGCTCTGAAAACAATTGAAGAAATGATAGCTCGTAGTAGGGAAACAATAATTCGGTAATTTCGTCTTACGCACCCGCGCCAGATGTGCTGTGTTCACGAGACAAATAGATTTCAAATATAAAAAAATATATATTCGTAAAGTAAAATGCATTTTGTAAACATTTATTTATCCGCCAACTTACATTTTCCAAAATATAGAGAAACTTATTGTTGAAAGATATCATCATTTTACTTACCCATCATACGTAGTATAGGGTAAGTCTTGTAATCGTTTTGAAAATCGAAAAATTTTTTTTGACGGATTTACACGTTTCAGACACTGGAGATTCCGAAAAACATATTTTTAGAAAAAAAATTTTGCCGTCCATCTGTGTGTGTGTGTGTGTCTGTGTGTGTGTCTGTGTGTCTGTAAACGCTTTATCTCCCGAAAAAATTAAGATAGAGACTTGTAATTTTGTATGTACTTAGTATGTAATAATGGGAAGAAGCCTATATCATTTCAATAACCTCGATTAACCGGAACTATTTTTTTCGGACTCTCGAAATATTCGTTCTGATAAAAGGTATATAAAAATTTTCGAAATTGGTTATTTTAAGAAATGAATATAAAAGACAATAAAAAAACATAAATTTTGCATACAGCATGAAGTCGATCGGATAAATAGTTGCCGAGATATTTGGAATCCTATTTTCCACACTCTTCGATTTTTCATGACCCTGTATTTCATCCAAATTTCACTTCAAAGATATATTTTAATTGGAAATTTGACGCTTAATCAGATGCAATAAACCGCTAGTTAATAGGATTATAATTTTTTGGAGTTATAAGGATGTTTCTTTCAAGCAATTCAGTAATCGAGCCTTTAAAGTTTGTGACGTCATTTAATTGTGACGTCATATTTGAATTGCAATGCATTTTATAAGTAGTTTACACATTTTTTATTTTAATATTTTACATTATGCATATCCATGATGGGTAAGTATTACGGTGGCCCCCAACGACTAGTTTTGTTCTCTTTTTTTCTCTATTATAAGCACATCTGACTTTGCAGGTTATAACACAGCTGATTATCATGAAAATTAGCATTATCATGAAGTACCATAAAATCTCCTCCCTCCCTTAACCACTTTTAAGCAATTTTAATTTTCTTTTCCATTTCCAAATGTATAAATTTAGGTTATAGATTATTTATTTATTGTTGCTATAGAGTAACAAATAGGTCAGCATTTTTTTTTTTAAATTAAAGAGTTCTAAAGCAAAGGTTAAACTTTTCGTGTTTGGTACCAGATGAGGTAAAAGCGGTAACGAGGTGGGGAAGCGTCGATCAGATGACTGATTATCTATTGTTACAATTCAAAAATAAATAAAGCAAAAAATTTTTTAAATAAACATCTTCAAATTTTATGTGTTGGGAGGGAGGAACAAAATTTTATGGGTGAGGTTTAGATTATTTTTTTTACAGTGGAAATCCGCCAAAGCACGGAAGATTCTGTTCCCTGTACTTATGTTTTTACTTATAAATTAATGAGAAGAACGGCTTTTTTGAATGAAATTATTTTTAAATCTCGATTATAAGCCCCCTTCTTAAATCTAACTGTTTTTACTTTCGAAAAAAAAGGGGGTGGTTATAAGTGGGATTTTACGGTATGTCAAATGATTTTTTTTTTTCTATTACACTAATAACATCCTGATAAATATTGGGTTGTATGGAAAGTCTTTATTTTCCACTTTTATTCTTAGTTGTATTTTTTCCAGCAGAGTTCATTCTATAAACTACGTTATCGTTACTTATTTTAACAAGTGACGTTTCAGGGTTTATTATGCAAAGGAAGGGGGATATCATTTCAACAATAGAAAAGAATAAACAATTTTTGATCATTTTGCTTCGTTTATGCCGAAATATTAAAAATGCTCTTATGCAAAATATTAAAAATGCAAAGGAAGGAAATAGTTATTTGAAGTATATTGAAATTTATGTTAGCAAAACGCAACTGCTAAAACTACATTTTACGTTTATGGTAATGTACAAGGTGGCCATAATTAAACTGACGGTACTCAGAGTGTTCTGTAGCGCGATCTAATTGCGAGAATGGCGTCAAATTTTGTAGGAAAATTAAACAAGATGGGGGACGAAGGATTCCGCGAAAAAAAATTAGTTCCAAAAGTCACCGCCAGGGGAATATGTGGCGCTGTGTATTCGAAAAAGAGAGTTTAAAAAAAGAAGAATCAATACTGAAATAAAATTACCGTTTATTTAGCACATCCAACTCAGGTTCGATCTGGCCGCCGTTTCTGTGGACCACATATTGCATTCTGTGCACAGCATTTACAACAGCAGAGAATAACATGTCTGCAGGAATCTCCCGTACAGTTCGCGATATGTTATCCTTCAACGTAGCCAGGTCCTGAACACCTCCGTGATAGACCTTGGACTTTAGGCAACCCATAGCCAAAAGTCGCAGGGGGTAAGATCAGGGGACCGAGGTGGCCATGCAGTTGGAAAACAGCGGCTCTTGACTCTTTCTGTTGCAGCTGCTGTACCCGCAAAGCAATATGTGGAGGGGCTCCATCTTGCATGAAAATGATTTTCTCCAGGCACTGTCGCTGAAGTGCCGAAATAACAAAGTTGTTTAGCATTTGGCGATATTTTTCTCCGGTAACAGAACAAGTTACAGGTTCTGTCGGAGTAATGTTCTCATAGAAGAATGGACCTATGATCATATCTGCTGTGAAACCACACCAAACAGTTATCTTTGGTGAATGCAAAGGAATTTTCTTGAATGCTCTTGGTGACTTGTTATCCCAAATTCGGCAGTTATGGGTATTTACAGTTCCATTCAGGTAAAAGTGGGCCTCGTCTCCCCATAAGATTTTACAGGGCCAAGCATCATCCAACTCCATTCTGGCAAGAAAAGTGAGAGCAAAAGTCAATCGCTTATCATGGTCGGTGTGACGTAACTCTTGTACGGATAGACGTGGATAATCTTTCGTAGGATTTTCCATACCGTTCAATAAGGCATATCTAGATTCCGAGCTATCCCACGAGCGCTGGAAGTGGTAGCAATATTATCTGGTGCTCTGTCGACAATCGCCGTTGCCACTTCTTCGATTGTATCCTGTGATACGGGTTTTCGTTCTCTGCCTGACTGAACATTTAGAGAACCTGTTTTCTCAAACTTCTCAACCATTGCTTTTAAACCATTAACTTACAAAGGACCGTTACCTTTACACATTTTTTTGTGGTTTCTAAAACTCGAAGAGCAGCTGGCACATTGCACTGGTTGAGGTAAAAGAATTTGACTAGTAGAGCTCGCTCGACTAAAGGAGGAGACATTATGAAAGATAACTTTCACTGAAATTGCTTCTAACAGTAGCACATTATCTTTTAAAGCCGAACAAGCTGGCACTGGGCCAAAAAGTTGTAACGTGAAATTGGAATAAAGAACATCTTCTTCTGCTGTTGCTTTCTTTGGGGCTCTGTAAGTGAAATTGCAGATAAAGAAACTTTAGCAGTGTTTATGTAAATCTTTAGCTTTTTATAAACTGTTACCATTTTGAGCTTGGATTAAATTGCTAAATTCGTTAAATAAACGGTAATGTTATTTCAGTATTGAATCTTCATTTTTTGAAACTCTCTTTTTCGAATACACAGCGCCACATATTCCCCTGGTGGTGACTTTTGGAACTTTTTTTTCGCGGAATCCTTCGTTCCCGTCTTGTTTAATCTTCCTACAAATTTTGGCGCCATTCTCGCAATTAGATCGCGCTACAGAACACTCTGAGTACCGTCAGTTTAATTATGGCCACCTTGTATATTGAAACATAGTATACGCTGGTAGTAACTGAAATTCAGCTTCAAAATTCGCAATTCTAAACCCAAATAAATAATAACGAATTCAACGGTAGCTTTCAATCTTCAGAATGCCACCATGTACAAGTACTTATAAGTTTATTATGTAACAATCTAACGCATTTAAATTTAAAGAATATTGTAGTGAAATTTCAATTTTAGCAATTTATATTGCTATAAAATGCGAATTAAAGAATATTGGTACTCAATTTTACTGTCTTTATTGAAGGCTCGGAAATACAACATCGAAAACGTGATGAAGTTACGATGCAGATTCACAAGCTCTAACTATACGTACTGACAAGTTTTCATAAGATAGAAAGCCTTTATTTCACTACATTCCGCACATTTTATAGACTGTATACGTCATGAAAATTTTAAAGCGTACTGAAAATAGTTGAAGAAATTACAGCTTGAATTAAGAAAATAATAAATCAGTAATTTGAACTTACGAGCCTACGCTAGTAACACGAAGACACACGCAAGCTAATGATAAACCAATTGCAGCGTTCTTTTATAATATCTCGTTTGCATTTCAATATTTTTAAATACTTTTATTTAATACGATATTTGAAGTCGATGTTGAGCCGGATATCTTTCTACTTTTTTCAATTTAAATTGCAGTTTTTTTTTTCTTTAAAATGCTTTCAGTTTCAGAACCGGTTTTGAGACTGAAAAAATGAAAAAAAAAAAGTGTCCTCAGAAAAACAATCTTTAACCAAAAAAGTACGAAAATACCCGGTTAAAGATCAACCTCAGTTATTCCACTTAAAAAAGATGTATCCATATACCTGGAATGAGTTTATGGTTTTTCAGAGGAATAAAGACACAGGAAATATGAAATGTAAATTACAGGAGGTCAGGATAATAAATGTAAAAGAATTTGTACAGGATATTGTGTATATAATATACCTTTTTAAGACATCAGACTGTGTCTGTATGAGTTTTAAAAGAAATTAATTAAATATGTTTTAAATGAATACTGATAATATATGTTTTTAATGACAATATAAGATAATTTTTTAAAAGGAAATAATGTGTTTTTTAAAGATCAAAACAATATGAAAAGATAAATCTATACTAGTATTGATCTCCACAATTAATACTAATGCCTAATGATCTGGTATACTAATATATAATTGTAATATATATAATTACACAAATTATACTAATATATAATTGTAATACGGGCATTACAAAATCAGGGTGGGTTTTTTTTAGACTATCTAAAATATTTTGTTATACCTTGTCATTGGTGCTGGTTAAATTTTGGTGTAAATCGTCCAACAGCTGGCGCTGCTATGCTGCATTTTTTCATGATTTCCGCGATAGCTATATCTGAAAAACTAATGCACGGAATTTCACCGAACTTTATATTTTGTTAGATCTTGATATAATTTAGTGCTGATTAGTTTTTGGAAATATATAAATTTTGTAAATATATAATTTTGTAAAAAATATATATCCTTATTAGATTCGTCTGTATACTGCCCAACAGTGTTATGCTCTGTTTTTCACGCTTTCCGCGATAGCTAATATCTCAAGAACGAATAGATTGCCATTTAATTTTTAGTTGTAAACGATTTGGTTTATATAGAAGAAAGTTTTGTGATGGCCACAACACACTAGTTTGTTAAAGTCATACTGACATTTGTCAGGATATTGGTCTTGATTCTATCCATGATTTGTTTAAAAGTTTTACACTTTTTTACCAAATCCTGGATGAAACCTTGATAATTTTCATTAATAGATAATATTTTTATATATTTTATATAAATTCATTAAGTCTTTCTTTCAAAAAAACTGCAATAAACAAATAACAAAAGAGATAGAGGTCTACATTTTCGGATGATAATTAAATTATTTTCAACTGGGATAAAATTGTGGCGACCAGAAGTTGTCAGTCTCGTGTCTGCCTTTAAACATTAAATTTCGTGCCTGTTTTAAATAGTTTGACTTATCAAAATAACTAATAAAAGAGCTATGTTGTGTGACACTGTTCTCCAACTTTTTAACCAGTATTTAAATAGATTGACTAATCAAAATAACTAACCAAAGGGCTATGATCTGTGACATTGTTCTCCAACCTTTGCTGCCATCTTTTGACCTAGTCTGCCAGCTCTGGACTCAACAGCTTGGATGAGTTGTAGATTAAGGCTCAAGTCTACCTGTGCTTGTGCTCCAGTATGATAGGACTCACGCCGCATATTGCAACTAAGCACCATGTGACCATTTTGTTCAAACTGAAAGCAATCTTGTCCTAAATAGAGAAAAAAAACACTTCAATTAATAACTATCACATTGTTTTTCAAAATTTCATTAAAATAATCTATTACTATAAGAAATAAATGCTCTAAATCAGTGGTTCCCAACGTGAGGCGTACGTCCCACAGGAGGGCAATTTGATTTTGAAGAGAAAATTACGAATTTGTTATTAACACATTCCTGACACTTTACTTTTGTCTTTTTTGGAAAAATAGACTAAAAGTAAAAATAATACATGCAATTTTTAAAAAAAATGTTTTTTATTGAATTTTTAAAAAGTTTCTATACAAAAGTTTAAAATTCAAACCTAACCAGAGCAATTACGCGACACAGTTTTTACCAAAGTCAGATACACAGTCCAACTTTCGTTTGCACGATATTTATACGTTCTTTTTTTTATTAAAAAACTTTCATAAATTTTCTATTTGTAATTGTATTTGAGACTTTTTTTGCATTTTTTTTTCGAATAATATGTTTTGTATGATATCTGTATTTCTATTCTCTCTACAATTTGTCACACGAAGAAACTTTATGCATGAGTTAAGGACACATCTAAAATATACCTAAAATATATCTAAAATCATCGAATATATTTAACCTAAAAATATTTCAAATATATAAACGAAGTTTTGTCAACTTTATAAAAGAAATAAATTTCCAATTGGGTGAATAGTAAATTTCAAAGGGCTCTCATGCAGTTCTCGAACACAATTTATCGATAAACATTATAACATATAAATTTTTAAAGTTAAAATCAGTTTATACATGGCGGTCAATTGATGAAGACGAGTATGTAAATGACCGCTAGTGTAATATGGGGATATGAAAAGGGTATTGAAAATTTATAAATATGGTAATCCAGCAATATTTTTGTACATTGCGTTATTCATAGAGAGATCTTGGTGTCCAAAAATCTTCCATCCATTTTTAATGAAGTACTAAAATCAATTATAAAATGCGCCAATGTTTTCAAATGTAATGTCATACTGCGAAAGATTATCTTTCAAGAAATCTTGTAAAGATAATGGAAACCATATAACATTTTTGTTTCACAAAGAAGTACGTTGGAAAAGAATAAAACTCTTCTAGATAAAAATATGTATGATTTCAATGCACTTATAGAATTATGTTAAAAACATATCTGCAACGAAAATTTACATGTTTAATAAATTAACAAAATTCTGAAGTGGCTTGTCATTGTTAATGATTTTTTAGGCTTCCTCCATGTGAATAGTCCTAAAATGCACTGACTGATTTTAAAATTCAATAACTTCCAAACGGCGACAGATATTAAAATATTCTTGCGGGAAAGTAATGTATAATGTCAGGAGTTTTTTTACTGAGATTCCTGATTTTAATTCAAATTACCAGCAATAAATCACGCTGCGAGCACTATACCTCCAATCGAGGCAGAAACATCAATCCCCCAGCATTGATGCGAAGGAAGGAGGTTAAATACAGGGAATTGTTCTCATTCACCAATAAAACCTTATTCAGAATTGGGCTCTAAGAACAAGATTGTATTAGCGAATGATACCAACTCCGTGTATTTAACCGCCTTCCTTCGCATCAATGCTGGGGGATTTTAGTTTTTGCCTCGATTGCACGCTTATTGCTCGCAGCACCATCTATTGCTGGTAATTCAAACTAAAATCAAGAATCACAGTAAAAAAAAACTCCTGATATCATACATTACTCTCCTGAAAGAATTTTTCAAATATCTGTCACCGTTTGGAAGTTATTGAATTTTAAAATCAGTCAGTCCATTTTAGAACACCCGGTATATATGTTTCCTTTTATTAATTAAGATACATCTGCCCTTTACCCTCATCTTATTTACATCAGATTACAAATATGTTGCGAAAACCCCAGAGGCCCATGCATTAACCAGGCCCCCAACTTAACGTTCCAAGCCAGTTTTCCTTATTGTCGATTAATAGTATATGAATATTTTTATCAATTATTTCAAATTTTAAGTGAAAACCCCAATTTCTACCCACCGTCCTAGGACGGGCATTTAAACTAGTATGTATATATGAAAGGCTTATGGCCCCACAAAATAAATTATCTTTAATTTTCAAAAAGATAAAAGTTGATTGGTTGATCCATTTAAACGCTACTTTACACGGCACGCTGAAAAATATCATTTCAAGAAAAAAGCAATTAAGGTTTTAGCATAGAAAGAGAACAAAGTTTATCGTTATATTTAGCAACTTATAGTTAATCTGCGATTCCTGGATTTATACCTACGAAGCAAATAATTCAGCACGCGTGCAGCTGTGTCCCACCGGGTCCCGTATATTTGTTTCTCAACCGGTCCGTACTCGCTTTCAATAAACTGTAACGTCTTAAATATTTGGAATATTCTCTAAGAAGTGTTCCAGGGACTTATTCTACACACTTAAAGATTCAAAAATGCAAAAAAAAAAAAAAAAAAAAAAAAAAAAAACTATGAATTGTAACCTCTCCTTAACATAAACATCTGCTTATACATTTATTTTTTTAGAAAATTGTGCCATTACTCCAATAATATGGTTCTGCGACGTACAAATTAGTCAAAAAGCTTACTATTAACAAAACAATAGTTTAAAGATAAATTCACCCTATTATGAAAACAACCACTTCTAGATAAGTATCCTTAAAGTTTTTATTCTCTTTCTTTCTCTTTTCTCTTTTTTATTCTTTTGTACTTAAATGCGAGGAAAAAATGTTTATGTCACTTAAAAGATTTTTTTAAATGTTTTGTGTAAGATGAAAACAAGTTTTGATTTACAAAGATAACTGCAAGTTTTAACGAGCTTTGTTTTACAAAGGAAATTTTTTTTTCTTAAAACCTTCAAATTAAGGTCTGAGTGACGCTAAGAACGTAAGTCTGTTTTCTTCTCTCATTATTCAGTTTTTTGAGTGGAGACTGAATTCAAAGTGATGACCAGTTTTTAAACTGATCACCTCTCACTTTGCATAAGTTTCAAATTTCTGTCTATGTCTCCACTTTGCGACGATAGGAGATTTAGGTAATGATGCATTTACGTCAACAACACTTATTTCGATATTTTTGACTTACCTACTTTTCTTTAATGAATACTTTATAAAACTGCAGTTGTTTTTGAAAAGAATACTAAACAAATGTATATGACATGACTAATGACAAAATTCTATGCTTTCATTTTTCTAAAAATAAACCATCTTGTTGGGTATTAGAAAAAAATATATATTGATTAAAAAAAGGACAGCGAGAGAAAAGTAAGAAATATGAAACAAGAACGGAAAATTATGTGGCAAGCATAGATTATGAAATATTTTCCAATCCATTCAAAATATTGTAACAAAACTGCGTTGTTTAGAGAGGCGAAAGGAGATATCTAAGTAAACAAGGTAAAGGTCAAACCGGGCATGGTGGCCTACCTTTCGGCTTAAGCTCAACTAGCCCCGCCCAGCAGGTTTGTTTACCTAATTATACTGAGCATTACTAAATTATACTTCAAAATCTAATAGAGAAAACGTACAATACATTTAAAAACACAACTTCAACAATTACTGTCTATAGTCAGAAAAGTATTCGAATTATTTTGTGAGTCCATGTGTGTGAAGTCTTTTGTGTGTCCATGATCTATAGATTTGTGATGCTAAAATTCAGTTCAGTTAGGAACTGCATAATAGAGCTGAAAATGCCCTTCAGCAATTTCCATCAATAAACGAAAAAATACAAGAGATCTATGGCGCAGTCCTGTATCTCTACAATTTATACACATCAAGTAATATGTAAAAAATTAGTTAAATTTAAAACGCATACCACAACCGAAAACCCACTTCCAGCAAGTATCACGCACAGACAGTACTGTAACTGAATTATTTTGTGTGTCCTTGTAAATGAACGATAAATGCTATGCACACCATATTCTATAGCAAGTATCCTGTAGTGCACCTCAGTGCTGTATATCATTTTGAATATCTTTAAAATAGCATAACATTATTAAAATATATCGCAAACGAATTTTCCTCATAGGCCATAACTCTTTTTTGGGTGTGCCTGTAAACGAACTATAAATGCTACATACTTCATTTTCAATACCGAATATATCATAGTAAACCTCAATAAAATATATCAGTTGCATGGCAATCCGAGTATATTTACATGAGTTGGAGCAAGGACAGACGGCAGACAGACAAACCGTATTCATAAACACTTTTCAACTTATGTTGGAAAGTGTTAAAAAAAAGTATCATTATTAGAGTCTCAGTATTATGCTCAATACAAAATGTAGAGTCAAAATAATGGTTTGCAGTTTTACATTTATGGAAATTAAAAGCAAAATATATCAACTACATGGCAATACAAGAAAAATTTACGTGAGTTAGAGCACGGACAGAGAGACGGTCAGATAAACCGAAGTCATAAACATTTTTCAACTCTGTTGAAAAGTGTTAAAAAGACTAAAATTATATAAAAGACTTAATTAGATGTCTTCTATAATTTTTATATATACTGATGTAATATTTTCTCTGCACATATAAGGAAAATAAAACTTAAGTAATATCGTATAGTAACACATATAGTAAGTTTTTGCATTAACGACGCGACGTTTCCTTTAGCCTGCTGAAATATTATTTATGCGTGTATTTGATATTTAGAAATTTTGTATAGTAACACATATAGTAAGTTTTTGCACTAACGAAGCGACGTTTTCTTTAGCCTTCCGAAATATTATTTATGAGTGCATTTGATGTTTAGAAATTTTGTATGTCTTTTCTTGTGACTATTTGTGTTCCAAGTTTTTTTTTTTTCAAGATCTTAATTTTATGTTTTGAAGCTTATGGATAAATCACTAAAACATCTTTTTTACATCTATAACTTAAGAAAAAGCTTTTTGCTGTTAACGAACACTTTTGATTCAAGGAACGGAAATAAAATGCCAAAAGTGATGTTACCACTTGAAAAATGAAAGTAGGTACAACTTTTAATATGCAGACAATCCCTATTTCAAAAATTTCATTTATATTTTGAAAGTAGACACAATTCCCAGACAAACGGTACCTCCCGCATATTTGTGCGTCAATTTAGGTATGAAATAGCATAGGGAGATACTATTTTTTTATTTTCAGAGCTGTACATTAAGTTGTGTCCTAAATGTATTTTCGACACTTTTAAATTATTCACAGATTTTTTCAAAATCTGTACGAAAGCGTACAAACAATAGTCTATCGTAAATTCATTCCTCTGTGGTTTATTTCTTATGATTTGTAAACAAATTTAATAAAACGTCAGAGAAGAAATTTAAAATTAAGACATATAAATACAAGTAATACTTTCCAGAAAGTCATGTATTGGATCTGCATTCCACGGAATTTCGTAAATAATTACGATAATTATGGAAGAGAACTCATTAGATCAAACCAGTGCCACTAATAAAGTAAACCTAAATGCAACCTAACCTGTCTATTCAAATAATTTTATACATTAAAGGATGATGATAAAGATATTAAAGGATGTAACATTTATAGTGTAGCTATAATTTCAACCGATTTCGATATATTAGTTACATATACCCGAGTAAATACATGGAATATATGTATGATAGCTACACGATAATTCAAAGTAAATTTTCGCTACTGCAATAAATACATCATGGCAGCTTGATTATTAAGCTGATTATTGCAAAATGGACGGCGACAAATAATCTCCATCTTTTGATAAGCAGATGGGGAAATAAACGTAATCAATGTTTGAGGGACATTAATTACCCTCAAGGGACAAGCTTGCGTATGCAAATGTAGCCGTAGATTTTAAATATCAGTATTTAGGCTTGATCGAATTTGCTGAAATATGCTAAATTTAGATTCCGCTACCACTTACTATTCGGAAAATGTTTAGAAAGTATGACTGTTTAGAAAATATAAATTCAAATTTATTGCACATTGCTTTAAATGATATATTATTCTTAATGTTATTAAGAATACCTCTGAAAAATGTTGTTATGTACAGATAGGCCATAATTAACTCAGCAAGTTTTTTATTAATAAATTTGGAACAAACTCTTTTAAATTTCAAAATGTGTATTAAATGTAAATAAGCCTCATAAATAATATTTAGCTTGTATAAAACTCATGAATAATATTTGTATAAATTGTATATAAATGCAATATCTATATAAATTGTATAAAATTCATAAATAATATTTCGGCCGGCTAAATGTAAGTATATGGTGTAGTATTACACAAAATGTTAGACATTTTGTGTATATATTTTTCTTCTTTTCTTGGGGATGGGGGTCCATTAAAAAAAAGTTGAATACTGAGTATGAAAAACTTTGTCTCCATCAATTTGAAGTTTTTAATTAAAGAAATTTATTGGCATTCAGTATATAGCTTTAGTTTCATTTTTAACTTGCTTGTAGTGCTAGGTATAGTTTTGAAATTTTATCATTCCACCACTAATAAAAACCAAAGAGCTAGTCTTTGTTGTAATGTATTAATATATAATGTATATGGTCGTACACTATCCGAATTGTGTGAACTTCACCGAAAAAACATTTAATAGGCACACTGAGCCACAGAGAAATTAGAAAAATTTAAAACCAGTGGGGTTATTGCAGATGCTTTGGCCGAAAATGGCGCCAGGCCAACAAGTATTTGTGTTGCAGACTCATAAAATCGGATAGATTCGTTAAATCGGAATCCGATTGTATAATAAAAAATAATCCAAGATTAACAAATCGTAAATCCTAAAACGCAAATTGTAATAAAACCTAAAGTATCTATATCTACCAAACTAATATATATATATTTGAAATTCATAGATATTATAATTATATATATATATATATATATATATAAATGTAAGTAAATGATATGTAAATAGTCGCTTTACTGAACCAATAATCGATGAACAACAAAGTACGAACTTTAATTTCAACTAATACACTTTTTGGTTAAAACTATATAATAAATTTACTTTACAATAATCCAACTAGGCCTAAATAGCGCCTTTACCGGCTATATCCATTTTATATATATTGCTTCATAACAAAATTTAGAAGACTGGCTCTAAGCCAAATCTCGTGATTCAAACTATTTACAACTCGCGCATGTCTAACCATGGATAATAATAGTAGTTAGTTCATTTGATGAAGTGAAGTGTCTAACCATGGATAATAATAGTAGTTAGTTCATTTGGTGAAGTGAAGTGTTCAAACTGAAATCCTACATATATATATATATATATATATATATATATATATATATGTACGAGGTAGGGTCAAAAAGTTCCCGGAATAGGTCCCTTGAATCCATTTTTTTGAGACGTCCTTCAGTAGCTTCGTCGCATTTTCGATCACCTCATCTAAATCCATAAAATGGTGTCCCTTCAATTTCATTTTCAGTCGTGGAAACAGATAAAAATCCGCTGGTGCTAGGTCGGGATAATAAGGACGATGTTCCAGAGTGGTAACACTGTGTCTGGCAAGGTAATTTTTCACAATCAGAGGGCGATGTGGTGAAGCATTGTCGAGTAAAACAAACCAATCATTTGTTGCCCATTTTTCAGGTCGTTTTCGTCTGATTGCATCTCGTAGTCGTTTAAGAATCTCCAGGTAAAGTTATTTATTGACAGTTTGGCCTTCAGAAATACATTCGTAGTGAATGATGCCCTCGTAATCGAAAAACACCTTCAACATCCCTTTGCCTCTGTTTTTGTCCAAGCGAAATTTTTCCTTCCTTGGTGATGTTTTTGCTTTCCATTCACTTGACTGACGTTTTGTCTGAGGGTCGTATAGAAAGCACCGTGTCTCATCACCTGTCACGATTTTCTTCAAGAAGCTGTCATCTTCATTAGCCATGTCAATCAAATCCCTGCACATGTTCACTCTCATTTATTTTTGTTCAAGTGATAATATTTTTGGAACCATGTGCAAACAAACACGATGCATGTTCAAATCATCATGAAGAATACTGTGAACACTCCCATGTGAAATTCCAAGTTCAGAGGCAATGCCATCAATGGTTATTCGTATGTCCGCACGCACGATTTCTCGAACACGCTCAACATTTTCATCTGTGGTGGAAGAGGAATCAGGCCCAGTCCAAGGGTCATCTTTGATGTTTGTGCGACCTTCACGAAAACGCCTTATGCCATTCCTACACAGCCGTTCTTTTTTCATGTCATCGTTTTCGTATGCTTGCTTCAGTATTTCGAGCGTCTCAGAAGGTGATCTCTCGAGCAAAACGCAGAATTTGATTTCTGCACGCTGCTCTAAAAACGGCATTTCAAAATCCGGCGAATGAAAAATTCGCTTTGTCAGAAATGATCCGCAGATAACGCCGACAGTACCTAAAATGAATTCCAGATGCCTGTGTGTTTTCTTTATCAGCGCTGCCAACCTCCAAAAAAGATATTCCCCTTCCAACGAACACCTGCTTGAATGTAGGCGACCATACCAGGAATTTATTGACTCTACCTCGTATATATATATAACCGCTAAATAACATTACAAAAATATACATCTTTACTTTTTACTTTTCATACAGTAATCAACTTGCATATAACATCACTGCTTATGCAATGCAGTCGTTCAATCGCTTTTCAGCTATTTAATCCTCTATTTTTTTCCTCTGTCTTAGTTTAATTTTCACTTCAGATGTCCTTGGTATTTTGACCTTATGCTATTAGTTTTTGGAAGTTAGTCGTACAAAAGTGAACTACATTTTTTAACACTAGTGCGGCCGGAAATTTTACTGAAGTTTTATAAAAATATTTCACAGCAGAATTCTTATTTAAAAATATTGAAATTATCCATTTAACATATATCTGTGAGATATATATTTAGTTTCTTTTTAAAAGAATTTTCTGGTTCGAATCAGATTATATTCATTTGGTAACGGTCAAAATGACCGCTCATGGCCGTTCTAGTGTTAAAGACTACAGATAAACCTTTAATGAAAAAAAAGCACTTTATCGCTAATTAATTCATAGTATTGGATCCATTGGGACTGCATAGATAGGTATAAAAATGTATATCAACTGCTTATATTCTGAATATTTACACATAATGTTCAGAAGTGGAATTGTTTATTCAAACAAATAAAATTGAATATGAATAACTTCGTTTACAACTTCGCGTTCGTATACAACAAACAAGAATTCTCGTCGAAAAATGCAAAGCGCAACATTCAGACAGTGATAAATGATATACGTAACGCCTTTGAGTAGTGAATCTTTTCCGTAATAAGTTTTTGCTCACTGCTCTATTATTGTTGATGATGATAATAGTGATTAATAAAATACTAAGTTTATTCTGAAATTTTCCAACAAAAATTTTGTTTGAAAACTCACGTGTAATATATCAAAACAGTTCACTTCGTGAGATTTCCTACTTCATCTTTCAGGATTTTTTTTCATTTTTATAAATTTTAAATAAGTTTTTAATTGACTATTTAAAAATTAAGCATGAAATATTAGAAGTGAAATTTTTAGCATTATTTTGTTAGCCTTTGTCAAATACGTCTTTGATATTGGAAATATTTTCTAAAAATAATTTTATCTAAAGTTTGAAAAAAAATCACACTTCTTTCTATCTGTGGGTTAAAATGTTAACATGGTGTTTGTGTTAATTTACTTAAAAACGTATTTGAATATGACAATCTTATTTATCAGATATATGCTCAAGATTAGATGCTTAGGCCAAAAGTAAGCTTTAATAAATTTAAACAGTATTCAAATTGCCCATAACATCCCTGCTTTTACCTGCAATCGTATTTTAGCTATTTAATCAATTTAATTATTTTTCTTTTCGCGCTGTCTTACAAGGGAACCACTTTTGATGAACAACATTGAGACCTGGTGTATTTTACATCCCTATAGGCCAAAGTTAAAGAAACGATAAAATTTGTCTTCAAAAATCGTGCTACATATATTTTTGTATACATTTAATTTTAAAGTAATGAAATTTTTAATTGCTAATTGCACGCCAAAAGCGAATTATTATGTCGCCAAACATGTTGCTACGAATCCAAACCACTACTGACACACAGCAGACGACTATGTGATATTTGGCCAAAGTTGCCGGGAAAATTCGATGATAACGAATAAAGCGAATTTCGCGCCGCCAAAAATGCAATTATAATGTTGCATTTTTTCAAAATAAAATTCGTAGGTTTTTGAAAGAATTTTTAAACTTTTTGCAATGTTTTATTCTTAATATCAACTAATTTGTATGTTAAAGGTTTTTTTTTCTTAACAAAAACTTTTATATAATCACATAAAAAGATCACTAATTATATTAAAATATAGATAAAATGCTTAAGTGATACAAAGAGGAAACACAAAATGCTTATAAAAACCTTTTAATGATCGACATATGTTTCAGCGGTCATATACGGCGCCATTTTCAAGATATATACCAATAAACAGAAATATTCTCGCAAATTTTTGAAAAATTATTTTCAAAAATTTGCGAGAATATTTTTGTTTATCGTTATATATCTTGAAAATGACGCCGTATATGAGCGCTGAAACATATATGTCGATCATTAAAAGGTTTTTATAAGCATTCTGTGTTTCCCCTCTTTGTATCACTTAAGCATTATATCTATATTTAAAAAACTTTTATGTTAATAGTCTGGTAAGAGGTCACTAACTGGTAAGTATCACAAACATTGCACTTTCAGAAAGTTATGTGGCTGTAAAATCAATAAATACGATTAATGCAGGCAAATTTTATCGGTTGTCTAACTTTCGCCTATAGGGCTAAAAAAATGCACCAGGTCTCAATGCTAGGTGCGAGCTTTACCAGAGTGGTTCCCTGGTTAGTATAATTTTCTTTCTAGGTGCTCTTAAGACGTTGAACATCCAAAAAGCCTTTTCAAAAATTTTATCTCGAAAAGTTTGACTAAAGCATTCTAAAATGTATGTATCTTTTAAATAGTGATCCAAATGAATAACAATAACGGAAAATCATGCGTCAAACATAGATTATATAACACATTCCAACAATTCTAAAATAATTTTACAAATCTTTACCATCTAACTAGGTGAAAGACGATATCTAAGTAAACAATTTGGAAAACGCATAACATATTTAAAAACCTAATTTCAGGAATTATCATCAATATTCGTAAAAATATCCGAATTCTTTTGTGCAGTCCTGTATATGATCTATAGATTTGTATATATGCTACATAGAATTATAAATTTAAGTTCAGTTAGAAAACATGTAACACCAGTTTAAAATTCTCCTTCTGGAACTTCCGTCAATAAACGGAAATGTACTCGAGACATTTTGTGCTGCCCTGGATATGATCTACAGAATTTATACACACGAAGTAATAGACCAAAATTGAGTTCAATTTTAAAACGCATTCAGTAACTAAAAACGCATTTCCAGCAATTATTGTTAACAGACAGTAGCGAATTCTTTTGTGTGTCACTGTAAATGGGCAAAGAATACTATTGACACAGTATTCTATAGTAAGCCTCTTGTAATGTACCTTAGTGATATATGTCAATTTCCATATATTTGAAATAGTGAAACATTATTAAAATAAACCGCAAACGATTTTTTTTTCATAGACCGTGATGTAACGGAATTTTTTTGAGTGTCCCTGTAAAAGAACTATTAAGTGCTATACATACCATATTCTATCGACAGCTTCTTGTAGAACACCTCAGTGATATATATCATTTAAAACTGTTTTAAATTGCGTAACATCATTAAATAAACCGCAAATAATTTCCCCCCATACACCGTAATGTAACGGAATTATTTTGAGTGTCCCTGTAAAAAACTATAAGTGTTATACACAGTTCATTTTTAATACCGAACATGGCATAGTAAACGTCAATAACATATATCAATTGCATGACAATCCGAATTTGTTTACGCGAATTAGAACACGGACAGACCGACAGACGGCAGACAGACAGACAAACCGATTTCATAAACACTTTTTTTTAACTATGTTGGAAAGTGTCAAAAACGCTGAACTTGTAACTACTTCTATTAAAACCATTGAGCGCGACGCACACTGTGACGAAGTGGCTTTTTTTTTTTTTTTTTTTTTTTTGCCGACATTGATGGCATTTCGATGTGATGTGCGAAAGCCTAAACTTATATGTTCCAATATGCTTTGTTATGTATTTTTCACGTAAAATCGATTGGTGAGTTTGAAAATGCCAAAATATTGCTGCTACACTGCTTTTTTTCGAGTTTTATTCAAATATTAAAAGATATTTGTTTAATGAGCTTGGTGCAAGAACATGTTTTGTTGTTGTTGTTTATTATTATTATTTTTTTTAAACTTTCATTCAATCAATATATATTGGCGCAGCTTGTCCCTAATGGGACCTTGCGCCATTAAACCCTATACAACCAACCAACCAACCAACCCACCAAGAACCGCTAACTACCAAAGAGGCACCTGGGTGCAGGTAATTCCAACGTTTCTTACTCCTCAAATGCCTACAGACGAGGAATGTACCAACGATTTTGCTGAATATAGTTCTTGAGTTTACAAGCAGAAATTTTCGAAATTTAAAAAAAAAAATACACAGGTATCAAAACCTAATAAAATAAATAAATAAATAAAACATTCAAACTCAGAATATTGCTCTTAAGACAAAAAAAAATCAGGTTAAGAATATTGCTCTGAAAAAAAAAAACATAATTTACAATAATAAAAAAATTGGTTCACGTCTTGAGTCGGTGATAACTGATAATTATATACATTGAAGTTCATAGCCTGGTTTTAAAAAGTTTAAAAGCCTCATTTGAGCCAATATAGTTCGAATCTCTGAACAATGCTGAAATTCTGGAAGGAAGTAACGAGATTTTAGGAATATAGATAGTTTCAGTTCCGAAATCGAAAACGAAACCGAATATTTGGTCGAATTCTAAAAAATGGCTTGAAAATTAGGAAAAAGAAGATGTAACGGAAGTGCTTTTATACACGAATCTGAAATATTGCTACAAGATAATCACAATTAAACCGAAAACCAAAATGCATTAATGTTTTCTTTTCTTTTGCTTGAGATTGTCTATTTTTCTTCATGAAAAAAATAAAAGGTACATTGCTAAGGCAAATTTTCCCCTTAAATTTGCCTAATTTTTATTTATTTAATTTTTATTTTTGCTTAATATTTATTTTATCACAACAATAATTGAATTAATTTTACGATAATACCTATTTACTTCATTTGTAGCAAGACTAATTATAGTTTAACGCTTGTACAGTTGGAAAATACATCTGATAATGTTGTAAACGATTATCCGACGATTTCGATTTTCTGACATATCCCGTAAGTGTTGGATAATCGAAAATTTACTGTAATTCAGAAAGCCTCGAAGATATAACACCAGAGAAGACATACCTACAAACATACATAAATTGATAAACATATGTAAACTTATATAAACTATTTAACGCACTTGGATAACATAGTGCAGAAATATTCAATAAATTAAATAAATTAATCGACTTTTTAAACATTCTTTCAATAAAGAAAGCTCCGTTTACCTAAATCATCTTTTTTTACAACAAATTAATGCTTTGTTAAATATTCTAAAGATATGACACATTGTTACATATGATAAATTGTTATAAAGGTTTTAACATTATTAATCACTACAATAGATGTTTTCTGTTAATTTCAGTAATCATATATTGTGCTGTTAGATATGAATGACAGTCCTATAATGGGAATTGTAGAATAGCAATCAGTACAATTCAAATAATGTCTCTAAAGTATAGAAAATGAGACAACACTACACACATGAGATAATTTACTATATACTGAAGATATTAATAAGTGACAAACTTCATCGTAATGACTGCGATAATTCAACACAAGAATGAATAATTCTTTAATGGATTCTTGAAAAAGGCTTGAATTGAATACACATTATTATAAAAGATATTTCCAGTTCTCCTAGCTTTAAAACAACTTAAATAAAGATACGGAGGAAAAAAACTTCATAAAGCCAAACATAAATTTACATAAATGGATTTTATTCGCTGTTTTATATAGTTTTAGCAATGCATTGATATTTTATAGCTGGAAATATGATTTTATTATTACAATTTTGTTATGTATCTTCTGTTCCATCCAAGTATATAGAAACACGTCACAAATGAAGGGAAATATTATCATCAATTGTATTTTTGGAAAATTTTCATGATTTGGCGGGAAATGATTTATGAGTCACTGATTGTTGCAATTTCATTTCTGGTGAAATGTTCTAAGATCAAATGAAGTCGTGATTCTATTACAGTAGAACCTTGACTCTCGAACACCTCAGTCGTCAAATAATTCGGCTTTCGAACAGTGAGAGTGTCATCACCAAATCGACAAAATGAACAAACGTAGCGTTTCTGTTTTTTTTTGTTTGTTTGTTTGTTTTGTTTTTTTCGTACACAAAGCGGGTATACATGAAGTACAGTAATCGCCGTGTTAACGAAGATCATGCCTTTAGTGATTCCTGTTCAGCAAGGTTGCTAGCTATATCCTATAATTATTCTTCATTTTTTTCTTTTATATTTTTTTTGCGGGGAGGGAGGATGCGAAGCACACATTCACGCGATATAGTGATTCCGGTAATAACGAATTAAATGCATCTGATCACGTGTATTGAGTTTTAACAATAATAAGTTAATTTAGTGTTTTAATAATCTTAAAAAGACGGAAACATCCCTTCATCTTTTCAATCTCAGGTTATCTAAAGTTTCACCAATAAAGGTATGAGTAAAGTTTTTGTTAAACTTTTGTTAAATTCTCGTAAAGTTGTTATTATCTGAAGTAACGTACTTCAGACTTTAATGTGTTTACATTTTACTGCATTGTACTGTTACATGTATTGTTGTAAATAAGTACATACACAGATACTAGGAAGGCAGGAATAAAATAATCGTATTTTCACTATTTCTTATGTTAAAGTTTGATTCGATTTGCAGACAATTCTTTGGAACGAATTGTGTTTGAGAAACGATATACAATCCTATTTTCTAGCGTAAAAGACTAACTTTTACAAATATTTTGAACTGAAATTTTTAAAGAATTTCCAATAAAACATGCTTTGTTTATTAAAATTCATTTATTTAAGCAAATTTTATGTTTTGCATAGCTGCTCAATGTTTCATAAAATTTAGAATATAACAAATTGGGCATTATTAATCATTACCATATGTATTTTCCCCGTAATTCAGATACCACACATTGTAATGTTCGACACAAACAGACGTCATACAGTAATAACCGTAGAAAAGCACTCATTATAATTCATATTATGATACTAAACACAGAAAACGGATCAACAAATAACCGATTGTGAAGTAAAGAGATTAATATGTCAATAGTAATGACAGTGATAATTCAACACAAGTCTAAACTCTTAGGATGTACTAGAATGACTGTATATTATTATATAAGATGCAATTTTCGCAGATTGAAAAGAACTTGAAGATATACGAAGGGGAAAAATTTATGATAAAACAAAAGATATTAATTAGATTTCAGCCTCCTTTTACACTTTAACAATACCCTAAAATTTTACAGCTTAAAATAAGATTTCATTATTACAAAATTGTCATTTATAATATAGTAGACTCCTAATTACTCACGAGATCAGGGGTATGTCGAAAAATTGAAATTTCCGGATAATCGAAGGGAATGCATTTTTCAACTCTATAAACGTTAAACTAAGCTAAAATACGGCTAATATAAAGATTTAAATTTAAATTTAAAAATGTTTAAAAAGAACATTTATTAAACTGTAAATATGCAAAATTATGCATGTCGAAAATGACGTCATAGTTAGCGGTAAATTATGATTTTTATTCTTAAAAACTAAAAAATTAACTCGATTGCCTGAAAAAAAACTATTTTTGACGAATTTTAATAGAATTACATTTTCGTTCACAAAACGTAAAGATTTAATATGATTACGTCAAAGTAACATCATTTTCCTTCTCCCAGTATTAAAATTTAGGCTCAAATGCTTGAAGTATAGTGGTACAATCGAGACAAGTTTGTACAATGTGGTTTCGCAACCGGATTTTAAGTCCACATTTTTTTAGCTTTAAAATAATAAAAAGTTTGCTCTTATTTTAAACAAGTTGGAAATTGTACGTCAAACGTTACAAACGAGGTGCGTTCGTACGCACGTTTTAGAATTAAATTCATGATATCCCATGCGTAGAACGGGTTAAACAGCTAGTTAAGTATATATTTTATGACACTGTTCATACAAATATCTTAACTAGTTATATAAATATTCAGATATATATGTATCAGCTAGTTATATAAATATTCAGATCTTGATGATTTTTAATTCTGTGAAATGATTTATATCGTCTGCAGATTAATTTCTGTCATAAAATAAGTATCTCGGTCGCTTGACGATTAAACTTCGGAAGCTCCTATAACAAAAAAGCACCGATTTAAAAAAAAAATTAAAATTTCTTAATAAATATTTTTATTAATATCTCCTAAAGTTTTGATTCGATTTTAATAAAATTTGAAATGTCTCGACAAAATTCTGCAAAGATAATATATTTTAAATTGCAAACCATTTGGTTGGGTAGTTTTTGCGTTGTTATATGCGGACAGACAGACAGACAGACGGACGGACAGATGGACGGACCAAACGACGACTATAGGTGCTACGTATTTATATAATTACGAACGCACCTAAAAATAGCTTTTTTGAATGTTCTTTTTTATAACAGAGTTTTGTAAAGTCTTATAGGAAGGAAAAAATAACATAACTTTTAATGAAATGTTTAAGTAATTTTATAATATTTCTAAAAACCTAAAAAACAAAACAATGTTATCGAAACGAAAATCAAATTGATCGAAAAATTTGCGTAATGGAAGAGCAAAGAAGAAATCAAAAAGTAATGGAACTTTTCTTCAAGCCGAATTGCGTAGACAATTAAACAAGCCGATCGTGCCAATTCCTAATATTATAAATGTGAAAGCGCATTGTATATAGTATAAGTTTTTTCATATATTATGTAGAACAGGGGTTCTCAAATTTTAGACCGACGTACCACTAAATCGAAGTTCATACTTCCGCATACCACCAGGTAACAAACGTAAAGCTAACATAGAAAAAACTGTCTAAAACGAAATATCTCTCCGGTCTTTTGTATTTCCTTCATAGCAGATTTTACTGCATTTACAAATGAATGACTACATTACTAAATTGACTGCTTTATAATAAACATTCAAGTAAAAAATTAGTATCATCATTAAATTTCAATAATGCATACAATATCAAAATACAGTATTTTGGTATAGTAAAAAATCCACAATATTTAATGACATATTGGCGCACACTGATTCATATACTGTTGTAGTAGACCAAAGAAAAGGGTGGGCTTGTTTCATCAAGCACAACTTCCTCATGTAATGGCTCAATAGTAAGAAGTTTTAATCTTAAGTCAGATTCGATGTTTAGTTTAATCCTGTATTTGTTTTTCATATAACAAAGGGTGGAAAAGAACATTCACAGAGATATGTTGTGCTAAACACATAAACAGATTTTGACAATATTAGACGGTACTCTGATATTCTCGTCAGCGAAAATTCTGTTAATTCATCCTTTTGAATATGGACTCCAGTAATCCATCGCAGGAGATGAGAGCTGAATAATTTTACTTCTTTCCTCTCTCGTTAGATACAGTGCAGTGTGTCTCAAATGAGAAACTAATATCCGGAGCCCGATTAAGGTCATGTGGTGTGCCCAGTACCTTTTCAGAGCTAGTCTCAAACCAAGATAATAGCTATAAATACACTGGCGAGAAAAATTAAAGGAACAACTATAGAAACTCATCTAACTTGAATCGTTTTACAAATAATAATATGAAACTTGCACAAGATCTTTATTTTGTCATGCTTGACATATTTTCAAAATGCAGAACTGCCTATTTCTGCAAAAAATATATTTACATAAAAGCATAGGAATGTGTGATATAAGTGGGGATGGGTAAATTGTACTGTTACAATATTTTAGAGACACACAGGAAAAATCAATAAGGTATTTGGTCACTAATGACCGAAATGCAAGTTTTACAGCGATTTTCAATATTGGGGATTATATTAACAAGAAGCGCTTGCGGTAATAAAGTGTATTCAAGATGAACAGTGCTCGAAGCTCCTGGAGAGTGCTAGTTGGGGGTTGCCGAGATCCAAGTCGGCGTATTGGTGCGTCCCACACTTGTTCTATCGGATTTAAATCCGGAGAATATGCAGGCCACTCCATTCGCTGGATTTCTTCGCCCTCAAGATAATCAGTCACTAGTGTAGCACGATGAGGTCGCGCATTATCATTACATAAAAGGAAGTTATAACCAATTGCACCCCTAAACATCTTGACATGAGGATCAAGAACCTCATGTCTGTATGTTTAAGCATTCACAGTTCCACTGTTAAAAATGTGTAGGTTAGAGCGGCCATTCAAAATGATGCCCCCCCCCCATACCATGATTCCAGGAACTTTGTATCGATACCTTTCACGGATGTTTGCAACATTATTCGTGTGTTTTTCTCCCTCCATATGGTAACACGTCTGAAACCATTCTCCAAACAAAATTGGGATTCATTGGTACAGAGAACTCGGCTCCAGTCCGTGGTACTCCAGTGACGATGATTTCTGCGCCACTTTAACCGGGCGCATTTCGTTGCCGGAGTTAGTGGAAAACAAATCACGGGTTTCCTTGCATACAGCCCTCTTTTATGCAGCCTGCCACTCACAGTAAATCTGGATAGTCGAGTTCCTGTTGCTGCACCGAACTCCCTTGCAATCTGAACTGACGTCAATTGCCTGTTTCTTTTAGCAATCATTACCTGATAACGGTCCGGACAGTCTGTGGTGGCACGTTTTCGACCTTGACCTGGTTGTCTCTGCACATTACCAGTGTCTTTGAATCGTTTCCAGATTCTTGACTTGGCTCTTTTGGCTGTTTTTAAGCCTTTACAGACCCCTGTCAGTGCCTGTCCTGCTTCCATTCTCCCTGTCGCACTCCATTTCTCACAATCGGTCAAATGTATTCTGGATGACATATTCCACCTTCTACAAGAGAAAATTTTATGCAACTGCACGTAAAATCCTTGAAATTAGACTTCAATTCACACACGTGCACTCCTTTTCAAACTTGCCGAAAGAATGGGCTCAAAAATTTGCCTATTTTTCTGTAGTAAAGGTTAATCTCATTTGACTACGTGATAATGTTAACATTGAGTTACCAACCAATCAACTTTTATCGGAGTTCCCGCTATAGAATTAGGGTAAAGCAACTTTTTATGGTTGTTCCTTTAATTTTTCTCGCCAGTGTATTTTGGGGGAGTATTCGGTGGTTATCCTTAGATATTATGATATGGTTATTAAGTTAATCAAAATCTTTTTTGGTGTTGGGGGAAATAATTGCAAAAAAACTGCATTTTTAATAAACTTTTTGCAAATGTTTTTATTTGTTTTGGGGGGCCCCATCAGTGGTGGACCCTAGGCCACGGCCTAGTCAGCCTCTGTAATAATCCGGCCCTGCGAATTTCTTATCCAAAGCTTAGTTAGCGCATTTAACATAGGCTCAATACAACCGTATTAATATTCTGCATACCTTTAAATGCGACAATAATGTCTCTCAGTAGGCAAACACTTGCAAGTTCTTCATACATTTATGTATATACCACCCTCAATATACATATGTACAATGTTTTACCTCACATCCGCACTGCATACGACTACAGTTTTTGTTTGATTTAAATAATCTTACTCTCTTGGGCATTTTAAATAAATATACTCTCTTAAAAACTAATTTTCATGAAATAGGAGGAAACTATAACACTTTTTGCACAAGAGAAGAAAAATATTTCAATCAACACAATGAATCAATATATGGATTATGTTTGAAATAAGATTTTTATTTCAACACCTCCTCGAAACTTTTCTAGTGCAAAGAGAACAATGGGTTATAAATTACACTTGGAATGTTATTTTGCTTTAATTCCTCCTACTCACACAAGCTCCTCCTACTTGCAAGCATTCAAACTTTACCTTCAGATAATTAAAATTATAAAGCATGTTTAAAAACAGCTCTTCCGCTAATTAAAAATACTTCATTCATTCATTAGTTTTACTAGGTCTTTATTACAAAATTCAAGTTTGATCTATATAAATCTAATAATTGTGTTTTTAATTCTGGAAAACTGATTGTATCATAAGCGTTGTGTGGGAATTTCAGCAAGTCTACTATAACAAACATTTCTGGTAACAAAAAAATATAAAAAACGTTTACAAATCCTAAATCGCGTTCAAAATTTTTCTGAAAATTTCCAAGTTAATAAAGACAAGCCATTTTCGATTCCATAATAATATGCCGCATTTTGTATTTTATTTCACTTACCAGTAACGGACTTCTGCGTACCAGTAATCAGAGCTTCACGTACCAGTACTGGTACGCGTACCATAGTTTGAGAACCCCTGATGTAGAAAATAGCAGAGAATTGGAAGGTAATCCGGTCCATAGTCAATTTGCTTTTTTTTAAGGGGCGAAATTTGTGGCAAAAGCAAATACATTTTTCAAACCAGTTTTGTTTTTTTGATTTTCGCGATGATCATTTTCTCGCTCACCTTTGACTACTTTTTTCATTCGTTCCAGTTTCATTTTTGCAATTATTTTTATATTATTTAGCACAAAATTTTACTTTTTTAAGACCGAGCTATGTCAAGGTCATAACAAGTAAATACCATATTATCTCCTATAAAATAGGATTACAGAGTTGGTTAATTACATATGTTTTTAATTATCGGGGGTGAAATGTTTTCCTTAATTAATGCATTTATTTTTTATTTAATGTTACGTGAACGACGTCACGGGTAACAGCTAGTATTTCATAAAGCGAAGAAAAACAGCACCACATTATGGCCAGTTTCCCATAATTTGGAGAGAAATGATTTATGATGAGTATAATTGCATTGATACTTGATAGCTGCAATATGCTTCCTTGTGAAACGTTATGGAATTAAATGAACTTATAATTATTTTCTAGAGTAAAAGACCATTTCTAACAAATTGTTAAACTTGAAATTTTAAAGGTTAATTTAATAAAATTGCTCAGTTTATCTAAATTAACTTATTTATGCAATTTTTTAAAAAAGTTCTCTCAATATTTTACGAAATTCTTGCATTAAGGGAAAATTTAGTAGCCTTGGCCAAAATAAAGTATGTTTTAGAGGAATTTTTTCTTGAACTAGGTTAAAGATATCAATTCAGGATCTTTGCACCATATTTGTTGAAGTTTAGAGTAGCTCCATGAGATTTTTCATCGAAAATATTTCAAACTTTGCTTTTTGTAAAGGAGAATATATGCCGTGCACCTCCAATCAGGCAGCTCAGTCATATGAAACTATTTTTTTAGTTAGATTATGAAACATTATCCTATTTGCTAAAGTGTAATACAAAAAATATGTGGGACTTTTATAGTTAACTTTTTCACTTTTCGAACGCGTTTTGTAAATTGTTTACTTAGATATCATCATTTTCTTATTAAACGGTGAAGTTTTTTTACAGTATTCTGAATGTGTTGGAAAGTGTTTCATAATCTAGGCGCGGCGCATGATTTTTCTTTCTTGTTAAGCTAAATGTTGTTACAAGCTCTAAAAAGATTGTAATCTTCCATAATCTAATACAAAATTTGTTTTCAGATGATTGAGTCGCGAGAAAAAAATGACCACCCATTGGAATGAACTAACTGTGCGTTATTCTCCGTCATATGCAGCAAAGTTTCAAATATTTCCTGTTGAGAAAATCCATGGAGCTTGTCTAAACGCTTTAATACGCTGGTCAAAACAATTAAAGAATATTGTAAGTTATAAAAAAGGTGTAAGCGAAATTTTTTTTGCAGAAAATGGAAGAAGAGACAAACGAAAATTTTTCTCAATGGAATTTTTCTCAATCAGAGGAGACAAATTGAATAAGAGAAAAAATTTTGCAAAAAATGTAAGATAAAACAAATGCAATGAAGTCATAAATTCAAATGTTTCTCATTTTCAAACTTCGGAGTATGCTAATTTTGAGATTGACGTCAAAAACGACGCTTTAGTAGCAGCGAATGAAATTTGGCTTTCAACTTACTGAACGACAAAACGGAAAACCATGATCGACATTCAGTAAGTGCTTTGCTTCGATGAGTGCGACGTCTCAACGAAGTTATTTAGCCGAATCAGAAGCTTTGAGAGTTGTTGGTCGGTTAGAGGGTGGCCAAACACAAGCCGAAGTAGCAGAAGCCACTGGAGTTTCACAAAGTGTTGATTTCGAGGATCTGGAACAGTTTTTAAAAGACTGGAATTGCAGGCGGAGGACCAGGGCAAGGTCGTAGACGTGCAACAACGCCCGATGAAGATCGATATTTAAAGCTAACGCCTCGGAGACACCGAAATATTAATGCCACTCTTCTTCAACAACAGCTTCGCTCGGGTACTGGCACCACAGTTTCGACTCAAACTGTCCGAAATCGGCTCCACGCTGTAGATGTTTATGCTCTCAGACCAATGTTATGTGTTACGTTAACAGCAAGGCACCTTGGTGTTCGCAGAGAGTGGGCAACAGAGCACGTGAACTGGAGGAGAAATGAATGGCGCAATATTCTTTTCTCTGACGAGTCCCGTTTTTCTGTTCATCCTGATAATAGGCGCATTTTCATTTGGAGGGAACGTGGCACTAGAAACAATCCGGCGTTCGTGCAAGGAAGTGTCAGATTTGGCAGTGGAAGAGTGATGGTCAATGCTGACATCTCCATTGATGGGCGCACCGACCTCCACATCATTCGAAATGGAGCTCTGACCGGTCAGCGATATAGGGATGAGATCCTCAGACCTATTGTAGTCCCTTACGCTGAAGCAATTGTAGATGACTTTATGTTAATGGACGACAATTTTAGGCCACATCGTGCTCACATGGTAGATGATTTCCTTTTCGAGGAAGGAATCATACGAATGGAATGGCCAGCGTGGTCTCCGTACATGAACCCAATAGAGCATGTTTGGGACATTCTAGGTAGACGAGTTGCTGGCCGCCTACCACCCCCACAAACTCTCCAAGAACTGGAAAGAGCTCTTCTGAAAGAGTGGGACAGAATACCATAACTCTCATTAATAGCCCATTGACTCCATGCTTCAAAGGTGTTCAACGTTGCTGGCCGTCCAGTAAAACCATACCCCTTACTAAAAACGATCTGATTTCGTTTGAAGGAAACACTTTTTTTAATTCGTTTTTTCTCATATGCACACATTGTGTTTTTTACCTTTTGTACCCAAATGCTCAATACAATGCTTTTTTTCTGCCAAACGTGTGTATTTTTTTCTCATATAGCCTGCCGCGTCTGTCGATCATGTATCAATCATCTAAATAATTCCCCAGCCGCAAGATCCATCCACAACCTCTAAAACCTTTAATTGTTTTGGACAGTGTATAATACAATAAATATAATGCATACCTGAATTGATATATTTATCCTTTTACACGAAAATAATTCTCAAAAACATGTTTTTTTATTGGCTAAAGATAGTAAATTTTCTCTTAATGTAACAAGTTCAACATTATTAATCACTACTATACGCATTTTTCACTGTAATTTAGAAATCATACATTGTACCGTTAGACACAAATGATCGCCGTACAATGACAACTGTATAATGAGAATCATAGAATAGCAGTCATTATAAATCATATCATGACTCTAAAGTATAGGAAACGGGACATCAAATAACTCAATGTATAGTGATGAAATTATTGTGTGCCAAGCTTCATAATAATTACCATGATATTCCAACACAAGAATGGACTCTTAGAAAATTTTGAGTGATTTCAATATTACTATCAAACATGCATATTTGCGATGCTTCCAGTTTGAAAATAATTTAAAAGAAATGTGAAAGAGTAAAGTTTACAGTAAACTGATATTCACAAATGCACATGTGTAGATTACATTCATTTTCCGAATTTTTATAATATTACACATCGATGTTTTATATGGTCATAATTTGAATATTGAAAATTTGTTATTTAGCATTTTTTACATATAAATATTTCACGGAACGAAACAAAACATTCATATTAATTTTTTTAATTCTAAAAATACACGAAAATTTTGCGGTTCAAAAAACGTTTATTATTAAAAATTACTCACTCATATTTTTATTTATCCAATTGCATAGAAATGTTTCACAAAACGTAACAACAAATAACTTATAATATAGCAAACATAATATTATATATATGTGTTAGCTTTATTGTACTGACTATGATAATTTATAAATTCTTGAAAATATCTAGATAGAATGAATATTATTTAAAAATTTATTTATAATACTCAAAACAATTTTAAAAAGATGAAGTATGATAAAAGTTTACGGATAAAGCAAAATACATTTACGAGCGTAAATAGACGCCATTCTTTTTTTTATATATATAACAGTATACTGAAATTTTACAGCTGCAAATAGTATTTCATTCTAATAATTTTTTAATTTTAATTCACTTTCTTTTCTTTACATTTACAGGGAATTATTTTACGAGGAGACTTAAATTACAGCAGATTTCTCATAATTTAACAAGAAATGATTTATGAACTAGAATAATTTTAGTAATTGTATTCCAGCGTAAAAACTAATTTTTACTAATAAATTTATACTTCAGTTTTTGCATTATTTCAATAAAGAATATTTAATTTACTTAAATTAATTTATTTACGCAAATTTATTAACAACAAAGTCCTATTTCTTTCACTACGGACTCATAATTGTGTGGGCCACTTTTGGAGGGCTCACAGTGATCCCAAATCGCGACCATGTGGCCAAAAATCATTTCTGGTTTTCCTAGTGGTTGTATATGATTGATTTTTGATTTTGCAATGTTCTAAATGGTACTGAATTGTGAATTCAAAATAAATGTGATAAAAAAATTCCTCTTTTTTAATTTTTGAGATATTTTGCAATTCAAAAATCAAATTAAAGCTGTAGTATGTAAAGTTGAAGTTTCAAAAATCAAAATAAAGCTGTAGTATATCAAATTAAAGCTGTTTAATGTAGTTTTAGAGATGCATAATGAAAAACAACAAACCATGTTTAAAGGGCTTAGTTAGCGTTTGAATGAAGGGAATTTGCCTGAAATTTACGCCACAACAAGAATCGTTCAAAACTTCCAACTACACACAAGCAATGTGAATTTATGTGTGCTTATAAAACCAAAATATTTAAGAGTATAAATCTTCAGATATTTCTGAATATTGGGTAATGTATTTCACTTCAAAATTCAAAAATTCGATTTTTTTTTATTTTTTTTTTTTTTGCCACGTAATCACGATTTGGGACCACTGTTTTTAAAAAACAGGTAGCTTTTATTGTCACTCGAAAGTCGCTGTTACCTATCGTAAAATTTCAATTTTTACATAATCAAATAGTGCAATTTCGAATGAAATTTATTAGAAAAATGTACCTCCATTTAAAGATTTTTATGGCTTTTTAAGTAATTTTCAAGCATGATTTTTTTAAATCTATCTCAATAATGCACATTTGTTTGCTAGAACAATGTAAAGCAAATAGCGGCAGGGTTACCTCAATTGGCAATTGGTCGCTGAGAGCAAATTAAAGAGAAAAAGAGCAGATTAACCATAAGATCAGATTAGCCAAAAGATACCGCTTTTTGGCGCTAAACTAGAATCTGTCTACGCCTTTGTATATTGAACAGCAAATTAACAAGTTAAGTTAAATTGATGAAAACAAACAAAAACAAATCACTGGATGCAACAAACTCTATGTGCAGCAATCTCTAAAATGTCCGAAACCCCTTAAAGCCGCAGTCACTAACGAATGTATGAGCGTTGCGCGCACATAAAAGCCAAAGTCGTCGCTTACATCCCAAAACAGAAATGTATTCAGAAATTCGGAAAGACATTGGCAATTTCATGCCGCATGTTTAGATTTAATTTATGTACTTTGTCTAGTATATTTTATTAATATGTTGTGTTAATAAAATTTCCATAATAATACATATTCTTATTTGTTTAATATTCTTATTCTTGGTTACAATTGGCGCCGCGCTAACGGAAAAATACCGAAGAGACATTGTATCAGAATATGCTCTAAATTGTATTTGAATTTTGAATTTTAATTTCGATTACATGATAAAACAAGATTAAAACATACTACCTTAATAGCAGCTTTTTTTTTTCTTCTGTGTACGAATTCTATACCCTGTCTAGAGCTGCATTGAATTTATCAATTCGAACAAATGTGAAATACTAAGAATCGTATGAATCCGTGTTACGTTGTTAGGAGTATGACATCGCGTAAAATCCAATATAGTGAGCAACAGATATCAAAATGTCAAGCATAAAAAGTACAGGATGAACCAAAAAAATCTGACACATTTTAACATTCAATATAAAATCAAGTAATTGGCATACGTGAGTGATATTTACAGCAAAATGCGTATAATAATTTTAATATAAATAATAATAATAATAATAGTTTTATATTGTTCAGTACCCTTAATGCTCCACAAAATGCATTCTTTAATGTAAAGAATTTCACATAATTCATCATTACTAGATCCATTTTCCGCTATAATTTAGAAATCTAGATTGTACTGTTAGATACAAATGTGTGTTTTAATGTAGAAATCGTAGAATAGCAGTCATAATAATTCATATTATGACATTTAAAACACAGGCAACGAGACAATAATCCAAAGTATAGTGAAGAGTTTAATATGTGTCAAACATCATTGAAATAACTATAATAATGCAACACAAGAATAAGTCTAGGAAAACACTTTAATGAATGCACATTCTTGTGAAATATATATACAGGGTGTCTCAGTACAGCGTTTCAGAACTTCTAGGAAGTGTAGGGTGCACCACGACGACTCGGAATCATACAGCAATGTAAGGTCGGAAATAATTCCCTGTCGCGGTAGATTGCGTTACGCGAAAGTTCCGAGCGTTCTTGCAGGGAATCGTCATTTCGCACAATGACGCAGAGTTAGTATGATGGTTAATTATACGAACGCGGAGTTAGCCGATATGCTTTAGCCTTACGGGGGTGCGGATTGTAGTAGACCAGCCGGGGGAATCCGAGTAATGCCTGAAATATTCCAGAATATTCGGAATTCCATGCGCCGAACAACTGAGGCCTGCATTGAAGTCGGTGGACAAAACTTTAAACACTATCTTTGACTCATGTTACTTTTGTTCATGTACATTTATTATTTTTCATGTAAATTCATTATTAAAACGAATATTCACTAACCTATTTAGGTTTATTTCTGATGTTTCTGTGTACACCACCGCATCAAGAAAGCATTTCCGACCCTGCACTGCTATATGATTCCGAGTCTTTTTCGTGTACCCTACCTCTCCGAGAAGTTCTAAAACGTTGTACTGAAACACTCTGTATCTTTCCATTGTTTTCAGCTTCGAAATAATTTAAAAGAGATATGAAGAAAAAAATTACAAAAAAAATAAATATAAAGTAACTGAATGTTTTTTAAATTCAATTACAAGAAAAGGGTGACAGCTATTGAAGTTATTCTTCCAAGAAAGTAATGTGTAAAGTCAGGAATTTCTTTAGTATTCTTCTTTATTTAAGTTCCAAATATCACTGATGGTTGGTACTGTATAGTCTCAAACCTTGCAACTTCAAAACGTAAACTTTTATTCTATTGGCGTTTCAATTGCTAAACAGAATGAAGGTTAAAGGCTGTTTGAAATTTAACCCATTTTCATACATTTCTTTGAACATTCAACAGTTTGAAACAGCACAGCGCCATCTATCTATGATATTTGAAACAATACAAGGAAGATTAGGAAAAAATTTTCGACTTAAACAATTAATCTCCTGCAATCCAGTTATATATAAATATTTTACAGAGCAAAACGATACATTATATTTTCCCCAAAAAATGCTCATAACCTGGCAGAAAATTTTCTATGCTGAATAGTTTTTCTCTTATTTCACCGTTATTTCTGGGGATAAATAATGAGATTAAATAAGATTTCGATCATATTATTTTATAATGTAAAACTGCAATTTTTATTGATAATTATAAGTTAATTTTTTAAAAGTTATCTCAATAAAAAAAAAATGCTCATTCTAACTCAACTTACTTATTTTGACAAATTATATATTTTGTACAATAGTTAACGGGACAATGACTCACTGTGTAGTAAATGTACATATTAATAAACATCAAACCTCATAATAATGACTATTTTATTTCAACGCAAGAATCGTTTCTCCTAGTAATTCGGAAACTATGCATCATGCAGTTAGCCAAAAAATAAATGCTGTATAGAAAAGAAGTCATTATAATTCATATTCTGACATTATAACTTGGTTAACGAGATAATAAATAACTTAATTTATAGTTAAGGTGTTAATATGCAACAAAATTCATAATAATAAGTACGATAATTCAATGCCAGAACGAACTCTTAGAGAATCTCGAATGAATGAACATTACGAGTATTCTGCACTATACTGGGTGATTCAAAATTATTCCATTTTTGCGTTTCAAATTGGCTCATAGACACAGTTAGGTACCACGATTTGTATTTCAAGTAAAATTGTATAATAATATTTAAATTTTTATTTTTATAATTTATTACATTTATTCTTATTTTCACCGGTTGTAAATTCAGTATCCTTTTTAACAGAAAAATAAACAAAGTTTAAGCATTTATTGTTTTACACTTTTCAATTTTCCGAGCAGAAACTTACTAAGTCTTCTGGATAGAACCCTTCATTCGTTTCCCTAGCCGGCCGACTACATTACATACACCTCGAACTGGTCATTAGCCTCTGCTTAATAATTTTCTTCCTTATTTTTCAATGTTTAGGATATTGAAAACGCTTAAGCCAATAAGACTTTTCAACCTTTTTTGCACTAACAAGGGGACCGCCAAACATGATGCGCACAGATTTTGTTGATTTTAAGGTATGTTGTAGGGGTCATACCCCTAACTATTCAGGTCAAAGCTTTCCTTCAAATGAGCTTTAGTTTTCGAGAAATTTCGGGTAAAAGTTCAGTATGCATTTCAAATACCCATTGGTTAGCAATCTTGATCAAAGTCTCCGTGGTGCAGAGCTAGCGCTCTCGATTTGAGAGCTGGAGATGAGGGTTCTGTCCTCTCATGTGACTTTTACCTTTTTTTAAAAAAATTTACATATTTGTCGCGTTATAAGTTTAATGCAGAATTATGAATTCTGCATCTTTGAACTTTTTGATATTTTCCTAAAAATTCCATTTACATTTTCGAATTTTTCGTGAAAATTTATAGTTTTTGTGCAATTTTTATTCTAATATTTCTGTTGACGAAAGTCCAAACTAATTTATGTCTTGATATCTCGTCTTTTTAAAATGATTATTGTTTACATTTATGTATATTTACTTATTTATTTATCGTATTTATGAAATAATGCATTTTTTTTAATTTGCATTTTCTATTTAAAAAAAATTTAAATGATTAAGAAAAAATTAATAAACTAATATATCCTTTTAATATTTGATTTGTTCTAAATATATTGAAATATGTTAACAGCTGAAATACTAAAATATTTATCATCACAGACATCGACATTTTTAGTTTATTAAATATGGAACTAATTGTGTGATACATATCGCAAAAATATGCTAAACAAATTCCGCATTAAAAATCGCCTTTAAATATATTTTTTACGTAAATTGTTTTAACGATATCGGAAGAATGTATAAATAGCATATTATATATTCTTTAAATACTTAAATTGTGATAAATATATTAAAAAATGCATTACATTTGAAAAATAAATTATTTCAAACGTGATAATTGTCTGCAAAGGAAGCTAAACGAAATGGATAAAAAGAAAATTTTATTATTCTGATATTACCGTCGTTGATGTTGTGGCTTATGCTCCAAGTGTCTGACGAAGTCAGACAAGATCCAATATTCCGTTAATCCTAAGAAAGTCCAGAACCAGAAGGGGGGAAGCATATAAGTATTCTCTGGAAAGACCTAAGCAGTCCAGGATGTGTTCAGCAGAGGCCTGATAAGCTTGACATTTAGTGCAGATTTTGAAGATCTTTCTGCCCTCAAAGAACGAGAGACTTTTTGTGTGTCCACTTGCCAATCTTGAAATCGCCGTTCGAGAGGCTCTGTCACAGTTGATAGCGAACGAAGAGCCCGGCTCTTTGCCCGCGTACCAGTGGTGGCTGGGAAGGACCTCCCACTCCTTTGAAATTTCAGATATAACTCTAGATTGATGCTCTGAGTAGGTAAGGGTTGAAGAGGAAGGTATAGATTGACAACAACACTCCTTGGCCAAGCGATCAGCTTGCTCATTGCCATAAATGTCAACATGGGATGGAATCCACTGAAAATGAACATCATGGAGCTTTGAAATGATTTTAAGTTTAAGAAAGATGGAAATACTAGTTTTATCTCCAACTGTGAAGGTGTTGAAGGGAGCTGCGACTGTCTGAAAGAATCCAGAGGTCTCCGAAGTCCCGCTCGCTGAGAATAGCCTCAAGGCCATGTTCAATTGCAATAAGCTTGCTTTTAAAGACTGAAGAGAAATCAGGGTTACGGAGACTGATGGACAAATTTTGCCCTGGTTTCTCAATGTAGATCCCACTCACAGCGTGGTCGTCCAGTTTACTGCCATCCTATATAATTTTATGGCGTTATCAGGGATCTCATTAATAACTGCTAATGCGAACTGCCTGAGATGAGCTGGTAGAAGGGTCTTCTTAGTGACCGGAGCGGAAAAGCCGAAGTGGAAATGGACTCTGGGGAGTCCCTCTGAGGGACTCAGAAAAGATTTTAGGGAGTGGGGCTCAACCCCACTATAAGGTAAGTGCAGGAGTTCAACATGACTGAATGGGCTGTTTTTCTTCCGTCGCTGATTATTACGCCAATTGTTTAGATATAGAGACGTTTTGTTATGTTGACCATAGCTAGAAAGTTTGTTGAAATATTTGGTGAGGTTAGCCTAGCTTCTAGTTTGGAGAGGTTGTAGGTCAGCTTCATAGAGAACTATCTCTTTAGGACAGCTACGTCTCAGCCCAGTAATTATTCTCGCAGCACTGAGTGGAACCCTCTCCAATTTATCCAAGTTGGTGGCTGAAGCACAGCAGTACACAGGAAAACCATACTCCAGGATTGGCCTAATGAGTGACATATAGGTATCTCTTAAAGGGACTGCATCGGCTCCCCAGTCTTTGCCTGCTATATATTTAAGTATATTTAATCGTTTTCTACACCTTGAAACAATATGTTCGATGTGCTTGTGACTTGTCCATTCAGGATCTAAAATATATCCGAGATATTTTGGGTGCTTTTCATAAGCAAGGTTCTTGTTATCCATCTTTAATTTTGGCTGATAGTTGTACAATCTTTTATTGGTTGTAAAGAAAGTAAATATTGACTTGACAGGGTTGAAACAAAGTTTGAACTTCAAAGCAAAGTCTGAAAAAGCAGAAAGAGCGTTGTTAAGATTCCTTTCCATTTCAAGCAAATCATTTCCAGAGCACCAGAGAACGATGTCGTCAGCAAACAAGCCCATTTTTACCCCACTAGGAGGTGTTTTCTCAATGCCTGCTAAATATAAACAGAAGAGCGTAGGGCTGAGGACTGAGCCCTGAGGTACGCCTTGTCCTAGCTTAACTGGGTCCGAAAAGGTCTTGTTAAATTTAACTCTGATAGATCTGTGATGTAGGAAGTCCGAAATCCACGCCAAGGTGTTACCACGAATGTTGAAAGTATCATGTAGTTTGATTAAAAGTCATTGCAGACGATTTTTTTCTGATATTTTTTATATGTATTGTAATTTACGAACGATTTTTCATTTCTAGTTGAATTTTTCTGTATGGCATCGACTAGTTAGAATGAAAAAAAAATTAATTGTAATATATTTATAGCGTATAATTTTTATTGGTGCAAATCAAAAATGATGTTGAGTTTGAACTTTATAGTTAAATGTATTTAAAATAACATAAAAAAAATATATATATAACTGGCTAAAACTTGGATATAAGCGTTATTGCTTTAATATTTTATTACTCCTTTCAAGATATGTTGTTGGAATTATCTAATCATACATACCTTTAGAAGATTTGAGATAAAAATTATTTTGTATAAATTATAAGAAAAAATAAATTTTCATTTAATATTTCATAAAGTTAAAAAAGTATTATTTTAGAACGGTTATTAAAATATAAAGGGTAAATAATAAAAAAAATAAACAAAATCTAAACATAACTAGACATAAATTAGTTTGGAATTTCGCCAATAGAAATATTAATTTCAAAACTGCACAAAAAAAAATGTAAATTTTCCCGAAAAATTTGAAAATGTAAATGGAATTTATTAGGAAAATATCAAAAATTTCCAAGAAGCAGAATTCATAATTCTGCATAAAACTTGTAACGCGACAAATATATAAAATTTATTAAAAAAGGTAAAAAGTCGCAAGAGAGGACAGAACCCTCACCTTCGTCACTCAAATCCGGAACGCTAGCTCTACACCACGTATACCTTGTTCAAAAGAGTGAACTAATGGTATTTGAAACGTATGCTGAACTTTAACCCGAAATTTCTCGAAAACTAAAGCCCATTTGAAGGAAACCTTTTACCTGAATAGTTAGGGGTTTGATCCCTACAACATGCTTTAAAATCATCAAAATCTGTGCACATCATGTTTGGTGGTCCCCTTGTAAGACTACTCGTAGTCGATAAATTTGAGACTTTTGTTAATAAACGCATGATGTTCTTTTCCCGTTTAACATAATTACTTTATGTATGTAATGATAAATCATGCATTAGCATTAAAATCGGGAAAACGCTCTTTCACTGTCAAAAAACACTGTAAATTCATGAAATTCAAGGTAAACAAAGCGAAAACTATACCATATCGCGCTGTTTTGGTCGTAATTTTTAATTTCCTTTTTAGACGAAGCAGGGATGTAGTGAAGGGTAGACGGTGGTATAAACCGTATACCTTAACAATTTTTAAGAACCTCCATATACCCTCTGTTTTTCACGCAAAGCTATAACGTATACTCTCTGCCATATACCCTCTACCTATACCGTATACTCTGTGGTTATTTTAAGACTACAGCAATAAGGCAAAGGGCAACATTTTTTTCTATATATAGCTTATAGGAAAGGGTGTTTCATAACAAATTAAATTTCGTTTTTTATTATGCACGCAGCCGTTTGCAAACAAATGCCATGTCTAAAAACTATACTTGATTTGTAAAGTTTTTATAATTGGAAGTACGTTTCTGCCACCTGATGTTTAAAAGATAATAGCCATTACAAAATCTATTTTGAATCATCCAGTATTAGAAAGCTTGGTGCTTGAAAGCAACTTAGAAAGGATAAGAAAAATGTTTACAATAAAAATAAAACATCTGATTGCATATAAATGAATATCATTCATTTTTTAATTTCTAACAATACGAGGTAATTTTACAGCTAAAAAAAAAAATATTATTTCATTAAATAAAGAGCACTTAAAATTTTGCTATTTATAATGTCTGTCTTTTTCATCGAATTACATATAAATATTTCATGACTTAAAGCGAATTACAGAATCATAATTTGTTTTTCTGCAGTTTCTCTGTAATTTGACAGAAATGATTTACGATGAGTCATTTTTCTCGGATTGTCTTACTGTGGCTGCTAATGATAAATCATCGAATAAAAACCAGGTTTAGGTTTATTATATATTTGTAATTACTCATTCTCAGCAGTAAAAAAAAAGAAAGAAAAACTAGTCATTACCAGTATTTTATTATTTATTTGGTTTTGAGATTTTTTTAATTTTAATGCGACTTTAAACGATTTTAAGACAGCCCCTTTTCAACGAAATTTTTAATCTTATTGTAAGGAATTTCACAATATTAGGCATTAGTAATATGCGTTTTCCACTGCACTTCAGAAAACATAAAGTGTAGTTTTTGGCAGAAATGAGTGTCCTATAATGAGAACAGTTAAACAATTGTGATTTCAGGGGGCAACCCGGCGGTGTACATTTTCTTGCTCGAAGCACCTAATTTCGCTCCCCCCCCCCAAGAAAATTTAATATTTTATACTTATTAATAGTCAAAAAATGCAAATACCCCTCATGGAACACTATATTATACCTCCTCCTGGAACCACAGAAATCCCACCCGGAGAAAAATGTCTGGATTTATCATTGTCATCGAAGAGCAATCAATACAATTCATAATATGATATCGCAGCATAGACTATGGATGCACAAATAACTTTATCAAACATAAATTCGATAATGACTATGATAATTCAACATAAGAATAAACTATGGAAAGTCTTAAATAAAAGAATACAATTAAGAAATGTGCACATACCCAATATTTATAGTTTGAAAATGATTTAAAAGTTGTATAATTTTATGGCATAAAAAATAATTTCAATATTGAAATCATTCATTCAGCAATATTTCCTCCAAATGGCATATAAATATTTCGCAAAATGAAACAAATTATACATTTTTTTTTTCTAAAAATGTTCAAACTTCTGACGAGAAGTTATTTATAAATCATTTTTCCTCGTTATAGCATTATGGTTTTGAGTAATAAATCATGTGATAGGTAATTTATTTATCCTGTTATTTTCCCTTTTTAATGAGCAATCTTTATTAATAATAATTTTTAAGCGTTATTTCAATAATGAATGCTGAAATATTCTTAATTAACTTATTTGCGAAAATTTAATAGCTTGTCAAATTATCTCAATTTTGTATTTATTTATTTATTTATTTATTATTTTATTTTACAAAATGTATGTATTAATATAATGAATCCGACATTATGAATCATTATTATATGCATTTTCCCTTGTAATTCAGAAATCATACAATGTACCGTTATACACAAATGAACGTCCTACAATGAGAATTGTATAATATAGCAGTCATTATGATTCATATTATGACAGCAAAATTTGGAATTTCTGGGGCAACATATAACTTGCTGTATACATACAGTAACGATATTAATATATTTCGTAACAAATATGAATATGATCATTCAACGCAAGAATAAACTATCGGAAAAGTCTTGAATACATGAATATTATTATGAAATAAAGTGGTACCTCAGTTCTCGAACGCAATTCGTTCCAAAAAAATGTTAGAGAATTGAATCAAATTTTACCATAAAAAATAACAAAAATACTATTAATTAGTTCCCATTTTCAAATTTACTTCCTATATTTTCTTCTTTCAAACAATACACTATATAGTGTAATATAATGAAATATAGTATCGCATTACTCTACATTACATGAGAAAATGGCAATTTCATAATATTTTAATAAAAATTGCAAAAATTTTAACAAAGACTGTACTCATACCTTTACTGGTGAAACTTTGGATGACTTGAGATTAAGATGAAAGAGAGGGGTTTCTATTCTTATTTTTTAGATTATTAGATCAACTAATGTTATGACAACTAATTGTTTTTGAGCCTCAAAATGGATGAAAATCGTTAGCATTATGATCGCTATATCGTATATATAATGCGGTTCGCGCCCTTAAAAACGAAATAGAAAGAAAAAAAAGAAATATAGATAGATAAAATTCAGTAGATTCGTCAACTTTATTGTACAGTAGAGCTGCACAACCTTTTTGTATGAAAATCGTTTGCCACCACTATCTTCGAAAGGTAAGTTTTCATGTATTTAATAGCAAGGTTTCCGTCATTAACCTTAGGTAAATTTTTCTGTGTAAAAATAGTGGTAATGTTGAGGACCGCGGGCCACAGGTTGTGCATCCCTATTGTACAGGAATCTCAAAATGCATAAATCTTGTTAATGTTCCAATCACTGTACTTCATGTATGTTCGCTTTACATCCAATAAGCAAAGAAACAATATCAATTAGGTTGCGCTTGCTACAATTTTTCATTTAGTTGAATCGACAAAGACACTCTCACAATTCAAAAACCGAATCATATATCGCTCGCATTTCTTGTTCAAAAACCGAATGTTCGACAACTTCGAATACTGGGGTTCTACTATATCCGGGGTAATTCAAAATAAGAACGAAAAATCATGCGTCAAGCATAGATTATCTAACACTTTCCAACATTTCCAAAATAATTTTGCAAATCTTTACCGTCTAATTAGGTGTAAGATGATATCTAAGTAAACAATTTGGAAAACGCCTAACATATTTAAAAATACAATTTCAGGAATTACCATCAATATTCGGAAAAATATCCGAATTCTTTTGTGTAGTCTTGTATATGATCTATAGATTTGTATGTATACTACATATAATGATAAATTTAGTTCAGTTAGGAAACGCGTAGCACAATTTAAAATTCCCCGTCTGGAATTTCCGACAATAAACGGAAATATACTCGAGAACCTTTGTGCTGCCCTGTATATGATCTATAATATATATACACACGAAGATGAACCAAAAATTAGTTCAATTCAAAAACGCGTTCCGAAACTAAAACCACACTTCCAGCAATTATTGTTAACAGACAGTACCTAATTATTTTGTGTGCCCTTGTAAATGAGCGATGAATGCTATACACACAGTATTCTACAGTAAGCTACTTGTAATGCACCTTACTGATATATATCATTTTCAATATGTTTGAAATAGTGAAACATTATTAAAATAAACCGCATACGATTTTTCTGCATAGACCCTAATGTAACGAAATTCTTTTGAGTGTCCCTGTAAAGGAATTATAAGTGGTATGCATACCATATTCTACCGACAGCTTCTGGTAGAACACCTCAGTGATATATATATCAATTTCAAACTATTTTAAATTGTGTAACATTATTAAAATAAAACGCAAATGATTTTTCCCCATAGACCGTAATGTCACGTAATTCTTCATTTTCAATACCGAATATGCCATAGTAAACCTCAATAACATATATCAATTGCATTACAATCCGGATATATTTACGCGAGTTAGAACACGAACAGACAGACAAACCGAATTCATAAACATTTTTCAACTATGTTGGAAAGTGAAAGGTTACGGCGTTTATCTCTGAGAACGTGTTAAAAAAGGCTCTATAAATATAATACGAAATTATTTTTGTATATATCGCTATATTTTCAATAATTTATACTTAGAAAAATGTTGTCCACCTAAAGTAGAACATTTAAAATATATCTTTTTTTTTTTTTTTTTTTTACGAGAAAAACTCGCCGAGTTATGATACTTTAAAGTTTATACATTTTTGGCGTTTTCCTCTGTAAAAACGCATCTTTCCGATTTTAATGCCAGAAAACAATGAAAATTCCTAAACTTTAAAGTACCATAACTCGGTAAGGTCTTAGCGTGAAAGAATTAGATTTTTCCAATGATTTTATTTGACACATGGCAACGTTTTTCTAAATATAAGTTATAGAAAAATTACGCCATATAAAAAAATAATTTTCGTATCGTGATACATATACAATCCTTACTAAAACAAATGTTATATGTAAATACTACATTTGATTTGAATACATTTTGTAATTGAAAGTACGTTTTATCACCTAAGGTTTAAGACATTTAATGTATGTTTTGAATCATCCGGTATTTCAAATGTCTGCAGTTTCAAAATAACTTAAAACAGATTAGAAGCAGAAAGGTTTACGAAGTAAAATATTTGAATGCAGATAAAGTAGATACCATTCATATTTTTTATTCTAATAATACACGGGAAATTTACAGCTCAAGAAATAGTTTCATTAAAAAGTAAATGCTGAAAACTTCGTTACTTATGGTCTCTCTCTTTTTTATTGAATTATATATAAATATTTCACAGAGCGAAGCGATTTATGGCATCATCATTTGTTTTTCTGAGAATTTTCTGTAACTTGACAAGAAATGATTTATGATGAGTCAACTTTCTGGCATTGTCGCACTGCAGCGTCTGGTGATAAATCAAGGAATAAACTGGCATTTTGATCCTATTATTTATTATCCACAGCGCAAAAGACTAGTATTTACAGTTATGATATCATTTAGTGGTCCGTTAATTTTGTAACGTTTCAATAAAACTTAATGAACCACGAGAAACCACATTAATCTTTTAACATATTTTTAAATTTTAAGCATAAGATGTCCCATAAGTCCGTTTACATTAAAAAAAAATTATGAAAATTTTAGAAATTGTTGTAACGGATTATGGGTTGCTCTATAAGACTAGTCGACCTGTAAGATATTTTGTGCCAAAAGAAAAAAATAGTTCTAATTTTCTTTGAACTATTTTTTGCTACAAAACTTCCGACCATTTGGCCAGCATTGCCAAATCTGGCAATTCTTTTATACAAAAATTTCGAATTCCCATCAAAAATGTTCAACAGGATTTTTTGTTTTATATGATAATAGATATTCCGCGAATTAAAAAAAATCTATTTAAAATTTTCTGGTGTAAATTTGGAATTTCTGTTTATGGATAAAAAATACTCTAGATTTGGCAACACTTTATTTGGCAGATATTATGGTGCAAACTGCACTCCGATACGATAATTTGCTATGTTTTTTATAAGTTTTTGAAATGTGAATGGACTTATGAGACTCTTTGAATATTTTATTTTATTTTGCCATAAAAAATTCCACTTTTTCACAAATTTTATGTAGGAAACTGCACTCCAGTACCACACTTTGTTAAATTTTTCTGAATATTTGAATTCTGAACTTGCCTGTGGATATCTTTAAATTTTAAACTATTTATTTTTCTTTTGTTACAAAAGAATTCGACTCATTGACAAATTTTATGGTGCAAACTGCATCCCGATACGACAATTTGTTATATATATATATATTTTTGTTATATATATTTTTTTGTTATGAATTTTTGGAATGCTAGTGAGTTTTTGGGATATCCAGTTTTACACTGTAAACATTTTTCGTTTAACGTATAACCATTTGATAGTGCAGCAAAAAAAAAAAAAAAAAAAAAAAAGAAAACAAGTTGGAAATTGTACGTTAAACGCGACATAGGATTCGTTCGTTATATAGTCGTTCGTTTGACAACTAGTTTCACAATGTAAAAAAATCATTCTTATTATTTTAGTGAAATGAATTATATCGTCTGCTATGAGAGAAACGAGTATGTCTTTTTAGGTGCGTTCGTAATTATATAAATACGTAGCACCTATAGTCGTCGTTTGGTCCGTCCGTCTGTCCGTCCGTCTGTCTGTCTGTCTGTCCGTCTGTCTGTCCGTCCGTCTGTCTGTCTGTCCGCATATAACAACGCAAAAACTACCCAACCAAATGGTTTGCAATTTAAAATATATTATATTTGCAGAATTTTGTCGAGACATTTCAAATTTTATTAAAATCGAATCAAAACTTTAGGAGATATTAATAAAAATATTTATTAAGAAATTTGATTTTTTTTTTTTTAAATCGGTGCTTTTTTGTTATAGGAGCTTCCGATGGATGTTTAATAGTCAAGCGACCGAGATACTTATTTTATTACAGAAATTAATCTGCAGACGATGTAATTCATTTCACAGAATTAAAAATCATCAAGATCTGAATATTTATATAACTAGCTGATACATATATATCTGAATATTTATATAACTAGTTAAGATATTTGTATGAATAGTGTCATAAAATATATACTTAACTAGCTGTTTAACCCGTTCTACGCACGGGATATCATGAATTTAATTCTAAAACGTGCGTACGAACGCACCTCGTTTGTAACGTTTGACGTACAATTTCCAACTTGTTTTATTCTTATTACGTATGCCACGTTTACAAATGCGACGTATTTTTCTACACCAGGCAGCACTGTAAAATTCACCATGGAGATCTTGCTTTGCGAATAATTACGTTCATAGTTTAATATTTTTATGACTCATAATGAACGAATCTCCTGTTTTTATTTACACTAATGGATTGAGATATTCGGTTGTTAACGTAATTTCCAATGAAGTTATCTCAGAATCTATACATTTTTTAATGTAACTCATCTCTCAAACAAACAATTTTTTTCAACGATCTTTCTAAAAATGTCGCTTTTATGCAATTTTATTCGAAAAAATATTTTTGAATAAAATTGGCCGCCTGGCATATGAAAAAAGAAATGGTTTGCCCGAATTTGTTTTCCTCAGACACATGACTTTTATTATATAGATTACGTACGATACGATTTAATAGAATAAAGAAAACTTTTATAAATATCTTTTTAAGTTTTGATTCGATTTTCATGAAATTTGAAATGACTGGACAAAATTCTACAACGATAATGTGTATGAAATTTCAAACCATTCGGTTGGGTAGTTTTTACGCTGTTATATGCGGACAGACGGACGGACCAGACGACGACTATAGGTGCTACGTATTTATATAATTACGAACGCACCTAAAAAAGAAGAAGAAGCACTAAAACAGAGGTTTTGAGAGTAAAACCTATAGGATAGCTCCCGTTGATCTAGATCTAGAATCTTGAAATTTGGTACAAACGAAGGTCTTATATAACTTTTTCCTTTACATATGTTATAAGACCTTCCTCCATGCCAAATTTCAAGGTTCTAGGTCAGCTAGAATCTTGAAATTTGGCGCAAAAGAAAGTCTTATAGCACATGTAAAAGAAAAAATCCGAAAATCATCAATTGATAATTCTATGTCGATTTATTACTTGATCGGTATTCCCGATTATGAAATTCGTCAGTTTGTCCCGTAATATATCGACATTGAATTATAAATTAATGATTTTCGGATTTTTTCCTTTACATGTACTATAAGACCTTCCTTCGTGCCAAATTACAAGGTTCTAGGTCAACAAAAGTACCCGATAGGTTTTGAGAGTAAAACCTGGCAAACTGTTATTCCGTCGTGTATGGGCAAACTTATCGAACTAAAGAAAAAAAAAATCATTAGAAATACGGGACTCAAATTGGAATTCTCAGATTGGACAATTTAATATTCATCTGAATTCAGATAACAGTGTATGAAAACAATCGATCTTGTAATATATAGAACTCTAATAGTGATACGACTATTTTTTGATCAGTAATAAATACAATGTGTGATAGATACAATAGTGACACAATGATCGATGAGTCATAGTACAAAGAGTGTTCTCACATTTTTTAGACGACTTTTATGGAACTTACAGAACTATTTTACATAAAATATTTATGTTTTAAAATGTTCCATTTGTTAAGCCTTCTTCTGAACTACTTTTCTACGCCGTAATTTCTACGACAATAATGTCTTTTGTAGTTTTGGAAGCAGTAGTTTGGTCCATTCCTCTTGAACAGCTTTCCAAAGTCCACGAAGGATTATAAGTCGACGTTTAGGATAATGTGTTTCTTAAAAGTCCAAAAGTGCCGCAAAAATCCGTGGGATATAACACCAGAAGATTTAGCAGGTATATCAATGAAAGGTTATAGCCCTGATACCCATTTCTCGTTTCATTTTTTTTCCAGAAAATTATCAGTGGATTGTGATGTGTGGCTGCTTGCTTTATCTTGATGCCGTTCAACAGATTGATGGCACTGAGGGTAAAGAGAAGGTATTTCATGTTTGAAGATTGGGAGCAATATATGTTTCTGATAGTATGTGAAGTTCCTCTTAACATTTCTCGCTACTCTTTTAATTTCCTGTTCCATGCAAAGCCAGCAACAATCATAAAACACTTGCTAAAACTTTCTTTACATACATTGAACCAAGTTTTAAGATTTTCTTTTCTCCTCTTTGTCGATAATAAATGGATCTCTTTTGTATTACAGTCACTTAAATAGACCCAAGTTTTATCTATTGTAACATCATTTTCCCATTTTCTACTTTTCTCATAATGAATTTTGCATCGTGCTCTATGTTCGGCGATATATCGTGGAGAAAGACAATGAACATTGTGTTTTTTGGCCTTTTTTAAATTTAAATAAGTGTTAATGATTTCATTAATTATTGACACTGAGCATTTTAAAAATTTAGCAACAGTCCTTTGACATGGGTGATTTTCTTTTACCATAAAAAATCTTACCTTTGCAATAGTCGAACAATTCCTTTTTGTTCTTGGGTACATATTTGGAACAATTTTTTTCACTTCAAGCCAGACATTTACGTTTTTTCTCAGTCTTATTGACAATATTACCTACTGTGGCTTTAGATATAGAAAAACAGCGTTTTTTAATAAACGAATACGAATAATTATCTTCGGAAAGTGCAGAAATATATATTTCCATCCATCTATTTTTTAAAAGCGCCCTTTTTTCATGTAAACAAAAATTTCAGTTCCTAGACAAGGCTTTATACTTTCAAAAACATATCAGCTGTAAAAAATAATTCCTCTATGCAGACGATTTTTTTTTACACCAAAACAAACTCGTTTAAAATATGTGCGAATAGCCTCTGTAACAGACAGAATGTTCCTTAAATGGCATCCGAAGTTTAAAGTTCAAAAATTCATGAACTATAATAAATATAAAGATGAAATAAGAAAAATGTTTATTAGGTAGCTCATAAATTTTATGTATAGTAATTTAAAAAATTGTTCAAAGTTTTGTCAGTGTATAATGCTGGGATCAAAATAGCATTTACAGCTGGACACTGGACTAAAGACAATTCTTTCTAAGCATTTCATTCTGTTTAGCTGTTTCAACATAAATAAAAGAATGTGTTTTGAATTAGTAAAGTTAGTTTTAGGAAAGTTATAGAATTGATCTGCAAAAGGAATTAACTTTTGAGTCTCAGTCATTTCTCTCTAGAATGATAAATGGTGGAAAACCGGCAAATTGTTATTCCGTCGTGAAATCTGGACGGACATCGATCACAAAAAATCATTTCAAAATCGTGATTCAAAATAGAATTCGCAGATTAGAAAATCTAATATTTATGTGAATCCAGTGCATATAAACGCACAAAAAATCTAAAACTTTTTTTAACTTAAAAAGAATAGTCAGCATATGTTGTTTATCTGCATTTATATATCCTAGTAACAGAATATTTTCGTAAAACTGCATGAAAAAAGAAAATTTGAGTTCATAAAGAATGTAGAATTTTATAAATTATTTGCTGAATGCAGTCAAGTATGATGAGAGGGAAAGAAGTGCTTAAAGATAATTTAAATAAGAATATTTTTCCATTATAGTATTTCCTGAAAAATAAAGACTATATCAAATAATATAATGAAAATACAGAGAAACGTTTACTTAGAATTTGAATTAATTTTACGTAGGACTGATATAGAACTTGTTCGACCAAATTAAGAGTTTGCTTCAATAAATTGCTATCTGCATTTAGACTCCACTCCAAGACTTGTATTTGCATCAAAAACTAGGGATTAACCCAATGGTAGCAAAATATTTTCTCATAATTAAATATAAAATATAATCGCATTAAATGACATCTTTTTTAGTAAAATATTTTTCATTATTTTTATAATATAATGTATTATATTTCTTTCAAATGTACCTTTTATATATTTTAGAAAAGTAATATTAATTACTGGCTAAATAGTTTAACTTAAGAGGGAAACAACAGTTGATCGAAATCACACGTAAAACAGTTGACATTGATGAAGAGTACCGGAAAAAAATAGTGATCACACCTCTAACTCTTCCTAAAAGAGTCGAATAGTAATGTGACTGGTATTAATTGATTAATAATAACGCCAATTAATGCTATACTTAAATTTTGCTTAGGGGGTCGTCTATATATAGAAATTGTAATAAACTTGAAATTTTTCAATACTAACCCATAATTTTGATATCATATTTGGATTTTTCGATAAATTTTACTGTCGTACACCATAGGTAAATCATTCGGTCAAGTAGTTTAGGAATTATGAATATTTAAATTTTGAAACTCTTAATGTTAAATTCATTCCTAATCGTCGCAAAAACAGATTGCAATGCGGGTAGTTTTTTTAAGCATAACTCAAAAATTAACATAATGGAATGAACTGTAATTTTGAATTCTCATATTTTAAGCATACAGAAATCGATTTCTGTTATATATATATATATATATATATATATTACAAATCATATATATTTTAATATATATTTGAAAAAAAAGTTTAATTAATTTAAAAAATATATGAATTGTAACTTATGTATTTTGTAAGCAAAATAAATTTCTAAAAGCTTCAAATATGCAAATCCAAAATTACAGGTCATTCCGCCAAGTACTTTTTTGAGTTATGCTTTAAAAACTACCCGCATTACAATATGTTTTTGGAACGATTAAGAATTAATTTAACATTATGATTTTAAATCTGCATAATTTCTAAACTACTTGACCGAATGATTTCCCTTTTGCTAATACGTAGGTAAAATATAATGAAGAGTCCAAATATAATGATGTGTTAATATTGGCATTTTTAAAGTTTGTTACAATTTACATATGTAGACGAGCCCTAAACAAAATTTAAGTAAAGCACTAATTAAGAGGCGTTGTTACTAATCGATCGGTATCAATCGATACGATCATTTCCCGCAAGATGGGAGTGATCATCTTTTCTTTTGTCAAGGACTCTACCTTTCGCTTGGGAAGTATTGAAGCCTTAAAATAAATATGAGAACTTTAAAAAAATAACATTATTTATTGTTAATAATTCATTTTAAATATATTTTATGTGCAAAATATGTTTTTCGTGCATTTAAAAATAATTCCTGCATGAGAACGTTAAACAGCAATATCAAAATAATTTAAAGTTTTTAAGCCATATTAACTCAAAAGCATTGCAAAAAGAACTTGTCACATACAAGAATGTTTCATTCAACAAGAAATAAAAGTGCACAATGTTTAAAGCATATTTCAAAATAATTCAACGTTTCCAAATAAAATGTTTCAAAATGTCATGGATTACACCGACTAATTTGGAAAACTACATCAAAGAAAGAAAGACACATCAAAGAACTGTTATCTCACATTTCAAAATTTCCATTCACAGTACAAATAGCCAGACTCATTTATTCTAACAAGGATATGTAAAATTTTATTATCATTGTAATTGTAAAACGAAAAAAAAAAAAGAAGGTAAATCATGCCGTGAAAAGATTAATGTGACATTTGTGACAATTCCTTGTCATATATATTTTTAACTATTTTCATTTAAAACTATTCAAAAGAGAAAAACCGTCGGTGATAAGCAATGTTTCATACTGAATTTTTAAAGATCTGTTATTTCTTCTATCTACTATCTACTTCTACTATATGTATATATAAAATGCAAATGTGAATTTCGTTCTGTCCGCTTATAACTTGAGTTCTGCTGAATAGATTTTAATGAGACTTGTACTGTTATTTAGATAATTTTTCAGGGAAAGTTTTAATATATAACATATCGTTCTACATTACTTAGTTATAGAACTATGGGGTAAAGTTCTACAATCAGATGAGCCCGATTACGAAAGATTAGCCTTTCTAAAAAGATTTTGTTGAATGGATTTCGATGGGATAAATTACAGTTAGTTAGAAAAGTTTTCAAGGAATGTTTTAGTGTATAACATATTGCTCTACATTGCTTAGTTGTAGAGCTGTGGGGGGGGGGGGGAATTCTATAATCAGATGAAGCGATTATGAAAGATTAGACTTTTTAAAAAGATTCTGCTGAATGGATTTCTACCAAATTCTCGCGATTTCTACAAAGTGTAAAAAAAATAGCTGTGAATTTTCCATAATCGAGTTTGGTGCCCACGCCTAATTAACGTACTGAAGTGGGAATTGTAGCGAAAAAATATGAATTACAGTCATGAAATTAGGCGTGATTCTCAAGATAAACATTGAACGCTTGTAACAGAGTGTTTTTTTTTAAAACTATTTTTACATTTATTTCATTAAAAAAGGGAAAAAACAAAAATAAACTGATTTATTATTAGTAGACTATAATCATCACGTTTCGTTTTCCGCCTTGTGTTCGCTACAAGAAATTCTAGAAAATTGAGCTTCCCCGAGTACAAAGCTTTTTTCCGTTTTGAGAAGAGTTGGGGGAATGGCTTACTTCCAAACAATTTGGTTACTCTTTTGCACACGAAGGCTACAGATTTCCTGCATAATGATGATTCAAGCATAATGAGCCTAACAATTAAGGTCTCCTTAAATTACATATTCAAAATATTTTGAAAAAAATTATAATGAAACTACTCATGTACGTTATAAAGGATCAGTCAAATTTAGATGCGGAATTCCAGTTGAAAATCAGTGAAAAAAAATTTCGAGTACTTGGCGCAAAAAGACGCGATTTGGCGTGCAACATTTTCCCATCGCCAAATGCAAGCGATTTTAAAGCATTTGGAAATTGCTTGTTAAATGAGTGTTTAAATGCGCAGTAATTAATGAATTTAAATTTAAACTATGAAATAGTTTATTATTATTTCTATAAGCTTATGTAATATAGATAAGTTTCGTGTAGCTGCAGTTATTTAATTTTAAACGGTTTTGCCGGCTGGCTAGGTTTTAAACGTATTTTTAAAATAAATGCCTGATTAAGAAGGCTGTAGTTATACATTTCGACATTGAATAATTCATTGTTTCCATGGCAACAATACTGTTATCTGGTTGTCTACTAAACTAACACTATCGAAGCTGAATTGACAGTGCTCAGAATCGGACCTTAATTTTCAGCTTGATACAATTTTAATCAATTTAAATTTTGTTCTAAACCATATAATACGATCGTTGAATTTCATTGTGTTGTATTTACGTATAAATGTATATGACAAAACTGTAGTTATAAAAGTGTATTTATTTAAGTTAAACTTTCTTAAGGGGACAATAGACTTTCAAAATCACAAAATTTGACAAAAAAAATATTATTATTATTATTATTATTATTTGAAGAAATGTGAAACTAGATGCTCAAGTTTATCTGATGCAAAAAGAATTTTTCAATTCTGACACTTCTTTGCAGAGATAGCCACTTTTATATTTGTAAAACCTCTAAATATTTATACACTTTTTTTAAAAAACTTAAACGGTTCTTTTCTCAAAATTGAAAATTTCGTACATTTCTAACTTTTAAAATTGTCTATGAGCTTCTGTTGAAATTTATACAGTACATCCTCTGTACATTAATAAATAAATGTTAGCATAAAAAGTTGTATTTCAGGTACACAGCAAAAACAAATTGTTGATAGCGTATTACTGCTTATTTTACTGTTAATTTTACAGTATAATACTAGCAGCAGGAGTGACAGTATTATTCTGTAAAATCAACCTTTTTTTTTTTTTTTTTTTTTTTCATTGTATTATTTAGTGTTGAAATTTATGTGCATATGGAAATATAAAGTTACTTTAATTGGAAAAACAATGCATAGTTATATAAAAAAGAATTATGCTTATACATTTAGCGAACTTTTACAATTCATGCCAAATTCCATTCTAACATATAAAAAGTATCTCATAAATAAATATTGTCATATTTTATGAAAAAGAAATGCTCATGGAACATTTTAAAATACGACAATTATTCATTACATTAAAACTTTAAAAATTGATTAATTTAAAAACTTTGTATTATTTTAACACCAAATTTTGTATATAATTATTTGAGCTTGCTATACAAATCTTGGAGTGAAATGGGGTGTCTATGGGTGAAAATTGTAGGATTTGGTTTTTAATGTCTACTGTCCGTTGAGCACGAAGAGTAGAAAATGTTTTTCCTTAAAGAGTATGTACTCGTATGATAAAAGCGTACTTTTTGAAATTTCATTGTGTCCCCAACCGAAGATAAAGCGCCAAAAAAAATTAAATTTTCATTATTTTTTTACGGACGCTGTATCGAGGTTCCGGAGGATTTATATATATATATATATATATATATATATATATATATATATATAACATAAACATATATATCCTCACATAAACATATATATAAATAAATATATATATCCTCATAACAAGAATAATCTATAAATTTGTTTTCAATTTTTTCTGAGTATGCACTTATGGAGACCTTCCTTGTAAGCCGTGTTAACTCAAAAGCAATGTAAAGACAGATAAGACAGTATATATCATTCGATACCAAATAAAAATGTACAATGGCGGCAGATTTCAAAGTATTTCACCATTTAAAAAAATAATGTCACAAAATGTCTTGCACAGAGTAATTTGGAATCTTGTTTGGAGAAAGTAAAGACACTCCAAAAGAACTATTATTTAACAATTCAAAAATGTCAACTCACTGTACAACAAACAGATGGGTTCATTTATTTTGACAACAGTAAGTGGAAGTTCATTATCACTGTATTGCTGACGAAAAAAGAGCTTGAAAGAAAACCATGACGTTACAGGACTATTGTGATATTTGTCATATTACGTTGACACATATTCTTTTAAAACTTTCACTTAAAATTATTCAGTGGAGGAAAATTATTGGGACTTGGAAACTTACTTTATAAATCGTGTTTCAATACGAATTTTTAAAAATCATTTGATTTTAAAATGTCACACGATTTTACACGATTCGTAACTTCTTCGCGACCAGTTTCGCGTATATTAATGATACTTTTTATCGCCATGGTGGCGGATTAACGGATATGTGATTTTTTTAGCTCACAGGCTATCAAAGCCTGAGAGCTTATGTGCCCGCCGGTTCTGTACGTACGTATGTATGTATGTATGTATGTATGTACGTAACGCGATAACTCTTCATAGAAATATCCGTTTTACTTTAAATTTTGTTTATAGGTTCCTTGTGATAAGGCGCTTCCCTGATTAGTTTTGGATGTTCATTGGTTAAGCATAAAGGGGGGAAACGGGGGGCTAACCCCCCATAATTTAGATAAATGGGTTTTTCATGTAGAATTATCCCATTTTCTTCAAATTTTGTATATAGGTTCATTTTGCTAATGTGCTTCTGTCAATAGTTTTGAGGGTTCATTGGTTTAGTATAAAGGGGGAAAGGGGGGGGGATACCCCCCCTAATTTAGATAAATGAGTTTTTCATGCAGAATTATCCGATTTTCTTCAAATTTTGTATATAGGTTCATTGTGATAGTGCGCTTCTCTGAATAGTTGTGGGGGTTCATTGGTTAAGTATAAAGGGGGAAAGGGGGGCTAATCCCCCCTTAATTTAGATAAATGGGTTTTTCATGCAGAATTATCCCATTTTCTTTAAATTTTGTATATAGGTTCATTTTGATAATGCGCTTCTGTCAATAGTTTTGGGGGTTCATTGGTTGAGCATAAAGGGGGGAAACGGGGGGCTAACCCCCCTTAATTTAGATAAATGGGTTTTTCATGCAGAATTATCCCATTTTCTTTAAATTTTGTATATAGGTTCATTTTGATAATGCGCTTCTGTCAATAGTTTTAGGGGTTCATTGGTTGAGTATAAAGGGGGAAAGGGGGGATAACCCCCCTAATTTAGATAAATGGGTTTTTCATGCAGAATTATCCGATTTTCTTAAAATTTTGTATATAGGTTCATTGTGATAATGCGCTTCTCTGAAAAGTTTTGGGGGTTCATTGGTTAAGTATAAAGGGGGAAAGGGGGGCTAATCACCCCTTAATTTGGATAAATGAGTTTTTCATGCAGAATTATCCGATTTTCTTCATATTTTGTATGTATATTCATTGTAATTAGAGACTTCCCTGATTAGTTTAAGGGGTTCTTTAGTTAACTATGAGGGGGGTAACGTGGGGATGACCCCCCCCCTAATATATTGTTGATTTCTTTATTTTTCGAGGGGCATATTTCAAATTCTTTGAAATAAGAGTACAATATACAATGAGTGTGAATAGCCTGTGAGCTCAATGCCCTCAGTTTAACTGGGCAGTTTTCTTTTTTATTTCTTCTACAAACCCCCACCCTCTTTTTTTTTTTTTTTTTTTATTGCGCTGTAAGAGTTGGTTCTATCAAAAACTTGTCAATATAAAAGTTGTAGATAATATTAAGATGATTTATAATAAATTTAAATTTGATATCTTGTGAATTGACGAAGTTATGATTTTTTTTCTCCAATTTTTTTGACCGTTGAGGCCATTTTTAATGATATAAAAAAATCTGTACTACATAAATTTTTGGCCCTTTTCCTGGAAGTAATAATAACTTTAAACTGATTCGATATGTCACATTATTAAGACCATAATTAAGACAATATGGGTTCTTTTATGTTTTCACAAAAAACCTCCCCATTTCCACCCCCTTGATCCGATTTTGTCCATTAACAAACTTGACCGAGGTTTCCTGCCCCTTGATTTCATGTATCAGTTTGGAAGAGATTTGTGCAGAATTATGAGAGTTATCGTGTCCATAAAAAAGTTATATGTAGATAGACAGATAGATAGATAGATAGATAGATAGATAAAGTTTTGAAATGGGGTAGTTTGGGGTTCTAAGGGTCATAATCGACGCAAAACTACAAATCTGTTTCAGAAATTCCAACATAGGGGAGAATGTAATAGGTACGACGAACGACTTACGAAATCTACCTAAAATTATCTTAGGAACTACTGGTGATAAAAGATTAAATATTTTGTGAGGACGATAGTCGCGGTGAGGTTAAAGCATGTAAAACGAAACTTTTATTTATTTATTTATTTTTTATTATTGTGATTCTGCGATGAAAAATTATAAATAACGATAAAAAAGGAGGTAACATTAACAATTTTTTATTTTGTAGAATTAAAAAAAAAAATTATCATTTTAATAATTTTGAAATATTTAAAATCAGTAATGTTTTAATAACAAAAACTGGAAAGTACCGTAAATTATAATCTTAAAAATTGGAAAAAGAAAAAAAAAATGCAGCAAAATAAACTGACTTTTTCAACAAATCCACTTTATTTTCAGCTACGCCTTCAATATTTTTAAGTAATCGCGTTAAAACACGGTTTTTCTGATAATTATAAGGGTTATTTTTATTATAATTATTTATGAAGCTCTCTCTTTAATTAAATTTCTGGTGAAAATGCAATTTTTGAAAATTTCATTTCACTAAAAGTATTTAAGTTTGTACGTAAAGTTAAGTTTTAAGGTATAGTTACTTTTTAATTAAACTTTTTACTTTGTTTTGGCACACTTCACTTCAGATTTACTATTGCGATGATTTTTTTTTCCCTTTTTGGAATTTTAGTCTTGACTGTAATCTATTTTAACTTTTCCTTCTCCCAAAGAAATTTTGTACGCATTACCACAAAATAATTGGTTTTGTTTAATATACATTTAAAAGTCTAGAATCTACAAACATTTATTAAAATAATTAATAAATGTTACGTTTCCATGCATATAGAAACTTCCGTTTTTATGAAAAGTGGAAAATTTATCATTTATAACACATCAGTTGGGGTTTTTTATTTTTATTTACTTATTTGAATCTCTGATACACTGCAAAAAATAATTGTTGATTTTACAGTATAAAACTGGCACCCAGCTGCCAGTATTATACCGTAAAATTAACAGTATTAAACAGTAAAATAAGCAGTAACACGCTGCCGTGCAAGCAGTAATACGCTACCGCGCATGCGCGGTAGCGTATTACTGCTTGCACGGCAGCGTGTTACTGCTCATTTTACTGTTTAATACTGTTAATTTTACGGTATAATACTGGCAGCTGGGTGCCAGTTTTATACTGCAAAATCAACAATTATTTTTTGCAGTGTAGAACTAGGCTTCTCCATAGCTTTTTTGGCACACCCCCTTCCCAAACTGAACTCCATCGAAACTGAATTGGCGTGAACCCCCCCCCCCCCCTCTCCCTGAAATTGAGACTGCACCGATTATGAAAGAATCTTCAGTTCAGTTCTCATTATTCAATTCAGCCCTTCTGTCAGTTTTAGTAGGGTGTATAGACCCCGATTCAGGGTTAAAGGATTAAGTGTCTTCGTGGAGGAGGATCATTGATGGTTTAAAAAGGAATTAGCTCAGTTGGAGCTGTAAGGTTAGGATTTATTTACTCGGATGTAAGTATATGAACTTAGCTACCAAAAATACAAAAATTCTATTAAAACCCCCATTTGGAATTATTTATTGAGAGGTGCCATTTTTAAACAAAACAAGCATATGTTTGTATCATTTAAAGCTTGGTTCCGGAAAAATATAAATACTTTGGACAGGCCTGAAATGAATTCAGATTTAGCTCCGAAAGAGATTGTCTGCGGGTCATTGGTAAGCACTGTTTACTCCAACGACAAGCAATATGATACATGTGACCAACCAAGAAATGACATATGAAATGCTTGATTTAATTTGGATATAAGATACATATATACAATTTATATATTGATGAAAGGCCGAGTATTTAAGCTCATTTAGAGTAAGAGTTCCTACCTAAACCACTAAATCTATACTAATAAAGGAAGAGAGTTTGTCTGTCTCTGTGTGTGCCTGTTTCTTGCCGATGTTAGGAAAATCAACTATGCGTAGAGATCTGAAAATTCGGATGAAATTAGTCCAAGGCAGATCCTAATGCCCCTGAGGTTCAGATTTTTTTTAACATTAGCCGAGATATTAATTAAAAACCATAACGAACACCCATCAAAAAATATTATTTTCTCAAAATAGCGCTGCACGCCATTTTCTTCCGAAATATTCCCCTAGCAGAGAAGATCTGAAAGTCTTTCGAAGCCGCCATCGTCAAACCGCTCGTAATACAGAAAAACTAAAAATACATGCTTAAATGTCGTACTTTTTTACTTTCAAACGGCGCATTCTGTTTAAAAAACACAAATGTGAGCTCGATTTCATGGGGTTTATTTCTTCGTTTTTCGAAGCCCGTATCGGCTTTACTTTTTGAGATACGGAAAAGAAGAAAAATACCCACTTAATTGGAGTAACTTTTTTCTACGACTGTGCAATCTGTTTAGAAAAAATGCAAATATTAACTCTTAAAAAAACATTCGTTTCCGTACAACGTTCCGGGTTTTCGCTACTTTCTGCAAAGTTTAAAAATCTGCATCGGCTCAGAAACTCAAAATACGAAAAAAAGAAAAATGCCAGACCACAAGTACGTTTATTTCTCTTTCGAACGATGCAATCCGTTTTTAAAAATACACATGTTAACCCTTTAAAAAACTTCCTTTCCGAAAGTTCTTTTTGCGAATTATGTGTTTTCCGCACACTTTGAAATACTGCATCCGCTAAGTTTTTTTCAAAATGAGGAAAAGCAAGTAAAATCCTTTAAAACGACGTATTCTGTTTTAAAATATATTAATATTAAGCCTTTCAAATAAATTAGTGACTGGAAGTCACTTCGAGAATCCTCTTGACATTCTTTTTTCTACGCTGAAAGTAACTAAATGTCGGTACATTTGTGTTCATTTGTGTAAGGATATACTACATTAATGTCTATATCAAGGTAATAGGCCATAACACGAGAATGGTTAATAAGGTGAAGTTTAAGATATTCTGCTATTTATATGTACAGTCACCCCCTTTCCCAAACAAAACAAGAACGAAAAATCATGCGTCAAGCATAGATTATGTAACACTTTCCAACGCTTCCAAAATAATTTTACAAATCATTATCGTTTAATAAGCTGAAAGATAACATCTAAGTAAACAATTTGGAAAACGCATAACATATTTAAAAACGTAATTTCAGGAATTCCCAACATACACAATGTTCGGAATACTTTTATTCAGCCCTGTATAGGATCTGTAGATTTGTATATATACTACATAGGATGATAAATTTTAGTTTAGTTAAGAAACGCATAGCACAGTTTAAAATTTTCCTTCTGGAGTTTCTGTCAATAAACGGAAATGTGTTCGCGAACTTTTGTGCTGCCCTGTATATGAAATACAGAATTTATACACACCCAGTAATAGACAAAAAGTGAGTTCAATTTAAAATCGTGTTCAGCAACTTAAAACGAACTTCCAGGAATTATTGTTAACAGACAGTAGAGAATTCTTTTGTGTGTCCCTGTAAATGAACGATGACTGCTATACACACAATATTTTGTAGTAAGCCTCATGTAATGCACCTTAGTGATATATATAAATTTCAATGCGTTTAAAATAGTGAAACATTATTTAAATAAACCGCAGACGATTTTTCTCCATAGACGTAGTGTAACGGAATTCTTTTGACTGTCCCTGTAAAGTAACTATAAGTGCTATACACAACCTATTCCATATTAAGCATCTTCTAATGCACCTTAGTGATATATATAAATTTCAATGCGTTTCAAATAGTGAAACATTATTTAAATAAACCGCAAATGATTTTTCCCCATATACCGCAATGTAACGGAATGCTTTTGAGTGTCCCTGTAAAAAAACTATAAGTGCTACACACTTCCGTTGAAATAGAGAACATGCTATAGATAACGACAATAACATATAAAAATTGCAGAGCAATCCGAGCATATTTACGGGAGTTAGAGTACGGGCAGACGGCAGACGGCAGACGGCGATACGCCAGACGGCAGACAAACCGAAGTCATAAACACTTTTCAACTAGGTTGGAAAGTGTTAAAAAGAGAACACCCCATATATTTTAAACACCAAATTGTCCCACAGAAAAAAAAAAAAAAAAAAAACGAAATAGTTATCGACTGAAATTACGTTTTCTTTAAATGCATGGTGTTTAAAAAATAAGCTTAGAGAGTCGTCTTCATATAGAAATTGTATCAAACTTTGATTTTTCAATAAGAATACTTGATTTTGACATCTTGTTTGAATTTTTCTGTAAATTTGATCTTAGGATACCAAGCAGGAAGTCATTCAGCGAAGTAGTTTATGATTTATGCGACTTAAAGTTTTGAATTGTTAATGTTAAATTTAATTTTTAGTATTGCAAAACCAACTGCAATACGAATATTTTCTCAAGAATAACTCAAAAACTATTAAAATAAAATCGTAAATATTCGACAAAACATCAGAGATTAAAATATAATAGAAATGAATAGAAAATACAACAAAAATACAATAAAAATGAAATAGCTAGCAACAGTAATAGCTAGCAACTCATCGACTCGGCCTATCACTTGGAAAAAAGGTATAGAATCAACAACAGTCGAAAGTCGTTTCATTAATCGAAAACCACCGCGATATTCAAACAATCGATTAAAAAATCTCAAAATCGCCTAACTAGCCATCCCTATTCTTCCTTATAAAAATATTCTAACATTCAGCACATAGCGGGAAAATATATAGAAATATTTTTAATGTAAAATATTCTGCAATCATCTAATATTCCTAAAATTCTAATGAGATTATAGCTGAACTACAGTATTGCCAGATTGGGGATTTTGTCCGTATTTTGATGATTTTCGGACTTTCAGTGGAATTTTTTTTTTTTTTGGGGGGGGGGGGGGGACAAGTGTTAATGGAGAAATTTTTGGGAATATCAACATTTTGGGTACAAAACTTGGGGAATTTTTTTCTTATTTCACGTTTTCAGGTTAAAGTTTACTTCCTCTGGCAACACTGGATCTCGATTCGGAATTTATCAATCATTCTACTCGTGCTCGTCGTTTACGGTTTACATGTGTTTTAAGTTCTAATTTATTATAGTATATCTAATTCTAACATCTATTTATCCTTTCGTAATTCGTGTTATTTTCTTCAAGAAAGTAATCGATCTTTTCGCAACTTTGTTATTTTATTTTATTTTTTGTAAATGGGGAATTCTTCTATACTAATAAAAAAAAGTTGTTTGTTTGTCTGCGTACGTGTGTGTTTCTGTGTGCGATTTAAATCTATTTAGCTTAGAAAAATTGATGGTGACAACAGATTTTAAATCATATTTTAATGCTGTTTTTTTTTAAATTATTTATTTATGTATGCAATGAATGTTTTGTGCATAGTTATTTTTGCAGTCAATAAACATTATTTTATTTATAAAAGTCAGTCACCAGTTCATAGTGTATACAAGTGTTATAAAAAAGTACCGTAATTTCCGGTGTGTAAGCCGCGGCTAAAAAAATTCTGTTACGAACCATTAATTTTATTTTTTTAAAAAGGTCAAATAAGTTCCATGCACAAATAGGTTATATTTTACTAAATAAACATTCTGGTCGGAAACAGATTTATTTGAGCCGCGGTTTATACACCGGAAATTACGGTAAACAATTCGGATTTTTTAAAGTATTAGACGTCAAATGAAAGTTTTATATTCTTTACTCTTTAAGATAGAACATAATTTTTTGTATGCATTTATACCATAGTAATGCACCAATCAAATTTTAACAATACTTTTTTAAATACTTTTTTAGTGCTTAACATTATAACAATTAAATAAGTAAATAAAAATAAATTCATCAACGCTTTTATTAGCCTTAAAACATCATGTTTAAATATTAATGATGTTTTAAATAACTTATAAGTGAATTTACATCTGTATGCATGTACTTGTCGGCAAATATTCACTTAATTTTGTAATTTCCTGCTTATCTACAATAAAAATAACCCTCAGTAATAAAAAATTAAACATTTTTTATTAGAAAATTGCTTTGTTTTCTTAGTGAACGTCAAAGAAAAATTAAAACTTATCTTTCTTAAAAAAAAAAAAAAAAAAAAAAAAGGCACTTCTTGAATCTTTTATGAAATTAAAAATTTGTAAGAGAAAATATTATCATTTTAATAACATTTAAAATCAAAAAGTTGTAACGATAAAAAGCGGAAAGTATATCGAGTGATAAAAAACAAACAAATGAACACACTTTTTGACAAAACCGCTTTATTTTCAGCTTCGCCTTCAATATTTTAAACAATTTCATTGAAAGGCAGTTTTACTGATAATTATACGGCCTTTTTTTTTATTATTTCTGAAGCACTTTTTTAATTAAATTTCTGTTACAAATAGAATTTTTGAAATTTTCATTAAACTAAGAGAATCTAAAACTCATGAACAAAACTAAGTTTTAACGTATAGGTAACATTTTAATTAAACTTTTCTCTTTGTTTTGGCACACTTTGCTTCAGTTTTATAATTGCAATGATCTTTTTTTTTTTCGCTGTAAATTTTATTTTTGGCTATAATCCATTTAACTTTTTTCTTCTCCCAAAGAAGTTTTTACGTATTACCGCAAAAGTTTCAGAATCTACAGGCAACTTTTAAAATAATTAATAAACGTTGCGTTTTTATAGGTATAAAAATTTCCGTTTTTTTTTTTTTTTTTTTTTTTTTTTTTCATTCTTTTTATGAAAGGTGAAAAATACCGGCTGATGCAAAATAGAGGTTATGGCGATTATCTTTTAAACGGCCAATGATAGAAAGACATTTTCATCTATAAAAAGTGTACAAATCATGTATAAGTTCTATATGTAGCATTTGTTTTTGAAGGAACTGTATACACATTAAAATACAAAATTTAATTTGTAATACGGCTTCCTTTTTCTATAAATTATATTTAGAAAAAAATTGCTCCACATCCAAGAAGGACATAAACAAAGTTATTCTTTTAGAACCAAAACTTACTGAGTTATAATACTTTGAATTTTATGAATCTGATGGTTTTCGGCAATAAAAACATGTTTTTATGTTTTAGTGCTAGAATTTGCACTGTGATTGTTTGCGTGTTAGTGGTCATCTGTTCCATAATTTCCTGTATTTTTTCTAATAAATATTGCGACTTGCGGCGTCTTAAATTCTGATTTATTCAACTTTCATTCTACATAAACTCAGGAGTTCGGGTATAACAGCCCGAGTATTATACTCTATATCCTCATTGAGTTAATCGATTCGGACAAATGAGATGTTGCTAAAATTGTAATAATCCTCCGATTTTGCAGTTCATTTTCTTAGGACTACATCATTTGATTTGTAATTTGACTCTACTATTTGGTATAGTGATTTCATTGTATATATATATATATATATATATATATATATATATATCCATTTAATGCTTAAAGAGTGTACCGAGTGGCTGATTTTGGGAATATTATAGGATTATTGAGTGTTGGAAATTTATTTAAAGTCAAAGAAAAAATATCCCCTATATAAATTTTTTAATAAGCGAGATGCATTCAGCACTTAAGAAATAATATAAACTGAATTCACGAGAAAATTCACTGAGATTATTTCAACATCCAAAAGATTAAATCATTCATTAGAATACCAGATTAATTTTGAATGAGCAAGAAACTTACAAATTATCAAATCCCACAAACACAGACAAAAAAAAAAAAAAAATACGGTTTTTAGAAAATGTAATGGCTATTGATAATTACTTGAAAGATTTATGTTCAGCCTTAATCACGTTAGTTTTCTTCATTAACCCATATTTTAATTACCTTACTTAAGCATTATATTGATTACTCCAGTTGTAAGGAGATAATTAATTAAGAAATAGAAAAATTTTAAAGATTGTGTAATGAACTTTTCCATACATATAATAAATAATATTCTTGCCTGTCAACAGACATACATTTTCCCAGATAAACAAGAACGAAACAGCAGTAAGGCATAGATGATGAAACACTTTCTAACACCATCAGAGTATTATTATAAGAAAAAAAAAAAGTAGTAATTTTTTTTTTAAACAACTGCTGACCATAGTGCAAATTCTTTCCTGCAGCCCTCTATATGATCTACACACCTTAGCTAAAAATTAGTCAAGTTTTAAAATACAAATCACAACTGAAAACGCACATCCAACAGTTATGGCTCATAATCAATCCTGTAATCGAATTGTTTTGAGTATCCCTCTAAATAAACGATGAATTCTACGTACTCAATAATCTATAAAACACATGCTGTGTCGCACCTCAATAATGTTTATCAATTTCATTGAAGTAGTGTAACATCGTTCAAATACACTGCAAACAACTTTCCCCATACATCATAATGTAATGGAATTCCTTTGCGTTTGGATCCGTCATGCCTGAGGTGGGATGTTCCACAGCCTTTATGAAAGGTTCCTCCAGCAATTTGAGTTTTTAAAATATCAGAACGGCTTACTCCAGAACTTGTGTAACGTTACACACAGAAACCATGGTAAATTTACACAAATGTTTTACAGTGTTGTCCCAGTAAACGAAGTATAATTGCTACTTACTCCATACAGAAAGCATGTTGTCATTCACCTCAGTGATGCATATCAATTTCATTAAGTTTGAAACAGTGCAACATCATTAAAATGCACTGAAAATGTTTTGTCTCCATTGACCGTAATGTAATTTTGAGTGCTCCTGTAAACTAAACATAAACGATACACACTTCATTTCCAATATCGGACCTGTCATGGTAAACCTCAATATATCAATTACAATCGAGTGAGTACATTTACGCGAATTGGAGTATGGACAGACAAATAGAATTAAAAAATATTTTTTAAGTATGTTGGAAAGTGTTAAAAAAAGAAAAGAAAGAAAGTGATTCACATACATCCAAATATGAAAAAAAAAAAAAAAAAAATCACTTTATATGAAAAATTAAATAATCATAAATTTTTTTTCGGTTTCTGTAATATTTTCTTTTCTGTGGATGCCAATGATAACAGAAAAGAGTCCTTTATGCTGTCGAAAAAGTTTTCAGTTCCAAATTCTACTGAAGTGGTTTGGAATCGAATACCGTTTTCCATTTTTTGATAAATATACTAAGGTATAAGAGATTCTTGTCACGTGACGACAAGTTTTACTCCTTTCTTGCGCTACCGCGTCCGTAAATTTGGTTCAAATCGACATCTTTGGCAGTATTTTCTAAAAGAGCTTCTGCCTTTACCAAAAAATGTAAATCGCCATTCGATTACATAGTTTCTGAATAAGAACATCTGCGAATTTCAAACGGTTCCGAACAAAAATTAATTCAGAAAGAAGCTCCTTTATAGATTTGAGAACAGCCTTAATAATTTTTTTCAAATTTTGTGCAAAAATTGACTTATTTCAGTCAAACTGAAAAATTTTAGCATACATGTTTAGAACTTTTTATTCTCAAGATATGGATTGAACTAGAAAAGTAAATTTTCTAAAAAATTTAAAGTGTTGCATCACTTTTTTTAATTTTTTTTTTTTTTGTAATAAAAGTTTATTTCACAGTTACATTTTCTAACAAACTAGGCGACTGCGCCTTACGAGCTACGCTCGCCACCCTCCTCCCGTCCAGACTTCGCAGGATGTAAAACACGCTAATTTGCTCTGTTTCAAAAAGATTACTTGATTACGACAATTTTTTTAATTTTTACGATTTTTAAAAAGATTACTTGATTAATTATTTTTATTGGGGCTATAGGTTCCCAATGAAAAAGTTCGGATTAAATGAGTACAATTTATTAACAATTTACGTAACAAAAAACTTTAACGGGTCCCGTACTGGGCCCCAGGGTGGCAGGGTCTTAGCTGGAACGTAGAAATGGGAGAAAAGCTAAATGGAGAAAAGGCCCCCAAAAACGAAGAAGATCGGAAAAAAATTGAGCAAGTTATTAACAATTTAGGGCAAAAAACTTAAAGGGGCACCAGGGTGCCCGGGTCTTAAAAAATTAAAAATCTGAGCCTCAGGTGCATCAGGAGAGGCCTTGGACTACCTAAATCTAAATTTTCAGACTTCTAAGTGCGCTAGATTTTGCTAGCCATCGCAGACAGACAGACACACACACAGAGAGAGAGAGACTTTCTTTTATTAGTATAGATGAAAGCTCTTTCACTAAGCCAGTAATCTTCGCGAAATTTTCAGGAAGGTCGAATTCCAAAAAAGAAGTATACTGATAATGATAACAAAAATGAAATTTTATTGCAGGGTAAAAAAAAAATTTCAAACAGAAACGTTTTATGTCATTTCTGACAAACTATGCATTTCTCTAAAGGACTGCACGCTTGTATATAAAAATTTCATTTCATTACAATTTTCTAATTGAAAGTACATTCTCAAACATTATAGATAAAGATTCTCTAGACAATTGCTTAACATTTTATTTTTATAACAAGGATCTTGACGAAAATTTGAGAATAGAAATGAAACATCTCTGGACGTTAATTGTTAAAATTGGGTGTTCAACTGTGATATACGTTTTCTAAATTGTTTATTTATCCTATTAAGTAGTGAAGTTTTGTTATAGTTTTCTGGAAGTGTTGGAAAGTATTTCATAACCTATGCGTGACGCATGATTTTCCTTTCCTGTTTATATATTGTACTTATATTTTTTTCTTATTAATTTCCCTATAAAGTGCAATTGATAAATGTGATTTTCTCACGAAGTGTCATTTTTTGGGCTTTCTTCCAATTGAAAGATCAACAAGCCAACAACTTTGTGATGTCTTGTTTCAAGAGCTAGAAAACCTGGAATTGCCTTTGGCAAACATGAGAGGCCAAGGATATGATAATGGGGCGAACATGAAAGGAGAACATGCGGGGGTGCAAGCAATGATTAGAAACATCAACCCTGGTGCTTTTTTTATACCATATGGTAGCCACTCTCTTAATCTGGTGGTAAATGATATGGCCCAAATCATCATTAGAGGGAGCCAACTTCTTCAATATTGTCCAAAAATTGTAAGTATTTTTTTTCTTCATCGCCTTTCAGATGTAACATTCTTTTGAAGCATGTTGAAGAACTAACCTTAAAACCTCTCAGCGACACCAGGTGGGAAAGTCGAATGGATGCTATAAAGCCACTACGGTATCAAATCGGTCAAGTGTATGATGCATTGCTTAGCATTTACGAGAACAAAGATATAGACAGTTCTATAACAGATGAAGCATCTGGGCTACTTATGCAAATAAAACGATTCGAATTTCTTTGTTCTGGCGTGATATGGTACGAGGTTTTAAATCATGTCAGTCCCATTAGTAAACTCATGCAGGGGGAAATTTTCGATATTGCATTCGCAATAAAACTTTTGGAAAGTTCCAATCGTTTTTTTTTTTTTTTTTTTTTTTAAGGAATTTGAGATTAGACAATCACTTTAATGTCATCCTTGTCGATACTGGCGAAGAAATGGCATCCGAAATAGATGTAGATACAAATTTTGAATCAATACCGAGACATCGAGTTCGTCGGCTTAAAACAGACAATTTGATAAAAAAGTCAATTAAAAGTCGGATTAAAAAAGACAATTGGATTATGAAAACCAGGATGAACGCATAATCGATGCACAGGAAAAATACAAAATTGAACTCTTTTACCACCTTGTTGACACTGCAATCAATTCTTTAGAACAAAGATTTTCTCAGCTGCAACATCACAACAGTTACTTCTGTTTTTTATATCATATATATGAACTAAAAGATGTAGAAAACTAATCCATTCATTTCAATAAACTTAATATTTTCCACTCAAAGTAAAATAAAGAAAGAAGGAAAATGATGAAGCACAGAAAAAACCCAACGATAATTTTTCTCTCATCTCTTCAAAACAAGTGACCTAATTTATGACTCTTAAGTTTCAAGTTTATCAAGCAATAGATATTTATTACCTCGTTATAATCTTCACTCTTCTAATAAAGTGAAGTATGTTTATAATTCGTGATTTGTGATTTGAGATTATGTATTATAAACTTGTTACAGAACTAAAAACATTTAAAAAGACAATTATTTATCATTAAATATAACTTACGAACTTACAGTTGTGCAACAAAATTCTTCAGAAAAACCCTTAATTATTTGTGAAATATATATGCTAGTGACGTCAATTTAGTTCAAAGAACTGATGCAACAATACTTGTAACTTTCCAAACTTTGTGAAAATGAGTCAGTGTATTACTATCAACCATTCTGTAAAGTCACAGGAAAAAATGTTTCCTGATGCTAAAATTAATCTAATTCTAAATGTAAACCTTTTAAAATTTTAATTAATGTAGAATATAATTTTTAAAATCAGTGCTTACGTGAAACCATTTATTCAGTGTGAATAAATATTATTTTTTACAAGTTTTCCTTCAGATTAATACTGTGTGTGCAAATTCGTCAATATGAAGTTCTTTTGGATTATTTATATATGCTGATACATCTAAAATTGGATAGACCATAGAAAAGGTAAGCAATTCCTTTTCTTTCTGTATGTTGAAGACTAGAGTTAATAATATTCTAAAAGAATCTAATATTCTGATGTTTAGCGCTTACCTCGTTGGCCTCGCCCCTTCAAACAAAAGATGTTTGTTCTACTGTAATTTTGGCCAAATGCAAAGATTTGGAAACCATTTTAACAGATGGAGAATCATCGGATATAAACAGCCTGGAACTTTGTGATGAAATATCAGTGGTATGTTCTCTATTGGAAAAAATTTATCATCTTTGGAAGTTTCGAAATTCATAACAAAAATGAATTTGGCTCCAAACTTGAACATTGCTCTAAGAATTTCACTTACTCTTTCAATAACTGTTGCATCTGGAGATCGTAGTTTTTCCAAACTAAAAATAATCAAGAACTATTTGCGAACAACAACATCTCAAACAAGATAGTCAGACCTCGCTATTTTAGGAATTGAGTATGAACTCAGTGACAGTTTAGATGTTTCTGAATTAATTAAAGAATTCTCTGAACTAAAAGTTCGTAAAAAAAAGTTTCTCTCAATGTTATTCCTGTAAGTTTTTTTTTTAAAAAAATGAAGTAAAGTATTTTAAATGAAAAAATATTATAAGTATTTGTGTCAATTACTGAGTGTTGAGTTTCCCTGTTGTTTTTTGCATGTTCGCTAAATAATGTAAAAAAAAAAAAAAAAAAAAACATGTACTTTTTTATAATTCTTACTATGTAGGGGCGCAATTTTTTACTTTTGCACGGAGTGGTTTAAAGGCTAAATCCGGCCCTGATGGCGGCCGAGTAAGGGATGCAGAAATATTTTTTAAGAGCCTACGCTAGTCATGCGAAGAAACGCTCAAGCTAATGTTAAGTCTATGGGAATGTTCTTGGCACATTTTACGCTCGCATTTTAATATTTTTAAATGATTTCTTTTGCATAGGATAACTGAAATCGATCTCTGACGTTGTTAGTTTTTACTTTTTTGATTTTGGTTACAGTTTTTTTATAAGCGGACATTTTCAATTTTGGAACGGGTTCTGAAAGTGAAAGTACCCTTATATAAAAATTCTGGAAGCAAATTCGAAAAAGTAAAAACTAACAACGTTAGAGATCGACCTCAGCTATCCTATGCATAAAACATCATTTAAAAATATTAAAATGCGAGCGAGAAACCTGCCAAGAACCTTCCTATAGACTTAACATTAGATTGCACGGTTTTTCGTATGACTGATGTAGGCTCTTAAGTGAAAAACGGAACTATCGTAAATATAAAAGAGCAAGTATGGATTCTTTAAAATTGAACAGAACATCTCTTAGAAGCGCATTTACGAAGACTTTTAATTCCTTAAATGAAAATCTGAACGAATCAAGACTGGATGTTAATGTACTAGAACAGTTATTGGATTAATTAGTTGATAAACCTACAAGATTGAGTTCAATAGAAAACGAAATACTCAACATCATACTGACGAACAGTTTTCCGGAAAAAGTTTATACTAAAGAACTCGATGCTTGTGAAGAATATAATGAAAAATTAATATCAGTTAAGCAAAAAGTGAAGCAATTTTGTGTTAAGCCTCCGAAGACCATTAAAATTTTTCGCCGGATGTTATTGAAGTTGAAAGAATGGGATACCGGAAGCTTGATTACCGGAAATAAGTTCGTTCGATAGAGATTAGAGATCTTGGCTGAAATTTTGAAATACTTTAAAAAAAATTCATCGTGATCCAAGTTTTAGATGACCATTCGAAGTTCGTGTATTTGATGTAAGCAATCACTCCGAGATCAAAAGCTTCTCAAATAGTGAACAGTTATCCTATATCTGTGCATAATTATCCTAAAGTAATTCAACATCTAAAAAAAGGCTTCGAAAAGAAGACACGTTAATACAGATTTACATGCGCGATCTTCTACAGCTGGTATTGTGCAATAATGCATCCATAATCCAGAAAAGATTTCACATTATATGACAACCTAGAAACAAACCAAACTTAGGTCTCTGGAATCCATTGGAGTTACAGAGAATAAATAGATAAATTTGCCAGTATACTACTCCCGTTGGTGGCATTGTGTCTGCCTCATGATGTCCTCTGAATTTGAGAACAAGAGCCTGAGAAGTCTGCTCAATGTAAGAGTAAATTACATTCTATACTTTCTGAAGAAAGAATTTTATTGGCTCGTACTAGTCTCGGTTTTGATAAATCTAAGAAATGTAATGGATTTAACAATGTTGAATATCCCGTGCCAGCAGCTACTGCATTTATTTATAGGTGACAAATATAAAGATAAACCTTTAGTTAAGAGATATGATTTAACATGTATATTTTGTGACAAGTGTCACTTATCAGAAAAATGTTTTAAAGCCAATTCACTTTCTTTTTGAAGATAAACGGAATTTAATTTTAAAAAAGGGTGCTTGTTTTATCTGTCTTAAGAAGAATCATATTTCACGTAACTGTACATCTAAAATTCAATGTTTAAATTGTGGTAAAAGGCATTATGCTATGTGTCAAAATGTTTGCAATGAAGAAAGTAATGCAGGGTTATAAAGTTGTAAACTTGAGTCAAGGAGAAGTGACAGTGTTTTGACTACTGAAGGTTCCGACCCAATTGTGTTACTACAAACTTTGAATGTACTGTACATGTAAATCATGATGGTAAAGAGAAAATCGTATAGGGAGTCAGAAGATGTAATTTATGAAAGATGTAATTAAATATTTGAATTATAAAAATAGTGGTAAAGTTAAATTAATTTATAAATTGTTTGGTGTTGTTGAAACAAGTGAGACGAATTTATAGAATTCACTTAAGTAGTATTGATAATAGTTATAAATGTGATATAGATGTTTTAGATGTTCATGTTATTTGTTCTAATATAACAAAAGGGCCAAATGGGCCTTGGTTAATAGAATTAAATAAATATGGTATTAAAATTTCTGATGTTGAAAACAATGTATGTAAAACCGAAAATGAAATTCAATTATTGATTGGTTCCAATGTGGCGGAAAAATTACTCACACTCACCGGAAATATTACTAGAGTTTTAAAAAGTGGTCTGGTTCCTGCAAAGACCCATTTGGGATGGACTCTAATGGGGAAAATTCCAGGCGTTAAATCTGAAACAAATGATTCTCTTATGGTTCTTTCGTCACTTTAGAACGAAAGTTCCGTTACTAATTTATGGAAGCTGAATATTCTCGGTATAACTGATCCAGTTGAATCTAAAACTAAAGCTGAAATTCATGTAGAAAATATACAACATTTTAAGAATAACATAAGAATTGATTCAGATGGGAAGTATGAAGTAGCACAGCCTTGAGTGCTAGATAATGCTCGCTTACCTAGTAATAGAGAATTGGTCGAAAAACAGCTTGCTACAACTAAGAAAAAGTTATCAAATTTGAATAAAACGGATGTTTATAACGAAGGATGTCACTACATGGTTACATGCAGGAATAATTGAAAAGGTGGTTGATACAGAATCAAAATACATTATTTGCCACACAGGCCTGTATTTAAAGAATCAAGTGAAACTACTTAAGTAAGACCAGTTTTTGATGCTTCGATTCATATTAAAGGTTCCCCTTCATTAAATGACTGTCTGGTTAAGGAACTAAATTTGATTGAAATAATTCTTTCAATATTGCATCATTTTCGGAAATTTCCTGTTGGTGCAGTATTTAATATAGGGAAGGGATTTCTACAGATTGGTATTACAGAAAGGGATAGGGATTTTTATGGAAGGATAATATAATTTATAGACATAAACATGTGGTTTTCGGAATCAATTGCAGTCCCTTTTTACTAGCGGCTACTCTGAAACATCACCTAGAAAATGTGCCTGATAACTTTTCTTCTAAAGCAGAGACTTTGGATGAATCTTTGTATGTAGATAATTGTGTTTACTGTTTCAACACAGTTGAAGAGTTAAACAAGTTTATAATTGACTCAAGAATGTTACTGTCCTCCGCAAAATTTAATTTAATGGGAAGGCTGTCAAATTATTTCTGAAACTTCTACAGTTAATATCACACCAGTATTAGGCTTAAATTGGGATCTAGAAAACAATACTCTATCTTTCAAAATCAGCTCTCGAGGAAGAGCCCAAATTGTTCCTACAAAACGAGCTCTACTTTTATTGGCTCAGAAGGTCTTTGATTCTCTGGGATTTAATTCACCCGTGACTTTGCTCCATAAACTTATTCTACAAGAATGCTGGAAATTGAAATTAAAGTGAGATGAGTTAATTCCAAAGAATTTAGCTAAATAATTTTTTAAGTGGGTGCAGGGAATAAAATTGATTTTTGACATCAAATTTGAGTGTTGGATAAATCTAGATAACTATGAAAATAATGATGTAAGTCTTCACATATTTTGTGACAAAAGCAAACATGAATATGTTACCTGAATTTTTTTTAGAGTAAAGAAAAAAAAAATGAAATTTTGGTGAGTTTCATACAAGCACGCACAAGAGTAGCCCCTCTTAAAAACTCAACAACACCACAGTTAGAGCTTTTATCATGCTGCATTAGAGCCAGGTTGGGTAGTTGTGTCATTGCTGATTTAAGAATTCCAAATTTGAATATTTTTTATTGGAATTACTCAATCACAGCTTTAAACTGGATAAAGCGGGATGATAGATGGGGAACGTTTTTCAGTTGAAGAAATCAGGTCCTTATCACAGTAAGACCAGCGGCGACACATTTCAGGGAAACTTAATTCGGCTGATCTCCCTTCCAGAGGTTGTTCCGTTAAACAATTCTTGAAGCTAAAATGGTGGAAGGGACCAGCTTGGCTGGCTGAGCCAGAATTTACTTAGCCTTAAAGTGACGAATCAACAGATGAAGAAGTTATTCATGCTGAGGAATGGAAAAGTGTAATTTCAGCATTAAACAAGAACACAAAACCTAATGATTGGTATTATCAATGGTTATCATCATACAAAAAAATAATAAAATTGGTTGCCTGGATTCTAAGATTCATAAACAATTCAAGAAAACCGAATTCAAAAGAAGTATCTGAACTTAGATGTTTTGAAATAGAACAACCCGAAAAAAAACATTAATGATTTTGATCCAGAGAGACAGCTTTGATGAGAATAATGAGGAGATTCATAGCCTAAGACCAATCCTAGATGAAGATGGTATCATGAGAGTAAAATTACAAGTTATTTATCAAGAAGATACTATCAATTTTAAGTACCCAATTCTTTTGCCGTCAGACCAGCCTGTAGTTCATCGCCTGATCTCCTGGAAACACCAGGAGCTACTACATGCAGGAGTGGCTCTTTTGATGACATCTATATGCGAAGACTACTGGATCCTGAAAGCCAGGAAAACCATTCAAGCAGTAATTCAGAAATGTGTGCAATGCAAAATATTTAGTGCACAGAAGACAGAGTCAGAACCTATTGCATTGCCAGCAGAAAGAGTTCAAGATGCGGCAGTATTCCAAATAATTAGAGCGGATCTAGCACCTTTAAAACCATCAATGTTCCTACAATAAATAAGAGCTTCAGATGTGACAGATTTTGATACAATTGACACACAATAATTAACCAGAAGAGTAAAGTATAGGCAACATGTTCGAGAATATCTTAGAAGACGATTCTGCATTGAGTATTTAGGGCAGTTATGCCAACAAAATTCTTGAATACTTTTATGAAATTAAAAATTTGTAAGAGAAAATATTAGAGGCAGAGTTACACGGTACTAAATGATGTTTTTCATGATTTTCTTAAGGGGGGGGGGGACTAATTTTTTGTCTGGTGAGCTTATTTATCATTCATTTTACAAGAATACACAAAAGAAATCCGTACAGTACTGTCTATCAGCAATAATTGCTAGAAGTGTGTTTCAATTGTTGTATTTTTAAATTTAACTATTTTTTTGTACATTACTTGGTGTGCATAAATTCTATAGATCATATACAGGGCAATACAAAAGAATTCAGGTATATTTCCGCTTACTGGCAAATTGCTGAATGAGAATTTTGAACTGTAACTGAGCTAAATTTTAGCATACTATGTAGTATATCTACAAATCTGATCATATATAGGGATGCACAAAAGAATTCGGATATTTTTTCGACTGTAGATGGTAATTGCTGAACTTGTATTTTCACATGTGTTATGCCTTTTCTATATTGTTTACTTAGACATAATCTTTCACTTTATTAAACAGTGAAGCTTTGTTACAGTATTCTGAATGTGTTGGAAAGTGTTTCGTAATATATACTCGAAGCATGATTATTCTTACTTTTTATATCTGATGTACGTCCTGGTGACTTTGTATGAAGTCATATATTTTATCCAAATTGTTAAAATAAGTCCAACCATATCTCAACTAACCAATATCGATATAGAAGTTTGTACTAAGAAGTGTTACACACATATTAACCAATTGCATAACCTCATCTCTTTTTAGCTGATTAAATATTTAACTTTTCAACAGATAGGCTCGATAAAGGACCAAGACAGAAAATTGTAAAACTCTTTCACAGCTTAATGTATTTTAATACAATACCATCTTATGAGGTAGTATTGTAAAACAACTGTCAGAAAACTGTGTATATTTTATTTTTAATTCTTTATTATACATACACTTCATATGAAGTATAGCAATAGATTACATAACCTTTTTTTTTTTCAAATATTTAATTGGAAAATTCCTTTTGGCAAATCTGTTTCTGTTCCACATAAGAGAAGGCTTTTTAAAAAAATTCTTATTATTTCAATCACAAGTAGGTAATAAAAAATACAATATTTTTTTCGAATTTGTTTTAATGTATCCCAAATTTAAATTGTTACAAAAAAAACAACTATGCATTAACTAAAAATATTACTTTCCGAACACATAGTGTAGGAAAGTAGTGTAATCATGATGTATGTATGTGCATGCGTGAAGGTAGCTTCCAAATGGTACTTCCGATTGAGCTCCCATTTGGCAAATATGTTATAATATAGATCACTGTCGCGAGAACTGTACAGAGTTTTTTCGTACAAAATAGCCGACACATTAGGTATTTAAACCATTTTGAAACTGATTCTAAATGAAATTTTCCAAGGAAAGGTAATAGAGTGTAAGTGATAAATATTGTGGAAACACTTTCAAGCTTTAGTGTTGCATAAGTAACATGTCCAGTTTTAAAATGTGGAGCTCTAGTATTCGAATCTAGCTGATTCCATTGTATCAGAAATTTATCTGAATCCAAAGCAGTCTATAAAATGTTTGGAAAGTCGAGTGAAGTCACTTCAGACTTTTTTTGTATTGTGCGTATAATAACTCATATAAGATTAATCTTGTAATTTTGAATAAATATAAGATATATATATATATATATATATTTTTCCCCTTAAAAATTCCTTTCAAGTAAAAAAATTCTTTCAGCTAATTAAAAAATAATTCATGCTTTTAGTCAAATTGTGAAATGTAGTCATCTTTAGATGGATGATAAATTATTTAAAATGAAGCTAAATAATTTTTTCTATAATATTTACAAAAAAGAGACATAGAAAGCACCAAATACATATAATAAAGAAAAGTGAACCGAAAGTTGCAATTTTACTTAGCATATAGTTAGTTACTTACAAAGTATGATCCACGTGGATTTAAATTTAAGTGATATATGTTGTAGGGTTGCTATCGCTGATTACCCTAGTTAAGGGATTATTTCAAAAGGTCCCTAGTTTTTGAAATATTGGAGATCAAAGTTCGGCTTACACTTTAAGCAATTAATAGATGAAAATGTATTCTAGCCCTTAATGCACTCAAAGTAGAAACTTCATCTATGAGTTGAGTGGTCCTGAGTTCAGTACTCATATTATTTTTTAATTAAGTTTAATGTCACTGTTATGAAAACTAGCTTTGATGTTTTATTTAATAGTATATAAATATATAACTGTGCAATTTTTATATATTTCTAATATAGATTTTGTTTTAATGGGATTATTTTATTAACTGTAGGGGCAAAATTTCACCAGTGTTTCCAAATAGAAATATTTGTCTTATTTATGATAGAAATTTTGCATTTAAATTGGTGATGATTGATTACTACTTAAACATACTGTAGGAGTTCACTCCAGCAGTAATCACGCTCTGTTTAAAAGAAAAATGCTAAATCATTTATAGTAAGGACTTTTAACATGCGAGCCGCAGACCACTGGTGGTCCAGAGTACACTGTGCTGGCTACCTAGAATATTTTAGAGGCCCGCCGTGATATTTCGAATATTAAAAAACAAAAGTTTTCAGTGACAATGAAAAAGACTTGAAATGCCTTATTATGCCGAATTCTTGTAAAAATAACCAAAAAAGCAGGAGGAAAGAAAAAAACAACAACAAAAAAAAAACATGGTTTTTGTGTTGCCATGTGTCCTAACTTTTAGAGGTGCCAAAAGTCTCGATTTTTAGGATGCATAACTTCTTTTATCTTTTTATTTGCACCATGCTATTTGTATGTCTGCATCGAGTAGAGCTTAATACACTAAAATAAGCAAAAGAAAACCAATGAATATGTAAAAATATTCCAGAGAAATTCTTAAAAGGCTATACTAGTACATTTTATAAAAATAAAATTGTGATTTCTACAAGATTTTATAACTGTTAAATTTTTATTAATTATGGTTATTTTTCCGAAAAATTGGTAATTTGGAAAAGTGATTCTCATTTTTCTATAAAAACAAAGGATATTTCAGAATTATATATATTAATAAATCCCTATTAAATGACAAAAAAAAGTTAAATATGTATTGAATCCTTTAGAAAAATGCTTTAGAAACTTTAAAAAGTTACAAAAAAAATTTACTAAACTTATTTTAATTAAAAGTACAAAAAAAAACAAAAAAAAAAAAAAAACAATGTTTTTATCTGTACTTCCTGTTTGAATTTTAAAATTATATCAATAGATACAAATTTTAAAGAGGACCTTGGAATAATTATAACTTTTTTTGTCACATTTTGCAATACAATTATACAAATAATTACCCATAATTTAAAATGTATTCAAATTATGAACAATGGACAAAATTCTAGAAAACTATATAATAAAATCTCACGAAGTTCCTTAGAAATCATGTCCTGATATTTTGAGTTAACATTTTTAACAAACGCAAACCTGCTTTTGTAAAGCTAAATTAATGCATTATTTAATAACCCTTGTAACTTTAGACTATAACTGATAATTTCAATATATTTAATTACCTAAATAACAACTAAAACACATGATTTATATCTCTAAAATGCAGGCAAATAGAGAAATAGTCTCCGTCATGATATCGTTCTTCAGAAAATCCGTATACTCTCCGAATCACTATTAAATGTTATTTAGCTATGCAACTTAACATATCATTATTTTTCTTTAATTAAAAAAAAAAAAAAAAACTTTACTTATTTTATGGGTTGACTAAGTTTATGTTACATCATCAAAATGAATGAACAAAAATATATTGTTCAAAAAGTTACCAATAGAGGTTAATGTATCTTTCAGAAGCATTATAAAAGAACTGATTGCTAAATGTATCACTTATTCAATATCACCTAGTGTGAAACCCATTACTTATTGTTAGAACAGGACTATTAATTATGTTAGGAAATAAATTTCAATACATCTTACAAAAGGAAAAAAAAAAACATGGCAAGAATAAAAGTATTTTGATATCAATACATTAATTATATGTTTTTTATATATGAAAGTTGTGCCATATTCAGCAGATTGCATACGTTGCATTTATAATCCATAAACTTTTTAAAGCTTCCACTGGTGAAAATGTCATCATATTTAAAATGATGTGCCTATTTTTATAAGGAAAACTTTAATATTTTATAAAATTAATTGTGTTAAAATATAACTTTTTTGTTTGTTACAAATTAATTTGTTAAGTTTTACAATTGAAATTAAGTTAATAACATAAAACATAACGTTATAAAATATACTTTAACAACATTTTTAAGAAAGATTAAGACACTTTTTAAAGATATGTAAAATAGGTAATTGATAAAATAAGCATTTTTTTTTTTTTTTTTTTTAAGAATGCAGAATCAGCAAATGAAAAGCAAACTAAATGCAAAGCAAAATAAATCAAACAGAAAACAAAACTACATAAAAAAGCTCTTTAATTTCAATAACTCCATATAATAAAACATATCATGCATAATATACAGCAAAACAAAATTTCTTTCAAAAATTTAAACTAATTAGTTTGAAAAGCATAAAGAATACACATTACAAAATATATACATGCAATGCCTACAGCAACAAATTTAAAAGAAAATTCAATACAGGTTTGCAGAAACTGAACAAAAGAATCTTAATTCAATAGAAAGCAGTAAAGGAGAAAAAAAAAAAGAATTGATATCGAAATGCCAGTGAAACACTTTTCTAGAAAAATTGGCTTGTTTCCAATTAGAAAAATTTTCAAATAAAATTAAAATACTGATTTATATACACATAAAAAAAAAGCTTTACACTGTTTAAAAAGGCAAAAGAAATAACAAATTTTCTAAGTCCTAACCATAAATTAATACATTTACAGGGTTTCCAGATATCCTGATTTTTACACTCTTTTATTTAACTTAACTTGTATGTAATGATAGAATTTTGTAATAGATTTTTCACTCGCTTCCTGATAAGCTAGAATGATAAGAATTATGTACATAAGTGTATTTCAGATGATGATACAACATTTTCATATTTTTAGAACTTAATTATAAACTAATAAATTATTTTTAAGGCATTTTTCAGATAGGTGGGTACAGGTGATAAATCACCAAATAAGTTTTATAGTTACACTTGTTTATGAGTTACAAAACAATGGAGTTAATTATGCACCAAATCACTCTCATCAAAATATATTGGGTCATCCAGAAATTCTGCAGTTTTTAAACCGAATCATGGTTTCGTCTAGTTACTTTGGTACTGCTGCTAAGGAGTGACCTTGAATGACCCAGATATGTAAATTCGGTCTTTTCTGTTTGTATTGCATAATTTTTGTTTGGTCTGTGGCATAATTTTTGTTTCAGTGCAGCAATAAGAATAGAGAACTGAAAAGTTCATTTTCATCAGTTATGTTCTTTTATTTCAAGAAAGGTAAAAATGCTAGTCAGACTGCTCGTAAAATTTGTGCTCTATATAGACAAAGTGCTGTTTCAGATGACATAGTTCAAAGGTGGTTTGAGAAGTTTAAGTAAATTTTGAGAAGTTTAAGGAAATTTTTGCCTCGAACAACCAACATCTGTAAAGGAGGACCCCTTAAAAGGAGCTATAGCTGAAAATGCAGGTTACTTAGTTCAGGAGCTATCACACAGACTAAATATTCCAAAAATTACATTGTATGATCATTTGATAGCTTCTTTTAAGAGGTCCTCCTTTACAGATGATGATGGTCATCCAGAGTGGACATCATCTTTGAGGCTGAAATTTTTGCACTTAAACTTTTCAAACTGTGTCATCTGAAACAGCACTTTGTCCATATACAGCACAAATTTTATAAGCAGTCTGACTAGCATTTTTACCTTTCTTGAACTAAAAGAGCATAATAGACGAAAATGAATTTTTTGGTTCTCCATTCTTAGCATTGCACTGAAAAAAAAATTATGCCACAACCCAATCAAGAATCATGCAACGCAAGTAGAAAAGACCGAATTTAAATATCTGAAACCCTGTAGTAAAATATAAGCAGATGATAACCGTGCTTTGCTTAGAAAAACTGCAGAACTTTTCGGATGATTTAATACCAAGTGACACTGAAACTATATCACAACAACAGCATATTTTTAACACTAAAAAGTAGAAAATATAAATAAAAAATGAAGTGTAATATATATATATATATTTAAATACCCTTATCAATTAACAGTTGAATCTATTGTATTAAAATCTGTCTCTTTACTAAAATCTGACTGTCTCTTTGTCAGTATTTCACAGCTCCCCCTCTTCCTAGAATATGGATAATAGTGAGATGAAACACCAGTTATTCGGATGGATCCGAGGATATCATAAGCTCTCAGAATTTCAAAATTTCAATTACCTTTCAAAATACTAGTTCTTTTATAACTTTTAACTTTAATGAAGTTTCGGAAAAGATGGCAACTAAATTACTCCTTTTAATTGTAAAAAGGGAAATAAAAAGTTAAATAATGGGATATTGTCTGCAATCTGAAATGGTGAACAAATATCTTTACTTTTGTTTTGTTTGAATAAATCAATATATTGATTTTTAGTTTCCACCCTTTTTTTAAAATGTAATATAAAGAACAGTCCCGACTTACTTCCACATTTAGTAAAATTGTTATAAAAAAGCTGAAAGATTATAATATTATTAATCCGTAAGAAATAATATTTTCCGAGTTTGTTTAAAATGTAAATAAATGGACTGTGATAGAACATGGAGTTTTGAGAATGGAGGCTGAACAAACATATGCTCAAATGAAAATTTTTTGTCCAAACCACAGCAATCCACATTACAGAACTAGATGATATTCATCTGAACGAATTCGCTTAGACCTGTTAGACAAGTAAATGGACATAGCTTGGCAGTAATGGCTCCCCAACATTTTATGCAAAATTCTCTCAATCAGTGGAGTTTTGTTGTCTGTATGTCACATTTTTCTAATAAAGGCACTTTACTATAATTGTATCAAAATCCAGTTATTTGCCAAATGTAATTTTCCTAATTTTCAGTTAATTTACATTGCAAACATAATTTCTTGTATACAATAAAAAAAATAATAAAATTAATATTATAAATCTTTACTTAATGTAGAATAAATTAGATTTATTTTTTCCAAAAAATTCAAGCAATGCAAATGCAACAAATTGGGTTTCTACACCAGCTAGTATTAATTAAATTATGACAGTACGTTGAGAAAAAAAACTTAGAAATCCTGAATAGATAGTATAAATAATGCTTTTTTTTTTTTACTTTTCTGTTGTCACATCTTAAAAAAGAAACAGAGCAAAAATTATAAATTAAAAAAAAAAATCACAAGTATTAAACAAATTGAATTAAATTTAAATTTTTAGTTAGCAACACAACATTTGAGAATTCGTAACTTTTTGTAGTTCTATAAAATTTCCATTACAATACCTTAATTTGACCAAATTATCGAAAATTCTCCTATTCTTAATTTCTGCCTAATCATATTACAAGCTAATTCACAATGAATAAATACATAGAAATAAGAATTTTGAAATGTTTAAATGTTATTATTATTATTATAATTTTTTTTTTCACACATTTTTTCCATAAACTTAATTTTACTTCACATGTTAAAATTCCCAATTTGGTAAAATAAAAATCTGACAACCCTGTATTTATATAGAAAATACATAATAGAACAATTATGTACTAATTTTAAATATTTAAGTTAAGCCATTTGTAAACAACTCCTTTTAATAAATTTTATTTTATGTTTTAAATGTTTAAGAAACAAATCAGGTTATCAAGCAAATTTTCTGTTCCAAGAAAATAAAAACAATTAAATTTATAAAAATTGTAATATAAAAAATATTGCATGCACACACACACATACACAAAATTAATGCAATGTCTTACATTACTGGATTATATATATATATATATATATATATATAACATTATCAACACTTTTTTTAATTATTTTGTGCTTATTTATCTTCCGTGATCTGGATGTAAACTGCACTTCATTAAATACACAAAATCTTATTTAAAAAATAAAAACAGTTAATGTTGCTAATAACAAATGCTTTACATTGCTAAAAAAAAAAAAAAAAAAAAAAAAAAATGCTATTCAAAATAACTTCCATGCCACTCAACCTCAAGCAAGGTGTGTAAACAAACCATGCTTTTGTTTTTTCACTATTTCAAAATGAATTTCATAATTTATTCAAACAAATAAAAAACCCTAGCATTTATTCATATTATAAATGTTAGCAATCTAAACAAATTTTACTACTTTTTGTAACATAATATTCATTAAGCAAAAAAAAAAAAAAAAAAAAAAAAAAAAAAAAAAAAAAAAGAACCCACAAAACTAATTATTCAAAGAACAAAGCTTGTCTGTAATGTATGTATAAGTCAATTCATAAATAATGTAGAATGAAGGTACAACATTGCTGTTTGAATGAGGCAATCAAATGATATATTTACTATATAGTCTGCCTGCTAATGATAACTTAGCCGATGAGTAATGCAAATTTAGCTGAATTCATTCATTAAGGTGATACTAGCAACTAACAGAATCATATTTTTAATTAAATAATACATTTCTTGCATCCTTTATGTTTCTTTTCAATTTTCTTTTCCTGTAGAATCACAATAACTTTCAAAGTCATAGGCAGATTGTATCACATGTTTTAACTGGTGGATGTTTAAGAGTCAGATATGAAGGTCTTGAAATGACAGGGTTCAAAGCATAATTAAAGATTAAAAAAATGATATTTACTTGTGATCATCAAACAATATTCGTGTCCAGAAGAGTTCTAAGCAGATTTCAAGCTGCCAATCATCAGTGTCAATTGCGACAAAATGTTTCATTTGACAAGAAAACGAAATGTTGAAATTGCCAAATTACAAGAACTGCAAAAATCTTTTTTATTTTTTCTTTTGCCAAAACTTTCAATCATATTATGCAACAACTGATAGGTATGTTTTCTTAAGTAACTTATTAATTGTATTTTGATTTTATCATACCTCATCCATACAATTTTTTTTCTTTTTATTTAACCCACTAACTTACTATCCAAATCCCAAGTTAACTCAGATTTTGTTTCATAACGCTACATATATATACCATTTTAGATTTTATTTAATTTATTTATTTTTATTATTTTTTTTTTTTTTTGGGGGGGGGGGGGGCTGCAAAGTATCTAAAGTGTAGTTGTTTTATTAGTTTCTATAGGCCATAATTAAATGTAGATCAATAAGTGATCTAAAAATAATTACAAAAAATTGGAACACATATTGAAAAAAGAAAATAGGGGATTAATTTTTTTTTTTTTAAATTGATTGCTGACATTAGTTTTATTTGGCTATAATTTTTAATAGCTGAAGCCAAATTGCTAAGGTTAGTCAAAAGCCAGTGGAAACCTTGGTTCCATGTAAGAAAAATATGATACCTGTTTACAATCTAGGAAAAATGCACAAAACCCGACTTGTTTTGCTCAGGAATGGGTTATTGAACTTGTAAGATCCTGCCAATAAGTAAATCTGTAATTGCCATGCTGAATAAGTATAATAAAATGCAAATATTACTATCGCTTTTTGCAGAGTTTATCAAAACTACGAGAAGTCTTAACAAAAGTGGGGTCTTTAATCACATAAGAAACCTAAAAAGATATTGATGGATTCTTTGCTTTCAAGAAGTATAGAGATTATATACAAATACTATTTCTTAAATTACATAAAATATTAGTTAAAGTATTGTTTTTTTTAAACAATGTATATGTGTGTGTGTGTGTAAATTAATCACCAGTGTGCATTATTTATGAAATAATGCTTGTTAATTAAATAAACATACATATAAAATTATTTCTTTTGACTAAACAAGAAAAAAGATAAATGTTTTAAAACATTTCTATAAATTATTCTTTTTTGTAACTTATACAGAAAAAAAAATATTTTAAACTTTTTTCAGCAAATAAACAAACATGTTATTTGATATTTAAATACTTATAAATGGCCTAATTAAACTTATCAGTAAGTTATAAATTAAACATCAAACATTACTTGAGATTATTTTTATCTCCTGTTTAGCAAAGCCTCTCTCTTTTTTTTTTTCTTTTTTAATACTAAGAAATAGGTAAGTTTCATATAAGTACTTTTTAATAAAGCTTTTTTTGTTCTAAAAATCATTGTGTATTAGCAAAATAGATTATATATATATTTGTATACAATATATATTTGTTAATACACGTTTAACAAGCAATATCACAAGTTTATCACAGATTCTTTCCTAAGATATTTAGAATATATAAAAGAAACATGTTCATAAAAATAAGAAATCTGCAATAACATGAGCCTCTCACCCCCTCGCCCACTCCCAAGAAAAAGATTGACAAAATTAAATGAATGCAAAAAAAAACAATATTTTTTAACTACCTTGTAAAACAAATTCTATTAGAATGGTTTAACAATACAGCAGTGATTATTTTCTCACTATCTTATTATCATAACATTGAAAGACTTTAAAACTGTTTTTTAGATAAAACATTACATTAATACAGCTTCATAAATAATAATAATAAAAAAAAACCTTTGGAGATTTTGTCACCATTTCAGATATTTTGTGCAATGATTTCATGCAATAAGATTATTTTTCTGCATGAAGATGATTAATATCGAATCATTTCAGAAATGTATCATTGCACATAAGCACTAAAACATAATTGTTTCATAAATAAAAATAAGTTAACTTCAGATGATTTGTTTTCCCTTTAGATATTTTTGTTCTACAGAGACTCAATTATTGAGTCTTCACAACCATCACTGATTTTCATGTTGATGATGAAATACTAACTCATTCCAGAAATGTGATCATATAAAAACAAAATAATACACTTAGACATATACACATAACAATAAATACATCTTTTCTGAGATTCAAAAGTGATTTTTCCTGTAGTAATATCAAGTATCCTATTACTGTAAATAATGAAATTAACATACACAAATAATTAATAATTTAAAATAAGAAAAATTTTTATATTTTTTTATCTTCAAATCATAAAAAAAAAATTCCTTGATTTTACATTATATAAGTGCCTGTGATAAATCGCCAATAGCTTTGGATCTTTTTTAATTTCATATACTTCTTATTACTATTAAAAAACTACGTTTCTAAAGTTAAAATTTAACTTTTTTTTTTTTCAAGATATAAATGTTTCAAAAGCTGGGAGCAATCATCATGCTGAAGAAATATAAAGTTAGAACAACCACAGTGTCTCAATTGCAAGCAGAACAAACTGTTAAGGAAATTGCAAACTTCAATAATATCCCATATCTCATTACATATTGTTTACAATATGAAGAAAGTGTAAGATACTGAGGTCTCCATACCAGCAAGGAAAAAATATTAGATGCACAAGGATTGGATGACATTTGGACATATGAATGAGACCTTATACTTTTTTATTACTAATGTAGTGACATGAGGATTAGCATGTTATTGAAGTCTACACTTTTATTAGCAATGAGCCCTGCATGGAGCTAAAAATTTATAGTTGCTCTAACCTCATATTTTTTCCACATCATTGCTATCAGTGTTTAACACTGAAAAGAAGGATGTTAAATCATAACTTTAAAAGCATTAATTTTCCAAAATTAATGAGGATCACATAAAAAAAAGGGATGCAAAGTTATAGCCAATTTATATATGCACTCCTTGTATTTTGATATCATTTTACAGAGAACTAACAGTGGAATTTGAATTTAGCATAATCGTAACTGCATTTTTTTTAGTAAAGAATTTTTGTCTTATTTAGTCATAAAAATCCCGTGATTAAATAAAGTGAAAATTTCTTTACTAAAATAGTGATGTGAAAATAGGATGTAAGTGCACATGCATAATTAAAAGAACTTAAGATAAGTTGTATCTTAAAGCTAAATTACAACACAGATGAAAAATACTTTAAATGCTGTCATCAAATGGAATTAAGAAAAAAAATAAAACATATTTTGAGAATTTGTCTATGTTAACACAGAAAAAATGCTATAGATATATTAATAATTTAATTATTAGTTAATTACAGAAAGACTAATTTTTAAATGAACATAAAAAATAAAAAATAGAAGAAAAAAAATCCATAGATTCAAAATATTAATTAATCCACCATATTTTAAAAGGGACAATATAACAAAAATTTATAAATGAAATAATTAGAAATAAAGATATGACATGAATATAATAAAACAAAATTCAAAATAGGAATAAAGTCAGACCGTTCACTAAATGATTAGAAAGAGAAAGTGAGCTTGTAGAAAGGAAAAACAAAATAGGAATACACATGAAAATTTGTTGCCAAGTATAAATATCCTATTTAAAATACTTTGAACTGATTTAGAATTATTGATCAATTCAATATACATTTATAATACTTACATGTTTTCAACTAAGTACAGAAAAAAAAATCAGTGCAAAGGGATTTTTTTATCAATCAAAATATAAATCTCATTATACTTCATTTTTTCCCCCTAGCAAAATACAAATCTCATGATATTTCATTTCTATTATTTTTCCAAAACAAATCTTATAATATATATATATTTTTTTTTTTTTTCACCACAAAAATATAATCTTTTAAAATGTAATTTGTAATCATCATGGCTACACCATTTTGTTATCAGTAAATAATAAGAAAAATATTTAAAATACCATGAATGTAAAACTATTTTTTTTTTAATCACATTTAAAATTAGATCTAGGATAAAAATATTGCCATAAATTTTATTTCTTTGGCAATAAAAGATCACAAATAGCAATATACCATCTCAAGAAGGTGGAATTATTGTAAATAAAACTGGAAGACCACAACATTGTTCAGAATGTGAACAGGATCCCATACCTCTACCATCAAGACTTTCCCGAATTTTCTGCTCTTCATATTCTAATCTTTGTTCAAGTTTTATTTCAGGGGGTGCTTGCTCACTGAGAAGTTTCTCATGTTGTCTTAACCAGTACTCGTGCTGTTTCTGGTATTCACGAAGCTCTGTCAGTGTCCTTTGCAAAGATCTGAAAAGCACACAATAAGTCAATCAATGAAATAACATTTTGTTGCCTTTGAATAACAAGATACTAATTCCTTCAGTCACTTTTGGAAAAAGATGAGATGAAAGTTTTACTTTTTCATATGCAACAGAAAATTATCATAAAAAATATTTTTAATAGAAAATTTAAAAAGAAAATAAATATTTTTTTTTTAAAGGGAAGGAGGGGGGGGGGGGGACAATGCTGATAAGAAGTGTGAAGACAGCTGAATTGCTTTTTATCTGAAAATAGATTATCATCACATGGAAAATAATTCCACAAAATATGACAACCAGATTTTTTTTTTTTTTTAAATGTGTTATTTCTAATGCTTTTGATTGCAGTGAGGAGCTGATATCTTCCAAAGATGAGGCAATAACATTCTGAAAAAAAGACTGTGAAAGTGAACATTTATTTAAGTAAAAAATGTGTTTCATTTTAATAATATTATTTGACATGCTTTTGTGCTTTTCTTATAGTTTTTAAAACAAAAACGTAAGACTTATTTGTGACCCTCTGTATCTTGCTACCTCATCTCTGGTTTCTGTACATCATCACTGCATCAAGTAGTTCAATGGCCATTTTGTATTTAAATTTACAAAATCATGCAGCAATATTTTGTAAATAAATTTAAATAACTGTTAAGATTTCAATACAGTTGAACCTCGAAAATCCGGAATCGGCCGGACCGCAGCGATTCCGGATTTTGGAGATCTGTTAAAAATATTTTTTATGATAGTATGATAGCATACAAAATGCAATTTTTTCCCCACTGCAAATAAACTATGCTCAAATTAGCGAATTAAATAATAAAATAGGAATAATACAGTAAAATATAACACCTATGCTGAAATTAAATATACATATTAAAACACAATAAATTAAAATCTAGTACATAATAGATAATACAGTATAGGGTCTATTATCCGGCGTCCTCATTTCAGAATGCTCTAAAAACTGAAACACTGAACGATCTGAAACCAAAACTTTCAATTTTAAAAAAATGGTAATTTTTTATTTTTCTTTTCACATCTGATTGAAGAGTTAACATGCTTTATTATTCAATATTTTAAACTTTTTCTCATACATATCAAGATACTGTAAAATCTTGTTACTCCCCCCCCCCCCCCCTCGCAAACGAGGTAAAAAAACGTAAAATAATCAGAGGTGGCCCAGTTACGATGCTCCGCGGAATACAAGCGTTGAATGAACACAACCGTCAGACATATGTTCTTTTTTGGATCATTTTTATAACTTTGCATCAGCAAAACCTTTAAAAATACGGAAGAACTAACTACATATTCTTAAATTTTATACTTTTCTTTCTTAAATGCCAAAATCCATCAAAATTTTTTTGAATTTTAACCCTTTAAAATAAAATATTTTTTAAACATCGTCAAGCTTTTTTATTTTCTTCTTCTTCCCCTTCTTTCTTAGAACACGTTTTTTGATAGAAAATCCGATTTTCATGATAACAGGAAGCCTATGTCATCTAAAGGCACACCCACAATTCGGCCAATCAGAGATCAAATCAGGAGAATGAACAAAGGCATTTGTTTCCTTATGATTCAGCTGGGAGAGAAAACGATGAGAGAGAGTGAGGGGAAAAGAGTGAATAAGAGAGAAAAGTGATAGGATTCCTTTACTGTTAAAGGCCATTCTCAGAATATTGTACTTAGCATGCTTTATTTATTTATTTTAAAGGCTGCTTTTTGGGATTCTTTGAAAATTTTTAATTTCTTTACAAAATTGCGGGAGAGAGGCGAAAAAACGGGATATTGCCGGAAGTATGTATTCCTTTATCTCCATTTTATGTATCTAAAATTATTTATTCATTAAAAAATACTCAAATAAAAATAAGGTGCCTGACAAAATATTTTTTTATGATGATTTTTTTAAAACACTTCAACGTTCTCAAGGGTTAAAAAGTGCAAAATTATCTCACTTTATTGAGAATGCTGTTCCTTTTTTTTTTATGCCTTTTTTTAACTAGCCTGTTTTTTTATTAATTAAAGTATTTTAATTAACGGTCAGGTGGTATAAAAATAAACCAGAACATGCCCATATTTATTTATTTAGTTTTCAGTTAAAGTTTTTAACTTGCATTCCACGAGAAATATGGAAATTACAGCTAAGTCTTATTTCAAAAATTAATAAAACTGAAATCGGGAAAATGTCCGGATTTTAGATTTATGGAATTTGGATGTCCGGATTTTGAGGTTCAACTGTAGAATAAAATCCATTTAAAATCTCATATTTACTGTTTGTTTCTGATTTTTTTTTGTTACAAATGAGATATTAAAAATCAGTATGCACATGTTACATAAAGGCATGGAATATGACGATTTCTACTTCGATTCACAGAAAACCAATTTCAAAATCTTGCCAGTATAAGAATAAAAATTTAACTATTAAATTAATCTACCACAACAAAGTAATTAAGAACTGCAGTTTCACAATTTAAAAACACACAGTAAATTGGAAAGAGATGATTAAGCAACAACAAAACAATTCAAAAATATTATCAAACAGAAAGGAATTTTTTTAACAAATGAAACACTTTAATAAAATGCTTCATAGGACAAAAAATATATTACTTTCCATTTCACCACTGTCTTTGAAATAAAAATACAATAAATAAAAGATTCAAACAAAACAATTCAAAAATATTCCCAAATAGAAAGTATAGCAACAGAAAGGAATTTTTATAACAAATGAAACACTTTAATATGTAATATATTCTAAAATACTTCATAGGACCAAAAATCCATTACTTCCCATTTCATCATTGTCATTGAAGTACAAAACAATAAATAAAAGATTCAATATCACTTCACCCTTACTACATTTCACTTGAGTTATATGCCTTTTAACTTTTTTGGACTATGATATTGAAATTAGTAAAAATTGACTATGTTTAAGGTTGTTCTCAAATCCAAAAGAACTACTTTCTGCCACATTTTTTAATTCATTTTTGTTCGGAATTGCATGAAATTAACAGGTGTTCTTATTCAGAAATTATGCAATCAAAAGACATTTTCAATTTTTTGGTAAAGGCAGAAGATCCTTCAAAAAATACTGTCAAAGTTGGGATTTTGAACCAAATTCCCGATGCGGCAGCCCGAGAAAGAGGGAAAACTTGTCATCACGTGACAAGAATCACTTATAACTCAATAAGTAATTTATATATCAAAAAATGGAAAATGTGCTTTGATTCCAAATTGCTTCAATAGTCAGGCCTGCCAATTTTATGCCTTTACATTTAAAAATGAGTCAGAAAATGTGTCAGAAACAGGGTTGTAAAAAACCCGGGTTAAAAAAAAAAAAAAAAAAACTGGGCAGCTACCCACTACAACCTATATGGTTGTAAAAAAACCTGGCCCGGGCGGGTACCCGGGCATTTACCCACTACAACCCTGATCAGAAAGTTTTGCATTATTGAGCAGGGAATTTGAGAACCATCTTAAAAATAATAATAAAGCTTTTAATATCTTCCAGATGAACAATTTAAGATTCTACACATACTAAAGAAACAAGTAGTTCTGGAACAAATTAATTTTTGAAACAGAAGTCTTTTTGCCTAAGAATGTTTTGCTGAAATAACTCTTCTGTATAAAATCTGACATGGGTAGAATTACCCCGTGAGAAGTATGCATATGCTAAATTTTAGTTTAGTTAGGAAACGCGTAGCACAGTTTAAAATTATAATTCTGGAGTTTCTGTCAATAAACGGAAATGTGTTCGCGAACTTTTGTGCTGCCCTGTATAGGATCTACAGAATTTATACACACCACGTCATAGACAAAAAGCGAGTTAAAATTAAAATCGCGTTCAGTAACTTAAAACGCACTTCCAGGAATTATTGTTATGAGACAGTAGAGAATTCTTTTGTGTGTCCCTGTAAATGAACGATGACTGCTATACACACACTATTCTGTAGTAAGCCTCTTGTAATGCACCTTAGTAATATATATAAATTTCAATGCGTTTAAAATAGTGAAACATTATTTAAATAAACCGCAGACGATTTTTCTCCATAGACGTAGTGTAACGGAATTCTTTTGACTATCCCTGTAAAGTAACTATAAGTGCTATGCACATCCTATTCCATATTAAGCTTCTTCTAATGCACCTTAGTGATATATATAAATTTCAATGCGTTTAAAATAGTGAAACATTATTTAAATAAACCGCAAATGATTTTTCCCCATAGACCGCAATGTAACGGAATTCTTTTGAGTGTCCCTGTAAAAAAACTATAAGTGCTACACACTTCCGTAGAAATAGAGAACATGCTACAGATAACGACAAATAAAAATTGCAGAGCAATCCGAGCATATTTACAGGAGTTAGAGCAGGGACAGACAGCAGACGGCCATACAGCCAGACAAACCGAAGTCATAAGCACTTTTCAACTAGGTTGGAAAGTGCTAAAAAGTACTTTCTGTTAGATTAACAGTCTAAATTGACAGAATTTTGGAGAAAATAGTCATTTTATAGTCTAAACTTTAGTTCTTGAACTGTATAGTACCAAAAAATATAATATGAGAAAATGTTTATATGAAAAATAAGATTTATTTCCAGACTATTTAACTGATTGCTTTTATTAAAATAGGAAATTTTATGCTAATTATTTTAAACTTTTTATAAGTCTTCTTAATTTTATGACTTTATTTATAAGTTCCATCAATGAAGTAAAAACAAACAAAAAAACGAAAGTAAGAAAGAAAAATGTAGATAGAGTCTCACATTAATGTTGTAGAGCTGGAATTATACTGTATAAGAAAAATTCAATATGAAAATAATATGTTTATGGCCAATTATAGATCTAAATGTATTTTCATAGAAAGATATTATATAATATTGAAATGTTTAATAAAGTGATGCAGAGCAATACGTACAAGAATTATACAGAATATTAATGCTCTTAAAGTTTCAGATTTAAAAAATAGCATAATTCATAATTACATAAGTAGATTTTTTAACTACAGTAGAAGATCTTTATAACGCAATTCTCTATATAATGCACAAATTATCAGATGTAAACAATGAATTTTGCAGTTAAAACGCGCCTGCCTTATTTCCACATTGTAAAATAAATTGTTACTGTCTAGAAGATTAAATTTAAAACATTTTTTCATCTTTATCTCCTTAATTTAGACCTTTTTAATGGAAAAATTGCAATTATAAAAATATTTAAAAATGAGTAATATAGTGAATGCAGGCAGTGGTCCAGGCATATTTGGACTATGTTTACAAAGTAAATTTAACAATGTATGAAATAATGAATCGAATGCAAAAATTTATAATCTGCACAACTTCTGGTGCCAAGGAATGCAATATAACATTCCTCTACTGTATATTGATAAGTTTCAGGCATATATTTAGCCATGTTTACAAGGCAAATTTAATGATGTGTGAAATGTGATCTATATAATGCAAGTTTCTATATAACGCACAACCTCGTGTTTTTTAGGTTTGCGTTATAAAGATCTTCTACTGTATTTAAAATTATTCATTTCAAAAATATTCAAAATAACTGAATAAATTTAAATATTATTTAATTTTCAATATAGTGGCTTTTGGGAAATAAAGAAAATAACCTTGGCGAGAGAAGGAAATTTTCTAACACATTTTCTGGCAACTTATTCACTGTTTCATGTACACAAGCAGTTTTTTTCAATATTTATACAATTTATTTAATATAAAAAAGCCATTTATCTACTTTTATATACAAACAGAAGTAATTTGTATATAAAAAACAATATATATATATACACACACATACAGGATGTTGCCGAATTTGACCGACAAATTCAGAGAGGTGAAAGTAGGTATCAAGAGGATGAAAAATTGCCATAGAACATGGGGTCGCAAACCACGTTTAATGGGTAAAAATTGCAAAAACAGTTATTAAGGGTGTGACATCGAATGAAACAGAAAAGGCCAATAATAAATAGAAAAACATTTATTTGATAAAAAGCAAGATTACAATGCATTACAGTTCAGTGTCAGAAAGGAACGACGAGACATTTTTATAGGAATAGGGTTTGTTGGACACTGGGTATGTTTGAACATGTCCGGCAATCCTTCATCCGTCAGTACTGGCTGAGCAATGACCTTCGCAGCCATAACTTTTAACAATTCCTATAAAAATGTCTCGTCGTCTCCTTTCTGATGTTGAACTGCAATGCAGTGTAATCCTGCTTTACATCAAATAAAAGTTTTTCTACTTATTATTGGCCCTTTCTGTTCCATTCAACATCATATCCTTCATAACTATTTTTGCCATTTTCACCTACTAAACATGATTTGAGACCCCATGTTCTATGGCAATTTTTTATCCTCTTGATACCTACTTTCACCTCTCTGAATTTGTCAGTCAAATTCAGCTACACCCTGTATATGTACATATATAAACAAGCATAAAAGTTCATCAGGTTTGTTTTCATACTGTTTATATCATTTGGCAACAAATCACACTTTCTGAAGCTTGGTTTGTGCCAAAAAAAAAAAAAAAAAAAAAAAAAAAAAAAAAAAAAAATTGCCAAGGCTCCTGTAGTGGAAAAGTACCAAATTTTATTTAATAAAACCTTGAACATTTTAGAAATAAAAATTAACAAACATGTAGTAACGAAATTTACATCTTGAATTTATGACTTACATGTGCTGTGCTTCCAAGGCCTTTTCAAGTTTACTGTGGCACTTTACGGCATGATATCTCTGCTCAGCACTCTCAAAATCAGGTTGAATTTTGAGTGTATTTTCAAAACAAGATGCAGATTTATTATAATCAGCTAAAACCTGAAAATATATTTCAATTTAATTTCATCATTTTATTTTATCGTTCTATAACAACAAGAACAGGTTCAACTCAGAAACTCAAAAAAAAAATGTGAAACTTTGGGGATATGTAGGGCTTATGGAGGTATATAATAGAAAAAAATTAAGGTGATACTTGGTGCTGTACAATATAGGCAAATAAAACAGTGTTTTAAGCGCCAGAACACTTCTAACTATTGCCGACTAGTTTCAGTACTAGTTTTTAAAATTAGTTTAATAGTTACACAAATGCTACCGAAACTAGTCTTTCAATAGTTAGAAAAGCTCTAGTGCTTAAAACATTGTTTTATCTGCCTCTCAGGTAAGACTTTTGTTTGGCTCAAACTCACTTTAACATGGTAAATTTTATCCCCTGAATATATTTTTATTTTATTTTATAACTCATTAATGGTAAGCAATAAAGAGGAAAAGATAAGATAAAATTAATTATTTTTGTTAGTTCTAGAGAATACTAACAAAATGTGAATTGTTAATAACATTTATTTTTAATTAAAAAAAGTTTTAAAAAATTCTAAGGGGTACATTTTGTTAGAATAATAAAATGTATTAATATAATAAATGTATTATTATTTTATTGTTAGTGAAACTACGAACTTTGTTCTATTCTTTATTCATATAGACAAGAAAAATAAATACTGTATTGATATTTTATTAGAATACAATAGAACTAATTTTTAAAAATATATATTAATTTTATCTTAAACTTTTTCTGTAATTTTTACCATTAATGAGTTATAAAATAAAATTAAAAAAATATTTTAGGGACAAAATTTACCCTTTTAAAATGAATTTGAGCAACAAAAATTGCATATTATGTAGGATCATAAGCCCTACATATCCCCAAAGTTTTGTATATATTTTTTAATTTCCATCTTGGGAACCTTCCTTAATTAGTAAGAATAATCACTATTTGAAATAGGTATTTTAAAAAATTTTCCTTTAGACAATTTGTTAACACAATTGAAAGAAATATATATTGAAAGAAATTATCAAGAATTTTATATATTCTTTAATATGAATTTTTTTTAAAGTTTTTCAAGAATATTGGTAAATTTATAAATATTTATAATTATGAACAGATTTTTTAAAATTTTTATTAAAATGAATACAATAACTAAACAGAAAATAAGGTGGATAAAATTATGGTGATAACACATAGAAAAAAAAATGAATATGCTTACATTGCAATACAGGAAGTTTCCAATGGTTTACTGTCCATAGTTTAACCCAGCGGTTCCCAACCTGGGGGTACGTGGAGGGTCTGCAGGGGGTACGTAAAAATATCGGTAATGGCGGAAATCACAAAAATGATTTCACTGAAAACATATATAGTTGATATTTTTTGGATTACAAAGTTAGTCTCATGTGTAATTCTAATATGTTACTCTCAAAATGAGGGGAAAGGCTCACTAGACATAATAATTCATTGATAATTCAATGTCACCAGCTCCTCGCACCGATTATCATATTGCATGAGTACTTATACGATATTTACCCCCATCTTCGCGAAAACTGCCATTGATCATTATACAATATTACTTTCCCACCAAATTTCACTCATTGTTCCGTTTTTAGTAATAATTGGAGAACACTTAATTTACGTCAGAGTCACCACTCTTAATGCTTTATGTTTAAAAGCGTTCTAAAGCAGGCCCTTATTTTTGTTTTTGAATAGGCGGGGTGATTTTGTCAGGTCATCGACCGTGGGGGGATGAGAGTTAAAGAGAAATAGGGATCTATGTTGGAGGTCTCCAGCAGCGCTCCTGGTTCATATCACTTGTCGAGTGAAGCCGTTAAAGAGATTAGTATATTCCAAGATTTCGCTAACATAGGTCTGTTAAACCGAGGTGTTAGAAAAACATAGCTATAAATTTGTCAGAGGGATAATGTATATTTGGAGAGATAGCTTCCCTTAACAAATAAATTTTACAAGTAGGAGTTTGTATATGGAATGGAGGATTAGAATATTGGCCAATGAAAATGAAACAGAATGAAACAGGATTTTCATTAGAGAATATTTTCCTCAGGGGAAAAAAAAAGGGGGGGATGAGTTTTTGGTGAGGGAGAGAACGGACACTGAAGAAGAATTCTTAGAGTGAAGAAGAGTGATAATTTTCTCTCTCTGTTTTGACTCGGGTTTTTCAGAGTTCTGGGAGAAAGGAAAAAAAATGTAAGTTTTTAGAAGGCTTTTGATATACCTGAATAAGATGTGAAACGAGTAGTGTTGACGGAGAATAGGGAAAGCCACTTCCCGAGGACTGATGAGTAGTGTTGACAGAGAATAGGGAAAGCCACTTCCCGAGGACTGATGAGTAGTGTTGACAGAGAATAGGGAAAGCTACTTCCCGAGGACTGATGAGCCAGAAAGAGTTACTCTAGGCGAATCCCTAACGGAGGTAACCAGGTGAGTGAATGGAACGTTATATAAGGGTTAATATTATGTGTTCCGAGCAATCCTGTTAGGGAATAATTTTAAATTGAATATTGTTTAGGGCATCCCAGTCATATTAAATTCACGATATTTTATATTTTATTTTGCATATTGTTGAATCTAAGTAAATGTGAATTAGATGTTAATAAAAGTGGATTAATAACTTAAATTTTGATTCTTGTTTATTATGACTTAATTTTCAGAGTCGACCACGCCACGTTCCTGTCATATTGGTTATTGCGGAAAGCATTTCTAAGATGCTACTTACATATATAAACGTCGGACATTTATTAATTTATTCATTTAATTATATAAAGAAATGAGATGAATTCTACAATAGAATAAATCAAATAAAAGAAACATAAACAGTGGTCAGACATTATGTCCTAATTTATATTAATTAATAGTAAAGCTTCCTTCTTTTTAATGAGTATTTACTAATGAATACATTACTAATTTTCAAAAAGCATATTTGCGTTATATGAGGGAAAGGAGAGGGTGGGGGTGTGTTTCTGATAAAAGGGGGTACTCCGAAATGAATAGCCCAAGCAAGGGGTACGTGAAGGAAAAAAGGTTGGGAAGCACTGGTTTAACCAATAAATTCGTCTTCTAAGCACAAACAGATTAGCCATCTGCTAACCTAATATGTTATTGGTGATTCTATGAAACAACTAGCGTTGTGATCAATGTATTAAGTGCATCAGTGTACTAATAGAAATTGTTTTTAATTTAGAGAATTAGTAAGGTAATGATTTTGTTTAACAAAATAAGTATCAGATTACTTTTTATTTTCTAGAAATTCAAACTATCTCTTTTTTTTTTCCCTCTTACATTATATGTTAACCTCTTCTAATTGGGCAAAAATTTTCTTGTGCATATTCACTTTTTTGTTCTTGATTTCAGAGAACATTTGATTATTTTGTTCTTGATAAATTTTAAAGGCTGTGGCATAATTTGGGATTCAAAATTTTATTCTTTTATGGCACTTTAAAATCAACAGAAGTTTACAAAATTTGAAATATATTATATTTTTATAGAGATTGAATATATTTTTATGAAGATTGAATATTTTGTATACATATTTATTGAAGCATTATATATATATATTTAAATCTATAACCATTATTGCTGAAAATTTTGTGCTCTCATCCTGACATCGATAAATTTTACGAAACTCGTTCTTATTATGCTGAAAATTCATATTCTGTCCCAGAAGCTCAAGTATTTCAGTTAATTTGGCAGTAATATGAATTATCCTGCTAAAATTCTGAAACTTCTGCTTATATTCATTCCAAGTTTCACCTAATTACAGTACAGTAGCACTTTTATGTTTCCCAAGTTCAGTTTCTCAGCTAAGCCCATTTTTTTTATTTGAGTGTGCTGTATATTTGCAACTGATATTTAATCATGGTGCAAGAAACTTGAATTCGACAAATAATTTTAAAGAACTTTGTGCATATTATAAAAACTGTTTTCAAATCTTTTATGATTTTTTATTCATGTCATCATTCATGAACACTCAGCTAACAGGTTTTCAGATTTAAGAGATTTTGAGCTTCAAGTTTAAGAATTATTATATTGCAATCCTCAGCTAAGTTATTCCAAGTTTGGTAACCACACATGACGTCACCCCTTTTCACATTTCCTTCCATCACACTGATTTCTCACATCCCAATAAAGAAAAAAAAAAGAGACGCATATTTTATTTGAGAAGAGGTAGAATTGGGGCTGCCAATTTACCTGTATCAATTCATCCAAACTGTTCCTGAAACATTTCTACTGTTAATTAAATCCTGTGACTGCCCATAATTTGAAAATAATTTTGATTCTTAATCCCTTATTACAATTCTTGTTCACCGAAGAAGAAAATGCAAGTTCATCTGAGATGTTACCACTCTTGGTGTGTCCCTTTTTATTCAAGTGATATACAAGACTTGTTTGAATGCATTATACAAGAACCTCATAACATTTCATCAATAGAGCTGCATTATCTTACAACAATAATAAAAGAATCTCAGACTATTTCACAATCTCAGAAACTCCTATACCAACTAATAGTGCTTACTTGTATTTTTCTGTTCTGGCATCCAGTGTATATTTTGCATGTGACTTCCACTACTCATACAACTTCTGTTACTTGATGAGGAGTCATTCGCTGAATTGTGCTACATATCCTTTTTAGTGTTTACCCTTCTCTGGTAATAACTGTTGTTTGAATAAAAATACTGGGATCACTTTTCATGATCCATAGATATGTGTACATTTAATGAAGTATTTCCTCAAGAAAATAGCATTTGCAAACCCGATTATGGAGGTGTGTCAGTCAGCCTTACTCTGGTATGTAGTAATTATCCTCATTTAGTGAAAGTCGTTGGCTGATCTGCAACTGAAATCCAGTTTTGCAATTTTTTTTTTTTTCGTTTCAACCTGATATAGATTTTCTCAAGATGAAATTTTTTATTTGAAAAATTTCCCAAATTTAATTATAGTGTCTTATTGCCTATATTAACCCAAATTGTATTTATTTTTTCCATATGCCTCTCTATAATATTTGAAATTAACAAAGTTAAAAATCACAAAATTAGAAGATATTTTTAATTCATACACCATATTTACATGTATAAAGAAAAGATGCACAAAAATTCTTAGACTTTACCAGTGCATTAAAAGAAGAAATATTCTTCAACTTCCTTCTAAGAATTCATCAAGTGTTTGTGCCCTTGCTTTTTCCTGAATTTGTTTTCAGCATTTCAAGTTGCTTGTGATCCACCAATATGTGCTTGAGTGCTACATAAAGTTATGTCATTGTGCAACAGTGTACCAATTAATATTTTTCTTGCCAAGTTGTGTTTTCATTTTTGACAGTATGTCATATGGTGGCAAGATTATCAAAATAATTCACCATAAGATGAATCAATTCTGTTGATGAGGGAAATGTTTATTGACTGTTTCCTGCATAATAAGGACAACAGCTTTTCATTTTTCATTCACTTGCTTATTATTATTCTTCATGCCTACAAAAGGTGCTACATAACACTTTATATCTGTAAATTATTATTATTATTTTTTAATGTTATTTATATTCTATGTTCACGTTTTTGCCGAGATGTCAGATGTCTTTACAAGCCAATAGGGCTGGACAATATCAGAAATTTAATATCGCAATACATCAACAAGTTAATATTGATATTGCTGATATACTGCAATACTAATTTAAAGGGGAGAGGGGGAGAGTACGAGCATTTTTTACAGATAAATGACATAGTATTAACAATTTAAACATAAAACCTAGTTGAATGCAATGAATTAAAATTTTTATATCTATTTGCTCATAGAACATAATTTTTATTTTTTATTGAGTCTGATTTCGTTTATTCTGTACATGAAATGGGTCCAGGCCAAACCACCGATACATCACAATGCTTTTGTCATATATCCTTCATTTAATCTTGGCATAAAGAAATCACTCCATCCTGAAAAATTTCATTTTATCAATGATCATTATCGTTTCTTTTCCTTTTTTTTAAAATTTAGCAAAGGATTACCTTGGATCAGGGATGCACAACCTATGGCCCGCGGGCCAAAAGTGGCCCGCGATGCTTGTTTCGTTGGCCCGCCAATCCCAAAATAGATTAGTTTTTTTTTTTTTTTTCAATTAAAAGCTTGCATGTTTTTACTTAATTTTGCAACTGAGAACTGCTTGCGTTTTTAAAATTAAAACAAATGGCATCTTGATTGACTGGTTGGATGACACGATAAAAGCATGCTATTTGTAACTTGCACGTATTCAACTGTCAAGTTGCGATATATCGGCACTTCTTTAAGATCGACAGAGAGAAATTCGATGCGAGCGTATCGCATCTACAATGAGACTAAAACTGAGCTCTGATTGGCTGATAGCATGTAACGAACGAAGTGTCTAGTGGCTGAAGGAAGGTATCTTCTCAACTCTACGTTTATCTTTGGAATGCTTGCCGGTCGGCAGTCGGTGAATGTTTATTACTTGTAGATGGAAAAATGAGCGGTGAAAAAAGAAAAGGCGATTTTCCGAATCGAAAATTTGTTGATTCGTGGACGGATAGGTACTGTTTTATTAATCATAATGGTCGGATTATTTGTCTTTTGTGCAATTCTACTATAGCTGTAGCCAAGGAATATAATGTGAAGCGACATTATGAAACGAAACACATGGCGTTCTCATCTATTCAAGGATATGAACGATCAGTAAAAATTGAACATCTGAAGAAATCTTTGATAAACCAGACCAGTTATTTTCAAAAACAGACATCTGAATTGGATTCCTGCGTTGAGGTAACCCTGAATATTGCCCAGCTGATCGCTAAACGTGGAAAACCGTTTACTGATGGTGATTTTGTGAAAGATTGCTTGTTAATTGCTTCGGAGAAACTTTGTCCTGAAACAACAAATAAATTTAAAAATTTAAGTTTGAATAGAATGACTGTTCAGAGAAGAATTCAACAATTAAGTGAAGACATTGTAGATCAAGTAAAGCTTGCTGCTTCACATTTTGAATATTTTTCACTTGCTGCTGACGAATCTACCGACATTACCTCAACAGCCCAACTCCTTGTTTTCATTCGAGGTATTAACAAGGATTTCTGCATTACAGAAGAACTTCTTGGAATGTACCCTATGAAAGGCCAAAGAACTTCTTCACAGCTTATTAGAATTATGTAATGAAGCTGCTTTGAATATGGAGAAAATTGTTAGCATTACAACAGATGGAGCACGATCAATGACTGGTGGAATTATTGGAATGATAACTCTGCTAAAAGAACATCTGGGAGAACGTGAAATGGAGTTACTTCAATATCACTGCATCATACACCAACAAAATTTGTGTGCCAAAGAATTAGGTCATGAACAGCTAATGAAGCGTGTTTGTGAAGCAATCAACTTTATTCGTAGTAGTGCATTGCGGCACAGAGAATTTAAAGAATTTTTGGCTGAATTTGAGGATATTCCTAGTGATGTTGTGTACTACACAGAAGTAAGGTGGCTCAGTTGTGGAAAAGCACTTAAGCATTTTATGGAATTATTTGATAAAATTATTACGTTTCTCAAGGAGCGTGGAAGGGAAACCAGGCGCTTGGAAGAAGCCAGTTTTCAGTGTGATTTAGCATTTTTAACTGATATTACAAGTCATTTAAATGAACTGAACATCAAACTACAAGGAAAGAACCAATTCATCTTTCAGTTGGTAAACAATGTAAATGCTTTTAAAAGAAAGTTAGTGTTATTTCAACAACAGTTACGGGTAAAAAATTTTGCTCATTTCCCATATTGCAAAAAAATGAAAGAAAAATTTCCAAAGATGAAAATGGATTACGAAGATCAGGTAAAAATTTTAATCAATTCATTCCATGATAGATTTTTAGATTTTGAAAAATGCCATTGGCAAATTGAGTTATTTTCAAATCCATTTACAGTGGATGTCAATTTGGCACCTGAAAATGCTCAATTAGAGCTCATTGACTTACAGAGCTCAGACTTTCATAAAAATGAATTCAAAGAAAAGTCATTGCTTGAATTTTATAGGAATTTGCCTAATGAATTTTCCTATTTAAAACGCAATGCATCTATGTATGCAACTATGTTTGGAAGCACCTACATATGTGAACAATCTTTTTCTATGATGACTGTCAACAAATCAAAGACTAGAAACTGACTAACTGATGAAAACCTTTCAGCCGTTTTACATATTGCTACTGCAACTTTAGAACCAAACATAACAAAAATAGCTTCAAAAATACAATCCCAACCATCACATTAATTGTCTCGTCTGTGAAATAATTATGTATGTATATTTGGCTTATTAAAATTAATTTATAAATGTATATATATATTCAGAATTGAGTATGTTTTCATCAAAGTGGTATATTGACTTTTTATATTAGATTAGAAAAAAAATATGTGTTTATAAATGCAACGCTACATTGGCCCCAGGTAAGGTACTTTTTCTTTTTTTTGGCCCGCGGGTTGAAAAAGGTTGTGAACCCCTGCCTTGGATGACTAAAAACATGAATTTAAGATACTTAAAAAGTATCACTTATTTTGAGAAACTTACGATTTACTACAAAATTTAATCATGGCAACCATGTAATTTTATTTTCATTTTTTTTGTGTTAATTATTATCTAACAAACATTGTTTAAATTATTTAATGTATCTCTCATTAAAAAAAAAAGTCTTCTTTGCTGAATAATTGATAGACATTTCCCTTTCTCCATTCAGAAATTATGTTCCTAATAAAATCCACTAGAATAAGCAATAAGTTAAATTTCAATAATCCAGTGAAATTCACTGTAAAAATTTCCAATGTATTTTATACATTGGAAATTATATGTATAAAATACATTGGTTATACCAAACCTTTTTTATAAACGGGGCAACCAAAAAAAGACTGAATCTAACCAATTCGATACACTCATTTAATGCTCAGATATAAATTCCTTTCGAATCCAAGAAACCACACTCCAGAAAGCAATATCAATACTACACAATACTAATACTTATTTGAGCTCATGAGTCATGACATATCAAAAGCTGAGAGATATCGCAATATGTCTGGACCAATCACAGCAGCCAAACAAGGAATGTGTGATTATTGTTATTCAGTAGCAAAAATGTTATTCAGTATTTATCTGTAATGAACAGTAGAATTGTGGTTTGCAAAGATTGAATATATTGGAATATTCCTTACTTTGAGGTATGATAGAATGAATAATCAGCAGAGGTAGTTTTATGCTTTGGATGAAGCAGGGCAGTGAATGAATACACGTTTCAGATAAAAGAAGGATTAATGAACATATTGGTACGGGATATTTTATGCTGTTTTTCGGGGCTTGAAATCGCGGTGATAGTAAAACAAAACAATATTATTGTTATCAGGATATATCGTCTGAGTCAGAGTTAGATATTGTTATTGTGATATTTAAAAAATATCAATATTTGACCGATATATTCATAGATAATCCAGCCCTACTGGCCAAGGAGCTATCTGTGTTTTCTGTAAGAAATGAGCACTCTACAATATTTTTAAATTTTAGCTGTTTTTTAAAATAAAATATTCTTTGGATTTCTTTTTGATTTACAGGCATAGAACTTTCTTGACTTTTTTTGTTGCTTTATTATGGCAACTTTTTATAATTTACAATTTGAATTTTTTCCTAAGCATTCAGAACATATAAGGTATTTCTGACTTTTGTTGCTTTTAATTGCAACTTTATAAAATTTTGATTTATAAGTGTACCAATTAATCTTATTGAATACAAAATTTTTTTATATCTCTTTGCTAATTTAAAAAAAGTAAAAAATAAAAATAAAATTAGCTTTTTATTATTATACTTTAAATATTACATAAGGTACTATTCTTGAGATTAATTAAATGATAGGTGCCTTAAAATGCTTAAGATTACAATATAGCCTATTAATTATTAATGTTACTTTGTGCTGGGAATAAAAAGAAAAGTTTGGATTATTGAATGTTATATGTATATATACTGCATATGTATATTCTTTTTTTCTCTTTCCCTTTTGGTCACTGTTCATTCTATTTTATATTTTAAATTTAAATTTTATTTTTCTTTAGCATTCGAAATTTTGTTTTTCCCTTTGTTGAAAAAAGCTTTTTTTTTTTTTTTTTTTTTTTTTTTTGTACCTTTTTGACCTTCTGGTCTTCCAAAATTTTATTCGCCGATTCGGGGTATTGTGAGATTACTCTCACATTTCTTTTTTTTACTATTGCGTGTCTTGTTTTCAGGCCTACATCAGTGATTTTTCCTAGCTGACCGAGCTGCTCTTTCCTAAGCCTAACTATGACATTTCAGAGGGATGTATTCTCCGATGTTGTTATTCTAGTGGCATTGCTGCATTCTGTGCGTAATATGTGTGTACCTAGACGCAGGGCTTTGAAGTTGGTTTTTCCTCCACGTTAAGTGTTAACACTCATGCAAAGGGAATGTTTATTTTGTATGAATTATAAATTGTGTTTTTGTTTCTTTTTTTAGATTATTTGTTCTTTAGCATTTATCGTCATTTTTTAATTAACTAATGAATTTGAATTTTCTCATGCTTTCACTTTGGGCTCCCCCCCCCCCCCACTTGTTTCATATTTATATGGGATGCAACGGTATTTTCAGTCAGAACCTAATGTGATGGCACAGAATTCGATGTGATGGCTTAAAGTTCAGTATGTTTGCTTTGGAAAAATTAATTAAATTTAAAAATACATAACACAATTGAAAATGCGCTTCCAGCAATTATTGATCCTAGACAATACTGAAACCAAATTCTTTTGTGTGTCTCTGTTAATGAACGATTAATGTTATGCACACGATAGTATACAGTACGCATTTTGTAGTGCATATCAATTTCTTTAAGCTTGAAATAGTGTAACATCAATAAAATATACTGCAACTTGTTAATCTTTGTATCTAATTTGCTTAGATTGGATAAATCTCATGCATCCTAAAATAGATTTAGGTAAATTAGACTGCAATATAAATACATCTTAAAAACAGCAAATTTAACTCACAGCATAAATATTTCCTAATGTAAAATGACATATGGCACTATCTGGAGCATTATCCACTGCAGCACGGACAACAATTGCAGCTTCGTCAGAATGCCGACAATGATGCAAGATATTGCCCAAACTAATTAGAGCAATATACTTATATTCCCTATAAAGGAAAAAAAAATATTAGAAAATATTTAAGCTTAAAACATTCTGAAATAATATCAAAAGAATATAAAAACAACAAACTCAAGTTATAAAATTATATTGAAATATTTTGTTCTAATATAAAATTTCAATTAAAATGCATGTGTTCAACAAAGTCTGCAATTAATATGTCTAGATACTCATAGTAAAAGATGAACAGACCAATAGTGACACACTGACTAAGCTTCTAGTAGTAGAAAATGAAAGACAGAAGAATTTTGCAGATTATTTTTTATTTAATCTGAAGAATATATTTATATTTCTCATTTATCTTTTTTATTTTTGAAATTTTTCTAAAAAGTTTCAATTTATGGCACAATAAAGCAATTAACAATACTTTTTTACTCACTGCAAAAATTTGGCCAGTGTTACACACATATACACTTAACACATTGGTTAATACAGAAGCTTTGCTTTTGTTGTAGTTAGCTAGTGTGTCTAAAGTGATTTTTTACTTAAACTTTTCAAACTTCAAATGAAGTCGTATTGTAGACCTAAAGTAGAATCTGTAATACTTAATTTAAATTATTGCTGAGGAAAAGAGAGTGATATTGGATTAAAGGCTTTATTTCAGAAAATTTATTAATTCTACTCCCCCCCCCCCCCATTCTACCCCACCCCTTCATCTTACATAAGGTTGCAAATTATTTTTACATTTTTAAATGATTATAGCAGGTCTCCAGAAAATTTTATTCTTCTGGGAATAAATTACAAGGTCTGGATAACACAACCAGTAAATAAAGAATTTATGCAAATTTTCAAAATCATTACTGAGATCACAAAATTTGTTATTCCTGGAGAGGAAAAATAAAGAATTTATTCTTGAAGTATGTGCTTTCAATCCCAGTTTTAATCTCATTATTCTGGATGAGAAAAAAAAAAGGGTACTAGGCGAGTACAGAACTCATGAGGCAATAGATCATGTGATCCATTTGGCCAATGAGCTGATCTTATTTCAACTCCAGGTTAAGTTACCTTGGCACGAATAGCTTTTCCTATGAAGTCTATGATGAATTGGAATAATATGACTTCCAGTTAAAGTCTCTAACTTGTGATTTCTCAACAGGCAGTTAGAGGTTAGAGAAGAACAGTGCAGTAAGGCTTGCTTATACTTTGATTGGCAATTATATGTTAAGCATAAGTCATATGCTTTCAAATTCATCCAAAATTTGTTACATACAAAGCTCGATGTAATTCATTACTTCTCCAAAATTTTAGGTATAAAACGTAGGGTGTACATTATTCGACTGATTTTTTGACAACTATATCCAGGAGTGGGAATATTTCAGAAAATCTTACCAGCGAAGGATTTCTTTTTAATCACCCAGCAGATGCAATATACAGTTGAAAACAGTCATAATGTGATTGCAAAATGAATTCATTTCCATGCATTTTTGTTGAACATTTTTATAAAAATCTATTATAAAATTTAAAAAAGATAGATATACAACAGAGGTAAGTTTGTTTTTCAGATGAAAGTTTGAGTTTTGACTGGAAGACATTGCATGAAGGATTTACATAAAAATTTTAAAATGAACAAAATATTTTAGTTGCAATTGTTGTTGCAAATCACGTGAGCGGCGGAGATTGGCGCCGACTGTCTGTCTACCGGGGAGTCCCCTCTGTGACAGAAGAGAATTAATTTCTGTATCATGAGGTGCTCGGATCGAAATGGAAGCAAAATGTCGCTTCCTAAAATTTATTCTAGAATATTTTAATTAATGTTTAATATCTATTTAGTGTTTGATGTGTCTGTCCGCGTGTTATGTGTTCGTATATTAAACCAAGAAAAAGACAAATCGTTAGTATTATTTTACCTGAAATACACCAGAATCTCGTAACAAGAATTGATATTTACTGCATTTCTCCAATTCCTTCAAAAATCATGAATTACCAGATTTCATTCAAGAATGTTGATTTCTATATATTATTATGCTCTCCCAACCAGCACGCCTGAGTGATTATTATTATGATTAATTATTTTTATGGTGCCGAAACCCGGGAGCTTTAATATTAAAGTTCAGGATAATGAATGCATTGCTCCAAGTGATTACTGATTATCATCAAGATTAAGTTCAACATCTTCGAAGACGACTTACTGGATTAAGATTATATCCCGGCAAAATCAGGTACTGTACCTTTTATTTGTTTTTAAAAATGAATCTGGAAAAATTAAAATCAAAGCGCAAGGTAATTAAAACTGCCTGTACGAAATTTATTACAAAAATTGAAACATTTATGATTTATGGAAAGTGTAGATTTAGAAAGTGAAAATGATTTTGAGACACTCTCGGAATATTTGAACAATTTAATTGAAAAACAAGATGAATTAAAGTTAATAAATCCTAAAATTGAAGAGTTAATATCTGATACTACTTTTTTTGAGGCAGAAATTCAAAACAGTATTGAGTATGACGATACCATTAATGAAGCAAAATTTAAAATTAAAGGAAAATTAAAAAAGTTTAAAGCTAACGCTGAACTGAGCAATACAAGTACTGCATCAAATGCCAGTACAATTCCGTATCCTAATACACGATCACCTACAATAAATTTACCCAAGATAACTATACCAATATTTAAAGGTGATCCTAACACATTTCTTGAATTTATAAATAGTTTTAAAAGTACTATAGATTCTAATGAAAACTTGAGTAGCATTGAAAAATTCATATATTTGAAATCGTTTCTGTCAGGAGAAGCTTATAAAACGATTTCAGGATTTGCTCTAAATGAACAAAATTATAAATCGTCTCTAGATTTACTAGAAAACAGATATGGAAAAACAGAATATTTGATTAGTGGGTTTATAAATAAACTATTAGAAATTGAGCCTGTAAAGTCTGCTTCAAATACCAGATCGTTACGAGAATTGTACGATGAATGTGAAGTTAGCATTAGAAATTTACAAGCGATGGGGGTGGCTTCAGATAATTTCGGATATTTACTTATTCCAATAATTTTAAGGCAATTACCCCATAATTTGGTTGTAGAATTTCCAAAAAAAAAAAAAAAAAAAAAAAAAAAAAAAAAAAAAAATGTTGATAAATCTGGTGACGTCAATGAATTAATGAATTTTATAAAGTTTGAAATAGAATCACGAGAAGCGGCTAACGCGGTGTCAGGAATTTCCTTAAAAAATAATGAAACATCTCGATGGGAAAGAAAAAATCCGACTAGATTAAAAACTAATGTTCCCACTTCAGTCGCGCTTAACACGGTTGTAAAAAATGTTTGCATATTTTGCAATTCAAATCATTATAGTCTAAAATGTAAGGAAATCTCGGACGAACAAAAACGTTATAAGTTAAAAAGAAGTGGGAGGTGTTATCGATGTTTGAATAAAAACCACCTATTATCTTCTTGTAAAGTAAAAATTCAACCTTGCGAATTATGCCAAAGTTATCAGCATAATTATTTATTTTGCCCCACTAAGAAAGATAAAAATCGTTCCGTTGAGAATGCGGAAACACCCGAATCTTCCCGAATTCTCGAAAACCAAACTGTATTATCGTCAGTTATTAAGACTCAAAATTCCTCCGAAAAATATTCAACATTATTACAAACTGCTTGTGTACAGGTGCTAGGTATCTCTAAAACCTTATATACGAGGGCTTTTATATGACTCGGCCTCTTCTAGAACGTTCCTTACAAAAAGTCTAGCGACAGCTTTGAAATTAAAACCTAGGAAAAAGGAAAGGCTTCTAGTTTATACGTTCGGAAACCGCAAAGCCATAGAACAAGAGTTCGATGTTGTGAATATTACAGTACGCAGTCGCGTTCCCCCCTACGCTGACATACAAATTGAAGCGCTTGTGTCAGAGGTCATTAACGGAGCGAAAATTATTGCCTCAGTTGATTCTCAGTTAATAAATAAACTCGGTCTTAATGAAAATGAATTTGCTGACACATTTATTCATGCAAAACCCATCCAAATTCTTTTAGGTGCTGATTATATGTTTTCAACGATAATTGGAGAAGTTAAAAAAATAAATCAATCGTTGTTTATTCAACCAACGATATTTGGAAAAACTTTAGTAGGTAGAATTTATGGCGCTAAATTACAGAGTACTTCCTGTTTAAAAATAATATGCTCGTCAATAGATAATGACTTAAGAAACTTATGGGAAATGGAATCGTTTCTATTTAATCAAAAAGATAAACAAGATGATGAACATTTTGAGGTCATAAATAAATTCGAGAAGGAAATATGTTTCGAAAATGGTAGGTATGTAGCACCACTTTTGTGGCGATGCGATACGGATAGACAAAATTTATGTAACAATTACCAAGTCGCGGAAAAAAGATTTGCAGTTTTGGAAAGACGGTTAAAAGATGATCAATCTTTATTTTTAAGATATAATGAAATTATGAAGGAACAATTGAATGAGGGAATTATTCAAAAGTGTAATGATAATTGTTCTGTAGATTACGTAATGCCTCATAGAGCGGTTTTTAGAGAAAATTCTTCTAGCTCTAAAACTAGAATTGTTTATGATGCGAGCAGTCGACAGGGTAGTAACAAAAGTTTAAATGAATGTCTTTTCTCAGGGGAAAATTTAAATCCTAATCTCGTAGATGTTATACTGAATTTCAGGCGGCATAAAATTGCTTTTTGTGGGGATTTGGCCCGAGCCTTCCTGCAAATAGAGGTATCGAGGAGTGACAGAGATTATTTATGTTTTTTATATTTTGATGACTGCGACATAAATAAACCACCAACCTTATATCATTTTAATCGACATTGTTTTGGCCTCACCAGTTCCCCCTACGTGTTAGCTTCAACTCTAAAAAAACACATTAAAAATTATAAGGAGGCCAATCCCATCGCATACCACATGTTAGATAATTATTTATACGTAGATGACTTGATTCACGGAGCATCTACGGTACCAGAAGCTTTTAAGCTGTCATCTTGTGCAGTTTCAATTTTTAAAGACGCGAATATGAAGTTACGGAAATTTAACTCCAATTCTGTAGAATTAAAGGAACAGTGGAAGAATGCCGACTCTGTAATTGAAATAGAAGAAAAACAATCAAATCTTAAAATACTAGGAATAAACTGGAACAATAAGGAGGACTTTCTGTCCATAGATTTGACATCTTTAGCGTCAAACGGTGATTTAAAATTCACCAAAAGACACGTTCTCCACACTGCTGCTAAAATATTTGATCCTATCGGATTCCTCAATCCCTTTATGATTAGAATTAAGCTCCTCTTGCAGGAATTGTGGGAATCTGGTCTTGACTGGGATGACACATTTTCCGAAGAAATTGTAAATAAATATCAAACGTGGTATAAAGAAACAAAACTACTAGAAAATATGAAAATACCTAGATATTATTTTGATTCAGATGTAACAGTAAACAAAGTTCAAGTTCATGTGTTTTCTGATACCTCGTTAAAATCCTACGGAGCTGTAGCCTACTTTAGATACAGGACATCAGAAGGCTATTTTAATACTTGCTATATAATTTCAAAATCGCGAGTTGCTCCTTTAAAAAAGGTTAGTTTACCGCGATTGGAGCTCTTAGGAGATTTAACAGCTGCCAGAATTGCCAACCATATTAAACATCTTTTCAGTTATATTGAAAATATAATTTTGTGGTCCGATTCTACTATAGTTTTGCACTGGATTAAGGGATCGGCCGCCAAGTGGAAACCGTATGTCGCAAACCGCGTAGCGGAAATTCAGGAAATGACCGATCCTAGTTCTTGGCGGCATGTTAATAGCAAGGATAACCCGGCAGACATGCTTACTAGGGGGCTCTCTTCCAAAGAGCTAATAAATTCAAGACGCTGGTGGTATGGTCCTGAGTGGCTTATTAATCCCGAAATTGATTGGCCGAAAGAAAATAAGCTAAAAATCAAATCATTCATTCCAGAAATTAAAAATGAATGCAAAGGCGAAATAATAGTTAATTCAATCATTGTTAATGAAAAAATAATTGATATAGAAAAATTTAGTAGCCTAAAAAAATTGTTAAGAGTCACTGCTTACGTGATATATTTTATAAAATTGCTAAAGGGCAATCACGAGAAAGTCTGTGCACTTACACCAGAAAATCTTCGAGAAGCAGAGCTGTATTGGATAAGGCTAGTTCAAAGTGAATTTTTTTCTAATGAAATACAGTGTTTAAAAAATGCCAAACCTCTTCCAAAAGACTCGCACTTGCTTTGTTTGAACCCATTCCTTGATTCCGAAGGCGTCCTGCGTGTCTCTGGTCGACTTGGGAAAGCTGATTTTTCAACGGATGAAAAACACCCGATAATTCTTCCGTCCAAAACGAAGTTTTCCGAATTGATAATTTGGGATGCTCATGTTAGAGTATTTCATTCAGCGGTTTCTCACACCCTCGTACAAGTGAGAGAAAAATTCTGGTTACTAAAGGCTAGACAAACAATAAAAAATCAACTGAAAAAATGCATTATTTGCAAAAGGTTTTCATAAATTCCAGGAGACCAGACGATAGCTCCATTGCCACCTGATCGTGTCGAACAGTCAGCTCCATATAGCGTAATAGGAGTCGATTTTGCAGGACCTTTATTTGTCAAAGATTCTGACAGCAAACAGTATATATTGCTAATAACGTGTGCTGTAACAAGAAATATCCACCTGGAACTTGTTGACAATTTGTCAACACAAACATTCTTACTTGCCTTTAGACGGTTCATCGCTCGTCGTGGATTATGCTCTGTTATTTATTCCGATAACGCACGAACATTTAAACGCGCTGAAATAGAACTTAAGAGACTATGGACTATAGTGACTCATCCAGAGGTGAAAGAATTTTTTGCTTCCAATAACATAAAATGGAAGTATATTGTGGAAAGGGCCGCCTGGTGGGGCGGATTTTATGAAAGAATGGTAAGGTCTGTAAAAACTGCGCTGCGAAAGACATTGGGCAGATCTTCTCTGACCCTTAATGAGTTGCATACAGTACTTATTGAAGTTGAAGGAATGGTGAACTCCAGACCCCTGACTTACATAAGTGATGAAAGGCAGGACCCCCTACCATTAACTCCTGCCCATTTTTTAATAGGGAGAAGAATATCTTCTCTCCCCCCCGTACGGCTTCACCTTGACTCTAATTTCTCTTCTAGGAAAGAATTGCTTAAAGCCTTTAACTATCGGGAAAAATTGATGCGGCTGTTTTGGTCTAGATGGAAGAATGAATACTTATTAAATTTGAGGTCAGCCCACCAAAGTTTACACAAAACCAATCTTCCCCAATTTAAAATAAATGATGTTGTTTTAATTAAAGATGATAAATTACCCAGAAATTTCTGGAGTTTAGGTAAAATTATAGAAATATTTCCTGGAAGAGATGGCAAGGTGAGAGCCTGTAAAATTAAGACTGAAAAGTCCATATTGAACAGACCTGTACAACTGATTTTCAATCTTGAACTATAATGGACTGAGACAAAATTTGAACTTTAATTATTGAACTCTAATATAAATTTTCTTATTTCTTTATTTAGTTGAATCAGTGTTGAACTCTCTCTTTTTTTAAATTAGCCTTGAAGTATGTATAATTTTATTATTATTCTATATTTGTATTTGATTTAATTTGTATAACTTGTATTATTATTTAATGATTGTATTTCATTTAATTTGTATTGTTATATATATATATGTTTAGTGATGAACACCCCTATGTTCATGGTGGGGCAGTGTGTTGCAAATCACGTGAGCGGCGGAGATTGGCGCCGACTGTCTGTCTACCGGGGAGTCCCCTCTGTGACAGAAGAGAATTAATTTCTGTATCATGAGGTGCTCGGATCGAAATGGAAGCAAAATGTCGCTTCCTAAAATTTATTCTAGAATATTTTAATTAATGTTTAATATCTATTTAGTGTTTGATGTGTCTGTCCGCGTGTTATGTGTTCGTATATTAAACCAAGAAAAAGACAAATCGTTAGTATTATTTTACCTGAAATACACCAGAATCTCGTAACAAGAATTGATATTTACTGCATTTCTCCAATTCCTTCAAAAATCATGAATTACCAGATTTCATTCAAGAATGTTGATTTCTATATATTATTATGCTCTCCCAACCAGCACGCCTGAGTGATTATTATTATGATTAATTATTTTTAATTGTAATTATATTAAAGGGGATATATTTCAAATTAGCAAAAACAGTGTGGCAAATAAAAATTTCAATTTACAGTTTTTTCAAATATAAAATGGTCATTAGGGACTGTATTTTTTATCAACACATTCTACTCCTAATTTTGATTCATTAAAACTTTAGACAGCCTGCACTGTTCATATATATATATATAAAGAAGAATATTTCACTTTCTAAAAGTGAAATAAAAAATTTCATTTTAATTTAAAGTCATATTTAGATAAAACAATTTGGAGAAAACAAAAAATTGCAATTTAAGAAATGTATATGCAAGTTTTTGACATATTTTCCAGATCCTACAGTTTTTAAAAAACTGCCTAAAAATTCACTTGCCTTGTTAGATCTGCTTTGCCAATGGCAAGTTATTTATATAATTCCCCATCACTAGTTATATCTATGCAAAGCCACACATGCTTTAACTAAGACACTGTATACAACACATGAATTTTGAAATTAAAATTATATGAATATAGATGCAGAGAGTAAAATAAGAAGAAAAATTGCACTCTTATATTATGTGGTGCAGTTTGTGTATTGTGAGCAAATATGCAATATCAATTACCAGTGTCAATAAATATTTTACAATAAAGTTTCACAATGAGAGAAAACCACAAATTGCTAATATCTTAATATTATAATATTTCAAGAAGAGAGTAAAATACACATAAAAACATAATAATTTAGATTCTAAATTAAAAAAAGAAAAATTGAGTCAAAATTTCAATTTTATTATTATTATTATTTATTCCCAAATTTTCTGCTGTTATAATAGCTTGGTGTACATTACACATGAGATACATTGTTTTTGTTTTTTTAGGAAAAACAGGATGCACATTACACATGAGATATTTTTTTTTTTCTTATGAAAAACAGGGTGCACATTATACATGAGTAAATATGGTATTTTTTCAATTTATTCCTTATGACTTTTTATAAAGAATTCTCTTCTTTTAGGGGAAAAACATTCTTATATAAAAAGGGATTCTTTTATTTGTCTATCATCCTTTCTTTTTTTTTTTTATTTAAGATCTAAAATCCAGACTGGCTACTTTCTGATTCATTCACAGGATCACTTTTTTTCTTACATGCATGAAACTTACAGATGTTTTTATTCAAGGAAATTGAGGGGAGTTTTTTTTAATTATTTAATACAAACTGCATATACTACATTTACTTCATTTGAACATTTACAACATACTTTTGAAGGAAAAATCTTCAAAAAATGATGTTAAAGTTGCTGTTTTAAGCCAAGGTGAGGAAGAAGAAAAAGAAGTATTAAACATACCTTGTGATGGCAAGTGGTTGATATGTGAGTAAAGGGAATGTATAAACTTTGAAAATTTATGCTACTGACAAATTTAAATGATTTTATTTTAATATTTAAAACAATTTTGAATTTTTCATCTCAGTAAGGGGAGATGAGAAACAAATTGAAAAACCAGAAGATTTTATTTTCTGGCCAGTAGAAGGAAGATAAATGTAAAAGACAAGATTTATGTAGTTTTTAAAAAGAAAAAAAACTAACAACAATAACACATGTTGATATTTTTAGATCAATGATTTTCAACTGTTCTGTCACAAGAAGATTTTAGGTACACTGTAGAAAAATTTTAAGAGTATTAAATAAATTAAATTTTTAGTTATTTCTCCAAAATTAATATCTAAATATTTCAAAAAAAAAAAAAATAAATAAAATAAATAAAATACAAGCAATAAAAGTGATAGAAAGAATTTTTTCAAGCCACATTTGCATGAAACAATTATTTTTACAATAAAAGAAACAAATATTTCTACAATGAAAATAACAAAAACCAAAATCAATCATGGCTAATCTGTGAAGAATATTTCAGAATATATAAATCCAAAGTTCAGCATTATAAATAAGATTTTTAGTATAACAAGTTTTAAAAAAAATGTCAAGTTTACCTGTCACATTAAATAAGAAATTGTAATAATAGGGTGGTTGCAATAAATTACTTTACAGCTGATGAGGCAAGTCTTAATGTTATCTGATCGAGCTCAAACTTTGACAATCTCATTTTTACATTAATTGGCAACATTTTAGGGGTTTTTGTCGAAGAAACAATGAAAAAAAAAATTCCCTTTTGTCTTTCGACTATCCTATTGTAACAAACAAAAAAAATATATATATACTTATTATTTTGTTACATTATTATTTATTACAAGTTATAATAATATTTTGATAGTAATGGGCATTCTGTTATAGTTTATGAAAATCATCATTAAATCAACTGAAAATCAACATTAAATCTGGGCTAGGATTATATGGGGAACATATTAGACAAATTGAAATAGCTTAAATAGTGATTTTCAATTTAAAAAAAATTGTCAGTCAGGTTTAATTATGCAATGCTTTTGGTGCATTAAATATGTACTTTTAACTTTGGAAAAAAAATTATTGACATTTTGACACTGATTTTTTTTTTTTTTTTAACGTAATTTATGCCGTGGTTTTTTTCAATGGTTTTGAAAACAATATATAAATTTCCAGCCATATCAAATGTCCTTAAGTAATTTTTCAGTGTCTAATCCAGCATTTGCTTCAAATGAAGTAAAATTTCCAGCTTTTGTCCAGTTCTGTGTCAGAAAACAAATGTGAATCAGATATATTTTGAATATTTTTGTTACAAATTTCTTCAATAGTTTCCAATTTATAAATGGGAAAATGGGAGTCACAGTAATAGTTTATATACTGAGAATTTTTACTCTATAATCACACATCAATAACAGAAACATACTAAAAACACAGTAGAAATTATCTGGATGACACAAACTTGTTTAACTCAAATTAAAGATGGAGATTTTTTTTTGTTTGTTTGAATCTAGAATTTCTTTTAAAATTAAACTAAAATAATTCTATGTATTAAAATTTTTATAGAAAAATTTGTTTTTAAAATTTTAATGCTGCATTTTTAAAAATTGCACTTTAAAAAAGAAGATTGATTGAACAAGATAAGGGGGGGGGGGATTTCTAAAAATAGAGTAGATTAAAGAAGCAAATAAAATTTGTCTTAAAATTAATAATAATACAATAAAGACATTTTTAATTAATTTCTCAAATCAGTGAAATCAAGTCAGATATATCTGCTCTAGCAGCATCTATATATATATATTTGTCTTACGTGGCACAAAAATAGGGCTGAATTTGTAACTTATGGTTTGGCAACAACCGTAGTTTCCAGAGCTCAGACCAATGAACAGACTAGATTGTGTTAGATCAGCTCCGCCTCCAATATGGCAGTCAGTGTGAGAGCAGTGAAACCGTAAAATGAAACTCAAACCAGCAATTATCTAAACTAATAAAAGAAAGTTTCGCTCTGTGTGTGTGTGTCTGTTGGCGATGGCTAGGAAAATCTGGCCCACCTAGAAGGCTGGAAATTTAGATTTAGGTATTCCAAACCCTCTCCTGTCGCAACATTACTTCAGAATTTTAATATTTTAATTACTTTCTGAAATATTAATTAAAATGCACAAAGAACTCATTAAAAATACGCTTTTATTCTCTTGGGTTGGTTGGTTGGTTCACTGGTTGCATCGATTTTTCACAGATGTAATTAAATGAACCAGAGTAGCAATGCATAAATAAGGATTTCTAACTAAATAGTGTGAACATGGATTGAAGTTATCAACGTAGAGTAGCCATGCGATTGTCGCGCCACCTGTGCATGACAAATTACACATACGTCCCACTGATTGAAATATTTTGCAGGCATATTTTTCTTCATGACAACTAGTCGGGTTTAAGTTTTTTTTTTCTTTTTTACATGACATTTATTATTATGATGGAGATTAAAACTTTATTTAACAGATTGTTTTACTTACCCATCATACGTAGTATAGGGTAAGTCTTGTAATCGTTTTGAAAATCGAAAAAAAAATTTTGACGGATTTACACGTTTCAGACACTGAAGATTCCGAAAAACATATTTTTAGAAAATTTTTTTTGCCTTCCGTCTGTGTGTGTGTGTGTGTGTCTGTAAACGCTCTATCTACCGAACAAATTGAGATAGAGACTTGCAATTTGGTATGTACTTAGTATGTAATAATGGGAAGAAGCCTATTTCATTTCAATAACCTCGATTAACCGGAACTATTTTTTTCGGACTCTCGAAATATTCGTTCTTGAAAAAGGTATATAAAAATTTTCGAAATTGTTTAGTTTAAGAAATGAATATAAAAGACAATAAAAAAACATAAATTTTACATAAAGCATGAAGTCGATCGGATAATTAGTTGCCGAGATATTTGGAATCCTATTTTCCACACTCTTCGATTTTTCATGACCCTGTATTTCATCCAAATTTCACTTTAAAGATATATTTTAATTGGAAATTTGACGCTTAATCAGATGCAATAAACCGCTAGTTAATAGGATTATTATTTTTGGAGTTATAAGGAAAAACCTCTTTCAAGCAATTCAGTAACCGAGCCTTTAAAGTTTATGACGTCATCAAGCCACGATTTTATTTGAATTGCAATGCATTTTATAAGTAGTTTACACATTTTTATTTTAATACTAGATGGAACCCGTCAAAACTTGACGGAAAAAAATTACAATAACAATATTAGTAAAATAAGCTTCTTTATTACATAAGAAACAGTATGAAACAGTTTTTCAAATATTTTATTTTAAAAGGTTTTCCCCCCAGTGAATTACAGTACTATTTCCGATGCAAACTTCAAACAAACAATCAAGAAAAAACAACTGTGTAATGCAAATCAGTTTGACATTACCACCATATTCCCCACGGCAAAAAAAAAAAAAAAAAAAATTCCAGGACCAATGAAATATTATTCAAATATTGTATCCCTACGTTCATCTCATATTCAGTCAATAAAAGAACATAGTAAATAAAGCACAATGAGCATATATCCCCCCCCCCCTCTGTGATAATGCAACCGAATGAGCTTCTACGCGCATGTGCATTGCATCTCCCCAAACGCAACGTCGAAATTCGACGTTAAAAAAAAAGGTTTTAAAATGTTTAAATTTAAAGTTTTAAAATGTCGTCTTTAATCATTGTTTGTTTCAAATCCATATCTTCTGAAACGCGTCCATTGTTTTAAGCTAATCAATTTTTATGTAAAGATGAAGAAATTTTTTTACAATAATAAATCAATCTGCAGATAAAGGAGATTTTTAATGTTTTCAAGTGTAATTTATTTGTATGGTTACTTCAGTTCCTTTACATTATCAGGATGATTATTCCTTTTCCATCACAGTCGGGAATCTTTTCCCTCTAATACAGTTAAATATCCAATAGATCTTTAAAAAATAATAAAATACAGTTCCTAGCATATTCTGATGCAACATCAACGAATTCAACATATAAATTTTATGTTAATCATAAACTAAAAATAGTTTTTTTTTTTTTGACAGATTTTAGTTTAGCGCCAAAATGCTCTATCTTATGGATAATTTCATCTTATGATTTATCAGGGGTGTTTATTATTTTTTTTTCTTCAGTTTTTACGATGGTTAGGAAAATCTATTTTCAATTGGGGCAACTTTTCCCAGGGACTATGTTACATTATTAAAGCAAACTGATGATCATTGTTGAGATAGAATTGAAAAATATTTCATGCTTGAAAATTATTTAAAAATTCAGTTTTCAAATAAATTTTAATCGAAAGCTATTTTTTTCTAATTGATGATGTAAGAACTGAAATTGTAAAATGTAGTAAAGTGTAGTAAAAAATTGAAATATGTAGTATTTAGAAGTGATATAAGCTCGATGAAAGCTAAAGCGATAGCGCCGATTGTTGTCATAACCGTTATACATTTCTAAAAATTGCCACTGTGTTTAGGCTGGCGTCCAAAGACTACCATTAACAAACCTACCAAAATAATTCCTATAAAATATTAGCCTTACATTGTTTATTCTAGCTAAAAATACAATCATTATTGATTTTTTTTTTTTTTTTTTTTTTTTTTAACCATAAGGCTATATTTAATAATTTTTAATTTTCCTGAAATCTTTTACTTTTGTGCATTTTTTTTTTTTTTTAATGAAATCTTCTAACTTATAGTTTAAAAAAAAAGTAATTGGTAACATGTAATCAAGGTATGCAGTCGAGATGAAGCAACCAATAAAGGCTCCAAATCTGACCTTTGAAGTTAAAAATTGAAAAATCAGTTAAAATTTCGTCATGCTAACACAATCAATTTCCTTTTTTAATTTTATCAATGTTAAAATGCATTTCAAGCTAAGCATAACGCCATTTTCATCGGCGCAAACTTTTCACACGTACTTTGTATAAGTTACTTTTATGCTTAAACACCATGTATTCAAATAAAAAAATATTTTGTATTTAATTGTAATGAAAAAATGGCATCAACAAAGTTATAATGCATAATGATAAAATAAACCCAATGGACAATATTCCCGTGACGTCATAATAAATATAAATTTTTATTCGCTTATAAAAATGAAGTGCGCGCGATAAATATTTTTACTGAAATTTAACTTGCAAATTAAAAAATTTGGCCTAGAAACCATGTGCCTTTAATATTTATTATTTATCTTTTACCTTCGTCACAACCACAGAGTTCCTTGTTACTCTGTGCCGCAAAAAATGGGCGTTATCAGATTGCAGACTTTATGACGTTATAAGCAAATGTAAAATTTTAATTGAAAATTACGGCTAATTAATTAAATTTTCGAACAAACGAATGCACGATAACAAATCTGTGTCGAAATATTTTTTATTAAAAAAAAGAATGGTGTAATTTGATGCAGTAGTTTGCTCTCACGAATTGTCGAAAGGAATCGCTTAGCGTTTTAAATATATAGATTTTACATTATGCATATCCATGATGGGTAAGTATTATGGTGGCCCCCAACGGCTAGTTTTATATTTGCGGGAATGAAGAGGGGCAAGGGTCTAATTACATTTAAGTTTCAAGGTGTATTTCTAGAAAGCAGTTACCAGAATTTCCGAATAATAGTGTCAGCCAAATTTCAAATTAAATTCCTGGCTTAACCAAATGAATCAATCATTAAAGATGTATTGTGATGCTCCTAATTAGTTATTTGCTGAAGGCCACTTCAACAACCCCCCCACCCCTCTACCCCTCCCGGCCCGTCTTTCAAGGTTTTTTCTCTAACTCTGCTCCGTTTCCATATCTCAGCAACTATCTTTCCGATTTCAACGCAAGTGATTTCAAACATTATAATTAACTTAATAGTCACCCTTTATAACATTAAACTAAATTTATGAGTAGCGGTTACCACTATTTACGAATAACAGTTTAAGCCAAATTTGTAATTAAATTTAAAGCTTAAGGAAACGAACAAATTTTGAAAGATGCATAGTGGTCCTCCTAATTAGTCATTTGCCGAAGGACACTTGAACAATCCCTCCCCCCCCGGCCCGTCCTTCAAGGTTTTTTCTCTAACTCTGCTCCGTTTCTATATCTCAGCAACTATCTTTCCGATTTCAACACAAGTGATTCCAAACATTATAATTAACTTAATTGTCACTCTTTATAACATTAAACTAAAATTATGAGTAGCGGTTACTACTATTTACGAAAAATAGTTTAAGCCAAATTTGCAATTAAGTTCAAAGCTTAAGCAAACGAACGAATTTTGAAAGATGCATAGTGGTCCTCCTAATTAGTCATTTGCTGAAGAACACTTGAACAACCCCTCCCCCCTGGCACTCCTTTCAAGGTTTTTTTCTCTAACTATACTCCGTTTTCATATCTCAGCAACTATTTTTTCGATTTCAACACAAGTGATTCTAAACATTATAATTAACTTAAATGTCACTCTTTATAACATTAAACTAAATTTATGAGTAGCGGTTACCACTATTTCCGAATAATTGGGTAAGCCAAATTTTTAATTAAGTTCCTAGCTTAAAAAAACGAACGAATATTTATGCATGCATAGTGGGCCTCCTAATTAGTCATTTTCTGAAGGACACTCGAACATCTCCTCCCTTCGGCACCTCACTCAAGGTTATTTTCTCTAACTGTGCCTTATTACAATAACTGGGCTAATAATGTTCCAATCTTCTCGAAACCAGCTCAATTTTGTAGTGCGCCTACTATACAGTAACGTAGGCAGCGGGGACCTGTCTCAGAAGTTCGTTCGGAAAGAGAGTTGTTTAGAACAGAATGCTCCCCTGGCGGTGGTAGGGGGAAATAAAAGATCTTCTAGAGCGTACGAGCATGCCGGGTATACGGTTCCGAAGCTATCGTAGACCGTGGCCAGAGTTCGGTTTTTTAAGAGATTTAAGTTTATTACAAGGGCTCGGGCAACGCCGGGCGAGTCATCTAGTTAAAAATAAAATAACATGTACGTAATCCAAAGTGTCTGAGATGATTCCTCATTTTAATTATGAGCAATATCGTTAATTTCAAATGAATTCTCAACTCTTATTTAGAATTCATTTACAAATTTCACTCACTCAAAAGTCGGAGAAAAAAAAAAATCAACTGTCTAGATTGCACCTGCCTCTGTTGCTGTATTGATGAAGTAAAAAATAATTTCTCTTGTAAAAATCTATAATCAATTAGAACAATAAAATGTCGAAAGAAATTTAAAGAATGATTGATTTAAACTATCTTCCTATCACATAGTTTTTTTTTTCTAATGAATTTAAGTTGTGCTGTACAAAAGATCCTTTTTTCATAGTATTTAAATGATTTATATGCCCATTGGTAGCGGCAACTAAATACATTTTTAGTTGTGTTTTCAACGGAGAATTACTTTTTTACATTAAAAAAAATTGTCAATTTCATATGTTCAAATGTTTTATGGTAGAATTTATTCCGGCTAGAATTGCTGAAAAAAAGGGGCGAGCGAGCGAAGCGAGCTGTGACCGCGTAACGGTCTCAATGTGAATTGCTTCGCAATTCACGTGGGGTTGGTTCCCTAGTTTACATTAAAATTTGACTGTCTGGTTGTGTTTCACAACTACTGCTTGCTAATTATGGAACGCACCGTGATGAAATTAACACCATTTATATGCATGGATCACAGAATGCCATATAAACTTTCAGAATTTAGAAATTTAAATTAGTTTCCGAAACATCATTTTGTTGAAATTTTTATCAAAGTTTCTCTAAAGATGACAATTAAATTATTCCATTTTTGTGCAAAAAAAGAAAGAAAAGGTATGTAACGGGATACCGTCTGCTTTCTGAAAAGGTGAACAAATACTTTTATTTGCTTAGTTTGAATAAATTAATTTAGAATTTTTAATTTACCGTATTTTCGGGCATATGAGCTGTGGCGCATACGAGTTTAAAAGTATAAAATATTCTGAGTGCAGCTCTTACGCCAGGGCGGCGGGTACGGTGATTTTTTTTTTTTCATAGGGATGTCTTATAATACCTGTTTTTTGTTTCCATACTGATATCTTATGATGCCATTTTTATCTCTTTGATCAACTGTCACATGCTCTCAAATTTGTACCAAAACGTCTCCAAACTTCGAATGTCTGTGAAGGTTAAATGCTTATTGTTGAGAAATCAGTGAGGTGAAAAATGTTAGTCTCAAACCCTCAAGTTAAAAATGATTATGTTTCCTGTGCACCCATCAATATGTCCTGTACTTTCAGGATATTAGAATGGATATAAAGCTGCTGCGATCTTTTTCGCTAATGCTGGAAATATTTTGTTTTAGCAGTAAATTTAGCTTACCATTTGCTCAAATATTTTCCTCTTAAAGTATGTGCTCGTCCACCCTTTTAAAAAAAAGGACTTTTGTTTCAGTGCCATTGCTTGTTTACCTTTTTGCCAACACTTTTTCTAAATTTAGTTGTCTCACGATTACTTCAACGTGTAATAAGTTGTTTTAACTGGGCATATAGGCGATGCTGGTGTTCCACGGTTGTGTGACGCTAGTATTCCACGGTTGTGTGACGCCGTACTTTTTATGATGTATGCTGCACTGTGATTCTTCTGCATAACTAACTGTTCATTTCATGGTTCATATGCAAATGTCTTAGAAATTTTAACGTGTCTTTTGTCAAACGGGATCTTCCTCCCTCCCCCTTTAAAAAAAGAGAAAAAACAGGAATGTTACTAGTTATGCTGATGTAGTTTCGGCAAAGTCACTATACGATATTTTTTTATATATTTATTTTTCCGGCACTTTAAGTGAAAATATTTATATGTATATATTAGTAATAATACGATATTTCTTTATATTTAACTAGCGGCCCGTCCCGGCTTTGCACGGGTAGACAATGTGTTGACTACAATGTAGGGTAGAGAAGTGTAGGTAATTTAAAAAAGTAGTTCTAAATTTGATAAAAGTGGGAGTGGGACAAAATTGCAGTACTTAGAAATTTTAAAAATTAAAAGCTTGTAAAAATGTGATAAATAAATTTTTCTGTTTATGTACATATTGAAACTAATAAATAATACACGGCCCATGGAAGGACATAGCAACTATATGTGTTCATGTAGAATGTGGATTCCTGAATTTCACGCTCCTGCCTAAATCTGCTGCTGAGATATAGCGAAATGACCCAAAACTTTTGTATACCCTTTTAACCACCTTCTGGGGGAAATTTCCAAACTCGCCGAGAAATGTGTTCAACCAATTTTTTAGTAGATTTGTTTTAATTAATTTCGCCCTCCTACATAAAATGAAATGACGAATGAAAAGCAAAATGACCTAAAAAATTCGACCTTCCCCCCCTTAACCACCTTCTGGGGGGAATTTCCAAAATTGCTGAAATATGTGTTTTATTCATTTTTTAGTAGATTTGTTTTCCTGATTTATGCGCTCCTAACTAAAACTGCTGCTGAGATATGACGAGATGATCTAAAACATTCGACTACCTTGTAACCCCCTTTGGGGGGAATTTCTAAAATCTCTGAAATACGTGTTTAACCAATTTTTTAGTAGATTTGTTTTCCTTAATTTCACGCTCCTACATAAAACTGCTGCTGAGATATGGCGAAATGACCTAAAAGATTCGACCACCCCCCTTTAACCCCTTGCGGGAGGGGGGTAATTTCCAAAATCACTGAAATACATGTTTAATCATGTTTTTAGTAGATTTGTTTTCCCGATTTTTGTGCTCTTAACTAAAATTGCTGCTGAGATATGGCAAAATGACATAAAACATATTCGACCCCCCTCTTTAACCCCCTCTGGGAAGGGAATTTCTAAAATTGCTTAAATACATGTTTAATCATTATTTAGTGGATTTGTTTTCCTGATTTTCGTGCTCCTACCTATAACTGCTGCTGAGATATGACGAAATAACCTAAAACATTCGACCACCCCCTTTAACCCCCTTTCTGGGGGGAATTTCTAAAATTGCTGAAATACGTGTTTAAACCTTTTTTAGTAGATTTGTTTTCCTGATTTTCGCGCTTCTACCTATAACTGCTGCTGAGATATGGCGAAATGACCTAAAACATTCGACCACCCCCCTTTAACCCCCTTCTGGGAGGAATTTCTAAAATCACTGAAATAGGTGTTTAATCATTTTTTTAGTAGATTTGTTTTCCTGATTTTCACGCTCCTATCTATGACTGCTGCTGAGATATGGCGAAATGACCTAAAACATTTGAACCCCCCTTTAACCCCCTTCAGGAGGGGGGTGGGGATTTTCAAAAATCCCTTCTCATTGCTTGCCTAGGACATAACAACAATCTACAGTCCAAATTTCGTGACCCTGACTTAAATAGTTTCGGCTGGGCGTTGATGAGTCAGTCACCGTTTCCTCTTTATATAATAGTAGTGATTACTAGTTTAATTCATTTTTTGTGGCGTTTAAGGGAAAATATTTATAAATAAATTTCAGTTTCTTGGGTGCGGCGCTTACTTAGATATACTTAAAAAAACAGATTTTCATAGATGTGGCACTTACGATGATGCGGCGCTTACGGTGTGTGCAGCGGGTATTCCCGAAAATACGGTACATTCTCTTTTTAATGTAATGTAAAGAATATTAACATGACTTACTTCCACATTTACTATAATTATTATAAAAAAGCCAAAAGATTTTAATATTTATTGATTTGTATGAAATAATATCTTCGACATTTGTTTAAAATGTAAAAGAATGATCTTTGATAAAACATGAAGTTTTGAGCATGGAATCCGAATATACGTACATATGCTCAGATTAAAAGTTTTTGCCCGAACCATAGCAGTCTACACTACAGAACTTGACAATACTAGCCTGGATTAAATTGCTTAGATGATTTAGACAAGTAAATTAACATTAGTTTGGCAATAATGACAAGCTCTCCAAATTTTTTCTCCAAAATCTTTTTGACTAATGGAATTTAATTGCCTGTATGTTGCTTATTTCTTACAAAGGCATTCTACTATAATTGCATTAAAATGACGTAACTTGTTAAATGTAATTTTTATAATTTTCCGTTCACTTACACTGTAAACATGGTATCTTGCTGATTGGAAGAAATTAATAAAATTGATATTATAAATCTGTTCTAAATGTACAATTAAATTAGATTTCTTCCCCTCCTCCTCCTTCCCCCCCCCCAAAAAAAATGAAAGATCTCAAGCAATGCAAATGCAACACATTGGGTTGTTATGCCAGCTAGTCAAAATTTTCAGAAAAATGCAATAATGAATTTAATTTCTGAAAAAATAATAATAAAAAGTTTATAGTATAAGACAGAATGATGCAAACCTTGGTGAGTAATGAAGGGCTCGTCTTAAACAATCAATGGCATTTGTTGCATTGCCCTGAGTCCTCCAATAATAAGCTGCCATATTAAAATTTACCCATGAAGTTTTATTCTGAAAAAAGATTTAAGAAATAAATAAAGAATATGTAACACTACAAGGATTAAGACAAATATTTTTTGCTAAAATTATTTTGATTATTTACTGCAACATCAATTAATAATAAAATATACAATATTAGTTGCTTTGACTTCATGAAAACTGGATAAGCATTAACTCTAGCAAAACTACTTTAGACTATATTTTAAAAATGCACATTTTCAAAACTAATCATATCTACATTTACTTTCATTAACATTATTTTTTCTTTTTATAACCAAGGATCTTGTGTTTTCACACAGCAAAAATCTTAAAGAAATATTTTTAAATATATTTTCTATGAATATAAAATTTAAACATTTATCAAATGAATATCTGGAATACTTTTCTACACTATTTTTTTTAATGTGTAAATGAAAGAAAAAAAATTAAAACATTTTTCAAATCAATAGGTAAAAATGTATATATGAAAGAAAAATAAAATCAAATGTGATCAAAAACATTACCAAAAGAGAGGTTATAGCAACAGTATGTCTAGTGCAATACTTTGCTAGCTATGGCTTAGCATGATTGCATGAGGCTAAAACTTTTGTTTTGACATTTTTCCATACAAAAGTAAAACTTTAATTGTATAGAAAAAGAAAATATAATCAAGAATAGATAAAGAAAAAATGCAATCAAGAATATCATGTTTTCTCACAACTAAAGCTTAAGAAAATATTTAAAAATATTTTTTCTATAAGTATAATATTTAAAGCTTTTTCAAATCAATACATGGCATATTTTTTTTACACATTTCTTATTTTTGTAAAAATGTGTAGAACTTTTTACAAAAAATAAATAAACCAAAAAAAATTACCAAAAGAAAAGTCATAGCAGCAGTATGCCCAATGGAATACTTTGGCTTAGCTAGATGAGACAAAAATATTTGTTTTGGTATTTTACCAGACAAGGATAAACTTTAATTGTACAATCAGTCAAAAAAAAGTTACCTCCCATCTATTTCATCAGCAAACAGATGCAGAGAAAAATGAAAATAGCCATTTGATTGGGAATTATGTCTTCTTTAAATGTATGTAAAAAAAATCAGCTTAAAGGGCTGTCTTTATATGGAAATTATATCAAACATTGGAATTTTCAATACGAACATCTAATTTCGATTCTTTAAAATTTTATCTTGGGATACCTACCAAATGAGAAATCATTCAGTGAAGTAATTTAAGAATTATGCAGATATCAAGTTTCTAACTCCTAATGTAAAATTAATTTTGTTTAGTTTCAAAACAAGCTGCAATGCAGATAATTTTTTCAGAAAAACTCAAAAACTACTTGACAGAAGGAAATGAAATTTTGCATTCATTTATTTGAATCGTCTAGAAATGAATTTTTGTTAAATTTTTTATAGGTTACAATATATATATATATATAATATTTAAATATTAATTTCAAAATACATAAATTATAAAATATGTGATTTTTTTTTCTTTTTTTTTTACCAACTGTACATAAGATGAAGAAAAATTATAACAATATAAAGTTAAACCTGTTGAAGGGCTTCTTGAACAAGATGACCATAAATTTCTATATTTTCAATTGGTGAAACAACAGAATAGAGACCATCTTCGGGTAACATAGATAAATTCTGGCGATTCCTAACTCCCTATTATACAAAGAAACATTAATAATGAAAATTTATTTCAACAAAAAAGATTAAACGTTTAGTTTATGAGCACATTATTTTAAATGCAATTTTATTGTTATGGTCAATTTAAAGAGATTATAATTAACTTAAAAGTTAAAAATTCCTGTAGATCAATTTAGAAAAATATTTTTCTCTTTTATAACAAAAAGCATTGCCACAATTTGAGATTAAGAAGCTGCAATTGTTACCAAATATTATAAAGTTACAAAATTGAAAAGTATGAACTACTTTTCCTTTTTTATATAGCTATTAAACTTATTCTGTATCTATAATATAAGGTAAATTGCAACTATATGACATTGTAGTAGGCTAATTGAAAAATCCGGCTGTAAAAAATAGCAGAAAGAACTTAAAATGTTTTTTCTTAGAGACAGATTTTATTTACGCGCCTGAGTGTGTAAAGATTAGTAAATGCTTTATTTTTAAATGTATATTTTATGCAAACACTCTGGGTAAAATTTGCAGATAAAGCAGATTTTTAATGTTTTCCAGAATTATGTAGAGAAAATTGGTTGCTTAACAAAAATTATTTGTAATTATATAAGAAGAGTGCAGTATCAACAAAATCTGCAAATGAGGCAGATTTTCGCCATTTTCTCAGAATTATGTAGAAAAGATGGGTTGCTGAGTGAAAAAATACTTGAAAATATATTGGAAAACTGCCTTATATAATTTATGTGTGTGCCTGAGATTAGTGAATACTTTATTTTTATTTTCAACAGAGACATTTTTACTTATACATATGCATGCATGTGTATCAATCTGTTTACTTTCAATAGAAGCTAAATAAATATTTTAAAATACTATATAACAAAAATTCCTTTTTAACTTTAAAGTTATTGATACAGTAAAAAAATTGAACAGAGCTTCAAAATACATAACATTTAGCTTTTAACTGGATTAAAATTTGACTTCCTGAAAGAGTAATAGCACACACAAAAGGAAAAAGAAATTATACAGTTATTTTCAATTTTCAATTATATTTATTACATTTGAATATATATGTGCGTGTGATTTTTACATTAAAAATGCTAAAAATATTTAATTTGGCATCTATGTTTGTAATTGAATTTAATATAGTGACCTCACAAATGCACAAACAAAGAGATGTACCTAAAATGGTACATAACTAAAAACAATGTATGAAGAAGTCTCTTCTGTCTTAATTTTTTAAACATATACTAAATACATAAACCGAAGAAGTGAACATTTTTAGAACATAAAACTATGTAGAATAAATCTTATTAGTGATAAGACTGCAATAGTATCATTAAGAAAAATAAGTACTATTTAATTATTCAATTTATTTCCATTGATTATATTGAAAACACAATTTTTAATAATATTAAATTGTTTGTCCTGAAGGAGCATTATTTGTTGTACTTACATAAGAATAAGACAATTATTATTTTTAAGAAAAGAATCATCATTCTTAATTTATTTTTCTTAAGCCATGTTTACAGAAAGACATTTTTTAATTCATTAAAATTAATGATTGCATTGGATAATTCATCAACGTTTTGACAGTTTTAACGAGAATTTGCAAGAAAACTTAGGACAGTTACAAGAACCACCACAACAAACTTCGGTTTCATGATCTGAATTCCTTGTCACTAAGTGAGGAATGTACTAGATTTCACCAAAGTGCGAAATTTCTACTTCTCATAATGCAGAGAGAGGGTATGTGAGATACCCAGTGGCAGAAAGACAGCGACATAGTCACACACAATGAAAATCTCTTGTGGATAATTTTTGTCTGCACTAATGAAATCAATTTAAAAAATTGTCTGCAACTTTCTGACAGTTTTTGTCTGCACTAATAAAAAATTTTTAAAAATTATCCAAAATTTTTGGACATTTTTTGTTCTTGGCAGTACACAGCCTTACACGCTGGTTTTCCTGTTACTGAGATGCCACAGGAAATGTTGTTTTTCTATAAAACGCAGAGAAGCAGGCGTTTATCACGCACACGCTGAATCCCCCATGTTCATTCCTGTTTTCTCCTGTACCTTCTGAGTGTGCAGAAAAAAATACGAGCTCTGTGTTCAGCGGTACCTCTCATTGCATTGAAAAACACGTGCTTAAAATGGCGTCCCGGGCAGGTGTGATTCTGTTCCGAAATTTCTGAAAATTAAAAAAAATCTATGATCTTGACCAGTCAGAAAATTCCAACATTAAAAAGCAGCTCAAGGAAAAGAAATATGGGATGGAAAACAATCTTCTTAACAAAAAACCTTCTTAATGGATATAAACCATGAGTGAATCGTGTTTTTGTAAATATTTACATCAGGAATATATTTTTTTTTTTTTTTTTTTGCATGAACCGCACACAAAAAAAGTAAATCCCACATAGTAAAAAATGCTGTGTAGTATTTCCTCCCTCAGATTCTTTGACAGACCTGTGATTCTTTTGTGAGTATTTTTTAATATTCTTAGAAGTCCACAATTTTTTTTTTCTTTGGCGGAATTTTGCAAAATCAATTCATGAATCAGTTGCCGAAAAGATTGTGAATTCCTGTCTCTGAGAAATATAGTAGTGTTCCTTCATATTTTCAACTTCAATTTTTTTATTGATGCTTAACCCCCTTTCAACAGTAGCCTGTCCATGACTAAGAAGCAACAGCATTTAAAGAAATACAATTCAGACCCCGGCCACACCACCTACTACCGAGATCAACAAGGGATACACATCATGTACCAGTGCTAACCAGGGTCCATACATTCACATGACACTCCTATGTCAGTCTCCACCCTTAATGAAATGACTAGTAAGTACCGCTCACTTGATCCCTAGCCAGTGACAAGTCAACTGACCAGCGAATTGATGCATATGGGACCAATATGCATCTCCCGTCTACCTGAAGAAGAGGCCAAAGCAGTGTGTTGGTTTCCTTCAACTGCCAGGATACCCCTTTCAGGAACACGGGTCACCATACAAAAGAAACAAAAGATGAAAAAAATTTAAAAGCCAGCGTAATTAAAATAATTAGTTTAAGATCACTAAAAGATCTTGCAAATATATATATATATATAATTGGGGCAAACTTATACAAACTTATTAATGACTTTACTGCCGTCATTTGGGCAAACTTATACAAAAATGACATTATTTTGGCAGCATTTTATATTTATGAATTAAAATAAATGTTTACAAAATGTAATTTTCTTTAAATTAATGTTTTGTAAATAAGGAGCAATAATTCTCCAATTAAATGCAAGGAGATTAATTTTGTTTTTGTTTCATGCGGCAAACATGTGGGTGGTTTACAATTCTCCATAAGTTGATGTAGACAGGATGACATCGGTTTATGCAAAATTGCCCTCATCTCATAAGAGGAAACCAAAATGAGAGTGAAACAAAGAAAGATAGCTCATGTGCCCGAGGTTGCGAAGACCATGAATACCTAAGGAAGGTATCCCCCAAGGGGAACTTCTAATTTCAGAGCTGGTGGAATAAAAATGAAAGTCATTTGGGCAAACTTATATAAAAATGACATTATTTTGGCAAATTTATTCAAAAGCATTTTATATTTATGAATTAAAATAAATGTTTACAAAATGTAATTTTCTCACTAAAACATTTTGTGTTTAATGCACTTGTGAAAAGTGTAAATGGCAATCTTAAGGAAATAGTTGAAAACCATTTGTGTTTTTTCTTTAAATTAATGTTTTGTAAATAAGGAGCAATAATTCTCTAATTAAATGCAAGGAGATTAATTTTGTTTTTGTTTTACCTCCTTGGTTGAATATAAAATTTAAAAAAGCTACAATTGAATAACATCTTTATGTTAATTTGTTGACAGACAATTTTTTTTTCTTTTTTAAGATAAATTGATTCTTGAAGCTTAAATGTGTCAAAATATATTTTTACTAGCAGGCTTTGCCCGCTACGCTGGTCGGTTTCTCCAAACGAAATATACCCGTGAATCTTGTGTTTTAAAGCAATATGCACCTTTACTTTGATTGTCCTTCGCAATGCTGTAAAACGAAATAGACATCATTGCTCTGATATATTTTCTATTTTTTGCACAAAATTTGGCTATTAAAGACCAACTTCTTTATTTAATCATTTACAGTATGATTTGCTAAAGAACTATGTAACAATATGCAATATACTAAAATTACCACAGGAAAATTATTAATGCAAGTTCAATCGAAATCCATTCTGCAGTATTTTTTAAAAATGCTAATGTTTCACGGCTTCAACTGATTATAGAAATTTCACCCCTAGTTCTATAATTAGACAACATAGAACTATTATACGATAATCGTTACAAAAATATGCATTATCCCATGAACAATAGGACTTTGAAGAATGTACTTTATACCATTCTATTCAGCATACAAAAATACATTAAAATGTATTATAATTGTCACTTAACTATAATATCCGATTTTTAAGGAATTTTTTTTAAAGTTTGTTCATTTTTTTACCTCTCTTAGGGGTGGAGTTTTTGAAAATCCCGTCTTAGTGCGCCTCTACATACTAAGAAGTATTTCCCCCGCAAGTTTCGTGTTTGTAGGTTCAGTAGTTTGGGCTCCGCGTCGATCATCTACCCAGTCAGGATTTTCATATATATATATAGATAACAGTTTGTGGGAACAGATTTCGCCACATTTATCTTATAACAATGAAAAGAAGTCCGTCGCGTTTTATAGACAATTTGAATTTCTTCTATTGCTATAATAACGCGCGTATGTTTAGAAATTATCATTTGTAATATTAGAATTTTGAGGTTTTGGCGCCAAGAACGTCGCCAAATTTGTAAAATATGCAATATCTCATGAACTATGTGACTTAAAAGAATGTACTTTGTACCATTCGATTCAGCATACAAAAATACATTAAAATATGTTATAATTTTCCACTTAACTGTAATACTCGATTTTTAAGGAATTTTTTTAAAGTTTGTTCATTTTTTTACTTCCCCCCCCTTAGGGGTGGAGTTTTTGAAAATTCCGTCTTAGTGCACCTCTACATACTAAGAAGTATTTTTCCTCCAAGTTTCGTGTTTGTAGGTTCAGTAGTTTGGGCTGCGCGTTGATCATCTACCCAGTCAGGACTTTCATTTATATATATATAGATAATGCACTGCACCAAAACTATCTCTGAAAAATTAACAATGGAAGTTGTATCGAAATCCATTTAGCAGAATCTTTTAAAAAGGATAATGCTTTATAATCGGGTTCAATTGATTATAGAAATTCCCCCTAATTCTATAACTAAGCAACGTAGAATGATATGTTATGCACTAAAACCTTGCTTCAAAATTTAGCTAACTAACAGTGCAAGTCCCATCAAAATTAATTCAACAAAATTCCAGTTATAAGTGGCCGGATCAAAATCCCCCTTTGCATTATATATATACAGTAGATAGGTGAATGTATCTTTCATAATCATCTTGTCCTGATGATAGAACTGGAATTTTCTTCTTGACCTTCTGGAATTTTCAAAAAGAAACTCTGCACACCCTCCGTAGCTGTAACATATACTCTCTAGTATACACCCTCTGTCTATAGCGTATATGCACAGTTTTTTTACGACTACACCACTGACAACTTTCTCCCATAGCTCCATAACTAAACAATGTAGAAAATCAATCCCTGAAATAGTATCTAACTAACTGTGAAACTTCCATCAAAATCCGTTCAGTAGAACTTTAAAAAAGGTAATCTTTCATAATCGGGTTCACCTAATTTTATCTAAAACTTCCCCCCGTAGCTCTATAAATAAGCAATGTAGAACAATGTGCTTTCTTTTTAAACCTTTCTAAAACAAATTACCTAACTAATAGTGAAATCCTATAAAAATCTGTACGGTAGAACCTGAGTTTTAATCGACCTGATTGAAATACGAATTTGCGTTTTATAAATATAGTAGATGATGATGACATGATTTCGGTAATCGGATTCGTTGTCAAGCTTTTACTTCAGAAAAAGAAACGCAGAGGAAAACTTTTCTACAGATAATTGCCAACCATCTCCACAAAATTGCGTAACTAACTGTGTAAATCCCACCAAAGTCCGTCCAGCAGTTTTAAAATTATAAACAGTTGGAATGAAATACGAATTTGCATTTTATATATATAGTAGATATATCTTTCATAATTTCACTCATCTTTCCCAATCACTTTCCCATTAGCTCTATCACTAAGCAACATAAAATAATATATAATAGGGTCATTAGCCATACTTGAAAAGTCACTTCCATCAAAATTTGCTCAGTAGCATTTTTTTGTAAAGGTAATCTTTAATAATCGGGTTCACTTAATTTTAGAGCTTTCTTCTGTATCTCTATAACAGAGTAACGTAGAATAGCTACACTCTAAAACCTTTCAAAAAAACATTACTTAACTAACAGTGTAAAACCTAACAAAATATCATGAATAATCGTATTAAAATATGAATATGAGGTTTATACTCATAGTAGATGATGATATGATTTTCTGTAATAGAATTCATCATAAAGGTTTCGCTTCAAACGTAAACGATACTTTTCCTCATTGGATACTTCTCTATTATCCCGTCGACCACTTTTCATAACAAAAAACTATCGCCAAATTGTAAGATTAAACACTAAAAATGCAGTCCCATTTACTTGATGTCAGAAAAATTATACGAGTTTGTTACGTCATCAAGTGGTTTTTAATTCGACATTTGCGTGTATTTTTCATTATGTTTTACTGATTTATTAGTTATTTCATTAATTAAAATAACAATTGTATCCTTACAGTCTTATATTTTATTTATTTATTTTGACATTCCAATGGCAACGTTCTCCCGTTTATTTGGCGTTACAGTTTGGCGATAGTTTTTTTTTTTATGAAAAGTGGTCGACGGGATAACAGAGAAGTACCCAACATGGTAGCTAAAACTCCATTTGGCGAGGTATCTGATTGCGGAAAATTAGCCCGAAATCGTATGAATAACTAACTACCCAAAGAAAAACGGAAACATGGATGAAGACTGAAAACAAATAAAGAAGCAATATACTTGTATAATACTAAACAGACCTTCGAAACTTTATTTTAGCAATCACGTTTTATTTTAAATCGTGGCGTAGAATTAATAATTATACACAATTACATAAATATCCGTAAGAATAATATTCCATTCCCAATTGAACAGTTAATGTTTCTATCTGTAAAAATAAACAAAAGAATTAAATAACAAAAAGATGTAATTTGAAATTCTTCCATTGCTATAGTAACGGATGTATTTTTAGAAATTCTCACTTGTAGTGTTAGAATTGTTAGATTATGACGTCAAAGATTTCGCAAAATTAGAAAAATGTGCAATATCTCACGAACTATTTGACTTATGAGTATTTAATTGATACCATTCGATTCAGCATACAAAAATACATTAAAATATGTTATCATTTGTCACATAACTATAGTACCCGATTTTTAAGGAATTTTTTAAAAGTTTGATCCCCTTTTTACCCCCCTTAGGGGTGGAGTTTTTGAAAATCCCTTCTTAGTGCGTCTCTACATACTAAGAAGTATTTTTCCTGCAAGTTTCGTCTTTGTAGGTTCAGTAGTTTTGGCTGTGCGTTGATCATCTAGCCAGAAAGGACTTTCTTTTATATATATAGATTTCTACATATTTTCTTGAAAAATGTAATTTAATCCTGATATTGTTTTCCTGACTTATTTAAATAAAAAATATTTATTCTTATCAATTTTAATGACAAAATCTACCCTATATATATAAAATCCTAATGAAACGAATTTGTGAAACGATTTTATGAAACGAATTTATGAAACAATTTTATGAAACGAATTTATTAAACGATTTTATGAAACGACTGATTATGTTTCAGGGCTATTTTTAATAAAATATTAAACGCTTGATGGTGAAATTAATACCAATTGTCCATAAAAATCCGCGGATGTCAAAACTGGTAATAGAATTTTGAAATTGGATTTAGTTTTCGAGATATTAATTTTTTTCTAATTTTAATGACATTTCTGTAATGATGGCAACTAATTACTCAGTCTTTTTGTGACAAAAAAAGGGGAAAAAATTGAAAAGGATCCCGATAGGGATTATTGATTTATTTTTATTCGTCATTTTCAAATTGAAATTGAATTTATCTTTTATTTCAATCGATAATGAAGACAAGATTGTAATTAAATTATGTTTTTCAGGAAAATTTGAAAAAAAAAATCCCATTTCTATCGTTAGGATTCAATCGTCTGTCAGCATTTAATTTAATTTATAAACTGAAAATATTTTGAATAAATTCGTCCAAATGACGTCATTTATGCAAACGCTAAAGAAAGGGGGAAAAGGAATTAATAATAATTATTATTTATTGATATCATATTGTTATTTTTTTGTAAAATTTAATTAAACGAATTTATAAAATCACTAATTCGGATATTTCAAACGAATATATAAACTAATAATTGCCCAACTGAATGGAAGGAGAATAAAATATCCTGCTTGGTTTTCTATCCTGCTTGGTTTTTTCCGCCAAGCTTTTTAAAAAAGCGTCAAGTCCCCTATAATAGAAAAGCACCAAAAGTTCATTGGATTTGTTTTCATAACTTTTGGCAACAAATCTATGTATATTAACGAATCTATCCTTTTTGAAGCTCAAATTACGCCAAACCTAAAAGCAAAGAATCCTATACTGGAAAAGTTACCCAATTCAAGTGACGTAACACGGTGTAAAATTATCGCGGATAGCAAATTTGGAACAGATGTGTTACACTCACGCTAAAATGTAAACAAAAGATTGGCGACTGTTTGGTTGGCACGATTTCCAAGACTGCGCCAAGCTACTACCAGTAACTAAATACAAGCTTAATAGCCGGGTTGCCATAAAAGAAAAACCGTCCCCAAAGTTTGGCGACTTTTTTCTTTTTTTTAACCGATTAATTTTTTTTTTTTTTTTTTTTTTTAGCGTGAGTGTAAAGCATCTAAGCCGCAAATTTGTTTAAATATCTCATCAATTGATGCCGAGCACAAAATATTTAATTGATTTTGTATGATAAATAATTATTAGAAAATTCGTATATACATATTAATTAAAATAAATAATTTACATATTTAAAATAACATGGAAATATGCATGATGGTGCACTAAAATAGAGAGAAAATTAAAACCTGTTACTGAAAATATCTATAACATAGTACTTTTCAATACCGTGGTTCTTAATGTTATTCACAAGCAGATGAAATTTTTCTCATCCTTAAACGCAAAGGAAGAATAGAATACAGATCGTTGTTATAAAAGTCCGAGAGGTAGCCACAATTTAAACCTAACCATTTTATACAAGCTAATTTTCAAGTTGTAATTAATTTTACTTATGAATCCCGAAAACAGTCGTCAGTTGTCGCAACAGCTGTGTATGAGGCCATGATAATCAAAAAAGGCCCCATTAAAACGTTAAAAGCATGGCAACCCAATTACAGATTTACCAATATTTTTAAAATAAAGAACACTGTCATGTTTTTAGAGCACTCGAAGTCTGAGCGGGGGTTGTCGAGCGTAGCTTGCAGGGGGTAGGCCGGCCCCCTAGTAAATCTATAAAAATATAATAATACCTATCATTTTTTCCCCTCCCCCATTCAGAACAGCACATACAAAACAGACATCATTTGGACAAACTTACTCAAAATTATTTCAAGTTTATGATGTAAAATAAATGCTAATAAAAAATGTATTTTTCTTGTTAAACCATTTTGCTTTAAGTGCTGTTATGAAATGTTTTAATCACCATCTGCAAGAAATAATTAAAAAACTGTGTTTTTTCTTTAAATTCATATCTTGTAAATATGGAAAAATTAATTGTCTACTTAAATGCAAGGAAATTAAATTTGTTTTTGTTTAACATCCTTGGTTTTATGTAAAATTGAAAAAGGTTATGATGGAATATTTTTTTTTATGTCAATTTCCCAGTTGACAGTAAATATTTTGCTTTCTAAAATAAACTGATTCCTGAAGCTTGAATATGTGAAAAAAAGTTTTTATTTCTTCAAATTCTCTTGAAAAATGTAATTTGATCACAATATTGTTTTCACTATCTATTCAAATAAAAGATAATTCCACATTTTAATTTTATTGAGAAATTGACATCAAAGAAAAAAAAATCAATAATGATTTAATTATTCAATAATGATTGAAACCATGATTTTGGAGCATATTTTCTGTACTTAACTCTTATAAAATCAAAAAAAAAAAAAAAAAAAAAAAAAAACTGTCTAAAGAGTAACATACAAAAGAAAAAAAAATTAAGAAGTAACCTATACAATCATCAGCTTTGAAGTTTTTTGCCTGAGTATGGTGACAGAAATTATAAAATGTTATTTTTAGACAGTTCTTTAACTATTTCATATCTTCCAATTAAAAAAAAATTCTAAAATTCCAATTTTATGCAATCTGTTTCTAGCAAACATCTAAGACATAAAAGTAATCATGGTGTTCACAACACCAGAAATTCTGGAAAAAAAAAATGTTGAATAAATATCAGGATTTTACACACATAATAAAAATTAAGCCTACTATTTTAATGGCTTCACTAAATTAAAACTGTTCTAAAAAATTACAGTAACCTTTCCTACATACTATACATAACAATAAGAGATAAGAAAAATACTTACATCTAAATGTTCAAAGGAGTGCATACTGAAGTTCAGTACTGCTGCTTCTGTGCAGTTAGGTTTCATTAATTCAGAATCTTTGTTTAATTTCTCTACTTTCTCAATCAACTCATCTCTAAAATATTTTTAAGATAGTATATAAGAGAAAATATGTAATTAAGTTGAATAAAACTATGCATAATGAGTAAATATTAAAGTACAAAAATAATAGAAACACAAACAAAAAAAAGTAATAAATATGACAAACATGATATCTTTAACAAAAAATGACTTTTTCTTCTTTTTTTTTATGGTTTTCTATATATATATTATCAAAGATTCTTTTTCAAGTAATCTCATGGGAATTTTCTTAAATTAGCTTTATGACAAAAAATTATCCAGAATTATTATTATTAATTAAAAAATACCCCTCCTCCAAATAATAATACAGTAAAACCTCTGAATAACGGACACCTCGGGAGCACAGAATTTGTCTGCTATTTGGAGGTGTCCGCTATTGAGAGTTTAAAATGTACAAATATACAGGTTTTGGGGATCACAAAAGTGTCCGCTACTCGGGAGTGTCCGTTATGGAGGTTTTACTGTAATAACATTGGTTTGGAATTGCCCAGCATCTGTTTTTACATTGCCTATGTTAGAAAAACAAGTGTTGGGGGGAGGGAGGGGGGGAGAATGAATCTAGCTCTTAATCTATACTAATATTATAAAGAAACAACATTTGTGTACTTGTAGAAGGTAATCTCTGGAGCTATTGAAACAATTTCAAATTATGGTGTCATTCTCTGCTGTAATATACGCTATATTTTATGTTGGTACAACTCCCAAAGGGGTGCGCATGCAAGACCAAACTAGTCGGATGTGCCAATCCCAAAACTTTCTCCTATCTCACAAAGATTTCGTATACACTAAAAATAATCAGCACCAATTTATATCAAGATCTAGCTGAATCTAAAGTTTTATTAAATTCCGTGCATTAGTTCTAGAGATATGACTATTGCTAATATTGTGTAAATCCTGCAAAATGCAGCATAGCAGCGCCACCTGTTGGGAGATTTAGACCAAAATCTAATTAGTTCAACAACTTATGTCAACGTCTAACTGAATCTGAAGTTTGGTGAAAATCTGTGCATTAGTTCTTGAGATACAGTTATCGTGATAATAATGAAAAAAGTAACATAGCAGTGCCACCTGTTGGGCAATTTATACCAAAACGTAAGCAGCATCTATTTATGTCAAGGTCTAACACAGGGGTTCCCAAACTTTTAGACCGACGTACCACTAAGTCGAAGTTCATACTTTCGCGTACCACCAGGTAACAAACGTAAAGATAATATAGAAAAACCTGTAAAAAAGAACCTGTCAAAATCGAAATACATAACCGGAAATAAAACGAAATATGTTTCCGTCTTAACAGGTCTTATTATATTTAAAAATGAATGATAACATTACTAAATTTATACTTAGACTAACTGATTTATAATAACATTCAAGTAAAAAGTAGTAAACATTAATTTTTAATATTTTTCTACTATCAACAGAATGTATTAATTTCTGAATTATGTTTGAAATAAAAATTTTATTTCAACACCTCCTAGAAGCTTTTCTAGAACAAAGAGAGCAATTTATAAAGCCTGTTTAAAAACAGTTCTTCCTCTAATTAAAAATACTTCATTCATTAATTTTAAAATTAGCTTTTTATTAAAAAATTAAATTTTTATCCATATAAATCTGATAATTATGTTTTTAATTCTGGAAAACTAATTGTATCATTAGCTGTGTGTGCGAATTCAGCAAATCTGGTATAATAGGGTTCGTACGCTTATACCACAATTTAATAAAATTTTTCGCCTTATTTAAATGCAGAAAAGTATTACAAAGCTTGCAATTAAACGAGACGTCTACAATTTCTGCTATTTAAATATTAAATAGAAAATTCTATTAAATATTTGTGGTAAAAGCGTACGAATCCTGTATAACAAAAATTTCTCGTAACAAAAAAAAAGAAAAAGCGTTTACACAAGCTAAATCGCATCAGAATTTTTTTTTTTAATTTCCTAGCTAATAAAGACAAGCCGTTTTTGATTCCATAATAATATGCTTAATTCTGTATTTTATTCCACGTACCAGTACTGGTACGCGTACCATAGTTTGAGAACCCCTGGTCTAACAGAATCTGAAGTTGATGACATTCCGTGTATTAGTTCTTGAGATATAGCTATCGTAAAAATCGAGAAAAAAGTGGTATAGCAGCGCCACCTGTTGGGATATTTACACCAAAACGTAATCAGTGTCTATTTATGTCAAGGTCTAACTGAACCTGAAGTTTGATGAAATTCCATGCATTAGTTCTTGAGATATAGCTATCGTAAAATTCAAGAGAAAAGTGGTATAGCAACACCACTTGTTGGGATATCTACACCAAAACGTAATCAGCGTCTATTTATGTCAAGGTCTAACTGAACCTGAAGTTTGATGAAAATAAGTGTACTAGTTCTTGAGATAGAGCTATTACGGAAATAGCAAAAAATGCAGCATAGCAGCGCGACCTGTCGGCGATTTTCACCAAAAACTATCAGCACCAATTTATATCAGGGACTAACTAAATATAAAGTTTTATTAAATTCCGTGCATTAGTTCTTGAGATAGGGCGCCCACAACATTTTTGTCACATACATACATACAGACAGACAGACAGTCACAGACAGACATTTTCTAAAAACAGTTAAATCGTGTTCAGGACCTTCTAAAATGTATAAATCCATTGAAAACTGGAAATCGAAAATTTTCATGAATCCAAAACTTTCTTCTTGTAAAACAGTGGTTCCCAAACTTTTGGGCTAGTGGAGCCCTTTCTGGGAAGAATGTCTAAGGCGGAGCCCCACTTAACCCCACGGTACTCTATGGTTTACAATTAATGTTCTTTTCTTTTATGCCTATGGAGCAGAGAAAGATCTGCTAGATAAGAGTCCGAACAAGTAGTTTGCAACATTGGGCCAAGATTCTCAGTTTGGCCCTTTTCTTGATACGAAAAATCGAAATTCCTATTAGAAATTTTGAAAATCAATTTTTCTATTATTAAACCCCTTAACAGTTTTATTTACTATTACTATTATTGGACACAATAAATTAAAAATATCCTTATTTTTAATTTATTGTGTAATTTTAAAACCACTTTTTTTGTATTAAAATATATGCCTTGTATAATCGAGATATGTCCACCAAATACAGCAAAAATTATAGTTAAAAATTTGTGGTTTCTGAAAGCTTTTAGTAACGAAGAAAACAAACTCTTCTTACTCGAGGGACGTTACAGCAATATTGTTAAGGGTTAATAACATCCATTTTTAAAATAAAAAGTATTCTTTCGGGATTTCCAGTATGAACTCAGAATTAAAAATAAAAATGGTAACCTTATCTGGGCCATGCATTGCATTGGTGTTACGCCACCATGCACATTGCCTCTGTATTAATTTATGCAAATTTAATTCATTAATTTAATTTAAATAACTACTTAACTTATTTTTATATTCATTTTTCTTTAATGTCTTTTTCTTTCTAAAATCTCAAATATTACGTTAAAGTAATTTTATTCTGTTTTTAAATAATAATATTAATCAATAATTCAATTGCTTTAATCAATAAAATCATTAATACAATATTTAGTTAAAGTAATCTCAGTGAAAAGATACGTTTTTCACGTGTCAAAACAAACAACCATGAAATATTTCTAAGTCCAAAAATGAAAATCATAATTATTAAATATTAATTATTTTGTATTAAAACCATATTCAATCTAAATTTTTACATTCCGATTCAGTTTACGGTTTTTCTATAAGTTACTTAGTTCCGGAATTATGGCAAGAAATTCTATTTATTCGATTCTCTTTTCAAAGTTAGCGCGATTTGTTTTGCTGAAATATAGACATTTTGAATGCGCATCTTCTCCAAAACTCTGGTTGTCGGAGATCACGTGATAGGATTTCTCGGAAGAAATAGCTTACAGTTCATTGCACTCCAGTGAGGACGCTATTCCAACTCCGCGTCCATCCGGGTATTCTCACGACGTCGTTGCCATTCATGAGTAACTTTGAATTTTATACATCTCAACTCTGCGTGGCGTAGCGAGAGTTCGATGCTCATTGGCTGAAAAGTTTGCGTTCGAAAATTCTAACTGCTCTTCGAACATCTTCTTCCGAGAGAGTCGCTAAACTGAGATCATCTAGAGTGGTTGTGTTTTTTGAGCTGCGGACCTTCAGGTTCCGCAGAGCGTTCGTTACCACTGCGATGTTGGAGTTGGCAGTCTTAGGCAATCTTCCTTTTACTACTAATCATCAGCCTATAACTTAGAGCTGTAATTCTTTATTTATCATTCTCCTGCATCCTTTTGAAGTAATAGTTTGTGAATCTCATTCTGTTTTTCCTGATAGACAATTACTTCGCCGATATCTGTCTCAGTAATATCTCCATACTATTATTTAACTCATCTGCTACTGCTCCTCGATTACATCCTAGAGCTTTTGATTTGATTTGATAGCCTAAGAGGGACTGCTCAGACTAGTAGAAGTCTGTAGAGCATAGTGTCCCTCCCGGTCCCCTTTATTAAGGTCTTAAAAAAAAAAAAAATTACAAACTACAGCCGAAGCTGGACCCACCGTTAAACGCGACATCCTAGAGCTTGTAAATTCTTCATGATGACCCTCTTCAGACGTAGAATTCCGATCAACGTCATCGCAGAACAGAAGTTATAACGGCAATCCATCCGGCCAAAATACATCTTCTTTTTCCAAGTGAAATTAATTCCACTTATCATGATTTCCTATTCATGCAATAAGTAGTAATCGTCCATCTTCTTTTACACAGTAATCGTTCTACTTCATGAACTGTCCTCTCGATTATAAATATATCTTAATAACTTTCTATAAATTTATACAAGAACCTATCTACAGAATATTTTAATAATGAACTATTTCAATGATGAACTCATCCTGTTACTGCTCAAGTGTTAATAATAAAATATATCTTCATTACAATAGTTTCAAGAACGTTTCAATTTAAGATATATCCTATGCCTGCAATGTTTACTTGTCAACTGAATTGTTGTGATTTAAAAATTAAAAGAAAAGAAGTATGATTTAATTAAATGATATGAAATTAGCTATTTTACATTCTGGTTGGCCAACCACTATCTCTGCAGCTGTAAGTTAAGTGTTTTGCTGTTTTAATAAAATATTATATGTTTCTTAATTCATCAGTGTTATCATTTCGACTGGGGTGAGTGTAACATTTATTTCTTTACATCTTAATCTAATAATCGATTCCTATATTTTAACCAATCTTGCTATTCTAAATTATCTAGTGAAGTTTAATTGTTTGTCCGGCCTTTTCTTAAATATTTTTCAAGTTAGTACTGTTATGTCGATTATTGGGTTAATTACCACTTTACGATCGCGTGCCGTGACGTTGTTTTGGTTTGGCATTTTTAAATCATTTCTTTAAATTTTAACTTCATTAAATTTTTGCTTCTCCATATTCCAAATTTAAATTTTCAATCTCTTACTTAACTTATTTTTATATTCATTTTTCTTTAATGTCTTTTTCTTTCTAAAATCTCAAATATTACGTTAAAGTAATTTTATTCTGTTTTTAAATAATAATATTAATCAATAATTCAATTGCTTTAATCAATAAAATCATTAATACAATATTTAGTTAAAGTAATCTCAGTGAAAAGATACGTTTTTCGCGTGTCAAAACAAACAACCATGAAATATTTCTAAGTCCAAAAATGAAAATCATAATTATTAAATATTAATTATTTTGTATTAAAACCATACTCAATCTATAGATCTAAATTTTTACATTCCGATTCAGTTTACGGTTTTTCTATAAGTTACTTAGTTCCGGAATTATGGCAAGAAATTCTATTTATTCGATTCTCTTTTCAAAGTTAGCGCGATTTGTTTTGCTGAAATATAGACATTTTGAATGCGCATCTTCTCCAAAACTCTGGTTGTCGGAGATCACGTGATAGGATTTCTCGGAAGAAATAGCTTACAGTTCATTGCACTCCAGTGAGGACGCTATTCCAACTCCGCGTCCATCCGGGTATTCTCACGACGTCGTTGCCATTCATGAGTAACTTTGAATTTTATACATCTCAACTCTGCGTGGCGTAGCGAGCGTTCGATGCTCATTGGCTGAAAAGTTTGTGTTTGAAAATTCTAACTGCTCTTCGAACATCTTCTTCCGAGAGAGTCACTAAACTGAGATCATCTAGAGTGGTTGTGTTTTTTGAGCTGCGGACCTTCGGGTTCCGCAGAGCGTTCGTTACCACTGTGATGTTGGAGTTGGCAGTCTTAGGCAATCTTCCTTTTACTACTAATCATCAGCCTATAACTTAGAGCTGTAATTCTTTATTTATCATTCTCCTGCATCCTTTTGAAGTAATAGTTTGTGAATCTCATTCTGTTTTTCCTGATAGACAATTACTTCGCCAATATCCGTCTCAGTAATATCTCCATACTATTATTTAACTCATCTGCTACTGCTCCTCGATTACATCCTAGAGCTTGATTTGATTTGATAGCCTAAGAGGGACTGCTCAGACTAGTAGAAATCTGTAGAGCATAGTGTCCCTCCCGTTCCCCTTTATTAAGGTCTTAAAAAAAAAAAAAAAAAAAAAAAAATTACAAACTACAGCCGAAGCTGGACCCGCCGTTAAACGTGACAAGGAGCGGGATAGAATGTTTAAAACAAATACAAATACAAACTATGGTCAACGACCAGATCATATATAAGCTCGGCCCTGCTAGGGAAGGACCCTTTTCGCGACAGTTAGCAGGGACTGAATAGTAGTTGTGCATTGAGAGTGGCAGCTGACGGCTACTAGGTAAGGTTAGAGAGTTCTGTCAGAAAAATATAGATTTTAAGTAGCTTTCTGTTTAGGGTGTGCCTCTTTAGAATATTAGGAAGCCATTCCTTGGGAGGGATTGCAGGCTTCCTAATATGCCACTGTGCTGTTAACGGGCAGGTGAAATAATAATGGGGAGCCGACGCCTCTGCGCCACACTCGCAAAGGAATGTGTCTGCACATTTAAATTTGTAGAGGTATGTTCGAAAGGAACCGTGTCCCGTGAGAAATGCTGTTGTGTGTGCGGAGAGGTTGTAGTGTGTTATTGAGACTTTCGGTATTAAATTATATGTGTGTCGGCCTTTGCTGCTGTTATCCCAGATTGATTGCCATTCCGTGAGTATATTTGCTTTTAGTAAACGTTTTATGTATGTGGAAGGAATTGGAAGATGAATGTCAATGTGTGGTTTAGCTGTTGCTTCCTTTGCGAGTGCGTCTGCGATTTCATTACCTTGAACGCCCGTGTGCGCTGAAACGTGGCCAAGAGCTACTCTATTTAGAAGGGACTTTAACTTAAGTTTGATTTCTAGGATTAGCGGATGTTTGGTTCTATGGGCATAGATAACCTGCAGACCAGAGAGACTGTCACTATAAATTTGGACGAAGGGATGTGTGGTGTTTGTCTGGATCCAGTCCAGGGCTTTTAGGATGGCATAGAGTTCTGCCTGATAAACAGAATTGTGGTCATCTAGTCTGCAGGCCCACTGATGGGTGACGGCATTCCTTTCCATGGCGCAGAATGCTGCTGCCACGCCGGTGACAGTTCCGGACCCGTCAGTGAAGAGAGTAATTCTAGAGGATGGGGAGAAGGAATTAAGATTGGTGTTTACTTGGAAGTGAGATGTCTCATCGGAGGGGTGTATCTGCCATCCTGGAACTTTGTGCTGTATTTTGGTGTTTGGAAGGAATTTGCTTGCAGTCGGTTCATGTTTAAGGTGGAGAATACGTCCCTTGGTGTATTCATATGTGAGTATTGTGTCGATTGGTGGTATGCCAGTTATGGTATTTAATGCATCCGTGGAGATTGTTTTGTAGCCTCGTGAGATTTGTAAGAGAAACATTCGCTGTAGTGAGATCAACTTTGTTATTGCTTGTTTTGTTAAGTGTCCCCCCCATATGCTTGCCCCGTATGTTATAATTTTCTGTACTATAGTGTGATACCATATTTTAAGCATGAAGTTGCTAATACCCCATGTTTTTGACGTCATTTTTAGTGAGTTGTGGTGAAAAATTATGAGTTTTATTTTAAGTTGATGTAGATGTGCTAGCCAAATTTGATGCTTATCGATAGTTATGCCTAAAAGCTTGAGATATGGAACATGGTGGACACTGGTCCTGTTGACGCGAATGATTGGGTTCCTGCCATGCAGAAGGCGTGGTTTTGCAAATGTCAGTGCTTGAGATTTGCCTGGTGAAAGTTGTAGGTGTAGGGATTCCAGTAACTGGCAGAACACAGGGAGAGCTGAAGCTGCCTCTTGCTCCAAATTCAAACGGATGCGGCCCGAAAAATAAAGGTGAAGTCGTCCGCGAACGCGTAGAGGAGGAAACCTAGTTTGTCTAATTCTTTAAGGAATAAATTTGCTATTAGCAGCCAAAGAATGGGTCCAAGGCAAGAGCCTTGTGGGCAACCCTTTTCTAAATTGTGAATTGAGGTGCCTGCACCCCAGTTGATTAGAACGCTGCGCTGTGATAAGTAGGAGCGGATGACTCCAGCTATATTTCTTGGGCAGTTGAGTACTTGTAGTTGTCGTATAATGTCGCGCCATTCCACGTTGTCGAAAGCCCCCTGTATATCAAGTGAGACGAGGGAAGTGTAATTTCCACGGGCAATGCTATCAGCGCAGGAAGTCATGATGGCATGAAGAGCTTTTTCGCAAGATCTGCCCTCTCTGAACCCAAATTGTCGGGGGTGCAGGATATTGTTAGTTTCTAGAAAAAAGGTCAATCGTTGGACCAGGAGCTTTTCAAGCAATTTTCCTAGCGTTGGTAGTAGGCAGATCGGCCAGTATGAGCGCGGTTCAGAGGGCGACTTCCCTCGCTTCAGGAAGTATACGACTTCCCCCTGCCTCAGGACAAGTGGAAAGTAATTATGAGAGAGGCAAAGATTTGCCCAGTCTGTGAGTAGTTATGGTAGAATTTTGAATATCCGTTTTAACAATCGGATGTCTATAGCATCGGGACCTGGTGCTTTTTTGTCATTTAGTAAATTAAGGGCCATTCTTAATTCAATCTTTGTGAAGGGCTTGTCTGGTGGTGCTGTGAATTCTATGTCCTCGTTATCGTGTTGTGGGTATGCTGTCTTGCCAAAAACCTGATCTGTAAGGAATTCTAAACTGTGTTGTCTGGATGCTTCGCTGGGAGGCAGTTCAAGCTTGATTTCATCAGGAGTGAAATATTTTCCTGTGAAAAATTTTTGCGATGTGCCGAAAGGATTGGACTCACTACTACAGAACTTCCTCCACGCTGCATTCTTGGTCAGCAGGACACTGCGCTTGTACTGCGCCGCAAGCTTCGAATATCTAGCACCCAAGACCTTTAGCTCATCCGCATTTGGGTCGAGTTGTCTGGTTGCTTTCATTTTCCGCCTGAGTGCCGTAAGTAGGTTTCTCTGTGCCTTGAGTTCGGGAGTCCAGAAAGAGAACGAGTGCGTTTTTCTGACTGTTTTTAGTCGGAAGCAAGCACTTGCTGCTAAACGGATTTCTTCTATGAATTTGGTAGTGAAAGTATTGATTTGTTCTGTGTTGTTGATATTGTGAAGTTGTTCAGTTAATGCCTGTTTCCGTGCTTTTAGAATTTTGTCAAATTTATGGACCTTACCCCTCGAGGTGTTAAAACGTCTTCTCAATGTGTAAAGTGGAGTTGTCTGATATGTGAAATGTATGTATTTGTGATCAGAGGCACTATAAATGTCTATGACTTGCCACTGAGAGATTCTTTGAAGTGTCTGTGTGTTCGTGAGTGTGAGGTCTGGCCAGCCCCTGGCAATGACATTACCTTTAGAGTTTACTTTTACGAAGGTTGCCTCTGAATTGTTGACATTTGCAATTGCTAGGTTATGTACCACTAAGTGTTCAGTGAGGAATTCCCCGCGGAGGTCCTCCCGTACACAATTCCACAGAGCAGAATTGGCATTGAAGTCTCCTCCGCAGATGAATGCAAGTTTTTGTGTGATTAGATGGCTCCATTCTTCCATTGACTCCTCGAAATCGACTGAAGGCGCCGCATAGGTCGACTCTATGATGGTCTTGCCTTCTTTAGCGTCAATGGTGACAAAGGCACAGTGATTACCCGTGAAGAGGTGCGAGTACACTAGCTCAACATTCCTAATGACCAAGTGTGCGCTGTTTTTTTTGGAGGGGAAGATTGCCCATGATGTTGGAAAACCCTCGAGAGTTCCATCTTTGGTGCAGTAGGCGTCCTGTAGTAGTGCGATATCAATAGAATTTTGAAGAATGTGCTTCTTTGCACTGTCATTTGCTGCTTTGCAGTGATTTAAGTTAATTTGTAGGAAATTTAGTTGGCCTAGAGATGGAGAGGGAGGTGCGTGAGACATCTCTGTAAGTATGCTTTACTTTTAAATTAAAAGTTAGTTTAAGATTAAAAATTTGTTTAAAAATTTAAAGTTAGTTTAAGATTAAAAGTTTGTTTAAAATTAGAATTTGGTTTAATATTAAATGTTAGTTTAAGATTAAAAGTTACCTGTGTGGTTGTAGCCGTCAGACTGCCAGTTGTTGAACTGAGTCCCTGAACGTCCTCGTGGATGAAGGCTAGAACTATGCAATGTGGGGGACGTCTGGAAATTACTGTAGCCAAAGTGAGCTTCTGGATATGAAGGTGGCTGGTTTTCAGGGAGATAAGGCTCCGGTAGGTGGGCTCTTGGAATGAAAATGTCATCTAAGCGTTCCCTTTCCCTGGTGTATAGAGTTCTGTATATTTCACAGCACGAGTCCGACGCTTTGTGGTCGGTCTGATATTGTGTTTCGTTGTATTCGTTTGATTCGCAGCAGTTGATACATTCTGGCTTGTCATCGCAAGAACGTCGAGGGTGTTTTTGTCCGCAGTTTTCGCAGAAGGTGTTGTTCTTGCAATATTTTGTCGGATGTTTAAAACTTTGGCAGTTTCGGTCTACTTCATGAACTGTCCTCCCGATTATAAATATATCTTAATAACTTTCTATAAATTTATACAAGAACCTATCTACAGAATATTTTAATAATGAACTATTTCAATGATGAACTCATCCTGTTACTGCTCAAGTGTTAATAATAAAATATATCTTCATTACAATAGTTTCAAGAACGTTTCAATTTAAGATATATCCTATGCCTGCAATGTTTACTTGTCAACTGAATTGTTGTGATTTAAAAATTAAAAGAAAAGAAGTATGATTTAATTAAATGATATGAAATTAGCTATTTTACATTCTGGTTGGCCAACCACTATCTCTGCAGCTGTAAGTTAAGTGTTTTGCTGTTTTAATAAAATATTATATGTTTCTTAATTCATCAGTGTTATCATTTCGACTGCGGTGAGTGTAACATTTATTTCTTTACATCTTAATCTAATAATCGATTCCTATATTTTAACCAATCTTGCTATTCTAAATTATCTAGTGAAGTTTAATTGTTTGTCCGGCCTTTTCTTAAATATTTTTCAAGTTAGTACTGTTATGTCGATTATTGGGTTAATTACCACTTTACGATCGCTTGCCGCGACGTTGTTTTGGTTTGGCATTTTAAAATCATTTCTTTAAATTTTAACTTCATTAAATTTTTGCTTCTCTATATTCCAAATTTAAATTTTCAATCTCTAGTCTTTTTCACGCCAAGCGCGAACAACGTTACAATTGGGGATTACGTGAAACTATTATTATTTATGGCGAAAACCACACACACACACAGAAAAAAAGGTAAGTTGTACAGTTTTCATTTACAAAGAGAGACTTTTGTATAATCCCAATAGGCTACCTGCGAAAAGAAAGCAAATGTGTAGTCTCAGTCGCCCATGAGTAATTATTTATAACACGTTTTCGCTAGTCCCACCCACCAGTAATAAAATCATGCGATTACGGGTTCTTTATTCGTTTTTCTTTACGTTTCTAGTATTCTACACATGCAACGAAAACGTATCGCCTCTGAGCTTCTGTTTTTGCACCATTTTTTAAAAATACATTTAGAAGCAGAAATTCGTTTTAGTTTTCAAGTGGGCGGGGCAAAATCTATAACTTGCATTGTTAGGTGCAGCATCGGTCAATTTTTTCGGATGTTTTATTTGAAGCATTTAGCTATTAATTATAGTTTTGAAAGAAACTTTCTTTCACCATTGTTTTTGTTCAAAATACATATACGTTTAAAAACTACACGTGTTAAAAGAACTGCAACTAGTAGAAAAACTTTTCTAACAAAACATATCTTTACATATGGGTGGGGTTAATTTTATATCAGGGCGTATACTCAATGACGAAAATCTAAGCAAGGGGTGAAGCTGAGCTAAAGTTTAGATTGTTAGTGTGATGACAAATGTAAAGAACTAATATATATTTTTTAATTACTACAGCCTTATTTCTGATTGGAAAATGTGACATCATAACATAAGAATCTTAGCCAATGCTGAGACCAATTAAAACAAAATTTTAAAGAGGGGTTGTTAAGTAATACAAGATGTAAAAAACATGCATTTTCAGCAACATACATTGCTTTAAAAAATAAGTACAATTATGTAAAACGGCATAGAAATTTTAAATAACTAAGAATTAATAAAAATAAAATAAACAGATTAAAGGGATTAAATTTACAAAAAGAAAAAAAGAAAACTATATAAACAACGTACACAAATATTAAATTAATCTAATGTGGGGTTTATTAGATGATACAAGATGTTACAAAAAGGAGTTGTTTTAATCGACAAACGTTGTTTTACTATGAGAAACAGTATAGAAAATTTAAGTATACAAATAACATAAACAGATTAAAGAAATTAAAATTATAATAAAATAAGAAGTATATATACACAATATACACAAATGTAAAATGAATCTAATGAGGGGCTTTGAATGATACAAGACGTCCTAAAAAAGATATTTTAAGTGACAAACATAGTTTTACTATGAAAAACAGTATAGAAAATTTAAATAATTAAAAATTAATGCAAATAACATAAACAGCGCCTTTCCTCTTTTGATTCACGTTGTATATTCGATTCAGAATACTATTTTTCTTGTAGCTTATTTTGAATCGAATTTTTAAAACATATTAAATGCAGAAACATAAAATAGTTCAAACCAAGAATATTATATAGAAAATAGATACATAAATTTAATGCATATACCTACAGGATTTAAAAAAATATATATTATGGTATTTTTCTACTTAGTGAGTTATTTTTGACACACACACACAAAATATCCTACATACTTTCAAAAAAATTTCCCTTGCAATATGCTAATTTCTTTCATGTTTTGTTTATTTTCCTGGAACGCCGCGAAGCCCCTGAAAAGTATAGGCGGTGCCCCAAGGGCTCCGCGGAGCAAACTTTGGGAACCTCTGTTGTAAAAGATAGAAGAAAGTAAAAATTGGATTATTAGGTGAATAGTAAATACCATCTTATGATGCGATTGCAACCTTGCTAACATATGTGAGTGAGAGATGACAAGCAGGGTATCGTTTTTTTAGCTCAATGGTAGAGCATTGGAGCATTATTCCAAGGATCCGGGTTCAATTCCTGGCTTGGAGATTTTTTCGCTATGTCGGTATTATGCTTAGTTAGCAATGTAAACAAGTAATATGAAAACTTTTTTTTAAAAGTCAATTCCTACTTATGTCAAATAGAAATTTTTTTCCAGTGATCTACACGCTTCGCCACTGACGGTATTTATTCCTAAATTTATATCCTGCTAAATATCTTACACAAGAGAAATTTTTGAAATTTATTAAAAATTAAATAAAAAATAAATAGCTAAAATACCAAAAATTAATAGCTCGAAAAGTATTTCTCACAAAATTGTTAGACAAATTGCGTTAGAAAGGTAAAAAAATTGTATTTTTCTTGATATAAATTAAAAATCTAATGATTATGCCGTTTTTCAAATATTGAATTTCAAAAATTACCAAACTTCACAATAAAGTGCCATAGCGATGTTACAGTTAGCGATAATACAGTTTTTTCAAATATTAATTACTTAATTAAATTTTATTATTTAATTTTAGTTTTATACTTCATTTCTGTTCAAAAGTATAGACTCACTCCACATTTATAGTCTCCTTCGCCCGCGAGCCGCCTGATCTTCGTCTGTGAACAGCCCCTTTATCTTTTTACATGTGAAGTGAGACTATAAATTAGAGATCGACCGAAATTTCGGTTTCGGTTCAAAATCGGAGTTTCGCCGAATATTCATTTTCGGCGAATCTGCTGCCAAAATTTCGGCCTGACCGAAACTCGACCGAAACTATCTGTATTTCAAAATCTCGTACCTTCTTTCGGAAATTTTCAACTTTACTCATTGATATGAGTTGTATCGGCTCAAATGAGACACGGTTTATTGCTGTGAACTCCACTGTTTATCATTATCGGTCATGACTGATCCATGCTGCGAGTGTAAATTATAAAGCAAACAATGCATATATGACTAAACTTAAAAGACGTTTATCACGTGATCTTTAAAAGCTGAAAACTCAACAATAATAGAAAATTTTTAGTTTAAAACTCCAGATTGTTTCGAATGCTTTATGAGAAAGGTATTGTTAAAACATATGAATATTTACGAAATTTATTACAAAGATATATCGAGGTATTTATACTTAAAATATTTTTTTAATAGATGAAATTCGTATAATTGGAAACTATTTCTGTCTTATTGCTAAATTAATTACGTTTTATTTTATATGAACAAAAATAGTTTTGGATAGAGGCACAGAGAGTCAACTTGGCACCGGAGATAAAATTTTCAAACAGGGGTGCCATTTCAATACTTTCTTAGGGAGGCAGGGAGTGGCAAAGCTTTTTTGGGGGATGGGGGGGGGGCAAATATTTATTTTGATCTTATTGTGCACATCCTAAAAGAAAATTGACTACTGTTACATTTTTATCCTTATATATATATATATATATATATATATTTAAAATTAGCTAAAGTACAAAATAGTGTTAAACATGTCTCACTTTGAGAATATTGAAATGGAAAATAAAGTTTATAATTAATAATTTCTAGACTTAAAATGTTGTCTTAATGCTAATTTTCCTTTTTTAGTCAAATTGTACAAATTATTTTATATTTTGTGCCCTTTACTTAAACTTTTACTTAACCAATACTTAACTCTGTACTTAAACAATTTAAATGCAAAATATTAACGAACTGAAAATATGAATATATTTAAAAATTAAATATTCATTATTGAATTTGTTTTACATTATTTAAATACATTGTTAATTAATTATTGATAAATGCCTATAATTATTGGTTGTTATAAAATAATAAAATATAAAAGTTGAATTATTCATGTTCCATTTTTGTTTGAAACTTATACACACACATATATATGTATGTTTGTTTGTTAGAAATGTGGTCCAATACAAGCATAATTAATAAATTAATTAGTAACGTAATTAGCTATTATTAATTAATTATTAATTATTTGTTATTAATTAATTAATTAATAATTATATGCAGCTACGTATGTATTAATCAGTTTTTAAATTTTTTGACACTTTCGGTTTCAGTTTTGGCCGAAAGTGTGAAGATCACCGAAATTCGGTTTCGGTTTTGGTCTTAAAACCTGTTTCGGTCGATCTCTACTATAAATATGGAGTGAGTCTATACTTTTGAATAGAAATGAAATATAAAATTAAAATTAATTAATTAAATTTAATTAATAAATTAATATTTGAAAAAACTGTATTAACATCAATTGTCATCCAGTGCAAGTTTAAAAAAATTTATTTGAACTTGAATGGATGAATAGAAAATATTTTATTAACGATTGAAAATTCCAACAAGATATATACATAGAGAGTGTGAGCTAATAGTAAGAATTTAAAAAGAATTCACATGTTTATTATTCAAAAATTACTTTATATTTTTACTACTAAATGGGTATGGTCTCTTAAAAGAAATGTTTAAAAAAATTATTGTAATAAAACTACATTTGTTCTCTTAAAGTTTAAACAAAAGAAAATTTATATCAGTGGTATACATACTCAAAATTTTCAAAACTAAATGGCACAATTGTACTTGAATACAAGTCAAAATCTGTAAGTGGTTTTTCTGCAGCTGTGCAGTCTTCATCTGTGTTATAAATCTTTCCTTCTAAATTTGTTTCTTTATCTTCTCGACGATCAATTTCTTCTTTTTGCATCATTAATTGCTGTTTTAGTTCTTCAATGAGAATAGCACGCTTTTCCTGTTGCATCAATGCAACGAGATCATACGGTCGTTTCAAAGAAAAAACAGAATCCATCTAAAAGTTTCAGAAAAAAAAATTCTATGAATTATTCCAAATCAAATCATTAAAACAAAAGTGATGAAAAAAAGCATATTTCGTTTCCAATTAATCATATGTTTATAGAAATTAGTATTAAAAATGGTGCAGAATTCTATTATATGTTAAAGCTTTAAAGACTTCTTTGTAACAGTACATGAATAATAAATACAAAACACAAATCTATATAATGCACAACTTCTCAGACATAAACATTGAATTTTGCAGTTAAGAAGCACTTGCACTCTGCATTGTAGAAATATTACACTCTCTAGAAGACCAAGTTTCAGACATTATTTCATCTTTATCTCCTTAATTCAGAGTTTTTTTAATCAAAAGCTTACACAGTGTGTGTGTGATGAGAAAAAAGTTACCCTTCAAATGCATCCTGAAGCAAATTTTATTTCTTCAAATGTCGCCCACGGGAGTAAAAAAGTTGGTAACTCCTGTTTTTGCCCAAATAAAAAGGGAAAAGATACCATTTATAATTTAAAAAGAGGAAAAAAAGTATATTTAATAAAGGGAGTAAAAGGGACAGCTTACATTTAATAACAGGACTATAAAGGACTATTTTCCAAAAAAAAGTTAACTGAGTTTTGTCAAACTACGAGCAATTTTATAAAAATTATTCAAAATTGCAAAATTTAATAGCTATTATTTTCATTAACAGTGAAATTATATATATTGGTAGACTGTTCTCCAATGAATTATGATTGTCATGATGATTCCTTAAAAACTAAATATATTAAGTTCTGAAATAATTAATAACTGAAGGTGAACTCTGTAACATTGCTTAATACAGTGGTACTCACTATGCAGTCCATGGACTGCAAGTTCATTTCATGTGGCCCTGCAAGTTGAGCACACTGCTAAGAAATATATAAATATGTGTCCAGATATATAGAAATTTTACTCACTGACACACATAAACAAGACAACTTTTGACTTAAAAATTATATTGAAAAAAAAAAGATTATTTACTAGGGTGTCAAAGATTTTAATCCGATGGTTTAAATCAGTGATTAAATCATGATTTACTAATCTACGAATCCACTAATTTTTTAAAAAAAAATCATTGATTTAAATTAACTGATTTTTTTTAAATCACAAATTTTCTAAATATGTTTAAATTGACATAAAAAAAAATAATAAAATGTAAGATGAACATAATTTTGAAAGTTTTTATGGATATTTTACTTTGTGAATAAACAAAAATAGCTTTGAATAATTGTTTCTAAACTTAATTCCTTAAAGGCTTGTAAAAAGTTACGTACATTAAGCTTGTAAAAAGCAAGTTTTCATTGGACATTAAAAGCATTTTATTTAAAAATGATATGTGCACTGTCATAGTTTCTTTTAAATAATCAAATTATTCCTTCTTTTACATAAAATAAGTATATCAAGTATAATAAATTTCTACTCGTAAAAGAATGAATAGCCAGTACCTTATTTGGTTGGTTCCTATTTGACACCATTGTGGCGAGTTGAAATTTCAAATTGCACACTCAATTGAAGATTAAGATATTTCTCTAGGTGAATGGAAGGGGACTTATGAATTATCCCCATTCTGAGAAAATAATCCGAATAGAGTGATGAATTTCATTGTCCCCTTGAAATAAGCCAGGCTGGAATGTATGTGTTGTATTGAAGGAAATACTCTCTGAATGAGTGGATAAAAATTGTAAAAGCAATTCTTTTGATACAAAAGAACTAAGCCCCTATGAAGTGGAAATTGAAACTTGGTAAGTAAGGGATTGTCAATCAGAAGAGATTATAGGGCGTTTCTTTCCCGAGATAGAAAAAGACAAGTTTCCAGAGGCAGTTCACTAAGTGATTTCGAGGATGCCAGAGGCATGCTAGGCGGGAAGGGATACGATAGACGGAGGTGAAGGTTGTAGCATGTTGGAAAAGTTTTTTCTCTGAGCGGACGTCAGAATGCTCGTTTCTGAAATTGTACTTTTACAGCATGGATATGTTGATCATATTTTTCATTTTTATTTTTTATTTTTTATTTTTTTAATGTGTCAATTGACAATAAAGTTTTTTTGTTTCAAACGATAATGGATTGTATTAATTATATATACAATTGGTTCACGTTACCACACCATCATTTGGCGAAATCTTGCCAAATCGTCGATAGTCAGCCAGGTGTAGCTCTTTTATTGTTGGAAAGGCTGAGAAATGATATTTTTTGTGATGGTGCGTTTGTTACGTATGACGTATTTGTTACGTCATCAAGTGATTCTTTATTCGACGTTTATTTATATTTTAATGATTTATTATTTTTTAAATATACAATTAAATAACACATACGTCATTAAACGGTGTCATGATATTAAAAGAAAAAAGCATTGAAAAAATTTCATCATCTGCTTGTTTATTTAAAGCTTGATTTCTTTTCTTTTTTTCTGCCTATTCTTATTATTTTAGAAAAGTATAATTCAATTGTCTTCAGCTTTCATGGAAGACTGATTTGTTGATATTTCTGTCGAAGATCTTTGATATTTTGTTGGTTAGTGGAATTTTGGTTTTTTTTTAATAATTTCTCCACCAGCTGAACGGGATAATTAAGCCTCAGTTGGAATCTTGACAAGGACATATAAGTACTGCTTGTTTCACTTGCTTTGATGTAAAGAATATGCAAATAAATTTATAAGATTATTATTTTTCTGTTTACCTTAATGTATTGTAAATTTACTGATTTAGATGACAGTTTAGCGATCACAACATTAACGAATTTTGTGTATTTTTTGGGATTCCGATATGACGAGGCTGCTGTATTCAGTGATGTTTTTTTGGGTTTCATGTTTGCGAAGCGATCATACGTGCGGTACAGTGATTGTGGTATTAACGAATTTCGTGCATTTTTTGGAATTCCAATACGACGAGGTTGCTGAATCCAGTGATTTTTTTTTCCGGTTTCATGTTCGCGAAGCGATCATACGTGTGGTACAGTGATCATGGTATTAACGAATTTCGTGTATTTTTTGGAATTCCAATACGACGAGGTTGCTGAATCCAGTGATTTTTTTTTTTTAGGTTTCATGTTCGCGAAGCGATCATACGTGCGGTACAGTGATCGCAGCATTAACGAATTTCGTGTATTTTTGGGGATTCCGATACAACGAGGTTGCTGTATCCAGTGATGTGTTTTTTCGGTTTCATGTTCGTGAAGCGATCATATGTGCGGTGCAGTGATCGCGGCATTAACGAATTTCGTGTATTTTCATTTTTTGAACTTCACATTAATCGTTAACTTTTATGTAATATCGATGAAATGTGTATAAAAACGTTGTTTTTTACTGCTCATATTATCTTTTTTATATCTATGTTATTAAATTTGTCAAATAAAATATTTTAATATAAATGCTGGACGATTACACCATGAAGCAGTACTACATTAAAAACGTGAGTATAAAATATCACAAATTTACTAAATGGTGTATACAAATGTCAAATTTAAAACTTATACATACATTAAAATCAAATTAAAAATATCAATGTTTTCTCAGAAAAATCATCATTTTCGTCAACGATTTTTTTTTCCTGAGGATGACCATAGAAGTTGGCCGAAACGTTGATATTTTTAATTTGATTTTAATGTATGTATATGTTGAAAAGTTAATGTATGTATAAGTTGAATAAGTTAAATTTGACATTTGTATACACCATTTAGTAAATTTGTGATATTTTATACTCACGTCTTTAATGTAGTAAAATATTTTATTTCACTCATAAATGCAGTATCTTAAAAAAATCAACTGTGTATGGTTTAATTTAATAAATCATTCTTTTGTCCAAATTGTTTTGAACGAATCAAATTTTACATTCGTTACTTTGCTACTCTCGTATAAATGCAATCTATTTTTCAGTGACGTTTTTATGGCTGAATCCATTATTTTTCCTATGTGTAACTATTTAAAAATTAAGAATGGCAACATTTTACCACTTGCTTATTGTGGGTTACAATCTGATAAATGTAAGTAAACAATTTAGAAATCGCCAATGTGGCATCATTTTTAAAAAGCGTCAAATGGTGGGTTGAAATAGGATTATGCCCCCCTTATTTTTGCAATAATAAATTTATAGAAAATTAGAACTAAAAAAGAATGAAAGAATGACATCTGCTTAATGGCCATTGTAAAACAATGCATAAGAGAAAAAGATCTAATTTGTATAAAAATGTTAAGCACAGCAACAGCTTCTTCAGTAAAGGTTGAATAATTAGTTGTTTTTTTTTTTCACTTTTAAACTGACATGTACACCAAATAAGGAAATTAGAGATTTAAAAAGATGCAATCCTTTTTTTTTTTCTTTTTTAATTTGAAACGCTGAATGCTAATAATCTCCACTGAATAGTAACAATGTTGCTTTGAGAGACTGTATTTTGAGTATTCAGCTGCATTTTGAGAATGAGAGATAAAACTGGCTATTCTTATATTTACTCTGTATCTGTGCATGAATAACTCATTTTCATAATTTTTTCATCATACACATACATGTGTATGAGTTTAGATATAGGCGAGTTTAGATTTTTAGATTAACAATACAAATGCAAAACAAGTTGCAAATGATATTTGTTTGTTTTGTTATTTGTGCTGCTAACTAATGAAAATACTTATTTGCAGCTTTTATTAATTTTGTAATTACTTACTGTTCCCTCCAAGCCATTTTTTTTTAAAGAATGCAGCACCCTACCCTTTATTAAATTGGCAAAATAAATTCTGCTTTTTTATAAAAATAGTGAAATTCATCTTTAGTTGTACCCAGAGATTTCTTGTAAAAAACTTCTCCATACCACAGTATTTCTAAATCTGTGTGCCCAAGACCTTGCAAAAATATTGAACTTTATTTAGAAAAAAACAGGAAGTTATAAATCATGTTGTAATTTAATTATATTTTTCAATTTGTAATTCATAAAAATCATTCAAAATTAATGTCACTTTGTTTATTATCATATTAAAATATCATATACAGGGTTATTCTAAATGATGGACCCATTTTCAAAAAATTGTATTTATTAAAGTACAAATCCAAAATGAACAATCTTTATACCAATGAAAAGAGGAAGTTTCAAAGTTTTTTTTTAAGACATTATAAATGTTCAATGTGTCCACTGTTTGCTGTACGGCAAACATCTATGCGATAGCCAAACTCGTCCCATACACGAAAAAGCATATCTGCTGTTACTGAGTGCACAGCTTTCAAAACGGTGATGGTTCCAGAGGCAGCCGGAAGAGGTTTGCGCGGCAATGGGCCGCGATTTCGTTTCACTGTCAGTTGTGAGTGAGATGGCTCCTGTGGAGCACAAGGTTTTCTCGTGTGTGGACAAGTTTGGCTATCGCGTAGATGTTTGCTGTGCAGCAAATGGTGGACACATTGAACATTTATAATGTCTCAAAAAAACTTTGAAACTTCCTCTTTTCATTGGTATAAAGATTATTAAAGTACAAATCCAAAATGAGCAAATACAATTTTTTGAAAATGGGTCCATCAATTAGAATAACCCTGTACTTTTTTTCCCTTGTATCATTTACTAAACACATTACTAATATGTAAAATAGGTGGATTTAACTTTATGCCATTATATTAGAAATAAATGATCAACGTAAATTAGCCCAAATGAAAATAATATATAAAATGGCAAACAGCTGTTTCGGAGCCCCTAAAACTTCATCATCAGTGCCAAATTCAAAAGATTAAAAACCGATTTAAAAGTTTAAGCCATGTAAATTGGGGAATTTATTAGTAAAGTTTATACGAGTTTGATCTGGGGCAAATTCTCTTTCATTAAAAGATTTGGGCCAGTGAGGTTCTGGCTTACTTTTTCTTCTATAGATTTTGGGCCAGGACCTTGGTTCTTATTTTCTTTTGCAGTCTTGGGCTGGTCTGAAACTGGACCCCTTTCTTTTCAGGTGCTGGCCAAGCCTAATGGAAGAAAATTTGCACGATCTTGCTCTGTGGTGTCAGTTTTCTTGTAAAAGTGATAGTGATATTGTACCTTTGTTTAAAAAAACTTTAGAAATTGACTTTGGTTTAATAAATAACAGAGAAATAATTAAATTGCACTTGACAAGTGTCCTTTTTTTTCCATAGAGCTTTAAAACTGTTAGTTAAATTTATGAACTAACTTTTTGTTTCATTCCAAACTACATTCCTTTTTCAATGCATTCATGTAAATCATTGTCTCTAAATGATCATTAATAACGTTACTCTGTATTTTATAGATTGCAGACATATAATCTTATGTATCTTAAAATATTTACATACATATGTAAGCAATAATCTGTTAAAAGAATTTTAATTATAGGATAACATATTGGCTAAGAAATATCGACATGTTTTGCAGAAATTGGGTCAGACTGGATCCATAAATTATGAAAAAATAAACAGCACGAACTGGAACCGTGTCAAATATTTAGCTTTTTGTACGGACTGAGAACAGCCAACAAAGCTTTCATAGACTCCAGGATAAACTTTTAGCTTTTATAACGGACTGGGCTGAGTTAGGAACTTAGAAATTTCAGTCTGTGCAGACCTTTTCCCTTACCCAGAGCCCGACTAGCAAGATTTTGTGCCTAGGGCACTTTCAATTTTCCGTGCCTCCTTAGATTGGTTAATTTATTGATACTAGTTTTTTTTACGTATTACACACTTATTCAAAAAGTGTCAACTCAAAAAATTAAGTTTTCCGGAAAATTGAAAAATGGTTCCAGAAATACATATAAAAATATTTTTTCTATTATTTATTGAAATATGCTTTTAACCATAGATTAAGAAATATTTTTGTCATTTCATCGTATTAATATCTCAAACATCACATATTTTCAGTTGTGTCACTTTTCGAATAAATGTGCAATATGATAAAATTGAATGACTTGATAAATACAGTACATCCGTTATTAGAAAATAATTATGAGAAGTCTACTAATTAATATAATGTTATTAAGTATTAAATGATAAAACCAAACTGATACTGAGTGCAAACAAAAGTCCTAAAAAAATTTTAACGTTGGCACAATTATGATTTTTCTAATGGAAATTTAGATGAAATTATGAAAAATTTCGTGTCCTTCAGAAATTTTGTGCCCAGGACATGGGCTCTGAGTGCCCGTGCCATAGTCAGGGCCTGCCTTTACCAACCAGAAACATAGTGTGTTTATTCTGGGAAAAAAAACAGCACAGTGTACTCAAAAAATTAAAAGCACCACACAAAAATGGCATTGTACAATTATAAAATAGTATGGTGTGTGTGTGCCATTAAATGTACAGTCATACAGTCACAAATACCTTATTTTTATTTTTTTCTAAGGAAAAAAGTAAAATACTTGTGACGTAGTACAGGTTGTTCCTAAAAAAGAAAAAAAAAAAAAAGATGGTACAAACTGTAAGAGAAGGTAGACTGAGCAAACAACAAACAATTTTTACCTAGAAAACTAGTGTTGCAAACAATTTAATCAAACAAAAGTATAGGGTGCTTACTTCAAGTCGATCCTTTTTTATTTATGCAGACGTTTAACAGTAATGAAGATATGAAGATGGTTTAACGGAATTTTCAACAGACTTATTTTGCTCCCACAATATCATGAAAAATGTAGGAAAAGCACAGTAATTCGATAATAGGCATCGTACGGAATTTCAACTTTATTCTGACGTATGGAGCGCTCAGCACTGTCTGGATGCAGATGATAACTTCCACCAGTTTTTGTGATATCATTACATTTGACATAAGTTTATTGAAAATTTTGTTGAAAAGCTTCAAATTATTGTTAAACTTATGAATAAAAATTCATGTTCACTTAAGAGTGAAACACCCCGTATTTTTGATTGAACAAATGGATTGTAATCCCGGTTTCCTACACAAAAATGATTCCCTGCAGTGTGTTCTTCCACCCCTTAAAGTTTGTCTCATCTTTCTTGAAACAATTTATTATAAATATAACATCAGTCTTATGTTATTTCATTGGTACATTTTATGTTTTGTAACTCTAAGATAGTAAATCAGGGTTGTTACTCATATAGAATGAAATTCCCTAATTTTTCCAGGTGTATTTTAAGAAAATTTTAGTCTGGAAATATAGTGTGCTCTGTACACACCGAAGGTAAAACAAATTTTTTGTCACTTGAAAATACTAAATTTTTATTACTACAGATATTGATAGAAATTTTCATTCCCCCCCCCCTCCCCCTCCCGGCCAGAAAAACTTGCTTCTAGGACTGTAATAGGAATTGCTTTCCTTAATAAATTAATGTAGTTACAAACTCAAATATGAAGTTTTCTCTAAACTGAAAGGGAAAATAAAAAGCAACCTCTATTTTTATATTGAACCATTGTTCACTTCAGCAACTATTAGAAAGTCACTGACCAACTTCAGGTAAAGGGGGAAGGGAAGCAGGCATTTCAGGGTGGGAGTTGAGGCGATTTGAAATGATGTATTAGTTATATCAACTATCACTTTAAAATAACAAATATTGGAGAAAAAATTTACTGGAACTTGTGAAAACATGGAAGATTTTTCTCACCTATCATGACACAAAGCTCGTACTTATTTGGCAACTCCCATGAAATTTTATTAAATTCCCTGACTTTTCCAGATTTTGGATAAAATATTGAAATTCCCTGACTTAATAGGCCAATTTCCAAATTCCCTGACTTTTCTAGGCTCTCCAGGTGGTATAGCAACCTTGGTAAATGCTGTTTATATGAATCATGTCTAGCACAGTGTAGGGGAGACTGGTACATAGTGGACCACTTTTTCAGTTAATTTTTTTTTCTCTTTAGCAGACAAACAGATCTGTATGAAAATATTTTTGAATATTCCTTAAACCTTTATACATTCATCATAATTTTCTCAAAACATAGTTTTTAATACATTTTTCATAAAAAATTTTTTTATATGCACCCATAAAGTGGACCAGTGTGCCCCAGAAGTAGGGTACACTGGTCCACCCACAGGGGTACAGTGGACTGCTATTAGGTATTATCTGAAATACAATATAAATCTATTTTTCATTAATCTAATTCTTTTTTATTTCCCCTTTACCCGCAAAATAACATATATAAATTTACAAGTAACATTTTGAAACAAAACAAAAAAATATATGATTATATTTTGAAAATAATAACAGATTAATACAGGAACAATTGCAATTTAGTTGAAGTTATTACCTAAGTATAAAAAAATCAGCGCACATTAAAATTTGCAAATGAAATTCCAAAATACTTATGAGTAAGATTGAGCCTGGAATTTTCCTGAAATACTTTTGTGTCTGGAAGCAACATTATGAAATCATTTACATCAACAACAGATTCATCTACAGTTTTGGGAAAAATAAACGGATATCCATTCAATTTGCGTCTCATTAATCTTACTTGAACAGAATCATCACCAATTAGATTAGACCAGGGGTGCAGAATATGTCCAATCCAGCAATCTAGGATTGAGGGAAATTTTAGCTATCTGGGGAAATTTTGTGGGAAAATATACAATTGATTTCGATTTTAACAATGAATTACATAATTTCCTAAGATAGAAAATTGTGGTTTTATTTCGAGATAGTTTGCCAAAAACTGCAGTTTTATTTTGCGGTCCCTTGCCAAAAATCGCAGTTTTATTTGGCGATCGTCTGATGAAAACCACAGTTTGATTTCACGATCGTCTGATGAAAATCAGTTTTATTTTACGATTGCCTGATGAAAATCGTGGTTTATTTCTCGATCGCCTGATGAAAATCGTGGTTTTATTTCTCGATCGCCTGATGAAAATCGTGGTTTTATTTCGCGGTCGTTTGACGAAAATCCCGGTTTTATTTTGCGATCGCTTGTCTCATTGTCACTTGCCAACAATCGTGGTTTTATTTCACGATCGTTTGAAGAAAATCGTGGTTTTAGTTCGCTGTCGACCGACGAAATTCACGGTTTTATTTCGCGTTCATTTGACGAATATCGTGTGTTCCGTATCTATTGGCGATGGAACATCCCCCCCCCCCTCTTTTTTGTTTCTGGCAACCCGTTAATGTAACCTTGTGTGTGAGCAGGTGTGCTCGGAACTCGGTGGGAACAAGCAGCGGTTGCTGTTTTTCTCTTCATCGTATTTATTAACTAAATAAATACTATAGTTTATATACAGTCCATTTGTTCTAAGTTCGCACAACTAGTACGAAACCTCCGCACATTTTTTGGTCCTAAGCGACCCGGAGGTAATCAGCGCATCTTCAGTGTTTAACGAAAAACTTGTGATTTCTTTATCTTCAACAAGAAGATCAACAGTATGTCAGAGGCAGCAGTTACGACTCTAAATCGAAAGCGCAGTAACATCAAGTCTCAGCTCACCAAAATATCCAAAGCGATTAACGAAAATACTTTCGAAATAGCTGAATGGTAGTCTCATTTGGAGTGTTTAACTAGAATACAAGAAAAGTTCGAAGTTATCAAGGAGGATTATTATAAAATCGTGAAAGAGGACGATTTTGAACAAACAGAGGAGCAACTGTCTCTACTGGACGAGGACATTAGAACAATGGAGGTAAGTCTTAAAACCTCTATTAAGAAATTTTATTGTGAGTCTAATGTTAGCGCTTCTTCAAGTAATGATATAAGTGTTAGTAATCATAAAGCAATTATAAAACTGCCCAAAATTCCATTACTGGTTTTTACTGGAAAAATTGAGAAGTGGAGCATTTTTAAAATGGCCTTTAATACGCTCATTACTGAAAATTCTGATTTGAACGACAATGAAAAGCTTTTCTATCTTCGTGGGGCTTTATTGAGGGAACCCAAAAGCATACAAACCCCAGATGATAGTTATACGTCTCTCTTTAGTGCATTAGAACAACGGTATGAGAACAAAAGAAGAATTGTCATATAAAAAATATTCTCAACTTGTACCCAATCAAACATGAATCCGCAAAAGATCTTCGAAATTTATTAGATAGTGTTAGAAAGAACTTAAGAGCCCTTAAAGTTTTAGACTTTGAAAGAGATACATTCTCTAACGCCATATTATTAAATATACTTTTAGACAAACTTGATCGAGACACTCGTAAACAATATGAGCTCACGTTAAAAGATAACAAAGTTCCTAACTTTGACGAATTTCTCGAATTCTTAGAACGAAGATGTCAAATCTTAAATAGCATCAGTGCTAGTTCTTCTTCAAAATTCAATTCTAACTCTGACCGTTCTAAGTCTTTATTCATGAAATCTGATAAAACACAGAATAAAAAGTGCAGTCTATGCTCTGAAATCCACCCATTGTACCATTGCAAAAAATATAAGATTATGAAATTAGCAGATAGAATAAATATTGTCAAGAAAACAAACTTTGTTTTAATTGTCTGAATTCCTCACATTTATTATCATCCTGTGATTCAAAAAATACTTGCTTTGTTTGCAAATCAAAATTTCATCATACTTCCCTACATAAATATTCAGCGCCACAAGCTGATCATTACGAGGTCAGATCAAGCGTCGCAGACACAGCGGCGACGGCTTTTACGCAAAGAGATAATTCTGAAAACGATACTCCCAAACATTCGTTTTTTTCTCATGTAAACAATAAATCCGTTTTGATAAACACGGTAATAATTTATATTACAGATTCTAATGGGGTTTAAAGACCATTACGTGGCATTTTGGACTCTGCGTCAGAAAGTAATTTTATCTCATTTCACGCAGCAACTTTGTTGGGATTAAAGAAAGAAAAATTTCATATACCGATTGCGGGTTTGAATGATTCAACAATAAATATAAAGGCGAAAACTGCAGTTTGCTTATCTAATAAAAGCGGGGATTCTCAATGGAATATTGATTGTCTGATCACTCCGAAAATAACAAATTTCAGTCCGTTTGGAAAGATAAGCATTTCTAATTTGAGCATTCCACAAAACATAAAATTGGCAGACCCTGAATTCTTCATTCCGCAAAAAATAGATATACTTCTGGGTGCGGAATTGTTTTTCGAATTTTTAAATACTGATCAAATAAAACTGAAAGATAATTTAATTCTGCAATCAACTTGTTTTGGATATCTGGTAGTGTTTATGATAATAATATAAAGCATAATGAAACCCATTGTTTTCTAACAAAAAATCTAGAAACACTCAATAAGACGTTGACCTCATTTTGGGAAATAGAGAATGTTGATGATTTAAAGCCGTGCAGCAGTGATGAATTAACATATTGTAATCAAAATTTTGATAAAACGCATTTTAGAAAGGAGGATGGGAGATACGTAGTTGAAATGCCGTTCAAACCAGAAATTTCTGAAACTAATTTAGGAAATTCGAAAAAAATCGCATCTAAAAGATTAGATTATTTGTGGCAACGTTTAGAGCGTGATCCAACAATGAAAAATTTGTACATAGATTTTCTAAATGAATATAAGTGTTTGAATCATATGCATGAAATAGAGGAAAATAGTGATTTTGAAGACGATTTTTATTTACCTCATCACGGAATCATGCGACCATCAAACAAAACTACCAAACTGCACGTCGTTTTTGACGCAAGTGCAAATTCAACAACTGGAAAATCTAAATTAGAGATGCAACGGATGTCAATTTGGCCGGATACCGGACATCTGGCATAACTTGCAGCCAGATATCCGGCTGCAGTATGTTTTGATCTGTTTTTTTTTTAATTTTAATTTATTTTTAAAGAAATTAAATGTGGGTTTTAGATTAGCTAGCCATCACTATGTTATTTTCTTTTTGATATAATTTTTAAATTTTCTATTAACAATTATTTTTATAATTTCAGTTTTAGTACCAATATTATAATTACATTATATTAAATTTTTAGTTATAATAGTATCAGCTAAAGAGTTTAGAATAATAAATTAATTTTATGAGAAAAAATTACTACTGAATACTTTGGAAAGACAATATTTAATAAGTATTAAATATTGTCTTTCCAAAGTTTTCAGTAGTAATTTTTCCTTTTTTCTTTAAGACTATGATGTTCAAGCTGTAAACTCCCCTCATTATTGCTTTAATACTTACCATTGTTACCTTTTATTGCTTTACTTAACTTAAAAATACTTAAAAAATTTTATACACTTTATACTTAAAAATTTTTTGTGTTGTGATAACAAAAACTTGTTCTTGCTTGTTGCTACTAACATAACAACTGAATTGCATAACAACAAAATTGGAATTTTAATAGTAAACTATTAGTTTAGTAATAGTAGATTATTTTCACAAAAATAACTTAAAACTGAATATTTTTGTAGCAATTTTTTTTTCTTGGATTTTATTCTAATCTATGCAGAACTTTACCTTATAAAAACAAGTTTTGTGTTATGGGAACAGAAAACTTCTTGCTTGCTACTAACACAGCAAAAAAAGATTCTTATTTGATGAGTCATTCTGCCACTTTTTCCTTTTTAACTGTGTTTGTAACTCATATATGCAGGCACATGTGTATGAATAGTCATAGTTGTCTGCATGTTTGCTCTTTTATAGTTTTAGAAACACAATTTGCCATAAATATAAGTAAATTATTTTTAGTTTAATAAATTAATGCTTTTTATTTTTCAAGATTAAACTTTAGGCCTTATAATCTGGAAATTTTAACAATGAGTTCAATGAAATAATTTCCAGCCGGATAATCATAATATCCGGCTACTGCCAATTATCCGGCATAGTGGCCGGATCAGCCGGATACAGTATGTTCGCTGGATATCCGTTGCATCCCTACTTTAAATGATATGTTATATAAGGGAGGGGTGCTTCACGAAGATCTCTTTTCAATATTAGTAAGATTTAGAAAGCACATTTACGCATTCACAACAGATATCAAACAAATGTTTAGAATGATAGAAATTAACCCGTCACAGCATAAATTCCTAAAAATTCTCTGGAAGGACAGTAAGTCATCGCCTGTCAAAGTTTTCCAACTCTCAACCGTTACCTACGGGACCGCCTGCGCCCCATATCTAGCAACCAAGACTTTGCAACAACTTGCTTTGGATGAAAAAAGGGACTTCCCATTGGCTTCAAATATTTTATTAAATGATTTCTACATGGACGATTGCTTGTCTGGTGCTTCAGATTTAACCCAGATGCAATTAATTCAGCGAGAATTAACGCAACTTCTCCAAAGAGGAGGCATGAGCTTGCACAAATGGTGCTCCAATGGAGTACAGTCTAAGGATCAGGAAATATTTCCCCTTGACAGAAATTCCGAGGAAATTGTGACAAAAACTTTAGGAATGCTATGGAATAGCTTCAGTGATACATTTACCTACAAGGTAAACATAAGTGAAAAACAAAACTTTACTAAAAAAAATGTCCTTTCACAAATAGCTCGTATCTATAACCCCCTTGGTCTACTTTATAGGTGAAAATTAGCGGTCGCCACTCGCCACGTGGCGATTAAAGTTTAAAAAGTGGCGATTAAAAAATCAGCCATCGATCGCCACCCTAGTCGCCATTCGCCAAATGGCGATTAAAAAATCTGTTATCGATCGCCAAGTGAAATACACCAATTTTCATGTAAATATGTATCTCTACACTGATTACATCTGATTAGAGAACTGGTTAGTTCTTTTTCCTACCAGATGCAAACAGATTTCAATGACTTAGCTGTATTTTCAATATTTCTGTTTTTTCTCGTGAGCTTACTCTTTAGTTGGATTATTTTTTCAAGAAATACAATTTTATTCTGCAAAATATATTCATCAGCTTTGATTCATTCCACATGCATTTCAAGTAATTTATTCCCTTTTTTCCCCCATTGGATACAAGGGGATTTTACGGACATTTCAGTATCTTCAATATTTCGACTCCTGCCACATGCTCACCAGTTGGATTGTTTCTTCAAGAGATACTGTTTAATCATGCGAAATACTACTCGTACTCAGGGCTGGGTTTTTGCTGGCAGAAAGTGGTTTCTGCCGTGCCAGTGAGTGGTTTTAACTGGCAGAAACTGGCAACAACTGGCATAAACACATTTCGTGACATAATCTGAGACTTTTTTAGTAGTATTAAATTCCTTAAGTACATATTATTCAGGATAAATAACAAATGAAATACTGTGGATAGTTTTAATTTAAACTAAATAAATTTCTACTAGAAAAATGAGTTATGTAACAGATAAAATTTTTGTTATAATATGGTTGTGTAATTTTATATATAAACAATTATTAGAGTATTTAAAATCTCAATTTGAAATTCAAACTAGAAAACTGTATCCAATACTTATTTTAAATTAAACACTGAAAAGAAAAGAAAAATAATCAATACTTACTCAAAATACTTTTCTGTAATTTAACATAATAATTTAGTAACTGTAAAAAATCTTTCTCATAGAAATATTATACAGCTCCAAATCAAAAAATTAGAGTAAATTCCATTTGTATTTGGAATTGCATTTAGCTTTATTTCACTGTAGTACAATTTAAAAAGAACAACGATGGATGTTTTAAAATACATTTGCATGTTATTAAAGAAAATTAAAACTGTAAAATATTAAATTTTGAGTGAATATTTTATTTTTGTAAAATTATTTTCATTATTCAAAATATTAGAATACTAAAATAGGTGGTTCAAAAAATTAGAATACTTATGAATTTTTCTGATTGGTTTAGAAGGTGGCATAAAATTATCATCTTCTTAAGCTATAAAAATACTTTGCATCATCATTGTTTTCATTTTGTGTAAAACATAGACCATTCGTCCAACATAAGAGTTTAGAAAGCATCGTATTATTGATTTGCATAAAGAAGGTCGTAATCAGCAATATATCGCCTGTTACTTAAAATGTTCTCAACCAAGTGTTAGTAGAGCAATAAAGCAGTATTTTAATGATGGACATTTTGAAAACAAGCATTTGAATAGCAGCCGAAAGCCAAAAACTACTCGGAGAGATGATGGAAAGCTAAAGAGTATTGCTAAAAAACTGTTTTGGAATTGTGAGATATTTGCATCAAAAGTGGAAAGAACATGGTGTTGATGTGAGTAAATCTACAACACTAAGACGTCTCCATAAACTTGGATTTCAATCTTGTGTACCAAAGATAAAGCAACCTCATGACTATTAAACAGAAAAGAGAGAGAGTAAAGTGGTGCAAAAAAAAAATAAATAAATAAATAAAAAATTTATTGAAAAACGATATTGTTTAGTGATGAGAGTGTGTTTTGCATAATATATGGTGAACTTTGTGTTTGTGTATGGCGAATGAATCAAGAAGCATATGAGAATAACTGCATGAAACAATCAGTGAAATTTGCAGCCAGTGCAATGGTATGGGCTTGCATGACTGTAGATGGTACTGGAAGGCTATGTATCATTAACCCCTTGGGGACGAGTGACACGTATACGTGACGCATAAGATGCTCAGAATCTTGGATTATTCCCACCAGTTACTTTTTATTGTAAGCTTTGCCTTATTTAATGATAATAGCACTTCTGCGATTCAATTAGGAGAAAATTTCTGTTTTGAAAAACCGGTGGTAAAAGATTAAAAATTCTGTAAAGGACGCTCTAGTCGCAAAAGGGTTAACAAAACGATTAATTCTGAGATATATCAGGAAATCCTTGAGCATTTCATAATACCATCATTGGAAGATCTGCGTGGTGACAATTTTATTTTCCAACATGATTTAGCAACTTCACACAAGTTAGTGTCCACCAAGAACTGGCTTAGCCAACATTAAATGAATGTGCTTCCCTGGCTTTATTATTTGTATATACCTGCTTTATTTCCTTTAATTTTAATGCTAAAAGATTCTACAAACTATGTAGATTCTTACAATATTAAGTTTTATCCTGTATTACTTCTTGTATAAGCAATACATAAAAAACCTTTTTCACAATTCCTTTTTTTCTACTATTCTAATTTATTAACTTGGAGCTGTATAGTTATATGTGGATCTTGTAATTAAGTGGTTTTAAAAACATTTCATTTAAATGCAGTATTCAAAGGAACAAATCTGACTTCTTTTTTTAAATGTAAGACTTAGTTGAAAACTTTCCAACCTTATATATATAACCATATTCCATATAGTAGATAATCTTTAAGTTATTGCATTATATTATTTATTTAAAAATTCTCTGAACAGTTATTTGTTACAATATCGTAGAATTTTTTATAAATTTCTTTATTTTTTTACTTTTAAATAGAAATTCAACTGTAAATAATAATATTAATAGTTAAACTTGTACAGCATCAGATTACCATTATGAAAATTTCTGTTTTTCAAGTAAAAGAAAATTAGTATTATAACAAAGTATATTTATATGATCATTTTGAAGCTTTTTGCTACTTCGAATAACATTCATAATCTTTAGTTTTAATTTTTAATTTAATTGTTTACATATCAAATACATGTGTCAATTATGAATCATTGAAGTTCAATTTCTACTTGTTATTATTTCTTAGTTTCTGCCAGTTTTTGCCACATACTGGCAGAAACTAGTTTCTGCCATGCCGGTTTTAACCGGTTATAACCAGTGGTTTTAACCACCCCGGCAGAAACTTGCCAGCCCTGCTCGTACTACATGCAAAATTCTCTCATACAATAGGTATAAAACTCTTATAGAAAAATATGTTTATATACAACGATTATAATTTATCTAGATGTCAAGAAAGTTTGAAACATAATAGTGGCCACTAACTTTAAAAAGTGGCCAGAGTGATGACCGGTGGAACCTTGGACCGGTGGAAGCAAAGGCAAAAATCTTCATGCAACAACTGTGGCTACTCAATGTGGATTGGAACGAAAAACTACCTCCACACATTTTTCAGCAATGGGAAAACTTCATCGCAACATTACCAGAATTACAGACAATTAAAGTGCCAAGGTGTTTCTTAAAAGTGAACGTTAAATCTGTGGTGCTGAACGGTTACGCAGATGCTTCTTCTAAGGCGTACGGTGTGGTCATATATATTCAAACTATCTCTAACACTAATGAACTATCTAGTCAACTTCTTTGCAGCAAGTCCCGTGTTGCTCCGACGAAAGTAATGACAATTCCTAGATTGGAATTAGCTGCATGTCTTCTTCTGACAAAATTGACTAACAAGGTCTTAGAGGCCTTAAAACAACCTCTCGACTCCGTCAAGTTGTTCTCGGATTCAACTATAGCACTAGCTTGGATTGAAACTCCTCCAAATTTGTTAAAGACATTTGTGTGCAACAGAGTGTCGCAAATTCAGCAGTTATCAAAAAACTACAAGTGGTCTTACATTCCATCCGAGAGCAATCCAGCTGACATGGTTTCAACAATCTTTAGAGACTATTCGTAATCCAGATATTCTGTGTGACAATTTATATGTGAATGAACTCAAACCTCCTGCTAAAATGACTCTTTTTAACATTAATGACTCTAATTTTATGAATGATTTATTTAATTTACTAATAATTTTTTAAAATTAATTAGAATTCTAGCCTTTATTTATAGATTTATTAGAAATTGTAAGGAGCGCGATAAATTAAAGGGTCCTCTTTCTGCCAGCGAGATCCAGAAATCAGAAATTTACTTATTGAAATACATTCAGGTAAAGTATTTTACACATGAAATTGATGCCTTGAAAAAAGGTTCTTCAGTCCCTCCTGCAAGTAAGTAAAAATTTCTGAATCCTTTTTTAGATTGTAATGAACTAATCAGAGTAGGTGGGAGACTCTCACATGTGAACATAAATTATAAAAGCAAATATCCCATAGTTTTGCCAGCAAAGGATAGGTTAACTAAACTTATTTTTCAATACTATCATCTTCGTGATTTTCATGTAGGACCCCAGGCTCTTTTGAATACTGTACGTCTAAAATATTGGCCACTTAGCGGCAGAAACATTGCACGTAAGGTTGTGCATGAATGTGTACAATGCTTCAAAGTTAAACCCATAATGGCTAACCAGCTGATGGGGGATCTCCCTCCTGAGAGAGTAATACCTAGCTCTCCCTTTTCTAATGTCGGATTAGATCTATGTGGACCCTTTGAAATAAAATACAAGGGCCAGAGAAAGGGTACCCTCCAAAAAATCTATGTAACTATATTTGTATGTATGGTCACTAAGGCTGTACACTTGGATTTCGTTTCAGACTTAACATCTGAAGCAATAATTGCTACTTTAAAGCGATTTTTCTCTCGTCGTGGGAAAAGTTCAACAATTTTTAGCGACAACGCTACAAATTTTGTTGGGGCTTCAGCAGAACTTAAGCGTCTACGAAAACTTATGAATAGCGAAGATATCTCTAACCTTTTGGCATCAGAGGGCATCTGCTGGAAATTTTCTCCTCCTAGAGCACCCAACTTCGGTGGCCTTTGGGAGGCGGGAGTTAAAGCATTTAAATATCATTTTAAGAGAGTAGTGGGTTCAGCTCATTTAACGTTAGAGGAATTTCTAACGGTAATTGCACAAATCGAGGGCATATTAAATTCGCGGCCACTTTCTCCTTTGTCGACAGATGCCGACAGTTTTGAAGTATTGACTCCTGGTCACTTCCTCATAGGAAGACCGCTTAATGCGCTTCCACAACCAAATTTAATTGAGGTACAGGATAACTTATTAAACAAATGGCAAAGAACACAAAAAATGGTGCAAATTATACGGAAGTGTTGGCAGAATAATTATCTTAGTTACTTACAACAACGAAACAAATGGCTATTCAAAAAGCCAAATATTTTGCCAGGTATGTTGGTATTAGTAAAGGAATCACAACTTCCTATTTGCACTTGGTCTCTAGGCCGTATTACTAAAGTAATCCCAGGTGCTGACGGACATGTCAGAGTAGTAGAGGTACGAACCGCGAAGGGCATTTTAAAAGATCTGTATCTAAAATTAGTATTTTGCCCATGATAGATAATGAAATTAATGCTCAGTAACTATTTAATGTTTTTATTATTATTATTATTATTGATTGTATATTTATTGTGATTGTTTTAATTGCTTATAATTGTATCATGTTGTTTTCTTTATTATCTGTATTACATTTGTTATATATTGAAATACTTGCGATATTTCAACGCCGGGCGGGATGTTCCGTATCTATTGGCAGTGGAACATTCCCCCCCCTCCCTCTTTTTTGTATCTGGCAACCCGTTAATGTAACCTTGTGTGTGAGCAGGTGTGCTCGGAACTCGGTGGGAACAAGCCGCCGTTGCTGTCTTTCTCTTCATCGTATTTATTAACTAAATAAATACTATAGTTTATATACAGTCCATTTGTTCTAAGTTAGCACAGCTAGTACGAAACTTCCGCACATCGTGGTTTTATTTCGTGGTCGTTTGACGAAATTCGCGGTCTCTTGTTGAAAATCGCAGTTTTATTTCGTGATCTTTTGACGGAAATCGTGGTTTTATTTCACGATCACCTGACCTAAATCGTTATTTTATTTCACCGTTGTTTGACACAAATTGCGGTTTTATTTCATGATCGTTTGACGAAAATTGTGGTTTTATTTTGCGATTGCCTGACCTAATTCATTATTTTACTTCACCGCAGTTTGACGAAAATTACGGTTTTATTTCTCGATCGTCTGACGAAAATCCTGGTTTAATATCGCGGTCCCTTGCTGAAAATTGCGATTTTATTCCACGATAGTTTGACAAAAATCGTATTTTTTTACGAGATCCGATCACTTGACAAAAATTGCGATTGTTTTCCACAGAAAACGCAGATTAGATTTTTAAAAATTTAAGAAGCTGAAATCTGCCGTTTGGCGGCCAAGTGACATCCTTGGAAAAAAAATGGCGTTATGAAATCGGATGTACTGCTACATGAAAAATAGAAATCACCTCTTTGGCGATCAGATGCATAGCATAAAATCGCCAATTTTTTACATGTAGTCGCCCTGTGGCCGGTGGCGATCAGGAATTTTAACATTGCACAAAAAAAATCACAAAAAGTGAGTGTTTCAAACTCCCAAGAAAAAAATATTAAAAACCTCTGCTCAGCTTAAACAACTTAAAGAATATGTGAGCCAAAAATTGTAAAGCTTATGAGACAATACTTCAGTAGTACTCCATCTTTAGAAAAGAATCAAATCAAGAAGATCCCACACCACCATTGGTGGAAAATATCAAAAACCTCTGCTCAGCTTAAACAAAGAATATGTGAACTAAAAATTGTAAAACATATGAGATAATACTTCAGTAGTAAACTCATTTTGAGCTCTACCCCATCTTTAGAAAGAGAATTAAATCAAGAAGATCTCACACCACCATTGGTGAAAAACTTACTACAAGCTCTCATTGAATAGGTGAGCAAAAATATAAAAAAATTTAAATTTAATAATGAGAAAAGTCTTTTTAATCAGTGGGCAACTTTGAAGAAAAACATTCTAAAAGCTGAATTAAAAAGAAAAAATCCTGAATTCTGAAAAGAAACCATCTGAAAGTAAATCATTTCTAAATCAATATCTTAGCGGTATTCTTTTATAATTCCAGATTTTACCAGTCCTGATGTGTACGCTGATGTACCAGAAATAGGTTACCTCCTTGAAAACTGCTTGAAAATTTGCAGTGAATGTATTTGTGAATCTGTTGGTTCTATTATTGGAAATCACATTTATAACCGAACCCTAAAATCTGATAATCTCTTTCTCTTTCATGAAGTGTTTATATCATGGAATGGACCTCCAGTGCATAAAGCTACGGAATTATTAAAAGCATCCTTAAACAGACATCATTTTCATGGTGGAAATTGTCATTTAACTAGATTTTCTCCAAGAAACAGGCAAATAGATCTACAAAACACCAAAAGTGATTGATAACATCCACAAAGACAGTGGAAGATAGCAGTTTCTCAATAATTGACAATTTATCAGAAAAGGTAATCAGAAACATTGTATTTGTTGGTTAAAATTGTGCATTTATTAATAAATATTAGGCATAAGAATTAGATTAAAACTTACATGTGTTAACTTACCTTTCCAATAACTAAACATGTTACAAGTTCAGTCTATAGGTTTTTAAAAGAGGCGACTTGTATATTGTAAAATTTTCTATACCTATGGTGATACAGAATTTATTTTGGGGAAATTTTCATACAAATTGGGAGAAATGTTGGGAGTAAAAACATTTTCTGCACCCCTGGATTAGACTACAGTTATATTTATCAAAGGCAGTAAATACAAAACAAAATATTTCTTACTATGTTAAATAATTTGTTATTTTTCTTTGTTAATTCATTTTACTATTAAATAATTACTTTAAAACAATATTTCTTTATAGAAAATAAGCAATTATTAAAAATTTTGAACATTCAGCATTACAGGAGCAGAGTCGATTGTGGACCACTGTGCCCCATGTTGAAGTGCAATAAATAATCATATTACCATAAAATACCGTTAATCTGCCCTTCCCGATTAAGCGCCCCCTCCCACTTTGTAAACAAATTGGAAAATTCAAAAAATCCCGAGAAAGCGCCCTCCCCCAAAAGAAATTTCGCCGTGCACGTCAAGATCAACACCAAAAATTTTATCTCCCAAGTGTTTTTTTTTTTTTTTTTTTTCCCGAAAGATCAGAAAGGCGTGGCGATTCTTTGATATATCGCAAACATGTACAAACACACTGTCGATCTGAAAAAGCAATATAACCAAATATTAGTTTTGCTGTAAATTTATCTCTATGGCGATATGAAGGTAATAAAAATATCGATAGTGAAAGTTTCTCATGAAATAAGTTAAAAAAATGTGTATTTGATGCTGTGTGGAAAATATTTTGATTTAAAAGAGAATCTATTTATTTTAATAAAGAATTTATAGTCGTATTTAACATTATTATGAAAACCAATCACAAAAAAACATCGATTGATTGATCAGATCAATCGAATTGTCGATACACAGTCGAATTTGTAGCGTAATTTGTGTATCTTTGTGGTAGTAATGTTTTTTGTTTTAATAATCTGGCAAAACTACCAATTCGCTCTACATGTTCTCAATTTTTGTGAATTGTATAATTTATTTAGCATTTATAGATACGAAATCATGATTTAAAAAAAACGGTTATTTAATCTTCCTAACTTACAACAGATGGCGACACCACATAAAATGTTACTAGTTCACGAAATTACTTCAGGACCTTTTCAACTGCAATTTCTCAGTGTTTTTTAATTATTTTAAATTATTAAGTTTCTTTTATTTTTCTGTTACCATATTAATTATAGATATTAGTGTTATTATTTATCTAAATGCATTCCAGTTTCAAAGCTTCTGAAATCCAGAATTTTCTATAATCTGAAATCGCCATTAATCGTGAAGTTATACTGTTTATCTATTTTGTCTATCATTTTTTTTTCAAAATTTTTTCTTTTGTTACTTTATTAAAATAATGCATGCATTCGATGGTCAGCCATTAGCATCTCTCCCCCCCCCCCCCCCACCTTCCATAAATATCATATACTACAATTTTAATACCGTGTAAGCGCCCCCCTGCTTATTTTACGATTTTCCGTCGTATTTAGGGGGAGGCGGATTAACGGGATTTTACGGTAATATTGTTTATAGCTTCCTTTTAAACATATTAACTTTAAAGTTAAATAAAAACAAGTATCTTAGCTTTGCAAAAAAGCTGTTTTATTTTATTTATCTACAACCTTTAATTACTAAAAAAATAAAAATATGATGATGAAAAATTTTACTTTTAGAAGCTCAAAACAATCAATCAGGATAAAATAGTTCAATTTAAGCTAAACATATTTTCTGAAGGCTCTAAATAATCAGTGCAGTGCTGTTGTCTATTAGGATAGAAGAGAAGCTTAGAAAAAGTTTAAGTAAATAAAATATTAGGGGGTGGTCCACTGTGTAAGGGAGATGGGGGATGAATGGGACAAGGGATGAATGGGACAAGGGATGAATGGGACGTTCTCAATATTTCAGGCAATAAACTTTTTATTTAGTTGCCTCCTATGCTCATAGATTTCACTACTACAGTGTGCTTCAGAACCAAAAGCAAGACCATATTGCTGTTTTCAGTTTTCTTCAAATTTTCATTTCGTGAAAACTCTGCTTAAAAGTAATTTTTTTTTACATTTGAAGTTACTTAAATATCTTATGCAATATGAACAATTAAGATATGTTGTAGTTTTTTATTTCAAGGCTCAATATTGGTAATTAAAATGAATGCATATTAACCATTGTGACAAAATAATTTTTAAGACAAAATGGCTGACAATTAAATATATACATCATGGGGATGATTGGGACATTTCAAATAGGGGTGAATGGGACTGCTTCATTCATCCCTAGAGGATGCTGAAAAATACATTTGTTAACTAAATAATATTATATAAGTTGATAAATGAATTTTTTATGGTAATTATTCTTTTAAACATTTCATCCTCATTGTAGCCATCGTCTTCAGCCATTGAATGCTTCCATTTATGGGCTTTTTAAGGCAAAGCTGAAATGAGTCCAAGAGGATTGGCTAACAAATAATCCTGGAGATCATATTACAATTTATAATCTCTCAGCTTTTGCCAAGGAGGCATTTTTGTCAGCTTTTAGTCCTTAACATTAAATACGGGGAGGAAAATATTTGTGTCCCATTCATCCCTGCTGTGGGGATAATTGGGACACTGAGGAACTTTTTTTTAAATTTCATTTATATTTCTGTATAATAATAATCTTGAATAAATATTGTGCATAAGATGTAGTCAAACACTTAATGTATGACATGTGATATATAATAATGGGTTGGGTTGATTATTGACGGCCAATTATCTACACTAGGGATATAGGACCGGGGGGAGTGCCCTTCGTGGGGGTCTTTCTAAGGGAACCTAACCCGTATTTACGCATGGATAAATCCACGGCTCGAAGAAAACCACGAAAACTCTGAACGATTAGGCCGACGGGCGCGATTGGGATTGAACCCAGCACCTCCCGTCTACCAGCTTCGAGAGCAGAACCTCTCAGCCACTGGTGGGTCATATATATAATATTGATAATAACTTAAATAAAATATTTAAAATAAATATTTTTGTGAAAATGTTCCATTCATCCCCCATCTCCCCTACACTTTCTAATAAATTGGAAAAAAGTAGCATTATGATTTAATTTATTAAAAAGTCTTGTTTAATTAATCTGTGGTTCTAATAAGAGGACTAGCTGTCAATAACTCACCCCACCCCCCTCCATCTAGAGCTAAATTCTGTCAGTGCCATTCAGTCAACTCGAATTTGAAACAATTAGTCAATCCAACCCAAAACAGAAAAAAATTAGCACACCAACCCAGCAACCTGATGCTGGACTCTAATCTGAAATGAGCCTCAGAATTTCTGTCAATGCCCCTATTTTCTCTATTTTACGTGGCTTGATGCTAATTAATAAGTGTTGTTTTATATTTATTACATTAACTAATAATTTATATGTCCATTTAAACTCAACAAGGGTTAAAGGGCTTATATCATACTAAAGGTTAATTATTCTTGATATTTTATAAAACTGAATACATACGTTTATTTATAAATAAAAAAGATAGCAAGAAGCTGATTATAAAGCTTTACATTTCAATTTCTATTCATGTTTCAATATTACAGTGAAAGCTTTCAAGAAATTTATCATGATAAAAGTAAATGTGCTATACAAATAAACAATGAAATTTAACGTTCACCTTTTACATAAAAAATAAAATTACCAGTAAAAAAATTAATTGAGCAAATACATCAAAAATTACAATTGACACCAGCCTCACTTTAAAATATAACACATAAATAACTAAGCACATAAATTCTTAAATCATTTGAATGGATTCAACATGTCAATACAGCAATTATTCTATTTCTGTGTAACATATATTCTGTGTTGTGGTTAGAATACCTGAGCTTGAATTTTTCCATCTTCAGTGACAATCCAGTGAGTAGAAGCTTTGCTTTTATGAAATAAAATGAGCAGGCAAATTACCAGCCTGCTCAATGCGAATGACATTTTTCTAGTCAAAAATTGCACTCTTTATAAATTAATCGAGGCATTTAAGCTATGGATATTATGTATGAAGTCATGTCGAAGTCGATCAAAACAAAACTTCTGTAAACTGTAACTGTAATAACAAAAACAGTGTTGACGAAGCCAAAATAAAATGTACTAATTTTTTTTTATTATTGTTGTACAATACATAAAAGAAAGACTGCAAAAGTTTTATAATTTATAATTTTCTATGAGTTTTTTGTTTATCTTATGCACAAAAAAAATAAAAAAAAGGTTCAGTTATTTTTTTATTTTTTTTTTCGCTAAATTAGTTTCCTAGATAAAAATTGGGGTAAAATACAATTAAATAGATTTATTTTTACACACTTTTGCGTATTTTTTAGAATAATATTTTTCTTACTAATAAAAAAATGAAAATAGACGAAAATGAAAAACTGGCGGGATGAATGGATGTAAAAAGAACAGCCAGTGTTCACGTATAAATACCGCGTTAGGAGTTTTTACGTCATAATTAATGGTGCTTTGCTTCAACAGTGTTTGAACGGGCATCTTGCACTCCTTGTTTTAAACTTCTCAGTAAATTTTATCTTCCTATTTTAAATACTTCAGTCAGTTAGTAATAATGGCAGTCAGTCAAGTAAGACAAAATTTTCACGAAGAATGTGAAGCTGGAATCAATAAGCAGATTAATATGGAACTTTATGCAAGCTACGTCTATCTCTCAATGGTACGTAAATTTTTGATAAAAACATCGCAAAGTTAATTTATCTTCTCATGTCGAACAGTATCAGTTTTATTATTTTAATATTACTAATGTTATTTATGCATGCATATTTGTGATGATTATTTGTGAGTTGTTTGACTTCGGTATATTCAATGTTCGTCCTAAGTCAAATTAGTTGTTTTAATTCTCGGCAATGTTTATTTAATTTCCTATCTACCAATTTACGTTTAATTTACCTAAAGGATAGAAATTCTGTAGCTTTAGTATTTGGTGACGCCAAGATACTGACTGTAGGATATTCTGTATGTGCAACTACGCAGTTTCCCTTATAGTACTAATATTGCAATCTGGTAGTATTACATGTTACATAAATGTATATAGCGATTCACAATTCATGTCTGAGTGGTTTTGAATCATTACTACTCTTAACTGAAGTAATTTCGTTGCTCACGTTCATAAAATAATTTAGCCCCACCAGTGGCTGAGAGGTTGTGCTCTCGAAGCTGGTAGACGGGAGGTGCTGGGTTCGATCCCAATCGCGCCCGTCGGCCTAATCGCTCGGAGTTTTCGTGGTTTTCTTTCGAGCCTGTGGATTTTCTCCATGCGTAAATACGGATTAGGTTCCCTTAGAAAGACCCCCACGAAGGGCACTCCCCCCGGGCCTATATCCCTAGTGTCGATAATTGGCCGTCAATAATCAACCCAACCCATAAAATAATTTAAGTAAATAAGTGACATATGTAAAACTGACTTAATAAAAAGCAAAATATGGCTTAAAATAGGTAAAATAAATTCAGCATTTAGCTTTTTCCTAAAGGGAACCGCTTCCTAGCCACCGCTTCTTCAATCTTCAGAGAAAAATAAAAGGAATGAGGAATAGAAATAACATACACATACTTTGTTCCCAATTGTTTTTCACTCTTTAATTCGTTGTCATTAAAGGAAGCTCCTATTATGAAACTTTAACACAGCTGTGGGGTAAAATACTTTGTCTGCTTATCTACTTTACATTGGTTTTTACGCATCATGTCCTCTTAATACGAAGAGGGGAAGACGTTATATGCATCACATAATTTTTTTTTTTTTTTTTTTTTTTTAATGCCATGGGAGGGGTTTTAAATTTCTAAATCCCCGTTGCTGCACCAGCATAGAGAAGCTTTTAAACCCTAAATATTTATTTTTGCTTGTTCTTTGTCATGGACAAAACTTCTGTTTAGGACTTCCCCAAATTTCTCCTGCTTCTTGACCTTGACCCTTTTTAAAAAATATATAGTGTAAAACACAATCCATATATATCCATCTGATTATTTCTTAAAACGCCTAAAGATTTTACTATAACTAGTGATTATGAATGGGAATGTATTTTATGCTAAATTTAATATCCAGCTTATTAAAGTACTCAATGGTGCTTGTTTTAATTGTTCTTTATTTTTTTCATTTTAAATAATTCTGAGAGTGATGTCAAATCAATGACAAAGTTATCCTATTCTTTATAAAAGAGATTGATAAATATTAATCAGTAAGTTAGAATTGAAACTTTTCTAAACGAAACATAATGAACAAAATATTTTAACTACTATTAAATTGAGTGATGCAAAAAGTGCATAATTTACAAGTAAAATAAGCCTGCTAGATTTCAGCTGGTCATCTGAAAAGTTTTAGCATTAAAATATATAGTATATATATACAGAAAAATGCATAAGCAGTATTATTAAATATTAACCATATTTTGTGCCAGTTTGTCCACATAACTTGCCCATACTTCATGAGTTATTGAGTGAATCTCTATTTAAAGAAAAGTCTCATTCGACTATTATTAGGCAGAATAAAAGTTCTTTTGATTAATGTCATACTGTCATAAACTTGCATTTATCTTCTGCTGCATTTCTATAGATAAATTGTAACAGATGTATATTGTTTATTATTGTTGTAATTATTGTGTGATGTATGTAGTGGCATCAGTATCAAAATTGGAAAACATGTCTAGGACTGGGCTATTCAATGTGGAACCATGGTCAGGAATGAAATTATGTAATATTTTCTTTATATTAATAGTATCAGTTATAATAAAATGCTTAAATATGAGAATTCAATGTTTATAATTTGTTTTCAATGGTTAAGGATGGTTGCAATGGTTATTGCATGTAGTGATTTGCAAATTTAGTTCCTGAAGATATTTAGCATTTGTTTGCATTGCTCAAGCAATTTTTAGACATTAATAAAAGATAGTTTCAATCTTTTTGAACAAAATAACAATTTCCCCTTTTATCAATAAAATGTATTAGGTGTTCGTGTGAGACTTAAAAATAAATAAATAAAAAAAATTAAATTTTTATGAAGTTTTTTTTTTTTTTTTTTTTTTTTTTTTATTATTAACTGTATCTAACCTTTGTCATCCAAAAATAAATTTTATATCAATGTATGGATGAAACCTTCGGGGAAAACATTTAAGAATTCATAAAATTGTGAAATTTTTCTTTTCCACAGATTTTTTTTTTTTTTTTTAAATAAAAGTCGTCTATGACAAGCTTTTGCTGCATCCAGTAAATGAAGAAAAATTTCCCAGTCTTGCCTTGCCTTATGGGGAATAATGATTCAGATAATGAACATGTCTTTAAAATAAAAAGTTAAGACTGCTGAATTTTTTTTTTCATTTTTTTATTAATATAGCATTATACCATTATTTATTTGAACACTCATTATTCTGTAAAGGGTTCAGAAAATTAGTTACTACAGATTTTTTTTAAATTAAAATTTTACATAATATATTTAGTGGATACTTTCCTTAAAATCCAGTAATATTTGTTATTTGCATGTTTGTTTTTTTTTTAATCGGCACAATTGAGATTTCTAATTCCTTCCCTTACAAAAATTTTTGAGATCTCAATCCTCAGAAAAATGCAATTCTAGGTTTTCTATGATTTTGTCTTTCTTTTACCAATTGTTTTGTACATAGAAGTCACTAATCATAGGGACTCTATGGGGCTATTGTGAGAAGTATGTGCATGGTATAAGATGTGTATTATTGTTGCATGTTTATATATCTGGTAGATAATGGTGCCCTTTGTTTGGTACCAGCAGATGTGTTTAATCTAAAATTAAATAGTCCAAATAAATGTTTAACATGTTGCAACAGGCAAAAGTAGAATCATTGATGGCATGCAAGAAAGTTTTACTCTTTTCTTGTTGAAAAAGTGGTAATAAGGTTAAGTGGTTGCTGACAGAATAGCTTTTTTTTTTCATTCAGTTGCTTGGTGGCTGCCACTAATTTTGTCATTAAGAGCCTGTATTAGTCACAGAGGGGAAAAAACACTCAAGCTAATGTTAAGTCTATGGGAAGGTTCTTCAGATTTCTTGCTCTCATTTTAATATTTTTAAATTTTTTTCTTTTTTTGCATAGGATAGCTGAGGCCGATCCCTAACATTAGTTTAATTACTTTTTTTATTTTAGTTTTTTTATAAGCGGACATTTTCAATTTCAGAACAGTTTCTGAAAGTGAACCCTTATATTAAAAACTGGAACCAAAATCAAAAAAGTAAAAACTAAACAACATTGGGGATTTGGTTCAATAAGAATTTTTTAAGATTGCAAAAAAGGGTACTTTTCGGTTAGCCGGGCGCCAGTGATTTATATACATGTATATATACACATATATATATAGTTACAAAAATATCTACATACGCATATATATACATACATATATGTACACACATATATGTACGAATATACATATATATTCATATACATACATATTTATATACGTACATATATCACTGGCGCCCGGCTAACCGAAAAGTACCCAAAAAAGTGTCTACTTAGCTAAAAGAATGAACTGGCTGCTGGCACTGAATAGTTTAAATTTTTTGGTCTACCTTAAAGGCAGATTGCTTTTCAAAAAATGCTTTTTCACATTTCACTATTTATTTATTTTATTTATTTTTTTAGGTACTTTATTATTCCGTTGACCACTTTTCATAACAAAAAAACTATCGCCAAACTGTAAGATTAAACTCCAAAGATGCAGTCTCATTTACGTGATGTCAGAAGCATTATAAGTGTTATGTTATCAAGTGGATTTTGATTCGACATTTGTGTGTATTTTTCATTGTTTTACGGATTTATTAGTTATTTCATTAATTAAAGTAACAATTGTGTCCTTAAATTCTTATATTTTATTTTGATATTCCAATGGCAACGTTCTCCCATTTATTTGGCGTTCCAGTTTGGCGATAGTTTTTTATGAAAGTGGTCAACGGGATAATAGAGAAGTACCCCTTTTTTTTATTATTATAAATTTGAATATTATATATCAATCATTCTTACTCTGTGTTTACTGATTTGTTTTTCAGAGTTATTACTTTGACAGAGATGATGTGGCATTGCCTGGGTTCCGCAAATATTTCAAAAAGAGTAGTGATGAAGAACGTGGACATGCAGAGAAACTGATGAAATACCAGAACATGAGAGGCGGCAGGATTGTACTTAAAGCTATTGAAGTAATTTCAATATTTTGTGTTTTTTTAATGACTGTATTTTTTTACTTTGATGTTTATATAGACTGAAAGTATCATTTACAAGAAAAATAACTTTGAAAAATTAGATATGTGTAAATTTTCTAATTTATAATGGCAGTATTCTCTTTAAATGTTTAGCTTAGTATTGTTTGCTTAAAATTTAGCTCGTGTTCATATAAAGATTGTTGAAAATCAACCTGGTAAAACATTGCTATTTTTCAGTAACAAATTTAAATTTGTTATGCTGATTTTTTAAAGGAAAATTTAAAGGTACACAACAAATAAGTGAAAGTATAATATTGCAGTGCTTTTTCTCCTTGATAGAATAATTTATAGTGTTGTAGAAATAATATTAAGTTTAATATGCCATATAATAGCTATTGAAAAGTAAGTGAAAAAAATGATTGTTTAAATTATTGTGAAAATAAAATTAGGATTAATCAAAATTTATTAACAATTTGTACATTAGTTGCACACATTTTTTTAGAAATATGTAACTTTTTTTTTCTCTCAATTTTGAGATGTGTGTATGTGCTTACATGATTCAGTAGTGTTTTGGGCTCCCTGTTTAAAAACGGAGATCTGAAAAGATTGATCCTGGAAAGTAACATTTTTTAGTATGAACCTTCTATAAGCATTGGCATTTAAGGACCATTTATTAACTGCTTTTTTTTTGTTATTCCCTTAAACACTTTATGCACATCTTAATTCTTTTATGCCTATTTTAGTTTTGAGTTTTGGGGGCTTGGGAGACGTGTGCCGAGTCAGTGTCCTACTATGAATTGGTCCCTGTTATCAATAAGATTCTTTTTACCTGGTGATGTGACAATTTATAAATTTTCATTTTAATGGTATGTTAGCTTAAAAATTTCGGATCCTCTGGCTTAATGTATCCTTTAAAATATGCTTGAAAAACATCCATGCATAGATTCTTTAATAGCAATTGACTGTTAATAAGTATCTTTACTAAAATTCTTCTTAAGTTGAATAATGTGTGAAATGTTTTGACGCAAAGGTTAAAATATTTTCTCTAATCAGGGTTGTAAAATAGTTAACTTAAACTAAAAAGGTAATTGGCTTTTATTGGTTTTAACTGGATCTTTTACATTATTAGTTACCTGGGCTTGTGATAATCTTAAATATACCTAAAATCAGTGTTGAAATTTCATATTTTTAAACTAAAATCTGTCCAAATGAACCTAAAGTTGGGAGCCTAAAGGTTAAAATTCAATATTTGCATTAGTAGCCAGTGACTTGTAGAGGCTGTATGTTTAGTAGCCACTACTGTCAAGTTAGCAGCCACTTATTACCGTGGTTTATCTATTTAAATAGTTTTCAGGGATGCCATTCAGAAAAGAAGAAAAAAAAGATAAAATTAAGTGTGAAGTAAAATTTACATTTTTCACAACATTTATGCATGAATTTTGTAAACTATATTGTTATAACTAGGGATGTAACGAATAGTGATTTGGCCGAATACCGAATATTCGACGGCCGAATACGGACTTTTTAAAAAAATTATTTTAATTGTTTATTTGTTTATTTTTTAAATTTTAAAATCAAAAGTTAAGGACTAATTGAAATATTTTTTTTTGTTTGAGTGTTCAAAAATCATAACAGCTGAATGTATTTTTTGTAATATTTGAAATACTTTGATGCCAATAAGATAATATTTGACTTTCAAAAATGTAAATAATTTAATTCATTATTTTTTTTAATCCATAGATAGTTCTAGTAATTTATATATTTTTTAACTAAAATATAAACTCATTACATCTGTAAAAATGAAGCTTTTTTTTTTTATTTTAGTAAAATAATTTAACCCCCAAAAATAAGAACTTGCATGTGTCCTCTGTCTTTTTATATCCTTTCTCATGCAACTCAAACTTAGTAAATTTACATTCTGTATGTCAAGAAAAGGGTTATTTTCTTAAAATATAATTTCATTTTCATTTTGGGATTGCTTTTCAGAAATAAAAAATCAGAAGTCGTCACTGCCAAATTTGTCAAATGAAGTTAATAATAATACAGCAGATAAATTAAGAGAGGTAGATTGCTATTTTGATAAACATGTAATAGCTAGGACAGAGTGTCCATTTAATTGGTGGTAAACAAATGCAGAAAACTTTCAAAGGCTTGCAAATTTAGCAAGAAATCATCTTTCAGCTCCTGCAAGCACAGTATATAGTGAATGTTTGTTTTTTGAAGCTGGTAATATATATGAAACCAAACGAAACAGACTTCTTGAAAATACTGAAAAGTTATTATTTTTGCATCACAATTTCAGGCTTTACAGTGATAAATTATTTTGTTGCCCCTGTATGTTATTTTGAAGTAACTCATTAAATGCTTTTTCAGTATAGGTAATTGTCTGAGTGCAACGAAGATTCGTACACAGCGCAGTATTACTTTTGCCCCATATATAGCTACGATGGATATCAAAACCTTTCGTCTAGCATAACTCAAAAAATATTAAACGGATTTCGTTCAAATTTTTACAGCAGGTACCTATAAAGGTGACCACGACGTCTATTTATTACCAAGAATAAATGTCAAACCGTTTGGAAATTATATTAAAAAAATAGATAAAAAAGCACAATTAATGTACATACGTCGCGAAAATTTTGTGCGTACGTCATTTTCACTGGCGCGGCGGGAGATTTTCGTATACAATCGGAATTGAAAAGTTCATGGAGTACATGGAGCAAAAAAATATACACACACTAATATTCAGCACAATAAAATATATTTCAATTTAGTACAGGGTTCATACGGTGCTTGAAAGTCCTTGAATTTTTAAGAGAGAAAATAGGTCCTTGAAAGTGCTTGAATTTGTTTATATTTTAATGAAGGTGCTTAATTTTCATTATTTTTTTTATAGGTGCTTAATTTTTCTTATTCAGATATTCAAAATAAAATATAATTGCAAGCTTAAAAAAAAAAAAAAAAAATTGGCAAATATTTGTTCAAAGATCGTTTTTATTTCAGGGGTTCAGAGTATGAGCATTTGTCCCTTCTCCCTTCCCTCTATAGGATTAAGTTAATAAAAGAAAAATGAAAAGAGGGATAACTTGTTGCTACTACTGGCTGAAAGATCGGAAATTCTGTTCTTATCTTTCTTCCTTTGTACGTTCTGTTTCTTCAACATTACTACACCTATTGCAACGCTAAAACTGCATGTACACCGGTCTTCACAACAAGTAATTTTCATCTGTACTTGTGCATTCTGTAGATCTGTAGTAGTAATTATTTGTTGAGATCTATGCTGGAGTATAAAAATTATAACTATTAATTAAAACCTAGTTTTTAAAGAATATTCCTTAAGTGTGTCCATTATTTGCACATCTACCCTATATGATGTAAGGCTGGAAATTCTGCAAATTTTGTCTTATTTAAAAAAAAGTGGATTTTTGTACAGTTTATTGTTGTTTTCCCTATGGTTAATGAGTGGATAAATTCATTACTGTTTTGGCATTGCACCACATTTTAAAGATCTCTTAATAAATTTAGTGGACAAATGTCATTTTTCATTGTATTTGATGAAACGCTGAATAAATCGACACAGTCCAAGCAAATGGATTTATTAGTCCGATTTTGGCATCTAATCTTAAACCAGGTATGTACTAGGTATATAAATTCAGTTTTTTTGGGGTCATTCAACAACAAATGACTTGCTTAATGCCATAAAAACTGCACTTAGTAATTTTAATATGGGAAATATTGTGCAGTTATCCATGGATGGACCAGCTGTAAATTGGAAGGTATATGGAAATCTCCAAAAATACCTTTTAAAAAAAGTATGATCATGGTATACTAAATGTAGGTACCTGCAGCTTGCATGTGTTACATAATGCATTTAAAGCTGGTGGAGCTTCTTCAACTTGGCAAATGGATGTATTTTTGATTAATTTGCATAGGCTATTCAAGGACTCTCCAGCAAGGCTTCAAGATTATTATGAAGTATCATCAATTGGCAAGACTGCCTTGAAGTTTTGCAGACATAGATGGCTTGACAGCCTACCAGCTATAAAAAGAGCCATTGAAATCTTGGAAGATTTAAAATCATTCATCTGTTGTGTCGAAAAAAAAAAAAATCCCAATCCCAACAATCACACATGACTCCATAAAATCTTTTTAAAAAGATTAATTGTTAATTGTTAAGTTACATTTTCTCTCATCAGTTGCATCTTTTGGTGCCGCCTTTCATGATGAAATATCAAACTGAAAAACCTGTGCTGCCATTTTTTGCTGCTGATTTAACAAAGTTAATTTGGTCATGCTTACTGAATTACAAACTTCTTAAGGATGGTGAAATAAAAAATGTAACAGTTTTGAAACTTTCTCGGTTTGAATTCAAAACTGATATGTTGAATTCCATTGCTAAAATAGAAACTGGATTCACTGGGGGGAAAATTGATCAAAAATCTAACAGAGCAGAAATCTGTGAAAGAAAGTGATGTTATTGCTCTGAAGCAAGAAATAAGGGACTTCATTTGTGCAATGATGAGAAAAATCATCAAAAAGCCCAATAAATTATAATATTGTATGCAATTCATCTTGTTTGAATCCTGGTAAAATTGCACAGAACAAAGAAAACTGCATTTCACAAATGAAATCCATCATAAATGCCTTCCAAGAAAATAGTTGGATCCCAGAAGATGACTGTGAAATCACACTTCTGGATTATCAAGATTTCCTTGAAACGACAAACTTATCAGTTTTCATGAGCTTTAATGAATCGACAGATTGGATGATTTTTTTTATGATCATGTGTGTGTTAAGGGACACGTTAAAGCCTTCCATGTGACCAAACTTGTGTTGCTTTTGTCCCATGGACAAGTTTCTGTCGAGAGAGGATTTACAAAAATATGGAAGTGGAAAACCTAAAAGAACATTCTCATATTTCTTTAAGAATTATAAAAGATCATGTAGAGTATTGTGGTGGCGTGCTTAAAGTAACTATAACAAACGAGCTACTTTCGTCTGCATCCAGTGGTAGACAAAGGTACATGATGTACCTGAAAGATCAGCAAAAAGAGAAGGAAAAATGTCTTACTGAGAACAAGAAAGGAAGCTTGAAGATGATTTAGATGACAAAAAGAAAAAATGTCTGGCAGTTGACATCAAAGAACTTCTGGATTCAGCGGATGAGTTGTCTTTGAAGGCAGAGTCTACAAAACAAATGACTTTCTGCATACAGTCAAACAGCCTGAGAAGAACCGTAAAAGAAAAACAGGCTGAAGTTAAAATTTCAGATGAAAAAATAGAAGAGGCAGTTAAAAAGCTTAAAGGCTGAAAAAGTCTTGTATTTAAAATGCAATAAATTATTCATGCTGAAACATGCAAATTTTCCTTTGTATGTGTGTGTGTTTAAATATACCTTTTTGTAAAATGATTTAGTAGATGTTTTCAAATTAAGGTAAGGTATGAAAAATTTAGTTATTTATTTATTTAAAATTGTGTGTATCATAGCAGCACAGAATTATCAAGTGTCTACTTTTGTCTAGTGTTAGCACAGATAACTTTTCAAAACAAAAATATTTTCTGTATTTTTCGAAGACTTTTTCATAACATTTCACATTTAAGACTTTGCTACGATATATTATGTATGGCATTCACCTGAAAACATATGAAAAGGAAATTTTTTTTTCCTCTTTATACATTTGCATTATACAAACAGACAGTATTTTGTAACGTTAAAATTTTTCATTTCTGGAAAGGTGCTTGAATTTTGGGTAAGGTGCTTGAATTTTATCATATAAAGAGAGTATGAACCCTGTTAGTAGAAATCGAAAATTAATCTGGATTTTTTTCTGTTTGAAAGAAAAAACTTCGCAATAACTTGGTAGACTTGGTATTAGAGATTTGGTGCAAATCTCAGCCATAGCAGCTTTTTTTATTTTGTGTGTGTAAATTAAAAAAAAAATTCTTTGGTGTTTAAATAAAAGGTTTCGATTTATGGCATTATTTCTTTTTTTTCTCTTTTTAGCATTTTAAATGGGATTAATGAAAGGCATATATTTTAAATTAAATGAGTGAAAGGTTTAAATGAAATGAATTCAATATGAAAATGTTATAGGAACAATATTTGGCGATTTATCAAAAGCGCCAGGATAACATAAAAGTACCAATATATCAAACGGTATGTAGTATGTGAAATGAAACAATTATATTATAATCACCCATCGTACAAGAAAAAAAAACTAATATTCTGCATTCAGAGGGAAAAATCCATCTCCTTGCCGTAAGATTTAGCGAGTTCTTTTTTGGTGATAAGTTTTTAGATGTGATTGTTGGGATCTGCAGGATTTGGCTTACTTTTTCTAAATCTTATTTTTTTGCAGATGTAGTATTATGTAAATATATTTTTTTTGCAGATATTTTTCTATTTTGTATATTTGGCATTCTATTTTGTATATTTTCTATTTGGCATTTGGAAAAGAGATTTTTACCTTTTTTAATCTGTGCCTTCGGAAATATTAAAAAATAAAAAAATATTTACATATATCAAGCGTATAATGTTATGTTTTGCATTTTTATATGGACCACTTCTCCATTTTTAGATTTTAAATGCTATTTATTATTTACTAGCCGTTTATTAATTGTTTACAATTTATCCCCCTGACAATAACAATTATGTATCACAAAAATGCCTCTTAGGTTTGTTAAATAAGTTTATGTATTTTCATTACTTATTAAAATATCGAATATGGCGATAAAATTTTATTTTAGCATCGTGCTTAATTTTTTAAGAAGGTGCAAAAACATGCTTTAATAAACGTATGTTTGTAAATATTTGAAAAACATGTTTTACCGCTCTCTTGAAAAATTTTGTAACATGCTAAAACTACCTTTTGGCACCATTTAATTTTTTTTTCGCCAACCGACATAGGATACGAAACTTTTTCCCATTCAGATACACAGGCAAGGCTGGTCTCAAACAAGAGTAAAGCTAGCAACAATATTGTTTTAGCTCTATAAGAGTTACAATAATGATATTAAATGTTCCGATTGGCTTTGGGCCCAATTACGAAAGTTTCTCCTTAAAAAAAAAAAAAAAAAAAAAAAAAACTGTAGAAGAAGTCTTATATACATTTGTTTCAAATGAAGCTCGGTCTACAAGGTATTAGTTAATAATACAAACAACACTAATGGCATGGAGGCAAAAGTTTTAATTTAAATGTATATATTTGAAACTACCCCCCCCCCCCCCCCCCCCAAAAAAAAAAAAACAAACAAAAAAACAATTACAGTAATGAATTTAAAATGCCGTTAAGCCACGCTTTCTGACATAAGCAATTGGCTGCAAACGCGATAACGAAACTATCACTTAACTTAATAACATGTAGCTAATATAGCCCTCGGGGTACTTTGCAGTAATACAGATCTTGTGGTTTTTTTTAAAAAGCTTGAGACAATTCAGGTTTAAGAAGTTGAGATTTACTATCAAATGATATAAACAACTATGAACACAAAACTGGTGAATTATTATTCAGGTTTATATATGTATTTAAAAAAAAATTGCCTCTGATTACACTTTAGATAAATTACTTCTGTTTGCATTTAATAACTGATAAACGACTTCTGTATATTAAATGAATTATTTAAATTTTGGGAAGAGGTGACGAGTATGAGTAGAGACAGGTAGCGACATAGGTAGACTGACGGGTAGCGAAACGAATAGACAGACGGCTAGAGAGAAAGGTAAAAAGAGGGTTGACAGAGGGGTAGCGAGATGGGACACGAGACAGGTAGCGACACCGGTAGACAGGAATGTAGCGAGAAAGGTTGCGAGACGCATAGCGTGGTAGATAAAGAGACGAGTAGAGAGATGAGTACAGAGACGAGTTGACTGACGGGATGGGTAATGAGATTGGTAGCGAGTCGGGTACAAAAACAGACGGATAGTGAGGCGTGTATACAGACGAGTAGAGAGACAGTAGATGGGTACGGAGATGGGTAAGAAGATGGGTAGAGAGGCGTATAGCCAGACGGGTAGAAAGACAGACAAGTTGTGAGACAGATAGACAAATGGGTAGCAAAGTGGATAGAGACACGGCTAGACATAAAAGTAGTTAGACGGATAGACAGATGGTTAGAGAAATAGATTGGCGGGTAGCGAGACCGGTAGAGAAATATAGACAGGTAGCGAGACGTGTAGAGAGATAGACAGATGGACAATCGGTTAGAGAGACGGGCAGAAGAACGGATAGGGAAACAGACATATTGTGGAGAGACAGACACAGGCAAAAGAAAAGTCTGAGGATTGGCGCAGTAAAGGTGCAGGGGGCAGAGCCTCCTAGAGAATAATCAAGAAGTATCTGTTAAGCTTAACTTTGAAATATATATATATATTTTTTAATTTTGCTGATATGGAGATTTAATGTAAAAGTTATTTTACAGAAGTCATCGAAAGATTTTTTTGTATACTTTAATAGTAATTTAGACTATAGTTTTGCAATCTGGTTTGAAGTGTAAGAGTTTCTATAAACAGTTATACAAATAATAGATATATAATCAAGGAAGAAAAATTTTTAATTCACACACAAAAAAAGGTGCAACAATGAAATTAAATTTGCGTTAAGCCACGCTTGATAGAATAATCTTATTGGCTGCAAATCCAATTACGTAACTTTAAAAAGCCTGGCGTTCTAAAAGATCCGGCGTTTTTTTTTTTTTTTTTTTTTTTTTTCCCCCAAGTTTTGCGCAATACGCGCTTATGAAAATGATTCTTTGCCACATGTTAAAAAAAAAATTATGACAACACATCTGATGAATGGTACTTCTTTTCTATTTTTTTAACAGTGTATATGAATTTATATATGATATTTTGTAATTCTCTTTTAATTTGCTGTTTTTCTTTATATTGTAATTGTTAACCCTGTGTTTCTCAGCAATATCACTCAGACTAATCCCTTTGAGGGAAGTCCTAGTAGTTTTTTTCTTTTCAATGTATCAAACTCATTAGTTCGTTTAATCAACATCTAATGTTTAATTTTTAATTAGTAAAGTAATTATATAGTCCTATATTTATTCAATTTTTTTTTATTTAAAAGTAAAACTAAAAACTAGAAAAATGATTTAATTTGTGAAAGATTAAATATTTTTACAAGACAGTAAAATATTTATTTTTAATATTTATGAATTTTATCGTTTAAGAAACTGTTATCATTATAAATCAGATTAAAAAAATAAAGTTAATATTTTTAAATTCACTGAAGAGATTTAAACTTTAAATGAAGTATATATTTTGCATTTTAATGTAAAAAAAATTAATGTTGCAATACTTACTTAAATTCACATGATGCCTAAATATGCAGCAAGAAAAATATTTTTATTTATGTAATATCATTATATACAGTTATTTATAAGTTGTCATGAAGCTTTAAAATTGCATAAGTATTAAGATTTCTTTTTCTTATAATAATTAATGTATTTAGATATAATTTTTTAATATTGTTTGTTGAAAATATTTAAAATTGCATTTTGTTTTGATTTTCTGGAACTTATTTAACCAAATATCTTAGAATATTCGGCAAAATATCAAATTATATTCGGCAAAAAGGCCGAATAGTGGCCGAATATTCGTTGCATCCCTAGTTATAACTAGATAAATTATAAACAAAAAATAAACTATTTTTCAACTAGTTTAAAACATGAAGAAAAAACTTTTTAAACAGTCCCCCTCAAACTTGTTATTCTCTGCACTTTTAATGCATGATGCATGATCCAGTATTTTACTGAGGTAACCCAATTTCAATTGAGGTAATCCAGCTATATAGATTCATTTATCTTTTTTGTCATGCTAATAAATAGTGAAATTCATCACTAAACTGTCTATAAAAAATAAATTATATGCAATATGGGCAGGTTTTATTTTCTTTTTCGTTGAAGACTTAAATAAAATAACTTTGACATTCATGTTGTGGATAGAGAAAAATCTAACGTTAGAAGTCTCATTAAGACTTTAGTTGGCATTTTTTCACTCAGGATTTTGTTATATGTATGAAGAAAATTGAAAATTTCATGACCGATTGCCAATTTTCAATTATTTTCCACGACGACTTGACGATTTTATTCTGCAACAAATTGACGATATTCACAACTTTACTCCGCGGCCAATTGACGAAATTAGTGATTTTTCTCTGTGACCAATTGACAAAATTCACGATTTCTGCGGAGACCAATCGTGAAACTCTACTATTTTTTTCTGCGATAAAGTAACAAAAGTCGCGATTTTCTTCCATGACTAATTGATAAAATTCGCAGGGATTTTTCTCACGATAGTTTGAAGAAATTCGTAATTTTTTTTTTTTTTTTTCTTTTGAGACAAATTGACGGAACTGATCTTCCTTTTTTTTTTTTTTTTTTTTTTTTTTTCCTGTGATATTTTTCTGAGATTGTTTGTTTGAAGAAATCTTTCTGCAACCGATTGACTAAATTCATAGTTTTTTTGTTTTTTTTTCTGGATATGTTTCATCCCTAGTAGAGATGGAAATGCTCGGGGGAAAAAAACTTTTTTCTGAAGGTGTAATTTAAAATTTTTCCAAATTGGGAAAAATTGAAATTTTAATTTTTAAAATAATACATTCAAAATGTTATTATAACTGTATTCAGATATTTCTTCATGTTCAGTGTCTCGCAGGAAAATTTTAACCATCAAAAATATGATCTGTAAGCAGTTTAGGAAGAACTCAGTCCTTTAAAGTATCCTTCATAATTTTTTCACCTAAAACATAAGACCCTTCACAAAAATCGGAAAATTTTTCAATCTTCATTCTGAATCCTGAAATGTGACAGATTTTAAAATAACAAAACCTGTCGCATAACAGCTGAAATAATCAATGAATTTATTATCTAGCTGTATGAAGGACCTTATTAAAAATATTTAACTAGGAACCTAAATATAACACAAATTTCTAATTCACAAAATTCTGATTACATTTCTTATGACAATTTTGAAAGAATTTTTTTAAAGTAATATTTTTTTATACAAAGGTTTACAAAGACAGGATCGTGTGAAAAAAATGTAAGCAGACTCATGCAACTTCTCTTGTTAAAAATGAAAATCCGTGTGCAAAATCGTGGCGCTGCTATGCTGCAATTTTTGTGATTTCTGCAATAGCTCTATCTCAATAACTAATGCACTTATTTTCATCAAACTTCAGATTGTTAGATATTGACATAAATAGATGTTGCTTACGTTTAGGTGTAAATAGCCCAACGGGTGACAGTATGCTACTTTTTTCATTATGACGATAACTATATCTCCAGAATGGTAAAAATTCTTTTTTACTCACTGGCCAGTACATGGATTTTTTTACTCGCCAGTATTTTTCAGCACTGGCCAATAACAAATTTACAAATACTTGATAAAAAACTTATGAAATTTGTCAAACGATTGTGGAATAAACAGCGAAATTCGTTGAATAGTGTCGGGAAAGAAATCTCAACATTCGTCAAATGGTCTCGGGAAAGAAATTATGTCTAACTGTCGTGAAAAAATTTGATAAATTCGTCAAATAGGCTCGGAGGGAAAAAAATCGTAAAATTCGTCAAATGATCTCGGGAGAAAAATAGTGAAATTTGTCTAACAATCGCAGACCAGAATTGCAAAATTCGTCGAACGGCAGCGGAAATAGTGCGAAATTTGTCGAACATCAGCAGAAAGAAAGTGTGCAATTTGTTTGTTCATGGAAAAAATAGTGAAATTCGTTAATCGATAGTTGATAAATAGTGAAATTCGTTAATCGATAGTTGATAAATAGTGAAATTCGTTAATCGATAGTTGATAAATAGTGAAATTCGTTAATCGATAGTTGATAAATAGTGAAATTCGTCAATCGATAGCAGAAAAATTGCAAAATTCATTAATCGATAGTGGAAAATTGCAAAATTCATCAACCGAGATAAAAATTGTGAAATTCGGCCAAATGGTTTCGAAATTTGTCGAGCAACAACAGGGGAAAAATTCTTTTTCCATTCATTCATCGCAATTGGCGAGTGTGACTATTAAGTTTGACCAGTGGTGGCAAAAAAGTCAATCTCCAAATTTTCAGTATTACTTGCCAATTGGCGAGTGGTAATTTTGTCCTTTACTCAAGAACTAATGCACGGATTTGTATCAAACTTCAGATTCAGTTAGATGTTGACATAAATTGTTATTGATTAGGTTTTGGTCTAAATCTCCCAACAGGTGGCGCTACTATGCTATATTTTGCAGGATTCACACGATTTTAGTAATAGAACTCAAGAACTAATGCACGGAATTTAATAAAACTTTAGATTCAGTTAACCTTTATATAAATTGGAGCTGATATTTTTTAGTCCATGCAAAACCTGTGTGAGATAGAAGAAAGTTTTGGGAGTTGCACATCCGACTAGTTTCTCTTCTCTTCATTTTATTTAAAATATAGATTCTAAGACTTGTCTAATTGTTTGTTTTTTTTTAAAATATAAATGCATACAAATAAACGTTGCAAAGAAAATGTAAATTTTCTGTGAAAATTTTTGTTAAACAAAGTATTCAAAAGTTCACATATTTTATAACTTTCATTAAAGAAATATATACATATATATATATATATATATATATATATATATATATATATTACTTTGATATTAAGAATCTAAAACTTAAACCAAAACATATAGGTTGGTTTATGGTTAGACTGGAAAGCTATACCAAAACTAAATACATGGGAAATGAAAATTTTAATTGTAAGGGGGGGGGGGGGGAATGTGATATTGTAAATTGGTATAAATTTTTAAGGAATGGGAGATTTAAAAATGATAATATTTATAATGTAACAACTACAATAATTTGTTTCTTTAAAATAGCAATGCTGAAGCAATACTATGTTGAGGTGATATTTAATGCAATTTAAGTTTTCTTTCAAACTGCAGTGATATTGGTTGAAACTCATAAGACTTTTGTTATTTTTTAAATTTTCTCTACTGGTAATTTAAGAAATGCAACTGAAAAATGATGTATTATAAATGTATGTTAAATGTATGTGTATGTTAAATTAAGCAAGGAAAGCTGCTGTGAAAATTCTAAGACTGAAAGGCTAAATTTTTAAAAGATTACTTTTTTTTCTTTGTAATATATTCATGTAAAGTGAAAAAAAAAATTTTTTTAATAGGCAGAAATTTAAAAAATGTTTGTTTTTTAAGAAAATGTAACTTACTTTTGAGAAATATTTGTAAGAAATCAATTTTTCCAGAAAAAAACTGGTTTTTTTTCCGCCACTTCAAAATTTCCGGAAATTTTACATCTCTAATCCCTAGTAAAGATCATAGTATAACCTAAAATTTCACCTGTATACTTAGTAATTTTGACTAGAGTATTTGCAAAATTTTAAACTAATAACATAGAAATCTTTAAGTTTTTATAAATGATTACTTTCTTTTAAAAATTGACTTTATTTTTTAGAAACCTGCTGTTGAAGACTGGGTGAGTGGCATTCATGCTATGAAAGCTGCTTTGGAGTTGGAGAAAACTGTCAATCAATCCTTACTTGATCTACATGCTGTTGCAACTGCTCATAATGATGCCCAGGTATATTTTTTAAGCCAGTAATGTGATTTTTTAGATATAGTTTGTGCTGTATGTTTACTGGTATTAGTTTATTGAATATACTTATTGTTTATCCAAAACTACATCTTTATCATTTTAAATCTGAACACATAAATTTGTATGCATGGGTGCAAGTTTTCTGTCCATGGGGCATAATTCAGTCTTTTCAAAATGCCCGAGGATGGAAGCAGGGCAAAAAAATAAACTTCTTTCCATTCTTAGATTTCTTGAGGTTCATGCAATTTTTTAAGAATCATGCATAAAATGTCTCCTTTTCGAACTTCCCACTTAGTTTTGGTTAGGATCTGAAAATCTCACCTTTTTATATTTTTGTCTAGTTCATGTCCTGCATACCCCTATCCATGTCATTCTGCTTCAGATGAACCCATTGATTTGTTTAGACACCAGTGAGAGCATGTCTTTCTTCAGCAGTGTTATCCCGAATCCTCCCTGCTGAGGATCAAGAAGTGTGTTCTTTCACAGCAGATCGGCTAATGAAGACAGTCCGAAAGTTCCTGATGTGATGGAACATGAGGTCACAAGTATCGAAGTAAAGATCTGCACATGCCGAAATTTTCAGGCCCGGCCTGGTATATAAGCTTAAAGTGACATATTCAAAAATCCTTTCTTATTGCTTGCCTAGGTCATAACAGCAATCTACCCTAAATTTCGTGATCCTGACTTTAGTTGTTTCACCTGGGCATTGATGAGTCAGTCAGGTATTCTCATTTTATGTAATAGTATAGATGACCAAAAAATTGTTATTTTTGGCATAAAATATTTTTTAATTTATTAACTTAAATATTTTTAGAAAAAAGACCAAATATATTTAAGGCTTGTTTTTAAACTGATAAGTTTTTTTAACTAATGTTTAAATTGTGTTATTGTAATTTAGAATCTCTACATTACTGCCTTTTATTTTTGCTTGAAGATTATTAAAATGTGCTATACAAGATCACACATAACTTTATTTAGCAAATTTTAATGTATTTCAATTGTATCACTTTCCTTTTAATGAAATGCTTATAACAGTACTTGCATGCTAATGTGTATCAATATCAAGTAGTAAAAAAATCTGTTATGAACACTTCATATCGAAAAAATTAAATTGAAATATATTAATTTGCTTAATAACCTATGTCTCTGATCTTGTCTGGATCATTTAAAGTCTTCAAATAAATTAATTTAAGGCATTAAATAGAGTCTAATTGATTATATTGAAACAGTCTTAAACATCTTTGGGGGGGGGGGTTGTTTTGTTTTGTTTTTTTCCCTAGCAATTGGCTAAAAATGAGCCTTATCTACCCATCTCCTTTTAGCTTCAGATCAAAACTTTCATGCAAATATATAAATCAAAGAAGTGGTCACTTAGTTTTATCTAAACACTGTAGCAAATTTTGTCAATCTTGAGCAAACCAAATTTTCTCCAAACTTACTATCGTAAAAAAATAACCAGAAAAATAAAATTTGCATTTGCAAATGAAATAAAAGTATAAAACAAGTACAATAACAAAGTAAATTTTAATGATTTTTGTTAGCTCAGCCTTTCTTTATAAGCTGATGAATTAATCTGCAAGGTGTAAAATAATCTACAGCGTCCGCTGCCAAGCTATACTGTTTCTACTACTAGGCATATAAAAATCACTGAATAATAGTTTCTTTTAACATTTTTAAATGTGCAGGTAACCATAACCGTTAACATTTCCCCCTCCCTCTTTTTTGGGGGGGAGGAGTTAAGGTAACGTTAAATAAAACATACTTTGAGCCAGAATTTGTATTGAGAAATGCAATATGGGCTATCCGATAAATATCATTCATCTATTTTATATTAATTTTTATCAACAATCGCATGATGGAAAAAAGTCCAATATTTGAAGTTTGATTTTTATATCTTGTACTTGGATCATTTATCTAGTCTTACTTTTTATTGATGCAATAGATCTATATCTTTCAACATTAAAATAATACAATAAAAAACTTTTATAAAAATCCAATTGAAACTTAAAGTGATTATTTTATGTGACTTTTGCTAACAGCCACAGTGTTTGTCTTATCATGTAATATTTAAAATTGGTTCTTTATGTTGATCTGTATTTTAAGTAAGTATTCTGCCTTCCACAGGTTAACATAGCTGTTATGTGTTCAGATTTTATTGTATTACCAAGTTGTTTTTAACTTCATTCCTGTAGTATGATTTTATTCTGCTTGTATCACTTTTAAGAGTTTCTGTGATTCCTTATGAAGCAGTTATTGTTCCGACGAGGCTGTTCTGATTAGGAAGCACTCTCAAAATGCATCATTGTCACAGAAGTTCATGAATTTCTGCAGCTAAATTGAACGTCAGCTGAGACTTAAACTGTTCAATCTTGCTCTTGGTGATGGACTATTGTTGGTAATTCAGTAATCACAATTGTACAAAATAATAATCGAGGCTGTCATAGATTAATTTCCCAATTCTACAATTGAAATATTCTACAATCTATTGTTTCACTGAGAAGCTAAAAACAGCAATTACAAAAATTAGTAGTTATTTCGACAGAATTTTTGTGACATGTTATTGCTCGATAATTCTTACTCTCAATTTGCTCCTGATTGAGGTTTGGGGAGGGGATTAGTGATGAGCGATTACCTTAAGTTTGTGGGAAGGATAAGTTACAGCAGGATCACTGAGAAGTCCATTGTTTCTCATCAAAAGGAGCAGATAAAAAAATGTAGTAAAGTGGTCTTGGTTCCTCTTTAAGTTTTTTTCCGATCAAAGCTGGAGTCTGTCATGACTGATGAATCGGGTAAAATGTTTTATTTTTTATTTGTGATTGTAAGGAAAGAGAAAGTTTGTAGTATTTAGTGTCTTTTTGATGGAAGAAATGGAGATCTCCACGAGCCCAGGCTTAAAAATTTTTCTTGCAGACTCTGGCTGGGACAAGAAAATCTTTCAAATTCTTTTTGTATACATTTAAACTCTATCATGACTAATGTATCCTGGGTGTAATTTGGATATGTTGAAATCTGGATAGATGGATCAATCATTCAAAAATAAAAATTGTTTCAAAATAAAAATTTCTCTTAATTTGTTTTTAATAAAAAGAATAAGCCTATTGACCTAATGTGTGTTGAAAATAAGATTGGTTTTACTATAAACAGTTGAAGGAAAAAATACAGTATAATATTTGCTGTTGCAGGAGTTGATTGCATTTGTCCAACTAAGTTAATTTTGCTGTTAAACTGTGGGCTGCCAAGCCCCTAAAAGTAATCTTTATTCCTACACATATACTAACAATATTAAACTCTACCTACATTTCAGTAAAGTCCAATTACATTTTCTAAAAATACGAATGGATTCTTTGACTATTTTACTTACCCATCATACGTAGTATAGGGTAAGTCTTGTAATCGTTTTGAAAATCGAAAAAAAAATTTTGACGGGTTTACACGTTTCAGACACTGGAGATTCCGAAAAAAATTTTTAGAAAAAAAATTTTGCCGTCTGTCTGTGTCTGTAAACGCTCTATCTCACGAAAAAATTGAGATAGAGACTTGAAATTTAGTATGTACTTAGTATCTAATAATGGGAAGAAGCCTATTTCATTTCAATAACCTCGATTAACCGGAACTATTTTTTTCGGACTCTCGAAATATTCGTTCTGATAAAAGGTATATAAAATTTTTCGAAATTGGTTATTTTAAGAAATGAATATAAAAGACAATAAAAAACAAATTTTACATAAAGCATGAAGTTGATCGGATAATTAGTTGCCGAGATATTTGGAATCCTATTTTCCACACTCTTCGATTTTTCATTACCCTGTATTTCATCCAAATTTCATATTAAAGATATATTTTAATTGGAAATTTGACGCTTAATCGGATGCAATAAATCGCTAGTTAATAGGATTATTATTTTTGAAGTTATAAGGAAAAACCTCTTTCAAGCAATTCAGTAATCGAGCCTTTAAAGTTTGACATCATCAAGCCACGATTTTATTTGAATTGCAATGCATTTTATAAGTAGTTTACACATTTTTATTTTAATATTTTACATTATGCATATCCATGATGGGTAAGTATTACGGTGGCCCCCAACGACTAGTTTTAGAATGACTATGGAAAAATACAAAATCCAGTAAAATTGGTGAAATACAACAGACTTAGAATTATCCAAATGTAGCTTTAAAAAATTCCAATAAACACATATCTTAACATTTGTTAAAATACCAACTTCTATTACATTCCTCCATTAAATTAATTTTTTGGCCTTTTTTTTTTTCCTTAAGTACATTACAAAAAAGAAGCTATTGCAGCCATCTAGAAGAAAAAAATTCCAAAACATTTCAGTATATTGGTGTTTATTTGCATGAAAAGTTGAGTAACTTGTATTAACAAAACTTTACTTTCCTATTTTTTATTTATTTAAATTGGGTTTTCTTATTTTAAATTATATTAGTTATAAGCATCATCGTAACAATCACATGTATGACTGTTTCTAGTTCTCAGTTTTCTTTTGATACTAATCATCAGTTCATCTGCATCCAATTTTATAGAAATTATTTAATACTGTAATTTGTTTACAACGGACTCCAGATTAGTTGAATATCTAGATAAGATTTTTGAGACATGCAAATAAACACGGTAGATGTTTTAATCAACTGAAAAACTTTGTGAATGAGCGATTCTCAATTTGCCTCTTTATTATTAGAAAGGTAACTAAGCTTCTACAACGGTTGCAGAAGTAATAAGATGGATGAATTATGCCCTCCAGATTCGACCGGGATAGCTCAGTGGTAGAGCGTGGCGGCTTCAGCCAAGCGATCCCAGGTTTGAATCCTGGCCCGGACATTTTTCGTCCAGTTGGAAATTTACAACTTGTATAATAAGATGTGTTAAAATTTCTCCTAAAATTCATTGTTCTACTTTTGAAAGTAAATTCATAACATATTGAAGCAAATCCAATTTTTAAATAAAAGTTGGATAGTTAGTCAATCATTAATATTTTATTACCTAAAACAAATCTTTAAAAGAAGTTTGTTTCCTTTACTTAGGTGTTAAATTGATATTAAAAAAAATGGCTATAGAATGAATATCTAGGTGGTTTGAGTTCGAGCCGATCTCTGCCCCTCTCCCATTATGGACGCCCTTGGCTTATTAATAGCAACTCGCTCAAACTTGGCTTCTTATTTGGAAAGAAACAAAGTCAGAAATTGAAAGTAATTTCAGCGATTGACAAGTTATCCAAACAATCGTATTAAAGCATTCTTTGAATCACCCAACAACTTTCTCTATCCCCAATGTTAATTTCAGCTTTTATGTTAAATTAACTTGAAAATATAAAACCCTAAAGAAAAAAGTCCTTCTGGCCTGTATCTGGAGGAAAAGGTAGCTTTCCTATATCTTCGTTTTAAAATTATAGCTAATGTTACTCGAAAACAGCAAGCTAAAATACAAAGAAACCATTTACAAAAGATTCATTAATACTGAATTTGACTAAGAAATTCACTAAATTATTGAGCTATAGCCAAGTTGGCTTCATTTATGAAAACTTATTTTGGTCGCCAAATTTGGCGATAACTGATATGAATATATAGTTTTTATGCATATGATTGGGAAAAGGATTACAACAATGAAAGAAAATAATTTGCGAGAAATCTTGTTCACTAAAACTCATAAATTAATCGTTGGTCTTTTTGTACTGTCTTGTTTCAAAATGTAAGCCACCCTAGAATTTCAAACTGCTCTATCTCAGCCATTTTTTAAGATAGAGGTAAAACAAAAAAGGGCTCTGGAATTCTTGTATCAAAGCCTATCACTTAAATTTTAATTTTTAACTTTTTTGTATATTTTAGTTTTAAAATTTTGAGTAGTCTCAATCTTGAAACAAAGTGGCAGACAAAGCTGGCCTAGCGAACTCAGTCGAGACATTGGTGAGCTTAATACACACAATTAGTTTTCAAAATTAATTTATAAATACGAGCGTTATCGTATGACATAGATCAGATATATATCTATATAATCAACATTTGAACGGAGGGTTGTTTTGAGGTCTGGGGGTCATGATCGGTGAAAATATATCTAAATTTTCTGGAATTGCTTTCCTCCGAACGGCTGCAATAGGTAGCTTTATACTTTTTTTATTGAAAGCTACCTAATAAAACTACACTATATTTCTTGCATGTCTACTTTTCTTTTTTGATAAATTTTATCTGTGATTGTGTTATCTGTGTAAATTTATCTGTCATTGAATTTACTGCTTGTTTTAACTGAAATTTTAAAATACTGTGTCACTAAAAAAATGTGTTACATAAATTTTCAGGAATGCTGCACAATATAATTGGTTTATCCCAGTCAGTTTCAGAAGGATGCTGCACCCTGTCTACCTTTTGGTTTACAAAATAGCATCCTTCTTGTCCCACAGTAAAAAGTGTTCTTTCTCCTTTTTGCATTAAAAAGGTTGCTTTTACCTTAAAAATTGACACTGTGATGTCTTGAAAAGAGTGTTCTGTCTTAAATTTTAAGTGTCCTTTTCTCACCAGCAGTAGTACCCTGCTTTTTTTAAAAGCTCTGAGAAACTCGGGAATTAAAACTGTAGGACAGCAGTTCCCAAATTACGGCAAATAGGCAATGTTTTGGCAGGTTACAGAATGATGGAGCAGTTTTCAAAAGTATATTACTAATTTTACCCACTGTAAAAATGACTCAATGTTATATCTTTAGTGAAAAATACAGAAACAACTTTGTGAAATGACTCATCAAATGTGCAATAGACAACTTGAAAACTGGAATTAACAACCCTGACGCTCTCTAGTTGGACCAAAACAATGTTATAAATTGCATTGATCGTTAAAGCATATTTTAAAATGTATTTATGAATTTATTTTCCCATGCATAGCAAAAAAAAAAAAAAAAAAAAAAATTGTTTTATGATTATTATAGTTTAGAATTAGAATACCTATTACTGCTTTTGTGTATTTCATTTATTTGTGATGTGTATATACTGATTTCATGTATAAAAGGAAAGGTTTTGCATGATAAATTATACAAAAGACTTCATATACCTAAATATATTTAGAGTCAAAGTAGGTTACAAAACAAAAAAATAAATAATAGGTTGCATAACAAAGTTTGGGAGCCACTGTTAGAGGAATAAAGTTTTGGGATATTTTAAAGTTGGATATTTTTAGCTTCCATTCATTTTTATAAAAGTTTTAAAGCTATTTTGAGAGAAGAGCTAATGACTTTACAGTCAAACATGTATATCGCAATTTACTAATTCCTGCATTTTCATGGAAATTGTTTTTCTTTATTCAAATTATTTTCTTCCAAACTCTGAAATTGCTAAACAGTGTAATTTCCATTTTGGTACTTATATTACCAGCAAATGATTTCCAAAGAAGACATGGAAAGCAATCTGATTAAATAAATGTCAAATTCAGAAAAGTTAAAGCCTCATTAAAAAAAAAAATCATTCGTTTAAAGATTTTCTTGATGTGTACAAAGCATTGACAAGTTTGAGATACTAAAATCATAGAAGGTTTGAAGTATTTCTGAGGATGAAGATGATAGAAACAGTGGTGAAATGAAGCAGGAAAAGCTATTGAAACTGAGCTTTTTCCTTGCTCCAATCTTTATAAATCTGGATTTACAAAATTGCAAAAAAAATAAAAATTAAAATCCATGGATAAGAATTCCTAATGATTTTTTTGTTATAAGATTATCAACATTTTGTTTAAATCTACAATCCTTTATTTAAAAAAAAAAAAAAAAAAAAAAAAAAAGTATTAAAAAACTTTCTTTCCTGAGAGATTCGAGATACAGGCTTAAATAATTTGTTTAGTTATCAAATTCCTCTTCAGCTTTCATAAAAATAGAAAACTTTATAAATGTTAAATCTGAAGGTATAGTGTTGGTTTCTCTTAAATCCCAGTTAATTGCCATTTTGCTGGAACTCTTTTTATTGCTGAAATTTAATAATGCTTAAAAAAAATGAAATGTATTTAAATGACTTTATTCAGTTTTGAATTGTAGATAATCTCCTTAATGTGGAGAATGCTTGATTTTGAAGTTTGCAAAACAGTTTAAAATCATATATAAAAAGAGGATAGCTTTTGTATTTTGCATATTTCTCTGTATTCATTTAATTTGGTAAATCAAAACACTAAATAGTCTTCTGGTATTTGTCAGGTTAGCATTGACCAGGTTTGATGGTTTTTGTTAGATGGTATAACAAAACCAAAGCTAAACAAAGTAATATGAATTTTTCAAATTGTTCAAGAAAGTATTCAGTTTTTTTTTAATTCTGTAAGGAAAATCAGAAATATTTAATTTTCTTTTTATTTCAGACTGGTGTAGAAATCTAATAAGACACATGAATACAGAATGCCAAAAAATTATTTAAAAAAAAAAAGGGGCCTTAACAATTCACAATACCTTATTTCTGATTATTTTACGTAACCCTTTGTGTGACTAACTTGTGTCTGACAAGGCTGAGTTCATGTGACAGTAAAATAGTGTTATTAACATATTTGATGCCAAAAATTAGTTGCTATTGCTGATTTGTGTTTACCTGAAAAATAGGTTTTAATTTTTGTTAAAACTTCCACTATCTAAAATCTTTTCCTTTTTTTTTCCATCATTTTGCATGGTATTTGATAAACTAATCATCTGATAGGCAGCACAACATTTTTGCAACCAGTTTTAGCATTGATGATTTTGCTACATATAATAGATTGGGTGATACAGATAACGAAACTACCAGTCAGCTAGCAAGCTTGCAATATATACCGCACAATTTACTGCAAAGTAAAATAATGAATGGTATGTATCCCATTTGTGGTTTTGACTGTGCTGGAATCGCCCTTGTGATACTATTTATTTCACTTTGCAGCAGGCTCTTTAGTGTTGCTATGTCAACCTCTGCTAGTATACCAACTGACTGGCAGTTTTGTTATTTGTACCAAATTTCAATCAAATATATGAAAATCCTTGATGCTAAAATTGGTTGCAAAAATGTAACATTGCCTCCTTGACTATAAATTTAGTGACTTAAACCTGGCAAGTAATGTAATTAAAACTTGTGAATGCCAACATGTTCAGTTTTTTGGTGGTTAGGGGAGAGATAGAGCTGTTAAAATATTTTTTGTACTTAATGTTTTCAAATTAAAGCTTTAAATAAAATGTTTGTATTTTTTTAGATGTGTGATTTTCTGGAAGGTGAATTCTTGAAAGAGCAAGTTGAAGCCATCAAAGAGATTTCTGATTATGTCACTAATTTGCAGCGTGTTGGAACTGGTCTTGGTGAATACATGTTTGACAAGGAAACTCTGCATGGTGAAGATGACTGAACCTCTTTAGTTACGCACAATATCTTAATCATCACTTTTTTTTTTTTCCTCCCTTAAACTAAAGCTAGAAATGTCAAAGAAGCTGTTCCTTAAGCCTCTGTAAAAATAGATCTTGGAAAATAAAAATTAAGAAAAATACTTAAATGCTTTATTTCTTTCTGTGTGAATACTTGTTTATCCATGGTTAATATTTTAGTACAGTAGACTCCACTTAATTGGGACACATTGGCTCAGTATTTGTCCTGATAAAGCAGCTATCTCAATTATCAGAAGTAAATTTTTAGATTTTGTTTTTCACATTTTGTCCCAAATAACTAGAATCTACTGTATTATTTCATAAATACCTCTTACCTGTATACTAATCTACTGACAGGTTTTTGGATAGATGTTTCCATAGAAATAGATAAATGGATAAAGAGTCTAAATATGGATTTAAAGTTCTGAAATTCTCAAAGCTAGGCTTTTTTCCATTGGAATTTTCAGCAAATGACAACAAAAGATAAAATGCTGCCAAATTAAAGTGTACTTATTTTGTTACAGAAATTAATCTTATCATAACACACGATATAATTGATTTCACTGACACAGTTGCAGTACGAACACACCTCATTTGTCACGTTTGACGTACAATTTCCAACTAAGTTATAAACATAATTGGATTTGGCTGAGCATGTGTGCAAAACTTACGAAGGTCTCAACAGAGTTCGTTTGCCAACTTCATCAGGCATCTTGTTTTAAAATGTTGACCACTTAAAGAATTAAATTTAAAAAAATTAAATCCTAAAAGTTTTTTCTTAAGTGTTCGGTCTTGATACAAAGATTCCGGTGCATTTTTTGTTTTGCCCTAGGCTTACAAAAAATCCTAGTGGTATCTTGCAATTTTCTTCCATTGTTGAATCCATTGCTCCAACTCTCATATGCTTAACCCTTTCCGGCACAGTGATCCCACTACGGGCACACCTAATTTTATTTCCAAACTTGCATTCGACACCAAGAATATTTAATAAAATTTTGTTTCTAGAATGAAAACTTAAAATAAGGAGTTCATATTTTCTAAAAAAGTTGTTTGTAAATTCCGGTGTCAGTCAGTAATTTCTCATTTTACGAACAGACTTTGTCTGTGCCGGAAAGGGTTAAAACAACATAGTCATATCCGGCAACTTGAAATTCTTGCCAAGCTTGGTGAAGGTGATATTCGGCTATAAAAATAGGGCACTATAAATGAAGCCAACCTGATGATAGCAGAGTAATTTTTTTTTAAATTCTCATTCATATTCAATTTTGATGAACACTGGGAATCTATAATCTGGTACCATGAATTTTAGTTTCGTGTATTGGAGTAAAACTATGTAAATTCTTTTGTTTCCTGATATACAGTAAAACTTCAATTATTCGGTTTAATGTTTTTTGTCTACATATCCTTGCTTGAAATGACAAAATTCTAACAAACTTACATAAAATAAAATGGTAGCTTCTTCCAAAAAGTCTAGTTTTGTCTACAAGTTAAGCTAACGGCCAATGCTTTCTAGCAAGCTATTTTGAGCATTGGAACGAATTAAAAAATGTTCTTACTACAGTGTTGCCTATGGAGAAATTAAACTTAATATTTTTATTCCCCTAACAGTGGTCAAAGCAGTTAGAAACTTGTGATTTCAAGGTAATGAAATTCAAGGTTGTACCATTTTTAATTGAAACATTGTTTAAATCTTTTTTTTTTTTTTTTTTTTTTAAATCTGGCAAAATCTGTTATGCATTTTTCATATTTTGATGAACTGGAGCAGTATTTTAAGGATGCTAATAAGTCTGCTTGACATTCTTCGTACCTTCGCAAGGAGTCGTCTGGTTGAAACGTTTTTTCAATAATTAATGGGAAAAATAATGCTTGGGAAATTTTTAGACATTAATTATAAAACTATAAATGTAATTTTACAGCTCATTCTTTTCAATAATTTTGAAGATAAAATCTTTTGACCAGCATAAGACGTTGTCTCTTTATCGTCTGTAGCCAAATTTTAACCAGAACGAAAAATCATACGTCCACAGCATAGATTATAAACGCTTCGCAACACATTCAAATACTGTAACAAAACGTCACCGTTTACTAAGGTGGAAGAGGATGTCTAAGTAAACAATTTGGAAAATGCATAACTCATTTGAAAAACAAATTTCAGCAAGTACCATCTATAGTCTAACAAATATCTAAATTCTTTAGTGCAGTTCTGTTTATGATCTATAAATTTGGATATATACTACATAGTATGCAAAAATTTAGTTCTGTTAGGGAACACATGTCAGCTGAAATTCCCTTCAGCAATTTCCACCAATAAAAGGAAATTTACTCTATTTTGTGTAGCCCTGTATATAATCTTACACTCCAAGTAATAGCTAAAAAAATTAAAATTTAAAAATGCATACTTCAAAGGAAACTGCACTTCCAACAGTTATCGTTCATAGACAATACTGTAACCGAATTCTTTTGGGTACCCCTGTAAATGAACTATAACTGCTACACAATTTCTAATACCGAACATGTCATAGTAAACCTCAATAAGATATATCAAGTACAAGGCAATCTGAGTATATTTACACGAGTTAGAGCGCAGCCAGACAAACTGAATTCATAAATATTTTTCCACTATGTTCTAAATCTAAAGTTTTAAAAAGGCGATAAAATTAAGCTCATGGATTATTAATCAGATACATTATAATTTACATTGATATTAAATGAGATCATTCGAGTTTGATGTTGGTTACTGCTAGATATTTAAGTGTTTCTAAAGAAATTTTGAATTCCGTAAAAAAGCAGCAACATGTTAAAATTAATGGTTCAGAAACTTTGATTGACTTTGTGTACTTATATAAGTATCTTTTACAAATGAATTAAATGTGAACCTACTGGCTTTAACTTTGCATAACACCCAATTTGTCTTCTTCAATGCAACCAATTTTTTGTTGTTGTTTTCTACTAATCTTGATTAATAACATTTCCACTTATCGTTGACACTGCAAATGTTCAAAATGAGTTTTCGTCCTCTTTGGGCACTAAAAATAAGAATGTTTTAATGCCAGACAGTTTCGAAAGTTTATAAAATTCAAAATATAACTCGGTAAGATTTGATCGTACAAAAAAGGACTTTTTACCGTTTTACTTGTTAGAGCAGTGAATGTTTTTCAAAATATGACTTATAGGAGTCTGAGACTGTATAACAATTTAAATTAAACTTTTTTAAAAACTTACGACGTAAATAGATTTTTATATCATGAACAACATTTGAAACAACATTGCAGTTAGAACTATACTCCTAGAATAAAGATTCGGGAATTAGCTGGTTGTCAATAAGAAGGGGCGGGGTGTGTTATGTATTTTTAACTGTCAATAAATAAAGATATTAATTCAGAATAATTAACAAATAGAATCGTATTTTAAATAAAACCGATCCCATCAAAAACGTCACCTGTAAAAACTGCAGCCGAGTCTCATGACTCTTTTACCGTAAAAAGTTCTGAGCCAATTTCATGTAAAGCCAATTTTTTTTAGCTATTAATAAGATCTCTGAAATTTTCATTCACAAATCACTCCTAGTCTCTACATCTTTAGTTAATTATTATTTTGTGACTTGGCAATTACGCAGCACATGAAAGCTATTATGCTTTACTATGTTATGAGATGTGATGGGATAATTTGATTAAGGCTAATTATATACGCACAAGAGAGTTGTTACACCTTACTTGGGATGGGATAATTTGATGAAGGCTAATTATATATGCACAGGGAAGTTATTACACCTTAATATGTTATGGAATGGTATGGTATTATTTGATTAAGACTAATTATATACATCACATTATCGTGCTACGTAATTGCCAAGTCACAAAATAATAATTAACTAAAGATGTAGAGACTAGGAGTGATTTGTGAATGAAAATTTCAGAGTTAATAAGACAGCTAAACTTGGCTTTACACGATCTCATAACTTTTTACGTACAGGTGATGTTTTTGATAGGATTTCACTTATTTTTGTAAGTAATCCTCCTTTTCTTGATTTTAGGCTCTTTTTGGAGATCATCCATTGTTTTACGCTAAGCCCACATTCTGTCCCTATTATTTGCAGGTACTAAAATTTTGAAGCTTTAGTTTCGTTTGCAAAGTCCTGTAGATAAAGTTTCAGGTTCCTAGGCAAGAACTAAGTTATGGGAGGGGGGTCAAAAGTACTCTCAATTGCTTCCAGGAAAGGTGCTATCCATCTGAGATATTACTCACAGACCTAGATACTTGATATTTAGCATAAAAGTACTGTTTAGGATAAAAAGAAAGAAAAAAAATTTCCGGAAATTTCAATCTATATTCGATTTTTCGATGGGTTTTCTATTCTTTTTATTATTATTTGTGAATTTTTAAATTTTTCCTGACTTTGTATCCTAAACCCTAACTTTATGTCAAATGTCAAGCTTCTAGGACTACAAAATCGAATTATTTTTAAACTTTCGATTTTTTATAATTTTATTTTTCGATTGTCATGCCAATATAGTCATTCTTTGACCTTCTTCTTCGGATCATTTAGGTTCAATTTGGAGATAAATCAAGACAATCTTTTGAGTCGCCATGATTTTATTCAGAAAGGACTATCAAGCCATAACCAACCAGTAATGTCGGGAGGAGAGAGGGAGCTGTGAAAATTTTTGTGGGGCTAACATCATTTAACAATCCATATTCAAATTAAATAGAATATAACCTGTAAAAGAAAAAAAACCTGTCTATAAAGAAACCGCCCATAACGTAGCCCGTTCGTAGCCAGTCTATAGCGGAACTTTTCTATAACTAAATTCGTAAACGAAATAAAAGAAAAGTATAATCCGGGGAAAATAACATAAAAAAATTAAGGACGGTGTACCAGCTAATGTGTCAATTATCTTAAAACTCGTGTTTCTAGCACTACAAAATCAGTGTTTTCGATTTTTTTATATATTTTTTTTTTAGTTTTACGAATTGTTTAATTGTTCCTTTTATTGAATCGTAAATCATAAGAGACGGTAGTCTCTTGAGTGACGCAGCGAAAAACCGAAAACCGTAAGCCCAAAACCGAAGATTCCGTCACTCTCATATATACAGCTAGCAGGACATCAAAGGAAAATCGAAACGCCGACATTTAATATCTCAGTAAATATGAGGCATACCGTTTCGATTTTTTCACATTAGTCTTATATCTATGGCCTAACTCTATCCTGAAATTTATAGATTTCTACATGCAGTAGATTTTGAGATCTGGAAACCAATTTTTAAGCGAAAATGGAAAATGTAATGGTGTAATGGGCACAGAGTTGTTATCTCGAAAATGGATCGAACGATTTTTTTAAAATTAATATATTATATTAATCAGTTTTAGATGAAGCGTTTAAGATATTGCGCTAACGTAGGAAAACTCTTGTTTTCAATATAATCCACTTTTAAAATCGGACTATTTTCTTATGCTTTTTCTGGTAGACTAACATTACACATCTTCAGCCTTTTCACTACTTTTTATTACTGCGCAATAAGGAAGCTCTTGCCTATTACGGTTACAGTTAAACGTTAAAGCATATCCATATCGCTGAAAAACTATTTAGATTCTTTTTTTTTTTAAATACGAAAACAGTTTTTAATGCAATGTTTAATCTGTAATATATATGTATTAAATTAAATTATTGTTTGTATATTTTTCTTTTTTTATAATAAAGAATTTCTTATTTCAAAATCTTCATTAAGTCGAAAAATATTTAGATTCCTTGATTAAAATATTGAAATATTTTATAATTATATATATACAATTTAATTATTATTTATATATTTAATTTGTCATTTTTTAAAGGAAAAAAAGATTCAGATTTTTTTTTTTTATCAGTTAATTTGAAACAGCCTCTAATCAACAAATCAATCATCTGTTTGTTTTCAACGAGTCTCGAATGTTGTTTTTGTAAGAATAACACTCATATGGTTTGGATCATTCGAGACGACAGCCCTGTCGCTATAGGTCTCATAGCCCCCCCCCCCCCCCCCCCTTCAAAGTTCAAACACTCATATGAGGTATTTTATTATTTATTTATTTATTGTTTGTTTACTTATTTTGATTAGATTGTCCTTTTAGAAATTGTCTTTTGATTTAGTGGCGTAAATGGTGAGATAATTGTCAATAGTATTACCTGTTTTATCGTTAAAAATAATCAGTGAATCTTTTAAAGAAGTCTTTTAAATATCTGATGACGATAGAAGATTGGTTTTTTACTTGTTAGCTATATTTTCCAACTCTCCAAATCAAACTTTCCCATCATTCACCTCACACAAATTTAATAACTAAAACTTTTTATTTCAGTGTGATTGAAATACGTTTAATTGTGATGAAACTTTGGTATATTATATAGGGAATTTATATAACGTAAGTTTTCACTTTTATGTATATAAAATTAGATACGATGTTTTCATTATGAAATACAATGTTTCTAATTTATGTTATGGCTTACTTTAACATTTTTTTTATTGACTAAGCCTATCATTAATATAGGGGAGACCGGTACACAGTGAACCTATGGACACAGTGGACCACCCCCTAATATTTTATTTATTTAAATTTTTTTTAAGCTTCTCTTCTATCCTAATAGACAACAGCACTGCAATGATTATTTATAGCCTTCAGAAAGTATGTTTAGCTCAGATTGAACTATTTTATCCTGCTTTGTTGTTTTGAGCTTCTAAAAGTAAAATTTTTCCTCATCATATTTTTATTTTTTTAGTAATTAAAGGTTGTAGATAAATAAAATAAAACAGCTTTTTTGAAAAGCTAAGATACTTGTTTTTATTTTACTTTAAAGTTATTATGTTTAAAAGAAAGCTATAAACAATATTAATATGATTATTTATTGAACTTCAACATGTGGTACAGTGGACCACCCACTCCTGGGGCACAGTGGTCCACAATCCACTCTGCTCCTCTAATGCAGAATGTTCAAAATATGTAATAATTGTTTTCTTAGAAAGATTGTTTTAAAGTAGAATTAACTGTAAAATAAAGTAAACAAATAAAAATAACAATTTTTTTAACATAGTAAGAAATATTTTGTTTTGTATTTACTGCCTTTGATAAATATAACTGTAGTCTAATTGTTGATGATTCTATTCAAGTAAGATTCATGAGATGCAAATTGAATGGAAATCAGTTTATTTCTCCCGAAACTGTAGATGAATCTGCTGTTGATGTCAATGATTTCATAATGTTGCTCGCAGACCCAAAATTATTTCTTGAAAATTCCAGGCTCAATCTTACTGATAAGTATTTTGGAATTTCATTTGCAAATTTTATTGTAAGCTGATTTTTTTTGTACTTAAGTAATAACTTCAACTAAATTGCAATTGTTCCTGTATTAATCTGTTATTATTTTCAAAATATAATTAATTTTTTGTTTTTGTTTCAAAATTTATATTACTATGTTATTTTGCGAATGAAGAGGCAACAAAAAAGAATTAGATTAATGAAAAATAGATTTATATTATATTTTAGATAATACCTAATAGTGGTCCACTGTACCCTGGTGGGTGGACCAGTGTATATATATATATTTTTTTAATGTATTGAAAACTATGTTGTGAGAAAATTATGATGGATGTAAGAAGGTTTAAGGAATATTCAAAAATATTTTCATACAGATTGGTCAGTCTGTCAAAGAGAAAAAAAAATTTAACTGAAAAAGTAGTCCACTGTGTACCGGTCTCCCCTATCCGATTACATGAGATTTTGTTATTTGTATTGATATGTTTGTGTTTACGTATTTTATCAAGATTATATTTCAGCTATTTTTAAGTAAGTTTTTTAAGATACTATATAGCAATGTTAAAATGTTGGCTATACTTTATTAGCTTATGTTAAAGATTGGTCAGAAAAAAAAGGTTGGCGAGATTAAAAAATTTTGTCGATCAGCTAGTGCTCGACTAACATAACAACAGGGCTGCTGGGATGGAATTTAATTTTTAAAAAGGACACATTTTGAACCGGTTTGTTTACAGTCCCATTTTATTAGTAGAATTTTGTGATAATTTCCCAAATGACTGGCGAATTTTGCATTTTTTGTAAAAAAAAAAAAAATCTTTAGATGTAATTTTAAACAAAATCTCTTTTCATTTCTTTAATTTGCAAATATTTTAAGTTTTCTTATTTAAAATACTGTGATTAAATGTCCAATGTAAGATTTCCCTTAGTTAAAAATTGTTATGACAGAATTTACACAACTGCAAAAATAATTGATTACTACAACAATGCATTTTCAGGGTTTTTTTCCAATAAAATTAGCTATACAACAGAGGAAAGTTAACTTCATACTATATTTACATTGCAGTAATTTGGAGAGTTGCAAAATATAGCTAACAAGTAAAACACAAATCTTCTTTAGTCTGCGGGTTTTAAAATACTTCCTAAATATTCACTCGACACGATGCAATTTCCTTACCTTGTATCATTTTTATCGATAAAACAGGTAATTGACAATCATCTCACCATTTAAGTAACAATCTAAAGTCAATTTCTAAAAGGACAAGAAAATCAAATCAAAATAAGTAAACAAACAATAAATAAATAATAAAATACCTAATATGAGTCTTATTCTTGTAAACAAGAATTTGCATTGCAATCACCGCTCATGAATACATGACACAAGCGATAGGTTAATTTATTGTTAATTGATAGTAGAGGTGCCCAATCTTTTTAGGCGAAGGGCTACTTAAAAAATTGTTGGGTATTCGAGAACAACCATCAGTAGCACAGAGAGAATTTTGTTTCGAGGAGATGTTGGGTGGGGGGATAATTAGCATTATCCATACATACAGCACTGTTCGGTTGCAAATTTGGAAGAATGCACCCACTAGATGGATTTGTGATTTTTATGCGGCTACTTGACAAAATTGTGATTTTTATGTGCCCGTTCTAAAAAATTCATGATTTTTATGTATAGGTTCAACTTTTATGTATAGGTTTCAACTTTTTTACTCAGTGACCACTGGCCAGTACATGGATTTTTTTACTCCTGTTTTTCAGCAATGACCAATAACAAATTTACAAATACTTGATAAAAAATTTAAGAAATTTGTCAAACAATTGTGGAATAAACGGCGAAATTTGTCAAATAGTGTTGGGAAAGAAATCGCAACATTCGTCAAATGGTCTCGGGAAAGAAATCAGGCATTGCAGGAAAAAAATTAATTATGTCTAACTGTCGTGAAAAAATTAGAGAAATTCGTCAAATACGTTTGGGGGAAAAAAATCACAAAATTCATCAAATGATCTCGGGGGAAAAATAGTGAAAGTTGTCTAACAATCGCGGAACAGAATTGCAAAATTCGTCGAATAGCAGTGGAAAAAAAGTGCACAATTTGTTCGTTCATGGAAAAAGTCGTGAAATTCATTAATCGATAGTCGATAAATCACGAAATTCATCAATCAATAGCAGAAAAATCACAAAATTCATTGATAGTGGAAAAATCACAAAATTCATCAACTGGTTTCAGGGGAAAATTTTTTTGAATATCGTCGAATGGCTTCGAGAAGAAAAAAAGTCACAATCCGTCAAATAATTTCGGGGAAAAAATCGTGAAATTCGCCAAAGGGTTTTGAAATTTGTCGAGCGACAGCGGGGAAAAAATCTTTTTCCATTCAATCATCGCAATTGGGACTATTAAGTTTGACCAGTGGTGGCAGTAAAGTCAGTCGCCAGATTTTCAGTATTACTCACCGATTGACGAATGGCAATTTTGTCCTATATTTTTACACGCCTGATTGATGAAATTCAAGATTTTTACGCACCCGATTGATGACTTTCTTGATTTTTATGGATCCGTTTGACGAAATTAATGATTTTTATATGCCCGATAAACAAAATTCATGATTTTTATGCATGCGTTCAACAAAATTTATGATTTTCCTTCTCCCGATCCACAAAATTCATGTTTTTACTGTGCCTGATTGACAAAATTCGTGATTTTCAACTGATATGCTTTCCGTCGGCCATTTAATGAAATTCACAATTTTTCTTCTCTAGACTCTAGGCAAAATTTTCATTTATTTTTTTTTTTTTTTTTTACCGTTTGTTGAAATTTACAATTTTTTCACAAACATTCGATGGAATTCTTGATTTTTCCACGCCCAATATACGAAATTTGCGATTTTCCATGCCTATCGACAAAATTCATAATTTTGCAGAACCGATAGACAAAATTCATAATGTTTTCCCACAATCTATGGACAATTTGCAAATTTTTTCCGCGACTGTTCGTTGAAATTCACGATCTTTTCATGCCATTCGATGAAATTCGTTGCTCGATCCATGAAATTTGCGATTTTAAGTGCCTTATCGACAAAATTTGCAGGTTTTTTCAACTGATTTACAAAATTCAAGATTTTGAGTGATTGACAAAATTTACAACTCCAGAATTACCGATTTTGGCATCTCTGGTTTCTGTTGACCGATTATTGAAATTTGCGTTTTTTTTTTCTAGCGACAAAATGGCGAAATTTGGGATTTTCCATGCCCATTCGACAAAATTTGCATCCAGTCGATGCAATTCATAATTTTATGCACCTGATCGATGAAATTGATATTTTCCTACGATCTATGGACAAAATTTGCGCATTTTTCTCACGAATTATTAAGGAAATTCGAAATTTTTGGATAGGTTGGCATGTATGGTCTCTGCGGGCCACTAGTTACCCATCACGGGCCACAGATTGTGCATTCCTAATCGTGATGCAGTTTAGCTCATTCGACTCGACCTCGATAGAACTTACTGATTTTAGTTTCACCACCAGGGGCAGTTATGTTCATATAGAACAGAGTGCGCCCCTAGCAGTGGAAGGGGAAATTAATGGATTTTGGAACTAACTCGAGGGGTCCCATCACAACATGGTTTGATTCATTCAATTTGACATTGACAGGATATATCAATTTTAGTTTCAAGTTTGACCACCAGGGGTGCATTCCTATCTCAGGTTCTATGGCCTCGATCATGACAAGGTATGGCTCACTCAACTCGAAATCGACAGCCTCAACAATTTCAGCTGTTTGTACAGAACAGAGTGCGCCCCCTGGTGGTGGAACATGGAACTAACAGATTTTGCTGCTAACTTGAGTTCTATGGGTCCCATCACAATGCAGTTTGATTCATTTGACTCGACATCGACAGGATATATCGATTTTAGTTCCAAGTTTCACCACTAGGGGACACTATCCTATCTCGTGTTCTATGGGCCCGATTACGATGAGGTATGGCTCATTCGACTCGAAATCGACAGCCTGAAAGATTTCAGCTATGTTTGTATAGAACAGAGTGCGCCCCCTGGTGGTGGAAGATGGAACTAACGGATTTTGCAGCTAACTCGAGTTCTATGGGTCCCATCACAATGCAGTTTGATTTATTCAACTGGACATCGACAGGATATATAGATTTTAGTTACAAGTTTCACCACCAGGGGGCGCTTTCCTATCTTGTGTTCTATGGGCCTGATCACGACGAGGTATGGCTCATTCGACTTGAAATCGACAGCCTGAAAGATTTCAGCTATGTTTGTATAGAACAGAGAGCGCCCCCTGGTGGTGGAAGATGGAACTAATGGATTTTGCTGCTAACTCGAGTTCTATGGGTCCCATCACAATGCAGTTTGATTCATTCGACTCGACATCGACAGGATATATAGATTTTAGTTACAAGTTTCACCACCAGGGGCGCTTTCTTATCTCGGGTCCTATGCGCCTCATCACGACGAGGTATGGCTCATTCGACTCGAAATCGACAGCCTCAAAGATTTCAACTATGTTTGCATGGAACAGAGTCCGCCCCCTGGTGGTGGAAGATGGAACTAACGGATTTTGCAGCTATCTCAAGTCTTATGGGTCCCATCACAATGCAGTTTGATTCATTCGACTCGACATCGACAGGATATATTGATTTTAGTTTCAAGTTTCACCACCAGGGGCACTTCCCTATCGGGTTCTATGGGACCGATCACGACAATGTATGGCTCATTTGACTCGGAATCGACAGCCTGAAAATTTTCAGCTATGTTTGTATAGAAAAGATTGCGCCCTTTGGCGGAGGAAGATGGAACAAACGGGTTTTGCCATGCATTTTCATCCTTCTAATTGTGTTACTCTCTCGCTGTATAATTTAAAAGTTGAGTCTTGGATTCCTCTCCCTGGGCCACCACCCTCATATTTTATTGGGGTCCAAGGGGTCTTTTTTAGCATTTCTTTAAAATTTTATTCTAATGAGTAATTTATACCCTATACTTAATTTCGACTAATTGACATTTTCATCAATAACCTTAAAAAAGTAATGATATCAGTACAAAAACCCTTAACGGGTTAAAAGTGTTGACGCAGCACTTTCTTTTGGCTCTATGAATTTTAAATATGGGTCTTAAAAGCAATGATATCAAATTTAAGTGACGCTATGTTAATAATTTTTTTTTAAATTATAATTTTCTTTTTAGTTTTATTTATGTTCACAGGTGCAATTATTATCTTAATATGAAAAAATATATAAAATTTATTCACTGATGCTTTTTCATTCACATCTCTCATGAATTCAAAATATGGGTTTTAAAAGAAATGATATCAAATTTTGAGTGACACCTTGACGTTAATTTAATAGCACTCTTTTAAAATTCAATTTAAATTATTTTTGGTTTGTCTTCTAAAGTATATTTACACATACAAACAATACTTTTAATTTTTCAATACACTTTTAAATATATTACTTTCACTGAGCCTATATTATGTATTGAAATGTATTTATTTCAATAAATTGATTTATCTTCTGTGCCACGCTATCCAAAATCATAAGTAAAATTTATGTAAATGATTATTTTGCGTCATAGTATCCAAACAAAGGGAAATGTATTCAAGTGGATAATATGACGCAAAATAATCATTTACATAAATTTTACTTATGATTTTGGATAGCGTGGCATAGAAGATAAATCAATTTATTGAAATAAATACATTTCAATACATAATATAGGCTCAGTGAAAGTAATATATTTAAAAGTGTATTGAAAAATTAAAAGTATTGTTTGTATGTGTAAATATACTTTAGAAGACAAACCAAAAATAATTTAAATTGAATTTTAAAAGAGTGCTATTAAATTAACGTCAAGGTGTCACTCAAAATTTGATATCATTTCTTTTAAAACCCATATTTTGAATTCATGAGAGATGTGAATGAAAAAGCATCAGTGAATAAATTTTATATATTTTTTCATATTAAGATAATAATTGCACCTGTGAACATAAATAAAACTAAAAAGAAAATTATAATTTAAAAAAAAATTATTAACATAGCGTCACTTAAATTTGATATCATTGCTTTTAAGACCCATATTTAAAATTCATAGAGCCAAAAGAAAGTGCTGCGTCAACACTTTTAACCCGTTAAGGGTTTTTGTACTGATACTACCTTTACACCAAATTTTAAGTTTCTAAGACTGCAAGATCAAATTATTTTAAATTTTTGATTTTTACGAATTTTTTTTTTCTAATTTAACGGATTTTTTAATTTTTCCTTATTTTGTTTTCTAAATACTACCTTTATTACAAATTTCAAGTTTCTAGCGCTACAAAATCGAATTATTTTCAAATTTTCGATTTTTTATTTTATTTTCGAATTTATTGTGTTTTAATTTTACTTTTTCTGTATCCTAAACACTATCCTTTACGCCGAATTTTAAGTTTCTATGGCTACAAGATTGAATTTTTTTTCGAATTTTCCAGATTTTTTAATTTTTTCTTTTTTTGTATCCTAAATACTACTTTCATTCCAAATTTCAAGTTTCTAGTGCTAAAAAATCTAATTATTTTCAAATTTTCGGTTTTTTTTTTCGATTTTTGTTGTGTTTTTATTTTTTTATTTATTTATTTTTTTTTTTTCTGAATCCTAAACACAACCTTTACACCTAATTTTAAGTTTCTAAAACAACGAGATCGAATTATTTTCAATTTCTCATTTTTTTTTTTCTTTTTTAATTTTCGATTTTTTTTTTTAAATTTTCTGTATTTTTTTAATTTTTCCTTATTTAGTATCCTAAATATTTCCTTTATTTCAAGTTTCTCGCGCTATAAAATCGAATTATTTTCAAATTTTCCTTATTTTTCGATTTTTTTATTTTATTTTCGAATTTTATTGTGTTTTTAATTTTACCTTATTCGGAATCCTAAACACGACCCTTACGCCGAATTTTAAGTTTCTAAGGCTAAAAGATCAAATTATTTTCATTTTCTTAATTTTTTTTCAAATTTTATTATTTCGAATTCACCGGATTTTTTCATTTTTTTCTGATTTTGTATCCTAAATAACCTTTATTCCGAAAGTAACCTTTATTCCGAATTCCAAGTTTCTAGCGAAACAAAATTCGAATTATTTTCAAATTTTCAATTTTTTTATTTTTTTACTTTATTGTGTTTTTGATGTTTTCTTTTTTTGAATCCTAAACACTACCTTCACACCAAATTTTAACTTTCTAAGATTACAAGATCGTATTATTTTCAACTTTCCATATTGTTGGAATTTTCGAATGTTTATTTTCGAGTTTTCCGGATTTTATAATTTTTCCTTTCTTTGTATCCTAAACACTACCTTTATTCCAAATTTCAAGTTTCTAGGGCTACGGGATCTACCTTATCTTTTTGATGGCGAGTGAGTGAGTGACAAAAAATCGAAACTTTGAGTTCATATATTGTCTGGACTAGAAAAGACAGAAACGTGAAAATTTAAATTTTGGTCTTGTGTGCCACATACTCTAGAAAAACGAAGTTTCAGGATTTTGGGGAAGTTCAGCACAAAGATGTGGGGTCAAACGTGCCCTGAGTTGCTTCCAGTAAAGGATGCTTACGGCTGTGCTTTCTGGACTTGGCGGAGGCACTGCCTTGCCTCCAGATTGCTTCAGCATAACTTGTTTTGTTGTTTGAAAAGTGACACTTTATCAAAATCTTTATTAATATCACCATATTTATTGTCTAATGTGTAAAAATGGGATTTTTTTTTTTTCCTCTTTAGCAATAATTCAACAAAGGATATCGATGAAAAAGCGCAATTAAATATTGTTTGTTAACACGTAATCCCCGCTGTGTCCCAGAGGTTCGATACTATGCATATACTTCACGATTAGAGTTGCAAAAATCCGGTTTATTCCCAGGTTTATTTCCAATAGACCCGGTTTATTCCCAAAATACCTAGTTTGTTCCCAAAAATCCCGGTTTATTCCCATGTTTAAAACCGGGTTTTTTCTAGCCTTTGCAACTCTATTCATGATACATCAAAAATTGACGATGCTCCCCAGACTTTCCTTTATCGCCGCCCATTTTTGTGTTTCTATTCTAAGAAAGAAGAAATAAAATGCAGGTCTCAGCATATTCTGATGCAACATACCTTTTAACTAATTAAACTTTACTCAGTATTAATTCTATGTTCAACTAAATAAAAGTCTTGTCTTTTCGTTGACAAATTTCTCTCGAGTGCCGTGCGATATCTTATGGTTAAGCTTTTGTAACCAGGTCCAACCAAATGGCGTATTTGAAAAAATGTGATTTGGCGCAATTTAAAAAGGCCTTCCGGCCTGTACCGGGAGGAAAAGGTAGCTTTCCTATATCTTCGTTTTAAAATTTTAGCTAATGTTACACGAAAACAGCAAGCTAAAATGCAAAGAAACGTTTACAAAAGATTCGTTAATACTGAATTTGAATAAGAAATTCGCCAAATTATTGAGCAATAGCCAAATTGGCTTCATTTATGAAGACTTATTTTGATCGCCAAATTTGGCGATATTTCGCCAAATGTCGCCCAATTTTGTCGCCAATTTTGGCGTTAACGGATATGAATATATAGTTTTATGCGTATGATTGGGAAAATTATTACAACAATGAAAGAAAATAATTTGCGAGTAATCGCGTTAATGTGCTGTTTTGTTTCAAAATGTCAGCCACCCTAGAATTTCAAACTGCTCTATCTCAGCCATTTTTTAAGATAGAGGTAAAACAAAAAAAGCTCTGGAATCCTTGTATCAAGGCCTAACACGTAATTAAAAAATAAATTTGAATTTTTAAATTTTTTGTATATTTATTTTAGATTTTAAGTTATTTTAGATCTTTAAATGGCCGCCATCTTGAAACAAGATGGCGGACCAAGCTGGCCAACGAACTCGGTCGAGACATTAGTGACCTTAATACACACAATTAGTTTCATCAAAATCGATTCATAATTACGGGCGTTATCGTATGACATAGGTCAGATATATATATATATATATATATATATATATATATATATCTATATATATAAATCAACATTTGGACGGAAGGTGGTTTTGGGGTCTGGGGGTCATGATCGGTGAAAATATATCGAAATTTTCCGGAACTGCTTTCCTCCGAACGGCTGCAATAGGTAGCTTTATACTTTTTTGTATTGAAAGCTACCTAAAACTCTCAATGGTATTTCATATTCACATTTAGGAAACTTTCATCACAAAAGTAAGAAAACTGCCTATTGCAGCCATCCGGAAAATTTCTGAGTCCCACCAGTGGCTGAGAAGTTATGCTCTCAAGACTGGTAGACGGGAGGTGCTGGGTTCAAACCCCTGTCGCGCTCGTCGACCTAACCGTTCGGAGTTTTCCGTGGTTTTCTTCGAACCTTGCGTTAATACGGGTTAGGATCCCTTAGAAAGACTCCCACGGAGGGCTATCCCCCTAGGGCCTATATCCCTCGTGTTGATAGTCGGCCGTCATAGAATTAACCAACCAACCAACCGGAAAATTTCTGTGTATGTTTATAGATCCTGACTCCACCTCCCACCCCCTCCAAAAAAACCCCAACAACTTCCCTTAAAATGTTGATTTATATACTATATCTCTCTCTCTCTCTCTCTCTATATATATATATATATATGATTTTTGTCATGCGATAGCACTCTTATTTATGAACCGATTTGAATGTGACTGGGCATGTGTACAGGACTTAATGTCTTGACCTAAATCACTGGCCAGCTTAATCTGCCATCTTGTCTCAAAATGACGGTCATTTAAAGATTTTAAATTCAAAAAATTGTACAAAAGAATTGAAAATAAGTCTAAAAATGTTTTACCTTAAATGTTGGGCCTTGATAGAGGGATTGTGGAGCAGCATTTTTGTTTTGTCTCTATTTTAAACAAGTTGGAAATTGTACGTCAAACGTTACAAACGAGGTGCGTTCGTACGCACGTTTTAGAATTAAATTCATGATATCCCGTGCGTAGAACGGGTTAAACAGCTAGTTAAGTATATATTTTATGACACTGTTCATACAAATATCTTAACTAGTTATATAAATATTCAGATATATATGTATCAGCTAGTTATATAAATATTCAGATCTTGATGATTTTTAATTCTGTGAAATGAATTATATCGTCTGCAGATTAATTTCTGTAATAAAATAAGTATCTCGGTCGCTTGACGATTTAACATCCATCGGAAGCTCATATAACAAAAAAGCACCGATTTAAAAAAAAAATCAAATTTCTTAATAAATATTTTTATTAATATCTCCTAAAGTTTTGATTCGATTTTGATAAAATTTGAAATGTCTCGACAAATTTATGCAAAGATAATATATTTCAAATTGCAAACCATTTGGTTGGGTAGTTTTTGCGTTGTTATATGCGGACAGACAGACAGACGGACGGACAGACAGACAGACGGACGGACCAAACGACGACTATAGGTGCTACGTATTTATATAATTACGAACGCACCTAAAAATAGCTGATATATAGCAGTTTGAAATTCTATTGGGGCTGGAAATTTCTATTGATCTAATTGAGGCTGGCTGACGTTTTGAAACAAGACAACAGATTAAATATAGACAAAAAGAAAAGTGCCCAGTTAAACTGATGGCATTGAGCTCACAGTACTAGTTCTGCATGAAATACCTATTTAGCTAAATTAAAAGGGTGATTATCCCTCCCGTTTCTCCCTTTATACTTAACCAATGAACCTCCAAAACTAATCAGGGAAGCGCCTTATCAGAATAAACCGGTATACCAAATTTGAAGCAAATCGGATAATTCTGTATGAAATACCCATTTAGCTAAATTAAGGGGGGATTAGCCCTCTCGTTTCCGGCTTTATACTTAACCAATGAACCTCCAAATCTAATCGGGGCCTTATCAGAATAAACTGGTATACCAAATTTGAAGCAAATCGGATAATTCTGCATGAAAAACCCATTTATCTAAATTAAGGGGTAATTAGTCCCCGTTCCCCCCCGTTATACTTTACCAATGACTCTCCAAAACTAATCAGGGAAGCGCCTTATCACAATGAACCTATATGCAAATTTGAAGCAAATCGGATAATTCTGCATGAAAAACCCATTTACCTAAATTAAGTAAGGGGGATTAGCCCCACGTTCCCCCCTTTATACTTAACCAATGAACCCCCAAAACTAATCAAGGAAGCGCCTTATCAGAATGAACGTATATACAAAATTTGAAGCAAATCGGATATTTCTATCAAGAGTTATCGCGTTACGTATATACATACAGAACCTGCGGGCACATTAGCTTTCAGACTTTGATAGCCTGTGAGCTAATAAGGGATTTCTCAATTAACGGGTTTAATTTATTTGTTTTGATGAACTTGGTTTCTCGCAAATTTTCTGTAATTGTTGTAACCATTGTTCCAACTCTCATACGCTTAAGCTGCATAATCATATCTGCCAACGTCAAATTCTCGCCAAACTTGGTGGTAGCTACCGTGGAGCAGTTGAAGCAAACTGCTCCAGGCGCACGAATCCTAAGGGCGCAAAATTAGAAAGAGCAAAATTAAAATTTGTAAAAATATTTGCAATTTTTTATAAAAATTATTAACAATATTCCTATGATATTTTAAATTGTTTTTAACTTCAACTACTTCGATTTAAAACATGTTTTTATACACAGTTAAAAGAAATTACTTCTACTCGTGAAGTTTTAATTTCAATTCATACCATATTGCAGCCTCAAGTAACTTCTCCAAGTACTCAAATAACTTTCAGCATGCCTCATATTTTTTTTAACTATTCCGCAGACGACAGCTGAAAATTTTCAAATCTTAAAGTAATCAAAACTTATTTGGAGAGTTCTCAGCGGTCACTTTATTGGCTACCATTATTTCCAAACAATAATCTTTCTGTTACATTTCTATTGAAAATATTTTAGAAATTTATCATAATGATTACTGTACGGAAATAATGGTAGCCAAACAAGTCACTGCTGGAAAAACCTATATTTAAGGTGTAACAGCCTGAGATATTTAGTTATTTTACGATTTGAAAGAAAAAAATATAGTTTGACAAGTTGAAGAAAATTATTGACCTGTCAAGAAACCGAAAATTTAGATTTGTTGTTGTTGTTGTTTTGTGCAAACTTAACATGCATATGCTTTATCAATACAGATTACAAAATTATAATAAAAGTCAGATTTAGGCTTATTCCATATGAGTTCACGTCGAAAAAATTTAGAAGTGGGGGAGGGGAGGGGGGGAGATGGTAAATGAAATTTTGTACGGATTGTGTTTTGAGATTTTGAAAATATGGCAAAACTGAAATGCAGAATTGATAAGCATTTTATTTCAAAAAGAGCAAAAAAAGTTAAGTATCATATTCAATGTTCCTTAGGACCTGATTATAGCCTATACAAATATACAACACTTTTTTTCGAAAAGTATTTTTCACATTAATCCTTATTTAATCACAGAATTTTAGGATTAAATAAGGCAAAAAATATTTTTTTCAAAAATAGTACTGTGAGTTTACACGATATATATATGATTATACACGATATATATATATATATATATATATTTATTTATTTTTTTTTTTTTAACAGGTATTTTATAAATACAGTGCACTTTGCCTATGGCGGATTCTGTATAAGACAGAAATATGTCTTACATAAAGCTTTTGACAGAACTTTGAACGGGGATGGGCTTTGAGACCTATAGCTACAAGGCTGTCGTCTCGAATGATCCATATACAATTTTTTTATTCACAGAAACACATACATGACTTCAACAATTACATAAATCTTGACGAGAAAGTACAAGGAAATTTACAATACCAAGAGTTACATCCGGCAGCTCCACAAAGTGTGTGCAATGGAGCTGGCGGGAGTCGAACACCGCCGGCCTTGCTTCCTAACGCTATGAAGCGATTAGCGGAGTGTTGCCTTAACCACTCGGCCACGGAGGCCCCGCTTTTGACAGAGTTTACGTACAGACAGACAGCCAGTTATAAAAACTAAAAACCTATTTTAAAGATACTTTGCTTTAAAATCAAATCAATAATATTTACACATTTTGTAATATACTAGCAGCATTAAGGGTATTTTTTTCTCCCGCTGAAAAAAAAAGTTTAAAATAGGTTTAATTAATCATAACATTCTGATTTAGTACTAAAATTCTGTATACTTTACTTAGGATCTTACGCTAGCCACTGTCAAGCTAATGTTAAACTAGGCATACCAGCGTTCTTTAGAAATTTCTCATTTACAATTCCATATTTTAATTTTTTTTTCTTATAGGATATGTGACTGTTGATGTCTAAACTGTTATCTTAATTCTTTTTCAATTTCGGTTGCAGTTTTAGGTAGATTCCGTAAGAAATACTACCTATTACATTCTCCCCTAAGTTGGAATTTTTGAAAAATTTTTGCAGATCTACGCCGATCATGACTCCCAGAACCCAAAACCACCCCCAGTTCAAAACTTTATATATATATATATATATATGTGTGTGTGTCACTTTTTTATGGACACGATAACTCCAATAATTCTTCACGAATCTCTTCCAAACTGATACATAAAATCAAGGGGCATAAAATCTCGGTCAAGTTCGTTAATGGGCAAAATCGAACCGGGGGGGGGGGATGGGGCGGCTTTTTGTGAAAACAGAAAAAAACCCATGATTTCTTAATTATGATACGTAAAGCCATTTAAAGTTATTATTACTTCTAGGAAAAAGGCCGAAAATTTATGTATGACAGATTTTTGATATCACTAAAAATGGCCCCAAGGGGGGGAAAAAAGGGGGTTTTAGAAGAAAAAAATTCATAACTTCGTCAATTCACAAGATATCAAATCCGTTTAAATTTATAATAAATCCTCTTAATATTATCTAAAACTTTTGTATTGACAAGTTTTTTATAGGACCCTTATAGCAAAAAAAATTAAAATAAAAAAGTACTGAACCAATTTTTATAAAATTTAAATGGGACCAATTCGGGAGTATTCTCTTTCGAATTAAAAAAAAATCACATAAATAGGACGCATAGTTCCGGAGTAATCGGTGTACATACATAAAAAAAAAAAATACACACACGTCGAATTGATAACCTCCTCCTTTTTTGAGTCGGTTAAAAATAAAAACAAAAGAATCCCTGCTGGCTCCGCCTGCAAACAAGTTAGGTTTCGAAGTGGGCGTTTCCAACTACCGCATCATGGCAAAAAATTCATTTCTTCCGCAATTCTCAACAAACAGGCGCCCCACGGTCTGCGTCTTCGAAATCTACCTGTGCCTGTAGGCCGAGCCGTCAGGGATTTTTTTCCTATGGACTCTTTCAATTTCGGAGCCAGTTCCGAAATTGAAAGCGTCTCCAAGAAAGGAAAACTGGAATGGTAATTAATATTATTGGTTTCTTTTAGCAAGGTGGTAAAATACTGAATTTCGTTAAAAAAGTTGCAAACTCTAAAAATCCAAATTCTGCTCATTTGACAGTGACCAAGTCCGACCCTGCGTACAGTAGTGGTTCTTCAGCGGGTAGTGGGTAGTACCAATATATAAAATTTGATCTGTTTCGGTTTTTTACTATTAAACAAGGGGAAATTTGTTCATGAAACTACTGATAGAAAGTCTGCTTGGGTGATACGTTGTTGTGTAGATATAAGATGAACGTAAACAATAAAACAATTTAATTGAGATATAAGTCTTAGAATGGTTTAGATACCAAACCTGTTGGCCGATTTCTTCGAAAATTAATAAAATTCTCGCGACAGTAGAAACACTGTCGACTATTATTCTATTGACCAATTGGAAGCTCGATCGAAGCATATTTTAGGCACACACACATATATACATGCCGACATTATCGATAGAACACCAAAAAGTGCTCAGGTGACCTGAAAACGGAAAGAAATTCTTTACATACACACATACATATTGAAATCACTGTAAAAATTGTGAGAACGGATTCAGGGTATTTGAAATTGTAAAAATATATCATTATTTTATTTTTATTGTGATTAACTTACATTTCCTTCCTTACATTGTATGTAATATGGAAAGTGAAAATTGCAACCTTTGAGTGATATATAAGGGTGTCAACCAGGGTTCTCGCTGCCGATCGCCATTAATCCAAAATGTTTCATTTGGCGAAAAAATTAAAGATTGAAATCGCTAAATTGCCAGATAGTTTTTTTCTTTCGACGGCACTCTCAATGATGTTATTGTACGAATAAACCTTTTCTGTGTAACTCATTCTTTGTGTCTTGATATTCTTAGTGTTTCACGACAAATATATTACTAACAATGGTCAAAAGCTAGTGAGAACCCTGGTGACAACTTTTATCATCGTCCCTTGGCTAATTTTTTAAACCATTAAGAAACCACTTTAGAAATATAGTTCCAACAGTAAAACAGTTTCAAAGTTGCTTTTCAACCTCTTAAAAGCAATTCATATCAAAATAGTCAATTTTAAAAAAGTTTCCGAGGTTTACATTTTTATTCTGTCCCTGGGCTCAATACGTTGTAGTATTTAGGAAAATCTTCTTCGTACTTTAACAGGCAAAATAATAATAATTTATTTTTTTTACGACTTAAACTTACCGTGTTATGATAGTTTTAATTTTATAAAATTTTAGTATTTTCTGGTATTAAAAATAGAAAAATGTGTTTCATCCATATGCGAAAAGTAAAAAAAGAAGAAAAAATCTTGACAATAGTGTTTATTTTTATTAGTAGTATTATATGTTGTTTCAAAACCCTCGAAAAGAAAAAACAGGCGGAAGATTGTACTGGCCCATTGACGCATTTAAAATGAAAATTCCGCCCAATTCTCAGTAAATTTTGGTTGGTAACTCCGTACTTAAAGAATTATAATTCATTTAATTATTTATTATTTATTTTTAATTATTTGTATTTAATACTTTGTTAAGATACTTTGACTTTCAAATAAAAGAAGTTTTAAATCGAATTAAGAATAGTATGTAACTTTTAAACTTCAAAACAAAATTGCGCAGAACTTTTTCGAGTGACAAGAGTGCGCATAAACTTTACTTGCTCCAGGGCGCCGAATATGTAGCTACGCCACTGGTGATACTTGGTGAAATATAGCCAAATCTGGCGACTAAAAAGTTGCCATAAATGAAGCCATTTTGGGGATAGCTGACATTTTTTTTTTTTTAATATTCACATTCAAATTCAATAATGACGAAAACTGGGAATTTTCTATAATCGGGTTCATGCATTTTAGCTTCGTGTGCGTGAGTAAAATTAACTGCATTCTTAAAAACAAGGAATAAGGACCTTTTCCTCCGGGTGCAGGCCAGAAGGACTTTTTCAATTATTGACGAAGACGACTCATAAGCGAATTATTCAGTAATTAAATAAACGAGTCAAAAACCGAACATTTCTGGTTTTTGACAGTTGTCCAATTGGGGATTACATATTTCTGATGACGACAGAAAAGCCCGTAATAAATAAAACAGGACTTAGTCGCGACTACTCGGTTGCTAAAAATGAGTATATATCAGATTCTTTTTTATTTTATTACAAATATTTTTTTTCATCAGCTGGCAACACAAAGCAAAATTTAGAAATTCGAAAACAATATCAAGATATAAACCTATAGTTGTCAAAATTCGCATAAATGGATCACAATAGATTTTATCAGAAACTTATTCAGGACCATGATTATCTACAAATATTAGCAGATTGTGAATTGGTTACAGAAGATGGATGGAGATTTGATGTTCATCAAGTCATTTTAGCACAAAAAAGTATTTTCTTTCGGGATTTATTCTGCATTTATCAAAATGACACAAAAAAGGTATCAATTCCTATCAGAGGGAAAATTTTAAATGAAATTCTTCATTTTGTTTATACAGAAACTGTTGAATTTAACGAGGATAATTTCATAGATATCATGATTGCTTCAGACTATTTAAATATAGATAAACTACACTGTCAAGCAAAAGAATTTGCAAAATCTACCATATCACTAGAAAACGGCTTTAAAGTATATGTCGCTTCAATTAAAGTAAGTTGTCAGCTTTTACAAGAGTTATGCTTCAGAATGATCCAGACGAATTTCGAAACAATGGTCCAAAGAAATGAAGCTGATTTTGTTGAAATACCACCGGAGCGTTTGAAGGAGATTTTAAGGAACAATAGTCTTCGAGTGAGTGGAGAGACGATAGTTTGGAAGTCTATTTTAAAGTGGATAAGTAGAGATCCACCTAACCGTTTTAAGGACATTTGTGGGTTTCTGAAGTGTTTGAAGTTTGAAGATATTGAAGAATCTCTAGCCAGTGAAATAATCTCAGAGATATCTAACAATCCCTACTGTGTAGAGTTAAAGAACATCACAGTACCCCAGAATTTTCACAACAGTTTGGATGCTCTTAAAAGCGTTATTGAAAACTATCAACAAACTACTCAAATCGTTCCTCTTTCTGATTTTTACAGTCATAGACATCCTAATTATTTACACGTGTTTTGTATATACGAGGGTTGGACATGGCATGAGCTTGTAAATGGTATATTTGTCACCTACGATAAAAGGGTTGACATATGGAGAAAAGTCAGCAATGTTGATATTCATGATGATGATGAACCATCATATTTCATACATCTTGTCGGGAGTGATATTTATGTGTTTGCTGTAGATATTCGGGTATTCGACTTATATGAAAAAGAATGGCATGTAAAGGAAAATTCATTTGATGCTTCTCAATGGACAAATTCGGTAATTCTAAGAAGAAACATCTATTTTATATGTGATATCTCTATAGACGATAGACTAAAAGTAGAATTGTATAATATAGAAAGTGGTATATGGTCTGATGCGGCATTCATGCCTCTCGTTTCAAACTTTAAGTCTGTTTCATTTGAAAATAAAATCTTTGTAGTGGGGCAAGCGTCTGATGATTATGTAAACATGTTAACACAAGTCTATGACGAAGATTCGAACTCGTGGTCCGTTGTTTCTCCACCAAGCACTTATCGAAATGAATTTTCTTTTGTTGAATATCATGGTTATGAACTCTATGTTATTGGTGGCGTCGATAATAATTTTGAATTTATAAGCACCGTTGATGTTTTTGATGCACTGAGAAATGAATGGTGCAAAATAGATGACTTGCCTTTCAATTTTGAATATAATTTTGCACATAACGCAGCACCAACTGCTTATGTCTTTAACAATCGACTCATTGTCACTGACAATTCATACAACCAATACAATCCTGAACAGTATGTACTGAACGAAACGTATAAAACTTGGGAAAAAGAAAGAAACGAAGTGCGTATAGACTATGAATTTATGAAGAATATGTTTACGATATCTGACAGACAGCTAATAGAATCACTCGTAAAAGAAAGCAGACATTCAGAAATAACCTTGGATGAAAATCCTTATCAAGTATCGCATGATGACGAGTTCGAGTTATAGAATAAAATAAAAGTAAAGTGAAATGTCCGTCTATGTTATTATTCTAGGTACTTACGTATTATCCGGGCCAGATAGGTAGATCGCCAAAAATGGTTGCAATCGCCATTTTTGTTCATTGTTTCAAATCGCCAATCGTGTTCAAAACGGTAATTTAATGTACGATTAAGCCATACACAAAATCATTAAAAATGATAAATAATATAAAAGCAAACTAAAATAATACAAAATAGTAATTTAGGATACAATTATTAAATAAATAACATCAATTTGATGGCTTTTAGCAATAAACGATATTAACGATTGTAGTTTTATTTCCAGCAGTTTATACTGACCACCAGAATGAATATAAATCGGTACTTCTCTATTATCCCGTCGATCACTTTTCATAACAAAAAACTATCGCCAAACTGTAACGCCAAATAAACGGGAGAACGTTGTCATTGGAATATCAAAATCACTAAAATATAAGAATTTATTAAGGACACACTTGTTATTTTAATTAATGAAATAACTAATAAATCAGTAAAACATAATGAAAAATACACGCAAATGTCGAATTAAAAACCACTTGATGAGAACAAACACGTATAATGCTTCTGACATCAAGTAAATGGGACAGCATTTTTGACGTTTAATCTTACAGTTTGGCAATAGTTTTTTGTTATGAAAAGTGGTCGACGGGATAATAGAGAAGTACCTATAAATCTTATGTATATAAATACGCTGTATCAAGGAATATAATATATGATAGCTATATCTTTCGTATATCATATTATATAGAGTTATACGGATATAAATACTTCTGCTGCTGCCTTTAATATGTCAACTATATAATATTGACTATGAGGTTAAATGAAGAAAGCAAAAACAAATAAATAAGTAAATAACGATTACTGTAATTAACATTTTCGGCGCCATTGTTGGCGCAGTGAATATGACCTAACCCGGATAATACTTAAGTACCTTATTCCTATTATAAATGGTATAACTGTCCATTATGATGTCACGAGTGCATGATTTTTATTTAATTCTCAAGAAATAGCATATTTTAGTCCACCACCTCAGTGAGGCATACCAATTTCATTATATTTGAAGTATTGTAACTTCATGAAAATCCAACGGAAATGATTTTTCTCCACACACTCCATAATATAAACCCCATAGACACCATAATGCAACACAATTATTCATTTTTTAAGCTGACCTATTCCATAATAGAGTCTACAGAGAATTGGCCTAATTTGGAACGAAGTTTTTTGGATATATTTCGGTACTTTTCCGATACACCAACATAATGCCAAAATGTATGCTAATGTGCCATTTATTTCAACCCTGAATTTACAAATATTTTTTATTTCAAACCGTGCCAAGCGCTGTGACTCCTATTCATTCAACACGAATCCGTTTTTTTTTTTTTTTTTTTTTTTTTTTTAAACTATTATTTAATCGTAAGCATGAAAAACATTTTAATTTACTATTTTTTGAATCGTAAATACTTTTTATTAAGTTATAACTTGCATTTTTCGCTGATTCAAAAAGGGAAATGTTTACTAACCTTGCGGAATGGATTTTTGCGGACTTGCACTGTTAGTTATATAATTTATCAGAGATGGTTTTAGTATCTCGCATATTGTTCTACTTTGCTTAGTTATAGAATTATGGGGGAAAGTTTTATAATCAGATGAACTCGGTTATGAAGCTTAGCCTTTAAAAAATATTCTGCAGAATGTAATTTGACGGAACCTTCATTGTTAGTTAGATGAGTTTTCAAGGATGTTATAGTATATAGCATATCGTTTTATCGTTCTTTACCAAATCCTACTGTAAATCATCAACTAAAAGAATTTGTCCTTAACAGCCCAAATTTTGTTCGACACTTTAAAAATGTAATAACGCAATGCGTTCGTATCGTTTTCAGAAATGCAGAAGGACATTCCAAGTAAAGATCCATATGGTTTTAAAACACGAGGTCAAATTCAAAGTAAATATTTCGTTTGATTAAAGGTGCGTTAAGAGAAATTGACCAGCGTAGCGAACGTAGCTTGCTAGTTGTATTATAATTTTACTGGCACAGATGTCATATACGCACCACATTGGCGCGATTGCAACAAAAGGGCAATTTTATGCCTCACATGGTAACCCGGTTATTTTGTTTATATTGTTTATTTAATTTATTTTTTATTTTAATTCATAAATTATTTGTATTATGTATATCAATATTTATTTTTATCTAACTATCATTTATTTATTTTTATTTCCTTTTTAACACTTTCCAACCTAGTTGAAAAGTGTTTATGACTTCGGTTTGTCTGGCCGTCTGTCCGTGCTCTAACTCCCGTAAATAGGCTCGGATTGCCCTGCAATTTATATATGTTATTGTCGTTATCTATAGCATGTTCCCTATTTCAACTGAAGCGTGTAGCACTTATAGTTTTTTTTTTTACAGGGACACTCAAAAGAATTCCGTTACATTACGATCTATGGGGAAAAATCATTTGCGGTTTATTTTAATGATGTTACACAATTTCAAATACATTGTAATTGATATATATCACTAAGGTGCATTACAAGAAGCTTAATATGGAATATGGTGTGCATAGCACTTATAGTTACTTTACAGGGACAATCAAAAGAATTCCGTTACATTACGTCTATGGAGAAAAATCGTTTGCGGTTTAATTAAATAATGTTTCACTATTTAAACGCATTGAAATTTATATACATCACTAAGGTGCATTACAAGAGGCTTACTACAGAATAGTGTGTGTATAGCAGTCATCGTTCATTTATAGGGACACACAAAAGAATTGTCTACTGTCTGTTAAAAATAATTCCTGGAAGTGCGTTTTAAGTTGTTGAACGCGATTTTAAATTTAACTCACTTTTTGTCTATTACTTGGTATGTATAAATTCTGTATTTCATATACAGGGCAGCACAAAAGTTCGCGAACACATTTCCGTCTATTGACAGAAACTCCAATAGTAGAATTTTAAACTGTGCTACGCGTTTCCCAACTAAACTAAAATTTAGCATCCTATGTAGTATATATACAAATCTATAGATCATATACAGGGCTGAATAAAAGTATTCGGATAATTTTCCGAATATTGTATATGTTGGAAATTCCTGAAATTACGTTTTTAAATATGTTATGCGTTTTCCAAATTGTTTACTTAGATGTTATCTTTCAGCTTATTAAACGGTAATGATTTGTAAAATTATTTTGGAAGCGTTGGAAAGTGTTACATAATCTATGCTTGACGCATGATTTTTCGTTCTTGTTTAAAATTATAGAAGCTATTTCTTTTATTACGTTATTTTATTTTTATATTGAAATAAAAAATCACGTGCTATTATTGCATGCTATTTGTAACTAATATTTAAAAACAAAGTTTTCACCAAATTGGCGGGTGAAAAAAATCGCGCTAATGTGGTGCGTATATGACATCTGTGCCGGTTTACTTTAAAACACACACATTAAATTTTATTATTACACACAGTTTTATTTAACATACACATTATTTTTATATTATTTTATTTTTAATTTACTTACATACACATTTCATCTATCTACTATATACATAAAACACAAACGCAAATTTCGTTCCGTTCCTTTATAACTCGAGTTCCGGTGAAGGGATTTTGATGGAACTTGCACTGTTCGATAGATAATCAGGGAAGGTTTTAGTATATAATACAACGTTCTACGTACATTAGTTATAGAAATTTGATAGAAAATTCTGTTATTTTGGCCGAAAAGGTTACCATTGCTAATTTTTTGGCGACCATTATAGTTGCAGAAAGAATTGAAAAGGCTATACATCTCGAAAAATAAAAGAAAAACTGTTGCTAATTTTATTTAAAAAAAAGAAAGAAAGAGAAAGAAAAGAAAAAAAAGAAAAACAGTTTTGATGAGAGATAATATTATAAAACGAAATATTTAATTTAAACATGATTGGGAATGTTCGTAATGCTTAAAAAAATATTCAATGGGCAAGATTGCTGTTGAAACAATATTGGGCGATTTATCTTTTGTTCTTGGCGATTTTGATTTTACTTTTGACACCAAACAATTTGATTTTAAGCCAAAAGTTGTTTTTTTGCTGCAGAAAGAGTTGAAATGGCTAGACATCTCCAAAAATAAAAGAAAAAACTGTTACTAATTTTATTTTTAAAAAAAGAAAGAAAGAGAAAGAAAAGAAAAAGAAGAAAAACAGTTTCTGACGAGAGATAATATTATAAAATGAAAATATTTAATTTAAACATGATTGAGAAAGTTCGCAATGCTTAAAAAATTATTCAATGTGCAAGATTGCTATTAGAACAATATTTGCCGATGTATCTTTTGTTTTTGACGATTTTGATTTTACTTTTGTACCCAAACAATTTGATTTTAAGCCGAAAGGTGTTTTTTGAAGTGAACGACAGCATTTTTGGAGTATTTATTTTGGTACTTTTCGGTTAGCCGGGCACCAGTGATATATATACATGTATATATACACACGCATATATATATACACATCCATCTACACCAGTGTTTCCCAACGGTGGGCAATTTGAGAATAAGGCGAAATTCAGGTCCTCTCTTTGAATTCCTAAACAGTTAGAAAAATTCTTTTTAACACTTTCCAACCTAGTTGAAAAGTGTTTATGACTTCGGTTTGTCTGGCCGGATGGCCGTCTGGCCGTCTGGCCGCCTGTCCGTGCTCTAACTCCCGTAAATATGCTCGGATTGCTCTGCAATTTTTATATGTTATTGTAGTACTCTATAGCATGTTCCCTATTTCAACGGAAGTGTGTAGCACTTATAGTTTTTTACAGGGACACTCAAAAGAATTTCGTTACATTGCGATCTATGGGGAAAAATCATTTGCGGTTTATTTTAATGATGTTACTCAATTTCAAACACATTGTAATTGATATATATCACTAAGGTGCATTACAAGAAGCTTAATATGGAATAGGGTGTGCATAGCACTTATAGTAACTTTACAGGAACAGTCAAAAGAATTCCGTTCAATTACATCTATGGAGAAAAATCGTCTGCGGTTTATTTAAATAATGTTTCATTATTTTAAACACATTGAAATTTATACAGTGTCTCACATAAGTGATGGGACACTTGTGCTCTACAAAAGGAAACTAATCAAATAAATTAAAAAAACATGTACACATTTTTTTGTGGGTGTGTTTCATACTTAAATTTAGTAAAGATTATTACATAACATACATTTTGTCAAAATATTAAAATATTAATTTAATAAAAATACAAATGTTTAGAACGGAGCAAAAAATAGCTCACATAAGTGATGGGACACAATTATATATGCAACAAAAATCGTCTGAAATAAGCAATAAAAATATTTTTGGGGTTTTATTTTTACTTAAAAGCAATTGGCAATAATTTATAAAATCGTCTGCAGTATTTCTCTCCAGTTTGTTTTGGAAATTTTGTGTTTTTTAGCTCTGTGTAGCCATGAATGCTAAACGAAAAGAAACTTCGCCTGAAATTCGAAAATTAGTTATTAATTTGCATATTGAACGTGGAAAATCTATTAGAAAAACTGCTGAAACAGTTAACTTGAGTCGTTTAACAGTTTTCAATATCATTAAATGATATAAAAAGAATCATATGATTCAGGATAAAAGAAGACCTGGCCGACCATCAAAGCTATCCAATGGAATAAAGCGAATTATCGTTCGAAATATTAAAAAAAATCCAAGAATTAGTGCTTCAAAAGTTGCTGCTGATTTACAAGCATTATATGGAATAATTGTTAATCCTGAGACTATTAGAAGGGTAATTCGATCTGCTGGATATCACGGTAGAGTAGCCAGGAAAAAATTCTTCGTAAGTGAAAAGAATAGAAAACTCAGACTAGCTTTCGCAAAATCCAACATAAATAAGAATTCTGATTACTGGAATAAAGTTATATTTGCTGATGAGAGTAAATTTAATATATTTGGTTCTGACGGTAGAATCTTGGTGTGGAGAAAACCCAGGGAAGAATTTCGCAAACAGAACTTGGTACCAACAGTAAAACATGGTGGAGGAGGAGTTATAGTATGGGGGTGTATGTCGTCCGCTGGAGTTGGTAATCTTGTTTTTATTGACAGTATAGTGGATCAGTACAAGTATATTGATATTTTAAAGCAAAATTTGAAATCTTCAGCACGAAAATTGAACCTTCATAACGATTTTAAATTCTACCAGGACAATGACCCCAAGCACACTGCTCTGAACGTTACACTCTGGCTGCTATATAACTGTCCTGAAATAATAAAAACACCACCACCATCTCCAGACTTAAATCCCATAGAGAATATTTGGCAAGAATTGGAATCAAGAATTCGCATACACACCATTTCTTCAAAACAACAACTAAAATCGGTGCTTCAAGAAGAATGGGGTAAAATCACTCCAGAAATCACAAAAAAATTAGTCGAATCCATCCCAAAAAGATTAAATCATGTTTTAAAAGTAAAAGGAAATCCAACAAAATATTAAAACCTTTTAAAAAGTAAAATTTTTGGATAAATATTTGATGGAAAAGTAAGTGTCCCATCACTTATGTGAGCCATTTTTTGCTCCGTTCTGAACAATTGTATTTTTACTAAATTAATATATTAATATTTTGACAAAATGTATGTTATGTAATAATTGTTACTAACTTTAAATATGAAACACACCCAAAAAATTTTTGCACATGTTTGTTTATTTATTTTATTGCAGTTTCTTTTTATAAAGCACAAGTGTCCCATCACTTTTGTGAGACACTGTATATATCACTAAGGTGCATTACAAGAGGCTTACTACAGAATATTGTGTGTATAGCAGTCATCGTTCATTTACAGGGAGACACAAAAGAATTCTCTACTGTCTGTTTACAATAATTCCTAGAAGTGCGTTTTAAGTTACTGAACGTGATTTTAAATTTAACTCACTTTTTGTGTATTTACGTGGTGTGTATAAATTCTGTAGATCCTATACAGGGAAGCACAAAAATTCGCGAACACATTTCCATTTATTGACAAACTCCTGAAGGAGAATTTTAAACTGTGCTAAGCTTTTCCTAACTGAACTAAAATTTAGCATCCTATGTAGTATATATACAAATTTATAGATCATATACAGGGCTGAATAAAGGTATTCGGATATTTTTCCAAATACTCCCGCAAGGCATGGTGACGTCACGGCGACGTCAGTGTGAAGTCACACTGTGACTTTGTGACCGTCGATGTGACGTCACGTGACGTCGATGTGAAGTCACGGTGACCTGAATGTGAAGTCGTTATGGCCGTTTTAGAGCTCTTTTGTGACGACACATTGTGACCACTTTGTGAAGTCACGGTGTGACAAATTTGCGAAGAGTGTGTCATTTGTGACGATTTTGCCATTAACTTTGTGTCGAATCTGTGACGAAAGCGACAACATTTTGAAGTCACATTATGACCAATTTGTGAAATATGTGTCATTTGTGACGATTTTGACATAACATTGTGATGAATCTGTGACGACAGTGACAATATTGTGAAGCCATTTGGGTCCTGTCCTGTGCTGGATGATTTCAATTTATTCAAACCCGACTTGAATTTTAAAATTTTATTTCAAGTCCACCCAAAATCCGACCGTAACCCAATAAAACAAATTCCGTTGACCCATAACCCGTCCGAACCTGATAAATGTTTTGAACGACATTCCTCCAGACCCAAAATCCTAAATAAAAAAATATATCTACAATTTAATACAATTATAGAAAAGAAGTCTATAAAAATATTTATAATATCTATTTTATGGCTTATACAGAAAAATAAGCATGTATAAAAATACTAAACTATAGTTTTTCATCTGAAACAATATTATAGTAATTCTTTTGAAAAATTAGATTAACCCGTACCCCAAACTGCAAGAATAAATTTTAATCTAAAATCGAAACGAATCCGAAACAAGTGACTAAGTGTCTTTAATAAATCCAAATTAAAAAAAACTCATGTTTTATATAAAATAAAAAATTGCCGGTCTATTTTTTCGTTTTTTCAAATATCTGAACCGTCCTTATAGCGGGCAAAGCCCGCTATTATACTCTGTCATAATAATATCTGTCATGTGAACTAAACGCGATATTTAAAAAAAAAGTAGTTCCTCCCCCCTCTCCACTTCTTTATTAACAATCCCTATTCACATAATAAGTACATCATTGTCTATTAGCGTTTTATTTCTTTTTTTTACTAGGGAGTTCTGCCCCCTAGGAGCTACGCTCGCCAACCCCCGTTATGACACCGCAAACTTTAAAAGCACGCTAATTTGATTAACTCTAAAATGATTACAGAAGATTCAATTAGAATTAAGCGACCAGTGGCGATCGGCTTTAATCGGGTTTCCATTCATTTTCCTTTCACTGAGATATTTTAAGGCCAAATCAACTGCTGTCGAAAGAGCTAACAACTGTTTTCGTGATAGATTAAATAACATCAATTAAACATTTGAAAATCAACTTATGTTAAATAGCTAAGTAAACAATGTCGTTGCATCGGGGAATATATGATAATGATGTTATACAAAATTGGGTATTTATCCGTTATCCCGTCGACCACTATAAAAAAAAAGTCGCCAAAATATAGGGGAAAAGGTGTGTTACCGTTGTGTCACATTCTATTGATATCAGATGCGTTACACGTGTTTCCTATGTCATCAAGAGATTTTTATTAGACATTTATCTGTATTTTTAATGATATTTTACCCATTTATTAATTATTTCATTAATTAAAAAAATAATAACGACCTTGCGTTGAAAAAATGTTGCTATGCATAGTTATGCACAACATACCCGTGTCAACTGCCATCATAAACACTTATCCGTCAGCCGAGGGGGATAGTTAAGAAAAATATTGTAAATAAATAAAGATTTAAGATTACTTTTTTTTCTCTTTTCTTTAATGTATTATAAATTTTATTATTTAAAGTTACTGATAATTGACACTTTAGTGAGTGGGGCTTTAGATTCTATAATGGCAGCATTCTTCCATTGGTTTTTTTTGACATTAGAATTTGGCAATAGTTTTTTTTTTTTTTTTTTTTTTTTTTGGTCATTCGGAAGTTGTCAACCGTATAATGGAGAAGTACCGATTTTTTTTTCCGTAAGAAGTTTGAAACGTATCGATTCCAATATGGCGTAATTTTCAAAGTTTTCTTTCTATTATTAAACTTAAAAATATATATTGAAAGGAAATATTAAAATTTACGCTGTTTTAAAAATTGCGATAATAGATCAAATATTTTGTCGAAATAAATTAATATATCCTGTAAATATATTTTTATATTGAATCTGTTCGGAAATATTGTTATTTGAGCATTTTAAATATGACGTAAGTTTCCCTATTTAATGCTTTGAACACGTAATAATTTAATTATTGCCTTTTTAATATTCACGCGCAAGTATATTTTTATCATGTTTTTTTTTTTTTTTTACAATTACTGCTTTTAACACGTGTTCATTTAATTATATTTTTAAAGTTTTATTTCCATTTTTGATAGGTACATGTAAATACATTTTTTAATTGAAAGGGAATGTTATTATGCGCGAAATTTTACAAATTGGCAACAATTCAAATAGATTCTGCGCATTAGTTGAATATTTTTATCCATTAATGAGTGGGTTTTAAAGGTTTTAATTAATATCTTGCGTTAATGATTCAAAATTTTATGATTTTCAGCGTGACAGTAGGTTTTCAGCTGTAAGTACACAAAATATCAAGTCTCTAACTTATACAGTTTCTGAGATCCCACTCTGTGACGGACTTACAGAGAATCAAGACAAATTGGGTTTCGTGAGATGAGCGAAACCCTAATAATAGAATCAGTTTGACCCTGACCACAACAACAGAAATATATAATTTTAAGAATTATTCTAAAAATTGTTACTGCACTGCATTTTAATTTTCGATTTAAAAGCACATTTAAAATAAAACTTTTAACAGATCATATTTAAAAAAAAAATATTTTTTATTTCTACTACTTTTTTATATATTGACATTTTTAATTAATTATTATTTTTTTTTTTACATTTCTTATATGCTATACAAGGTATTGCATGAATTTTAGATACAAATTATATTAGATTAAAAATAATTTTTAACAGTCATATTTAGTGAAAAGTGGGGGTAATCTAACGCTTCTTCATATGATATTATTTGTTAAAAAAAAAATTTAAAATGACAAAGCAAATGTCATGTACAGTTTTATCGAATACATAATAAAAAAAATATGTGCAGAAAATTGTAAAGCTCAACCTTAAATACAAAAAAAAAAAAATACTTTAACATTTTTAAAGTATGAAAAAGAAGGAAAAAAATAGTATTGATAAAAAGCCATTTACAGATTTCTTTTGTGAAAAAGTACCCCTTGAACAGGACTCCCACTGGTTCGTTTTTCTTTCTTTTTTCTTTTTCTTTTTTTTTTTTTTTTTTTTTTTTCAGTATTAGTATTTGTGCTAGGTTTTTACAACATTTGCAAAAAAAATTACGTACCGCGTTGGTGTCTGCAAAATTTATAAGAAAAATCTAAAACTATGATTATTTTTAAAAAAGGCGGTATTCAAAAATGGACAGAGTAGTAGGCTTGCTTGATCTACGATTCTGTACATATTAAACATATAGTAATATTCAAGTGGTAGATTTTACATTTTAACCACGTTAAAAAATTATATATTATATAATTTGAGTTCATAATTTTAAAAAACTGATTCTTTGCCCTGTTTTTTTGGGTGGGGGGGGGGGGGTTCTTTCTCTCTTTTAACCATTTAAATTTATAAAAATACCTTTTATCAAATATTCCAATAGGTTTTAAACAGTATCTTATATATTTAATAAGAGAAAAGCAAAAATTTAACCTTCAAAATAAGATATGCTACAAATCATGCATGGGACCTCTATTTTAAATACTATATGTGTTTTAATTACGTTTACTCCAGTATTTGACTGGTATTACTTTATATATAAATGATAACTATAAAAAAATAAAAACAATATTTTGCTTATTTTTTTTTACCATTATTAATTGATTTATAAATTATGTATATATTTATGAAATTGTAATGTTTTTTAAATAAGAAGTTTTGCAATATATTATTTTTTAGAAACACCGATCATTTTTTGTTGATAACCCACTGCACCGCAGCCACTCTAGTTAGCATATGATGTGAAGAAAATGTACAATTTTCTATTGATTTACGATTCATCAATAGTAATACATGTTGACGCCGATGACATGATATCTATCTGGCTTGATGTCTGATTCCAGGGCAAGAACCACAGTAACATTTGCTGTGATTCTGATACCATAATACATAGTAGATCCGGAATACAACCAGATTTGAGATCTATTATATAAGTTTTATAATGCAGTTTAGTGAACGTTACTGATATTTTGCATTAAGGATGCTATTTTGCATTGTTTTAACAATACAGATAATCATATTTATATGATACAATTAAAAAATAATAAATCTAATATTAATATCAAATAGTTATTCATCTTTTAATGTTTATCAAGTATAGAAATGCAGTCTAACCACCAAGCGTAATAAGACATCGGTTTATCATTATTATTTTATTTACTGAATTATACGGTAATTGTAAGTAACAAGCTTATTTTAATCATACTGATCACAATAATCCTACATACTTTTAAATTTATATACTAAAGTATAGATGTTAAATAAATACTTTGAAATTTATCAAAATCATTTAGGAATCAAAATAGTGAGTAGTGTAATTCAAAGCAGAAAATCAAAAATAAAATTATTATATTACATCTATTCATTACTTAGATTATGTATCATTATTATTATTTTGATAATTAAAATATTTTAGCAGGGTAATATTTAAATTCTTACTAGTATACACAACAACAAAAAAATTTCAAGCTTTGCTGTTGGTGTTCTTTTTATGTTAAATATTTTAATCATGTAGATTGAAAAAATAAAATTTTTACATACCTTACTTTAGCAGATGTAATTTTTTATGGCATCAACGAAGTAATTTGAGTAATACAAGTGTTTTTCAAGTAAATTAGGTACAAAAACATTACAAATGCATTGACGAATACATATCATAACACGCCAACGCTATTGTAATTATTTTCGGACTTATATTTTAATTGGAATTCTTAAATCCAGAACATAAATCCTTATAAAAAAAAGTTTTTTCTAGATAATATTCATTGTCTGTTCCGTTCCAACAATTAAATGTCGTGCTTTACTGTTTAGTGGTCTGCAGTCTGCATTAGCACTCAACAAAAACAAGGCCAAACGACGCAGATGCTTTTCTTCATATTTTACAGCAGTTCCTTAAATATTACTACGTATGATTAGGATGTTAATTACGTCCAAATTTGAAGAATAATTTTTCACAATGATTTCCATTTTCTGAATAAAAATATCTCTCCTTGAACGTGCAAAAACGTATCCTTCGACACATAATTCGTTCACATCCGCCATTTTGGAAGAAGAATAAAATTGAAAATATTCTAATTCGAACTTCGAATGACAAAAGTCGTCTGCTTCCAATATCCGCAATTAAGATCTGCGCAGCATTGTTTAACCAGGAAGTAACACCTCGCAGATGTTTACAGCTTACCGCAAATGATAGATAAAACAAATAATTTAAATAAAGATATTTCAAATGCTTTATAATTTATATGGCTAGAGGTGATATCTTACTAAGCACTGGCCAGTTTGGAATAAATTGCTATAGGAATGACATATAGTTTATGACATATTTTTAATTCGTTTTTGTTCGGAAATGCATGAAATTAACTGGTGTTTTTATTCAGAAAATATGTAATTGAAAAAAGTTTTCCACATTTTTTGTTAAAAGCAGAAGATATTTCAGAAAAAAAATGTCAAAGTCGGCGTTTTGAACCGAATAGCCGACGTGACAGTAAAAGAAAGGGGAAAAACCGGTCGTCACGTGACACGAATTGCTTATAACTCGATAAGTAGTTTATTTATTTAAAAAAATGAAAAATCATTTCGAATCCAAATTGCTTCCATAGGCCGTCCTGCCCAATTTATGCCTTTGCGTTTAAAAGTGAGTCTGAAATTATGTCAGAAAGCTTCGCGTTGTTGAGCAGGTCAGTTAAGAACCACCTTAATTATACCGTACAAGGAAAATCCTGAAAGTGTTGGATCGTCGCAAAAATTGTGCCCTCATTTTTTGACCAGAAAACTGATGATTGGGTTGAGTGGCCTCTCAAAATAATTAAAGATTGGAGATTTTTAAAGAAATATTTTTAGCATTACAAAATTAGCAAATGAGTTCCATGCGGTAGTAGAAAAAAAAATGAAAATGTTTGCATTTAAAATGTTAACAAACCTGTAAATTGCTAACAATTTTATTAGACTGGGAGATCTATTTCTGAATTACTTTCCGCTAAAACTTTCATACGTTACTAAATTTCTATTTAGGATTTTTTACCTGTGTATTATATAGTATATTTTTTTTAATTTCTTGAAAATGGTAATGAAAATTGTAAAAAAGTTATCTGCCTCATATATGTAGACAGATATTTATTTATTATTTTATTTTGGAAATACTCAATTTATTTAAATAGTGTGTGCCAATGTTTTTATTAACGATTTAGGCAAATGACATAATTCAAATCTATATTTTATGAGTTTCTGTTTCAAATTCCCTCTCCGATCACACTGTGAAGTCACAGAGTGTTGGAATTTTGGTCATAGGTGTGACGGGACTTATGTGACTTGAAGTGACGTCATTGCACCGTCACAAAAATTATTTAAGCTCTCAAATAGTAATTTTCTTGATGCCATAAGTTGTTCTAAAGTTTATTTTAAGTTTTCTTAAAATCTCCAAGACGTTCACATTTTGGTCACAGCGTGACGTTACAAAGTGGTGGAATTTTGGTCACAGGTGTGACGTGACGTACGTGACTCACAGTGACGTCACAATGACGTCACTGTGACTGTGCATGCTATGCGGGCTGTATAGGTTGCAAATTCCTGAAATTATGTTTTTAAATATGTTATGCGTTTTCCAAATTATTTACTTAGATGCTATCTTTCAGCTTATAAAACGGTATGATTTGTAAAATTATTTTGGAAGCGTTGGAAAGTGTTACATAATCTATGCTTGAAGCATGATTTTTCGTTCTTGTTTATTTAGCTCACAGGCTATGAAAGCCTGAGAGCTAATATGCCCGCCCATTCTGAATGTATATATGTATGTACGTATGTACGTAACGCGATAACTCTTGATAGAAATATGCGATTTGATTAAAATTTTGTCTATAGATTCATTGTTATAAGGCGCTTCCCTGATTAGTTTTGGGGGTTCATTGGTTAAGTATAAAGGGGGAACGGGGGGCTAATTCCCCCTTAATTTATATAAATGGGTTTTTCATGCAGATTTATCCGATTTGATTCAAATTTTGTTTATAGGCACATTGGGATAAAGAGCTTCCCTGATTAGTTTTGAAGGTTCATTGGTTAAGTATAAAGGGGGGAACGGAGGCTAACCCCCCTTAATATAGATAAATGGGCTTTTCATGCAGAATTATCCGATTTTCTTCAAATTTTGTATATAGGTTCGTTGTGATAATGCGCTTCTCTGAATAGTTTTGGGGGTCCATTGGTTAAGTATAAAGGGGAAAAAAGGGGGGGGGGGCTAATCCCCCATTAATTTAGATAAATGGGTTTTTCATGCAGAATGATCAGATTTTCTTCAAATTTTGTATATATATTCATTGTAATTAGAGGCTTCCCTGGTTAGTTTAAGGGATTCATTAGTTAACTATGAGGGGGGGGGTAACGGTGGGATGACCCCCCTTAATATATTGTTAATTTCTTTATTTTTCGAGGGGCTTATTTCAAATTCTTTGAAATAAGAGAATAATATACAATTAGTGTGAATAGCCTGTGAGCTCAATGCCCTCAGTTTAACTGGGCAGTTTTCTTTTTATTAAAATAATAGAATCTATTTCATTTATTACGTTATTTTATTTTTATATTGAAATAAAAAATCACGCGCTATTATTTCATGCTATTTGTGACTAATGTTCAAAAACACAGTTTTCGCCAAATTGGTGGGGGGGGGGGGGATCGCGCCAACGTGGTGCATATATGACTTCTGTGCCATATATATTTATGTATGTACATATATCACTAGCACCCGGCTAACCGAAAAGTAACTTTTTTTATTCAAATGTAAATTATATTAATAACAATATACTTCTATTTACTTCTACCTTATGTGCAAAATTTCGTTCCGGCTGCTTATAACTAGAGTTCTGCTGAATGGATTTTCATAAAACTTAAACTGTAAGATAGATAATTTTTCAGGGAATGTTTTATTGTATAAAATATTTCTTTAGCTTAGTGATAGTATTATTATGGGAAGTTCTATAATCAGATGAATCCGATTATGAAAGATTAGCCTTTTTAAAAGATTCTGCCGAATGGATTTCGATGGAACCTATCCTGTTAGTTAGATAATTTTCTACGGAATGTTTTATTTAACAAGTATTATTCTACGTTGCTTAGTTCTAAAATTATAGGGGAAAATTAGAAAATAGAGTGACCTTTTTTTTTATCAAATATTAGCCTTTTCAAAAATTTCTAATAAACGGTCCTGCTACATGATGAGGTTTTTCATACTATTATGTTAGCCGGCCGCAAATCTCGCTAATAGCATTTTTTTCTTGGCTATAGCAGATTTTATTTTTTGCATGTTCAAATTAGAAACAATACTTTGATGATGAAATAGATTGTTTTGGTTTATAGCATTATTTCTTATTTCTTATTTCTTATTTCTTATTTCTTATTCTTTTGTATTTTTAATGAAATTTGTGATTTTTAAATTAAATGAGCGAGAGGTTTATATTTTAAAGAAAATAAATTCAATAGGGATGATGGCGATGAAAACAATATTTGGCTATTTGTCACATGCGCCCGGCTAACATTTCCTTGCAATTGTTATACTGACCTATCACGAGAATAATAAAAAAAATTGGTGGCCAAAAAAAGGACCGCTCTGAGAACTGTTAAAAATGTCAAAAATATTGTTAATATTGAATGTTATGACAATATTTCGTAGGTCAAGCTAAAACACCACCGGTACAATGACAGACATATTTACATCTAGCTGTAACCACTGATCCTAATTGAAGAGTTGGTGCAATTTGTAATATATGTATTAATTATGGGTGTAAATTATATACATAATCGGTTTTACAGACAGTTGGTGATAGTTACCGGACGTTGTTTGGCTCATAATTAACTTAAAAAACGATGTAAGTTGATTCTATGTTTTTAAAGTGGACTTATTCCATCATCGAGTCTACAGAGAATGGCATAATTTGGAACAAATCTTTTTGGATGATTTTGGTAATTTTCCGTTATACCAACATCAAGCAAAATGTATGTTAATGCGCCATTTATTTGAACTCTGAATGTGCAAAGAATTTTTATTGCAAACAGGGCCAAACATTACGACTCGCTATTTGTGGAGCGCAAATCTCTTTTTTTAAGAAAATACTATTTAATCGTAAACATACAAAACATTTTAAATTACGTCATTTTGAGGCAACTGCAGTATTTATTCTGAAAAGACAACGAGAAATAATTTGTAGCTTCATAAATTTTAATGATCAATATTCTTATGACGTTAAACTGGATATAAAGATGATTTATTAATTGTTCATGGAGGCAAAGAAATGCGTTTAACTATTTTGATTGACAACCTAGCATATTGATTAAATAAAATGCCCACAAAGAAACGTATTATTGTCCATTGAGTCAGTAAAAACAATAAAATTTCAATTTAAAAAGTAAAATAACAAATTAACTATTAATCTCAAGGTTTCTACGTGTCACGCTTATTTTTAAAATGGTTCATTTTATTTGTTCTGTGAAAGTACATTTTTTGCGTGATTGTTTTGCAGTGGAGTTTTGAACATATTTAAAAGGGTAATATTAATTTTCTCCGCTAATTTGCATTTATTTTGCTATTGTATGATTTGATAATATAGTTTTCTGAATTTGGAATAAGTTTCCAAACATTTGTAAATCTCTTTTACCAATTTCTATTTATGCCTCGACGTCGCCAATCTTCTTTGGGACGAAATACTCCCAAAGCTAAAAAAAATGCGCTTAACTAAGCAAAATGAAACAGAAAGTGATCATGAAAAAAGTTGTGCGAAAGACAGAGAAAGACATTTTTCTAAAACCTCTGAAGAATGTCAACGTCTTCTTGTGACAGACAAAGCGCAATGCGCCTCTATGTGCAACTTTGAACCCCAACCAAGGCACTCATCCCGCTTGGAGTTATAACAAACGCGCCAAATTCAACAATGCGTAACTGCAACTCTTCAACAATCCCAGATGAGAATAGCTTCTAATATAGAGTCCACTGTATGGTCTACCAAACAAAATTCAGCTTACAATGTAAACATTGATTACAAGAATGATAGATCTATCAATTTAGGAAAATGAGAAATCAGTATGGATTTTGCTCGGCTCGTAAATTTAAAGGTGAATCTGCCGGTTTATGTTGTCAGCAAGGCAAAATAAAATTAGATACTGTAGAGAAACCTCCAGAACCACTCATGTACTTATTGTCAGGTCAACATTCTTCATCAAAACAGTTCATGAAATATATCAGAATTTATAATAATGCTTTTCAAATGACGTCGTTTGGAGCAACAAAAATAGTCAAATCCGGATTTATGCCTACATTTAAGATACAAGGTCAAGTCTACCACTTAATTGGAAGCATCTTACCTTCAGAAAACAAACACAAGTTTTTACAAATGTATTTTATTGATGATTATAATGCACAGGCGAATGCACGATGCAGTAATGTAAACAATTTAAATCAAGATTTAGTCCGTCATTTACAAGATCTTTTGCATGAAAACAATAGTTATGTATCATCTTTCAAGTCTACATTAGAGTCTGTGCCACAAAATAGTTCTGGTTTCAGGATTATAATCCACGCTGACAAAACTCCTTCTAATCAACATGAACGCCGATATAATGAACCCACAACAAGTGAGGTTGATTTATTGATGATTGGTCAAGAATTTGGGCCGAGAGATATAGTATTATGTTAAACGCGATGATACAAAACAAAAAGTATCTTCTCTTCATCGCGCATACGATGCGCTACAGTATCCTTTAATATTTTGCAGAGGTGAAGACGGATATTCAATAAATATTCCACAAATAAATCCTACGAGTGGAGAGCAAGTACAAAAAAAAGGTTCAAGCAGAAAATTCTATGCTTATCGAATGATGATACGTTATGGTGAATTTAATTCAATTTTGCGTTATGGTGGATTAACAAATCAGTTTTGGGTCGACATGTATGCAAAAATTGAAGAAGAGAGATTGTCTTTTATTCGAAGAAACCAGAAGAAATTAAGGTCAGAAAATTACATCCACCTACAGGATGCATTAAGACATGATGAAAATCCAAGTGATGTAGGACAGTTACTTATCTTACTTTCAACCTTCACAGCTGGGCCTCGGTATATGCATGAACGTACACAAGACGCACTGATGTATGTTCGAAAATATGGAAGACCTGACCTTTTTATTACTTTTACTTGCAATCCGAAGTGGGAAGAAATAACGTCGAATTTATATCCAAAAACTACACCTCAAGATCGACACGATTTGATAAGCAGAGTATTTCATTTGAAACTTAAAAAACTCCTGCTTTTGATAAAAAAGATGAAATTTTCGGGTCGTGCATATGTTTTATGTGCACCATAGAAAAGAGCATCTGGCAGAAACGAGGGCTTCCTCACGCTCATTTATTAGTTTGGCTGCAAAATAAAATACGATCTGACCAGATTGATGATATTATACGAGCAGAAATTCCGGACCCTAATATAGATCCGAATCTACACCCAATCGTCATTAAGCATATGGTCCATGGCCCTTGTGGTCATTGGAATGAGAGATCTCCGTGTATGAAGGATGGAACATGCAGTAAACATTATCCTAAAGAATTTCAAACAGAAACTTCGACCGCAGATTATGGTTATCCGAAATACATGAGACGTTCACCTGCAGCTTTTGGTCACTCAGCAACAATCAACATGAGAGGAAACACCACTAATATCGACAATAAATGGATTGTTCCATACAATCCTGTATTGCTCTGTGTATTTGATGCGCATATAAATGTGGAATATTGTAGCTCAATCAAAGCTATTAAATATGTATGTAAATACATAAACAAAGGAAGTGACGAGCAACTTTCTCTATAACGTCCCGTGATGAAGTGTCACAGTTTCAGTCTGGAAGATATATAAGTTCATTTGAAGCTGTGTGGAGAATACTAGGGTTTAGCATCCATGAAAGGTCAACAGTTGTAATACTCTTAGCTGTATATCTAGAAAATGGGCAACGTGTATATTTTACAGCTGATAATGCTGCTGAAATTGCTGCAAATCCTCCCAACACAACACTCACGGCTTTCTTTAAATTGTGTACTCAGGATCCTTTTGTCAGGACTTTACTGTATTGTGACGTGCCATCATACTATAGGTGGGGAAAAAACACATTATCTCGACGCAAACAAGGCCTGTTGACGGATATCCTGGAATTAGAAAAAGTAATGCACTTGGCCGAGTCTACTCTGTCCATCCAAGTAACACAGAATGTTTTTATTTGCGTCTTTTGCGGCACAAATTTAGAGGACCGATGTCTTTTGAAAGCCTGCGAACTGTTGATGGGGTAGTTCATAATAGTTATCAATCAGCATGTAGGGCTCTAGGATTGCTAGAAGGTGACTCTCATTGGGATGAAACCCTCAAAGAAGCTTCTCTTAGCCAAAGTGCAGCCTCTGTAAGAACTTTATTCACTATAATGCTCACGTTTTGTCAGTTGTCAAATCCGCTATCGTTACACTCTAAAATTGGAAGGAGTGAGAAGTTGACTCTTTGGAAGAGTGAGAGGCATTTTCACTCTTTTAGGAGTGAATTTTATAAATATGCACTCTTTAAAGAGTGGAACTTTCCACTCTCTAGAAAAGAGTGAAATATCTCACTCCGTTGTCGAGAGTGACTGTTCACTCCGTTGACAAGAGTGAGATATTTCACTCCGTTGAAGAGTGAGAAAAAACAGTTTTTTCCAATAAAATCACAAGATGGCGCCAGCTGACGGATGAGAATCCGAGTAATCTCCGTTATCGAAACGAAACACCTAAAATGAAATCCTTTATATATAGTAGCACGATTTAAAAAAAAAAACTGAAAAAGGCATTGAAATAATAAATGAATCGATAGAATTATGGACAGGAAATATATTTTATGCTTTACAAATTGCAGGATTTGCCAATGCTAAGAAAAGTGCAGGGAAAATAAATATTTGAAGTAAATTTATGCTTAGCTGCAACACAATTTTGCTTCTATTTTATAAACAGAAATTTAATATCTCTGAATGCTAATTATTTTCCTCTTTATTTAAATAACCTATTCTACATATTTTATATCATTTCTAACCTCTTTATGAATATAAACAAAATATAACTATACAGATTAAATTTTCTGGTATTTTTAGCACGTTTGAAATTAAACATAAGAGAAATGAAAAACGTTGCATTTAATCACTGATTTAATAACATTTATTATAGAAAAAAAAAAGAGTATAAATGTGTCGGAAATAATCTTAGGAAAAATTTAACAGCTATAATTTAAGAAAAAAGAAAACGTTTTTTACCCTGACTAAAATTTCCCCTCTAAAAATTAGTTTTGAAAAGTAAATTTGGGGGCCCCTTTGTATTTCAGTGAGTAAACTTCGGCTTCACGGGCCTATTTGGTAAACAGGCCCTGTGCCTCGGAAATCTTAATCGGGCTCTAATTATGAAAACATTATTAGCAAGAAAAAAATGAATGAATAAATAAATAACTGCTTTGTTGTAACGGAATTTTTGTCATAGCGGAAATGTACAGACGGGTGTTCGCACATTTTTTAGACGATTGGCGTTGTTGTTTTTAACGTTTAAAATATGAATATTGCTTTCTGAAATAATCTGTATGATAATCTTGTTTCTTGATTCTAATTCTGCATAATGCTTTCGATGGATATCGATGGATGTTTTCGATGTAAGATAAATTTGCGATAGTTATAAATCCTTACTTGAAACTTCGTTTTCCGCCTTGAAATGGGCTCTTTTTTTCCCTGTTTTTTTTTTTTTTTTTTTTTTTCATCTGATATCTTTTTACTATGTATATGTACTGATTTTTGGAATAGCACTTTCCAATCAATTGTTATGTTTATTTCGCACTAAAAAGTTTTTATATTATGCGCTTTGCAATCATTTTAGACTGTGGAATTAGCATACTTCTGTTCGGAAGAAAAAAAAAAAAAAAAAAACGCAAACGCATCTTCCCATTCACAGCTTTTTTAGCATGCGCAATCTTGAAATAAGAATAAATTTGAAATTATCAGACGATAATATAAATTACACATAATAAGTTGTTGTCAGAATTTTTTCCTCTAAAAGAATTCCATCTTTTTAAATAATTTATCAAATTTGTCTAAAAAATGTGCGAACAGTCTCTGTATTATATGATACAAAAAGAAGGTTTCAGTTTACTATTTACACAGTTGAGAAACACCGTAAATATTTATGATTTCTACACAAATTTAATAAGTGTGTTCGAATATCACAAAAGAAACAAAGCTAAAATAATGTAATAAGAGCTTTTTAAATTGTAAGCGGCTGTATCAAGTTGTAGGTACCAGTTCTCGTCCGAGCGCAGAAGTCAAGCAGCAGCGAGCTCGGTTACTACTTGGGAGGGTGACCGCCTACGAACAAGCGTGTGTAAAAATAAGTTTCTCTTTTTTATTCAAGAATTTTAGTCACTCCTGAAAGAGTGACTGTTCACTCCTATCAGGGGTGAAAAAACTCACTCCTGAAAGAGTGAGTATTCACTCTTTCAGGGAGTCAAGAATTTCACTTTTTCCTAGAGTGAATAGTCACTCTAAAGAGGTTGGGCAAATTTTGACTCTGCGATAGAGTGAATATCCACTCCTCCAGAGTGAATAGTCACTCTTTCTTATTTAGAGTGTATGGAATTCTCACAAAGAAAGCATGTCTGAAGACATTTTGCATCAGAGGCAGAGAAGTAAGAATCTACCGGATCTTTATTACAGTGATGAGATTTTCAATGCAGCATTATTGGATCTTGAAATGCAAGTTCAATCGCTCTCAGGAAAAAATATTAAGAGCATGGGTCTGAATCTCCCAGATAATGCTAATGTTACTTTAAAAGTCAATGATCCCACATTATACAACGAACAAGAATTGAAATCACTTGCTGCGAGTCGTGAAAATTTACTGAATCCAGATCAAAAACGAGCATATGGATCTATTCTTGCAAGTGTTCGTACAGAATCTGGAAAAATTTTCTTCTTGGATGCACCCGGAGGAACTGGCAAAACTTTCCTCTTAAATTTGCTGCTGGCGAAAATTCGCTCCGAAGGTCTTATCGCATTAGCAGTTGCCTCATCTAGATTAGCGGCAACATTACTTGATGGAGGCAGAACAGCTCACTCAATGTTCAAGTTGCCACTCAATGTGCCCTCGAATGATTCTGCTATATGCAACATTTCTAAACAAAGTGACACAGCAAAGATACTACAAAAGTGTTCGTTCATTGTGTGGGATGAATGTACTATGTCACATAAAACATCTGTGGAAACACTTGATAGTACTCTGAAGGACCTCAGAAATGACAACAAGTTAATGGGTGGCATCACAGTTCTGTTTTCAGGAGACTTTAGACAAACATTGCCAGTGATTCCGAGAGGAACTCGTGCGGATGAAATAAATGCCTGCCTTAAACGTTCTTATATATGGCTTCAAATAAAAAAGTTATCACTTTCTATAAATATGCGCTCTAGATTATTTGGAGAGGGAAAGAACAGTTTCGCTAATCAGTTACTCAAATTGGGAAACGGAACCTTTGAATTACATGATGGCCAAATTTCATTACACAATTCTAATTTATGTTTGAACGTTAATAATATTGAAGATTTGGTTACCGCTGTGTATCCTGATATAAGTTCTTTATTAGATCGGCCTTTAATATGGTTCGCTGAAAGAGCTATCTTAGCCCCAAGAAAGGACGCTGTCGACAGCATCAATGATTTGATTTTGACTAAATTTGATGCCGAGTCACATACATATATGTCTGTTGATGTAGTAAGGGATGTAGAAGAAGCTGTGCAGTACCCAACCGAATTCTTGAATTCAATAAACCCACCTGGCACGCCGTCACACAAACTTATTCTTAAAGTTGGAGCACCAATAATATTGTTACTCAACCTAAAACCTCCAAAACTGTGCAAAGGGACTCGGTTGAAAGTTGTGAAATTGAACAATTATTTCATAGAGGCTGTTATTATCAGTGGTTGCGGTACTGGAGAAAAATATATGATACCTCAAATACCTCTAATTTCCTCCAATTTACCGTTCACCTTTAAAAGACTACAATTTCCGGTTCGACTATGCTTTGCCATGACTATTAACAGAGCACAGGGGCAAACGACTGCTGGGGTAAACTTAAGTGTACCATGTTTTTCTCACGGCCAAATATACGTGGCATTCTCAAGAGTAGGTTCTCCAAACAATCTATATGTTTTGGCACCTAATTATAAAACTAAAAATATCGTTTACGAAGAAGCCCTTGCTTAAAATTCTTAACATATTTTTGAATAAATGCGTATTTTATTTTTACTATTACACACTCTTTTTTATTTATATTTTATTATTTTCTACTTTTTAGTTTAAAAATATTTTATAATTGCAGTTTCACAGCCGGATTAGTCTATTATGGTAAAATTGGTTTGGCGCATAATGAACTCCACTGTTGTAACTAGAATACAATTTTAAACGTATTTTTTTCAAAGTATAAAAAAAATAATTAGATAGATACTTTTCCATTAACAAGGCACAAGTTTTGACAATAGCAACTTTTACTTTTGAGTGTGTAAATTAGAAACAATACTTTCATGTTGAAAAAAAAATGAATTTTGTTTATATTTTTATCTATCTATATACTATATATAGAAAATGCAAATAAGAATTTCGTTTTGACTACTTATAACTTGAGTTTTGCTGGATGGATTTTGATGTGACTTGCACTGTTACTAAGATATTTTTTCAAAGAAGTTTTTAGTGTATAACATGTCGTACTACGTTGCTTAGTTATAGAGTTATGGGGGAAAGTCCTATAATCAGGTGAATCCGATTATGAAAGATTAGCCTTTTGAAAAAACGGATTTTGATGAAAATTGTATTGTTAGTAGATACTATTTCAGGGATGGTTTTAGTGTACTACATATTGCTCTATGTTGCTTAGTCAAACAGTTATATGTGAAGGTTATATAGTCGGGTAAACCCGATTCCAAAAGATTAGCCTTTTTGAAAGTTTTTACTGGGCGTATTTTTTGCGACTTGCATTGTTAAATGGAAATTTTTAAGGATGGTTTTAGTATATTTCATATCGTTCTATGTTAGTTTTAGAATTATGTGGAAAAGTTCTATAATCAGAGGAACCCGATTATCAAAGATTAGCCTTTATAAAAACTTCTACTGGATGGATTTTGTTAGTTAATTTGTTTGCACTGTTTGTTCGATAATTTTTAGTGATGGTTTTAGTATATTGCATATAGTTTTATCGTTCTTTACCAAACCCTAACTGTAAATGACCAAATAAAAGAATTGGTCCTTAACAGCTACAATTTTACTGCACATTAGAAAATAGAATAGCGCAATGACGTCATTTTTCAATAATGTGGAAGGATATTTCAGGTTACAGATTGCTTTCAAATACAAGGTCAAATTAAACGATATATTTCATTTGATTCAAGGTTCATTTGTAGAAACCGACCAGCGCCGCGGGCGTAGCTTGCTAGTTTTATTATAAAATACAAAGTTGCCATACAAAGCAAAAGTCACCAGGTTACCCCGCAAGGCAAAAAATCGCGATTTTGGCGCCAAAAAGAAATCCTGGTGCGTTTGCGACATCTGTACAAATGTAGTTTACAGGTATCTTTATTCTTACACTTTCTTTAGAAGTTTAAATTTATATAAAAAAATACTACAATGCTAAAAAAATTGGATTGCAGTGCGAAATCCTCGCACGGGTCCTCTAGTTAGTACTATAAGTACCCAAAATGTGACTATTTTATTCAACAGGCAACATTCAATTTAATTTAAATATCTTACAACAAAATATTTGGCTGTCAATTTGCGGCAGAAATCTGTATTTTAATACTGCTGTATTTAATGTTTGTTTTGATACTCGAAATTTTTATTATTTCTGAAATAATAATAATCATATTGACATAATTTTCTGTTTTACCATTACAGACTCACTGACATATAAATTAACAGTCCGATTCATATTTACAAGTAAAATGACGAAGCTATCCAAATAATATCAAACAAATAGTAGAGTACCTTTATCGGCAGCGGAAATCGATAGAGTACCCGTAGCACTGACGTTGAGAGTCCGAGACAAGGTTGTCCACAGCTACACTGCCTAGACCCATGGTAGCCACACATCCATGATCAATATTTATTTGAATCATTGGAATGACTCTCTTTTGTTTACATTTTTAATTCTGGGATTAGACGATTTTCAACTGCGGATGTCTCGAAATATATGCGTATTTCGATAGCTGTATTCTCTCAAGATGTTTTTGTTTTTTCACAATGTGTCTAAAAAGGTAAATTTTATGCACCATTACTCAAAAAATTAATACTTTTAAATTAGCCAAAAATGGCTGATAATCAGGTGATTTTGCTACAAGGTCAGCCCGGATTCAACATTTGGCGCTTTTTTTGGCAAATTAAAATTTTGCCTAATAGAAGTAACGATAAAGTAAAAATGGACACCCCCAAGTGAGTAATTGATAGATTTTCCGATTTTTTTTTCGTTTCCTCATAGTGTGAACGAACTTCTTACCAAATTTGAAGTCTGTAGGTGCAGTAGATTTATGAAATCTTTTTGATGAGTGAGTGAGTCAGTGATAAAATTATCGATTATCAGACATTTTCAAATATCATTATCTCGGACACTAATTATGCGTTATTTATAAAATTTTGGATTCTGGATAATTAAGGGGGCCTTACTACACATCTAAAATTACAAGTACGTAGGTCAAATAGATTTTCAGTAGTAGAAACAGCTCAAAATGGTTCGTGTAAATATACCCATGGCCGGTGTGTCGACTTTTTTGCTTTGCGCACTTGGCTGACACACTGCCGTCTGTCTAGATATACAGTGGTGGCCAAAAGTATGGACATTTTTTAAAAGTTTCATGTTTTTCAACTTTGTGTGCTTGTAGAATATATTAATTTTCACTTAAATACAAACATTTATATATCAAATTGAAGGTAATTTAATGTAGAATTTAATAATAAAAACAGTATTACAATATCTGTATTACAAAACAAGTTATGCAACTAATAGTAAGATCTATATTAGATTTGCATTTTTTTAAAGTGATACTTACACAATCAATACTTAGTAGGATAACCCTTATTTTTTAAGACAGCTTCACAGCGTCTTTTCATCGAGTGAACGGGTGTTTGGAGTTCATCTTTCGTAATCACATGGTGTCAAGAATCAATTATAGCTTCAATAAGTTGTCTTTTATTGGATGGACGTTTTTTTCGTACAAGAATTTTAAAACGTCGCCACAAATTTTCAATTGGATTGAGATCAGGGCTGTTTCCTGGCCATGGTAATATATCTATGCCTTTATTTTGAAACCATGCTTTACATACTTTTGCTGTGTGGAATGGAGCTGAATCCTGCTGAAAAATAAATGGTGCGTTGTTGGGGAAGAGATCCCTGATGGAAGGTATCAATTTTGGTTCCAGGACAGTTTCGATGTATTTTTTGGCATTCAGGATACCATCAATCACTTGAATTCGGCCCACACCATCTGCAGCCATACATGCCCAAATCATGACATTTGTTGGGTTTTTTGTAGTTGCTTCAATGCAATCAGAATGAAGTGCTTCTTCTACTCTACATCTCACGTATTTTCTACCATCAGTACCAAAGAGCGATATTTTACTCTCATCTCTCCAGATTACTTGCTTCCATTGATTTTCTGACCATTTAATGTGTTCTTTTGCCCACTTAACTCGATTTTCGCATTGCTTTTGATTTAAATATGATTTTTCCCTTGGAATTCTAGCTTGTAGTCCAAATCCTGATAACCTTCTTCTTATTGTTCATGAACTGACTGCAATACCCGCTGCATTCATTTCCCATCTTATGTCATCTGATGAAATTTTTCTATCTTGAAGGCATAGCCGTTTAATTTTTCTATCGGCAGTAGCACTTGTGTATTTTTTTTCGGCCTGATTTGGCTTTATTTTCCACTGATTTCGTTTTTTCATAACGTAAACAGAACTTTCGTACACCAGAACAAGTCACTGAACCACCAACTTGTCTTGCAATTTCAGCATAAGAGAGGCCATTTTTTCTCAATATGACAATTCGGCTTCTTTTTGTAGATGTCCAATTAGTTCTTCTTGTTGATGACATTGTTTAAAATTAGTTTAATTAAGAAAAGGACTTTAAATATTCAAAAACAGCAATACTCTATTTCATTGTACTAGTATGCATCATTCCACAAAATATTGCCACAACAATAACTCTTTTACCATCCAAATAACCTAAACTATAGTTACAGACATTTGATTTGTCCTCAGAACAGTGTTTGTGATTGGCTAGTACGCTTTTATTACAAAACACGTTCTTATTCAAAATGATTTGTGTTTGTTTGTTCTACTAAAATGAACATAACGTTTTTTGTAATACAGATAGTGTAATACTGTTTTTAGTATTAAATTCTACATTAAATTACCTTTAATTTGATATGTAAACGTTTGTATTTAAGTGAAAATTAATATATTCTACAAGCACACAAAGTTGAAAAACATGAAACTTTCAAAAAATGTCCAAACTTTTGGCCACCACTGTATATATGTAAGATCCTTGATTTATAAATGATACTAATGAAAAAAGCTAATAACCAATTCAAATACAAGTGGTTTTAGCATTTGACTAGAGACAAAGTAATTTTAAAATGCAAAATACATCCTTGATTTTTCTAATGTTTTTTTATCATATAAAAACATGACTTCAAAATCCTTAAGGGCAGGGAATATTTAGAAAAAAATTACAGGTTGCAACTCTTTTGAAACAGGTGAAATGTCAGCTCTTTATTTACTTATTGCCATGATCACTTACTGTTTCACTAGTATAATTATACACAGAAAATTTTCATTCTACAGCCAGTGATGTAGTAGTAAAAAATCCAGAGGCCATACGCTGTAGGCAGAAGGTATACCCTAAAGATTATATGCTATAGTATTTTTCAGAAGAGTATATACGGTATTCCTTTAAATAATCCAGAAGGAATACGGCGTATCCACCGTATATCCTCCATTATATCCCTGTCTGCAGACTTTACTTTTCTTAGCATCAAATAAAGTTATTATAAACAGTTTAATAAGAAACATGGTGCCTACAATATGAATATGCCCTAATTTATCTTTCTATACAATACTTTGATCGTATATATCTGTGATTGTGCGTGCATGTGTCAGAGAGAGAGAAATAGTACGAGTCCCCCCCCCCCTACATTTTCTTGAGCACTCCCTATTGTTTACTTCTAGCTACAATCCTGCGAGAATAGAAAGGTTAGGCTCGGTAATCGGGTCCGTAATCAATTTGCTTTCATTAGAGAGCGAAATTTGGCGCAAAAGTAAATACATTTTTGTAATAAAGTTTTTTTTGCGTGGCAAACACTTAATAATGGTATATTCTAGATTATCATCTCCTCGTTCAGCACCTTTTACTCCCTTTTCAGTTGGTTGCAGTTTCATTGTAAGTAAATGAATGTAAATGTATGTATTAAATGTATGTTTGGCTACAATGGTGTCCGTATAACGGAAAAGTACCCAAACGTTCCCTTTTTAAAGACTGGATTATATTGATGGCCCTATAACAAAAAATGTCGTATTGTCTCCTATAAAATGTGATAAAGCGTTGTTTAATTATATATGCTTTTAATTGTCAGCAATGAAAAGTTTTGCTTAATAAATGCATTTATTATTCATCTGATGTTACTTGAACGACGTCATGGGTAACAGCTAGTATAACATAAGTTACAGTTAAAGTTTATAATTCAGTTATTTTATTAACTGTAACATGTATATACTATATTCTACTATGTTATTCTTATCATCAAGAAGCCTGCGCAAGTCCCGCAGTGGCGCGGACGGTAAAGCTCGATTCTCGTAAGGTCACCGAAAGCCAAGCAGCATCGACCAAGGTCACTGCTTGGGAGGGTGCATCCTCTATCCTCTCTCGTCTGCCTCTGCTGTGGGACCGTGTACGTTAATGGGAGCTGGTGCACGTTAAATCTGTTCGTGGCTCCAAGTCCTTCAAGTTCTATATAAGCGTTACCTTTGGGGGTGCCAACCCAGATGCAAATCTCTCATCTGGACTTCAGATCAACAGTTCAAAATTAGGAGATTTAGGAGTCAGGATTATCGATCAAGCGTAGTGGATTATGACAGCTATATAGAAAAAAAAAGCTGCAAAAACGGGCACTTTGGATCAAATCAACAACAAGAACAACAACAACAAAGCCTGCGCAATTTTTATTGTGTATGGATATTCAATCGAAAAATATGTTAACTAAAAATTAGTATACTATCGTGAGACATTTTAATGAAAAGATACAATTACAAGTGTTCATAGCGAAATGAGATTGCTAGCAATTTCTTGCAATATCGTGTAATAAAAATCGATCAATAAAAGCTCTGTCAATAAAAAATGTATTGCAATCTATAAAATAATGTGCTTTTTGATTGAAAATTTAAGGAAGCATACAAAAAAAATGAAAGTTCTGTCTAACTATTGCGAAAATTCATCTTTCGTAACAATTACATACTCATGAAAAACACTTTCTTTGTATTACATTGTTTTCGTATAATCGTTTATTGTGTAATAAGAAAAAAGAGCGTGTTTGGTGCTGTAATAGAAGCAGTTACATTATATTGTTTTTATAAACACCTACAGTTTCTATAAAAATATTTCATAAACGATTAACAATTTCAATAGAAGTTAATTGCAATCAATAAAATAAGTAGTTGTTTGATTGAAAAGTTGAACAAGCACTGAAAAAATAAAGCTTTGTCTGACTGTTATGAAAATGTACTTTTCGTAATACTTGCACATTCACGAGAGGTATTACCTTTACGTTTAATTTTCTTCGTCTGATGAATGACATCTATTGTGTCTTCGGAAAAGAGTGCGTGTTTGATGCAGCAGTCAAAACAGTCATCAATTCATTGTACTTATAAACACCTCCAACTTAAAAAATAGTAATTCAATAACCAATTTAATTTCGATATAGAAAATGTAAACAATTCTATGACTTCTATGACTTACATAGTTCCCGATGATGTTTCATGTTTAATGAATCGATCTGTATGTTAAAAGTATTCTGAAAAGATTATGAAATTGGTATAAAAAAATGATTTTGGAAATATTTTTTATCTGTAGACGTAGAATGTATTATTCGATATTTGACGATTTTGCACAACATTTTTCCGTGATGAAAATACATAGCGATAATATGTCCAAAGTGATTTTTATTTCATGCACTATTTAATTAAACTAGTGGACACAGGTAACAATTTAGATTTTTTTTTTTTGCTCGAAGACATTTATTACCAAATTTATCAAAAATATATAAAAATATTTTTATCACCAATTGTAGTTGTTTTTTTGCAAATGAATGTGCAGAATAATTGTAACGAAATAAATCGAAAATGAAGCAGCATCATTCCAACATGGCGAAAAGGCACGAGAAAAAGGCGTTTAAAAAGATTGGTAAGCAATTATTAAAAAAATCATCTTTATATCCCCTATCACAATTGGTGCATGCTAAATCTTATTTACGAAAAATCTGGTGGATGTTCGTTCTGCTCGTGGGCATATTGGGAAGTATTTATCAAATAGCAGCATTTTTACTGAAATACTTGGAATATCCAGTAGTGGTCGATTTAAATGTCGAAAATAAGTTTGTCTTGGATTTTCCAGCAGTAACAGTTTGTAACTTGAATCGAATGAAAAGTGATTTTGAAACATGTCTGATGGAAAATTTAACATTTCATCAATGCATGAATGGAGAAGGTAATCTCGGGTCACTTGTGCCACCATCAATTATTTCTGAAAGACGAAGCTCAGCATCATGTTCCAAACAGTTTAGCGGTCAAAAATATAAGAATATGGATGATTTGATGAGTTTACTAACGAAATACACTACAGTAAAATATGAAGATCGGAGAGCGTTTGGCTATCCGATGAAAGAGCTAATAGCTTTTTGTTCCTTTAATGGAAAGCTTTGCGAAGAGGATCATTTTGCCTATTTTCAAAGCTTACAATATGGTAATTGCTTTACGTTTAAGAAGAAGAAAAATAATCCCGATGTTTTAAAAGTGTCGGTTAATAGTAAAACAACAGAATTAGAAATGACTTTAGATTTAGATTATGCTACTTATCTTCATATTACACCAAGTCTTGGTGCCCGAATAGTCATCCATGATCCAAAAGACGATCCTAATCCAGAAGAAGGTGGAATAAATATTAGCCCAGGATTTCAAACACTTGTTAGGGTAAAACAGATATGTCATAGAAGGCTTAAGGCTCCATATACTGATAAATGTATTGATTATGTGAATAATCCAGACGTCTCAGGAAGAAATCAAAGAGAATGCATACAGATCTGTATTCAAGAGCAGAACTTAGATAATTGTTCATGTGTCGATCCAACAATCTCTGGATTAAGTGACAAAAAGCAATGTAATATGTCGAATTCAACCGATGCTTGTTGTTTAGATCATGTTATTGATTACATAGCTGTTAATGGCTTACAATGTAAATGCCCACCAGCTTGTGTCATAAACAACTATGAAAAAAAGCTGTCATTTTCTAAATGGCCTTCTCCGTCGTATAAATGTGGCGCCTGTAAAGGAAAGTATCTACAACCTGGTTTGTCAATGGCTAGTGTAAAAGTGTTGTATTCAACTTTTGAACAAATAACATATCGTCAATGCCCCGTATTTCAAGATTCTCAACTCTACAGCAACTTAGGAAGTTTATTAAGTTTATGGCTGGGATTGTCCTTACTTATCATATTTGAAGTAACTGAGATGGTGACTTATATATTCCTCTATTATTACAAAAGAAACTAGTCGGATATGTCAATCCCAAAACTTTCTTCTATCTCACACAGGTTTCGCATACACTAAAAATAATCAGCACCCATTTATATCAATGTCTAACTGAAGCTCAAGTTTTATTAAATTCTGTGCAGTATTTCTTGAGATATGACTATCGCCAAAATCGTGTAAATCCTTCAAAATGCTGCATAGCAGCGCCACCTGCCGGGCGATTTTTACCAAAAACTAATCAGCACCAATTTATATTAGGGACTAACTGAATCTAAAGTTTTATTAAATTCCGAGCATTAGTTCTTGAGATAGAGCGCCCACAAATTTTTTGTCACATACAGACAGACAGACAGACAGACAGACAGACAGACAGACGGACAGACAGACAGACAGACAGAGTCACAGACAGACATTTTCTAAAAATAGTCAAATCGTGTTCAGGACCTTCTAAAACGTATAAATCCGTCGAAAACCGGAAGTCGAAAATTTTCATGAATCCAATACTTTCTTCTTGTAAAGATAGAAGAAAGTAAAAAGTGATAATAACAGGCATGAAAGAGTTCCTCCTAAAGGAGGAATCCCATCTTATTGCCGAAACGTCAGTGTTTTACTGTGTACGGAGACCCGATGAGTTTTTGGGTTTTGTCTATTTGTCTGTCTTTTAGTCTGACTATCTGTTCCGCAATAACTGCCTCAAAAAGTGTCCGATTAGGTTGATATTTGGTAGGTATTTTGGTGAGGTACCCGGATTTAGCTGAATACTTTTTGTTTAAATTTTGTTGTTTCGTTTGAAAATATAGAATATTTTCTTTTGCGCCATAATTCTTTTCTATGGCAATTCAAACTATTTTCAAATTTCCATTCGTTGAAAGAAAATGGCTCATTTGATTAACGAATTCAAATAGTAAATTATGAATGATAAAATTTCCTAATAAGGGTCTTAAATTATTTCTATTAGCTTGAATTAATGCCAATATATTTGTCAGGATTTTTTAAATTATGTGTATAACTTTTGGTAGAATTTTATACAACTGTTCGCATAATATAAAACATTTTGTTTCATTACTTTACTTATTTGACATGATACATATTTCATTATTTTCTTTTTCTTTTATCAGTCCCCTAGCAACTGTATTTCATAGCCTATAAATAATCATTCAAATCCCGATTACAAAAGATTAAATAGAAAGTCTAATTGAGAGAAATAAACGGTTTGTTAATCTTTCGTATTCAGGTCTGCAACATAGGTTTGCGTCATATATGAACGATGTTAGTAACATTACGGTTTAAATTGATGGGGTCGGGGCAAAAGAGTGCCAAGCCATATTTTTGAACTTCTGAGATATTTCAATTTGAAAATTTGATCAAATACTCAAATCAAGATATATAACATAAAATTTTTTCGCCAATGACTTAATAACATTTGAGATATTCTGAGTAACAATATGGCATAACTTTAATGATATTACTATTACTATTTTTTTTTTGTAAATTAGCTATCTTCATTGGGGACATAAACATCTGGGGCAAAAAAGGAACCTGTCACATATGCTGCCACCAAGTGACATTAGAAACAAATTATATGTTGAATATTATAATTTACAATATTATGCAACAGATTACAGTGTTATTTCACCAAAATATTTATTTCACCAAAAATGACGCTTGGCAATTTCTTGCCCCGACCCCCTCAATTGAATGTGAATACCATTAAAAAACTATCACAAAAGCCACTTTATAGCGCCAAATCACTTTTGCTATTTAGTCAATTAGCAATGGACACGATGATGAATGATTACCCAAATAGGCTTAAAAGTCTCCTAATCTGCCTACTTCTGGGTGATTTTAGTATGCTATTGCTATCGAGTAGATTAGGCTGCATTTAGATAAGATCTTACATCTAAATGTTATAAAAAGACCATCAAAACTGTTTCTCCAAAACAATAATTATAAAACACTAGACGTCTAAGTTAGGTATAAGTTAAATATAGTAGATTCAGTTTACATTTCCATAAGTTCTTTTCATACATGATATTTTATTCGACTTATCCATCAGATGTAGGTATTTCTTTGTTGGCAGGTAAGTAAAAATTGATATTTGGATATGAGGATGGCATAAAATGCTTATCCAAACTGTTGCTTATCCTAATAAAATTACAGTGTAAAGCAAAATCTCAGATTTTCTAGAGACATTCGCATAATCAATAGGAAATTACGAATGTAAATTTAATGATACTTTGGCCCCTCCCCCCTGCCTCCTGAAGAAATGTAATTTTTTATCTAAAAAATTACAGGAATAAGCAGTTCATCACAATTTCAGAATATCATTGCATAACACCATGTTTAACTTAACGCTTCTAATTTACAAAACCTTCGAAGTATTTTATACGCTTATAAATATTTATGTAATTTGAAAACTTTAAATTGCAGTTTGTAGTACGTTGAATATTAGACGAAGTGTGTTAAAAAACAATGACTTACAGAGTTGACGTTGAGGCTCCTGATTTGCAGATTTACTAGTTTAAATCAATTTTGAACAATCTCTGATTTGATACAAACATGCAAAGAAAATATAGGAAGCATATAGTGGAGAGGGGGGGGTGGGGGTCTGAAAAATTAATAATCATACATTTTGTTTACTCAAATCCTCAGAGTTTGTTTCTGTGTTGCTGTGCAAAAAAGACATCAAATTAAAGGTGAGCTTATATTATAAGCATCAGAAAGTCATGTAAGTAAAGTTGTTTAAAGTGTCTTTCCACTGTGAAAATTATTTTAGACTTTAAAAGGGAAGGAATTCTCCATAAGATTATTTTTGGAATAGAATATCTTGCTCTATTAAATCAAAATTTTTGGGTAATTTAAGAGATGCATTTTTGAGGATGTATTTCTGGAGCTAGGATCAATTTGACGTGCATATATTTAGCACTGAGCATTTTTTTTTCTTTCGAAAAAAGGGAAATAATCTTAAACAGATAAATCATCCCGAATAATATTTGTTTTGAAAAATTAATATCTGCACTTACTTCACTTAAGTTCATCAAATATATTTGTATTTACACCTTTTACAAACTGTCTGCACTTTTCTTTTTTGATTCAATGAATTTATACATTTATTGTTATTTATTATTATTATTATTATTTTAATGCTTTCTAGGTTGCAAAAAGACAATAAAAATCATATGCACAGTTATACTTCGTTTTATTGTATAAATATTTGTTAGAAAGTGTCTACATTTTAATTTTAATTTTAATGCCTGAGGAAGACCACTCGGCTGAGGGCGAACCCAGCCGTTGAGCGTTTAATGTCTTCCTCGGCTAGCTCCCTAGCACGCAGGGATTAAACGTGGCAGTACAAAATCCTGCCGGGCAAAGCCCCACGCGACAGGCGGCAGGAACTAAAGACAAAAAAAAAAAAAAGAAGAAGAAAAAAATTATACAAAACAAAAGTCTGTCGCTGTGACCAGCGTCACCACGCGACAGGCAGCGACAGACAAGGTGAAGGGGGTGATGTGCAGTTCGGGGGTACGACTGTACTAGATGTAACAGTTCGAGTACGACTACACCAGGTGATTGCAGTGACCCGTATGTGATCCCCACGCGACAAGGAGCGCCACACCAAATGCGCTGAGACCACGTACGGGCGGTGAAAGCAGGTGATGATATAGTTTGATGTGGAGGTGGTAGAGTTGTGAGCTAATATGGCACATGTGAGATTGGTATCCCCACGGTGGCTCACGATCGTTTGAAGTGTCGATGTACTGGGTACGTCTCTGTTGGTTGTTGTGTGCAAACTGTTGTCGGTGGAGTGTTGGTGGCTGCTGATGTGACTGTGGTGCTGATGTAGTGTAAGATGATGTTGGGGTGAATTCCTCGTCAAGTTGGCGTCTGAAAAATTTGTAGAGACTTCTGTACACTGTGCAGGTCGAGTCAGATGCCTGATGCTGTGTGTTGAAGTGGGTTCTTTCTTTCTTGTTGTGATCATGGCAGTTTATGCAGCAGGGTGGTTTGGAGCAGTTGGAATCGTCATGATTTTCCGCGCAGTTGGCACATGTTGGTAGCTCACTCTTGCAGTGTTTTTCTGTGTGCTTTAGTGACTGGCAGCGTCTGCAGCGTGGTACGGTGGTGTGTGGTTTCAGGAAGTAGGATTTGAAGCCAATGATGAGGCCTCCATCCTCTATAATTGAGTGCCCTAGTGTCTTAGGAATTAGAAGGATGAGGTCTTTTGCAGCATCATTTCTTCTATTTTGAAGTGTTTTCAGGATGTTTATTTCTTCTGCGGTTATTTCAAATCTTGTTGTTATTGCTGCTTTGATGGTTTCTTCTGGTGTGTGTGTCGGTACATTCAGGAGGATCATTTTCTGCTGTGGAAGTGTTTTTGGGACTACTTGTAGTGTTTTATTAAGATCTTGATGTCTGTGTATGTCGTTTTTCAGGGTGTTGAGATCGTTGATAGTGTTGCATTCTATTTCGATGCAGTTTCTTTTTCTTGAGATGTTGTTTGGCTGAATTGGAGATATATATGTGTTTTGTTGTAGGGTTTTATCAATATCATTACATGTGATGTCTTCGTTTCCTTTTATTATGAGTGTGTGTCTAATGGCGTTGTTGCGGAGTTTCTTTTTGCATTGCTGTGTGTGCGCTTGGCTGGATGTGGGCTTTATGTTTTCATCTTGTAGTGCTGGTGTGTTGTCTGTCGTGGCCGGTGTTTTCTTGCTGATCGTGTTTTGTACTGCATCAATGATTTCGGCTGTGTTGGGGAGTTTCTGCATTAATTGCTGATAGTTCTGTTGTGAGACTTCTAGATGTTCTTCCAGGCATCGAACCCGTTCTGTCAGTGCTGTGTTCTCATTTTGAAGTGCTAGCATTTCTCTTAGGGTGAGTGTGTCTATTTGATCTACGTGATTTAGAATTGTTTTGAGTGATGGTAGACTTTGTTTTGCTGGCTGACAATTTCTTTCTAGTCTACCTGCTATCTGTATGAGGATTCCCCTGGTTTTGTTGGTGAGTTTAGCAATAGTAACGTCTTCCTTCTCCTCCTTGTAGAGGGAGGAATTGCTCATATGATGATGTTTTGATTTTAGTGAGACTCTCAGCTGGTCATCTGTGTCTTCGTCAGTGCTTGACGGAGCTTCGACCGAAGGGATTTTGAAGGTAGGAAAGGAATCCTTGCGTGACATTCTAGAACCTTTGTTATTTTTTGTGTTGCTTTTAGGAGTGTGGCTCATGCTAGCTGTGGAAAAATTTTGAGATGAAGTAAAATAGACTACAGACCCTTGGGCACGGGCAACACTCTTCCTGTCCATGATGTCTCCATAGGCTTGCAGCATGTTTCTAATGAGAGAAGGTGAGTGACGAGAATTTTTGGGGTGTTTGCCATGCACTTCTAAAAGGAAAAAGAGGTCACGGAAAGAATGGGGAAAGCTGAAATGAAGGGGCTGGAATAGAGCCAGCACCAGCAAGGCGCATGCCCGCAGAGTGGCCACTCGAAAGTATTTTGCGTACTGAAAGAGTTAATTTGAGTTAGGTGTTCAGTTTTAAAAATTGGGTGAAAAATGACAAAGTTATTTTTTTGTCGAAAATAAGTTAAAGTCCGAATTGTGTGATGAAAATATTAAAGTTTTATTTGAGTTAGGTGTTCAGTTTAAAAAAAAAATTGGATGAAAAATGACAAAGTTATTTTTTTGTCGAAAATTTTTTAGAGTCCAATTGGAGTGTAGGAATGTTAAAGTTTTATTTGTGTTCAGTGGTGAAGTTTGATGCTGTTGTACAGAGACAACTTTTTCCACCTTTTTAGCTCACAGACTATCAATGCCTGAGAGCTAATGTGCCCGCCCGTTCTGTATGTATGTATGTATGTATGTATGTATGTACGTAACGCGATAACTCTTGATAGAAGTATCCGTTTTGTTTCAAATTTTGTTTATAGGTTCATTGTGATAAGGCGCTCCCTTGATTAGTTTTGGGGGTTCATTGGTTAAGTATAAAGGGGGGAACGGGGGCTAATCCCCCCCCCTTTTTTTATAAATGGGATTTTCATGTAGAATTATCCGATTTGCTTCAAATTTTGTTTATAGGCTCATTGTGGTAAGGCGCTTCCCTGATTAGTTTTGGGGGTTCAATGGTTAAGCATAAAGGGGGGGGACGAGGGCTAATCCCCCTTAATTTAGATAAATGGGTTTTTCAGACAGAATTATCCGATATGTTTCAAATTTTTTTTATAGGTTCATTGTGATAAAACGCTTCCCTGATTAGCTTTGGGGTTTCATTGGTTAAATATAAGGAGGGATACGGGGGCTAATCACCCCTTAATTTAGATAAATGGGTTTTTCATGCAGAATTATCCGATGTGCTTCAAATTTTGTATACAGGTTCATTGTGATAAGGCGCTTTCCTGATTAGTTTTGTTGGTTCATTGGTTAAGTATAAAGTGGGGGACGGAGGGGGAGCTAATCCCCCCTTAATTTAGATAATTGGGTTTTTCATGCAGAATGATCCGATTTGCATTGTGATAAGGCGCTTCTCTCATTAGTTTTGGGGGTTCATTGGTTAAGTATAAAGAGGGGGGACGGGGGCTAATCCCCCCCCCTTTTTTTATAAATGGGCTTTTCATGTAGAATTATCCGATTTGCTTCAAATTTTGTTTATAGGCTCATTGTGGTAAGGCGATTCCCTGATTAGTTTTGGGGGTTCAATGGTTAAGCATAAAGGGGGGGGGACGAGGGCTAATCCCCCTTAATTTAGATAAATGGGTTTTTCAGACAGAATTATCCGATATGTTTCAAATTTTTTTTATAGGTTCATTGTGATAAAACGCTTCCCTGATTAGCTTTGGGGTTTCATTGGTTAAATATAAGGAGGGATACGGGGGCTAATCCCCCCTTAATTTAGATAAATGGGTTTTTCATGCAGAATTATCCGATGTGCTTCAAATTTTGTATACAGGTTCATTGTGATAAGGCGCTTTCCTGATTAGTTTTGTTGGTTCATTGGTTAAGTATAAAGTGGGGGACGGAGGGGGAGCTAATCCCCCCTTAATTTAGATATTTGGGTTTTTCATGCAGAATGATCCGATTTGCATTGTGATAAGGCGCTTCTCTCATTAGTTTTGGGGGTTCATTGGTTAAGTATAAAGAGGGGGGACGGGGGCTAATTCCCTCTTAATTTATTGTTTGTTTCTTTATTTTTTGAAGGGCATTATTCTTTGAAATAAGAGTATAATATACAATTAGTGTGGATAGCCTGTCAGCTCAATGCCATCAGTAATAACTGGGCACTTTTATTTTCTATTTCCCACTTTCATGCCTGCTACAAAAAAAGTAAAAAAGAGACACTTTTATTTATTTTGGATACTTTTGTTGTACTTCTCGAGTTTTACATAGACAACTCTATATAAAACTGCTTGCTAGTTGCTACTGGTTCTTCATTTAAACAATGTACTGTCGTTCATTCCGTGTTCTCACACGGAATTATTTAACTAAACTATATAGCTACTAAAGGAAAACACATACGTAAATCTAATGCAAAAAAAAAAATGTCTAACTACATAATAATCGTTTTTGCAATGGAACACAAAAATAAAAAGTTGCCAAAATACCAAATGAAAACTTTCCCCAATAATATCATTAAAATCTGTTTTAAGCAATCTCTGCCCATATATCGTAATATATCTGACTTCTTTTGCGTAGCCCTGCAAAAGAAATATAAATGCTACACACATGTTCAATCGGAAAAGGCTGTTGTGTACCTCAATAACCTATATTAATTTTGTTGAATTTGGATAAAATTTATGCCCATAGGCTGTAAAGTATCCGAATTCTTTTGTGTAGCTTTCTAAAAGACATACAAATGTTGCGCACTTTATTTTCAACTTGTGTATTTCAATAACCTATATACATTTTCTTGAATTTGAATTGAATTTTCTGCTTGTAGGCGTAATGTATTCGAAATATTTTGTGTGGTTCTGTAAAATAAATATAAATGCTATTTTTATTTACTTATTAATGCTATTTTTATTTGCTCCTCAAATGATACTAATATTGCATTGTCATCGGATTTACATATAAAGTAAAATTTCTGCTCGATCGGTTAATCAGAAGTGAGTTAAAATTCGAGGAAAAATTTTGTACCCGAAGGACATACATATGAGGAAGTGAGTTTCAAATATCGCGTTATCCAAAAAAATCAAATTCTAGGAAATCGCGAAAAACCTCTGACTGCTTCCATTGGTTTTCATTGTAACCCAAGATTTTAGAACGCCAGAAATACATGATAAAACTAGTTTCTGCGATTGTAGTGTTTTTTCAGTGAAGATTTATCAATAGAATAGATTGATAGAAAAAACAGAATTTTTTAAATTTTGGATAACGCGAGTTTTGAAATTCACGTCCTCATATCTTCGCTACCATGTCAAACTATCTAATATGAAAAAAGTCCTTCCGGCCTGTACCGGGAGGAAAAGGTAACTTTCCTATATCTTCGTTTTAAAATTTTAGCTAATGTTACACGAAAACAGCAAGTTAAAATGCAAAGAAACGTTTTCAAAAGATTCGTTAATACTGAATTTGAATAAGAAATTCGCCAAATTATTGAGCAATAGTCAAATTGGCTTCATTTATAAAGACTTATTTAGGTCGCCAAATGTCGCCAATTTTGCCAGTTTTGTCGCCAATGTCGCCAATTTTGGCGCTAACGGATATGAATATAAAGTTTTATGCGTATGATTGGGAAAATTATTACAACAATGAAAGAAAATAATTTGCGAGTAATCGCGTTAATGTGCTGTTTTGTTTCAAAATGTCAGCCACCCTAGAATTTCAAACTGCTCTATCTCAGCCATTTTTTAAGATAGAGGTAAACCAAAAAATGTTCTGGAATCCTTGTATCAAGGCCTAAAACGTAATTGAAAAATAAATTTGAATTTTTAACTTTTTAGTATATTTATTTTAGTTTTAAATTTTTAAATGGCCGCCATCTTGATATGGATATATCTATATATATAAATCAACATTTGAACGGAGGGTGGTTTTGGGGTCTGGGGGTCATGATCGGTGAAAATATGTCGAAATTTTCCGGAACTGCTTTCCTCCGAACGGCTGCAATAGGTAGCTTTATACTTTTTTGTATTGAAAGCTACCTAAAATGCATTTTTCATTACTTTTAAAAATGGGCCGATTGTCACCACTAAATTTTATTAGAATGCTTTGCCTAATAAAAATGCTAGTAAAATTTATCTGAAGAACAGTGTTACCAGTTTGGCCTCCCTTTTTATTCAAAGACGCCAAATTCATACCGGAAATTTTGAGAGAAAAAGTTTTACTTAAATAATCACAAATTATGCTGTCATTATATAAAGCAAAAATTTCTATTTTAAATTTCTGGTATATATTTGAAATTTCTGAATGGAAAAGGAGGCCAATCTGGCCACCCTGGTGATGTTGCAACCCTGAAACCTTATTAAAATTTAGTGGTGACAATCGGCCCATTCTTAAAAGTAATGAAAAATGCATTTTTTCACATTCGATAGTTTGGCATGGTAGCGACGATATATACAATCTAAAGCCTGCAAACCATACCTGCCAACATCGCACTAAACTTCCGTACAATGTAGGTTAATTTAACCGAGGTTTAGCACGTTTCAAACCAGAATTTTTTTTAAAGTAATACCTTCTAATAGGCTCCACGTAAGAACATGAAACCAAATATACATTATTTTTTCAGATATATATTTTCTGGTTAGAAACGTCTTTAACCTGGATCAAATTAATTCACATTGTACGGAAGTTTAGTTGAATGTTGGCTGGTGTTTATACGAGTGTTGCAAGTTAAATAAAAGATTCTAAAAATATTTTAACAGTTTCTTTTTAAATTTTTACCACACAGTGTATCATACACAGAGAAAACAATATTATATATTTACCCATATGCCACAGATTTACAGAAAACGACCCACATTATGAGCCACGAATTCCCCATCAAGAGTAAATAAACGTATCAAATGATACTACTTATATCAACTCGATGGCATTGCTACACTACATATCGTCTTAAAAGAAATTAAATAGGGCTAGTTATAAGAGGTGCGTGGCGGGTGCACTGCATCCGGACCTCGCATTTACAGAAACTCCCATTGAGGCTGAAATATTTTTTTACAACAATAAAACAAAAAAAATTGGATCCAAAAAATTTTGGCCAAGTTTGCAGGCTTTCCAATGAAATTATAAGTCTTCAAATAGATATTTTTTTATTTATTTGGGCTGCTTTAAAGAGCCCTGCTCATTAAGAGTAATTTAAAGAACCCTGCTCATTAACTTTATAGAGCTTTGTGTCTTATATGTCAAATTGCTTTGAACTGATAAACTGCATTTTGTGCCAAAAGGAAAAAAAAAAGTACTTAACAATTGATGTGTTATTAAAGCAAAAGTAAATTTAATTTTCTTATAGGATTTAAACAGTATCATCTATCAAGTGTTTTTCTTTTTTTTCATAACGATGAAAAAATTATCTAGTAAAGAGTTAAACATATGTAGACACCTTTTGATGTAAGCACATGATGCTGCATGAATTGGTCCAACAAAAAATATTTGCTTAACGGTTTTATAATTTACACATGTTAAACTGCCACAATATATTTTGCGCATTTCTCTATTTTTCACGTACAAAAAAAAATCGTATTTCGAATTTAGCTAGTATTATATCTTATTATTTATACCACAGTTTTCCTCTATCTTAATAAATTGTTGTCTTCCTACTCCCCTATTTCTAAAAGTGCTATTACATGTGATAATTTGAAGCGACAAAGACAATCAGCTTTCCAAGTATTTCATTGACTGTGCATGGAAAGGCTTTTCCCTCGTCAGTTTTCCAAGCATTTCATTGGCTGTTCCGGGCGATTTTAGTAGAACGTAAAACAAAAGAAGTACCACAGGCGACAAAATTGCTCTGACAATATAAAGTTGCTTGGTTTTCGAGAAACTCTTCTGAAGCCATAGGTTTAACATGGTGTCGCCCGAAGGTAGCGGCCACTTTGACGCCTCGTGTAATAGCAGTATTTGATTAACATTTTACCAAAAGACCCATGGATGCTTTGCACATACTTACTTTGTTTGGCATTTGAACACGTGCACCAACAAGAGAGAGAGTTTAAAGGAAGGCAATTACGCCTTTTGGTTTTTCAAATTTACTTTTTTTCAAGTGATTTAAGTGGTTATATTTACAAGTAAACTTTCAAAAAACTTAATTTTTTATTGCATTTTCTGAAAGTACAATTAGTAGAGAATATTCAGTTACAATTTCTAGTCGATCTGATAAAAATTAAGAAAGTTAGGATGCTTTAATTTACTATGTTCTATCATACACAAATCATAACTTTAATCTTTAAACGTGATTATCACAAATCTATATTTTTAAAGTCGGTGATCAAGATAACTGGAACAAGTATCAACTAATCTTCTTCAAATTTTGACCAATTTTTAACAACAATATTATCTAGACGAAACTAATCCTCCTCTTGGCGATCTGACGATTTTTTCTATTTCTTATAAACAATCAAAGTTCAAATTATTTTGTGAAAACCGGTACCTTAATTTTGAACGGCCGCTATTTTGTTCAAAATCAATTTTTCCGAAATCAGAACGATTACTCTCTACTTTTAAGTGATCGAAGTAAAGACATTATGCTTTTTAGCTCACAGGGTATCAAAGCCTGAGAGCTAATGTGCCCGCCCGTTCTGTATGTATGTACGTATGTACGTATGTACGTAACACGATAACTCTTGACAGAAATAACCGTTTTGCTTCGAATTTTGTTTATAGGTTCCTTGTGATAAGGCGCTTCCCTGATTAATTTTGGGAGTTGATTGGTTAATTATAAAGGGGGGAACGGGGGGCTTATCCAATTTTCTTCAAATTTTGTATATAGGTTCATTGTGATAAGGTTCTTTCCTGATAATGTCTTTGGGGGTTCATAGGTTAAGTATAAAGGGACTAACGGGGGGGGGTGATCCTCCCCTTTAATTTAGATTACTCTGCATGAAAAATTCATTTATCTAAATTTTAGATAAATGAATTTTTCATGCAGAGTAATCCGAGTTTCTTCAAATTTTATATATAGGTTCATTGTGATGAGGTTCTTTCCTGATTAGCTTTGGGGGTTCATAGGTTAAGTATAAAGGGGCTAACGGGGAGGGGGGGTAATCCTCCCCCGTTAATTTAGATAAATGAATTTTTCATGCAGAGTTATCCGATTTTCTTCAAATTTTGTATATGGGCTCATTGTGGTAAGGGGATTCCCTGATTAATTTTGGGGGTTCATTGGTGAAGTGTAAAGGAGGGGAACGGGGACTAACCCCCCCCCCCCCTTAATTTAGATAAATGGCTTTTTCATGCAGAATTATCCGATTTACTTCAAATTTTGTATATAGGCTCTTTATAGTAAGGCACTTCTCTGATTAGTTTTGGGGGTTCATTAGGTAAGTATAAAGATGGGAACGGGGGGACTAACCCCCTTAATATAGGTAAATGGGTTTTTCAAGCAGAATTATCCGATTTTCTTCAAAATTTATATGTATGTTCATTGTGATAAAGCGCTTCTCTGATTAGTTTTGGGGGTTCATTACTTTTGGGGGTTAAGTATAAAGTGGGAGACGGGGGGGCTAACCCCCCTTAATTTAGATAAATGGCTTTTTCATGCAGAATTATCCGATTTACTTCAAATTTTGTATGTAGGCTCTTTATAGTAAGGCACTTCTCTGATTAGTTTTGGGGGTTCATTAGTTAAGTATAAAGGGGGGAACGGGGGGACTAACCCCCTTAATATAGGTAAATGGGTTTTTCAAGCAGAATTATCCGATTTTCTTCAAAATTTATATGTATGTTCATTGTGATAAAGCGCTTCTCTGATTAGTTTTGGGGGTTCATTACTTTTGGGGGTTAAGTATAAAGTGGGAGACGGGGGGGCTAACCCCGCTTAATTTAGATAAATGGGTTTTTCATGCAGAATTATCCGATTTTCTTCAAATTTTGTATGTAGGTTCATTGTGGTAAGGCGCTTCTCTGATCAGTTTTAGGGGTTCATTGGTTAATTATAAGGGGGAGAAACGGGGGATGGTCCCCCCCTTTATATATTGTCGATTTCTCCATTTTTCGAGGGGCTTATTTCAAATTCTTTGAAATAAGAGTATAATATACAGTTAGTGTGAATAGCCTGTGAGCTCAATGCCGTCAGTTTAACTGGGCAGTTTTCTTTTATTATAATTTCAGATAACGTTTGACAGAGTTACGACGATCACCATGGACGACTACCAGAACGATCCCATTTCCGTGGAGCGGGTCTATTAGGGACACCAACTTTATTTCGTCATTACAAAAATCAATTTATTTTCTTTAAAGTGTAATAAACAAAATACAAAAACAGTTCTTCAAATATCTTGTTTCATTTACCTGAAAATAATTCTCCACCAAAATACACGTTTTTTTTTTACCTTGCAGGTAGGTATAACGTTTGAAAATAATTAAACTCTAAGAGAAAAAGGAACTAATGATTTTTCATCCTGTCCCTGAAGATCTATCAATTTCCGTCGATAGAAAAGAATTAATCAAATTATTTTTTGCAGTCCCGTATTACCTACAGAATTTATACACATGGTATAAAATCCTAAGATCTAATTAATCTTGAACGCAACTGAATATGAATGTCCAGTAGTTATCTCTCAATAATCGGTAATGTACTTAAATTACTTTGTACGGCCCTGTGGAAGAACATTAAATGTTATAGGCCTAATTTTCTGTACGGCAAATGTTTTCGTGTGTACCTGAATATCATATATCAATTTAATAACACCTTTTAACAATTACTGTCGACCGACAGTAGTCTAATGTCTAATGCAATAGCGTTCTTTTAAATATCCTTCTAAATGAACAACAAATGCTACGCACAACGTTTTCTATAGAAAGCATTTTGTAGTGCATATCAATTTCATAATGTATGAATCAGTGTAACATCATTAAATTGTGCTTCAAACAATTATATCGCCCGTTGAACACAATTTATCCGAATTATTTTGGTGAGTTCGTAATTATATAAATACGTAGCACCTACAGTCGTCGTCTGACCCGTCCGTCTGTCCGCGTGTAACAGCGCAAAAACTACCCTACCAAATGGTTTGAAATTTAAGATATATTATCTTTGCAAAATTTTGTCAAGACATTTCAAATTTTATGAAAATCGAATCAAAACTTTAGAAGATATTAATAAAAATATTTATTAAGAAATTTGAATTTAAAAAAAATCAAAAAAAAAATCGGTGCTTCCTTGTTATAGGAGCTTCGAGATTTAATCGTCAAGCGACCGAGATACTTATTTTATGACAGAAATTAATCTGCAGGCGATATAATTTATTTCACAGAATTAAAAATCATCAAGATCTGAATATTTATATAACTAGCTATAGTACGAACGCACCTCGTTTTTCGCGTTTGGCGTACAATTTCCAATTTGTTTTGAATGTTCCCGTAAGCAAAATATAGTATACACACCATTTTCAATAACGTTTATGCTGTAGTGGATCTTAAAACGGTATACCCTTTTCCGTGGCAATCCGAAAGTTAGAGCATGACGGACGGACAGACGAACCGAAGTGATAAAAAGTTTTCAGCTGTGTTGGAAAATGTTCAAACAGATCTATAACTGAGAAATTTGAAACAACATTTGACTTCAAATATTTCAAATCAAACTAATATTAATGTTATGAAAAGTGTACCACCTCCCCTCCCCTGCCCACCCACACAAAAAAATTCGACCCACAGCTCCCGAATATGATTTAACACGACACTGGATATTATGTGAAACTGTATTCATTGCACTTGTTTCAGTTATGTTGTTTTTTAAACCTAATTTCCTTGTACGATAACTTTGCTAACTTCAAGGTAAACGGGTTCCTCCGATTCTTGGTTAGATGGATGCTTTGAAAGGATCACATTATAAACGTGATCATTTTATCAGATTTTGATAATTGTTATAGTTACTCTAATACACTCAACACTGTTGTGTTGTAAACCTTAAAAAATAATTATTAATATCATTATAGGTATTACTCGAGCTTTAAGCTATTCGACTAACCTTCGGGAAAGAATATTTTTAGTATTAAAAAAAATAATGATTTTTTATACGATTGCGATCCAAATGTTTCTGGATATGATTTAGTATAAGCCACGGATCAAATAAACCTGTTTTAAACCAGACATTTTACTTAGTAAAATATCTGTTAAATATGTATTGCAAAGGTAACGTATTATTACATAGACTTTCTGATTTTAAATAGTTGTAAGTATTCCGAGAAATTTTGGATCGCTCCACGTACTTTAGAATATGATTAAAGATTTTTAATAGCGGGTAAAACCATGTATATTTTTAAATATTTTGAATTTTCGCTCAGAACATACATAAAAATAGAAACAAAATGGCACCTACGCCAAATAAAACTCAAGTCCAAATCAAGATATTTTATTTTGAAGACTGAAACCTTTTCCAGAGAAACGAACTACTTACATGACTATACCTATGCTATTTCAAAAAATCATACAAAATAACTTTTTAATTCACGGAAAACAAAATCTTTATAATTTATAACTCCTAACTTGCATCAACAAAAAAGTAAAAAGAAAAAAAAAAAGAAGAGTATAAAATTAAAAGCAGTTTTTTAAAAAACACACACTCTTTATAATCATTCAAAATTCATGTTGAAAATCACGCCTAATCTTTTGACGACAATTCGTTTTTTTCGAAAAAATTTCCGAGCAATACATTAATTTGGCGTCGGTACCGAACTCGATTATGAAAAATTCACTACTTAGTTTTTTTTTTAGCAACGGGACAGAAAAAATGAAGCATTATTTACCCTTTCTGATACTTACATATTACTCAGGCCAGGTAGATAAATAGCCAAAAATGTTTGTCAATCGTCAAATTTTGTTCATCGTTGCCAATCGCCAATCGTGTTCAAAGCGGTAATTTAATATTAATTTAATAAATGCATAAAATCACTAAAAATGGTAAATAATATAAAGAAAGCTAAAATAATACAAAAAAATTTAGTGTACATTTATTAAATACATAACATTAAATTGTCGGCTTTTAGTAATAAACGATATTAACCTTGGTAGTTTTATTTCCGACAGTTTGTTATGCCCACCAAAATGAATATAACATAAGTATTATGCAGTATAAATATACTGTATCTATGAATATAATATATCATACATAATAAAGCGAGAAAATGTTGTGTGTGTACACAAATTTTATCTAAAAAACGGCTCTAACGATTTGGACTAAATTTTGTATCCTACCGTTTTGGGGTACGAGAAGACCATTAGGCTAGGTCACATGTTCGATAAAATTCTATTAGTGGATCATTTTGGAGTCACTACAGGTCAATGCAGTTCAATGGGAATGAAAGTTGAAACAGTTATTAAGTATTGAACAATAGGCAGTAAACAAAGTCGCAAAATTGGCAACATTTCGCCATATTTGGCGACATTTTCGAGATTTTGCGGTTAATTCAACTTTTAAGATTACCAATGCCAAAACATATGCTTGGCGCCAAATGAAAGAATGTTGCCAAGTTTGCGACTTTTCCGCCAAATTTTGGCAACATTTAGCGAAAAAATTGGCTTCAGAATCTGCAGAAATTTTCTAGAAATTCCCAATATGAGCCGAGATACATGATTCAACCAATCAGAGTCCATAGAACGTTCTCGAAAACAGAATTCAATCATTCAGGGTGCATAGAACTTTCTCGCAACTAATCCCACACCTATATAAGGAAATGCTTCGGTTGAGGCATAAAGTCTGTGAAGTTGGACAGAGAATGTATTGTTATATCGAGTCGAACACAAAGCTAATTTTAAAGATGAGCTCAGTTCTACCGTTGGTTATATCTATGTCTATGCTATATCATATTATATAGTTATAATTTCTATATATTATTAACTATTATATATTATTAACTATATTATTCTATATATTATATTAGTTAAAATGAAGAAAGCAAACAAGTGGGTAAGTGTGATCGCACAAATGGTTTCGTTTAATTTTCCTTTCAAAACACTTTATCCTTCCTTTAATAAATCCAAATAAACTTCATTTTCAGAAAAAAAAAAAACAAAAAAAAAAACATGTTTTTTATAAAGTAAAAATTTACTGGTCTATTTTTTCATTTTTTTCGAATATCAGAACCAGCCCGATTGCGGACGAAACCCGCTTATTATACTCTGTCATAATAATGTCTGACATGTGGACTAAATGCGATATTAAAAGTAGTCCCCCCCTTTCCCCTTCTTTATTAACAATCCCTATTCGCATTGTTAATTACATCATTGTCTATTAGCGTTTTATTTCTTTTTCCTACTAGGGGGCTTTGCACCCTACGAGCTACGGTCGCCAATCGCCGTACTGACACCGCATACTCTAAAATCACGCTAATTTGATTAACTCTAAAATGATTACTGGAGATTGAATTATAATTAAGCGACCAGTGGCGATCTACTGTAATCGCGTTTCCATTCATTTTCCTTTCATTGAGGTATTTTAAGGCCGAATCAACTGCTGTCGAAAGAGCTAACAACTGTTTTCGTGATTGATAAATAACATGAATTAAATATTTGAAAATCAACTTGTGTAAAATGGCTAAGTAAACAATGTAGCTGCATCGGGGAATTTTACAATGATGTTGTAAAATATTGGGCTTATATCCATTATCCCGTCGACCACCATTAAAAAAGAAAAAAACTGTCGCCAAAATACAGGGGGGGGGGGAGTGCGTTACTGTGGCGTCACATTCAATTGACATCAGATGCGTTACACGTGTTTGTTATGCCACCGAGAGATTTTTAATCGACATTTATCTGTATTTTTAATGATATTTTACCCATTTATTAGTTATTTCATTAATTTAAAAATAATAACGACCTTAAACACGCGCCATGATATTAAAAGAGGAAAAGCGTTGAAAAAATGTTGCTAAGCATAGTTACGCACAACAGATCCGTTTCAAAACTGACGTCATAAACACTTATCCATCAGCCGAGAGGGGTTATTAAGAAAAATATTGTAAATAAGTAAATATTTAAGATTACTTTTTTTTTCTTTTTTTATTAATGTATTATAAATTTTATTGTTTAAAGTTACTGATAGTTGACACTTTAGTGAGTGGGGCTTTAGATTCCAATGGCAACATTCTCCCATTGGTTTTTTGGGCATTAGAATTTCGCGAATAATTTAGCGATAGTTTTTTTTTTTACTGGAAAGTTGTCAACGGTATAATGGAGAATTACCGAAAATTGTTTTCAGTAAGACGTTTTAAATGTATCGTTTCCAATATGACGTGATTTTCAAAACTTTCTTCCTATTATTAAACTGGAAAATATTTAATTGAAGGGAAATATTATTATTTACGCTGTTTTAAAATTTGCAATAATAGGTAAAATATTTTGTCGAAATAAATTAATATCTCGTGTAAATATATTTTTATATTGAAACTGTTTGGAAATATTGTTATTTGAGCATTTTACATATGACGTAAGTTTTCTTATTTAATTCTTTGAACGCGTAATAATTTAATTATTTCTCTTTTTAATATTCACGCGCAAGTATATTTTTTATTACGTAATTTTCTACAATTACTGCTTTTAACACGTGATCATTTAATTATATTTTAAAATTTTTATTTCTGTTTTGGATAGTCACGTGTAAATGCATTTTTTAATTAAAAGAGAATATTATTATGTGTGCTATTATACAAATTGGCAACAATTCAAATAAATTCTGCGCTTTAGTTGAAGATATTTATCCATTAATGAGTGGGTTTTTAAGGTTTTAATTAATATCTGGCGTTAATGCAGACATTTTCAAAATTTTATGATTTTTAGCGTGACAGTAGGTATTCAGCTGTAAGTACACAAAATTTCAAGTCTCTAACTTATACAGTTCCTGAGAACCAAGTCTGTGACTGACAGACAGAGAAGCGAGACGAACAGGGTTTCGTGTGATGAACGAAACCCTTAAAAAAGGTAATTAATATTTTGGGTGCCACTGTTAGCGCGGTTAATATGACCTGGCCCGGATAATACGTAAGTACCAACTATCTTTTTAAGATTTCGAAACTTATTTCTCAACGTATAATCGTATATTAATTAATATTAAACTATTAATTGATAAAAGCGTATTTTTTTTGTAAATATTACTTTTTTTATTCGTAATTTATTTTCTACTTTTTAGACTTTAAAATGTTGTATTGTTGCAGTTTCACAACCATCTGGCCTATATTGACGAGCATGTATTAGTGCATCATTAAATCCATTGTTGTTTCAACTCCTTCCATCCTTATTCCTAATCCCAATGAAATTGAAATTGATTTTGAAACTTTAAAATCGTCTTCATTACGAGAATTGAAAGCATATTTTGCAACATGCCTACGAAAACATCCTACAAAACCTTATAGAAAGAGTAAAAATAGTGGTAAAAATAAAGAAATCAATCCCAAAGAGAACAAGTAATATATATATATTTTTAAAGTCAATTCCTACTTTTTAATCATAAATATATAAAATAAACCCGTACAGCATTAATGTCCCACGTTATCTTTATTGAACATTATTTTATAATCATCGTTGCGGTATTTTATTTTTTGTTGGCATCACTAATTTGAGATAAATCTTTCATTTCATTTATGAAAACAATGGGAGAAATTTTTTTCTCCCATATACAAATTAAAATTAATTAATTAAATTTAATTAATGAATTAATATTTGAAAGAAAAAACTGTATTAACATCAAGTGTCATCCAGTATAAGTTTAAAAAAATTTATTTGAACTTGAATGGATGAATAGAAAATATTTTATTAACAATTGAAAATTCCAACAAGATATGTATATATAGAGAGAGTGTGAGCTAATAGTAGGAATTAAAAAAAAAAAAAAAAACATGCATTTAAAAAAAGATTGCCAGATATTTTCCGAATGAAATATGCAAAACTGTCTGATGAAACAATACTTATGGAAGTCCCTCCAATTCTGTTAATGGAGAGCCTCAATTTCAAAGCAGTTCGGATTAATCTGGAAGTTCTTCAAGTGAGCTTGAGGAAGAAATCTCGAAAGGGCTTTGGAATTGAAACAGCTTCGAGAAGGACCAAGAAAGGTTGCTGAAGAAATCCATAACCTCGCTCAAAAAAATAGTGGTCACAGAGAATTATCAGAAATAACAAATGGGAAAGATTCTGAACACATTTGTAAACAACTATCTCAGTTTGATCGAATATGGACTAGGGTTTCTAATCTTGCTGACTATAAGCAGAGAAGACTTGAAAAAGCTTTACAAGATGCTGACAAAGTCCGTAAAGAAATTCATATTCCGCTAGAATGGCTTTTAGATGCAGAAATAGAAGTTAGGATTGCAAGACCACTTGCAAATGATAAAGACACACAGCACATTGTTGATCATCAGAACTTTTTGGAAGGTATGCCGGAACAAAGAGGATATCGCTCTTCGAGATCTACTAGAAGAACAAATGAAGGAAGGTTTACAAGAGCCGAGGCAATGAAAAACACCCAGAAAATTCAGGCCTAAAATTAAAAATACCTATGACAGAAAAAGGAAAAAAAGACGTCTAAATACAAAATTGGTGATTCATAAGCTATTCAACGAACTCAATTTGATACAGGGTTAAAGTAAGACATATTTTTTGGTCCGCATAAAATAACCAAAGTCAATCCCAGAGACAGGTATGAGGTTGGATAAGTTGGTGACCAGCCAGAACTCAATAACATTACTATGATGAGGTATTTCTCAAACTTATAATAGCTTTCCATAATATTATTGTAATTTATTTTTTTAATGTTTAATTTTTTAGTTGATACACAAATTGTACAGTATTATTACTGTCATAACTTTGTACTTAAATATTTAATTTTTACTTACTGTTAGTCACATTTGGAATTTGTGTATTATGTCTTTTATATAATGAAAATTACCACACATTTATAATTGTAAGGTTTTGTATTGTAAAATGTCCCTGAGGCCAGGGACTCTTAATATGGCCGAACTGTAGGAAATATAATTCTTGCTGTATTACATTACTTTATCACTATAACTGCATTCCTATTGTTATTATCATAATGATATTGGCAATGATCTAAAAGCAACGAGACGTCATGTGATGTAATTTTGATGTAGGGGGAGTAGGGTTTGAGCAGCAGCATGCTGCGGTTGTGTGACTAAATGATTCTTATGTTTTTGTTTGTGTTTTTCGTTATAAATTTTATTTTGTTAATATTAATAAGTGAATTAATTAGTAAATAACAAAACCAACTGGATTTTAATATTTGCATTTTATTTCTTCTCATCTTCATAAAATCATCAAAGACTGTCTCGAACCTGGGATATAAATTATTATTTACTTAAGACGCTATATCACAACCACGCAGTTACTTCATTATAATTATCAATTTAAAAATAAAATGAGCAAAAATAAATCAGACCCATTTTTGATGTTATTAGACAAATTTGAAAATTTGAAGATTTTAAATAATAATTAAAGAATAATTAATAATTAGTGTTAATTTTAAATTGAAATGATTATTAATTTAATTAATAAATAATATAGATTTCGAATTGAATATTGTATATGAGGACACTAGAAGCCAATCGATACAAGTAACAAAATTTCGATTTGGAGTAACTTGAGTTCAAAGTTTTGAGTCAATAGTAATTGACTGAAATAACTATAAAAATGTTGCTTATTTCATAGTGGTTTTTGAAATCTTATTTCAATAACTGTGTAAATAATGTAGAGTACATTTTTAAAAAAAATTATAGTTAATCATTATTGATAACAAGGGGTACAAGTTTTGAATGCTTAAGCAGTTGACCTCCAAAACGCAGCACATAATTAAAAAAGCACTTATATTTTTTACGTACAAATAGCCTTCTTTCCAGATCACCTGTGCACTTAGCTCAGTTTTTTTTTCAATTTTGTCATTTATACCCCTTGGCTTCTGGTGTCCTCATATGGCATTGCCAAAAATAATATTTAACTACGCAACAGACATTATCTCTTACAAATTACGAAATCAGAAGAATAATTTCTTTAAAACAACATAATTTAGATACTTTTGTATTGTTTGCCTTCTCAGGTTTTGCATGTCTGATTGAAATAATATCCATTCGGAATTCGTTTTATCAGCTGCTATGTGTTTTTCCTAGAAATAGAAGCTACCAGGAAATGAAACTCATCAGGACAAATTTCATTTTCATTTTCGTTTCTAGTGATTGTTAAATCACAGGTGTTTTATTACGAAAGTGGAGAATTATTTCAAGGAAATGAACTGGCACAAGTGTTAGTTTTGTAAATATACCTGAGAAAATATGTAGATGCACTATAAATGCATTCAATTATATCAAAAGAGAAGTGTTTATATTGAATAAGATTGCTTTATAAGTTCAATTATGTTATTTTATTAAGCTATTTTTTTTATTAAGAAATGGGACTATCAAAAGATTTATAATTTAAAATGTGTGGGATGTTTTAACATAAAAATCTGATAATTAAGATTTTAATCATAACTAGCAGGCATAGCAACCCGATGTGTTGCGTTTACATTGTCTGAGATCTTTCGATTTTGAGGGAAAAAGAGAAATCTTATTTAATTCTAAATTTATAGAAAAGATTTAAAATTTTAATTTTTTATTATTTTTTTTTATTATCAACAACAAATTATGTTTACAATATAACGGAACTGAAAATTATGAAAATTTTATTTTGCAAGTTACGTGATTTTCATGTAATTATAGTAGAATGTCTTTTCAGGAAAATGGTGGTATACAGATAAGGACAATAAAATTCTATTGGTCGAGAGGATTTTGGATAAAAATTTGGAGAGATTTGGGAATTTTAGATTAATATCACCAAGGTAATATTTATTTACTGGCCTAATTCGTCTAAAGTGAATTCGTCCAATCAAGCATTGTCAAATTCTGTAGTGCAGGTTGCTATGACTCGGACAAAAAAATGTACCCTGACCTCATGCCCTGTACGTATGTTCAGACTCTATGCTCAAAACTCCATACTCTACCGCAGTCCATTCATTTACATTAACAGATTCAGAAGATAATATTTCATAACGATCAATAATATTAAAATCTTTCTACTTTTTGATAATAATTTTAGTAAATGTGGAAGTTAGTTGAATGAATATTCTTTACATTATTTTTTTTAAAGTGAATGTAAACTAAAAATCATTAAATCGATTTATCCAAACAAAACATAAATAAAGATACTTGTTCACCATTTCGGTAACACACGATATCTCATTATTTACCCTTTTCTCCCCTCCCCCTTACAAAGAGTAATTTTAGTTGCCATCTTTAGAGAAACTTCGTTAAAAGTGGCAAAAAAAAAATCTCGGGAACTAAATCTAATTTTAAAATTCCGAGAGCTTATATGATGTCCACCGATCTATGCGGATAATTGGTATAATTTCATTGCGCTTCGTTTCATATTCTAGGAGGAGTAGTTGTGAAATACAAACAGACAGTCAGATTTTATAATAGACTAGCTGCTCGTCCCGGATTCGCTCGGATGGACAATGTGTCGACCTTCTTGGGATTATGTCTTACACAAAATATCTAATAAAAAATCATCGTCGTATTTGTCTAATCTTCCATAATCTAGTTCATTGTTGATGTTGGCGATGTTAACATAGCTGAAATACGTGTTTAACTATTTTTTAGCAGATTGGTTTAGCTGTATTTTATGTATTTCATTGTGGTAATTGCCTTGTTGGAATTTCTTTGTTATAATTTCCTTGTTGTAACTATTGCTGCAACTTTATTCATTCAATTCCTACTATTAGCTCACACTCTCTATATATTTATATATCTTGTTCAAATTTTCAATCATTAATAAAATACTTTTTATTCATCCACTCAAGTTCAAATACATTTTTTAAAACTTGTAGTGGATGACATTTGTACAGTTATTAATACAGTTTTTTCAAATATTAATTAATTAATTAAATTTAATTAATTAATTTTAGTTTTACATGGGAGAAAAAAATTTCTCCCATTATTTTCATAAATGAAATGAAAGATTTTCCTCAAATTAGTGATGCCACAAAAATAAAATACCGCAACGATGGTTATAAAAAAAATGTTCAATAAAGATAACGCGGGACATTAATGCTGCACGGATTTATTTTATATATTTATGATTAAAAAGCAAAATTCAAATTCAAATGCTCAAATTATTTTTCTTTCAAATTTTCAATCGTTAATAAAATACTTTTTATTCATCCACTCAAGTTCAAATACATTTTTTAAACTTGTAGTGGATGACACTTGATGTTAATACAGTTTTTTCAAATATTAATTCATTAATTAAATTAAATAACCAAACTACTATCATTCAAAACTCGAAGATAAATGAGCAGAAACACTCCATTAGGTTCCACTCTTTGAAAGAGCCGCTACTACATGAAACTGTTGGCATGGTAACTCTTGACTCGTGATTATGTTTTAATGTTAATTTCTATATACTGTTTCATATTATTCTTGGTACTTACGTATTATCCGGGCCATTCTTATATTATTTATTAAAATAGAAAATTGCAAGGAAATTCGCTTTCTATTTTGCCACTTAATATTGTGATTCTGTCATATGTATATACATATTTATATTAATTGTAATTATTTAATAAAAGGTAACTAAAATAAAAATTTTCTTTGTTGACCTAAGTAGGAATTGACTTAAAAAAAATTTATATTACTTGTTTTGTAATTGTATTGTTACAAGTTTCATTCATTTTTTTTTCACCTAACTACGAACACCCCCCCCCCCTATTTAACCCCCTTAGGAGGGGAGTTTCTAAAATCGCTGAAATACTTGTTTAACCATTTTTTAGTAGATTTGTTTTCTTGAACATCACGTTCCAACCTAAAACTGCTGCTGAGATTTGGAGAAATGACCTAAAACTTTCGATCCCTCCTTTAATCCCGTTTGGTAGGAGATTTTTAAAAATGATTTTTATTGCTTGTCTAGGTCGTAACAGCAATCTACTGCCCAAATTTCGTCATCCTAACTTTAATCATTCCAGCTGGGCGTTGATGAGTCAGTTAGTCAGTCAGTCAGGCGTTCTGTCTTTATATAATAGTAAAGTGCATCCCAAAAGTTTATAGAAGCCATTTTTTTGGATGTAAGAGCTAACTAAACGAGTAAGAAAGACGAAATAAACTATGCAAAAATATAATGACGAAATAAAAATAATAAAATACTCTAACAAATTTTAAGAGTGATAGATTTAATATAAAAGAAACATGCTGTCCCAAAAATATATAGACAATCGGTGTTAAAAGCTGATTTAAGCACTGATATCTAAAATTTGCATATTCTAAGGTCTTAAGCACTGATATCCAAAATTTGCATATTCTAAGGTCATGTACTTTGTGGCGCAATAGTTTTTTCAGATGAAAGCTAATCTGTCTTTCCTTTTCCGACTGATTGCAAAGATGCCTGGCAATGCGCAATTTTACAAAAAGTAAATTTTGAAAATCTATCGTTTAAAGGCTCGTGGGCGAAAAGTTGTGGACATTGCGAAAAAAATTGCACGCAGCAGGATTGATATTTACCGAATTCTGTCACAAGGTGATAATTTTGAAACAAAATCCCGGTACGTTCTGAACGACATTCGGTACGTTCTGAACGACCAGAGAAAACAACTAAACGGCAAGACAGATATTTTGAGATTAGTTTCAATCCAGAACCTGTCTGTACGGCTAGTTTCTAAAGAAGTAAACGTTCCAAGTAGAAAAATCCATGGCTCATAGACGGCTGCAGGCAAGTAAAAATACGTCATTCGCCAAAGTTTACAAAACAGTATAAAGACGCTCGTGTTCACTGGGCTAGAAATCTTATGAATTGGACAGATGAATGGTTGAGTGTTCTTTTCACTGATGAAAAGATATTTAATTTAGATAGCTCGATGTTTGGGCATATTGCTGACACGATATTCGCAAGGAACTACGAACTTTTTTCAGCAGTATTATTGTCTTGATATTAATTATAATTATAAATTGTTTTAAAATTGTTACTCCCCTTTTCAGTTGTAAAATAAGAAAACCCCGTTTTCTATAAACTTTTGGGATGCACCGTATAGACTAGAAGCTGCACGGCAACCAGTGTTTTGCATTTGAATTGCATGAGATCAGTCGATCCATTGAGGAGAAATGAAATCTAACTTCATTGTAAATTTAGAAGACAATTATAATATTAATTTTATTAAGTACTATATTTCAAGAAATAAATCATATTTACAACTTGAAATGGCGTTGGTTGGGATTGAACCAGAGACTTTCTAGACAGAAGACAAGCATCGAGCAAAGGGCTACCTCATTTTCTACGTGCTGGAGGCTAATAAAATGTTGTTGATTGAAGTTGTTGTACTATTGCGAGACGGCGTCGCTATACTTTCCCAGATAAAGATGCGTATTTCAATTCTTCCAAGATTTGGCTTCTAATTTCGGAGCTGGCGGAAAAAAAATCACATTGTTTACGCGAACTTATACAAAAATGACACTTTTGAATTTATTCAAAAGCATTTTATATTTATGAATGAAAATAAATGCTTACAGAAATGTAATTTTTTTCGCTGCAATTTAGCTTATATCGCCCTTGTGAAAAATTTTAATCGCCAACTTAAGGGATTAATTGAAAATCATCTGTGATTATTCTTTAAATTAATGTTTTGTAAATAGAGAGCAACAATTCTCTAATTAAACGCAAAGAGATTAATTTTGTTTTTGTTTTACCTCCTTGGTATAAAATATAAAATTAATAAATAAAAGCTACTATTGAATAATTTATGTCTGTCAATTTGTCGACAGACGATTTTTTGCTTTTTAAGATAAATGGATTCCTGAAGCTTAAATGAGTCAAAATATGCTTTTACTACTGCAACTTTTCATGAAAAACGTAATTTAACCACGATATTGTTTTCATCATCTATTCAAATAAAAAGTATTCATTCTTATCAATTTTACTGACAAGTAAACAATTAAGAAAATTCATAACACATTTCAAAACCCGATTTTAGCAATTACCGTTCATAGTCGAAAAAGTACTCGAATTCTTTTGTGGAAATCAATAGATTTGTATATATATATACTACATAATTTAGTCTAGTGATTCCTCCATATCCCATAGAAACGTATAACAATGTTGAAATTCAGCAATTTCCGTCAATAGACGGAAATGTACTCGAAATTTTTAATACAACTCTATATGTTATCTACAGATAATAATAATAATAATAATAATAAGCACCACAAATTAAGCTAAAATTTAATTCACATAAAAAACGCATACACACACACAAAAAAAAAAGAAAAATCCCTGATGGCTTGGCCTACAGACACAGGTAGATTTAGAAGACGCAGACTGTGCGGCGCCTGTTTATTGGGAATTGCAAAAGAAAGACCTATTTGTCATGATGAGGCAGTTGAGACCGCTCACTAGAGGTCTGCACGGGGTCCGGGCCGAATTTCATTTAGGAGGCTCGGGGCCGGGCTTGACTTTATTCGGCAGGCTCAGGCCGGGCCGGGTCTGGTCTTTACTTCTTTCGGGCCGGACCGGGCTTGAGCCTTTCTTTATTCTGCATGTTCGGACCCGGTCGGGTCTGGTGTTTACTCTTTCCAGTCTTCACTTTTTTCTGCTGACTCGGTTTGTTTGGGCTATACTTCGTTTTTCTGGGCCAAACCGAGCCTAAACTTTATTCTTCCTAGAGGTCTGCAAAGGCCGAAAATTCCACTTACGATCTAAGTCGTATGAAGATCATTATTGGCCGGACTCGATCCATGCAAAAATCAGTAAAATGTGTCCCGACGCAACAATCAAGGGCGGATCCAGCCCTCCATTTAGACGGGTAGAAATGGCTCCTTTTTCTTTCTTTCTTTCTTTTTTTTTTTTTTGGGGGGGGGGGGAAAGGTCACATCTCTTAATAAGCAACTATTATATTAAAGGCTGTTGCCATATCCAAAATGGCTACTTTTCCGAAACTTTTAGAAAGTCATTTTCATTCGTAAATACAAAAATATTGTATTAATATATGTAAAAATATAAAATTTACACATTTTATTCAGATACCAAGAAATTGAAGAATTTCCCATTTTCTTATAAAGGCAAAGAATCATCCAGAAAATGAGCATTTTAAGCCAATTTTAAAACTTGGCAGTTACAGAAAAGCCGTCATGAGGAAGCAATTGGCTGCTGTGGCCTGAAATTTAGATTAAAACACCTATTTTACGGAGATTTCCCCGAAAGTTTCTTTGCCTTTATCGAAAAATTGAAAACGCTATTCAATCATGTTTGTTCTGAATTCCATATCGGGATGGGCTTGGGCTTTTAGCTTTAATACCGGGCTTTTATAATCTTAGCTTTTATACTTTTTACCTTTTATACTGCTCAGGGCTCGGTCCGAGATTTTAGCTTTACTCGTATGGGCCAGTATTTTATTTTTTACGGGCCGGACATGGCCAACATTTTTTTTTGTCATGCCAGTCGGGCTGGGGCAGAACTTTTAGCTGTTATACCGGGACGGGATGGACTTGGATCATACTTTTAACTTTTATACCGGGCCAGGCCGAATTTTCAAATTTTATACCGGGCCGGGCTCAGGTCTAAATTTTAACTTTTATACCGGGCCGGGCCTATAATTTTTTTGTACAGATCGGGCCCTGATCCGGGCCTGGAAATTCCGGCCCGTGCAGATCTCTGCCGCCCACTTCGAAATATACCTCTGCCGGTAGGCGGAACCAGCAGGGATTTTTTTTTTTTTTTTATTTTTATTTTATTTTTTTGCTGTAAGAGTTCGTCCTATAAAAAACTTGTCAGTATAAAAGTTGTAGATACTATTAAGAAGATTTATAATAATTTTAAGCGGATTTGATATCTTGTGAATTGACGAAGTTATGAATTTTTTTCTTCTGAAACCCCTATTTTACCCCCTCCCCCTCGGGGGCATTTTTAATGAAATCAAAAATCTGTCATACATAAATTGTTGGCCCTTTTCCTAGAAGTAATAATAACTTTAAACGGATTCGATATGTATGAAAATTAAGAAGTTATGGTTTTTTTTTTCTGTTTTCACAAAAAGCCCTCCCCCCCCCCCCCCATTTGCCTCTCTTGGTTCGCGTTCGATTTTGCCCATTAACGAACTTGACCGAGATTTTATGCCTCTTGATTTTATGTGTCAGTTTGGAAGAGATTTTTGCAGAATTATGGAAGTTATCGTGTCTATAAAAAAGTGACAAAGATAGATAGATAGATAGATAGATAGATAAAGTTTTGAATTGAGGGTGGTTTTGGGTTCTAGGAGTCATGATCGGTGTAGATCTGCAAAATTTTTTCAGGAATTCCAACTTAGGAGAGAATGTAATAGGTAGTATTTCTTATATCTACCAAAATGTTCTATCCAAAATTCTACATTATGACATTCAATTACGGTGTTTCATATATTATATATACTATGCGTTTGTATATATATTAATATAAAAATTCAGTTCACTAAAAATATAATATCATACTATATCATTTATTTTGATAGACGACGATAAATTAACATTTCCGAGGTGTTCCTTAAAAAAAAAAAAACTACATACAATATGACGACTATTTTAAAAACGTAAAGTAGTAATGTGTACCTCAACACCATGTAAAAATTTCTGACGATTGGTCAATTTTTAAGAACACTAAACTTATAAAGAAAAAGAAAAAGACATGAAACGAAACAGACAAATATGTCTGTTTTAAATCCTCTCATGTTATTGAAAGGGAACTATTTGCCGACCAAGACTTCCACTCCCCCCAAATATATATATATATATATATATATATACATATATTTGTCGTGTGACAGGGGTAAGTTACAAAATAAGTAAACAAAACTTCAAGTCTCTAACTTATACAGTTTCTGACAACGGATTCTGTGACAAACAGACAGACAGACAAAGAATTGATACGAATAGGGCTTCGTGAGATGAACGAAACTCTAAAAAAAGATACAAACGCATTATATAACTTCCTTCGTTGAAAGTCTGTTAATTTTTCTTTTTCAACCTTCAATTTGTTGATTGTATCAAATAATCTTATGTTTACCTTGCTTTCGACTTCCATCAACTTAATGATATACGTAATATTGTTGAGTGTAACTTACAGATAAAATGTGTCGGTAAAATCCACGTCGCAAACTTTGATGTATGGGATCTAAAATTGAAATAGTACGTCAGTGGCACTTATGCATAACCTTCATGCATGTGTAATATTAGCTATTACCTTTTAGATATGTTTATCTGTGGGAAAAAAATGTCTCATCGATATCAGTATTTAATCTCTATATAATCTATATTTCATCATCGATCATTGACAGTTTGAACAACTCATTTCAGAATAGAAATCACAATATATATCAAATTAAACCTTACTTTAATTACTTTAATTATAATAGTCCCTAAATTTGTGATTACTTAATTCAAAATGACTTAATAGATTCTTCGGTGATACAATTAAATTGTGCATTTTATGCCTTCTATATATTTGCAGATTTTAAAAATTAATTGTTCCATCTCATTTCCTTGAAACAATTCTTCACTACCATTATAAAATATTTGTTATTTAGCAATCCGTGGAAAACAAAATGAAAATCATTCGACATGATGAGTTTCATTTCTTGATAGCCTGTGTTTGTAAAGACACTGCGTAGCAGCTGACAAAATAAATCCCGCATGGATATTTTAATTAGATATGTAATACCTAAGATGGCTATTAATTCAAAGATGTCTGTCTACCTTACGTTGTTTTGTATCGAAATCATTCTGCTTATTTCGCAATCTGCAAAAGGTAATAAGTATTTATCGTCGCATAGTAAAATAATTATCTCCTGCAATACCATATATAATGAATTCGTTTTAAAACTTTAAAATTTTCAAGTGTTTGCAATAACATAAAAAATAGTTATGATTTACTCAAACAGTTATGATGCTCAAATTTATTTTTAAACTCGTAATTAAACATTAAATGTAATCTATTTGACTATTTTCTTTGGAAGGGCTGAATTAAAATAATCCTTGGAAAATAAAATGAAAATCATTCGACATGATGAGTTTCATTTCTTGATCCGTGATAGCCTCCGTTGTCAGCGACAATGCGTAGTAGCTGACAAAACAAATTCCGCATGGATATTTTAATTAGATTAGATATGCAATACCTAAGATGGCTATCGGTACAAAGATTTCTGTCTAGATTACGTTGTTTTAAATCATTCTGGTCATTTCTCAATCTGCAAAAGGTAATGTTCTTCGCATAGTAAAATAATTATCTCTTGCAATGTCATATACAATTCATTCGTTTTAAAACTTTAAAATTTTGAAATGTTAGTAACATAAAAAAATAGGTATGATTTACTTTTTGCTCAAATTTATTTTTAAACTCGTAATTAAACATTAAATGTAATCTATTTGACTTTTTTCTTTGGAAGGGCTGAATTAAAATAATCCTTGGAAAATAAAATAAGAATCATTCGACATGATGAGTTTCATTTCTTGATCCGTGATAGCCTCCGTTTTCAGCGACAATGCGTAGTAGCTGACAAAACAAATTCCGCATGGATATTTTAATTAGATGAGATATGCAATACCTAAGATAGCTATCGGTACAAAGATTTCTGTCTAGATTACGTTGTTTTAAATCATTCTGGTCATTTCTCAATCTGCAAAAGGTAATGTTCTTCGCATAGTAAAATAATTATCTCTTGCAATGTCATATACAATTCATTCGTCTTAAAACTTTAAAATTTTCAAATGTTTCCAGTAACATAAAAAAATAGGTATGATTTACTTTTTGCTCAAATTGATTTTTAAACTCGTAATTAAACATTGAATGGATTATAGTTGGCTTTTTCCTTTGAAAGAGCTGAAATGAAATGCATTGTAGGAGAAAAAAAACGTTATTGGAATTACGAAGGATGCATGACGATAATAGTGGCTGTTCTGTGAAGCACGAAGACCTCTTTTATGTGGTATACACTAGTAACCACGATAAGAAAATACTAACGAATAAAGTAACCACAATGAATCTAAATGAAAAGCAGACAAAACTATTTGCCATTGACTTTATTTTTTTTAATCAAAAATTTCCCCAACTAAAATTACATTAAATAAAACCCTGTCAAGTAAATTTCATAAAATTTAATAGGCTTAGTATTTGTTCCCAATAGTACCTGTGGTAATTATGATAGTATGATCCATGTGCTGCACCATGTGCATGGTTGCCAGGGGCATGATCATAATAGTAGCTGTGATGAATGAAGACGACGGCTCGCACGAATTCGCGCCTTTTGGATATGTGTAAATCCATCGCTGTGCGATACTTTTGCATTTTGCATTTAATATGTTACTGTTTCTTAAAAATGTAAACAATATTCATATTTATTCAATTAATGTATTAGACTATTTTTTAAAAGAAATTTTTGCCTTGCTTAATGAAACAGGTAACAAAAACAGAGACAGAAACAGTTGATTGTTTCAACGGGATTCCCATTTGTAAACAACTCCCTGTATATGAGTAGTTGTATATCACATTTTAGAGGAGCCATGAAAAAAAAAGTATGAATGTAGCATATTTGCACTACAATATGAAATAAAAGTAAAGGATTTGACTGAAAACTTCATCAGCCAAACAGGAGAGAAATAGACAGCCAATCAAATTTAACTTGCAGAAGAAGAGGCGGGACTTAGCTGACAGTTTGTTAAGAAGAGAAGAAAGTAGAAAAATCGGTAAAAAAATATTAAAATATAAGAATTACGTAGAAAAATAAGTAAAAAAGTGAAGAGAAAAGAAGGAACTAGGAGAAAGGGTCTGAATTTCATGGATCACTTAGTTGTGAAGCAACTTAATATCCAGTATAAAGATTATCGACTTTCAAGGCAAATGGGGAGTCGTAAGAAAATATATAAATGCAGTAAAACTACTTAAAAAATACAACAGAGTTTAAAATAGAATTAAAATGCAAAAAAGACAAAAGAAAGTTTAACAATAAAAAAAAATTCCATTGACCTACATGACAGACGAAAACCTACCGAGGGACGAACCCATACTCATATCATAAAAAGGCTCCTTTCAGAGAACATACATTAGTATAAGAAATACATTACTATAAAAGCAGTCTAGAAAAATATATAAAGAGTTTTTTTTTTTTTTTAATTTACAAAAAGACAGAACAAAAAAGAGAGTTTAAGTTAGGAGAGTGGAAAACTCAGCACACAAAAAAAGAAATAAAATAGGGTGAAGAAAAAATGTGAGGTTGGAGACCGCACAGTCTGGTAACTCTGCAATGATGACATTAGTCAACATTGGGGAGGTTAATTTCGTTGGAAAGACTGTCGAATTCATTGATAATAACAATAATTTTTTTTCTATAGGATTCTTAAACTTTTTAATCTGTGTAGCAATATTTGTTATACATTTAAGAAATTTAGAGATTTGGAAAAAAAATTTTAAATCTTGAAAAATTTGGAAATTTTCCTGTATTTCATTAGTATAACTAGATGGTACTTGATAAGAGTTAGAATTAGAATTTGGAATAATTTTAGTGTTATCATTAGTAGATGATGGAGGAGAGTTCTCCACAGGAGAAGCTCCTCCTTCAGGGAAAGTATCTGGAGAGCAAGCTTCAGGTGCAGCATTGGTTTTCTTTTTAGTATAATTAATTTTTTTAAGAATATCAGCCAGCATTTGGGTTTCTTTAATAGTATTGTTGTTTCCTTTAGTAGAATTAAAGTTGTTTTTGCCTCTAACACGGTAGGGGGTTTTAGGACAGCCACGGTAGTTAGCAGGGTGACCAGTTTGACCGCAATTGGCACATTTAGGTGTAATTCTGCCCTTATATGGGCACTCTGGAGTTATATATTTATCGGCGCATTTTAAGCATTTCGGTTAAAATTGCAAATTTGTGAAGCGTGGCCAAAGCCCTGGCAACGATAGCACTGATTAACTTTTTATTTATCATTAAAGGCTGCAATATTGAGAGAAGTATAACAATTATCCTTAATTTGATAGATTTCATTAAAGTTGGAGCGCGAGAAGACACTCACCATGTATATTGGCATTGGGTTTCCAGTTTTGCGATTTTTGAGCATGGCAGCCCTGATTACAGTGAAACTATACTCCTCTTTCAGATTATTAATAAGAATTTTATTATCAGTATAACAGGGAAGGCCTTTAAAACATATTTTTCTAGGTCTTTGGTCCTTCGAGGAAAGGGTAGTATACTTTTTAGTTTTTTCATCAAGGAAACGTTGAGTTTCCCTAAAGTCTTTGTCTGTTTTGCACAAAACCATGAGGCGTTCGCTTTTAAGAGTAATTAATGGTTTTGTTTTGTTAGTCTCACTAATACATTTTGCAAGGTCAGTCCAATTTTCTTGTACTTCAATATAAAATGGATTAAATCGTTTCGCCACTAAATAAGATAAAGCTTTCATTTAAAAAATAGTGGTATGAAAAGAATAAATTTGGCAGCCATGCTTTTAGTGGCCAAATAAAGCCAGTCACGAGCCCCAACTGGACATATAAATATTCCGACATATACCTTTACTAGATATATAAATATTCCGATTAGAAACAGTACCATTATTATATACATTCATTTGTAATAAAATTACGAACAGAAAAACTAATTTTGTTAAACGATGCAACATGAAAGAGTAACAACACCCATTGATGGGGCTCCCTGCTGAAAGACGAAAACTAGCCATCATTATATTGTGTTAATTGGTATTGTTTGCACCATTAAAAAAAACAATTTATGCATTTATAACACAGATATTTCAGGGTTTTGACTGGAATTTTCGTACACATTTTTATTTTGTATTTTGTAACCAAACATTATTGTGCAGTACGTTGCTTGTTAACACACATTGTTAAAGTATTGTACATGAAATATTTAACTAGAAAATGAACATTTTTTAAAACGATAAAGCAGTATATCGTAGCTTTGGCGCAAAAAAGATAAATAAATGTCTAAGAAAAAGTAATTTATTTGTCTTATTAATTTCATTTATAATTAAAATTTTATTTGTTATTAATTGCATGCATTTTTAAAAATTGTATAACTTAAAACATTTATGTGTGATAACGTTGAAAATTTATGCTGCGAGTAGAGGTATAAATAAAATAAAATAACATTATCTTAAGAAGAAAATGCTTCACAAATATTTATATCGAGTAGTTTAATGTTCTACATCCCCATAATTCTGAGAGCCTCATGCCTAGTGTTACAAATCACGAAACTGCGCACTCACTTGTATGTGCCGGATCGCAAGTGTGAATTCCTTATAATAATATGTATAAATTTATAAAGGAGGCCAGGTTCTGACCCAGTTTCAGCCAATTCATTTTCTTACCTGTGCATGTCCATCACAAAAAGTTTTATAGTTAAAGCCTTTAAATATGGATTTAATGAACTTAATGCTACACGAATACTGTTTAACTTAATTTACACAGATAAAAACTTAATTTACAAGATTTTAACTTAATTTACATATAATTACTGGCAAAATCCACGCAGCAAACTTTGGTGAAAGGGATTTAAAATTTAAAAAGTATGTCAACTGTACTTTACAGTGATGTAGTCGTAAAAAAAACATAAGGTATACATTAGAGCAGTGTTTCCCAAACTTTACTTGACCACGCCCCACCAAAGCAGCTGTAAAATCATGATGCCGCACTCCCCCCCCCACCCCCCTCACACACACACACATTCTGTAACATATGTATCTTATTATCACAAAAGTGAACTCTATTCACATGGAGGGAACTTAACAGAACTTTAAAAATAACTATTTATCTCACATCGTTTAGGTTATCAAAGAAGTGAATTTTCTGTCACATATGTGTTTTTAACATAACTCTATAAATTTAATGAGATCACACATGTTCACCTTTATGCCGAAAAGCTTTTTGTTGTTCCTTGCCAACTTATCTCAAAGTGGAACAGAAGTGTTATATGGTCTGTATTTTTATCTTCACACAGTGACTTGAGAGGACTCTCACATTTGGAATTAAAATTGATAGCATTGGCACATATTATAATTGATTTTAGTATCTAATTAATTGTTGGTGGACATGTTTTGGACACTAAATTTTCGCTCTATGGATAACACGATACGCAAGAAGCATTTCAAGATTCTCATCTTCGTCAATTTTAAGTAGCTAGTTTTTCCCTCACCACAACGCATTTTCTGTTTACCCTTTCCAATTACCATCAGTTGACTAGCATGTATTGTCTAATTTTAAAATTTAAAATATATATGGCATTATGTATTTATTTACTGTTTAGGAGCCCTGCACTAGAGCCATACATATTAACTATTTTCCCATATCCTTTTCTAATACTGATTTGGGATTTATCAATTTTGTAAGGTTGGTAGTAACTCGTTCAGATATTTCAAATATTTTTTAGGTTTTATATGGCCCACACTGATCAGTTTTAAATATATCCTTATATAATTTCAGGTGTAAAATTTTTTTATGCGACATATAACAGAGGGAATAGAAATACAAGGCTCAAAATTGTGGCCGGCGAAATCTTGAAAATCTCATTCTTGTAATTTCCTTTTCCCAAACAAATCCATGTCACTCAGCGTCAGCATGCAGACCGGACCGACAGCGTATGAATACTATATGGAGCACTTAACAAAGCAATGTAATCTTCTGTATTATGAAGGAGGCGCAAGATTTTGTTTTATCCTAGAAATAAAAATGCCTCATTTCTAGGGTATATTGCATTGTTTTCCTATTAATCAACATCTTTTAAGCCGCCATGAATGAAATAAACCATTACAAAGTCCAAAATTATTGTTTCGTTTGAGTTCCATAACATGTGAAGTTTCAAAATCGAGAAAGAATAGGTTCATTTTTGATCCAAACATACTCAATTCGATATGAGTACATCGATTTACTCATTTTTAAGTACTTCATTTTTTCAGTGTTCAATGTGATTTTCGGTGAGAAGTAGGGTAGAATTAAAAAAGAAATCTCTTTCTTATCGAACACTGTTTTCTCTCAGCGATAATATTCCTACATTACAACTGTCTGTCAAAATGAAAGTAATTTGTAGGTTTTACCAGACTGAATTTCAATCTTCAAGGAGAACCTCTTTCCGCCAAAGAAAATGCAAAGGAATGTCCTGAGGTCTTGAAAGAAAGAAAGAAAGATGGGACAGATAAGAATGTTTCACACACAGCCCTTTGTAAGATTTATAACTGAGTTATGGAAAGCAAGGAACATAGATTTAAACTTTTATTTGTTGCTTTCCTTAAAGCCGAACTATAGGCCATATTAACCAGCATTTTCATGTATCTTATTGCACTGTTAAAATAGAAAGGATATGTGAAATGAATAGCTCAAAATTGTTTATCTAATCCAATGTTAGCTGAGTTTTTTAGGGTAAAGAAGAGTAATCCATTGCATTATTGTAAGTCGTTCATGTCCTTTAGAATTTCTAGTTCTTCAGAGGCTTTGACTTCAGTACTGTGATTTTGTGCAAAGAAAAAACCAGTTTAAAGAAAATTACGCTTTCAAAGGTAAAACTGAATATTTTATGTTAATTTTATGATATCAAGTTAATTTTAGCATTGAGATCAATAAAGCAATAAATAGTAGTAATTATGTGTAGTAGTTTAATTATGTGTATATTTTAAAGATTTTTATTGTCTTTACGGGTAATACGAGTAACGAGTAATACAAGAACTTTTATAATTCTCTTGCGTTTTTTATTAACCGGGTTCAACTGTCGAACATATTTCATACACTTATATATATATATATATATATATATATATATATATATATATATATATATATATGACGGAGAAACCTTTTTTTATGCAGTGAATAATCTCCACGTGCAGCGAACGATTGAAATAAGAACATGTTAAAAACCAGACCCCAATTACCAATAAGTACTTCAAGTGCCGCAGCTGAAAAACATAGTGAACAAAACCAGAGACTGTCGAAACTAACTAATTGGAGAAACTCTGCAGACCTCCCTCCTTCAAACTACAGCTGTCTTATCCCGCGCGTGTGCACAGAACTTAAAAACATTCCCTTCAGTTTCCAAAATGTTTCTGAGCAGTTAAGACGCTCTTGTACATATATGATGTAAATATATTTAATATAATGTAAAATTGGAGCACTTATACGCAGCCTCCAAACGCGACTTAAAACATGTACATCTAGCCAAGAATTATATTATATTCAAAGGAAAATGAATCTTCTGTTTATTTTACACAATTGTCATTTTCTACTAATACTATTTATTATTCTTCCAATATAAGTGAATCAATGGATCAGATAAATATCGCTACAACACTTTGGATTACTACTGTGGGTATATTCAGCGCAAAAAGGAAAATCTCAGGTAAGCTGAACAAACTTCTTTAACATATCAAAAGATGAAAATGTATATTAAATTTGAAGACTGATTTAACTATTTATAAAAATAAGAAAATTTATTACGCTACCGACGGTTCCCCTAACAAAGATTATGAAAGACTGATTCTGAAAAAAGAATATTATCCCAGTATCAAAAACGATAATTTAACAAATTTCTAAAAATATAATAATAAATAAAAGAACACTAAAAAAGAAACAAATGAATGCGATAAAAGAAAATACTCAATTTATTGAAAAACTCAATTCTACAAATTATAGTACATGGAAGTTCAAGATGCAGATGTTCCTGATTAAAGAGGAACTCGACGATATTATAGTACAAGATCCACCAGCTCCCGCATGGCACAAAAAAGATCGCAAGACTAGAGCTTTAATTAACCTAAGCATCGATGATTCTCAAATCGTAAATGTAAAAAACTTAGAAACTGCAAAATTAACATGGGAAGCTCTGAAAAATATACATGAGAGAAGCAATTTATCTAGTAAGCTTTACCTGTTACGGAAACTATACAGTACTAAATTAGCTGAGGGTGCAAACATGATTTCACATATCACTAATATCTTGCAAATTATAGATAAACTTAATGCCATTGGAGAAAATATTAGCGATTCACATATTTCCGCGCTATTTCTGTGTTCTCTTCCCCCCAGTTACAATACTTTGATAACTGCGTTGGAGGCGAGACCAGAAAATGAGCTCACCCCTGATTTTATCAAAAACAAATTAACTGATGAATATAATCGTAGACATGAAATGTCAGAACAATCACATAGCGGATATAACAACAATGAGAGAGCATTTAAAACAAATAGGAGATATACACACACTGAAAATAGAAGAGAACAAAAATATTGTAACAACTGCAAAATGAAAAATCATTCGACTTACGAATGCTGGCACTACAAGAGCAGAAACACGGTACAATCCGGAAATCCTCGTAACAACCAATTCAAAAATAAAAAGAATTTCTCATCTTCATTATGTTATGAAAAAAACGAAACTCATAGGGAAAACAAAGTTCCAAACGAAAGAAAATACGCAAATGATCAGACGCAAAATAAAGCATTAATCACTCAAAAAGTAGGAAAAAATAACTGGATTCTCGATTCAGGATCTACCTCGCACATTTGTAATGATAAAAGCCTATTTAGTAAATTTATTGATTATAATAAAACTTCAGTAACGATCGCGAATGGTAATAAACTGACAGCGTTAGGTTCAGGAGAAGTTTTTATAAAAACATTAACCCCCGAAGGAAAAGAAAAACTAACGAAATTACGCGAAGTGCTTTATGTCCCAGACTTAGAGTCGAACCTAATTTCGGTTAGTAAAGCCGCTAAAAACGGGTGTAAACTAATCTTCGACGATAATAAATGCGATTTGATCTTTGATGAAGAAATATATATTAGGGCGAAAAATGAGAAAAACTTATACATTATTGAGGAAATAGACGATGTGGAAGAACCACAAAATTATGTAAACATAACGTATAACTGTGACAGCAAACAATGCATAGATCTCTGGCATCGCAGACTAGGTCACAGAGATTATGACGCGATTAAATCAATGATAACAAATCAAATTGCGGACGGAATAAAGATAGGAAAATGTAAACATCAAAATAAAACATGCGTAACTTGTATCGAAACTAAATTAACTAACATGCCGTATCCTAAATCAGCAACAAATCGAGCAACTAATATTGCGGATTTGATCCACAGTGACGTGTGTGGACCTCTAGATACACCGACTTTAGGCGGAAAAATTTATTTTATGACTCTTATTGATGACTATTCCCGATATACTACGATATATTTATTATCTAAAAAGAGCGAAGTTGCTGAAAAGATAAAAGAGTACGTAACGATGATATACAATCAGTTCGGTAAAAAACCTAAGGAAATTAGATCGGATAACGGTCGTGAGTATGTAAATCAAGAGATCGATGAATACTTAAAACAGAACGGAATTTTACACCAATTGACTGTCCCGCATAATCCGAGCCAGAATGGAGTTGCGGAGAGAAAAAATAAAAGTTTATTAGATATGACTAGAAGTATGCTATCACAAGCAAAATTAAGCAAACATTTTTGGGGTGAAGCCATAAACACCGCAACATATTTACAAAACCGACTCCCAACTAAAGCAAACAACAACAGAACACCTTACGAATTATGGAAAGGAATTAAACCGAATTTAAAACACTTAAGAACATTCGGTTGTAAAGCGCTATTTTACGTCGATAAAGTAAATAGAGGAAAACTCGATAACAGGGCTCAAACCGGAACGTTTGTAGGTTATGATACACGATCGACTGGTTATAGAATTCACACACAAGGAAAACAAATTATAATAGCGAGAACGGTGAAATTTCTTGAGAATGAAAATGTACACTCAGATAACATTGAGGAGATACAAATCACCACAAAAACATCCGATGACAATACACAATTACCGGATAGACATGAAAATCACTTAGAAATAAAACTTGACAGCGAAGAGACACCATCCGTGCCCAAACAGCAACCAATTGAACCAAGAAGGTCTAATAGGACAAATAGAGGCGTTCCTCCTGACAGATATGTTTGTCTCATAAATAGTTCATCTGAAAACATTCCCGAAAATTGGGAAGATATCGAAAAAATGAAAAATCCTAATGATAAACAAAATTGGATAAAAGCAACACAAAATGAAATCCAATGCCTAAGAAAAAATAACACTTGGACTTTAACAGATCCACCACCCGGAACAAAAATTATCGGCTCAAAATGGACTTTTAAACTAAAAAAGGACAATTTAGGAAATATTCAAAGCTATAAAGCGCGTCTAGTAGCACAAGGATATAGTCAAAGATTCGGGATTGACTATGATCAAACCTTCGCACCTGTAGTTTCGCACGCTACAATACGTGCATTTCTCATCTCTGCATTGCACAAAAGTTTGAACGTGAAACATGTTGACGTTACCACAGCATTCTTGCACGGTGAATTAACTGAAACTGTTTATATGAGTCAACCAGACGGGTATATTAAACCCGGCGATGAAAGAAAAGTTTGTAAACTTCAAAAAGCCATCTACGGTCTTAAGCAAGCCGCAAAGGCCTGGTACACCAAAATATCGGAAACACTCACAAACAATAATTTCATACAGAGCAAAAATGATCCATGTCTGTACTTTAAATCAAATCAAGAAAATCCGATATACATCATCATTTATGTAGATGATATCCTGATAGCAGGAAAGGACAGTGACATTGAAGAAACAATAAACCAAATTAAGAAAGAATATGAACTAAAAAACTTAGGAGAAGTGAATAATTACCTAGGAATAAACATTAATAAAATCAATGATACATATTACCTAAATCAAAACAATAAAATACAGGAACTAGTGAAAAAACTGAATTTAAACGACATGAAACCTCATTACACACCAATGATTGCTGGATTCAACAGACTTGAAGACGATGATAATCTTTTACCTAATAACACGAAATATCGACAAGCCACAGGCACATTACTTTACATATCAACAATCACGCGTCCTGACATATCCGCAGCAGTCAACATATTATGTCGTAGAAATGAAACACCACGCCAAAAGGACTGGACAGCAGTGAAAAGAATCATTTCATACCTTAAAACTACAGAAAATTTGAACTTAACTCTTAGCGCAAACAGCAAGCCCATCCTAACAGCATACGCCGATGCAGACTGGGCAGGTGACTTGAAAACACGTAAATCAACGTCAGGAAATCTATTCATGCTAGGAAAATCGCCGATTTACTGGATTACAAAAAGGCAAAATTGCATTGCACTTTCGTCAGCCGAAGCTGAATACGTTTCAGCTAGCAACGCAGCACAAGAATTAACTTGGATAACAAACTTGCTTAACGATCTCAACATTCCACAAAAATTACCCATCACGATTTTTGAGGATAATATGTCCTGTATAAAAATGACTGAAAACGATAAAGATACTAAGCGATCCAAACACATCGACATACGTTTCCACAACATCAAACTTATGAAAGAAGAAGGAAAAATTGATTTACAATACTGCCCCACTGAAGAAATGATAGCCGACACTCTCACGAAGCCCACTCCCAAACCTGTGTACGAGAAACACCGTAAGAAACTGAATCTTCAACCATTCCCCACACAGGAGATTACGGGGGAGTGACGGAGAAACCTTTTTTATGCAGTGAATAATCTCCACGTGCAGCGAACGATTGAAATAAGAACATGTTAAAAACCAGACCCCAATTACCAATAAGTACTTCAAGTGCCGCAGCTGAAAAACATAGTGAACAAAACCAGAGACTGTCGAAACTAACTAATTGGAGAAACTCTGCAGACCTCCCTCCTTCAAACTACAGCTGTCTTATCCCGCGCGTGTGCACAGAACTTAAAAACATTCCCTTCAGTTTCCAAAATGTTTCTGAGCAGTTAAGACGCTCTTGTACATATATGATGTAAATATATTTAATATAATGTAAAATTGGAGCACTTATACGCAGCCTCCAAACGCGACTTAAAACATGTACATCTAGCCAAGAATTATATTATATTCAAAGGAAAATGAATCTTCTGTTTATTTTACACAATTGTCATTTTCTACTAATTAAGCCTTGCGCGGTAGCGCAAGGCTTATTTATTTCTAGTGTGACATCCTAATGTTAATTTAACACAGGAAATCCCATTGAACGAGTTAATTTACTAGAGTTTTTCCCACTTTTTGTACGCGCTTCCACAAATTTTCTTCAAAACACCTAATTCTGTAAAAAAATAAATCCCCCAATCAAAAAACTCTAAATGTAGTAAACGTGGAGTCTTTAAATTAAAGTCCAAATACTGTTTAAAGTGATAAAAACATAACACGGAATATTTAAAATATTTAGCTAAAATTTGGCACGCGATGATCGATAGCTTGAAGAAGCAATAAAAATAAAAACAAATAATAATTTTTCACGTTTCCCAGTTTTGGCCAATTTAAGCACCTGCTAGCCTTGGACATGCGATCTCGTGGTATATGTTTACTATTTCAAAAATATGCGAGAATATTGTATTTATCTTTAAGATCCGAAGATGTCACCAATAGTTGTGAACGATCTACATTAAAAAGGTATTTTAAATATTCCGTGTTAAGTTTTTATCACTTTAAAAGGTATTTGGACTTTAATTTAGATGTTACTGTCTTTATCAAAATTGGATGAATGTTGGATATTTACTTATCTAGTGATCCTGTGATGTTACGAAATGCGTTTTTTAAATTTCTCTCTTAATCGATGATTACTAAAATTCAACATGGTGAAAAAATGCAAATTTTCTGATTGCAAGAGTGATGCACGATACTTTTACAAAGACTATATGCTGGGAGTTTTGTTTTTCCCTTTTCCTAAACCACAGAAAAACTTGAGTAAATGTAACGATTGGCTTTCTGCTTGTGGTATAACAAATACAGAAACGGTGGCTAGAGACTGGTATGTTTGCTCTCGGCATTTCATTGATTTAAATGGCCCAACTGAAGAGTATCCTAACCCTATACAAAGAGTATCTCTGTCGGAACCGTTAAGTGATACATCAAATAAATATTCACGATATTATCGAGGAAATCGTGAAATTATCAAAAATAAAAGAGCCGCATACTATAAAAAATGTAAAAGCCAGATACAGAAGCGTAATACTTCATATTGTTTGTGAAATAAATCAAAGGCTAATAAATATAAGCTAAAATACTGGAACAAAAAAAAACTCAAATCATAATAGGATTCTCACCTCTAAGAAAATTAATCCTTCAAGATATTGACAGCTTGCTTTAGTGAAAAATCTGCTAAAGAGTTATAAATCTAACATAGCTCAGCAAAGCAGAACAAATATTCAATTTGTAAAAACTCAAATAAAAGCTCAATTACTTGCGCGTAAAGCTATTCATACTAAAAATGTTTTGTATGCAAAGAGTTTATCGGCTTCAAAAAATTTTTCAAACAAATGTCAACAGATGTTATCAAAATCAACTCAAAATATCACTGCAGAAAATTTATGTGAAATAATTGGTGGCGAAAGAATTCACAACTCCAATGCAGAACCCTATTTTTGGGAAATAGCATATCACCCATTAGTTCACATACATTTAGATCATAATTATAGTAGTCATTCCAATTCTAAAATAGAACATATTCCTTTAGGTGATTTACAATTCGAGAAAAACATTGATGGTCATCATCCCAAAACTCTAATGTGGAAATGTGGACCTCTCTGTAGCATTCGAGAGAATTCAGTTCGAAGGTTATTGCATATTCTTCATATATTTGCTTCTTCTCAGGGCAGTTCTACAAAGGAATTATTTTCAAACATAGATTGTTGTGAGTATAAATCGTATTACATAAAAGAAGATCAAATGTGTGCTGTTAAGTTGGGTCATGCAGTTCATTGCTTAGACAATTGCAAATGTAAAAGCATTTTGAGAGTCATGACTGAATTGTTACCTCACTATAGTGGCTTGAGAACTCTTCTTAGACATGTGTATGAAATAAAAAAACTTTATGATGCATACAATTTAATTGATAAAGCCATTCTAAACGCCGATTTTATTGATTTAAAAGTGGTAGTCGAAGAATTGGGAGGTCTCATAGAAAAAGAAAAAAGAAAGACAATTGTGAAACAAATTCAAATACATCTGTCATAAGACCTATTTGGAAAGAAGCTGAATTGTTAGAACAATTTGAAAAGCCCTTGGCACACTGTTTTCGAGAAATGCATGAATTTCATGACACACCTTTGCGATTCCTGTGAAAAATTGTACCAAAAAAGGAAACTTACACCAGTGTCTAAACTGGTTTCCAAGCATGACTTAGAAAATACACAAAATATTGCATTCAATATATTAAGAACAGCTTGGCTTTTGCAAAAACCAGGCTCTGATATAGAACTGTTTGAGGAATTAAATCTTTGTGATTACTGCTACAAGAGAATTATATCAGGTAAAATTCCTGAGCGATCCTTCCTCAATGGATTACAAGTGCATCCAATACCTGATGAAATTAAAAATTTGAATATGTTTGAAAAAATACTTATTCAGAAGTGTAAAGCATTTCAAGTGGTAGTTAGACTAGGAACCAAGCTAAAGACTTTAAACCATTCTGGCTTAACAAAGGCAATTAAAGGTAAAATTATTTATTTACATTTGCCTCTGCGAAATAATATTGACATGATTCCTCGAGGTTTACCAGATAATCATGAACTTCATATATTAGTTAATGGCCAACCAACTAAAAATAAAATAGTTTGGCAATCAATTGTTAGGCTTGAAAAGATAATGAAAGCACTGAGAAAGTTAAAAGAAATTAATCCTTTGTATGCTGATATTCATGTTTCTCAGTGTAACACTGATTATATTTGTGGTAATTGTAGTGAACTGATTTGCCACAATTAGCTGCATGTTCCAGAAAATACTCTGAGAGTAAAATGGTTGTTTCATCTGACATATCAGTAATTGTTAGTGAAAAAAATAATAAAAACCATATTACTGATTTAAATTACTTTGTCTTTAAAGGCTTTACAAATACAGATCGTTCGTGTTACGCAAATGCTATGTTGCAAACTCTCTGTATCACAGAATTTGTTAAAAAATTCAGGAAAGAGTTATTGATCCTGGTCCTACAACAGAAGCTTTGAAACAAATATTCACTACTTTGCAAAATCCACAGATTGAAACCGTAGATACACTTGAGTGAGAAAAACACTTCATGTAAAGTTTCATGATGGTACTGATCAAGACCCGTTAGAATTTCTTGATTACCTACTGGAAAATTTGTCAAAAGAAAATGTCAATGCCATAGATCTTTTTCAACTGAAGCAAGATCTTTGGGAGAAATGTAGTAATTGCCCAAGTTATCGAGATATATGTATTAGTACAGAACCATTTAATGAATTTATTGTGAGATTTCCACATGACTTTAATAATAGGGAAGATGCAGTTGATTTCAATGAACTCCAAACACGATGGCAGACTGAAAACATTGCCTGTGTTCATTGCAAAAACAGAACTAAAATGTGTCAAACTCGATTAAATTCTTGTGGAAAATATTTGTTTGTGCAACTAGCCAGATTTTCTTCAACAAATGTCTCTATGGGTCAGAATAGAACTTTTAAAATTTCGTGCCCTATAACAGGATTTTCAAACCAAAAAAAGGTTTTAATAAATAATATATAACCTTTAAAACAAAATCTGCTATTTTGCATAAAGGAAAGTTCATTGATTCAGGCCATTATATAACAATGGTGCATTTAAATGAAAACGAGATCAATAAATGGACTGTTTGTGAGGATATGAAAATAACAGATCGTACACGTTTTGTAAAAAATCTTGCAGATGTTTACATTTTGTTTCTACAGAAATGTTAAATTAAGAAATTGTCAATATAAGGTAAAATATTTATTCAGCTACAAAAAGAAATATTTTGCTGAAAATTTCATCCTCCATAACTACACATTTTATAACAAAATCAGAATACAGTTGTTTCATATATGCTCATTATTATTTTTATGCTTCTTATGTGATGAAACAACATAAGATTTTAATAATAGCTTTCACACACCGCTTACTAGTGTCTCTTTCCAAAGTGGTTGCAAATGTATTTTACACGATGGAATAAAATTATTTGCAAAAATAAACATGATTCGTTTATTATTATCATTATGAAGATGAGAAACAATCCGTTAAAGTCCGTTATATACATTTTTTTGTTAAAAATTACTTTTATTATTTTAATTGTTTACAGAATAATCAATGTTTGAACTGTATATTTCATATTACCAATCCTCATTTTCATATGTGCAGTCTTTTACATACTTGCCTCGTTTGAATCTTATCTGCTTCATATTAAATTGTTATTAAAAAACTTGAGATATTAAAAAAAAGGAACTTGCAAAGCAAATTAAAAAAAAAAATTTATTTCCATATTGTTAAGCCCGAGAAGGGACAGATATTAAAATTATTTTATTTAGTCAATGCTACAATAACGTTGCATTCTTATATTAAATCTTGCTCAGTCTATTTAATCTTAAAAAATTAAATTTAAATTTGAAACATGATATTAAAGCAACTTTAAAACATTTCATTTAGAAATCTAAATAAATCTTCAACTTTTTTTTCAGTTTTACATGCATTATGCAAAATTTTTATTGTAGCAAATTCTAACAGACAAGAAACATGAGAAGTTCAAATAATTTAAAAAGTTGAAGATTTATTTAGATTTCTAAATGAAATGTTTTAAAGTTGCTTTAATATCATGTTTCAAATTTAAATTTAATGTTTTAAGATTAAATAGACTGAGCAAGATTTAATATAAAAATGCAACATTATTCTAGCATTGACTAAATAAAATAATTTTAATATCTGTCCCTTCTCGGGCTTAACAATATGGAAATAAATTTATTTTTTTTAATTTGCTTTGCAAGTTCCTTTTTTTTAATACTATTTATTATTCTTCCAATATAAGTGAATCAATGGATCAGATAAATATCGCTACAACACTTTGGATTACTACTGTGGGTATATTCAGCGCAAAAAGGAAAATCTCAGGTAAGCTGAACAAACTTCTTTAACATATCAAAAGATGAAAATGTATATTAAATTTGAAGACTGATTTAACTATTTATAAAAATAAGAAAATTTATTACGCTACCGACGGTTCCCCTAACACGAGGGGGAGATCACGTGTGTAATGAGATCACGTGTGAAAAACAAAGAAAGAGATATTATAAAAAGTAATGGAAAGGATACTGCAAGTCTTAAACTTAATCAAAAGAAAAATCAAGAATGGAATACTGAGAACATCTTATGGAACATAGGAACAATGTAGTGAGCAGCTTGGAATACCTAGTTGCCAACTGAACTTCCTGGCTAGAGGTAATTTGACTTGCGAGGCGAAAGTGAACAGTAAGAAGTTTAAAAAGTTAAAAATTAAATAAAAGAAATTAGAATAAAAATTAAATAGAAGTATAACAAGTATAATAAAATTAGGTAAAAGAAAAATAAGAAATTTCCGTTAGATCCAAAAATGACAGACGAAACCTACCGAGGGTCGAACTCATCTCAAAAAAGAAAAAAAAGACTCTTTACTCTTTAACTCCATATATATATGTATCCATACTCCATGTATATATATATATATATATATATATATATACAAAGACCAAAGACAGGAAAGAAAATTAAGTATAATAGAAGGGAGAGGAAAACTCAATCGAGCAATATATATATGAAATGATAAGAAAAGAAATCACACATCGTAAACATAGTTAACATTGATTGATGTAGCTGAAGATGATTTCCCGAAATATAAGTTGATTGACGTGTTTATATTAGATGAGTACTCAAAGCCATAAATTTTAATCAACTTTCTTTCAATGAGTCAGTTATTACGTTCAGCTCACAAAGTCAAATTAATTCATTGTGTTTAGGCTATAAATTCAAATTAATGTCAGAATAAGTAATTGATGTTTAAATTTAGATCTTAACTCCTAATTAACTTTTCTCTGTCTAACATGAAAACCATATAATGATGTGACGCAAGCTGCTCAATATTTTATAATCACTTTTAATCACTTCTATGTGGTGGCCAGTGTTCTTCTAAATGCTGGGTGTCGGAAATTAAATTATTCTAGCTTTTTCTAATTTTTATCGTAAGCTTAATTCAGTGTCTTCACCATCGTGGTGTCTCCTTAGAGTTAAATAAACTGCTTGAGTACTAAATGTGATATTCATTTAATTAATAAAATTCATAGCCGTGACTCCAGACGAACATTGTAACATACGTATATTAATATTTCATATGCAGCCACTGACAGTTTGAACAACTCATTTCATAATATAAAAAATTACAACACATCTCAAGTTAAATTTTACTTTAATTTCTTGAATTTTAATACCTCTAACAAATTGTGATTACTCAATTAGATATGACCTTATGACTTCTTCGGTGGTATAGTTAAATTGTGCATTCTAGTGCCTCTACATATTTGCATAAGTACATTTCCAAAATAAAGACCTATACCATTTCATTTCCTTGAAGTAATTCTCCACTATCATTATAAATAATTCGGGATTTAGTAATCCTTGGAAAATAAATTAAAATCATTCGTCATGATGAGTTTTATTACCTGATCTTTTCTATTTCCAAGGATAATACGTGGCAGCTGACAAAACAAATCCGGTATGAATATTTCTGTTACATACGCAAAAGCTGAGAAAACTATTTGTACAAGGATGCCTGAATTGCGTTGTTTTGAAGAAATCATTCGTCTCATTTCCTAATCTGCAAAAACTGCAAAAAATAATGTTTGCTTCATAGTAAAAGGATGACGTTCTGCAATGTCATACATAATATATTCGTTTCAAAACTTCATTTTTAAAAATTTATCCTTAATAACGCGAAAGAATGGAGATGAATTTTTATTTATTTGATTTTTTGTTCTCCAATTTTGTGTTAAACTGGTTATTAAATATATTGACTTTTTCTTTCGGCACTTATTTGTTAAAGCGGCCCTTACAATTACGATTATGCCAAGGTTGCAGTTAACATTTCGCAAAAGTCATCGCAAAACTTATATATGCATTCTTTCAATTTTGAGCCTATAATATATTTCATGTATAAATATTTGTAGCAATATTTCGTCGTATTTTTTTTTGTCTTAAACTAAACATCCTGATTCTTAAAACATCAGAATATAAATTTCCATACTTTTTTTGCTCTGAAATTTTAATCAAACAATATTATGAATGATATTGCGAATTGTTTTAAAAGTGAATGTCAAGGTTTTAATTAAGAAATTCATTCAAAACTATTATACGCTTATATCTCGAAATACAAATTATGGTATTGCGCGCAGGATATTTTAACAACCAATCCATGAAAGGGTAGTAAAATGGGCATTACTTATAATTATAGCATTGAACCGGTAAAGAAATTGAATTTTCGATCTTTATATTAAATGAAAGTCATTACAATTTTGAACTATTTGTTACGAAATTTATAATTCTATGTTTTATTGTTCCTAAAATATCAAACAAAGAATAAACGATAAAAAATTACTTATTTGTATACTTATGTATTTTTTAAACATAATACAGTGAATCCTTTGAATAGTGGACCCGCAATTTGTTCACTATTGAGATGTAAAATCATGCAAATAGTACATATGTGTTGGGGATTGAAAAAGTGTCAGCTAAATTGAGGTATCCGCTATTCGGGATTTATATATGGGAATTTTACTATAACACCATTGGTGTACAATTATTTAAAAAGAAAATGAGTTTAAAAAAAAGGAAATAATTTAAGAATACAGGAAAACTGGCCTGCGATGTTGGCTTTCAGTATGTTCGCAAGCCCGATTACAGCTTGAGTAAAGCCGGGAAGAAATTCATTCAAAAGTTTTATACTCTTATATCTCGAAATTCAAATTATGGTATTGCGTGCAATATGTTAACAACCAATGTATGAAAGGGTAATAAAATGTGCATTACTTATAAATGTTATAAATATCTCTAAAGTTAACTAAAATATTGAATATATTTTTGAAAATAGAAAAGTTGAATTGAAATTTCAAAAGTTATACCTGAAAATACTTAAAAGTTTCTAGTAGAATTCACTTTCTTCATATAAAATTTTAAATTTTAGTGGTAAATGTTTAAACATGCAAAATATTTTAGGTTTAGTCCATGGAAAATTATAACATTAATAGCTACTGAAAATTTCAAGACATTTCACAAATGGTTGTATGTAAATCCTGCGCGCAATACGAAAATTCTCATCCTGAGTTAACGTTTAAAACTTTTGAATTAGGCGAAACGAATCAGTTCTTTGTTTGATATATGTTTTAACTAAGCATCGTAGTTCGTAGAAACATAAATTTGATATCAAAATGTTCTAAACTAAATTAACTTTCGTTTAATAAAAAATAAAAAATTCGACTTTTAATCTGTTCAAAGTAATTAAAACATTAAAAATTGCCATTAGACTTAATAAATTTGTCTTTTCCCTTTTCTCACAATTATACAATTACGATACCACATTTCCATATAATTCGTACGTGGTCCTTCGTCTATTTTGAAAATCTAGAGACCAAAAATCAGCATCTTTTCTCTTGCATTTTATTTTACTTGTTCATCCATGGTTTTGTATTTTGACAAAATTAATCGCAAGACGCTCTTTTATTCTAAACTGGCGACCCCCTCGGCGTTGCCCGGACCCGTGATAATAACTTTAAATGTACCTAAAATCAGTGTTAACGAAAATCTTTCCAAAGGAACCTAATGTTGGGAGCCCCACTGCTTTTGGCAACACACACCCGTTCTTCTCACTTTTTGTTTTTCACATAGGGTCATTAAATATTTAAAAAAAAATCCCTGACGGCTCGGCCTACAGGCACAGGTAGATTTCGAAGACGCAGACCGTGAGGCGTCTGTTTATTGGGAATTGCAGAAGAAATGACCTTTTTGCCATGATGCGGCAGTTGGGACCGCCCACTTTGATATCCACCTGTGTCTGTAGGCGGAGCCGACAGGGATTTTTTTTGTTTTATTTATTTATTTTGCTGTAAGGGTTGGTCCTATAAAAAACTTGTCAATATAAAAGTTGTAGATTTCAATAAAGAGGATTTATAATAAATTTAAGTGGATTTGATATCTTGTGAACTGACGAAGTTATGATTTTTTTTCTTCTTAAACCCCTATTTTTTACCCCCCTTGATGCTATTTTTAATGATATCAAAAATTTGTCATACATAAATTTTCGGCCCTAGAAGTAATAATAACTTTAACCCTTCTTTGCATGAGTTTTTCTTTTGCAATTGTGTTTTTTTATACATATATTAAATATTAACACCAGAAATTTTAAGATAGATTTTAAACTTTGTTCAGCAACATAGTTCACGGGAAATTTACTGGATTAATATTTCTATATAAATATAGTGGTGGCGAAGAAGTTGATTTATTTATTAAAAGTTAAATAAAAAGTGATGGAAATTTACGTCACTATGCAATTAAGGGTTAAACGGAATCGATACCTATCATAATTAATAAGTTATGGTTTTTTTTCTGTTTTCACAAAAAGCATCCCCATCCCCCCCCCCCCTAGTTCGATTTTGCCCATTAACGAACTTGACCGAGATTTTATGCCCCTTGATTTTATGTATCAGTTTGGAAGATATTTGTGCAGAATTATGGAAGTTATCGTGTCCATAAAAAAGTGATATAAATAGATAGATAGATATAGATAGATAAAAGATAAAGTTTTGAAGTGGGGTGGTTTTGGGTTCTGGGAGTCATGATCGGCGTAGATCTGCAAAATTTTTCCTGAAATTCCAACATAGGGGAGAATGTAATAGGTAGTATTTCTTACGAAATCTACCTAAAAAGTTCTTATTATCCAAATTCTTTGAAATTTTTATGAATAATAATGTTTCCGAAGGTAAAAAATTCGCGAAAACATATTAATATTTAGTGGTAAAGAGGCTGGTAACAAGTATTTTCTTAGCACTTTTTTTACATCGGGTCTTTTAATATTAGAAACAAAATAGTTCTTATTGTTCAAACTCTTTGAAATTTTTGTGACATAATATTTCCGAAGCCTGCGTATAGTTTTCGTGTAAAAATATTGATATTTAGTTGTAAAAACATAAGTAATAGCCACCCGCACTTCTAATCGTCCGAATGTTTCGAGATTTTTATATATGTGATATAAATTAAGTGTCAGAGGAATCTCTCTATATTAAAAAAATGTAACCACCGCCGCCGCAGCCGTGGTCAATGCATTTTTTGTCCCTTGAGGTCTTTCTGGACTAATATTCAGAAAACTATTGCATATAAAAATATGAAAATTTGTAATTTTATAGAGAAATGTTCGATAAAGACGTTGAAGCAGGCAGTTTTAAAATCGAGGAAATATTTTAGGAGATATTTAATATTAAAATCGGTCAAAATAGTTATCTCAAAAAAGTTTTATAGGAACGAAAACTATGCATAGGAATTTAACCATAATTTAAAAGTATATAGATGACAAGCTTGTGGTGTGCAGAGTGCAAATATTTTTTTAATTTGACTAATTTTCTTTGCTTTATTTCAATTTTTTATTAAAATTTTCATTATTTTGACGGAGATTTCTTTCATATTTCAAAAAGTCCATTATTTGAATTGTTGCCAATTTGTGAACTAGAGCACATACTAATATTCCCTTTCAATTAAAAAAATGTATTTACACGTGACTGTTAAAAACAAAAATAAAACTTTAAAATAATAATTAAATGATCAAATGTTAAAAGCAGTAAATGTAGAAAATTACGTAATAAAAATATACTTGCTCGTAAATATTAAAAAGAGAAATTATTAAATTATTACGCGCTCAAAGCATTAAATGGAGAAACTTATGCCATGTTTAAAATATTCAAATAAAATTATTTCCAAACAGTTTCAATTTAAAAATATACTTACACGAAAGATTAATTTACTTTGGAAAAATCTTTTACCTATTATCGCAAATTTTAAAAATAGCGTAAATAATATTTCAATTCAATTAAATCTATATTTTTACGTTTAATAATTAAGTTTAAATTAACGAAATAACTAATAAATTGTAAAAATATCATTAAAAATACAGATAAATGTTGAATTAAAAATCGCTTGATGACATAACTAACACGTGTAACGGATCTGATGTCAGTTGAATGCGACGCCACGGTTCTGCATTTTAGCGTTAAATCCTATATTTTGGCGACAGTTTTTTTCTTTCATAGAAAGTAGCCGACGGGATAATGGAGAAGTACCCAACTTTCTATGGTATCGTTATAAAATTCCCGATACAGCGACATTGTTTACTTAACCATTTTACACAAGTTGATTTTCAAATATTTAATTGATCTTTTTTAATCAATCACGAAAATAGTTGTTAGCTGGTGTGACAGAATTTGATTCGGCCTTAAAATCTCTCAGTCAAAGGAAAATGTATGGAAATCCGATTACAGCAGATCGTCACTGGTCATTTAATTATAATTCAATATTTCGTAATTGTTTTAGAGTTGATCAAATCAGAGAATTTTTAATGTTTGCGATGTCAAAACGGGGGTTGGCGAGCGTAGCTTGTAGGGGGCAGAGCCCCTTAGTATATATAAAAAAATGTGTTAAATTTTCGACATTTAGAAAAAAAAGAGTGTCGCGAAGAGTCACGAAAAGACTTCCAGTCACGAATTTATTTGAATGGGTAAATATTCGTAATTTTCAAACGGATTGCACCGTCGTAGAGAAGGAAATATTTGAATTAAGTGAGTATTTTTCGTTCTTCAATATCTTTAAAAGTGGGGCCGGGCCGATGCGGGCTTCGAAAAAAAAAGTGCGGAAATAAACTTTCTTAAAAAATTTTCGAAAGTGTTAAAATTCGTATTTTTTAAGCGGATTGTGCCGTTTGAAATTTAAAAGTACGAAATTTAAGCATGTATTTTTAGCTTTACCATATTTTGAACGGTTTAGCCAATGAGGGCTTCGAAAGGGGTTGAAATAAAAGAGCCATTAACGGCCATCAGATCTTCACTGTTAGTGATCTTCTGGAACTACCGTCGCGTGTCATTTTGAAAAAAAAGTATTTTGAAGAATATTTGTTGAGGGTTTTAATAAATATCTCTGTTAATTAACAAAAACTAAAAATCTGAGCCTCAGGTGCATCAGAACCTGACTATACCCTTGGACTATACTCACTCAGATTTTCAGACTTCTACACGTACGGTAGATTTTCCTAGCCATCGTATACACACCCACACATAGACACAAACATCTTTCGTTTATTAGTATATATTAACCCAAATTGTTAATGGACTTTATTTTTAGATGTTTTTTTTCTTTAATAGTTACTATTTAAATACAGAGAAAGAGTTTTATTTTCCCCTCATTCTTATCCCCTCTCTTAAATCTAGGAAAAACAACTTATTTAAACAGATCACGGTAAACAGATAAATATAAGATAAATAGTACTTGAAAACGCTTAATCTGACTTTCACTTATTATCGAAATGAGGGCTGCGTGAACACTAACATCTGTTATTATATTTCTAAGTGGGTAGATAAAAATTCTGTTATCGTTCCGTTCCATAATATAAATATTATGAAATCTTCAGTTACATTAAATAAAAAAATACTTATGCAAAATAAATAAGACGGTTTCTGAATTGGTAACCAGAACTGCATGAACAGATAACAAGACAAACAATTTTCGTATGAGAAACGAGTCGCCATCCACGTATTCAATCAAAAATACAGGGTGTCTCACACCCTATGCTGCACCCTGCTATGCTGCATTTTTAACGATTTCCACGAGAGCTATATCTCAAGAACAAATTCACGGAAGTTCCCCAAACTTCATATTCTGTTAGACCTTGACATAACTAGATCCTTATTAGGTTTGGATGTACACCGCCCGATAGGTGTCGCTGTTATGTTCTGTTTTTTGCGATTTCCGCTGTAGCTATATCTCAAGAGCGAATAGATTGATATTTAATTTTGGTTTCGGGCGATTTGATTTATAAAGAAGAAAGTTTTGTGATGGCCGAAACATACTTGTTCAAACAGGTATAAGCCATAATTATCTTGTGACTATAAAAGGGAATGCTGGTGTTCTTATTCTATTTTTTATGGACCTATAACAAAATTATTTCTAAATGTACAAATTTTAGTTTATGTGTCATAGGAAAGTACAATGCTTAAAATAATTCTGGGAATGGTTTCTTATATTTATCAATAATGAACAGCAATAATAAAATAAGTTTTACTTACTACTGTCCATTATAACTTCCCTGAATTCTAAATACATTTCTTTGTGTTTAATTTAAATTAATCTAGATTCTTTTAATCAAGAACTCCTGATTGAGTTGTGGGCCTGGGGCAGCTGGGTTAAGCCCCACTCACTGGCTTACCCAATTTTTAATTTTTAAATTTAAATTATGTTGATTTACCTAATGTTTTAAATTAGGCAAGAATTAGAAGAAGAGTGCACTCAAACATCAAAACAAATCACAGCATGCAACGTCTTGCTTTTCTAATCGCTTGCAAAATGTTCGTGTTTGAACAGCGTCAATCTTTTTAGATAATCGAAATTATCATATAAACTGCGCCTGTAAAACAGTTTGAGAAGACCTTACGAGGTCACGCACGTGTGCTTCCTAGAAAATTTTGTTTGCAAGCTTTCTTTTTGTCGCTAAGGGCCTACTGCTCATACTGATATTGCATCTGCTTAAAAGGTGTGTAATATTCTGACTGTCTTATTCAGATTTTCACAACTGATCATTGGGATACAGATGAATACACATTTTTACCATTTGTTTGAAATGGTATACTCCAACCATAGATTAAATGCAAATAATTTATAAATTTTGCCTATGTGATAACAATAAGTTTGTATGCCCTATACCTTAGTACCATTGTGACACAAATGTGAAATCAACGATACCCAAATGAAACTATTACTGCCCATATTTTCGTCACATGACGTTTAAAATTAGTTGTATCGAAGACCCTGAATACTAGGCTTACGCGCTGACACAAAAATTGCGCTTGTTGTAGGCAGATTTTTTTAAGCGTTTGTGCGATTCCCCGAATTTAGACTCCAGTATTTTCTAAAAGTTTTCTTTGACTTATTTTATCTTATAAAATCAAGACGGAGAAAACTTTTCGAAATTATTGGTATTCAAATTCAAGGGACTGTACAAACTCTGAATCAAATCGGCCTACGACAGCCGCCATTTTGTGTCAGCGCGTAGGCCTAGTATTCAGGCGGCGTTGGTTGTATGAATGTTTATGTGAAGTCGATATGCCCCATTTTGTGACAAGAAATGCATATGACTAAAAAAAAAATCGGTCACGGTAACTTCACAGTGAAGTCGCGAAGTGAAGATCGCCTAATAGTCATAATGTGATGAAATGCAGATGCTACCTTTTGATAACTGTTGTGATTGTGACCAATTGTGCCGATCATGACGTCACATTGACTGGCTGTGCACTTATGTGTAGAAGATAGACATATGTAGCTAATCAGATCTTGTTGCACCTGTATCTGTATGCGCTTTAAAGACTAAAGAAAGGGAACTTTGTACCCTTTGAGCTATTTTTTTTTTAGTATTTTACAATACATTTTTGACATACAGTGTCTCACATAAGTGATGGGACACTTGTGCTTTACAAAAGGAAACTAATCAAATAAATTAAAAAAACATGTACACATTTTTTTTGTGGGTGTGTTTCATACTTAAATTTAATAAAGATTATTACATAACATACATTTTGTCAAAATATTAAAATATTAATTTAATAAAAATACAAATGTTTAGAACGGAGCAAAAAATAGCTCACATAAGTGATGGGACACCATTATATATGCAACAAAAATCGCCTGAAATAAGCAATAAAAATATTTTTTGGGGTTTTATTTTTACTTAAAAGCAATTGGCAATAATTTATAAAATTGTCTGCAGTATTTCTCTCCAGTTTGTTTTGGAATTTTTGTGTTTTTTAGCTCTGTGTAGTCATGAATGCTAAACGAAAAGAAACTTCGCCTGAAATTCGAAAATTAGTTATTAATTTGCATATTGAACGTGGAAAATCTATTAGAAAAACTGCTGAAACAGTTAACTTGAGTCGTTCAACAGTTTTCAATATCATTAAACGATATAAAAAGAATCATATGATTCAGGATAAAAGAAGACCTGGCTGACCATCAAAGCTATCCAATGGAATAAAGCGAATTATCGTTCGAAATATTAAAAAAAATCCAAGAATTAGTGCTTCAAAAGTTGCTGCTGATTTACAAGCATTATATGGAATAATTGTTAATCCTGAGACTATTAGAAGGGTAATTCGATCTGCTGGATATCACGGTAGAGTAGCCAGGAAAAAATTCTTCGTAAGTGAAAAGAATAGAAAACTCAGACTAGCTTTCGCAAAATCCAACATAAATAAGAATTCTGATTACTGGAATAAAGTTATATTTGCTGATGAGAGTAAATTTAATATATTTGGTTCTGACGGTAGAATCTTGGTGTGGAGAAAACCCAGGGAAGAACTTCGCAAACAGAACTTGGTACCAACAGTAAAACATGGTGGAGGAGGAGTTATGGTATGGGGGTGTATGTCGTCCGCTGGAGTTGGTAATTTTGTTTTTATTGACAGTATAATGGATCAGTACAAGTATATTGATATTTTAAAGCAAAATTTGAAATCTTCAGCACGAAAATTGAACCTTCATAACGATTTTAAATTCTACCAGGACAATGACCCCAAGCACACTGCTCTGAACGTTAGACTCTGGCTGCTATATAACTGTCCTGAAATAATAAAAACACCACCACAATCTCCAGACTTAAATCCCATAGAGAATATTTGGCAAGAATTGGAATCAAGAATTCGCAAACACACCATTTCTTCAAAACAACAACTAAAATCGGTGCTTCAAGAAGAATGTGGTAAAATCACTCCAGAAATCACAAAAAAAATAGTCGAATCCATCCCAAAAAGATTAAATCATGTTTTAAAAGTAAAAGGAAATCCAACAAAATATTAAAACCTTTTAAAAAGTAAAATTTGTGGATAAATATTTGATGGAAAAGTAAGTGTCCCATCACTTATGTGAGCCATTTTTTGCTCCGTTCTGAACAATTGTATTTTTACTAAATTAATATTTTAATATTTTGACAAAATGTATGTTATGTAATAATTGTTACTAACTTTAAATATGAAACACACCCAAAAAATTTTTGCACATGTTTGTTTATTTATTTTATTGCAGTTTCTTTTTATAAAGCACAAGTGTCCCATCACTTTTGTGAGACACTGTAAATATTATTAAACGGTTTTATGAAGAAAAATGATTTAATCAGGAAAAAATGCAATTCTTGCGGTAAAGTTTAAGAAAGTAATTTTATTTACAGAAATTTTACTTCTTCTACAAATTTTAACGTTTTGAAACACAGTTTGTTGCATGCTTTATCTTACAAGTAGATAACTATAGGGATCAGATTTCCAACAAGTTCATTAGTGTAAGTAAAAAATAAATAAATTGTTGTAATTTATGTAAAAATATAGTCAAAACGAAAATTTACTTAACATTTCTTAAATATATATATATTTTAATTGTACATAATGCAACTTTGGAATCGTACAAAAAATAACGAGTCAATTGCAAATATAAGTTGAAGTTTTAGCGTTATATATCTACCCTATATATATAAAATCCTAATGAAACGAATTTGTGAAACGATTTTATGAAACGAATTTATGAAACGATTTTATGAAACAACTGATTAAACGACTGATTATGTTTCAGGGCTATTTTTAATAAAATATTAAACGCTTGATGGTGAAATTAGTACCAATTGTCCATAAAAATCCGCGGATGTCAAAACTGGTAATAGAATTTTGAAATTGGAATTAGTTTTCGAGATATTAATTTTTTTCTAATTTTAATGACATTTCTGTAATGATGGCAACTAATTACTCAGTTTTTTTGTGACAAAAAAGGGAAAAAAATTGAAAAGGATCCCGATAGGGATTATTGATTTCTTTTTATTCGTCATTTCAAATTGAAATTGAATTTATCCTTTATTTCAATCGATAATGAAGACAAGATTGTGATTAAATTATGTTTTTCAGGAAAATTTGAAAAAAAAATCACATTTCTATCGACATGATTCAATCGTCTGTCAACATTTAATTTAATTCATAAACTGAAAATATTTTGAATAAATTCGTCCAAATGACGTCATTTATGTAAACGCAAAAGAAAGGAGCAAAAAAATATTTATACAATTTGTTTAGCGTAAAATGTCATTTATCCTATTTTATATATAATCAGAAGTAATTTGTATAGAAAAAACAATAATAATATACGTATAATTAAAATACGCATATAAACAAAAAATCGTCGAATTGGTTTCCATGGCTGTTTATGTCATTTGGCACCAAATCTCACTTTCTGATGCCCGAATTGCGCCAAGCTTTTTAGAAAAGCGTCAAGACCCCTATAATAGAAAAGTACCAAAAGCTCATTGGGTTTGTTTTCATAACTTTTGGCAACAAATCTATGTATATTAACGAATCTATCCCTTTTCGAAACTCGAATTACGCCAAACCTAAATGCAAAGGATCCTATACTGGAAAAGTACCCGATTTTCTTATGGACAATATTCAAGTGACATAACATGGTGTAAAATTATCTCGGAGAGCAAATTTGTTTAAATATCTCATCAATTGATGCCAAATAAATGCAGACATGCATGCACAAAATATTTAATTAATTTTGTATGATAAATAATTATTAGAAAATTCGTATATACATATTAATTAAAATAAATAATTTACATATTTAAAATAACATGAAAATATGCATGATGGTGCACTAAAATAGAAAGAAAATTAAAACCTGTTACTGAAAATGTCTATAACATAGTACTTTTCAATACCGTGGTTCTTAATGTTATTCACAAGAAGATGGAATTTTTCTCATCTTTAAACGCAAAAGAAAGAATAGAATACAGATCGTTGTTATAAAAGTCGAGAGGTAGCCACAATTTAAACCTAACCATTTTATACAAGCTGGTTTTCAAGTTGTAATTGATTTTACTTATCAATCCCAAAATCAGTCGTCAGTTGTCGCAGCAGCTGTGTATGAGGCCATGATAATCAAAAAATGCCCCATTAAAACGTTAAAACAAAGCACGCTGTCATGTTTTTAGAGGCGTCGAAGTCTGAGCGGGGGTTGGCGAGCGTAGCTAGCAGGGGGTAGGCACCCTAGTATATATATATATATACTGATATATTGAAGAAACACAGACTGAGAAAAATAAATTCTAAGATTGGAATTCTAATATAAGTATTTAAAGGGAAATTGATACTATAAAAAACCTTTCTCACAAATTTATAGTCTCGGATCTTTTCGTAACTTCTCCAGAATATACTAGGGTTACTACTATGTATTACTAAAAACATTTTCAGCAACAAATTGAAAAATTTATATTTTCGTCATTTTTCGCCAGATGAAGGGTATCAAGTCCCATTAAGCCGTGCTGAGACAAGCAAAGATGAGTAGTGTACCAAGAGCATACTGGTACTGTCAAACTCGGTTACACCGAGAACGAAGGGACCACATTTGCTCGCTAAAAAATCTTCTAGTTCTCTCAATAAGCACTAAATAGTAATTTATTTATTTATTGATGAAATTTTAATTTCGTAACGAAAAAGTAGCCGAGGGTAACTGATGAACTATTTACGTTGCTTTAAGTGCACACAGATTAATCTGTGCGCGATAGCGATAAATAAAAAAAAATCGTGCTTGAAAATTATTTAAAAAACCATAATAAAATAGTAAATTGAGATAAAGTTTTCCAACAAATTTCATGTAAAAGTACATTTATTTCGTACTCCGTGTTCATTTCCCTTTTTACGACGTAAAAATAAAAATTATGAGATGTTTAGAAGTAAATTAAATTTGCGAAAAAACAGAAATGGATTGTTTAAATCAATCCCAACGTGGGGAATATGCTCCAAAGGCATGTTTACTGTATTGTATATAAAATTTTGTGTAAGATAAACTACACGTTTTTACTGAATGATGTATAAATATCCTTTCCTTCTATATTAAAAAAAAGTAATCTGGAACTGAGCCAAAAACAATTTAGACCAATCAAATTCTGCGTAGATATTCCGGGTTGGCCTCATCGCTTTTTTACTAGGGATTTTTTTGAGGAGCTATTACTTTTTTTCTAGCCACCCTACGGATTCGAAAATCATACCACCAGACGCGAAATATAACAAGCTTTTAGAAATTCAAAAAATTATCATTGTCGGACAATAAAAACTCAAAAAATCCTTAAAAATCGAGTAAAAAATCTTTTATTGAAAAAGCCATTTTTCTATATTGTTGCCAATTTCTAAATAAGCGCAAAGGATTATGTTTTATCTCAAATAAAAAATGTATTTGCGCGAGACTATTAAAAACAATAATGAAAGTTTAAAATAATAATTAAATGATCACGTGTTGAAAGCAGGAAAGAAAGAAAATTACGTCATAAAAATTGTGTTTACACATGAATATTAAAAATAAAAAAAGATGAATTAAATGAAAAAGCATTATAACCTGATTACAGAAGAGAGTCGCCGTTCGTGATATCATCATCATCATCTTTTTAAAACAGGATACATTACCAGGTTTTAAGAGGCTGTGAAATCAGAACGGGGGTTGGTGAGCGTAGCGAGCAGGGGGCAGAGGCCCCTAGTTTATGTAAAATTAAACTTTAAAAATACATCAAATTGACGTTTCGGCCAACTTCTATGACCATCTTCAGAATATGATGTTAAGTTAAATTCAATTAGAAACAGAAGACCTCCATCTTCAAATATAATTCACACAACTGTTGTGTGCATTATATTTCAAGATGGAGGTATTTTGTTTCTAAGTGGATTATAAATGAATAGTGAAAGAATGAATAGAATGAATAGTGAATTACATATGAAAATAAAAGTTACAGATTCAAATTTTAAAAGTAAAATGAAAAAAATAAGTTTTGAATTTCATTTTTCAAAAAGTTTCCGTTCAAAAGTTCAAAATACAGTAATTACCAGAATAATGCTATGAAAACATTTAAGAAATATTTAGACACTGTTATAAATTTGAAAATTCTCTACAACTTTTCTGATTTATAACTTATTTTAGAATTTTAGACAACTTTTTTTTGCTACTTATTGAATAAGGCTTGCATTCCTTTTCGCTCTGCAATATGTCAGATGAAGAAACTTTTACACATGAAACCATTCAAGTGCATATTTATCAACTTCCCCTGCGATCGTTTTTTATCATAAGTAATGCTGATTAAAATATTTTGCTCAATTTAATCGAAGAAATTCTGTGACTAAATAAGGCAAAACTTTTCTGTTCAAAATTGCTGGTAGGATCAAGGATTCTGAGCAACCTATTCGTCATGTATATGCGGCGCCCGTTGCAAAGATGTTAAAACAGACTGTCTTAACTCTTTATGCTCCGACGGTGCTTTTTATAGTAAAAGTAGAATCATAATGTTATAAAAAACATTTGATTTATCCATTACTTACAGTAAGTTTCAAGATCAATGCTGAATACTTCACTCTATCATCTATAGATAGTACTTCTGTAAATAAAGAAATATTTTAAAAGAGTAATTTCTTGCATATGTACACTGCTTGACAAATGCTAAGGAACAACGAATTTTTGCAAAATTTCGTTTCATTAAGCCGCGCAATCACAGAAAAAACAACGGTAAAGAACGTTGTATGGCAAGGTCTCTTTCCTGTGTTAAAGGCAGAGCATCCACGTGGTTTCCTTCTTTGAAATTACCTGTAGTAACATTTGAGGAAGAACCACACTGTCGGTTTTTGAATATAGAGCTGTAAATATCCTTTTTGGACGACAGGTATTGACTGTTAAATGCGTCGTGTAAGACATCATTTGACTGCGTACGATCATGGTTGAGCAGTAAGATGCCTCGAGGTAAGACAAAGTTTCACTCAAGTTACCAAAGATAGAGATGTGACGAAGAGTGTAATATTGTGGTTTAAAAAGACTTCTGAATATGGAAGTGCTACGAGAAGGCATTCTGGAGGACGTGGTAGGATCATCACACCTCAAGAACATAGATATGTTTGCCTAGTGGCCAGGAGGAACATAAATGATACTCCAGGCGAGATAACCATTGACCTTGCCAACACTACTGGTACTTCATTATTTACGAGAACCATTTCTCGGTTATTAAATAATGTTGGTTTAGATACACAGAAACTTGTTACATGCATTTTACTATGAGAGCATTATTGTAGGAAAAATTTACTTCGGTGTAAGGAACATATTCGTTGGGGTCAGGAACAGTGGTCCAGAATTCTGTTATCTAATGAATCTAGCTTCATCATAGGCAGTGATTCTGGGCACCAAATAGTGTGAAAAGAGAAAGGAATTCATTCCCATCACCAGAATGTCCCGGAAACTAATAATCTGGCCAAGGAGTGACTGTGTGAGCGGGTATCAGGCATAATGGCAGAATTCTGCTTCACATATTTGAATAAGGTACATTGACATCGCAGTGGTGTAGCACAGACATTCTTCAAGGTTATATACATCTTTATCGTGGTGCAGTAAGTCTAGAATTTCTGTTCATGGATAACAATGCCTGCCCCCATAAGACAGATGAAGTGTCCCTCACACTAGAAGAAGACTATATTGAGCGTATGACGTGACGTGCCTTGCACATTCTCCGGACATAAATCCTAAAGAGCACGCCTGGGATGCACTGGATACACGTATTGCTCAAAGATAGAAATCTCGCCGAACAGTTCAGGGATTGAAAATAGCCCTGTGAAACGAATGGGACAGAATTCCCAATCTCATCTCCTCAACTGTTTAGTGAACAGAACAACATTCACAAACGATGCAAAATGTGCATCAATGTCGGAGGAGGTCATACCTTATACTCACCTTCTCATATATGTTTCTTTTCTTTTTTTTTATCAGAAGAAGCATTTTTCGTAACTGTTGAAAAATGCTGGAAGAAATCTATTTTGTTCTTTTGCGCATCTTTTTGCTGAGTGATAATATTTGTGTAATTGTAATGTAATAATAAAGATACATTAGAGCCTCTATTAAATATCTATCAAGTCTCATATCTTTAAACGATGTTTATCATTAGTTATGACAAAAAATGCCTCTGTTCCTTTGCAATTGTTAAGCAGTGTATATCATTCTATCTTCGATTTTCTTGTGAGATGTGTGTTATTAAGTTTCTGCTGTGAAACATCTCAACATTTGTAGGTAACTCCATTGTATATTTTTATCTTATTTTTCAAAGTCTCAGAAGTAATATTACTTGTTTAATTAAAATATATAAGTTGTCGTTTTACTTTATTTTTAAAATGTTCCATTATGTGATACCTATAAGTATACCATCAGAATTAAAAGCAAGAAGCAAAAAGCAATAAGTTAATGTATTTACTTTTAGATTAGGAATAGAAACATAACACACCTGAGCTGAATTATTTCCTTTCAAATGAAGGAGGTTTTTTTATGAATTTTTTATGCTCATTTCGAGCAAAATGCTCAAACATTTCTGTTAGCTACAGTTTTGGCACAGATCGACAATTTCTGTCTCACTGGTAAATTATAAATTTAGTCATAAAAACATCGGGATTTCCTAATGAAAAGTCATAAATTTAGTTTGTCTGGGGGTCATGATTCATGAAAATATACATAATTTTTCCGGAATTGCTTTCCTCCAAACGGTTGCAATAAGTAGCTTTTTACAGTTTGTATTGAATGCCACATGATAGTCCACTGGTACTTATATATCCCGACCGTAGTCAAATAGTCAAAGACAACTTGACCAGCAATGAAAAAAGCAGTTCCAACTCGGGTCAATCCGTACTGCGGATCGGGTCGTGTCGTGTTCTGGTAAAATCGGGTTGCCCGATCCAATGCAGGACTCTATCTGAGATCAAGGGTTTTGCAGATTTCTGAATTGCATAGAATTTAGATCATAGTCGGAAGAGGAAGGCAGAAAACAATTAAGGAATTTTTTTTACTGACAGAAAATTGTCTTATGCAATGGATCACAAAATTTGAAAATTTCGTGACACATTGATGATGTTTGTGCGCTGATTACCTCGTGACCGACTGAATATCACGATTTTTTGCACGACCATTTGACGAAATTCGAATTTTTTCCCGTGATTGTTTCATGGAATTTATAATTTTTTTCCATGTTCATTTTCCGAAATTCGCAATTTTGTCTACAACCCGCATTCACAAAGTTGAATTTTTCATACGAGCATTTGTTGAAATTCACGATAATTATTGTGACCGACAGACAAGAGTCGCTATTTGCTGCCGTAATATTTTGGCATAATTCGGGATTCTTTTCTATGATCATTTGTTAAAATTCAAGATTTTTCCCCCGCTACCAACTCACGAAATTTGCGATTTTTTTTGTGTGATTGTTTGACGAAATTTACGATTTTTTTGTGTGATCCTTTGACGAAATTCTCTAATATTTTCCCGATTGTTTGACTAAATTCATGATTTTTTGCGTAACCTTTTAGCGCAATTCGCGATGTTTTACGCTCTAATTATATGAAATTCGCGATATTTTTGACAAATTTTGCAATTTTCTTCCGCGACTGATGGACAAATTTGATTTTTTTCGGCGACCGAATGTTGAATTCTGCGATTTTTTTCCTCTATCGATTGACAAAAATCACGACAAATTTGTTATCCACGATGTTTGGCGAAATTTGCAATATTTTTCCATGGACGTTTGAGGGAATCAGCGATTTTGTCCGCGACCAATTTTCTAAATTATCTCTTTTTTTCAAAGTTAGTTCGATTGGCCAAATTCATTTTTTTTCCGTGATCGACTGACGAATTAATTTTGCGTAATTCCGAAAAAAAAAAAAAAAAATTCACGAAAATTAAAAAAGATTCGCGGAAGCATCACATTCCTGTAAAAAAAGTTAAGTGGACAAAAAGCCTTAACAGAATTTTTTATTGTGCTTGTGCGGGTTTTTCCTATTTTGTATGCGATCCTAGCAATCCCGCACACTATTTCGAACACTATTCCCCAAAGAAAAGTTTGCTTCTTCCTCCATGAAACTATTGAAATGGTGCTCTTGCAGTAAAAACCTGCAAAGAAAGAGTCGAAAGAGACTGAAAAAAAAATCTCCATTTTAGACAGGTCTCCGTCTTAGCAAGTATAATTGTATTATGTTTTTGTCGTTGAAATTTGATATTTTTTTTCGTTTGAGAAAAATTCGGTTATAGACAGGTTTCGTTGTCAAAGTTTTAATGTAATACAATACACCTATGCTCTTCAAAGCTGAAAGGATGTTTTAGCAGTCTTGAAGGATACCTGCAAAACGGAACCCTATCTTAAACGGAAATGTTTCATAGTTAATCTTAAAATTATACTTGCTAAGTCGAAAAGCTGTCTAATATGGAGTTTTCCATCAGTTCTTTGCGATTCCGTATTCGAAATTTTTACTGTTTTCGTATGCCTGATTCACTAAATCTTTCTCGTTCGGCGGGGATGGGGATGGGGGGGGGGGGGGCATGATGCAAGCTCCCAAACCACAATCTTGGCTATGTCACTGCCTCAAAGAAAACTTTGCACCCCCCCCAAGAAAGTTCTAAAATGGCGCCGCTGATTATCCTAAACAATGTAGTTTGAGTATAATATAAATAAATTCATCTATACAGGGCTACACAAAATGATATGATGGAAAAATGTCCATACCAGAAATCGAACTACAACCTTGGCATTTTGCCAATGATCCGGGTTCGATTCTCGGTCTGGACATTTTTCACTCTGTTGGTTGTACGCCTTTATCGCATTTATTAATTTCGAACGTAATTTCAGCCCTGCTGAAAAATAAATTATGTATAAAAAGATTTCAGTTATTTTTCCGTTTTCTAGATGAATTAAATTTTAGTTAAATTTAATCTATTTAGTTGAAATAATTCTGTAGGTAGATCATATACTGGGCTATACAAAAGAATTCACATACATTACCCTCTACTGAAAGAATTTTTTTAAATGAGTTTTTAATTATGTTATGCATTGTATTTTCTAAATTGTTTAGTTAGATGTCTTCTTCCATTGCATATATAAAAAATTAAAAAATATATATACATAAATAAATGCGACAATATTCTGATGATGTTTAGAAAGCGTTTCATAGTCTATCCGGGATGCATGATTTTCGTTCTTGTTCGAATTGTGTGACTTTAGAAATAAGCATGCGAAGGGAGCTTTTACGAAGATAGTGAACAACGTCAAAAGGACGGTTGAACAATAAATAACATCTGCCTTTCGAGGTAAACAGGTCATGTCTGTTTCACCGGCTTTTAATTAATACTTGCGAATCTTGTATTCTAGAAATATTAAACTGTCATTTTCCAGTACATATGTTTGGGAAAGGGGGAATAAGGCGATAAAAAGGATGTTTGGATCAAAGGCAGACTTTAAAATGAAAGACTAGAAAGATAATATCAGTGTTGATTTCGGGCATTTTTCCAAGAGAGGAGTTTTTTTTTCAGCCGCAAATGAAGGGGGGGGGGGGGGCATCATGGAATTATGATAGGGGGGGGGCGAGATTTGTCCCTATAGAGCAGCGGTTCCCAACCTTTTTTCTCTTCCGTACCCCTTGCTTAGACTTCTTATTTATGCGTACCCCTTCTTACATAAACCCGTTCCCTATATTTTTGTTTTCGTTTATTAGTAATTTTCTTATGCTAGTTACCAATGTTAGATGCGGCCCCTAGTCTAAGCAGTCCTTCTGGGGCTCTTCAGAATTTCAATTTTTAATCACTTATCCATTTGGAACCACAACACAATATCAACATAAATTCACTCGAAACACTTAATATTAGCTAAAGATTTCAAATTATGCACTCGCAAAGAAGGGATGAAAAGCTACACCCATTAATACACATTAATGCGTTAATGCTAATCCTGACCAATCGAACACTGAAATGCTGACCTGATTTCAAATGGGTTTCGAATGAAATCGTTGAAACCAGAATACCCGATCACATGATTCGTGTGTTTTCTAGAAATACTGAAAAGAACAACAAAATAAAAGAAGGGACACATGCGAAATCGCAAAATGTTATTAAGAGTGGGCGGAGTTAATGTAGACATATTATCAACCAATTACTAAGTTTAGGCATTTTCCTTCCTTTTATGAGAATAGACTTTTACAAAAGTCTTTTTTTGTAAATGAAAAGTTTAGAGTTTCGTTTTTCATTTTTCATTTTAAGTTCTATTTTTTTGCGTTAACCGCCATTACCAATGTAAATTTCACGTACCCCCAGAGGTACGCGTACCCCAGGTTGTTGAACCGCTGCTATAGAGTATAGACCAGCGGTTCCCAAACTTTTTATTAGCTACTCATCTTAAAGTTTGAAAAAAGTTGTTTTCAAAAGTGACACACCTAATAGTCAGGTACATACAGCGTTTTACGAAATCTATCCGATGGGAAAAATCCAACTTTTGTATAATGCATACACACGAATATAACAATACGTAATTCTAATGTAAAAATGAAATAATCATAAAACAAAACCTTCTTTTACCACATAAAGATAAAATATGTTTATTAATTAATGTACTTATTTAATAAATACAGTTTAAAAGCTGATACGATTTATTATATTATTTTAACTAACGAGAGATTAAAAGTTGTCAATTTTAATCTCAAGCTGTCCTCCACGCAAAATTTAATAAATTACTGCATTTTTACGAAGTTATTTCCTTTAGATAAAACTAGATAGTACCCGTCAAGATTTGACGGTAAATAACTTGAAAATTCCTTTAGAAATATGCTTTTATTTTTAATTAGATGTTTTTAAATTAATTAAGTATTGAAAATTTTAATGAATTGTTATATTGTGTAAGTGATTCCTATAGATATAAGATGACAGATTGAGGTGTTAGTCCAGCCTACGGAACTAATGAAGTGTAATAATTTTAAGCTTGTAATTTACATCGTATTACATTTGAATTAATTTACCAAGAATTTAAATAAATATATTAATTGAATGAACGACACTATGTTTCGAACCGACCCGATGATCGGAACAGAGAAGCACCCAGCTTTACATAACTCGGCCACCGTTTTCTCGTTCGAGTGTATTCTTAAAACTGGTTAGGTTGTAGATTTAATTTTACGCTTGCGCAAATGGGTCATTTTCGTGTGAAAAGTGGATTTGGCGAAAATGTCTTTTCATTTTAATATATAGGAAATCTTTTTTCCTTAATTAAGTATAATATTTCTTTTAATTTTGTAGTATGTTATGTTCGTTATAATTTTATAGCACGTATTTTTTATAATATATTTTGACCCGACAGATCGTTCTACGACGTATGGGTTGCAGGGCCGGCACCAGACATGAGGTAGATGAGGCAGCAGCCTCGGGGCGCACCCCTAGAAGGGTGGCATTTGGCTCGCATATATTAAACGTATAAGCCACATTATATGCGTCGAAACTTAAGAAAAAAGAGAAGGATAAATTAATTTTTTTTCTTACTTTAGAATAAAAATACGGAGAACAGTACACAATCAAAAAAGTTGCGTATAAGTACAGTGAAATAAGTCCGGTTTCAATGTAGTCCACTGTAGTAAATTTTGTTCTCGGCGATTTTAGAATTTTTAGCGTTTTTTCGCATTTCTCGGCCATTTTTTGACATCCCTAATATGAATTCGGTTTCAAACTTTTAGCCTAATATAGTAAATTTTGTCCTCTTCAATTTCTGAAATTTTAGCGATTTTTGAAGAGAAATTTTAGCGTTTTTTTCGCGATTCGCTGCTTGTTGCACATTAGTAAAATGAATCCGGTTCCAATCTCCTCGCCTGCAATATAGTAAATTTTGTTCTCTTTTTAATAAAGTTTATTCAGAATTCGTAGAGCAATTTTTAAATTTTTCGTGATTTTGTATTGCGTATTTTAGATTTTTTTCCCGTTTTGTGATATTTTTTGACGGGCCCGGGAAACGCCGGTTGCGTCAGCTAATTTAAATTATTCTAGCAAATGAAAATGGAATTATTTTTTAATGTTGATTAGGGCGATATAATAAACGATTTTGTCAAAGAAAATTCAAGGCAAATTGGTATAGAATTATTTATTTCACTTTTTTAAACACAATTTACACTGTTGATAGTTGTGTTTTTGTAGATATTACTAATATAAAATTAAATCTTCATGTCTGCAATTTCAAATAATCATGTAATTTTCAATTCATAACGTAATTTTTCAATTTAATTTCAAGAATGCGTTATTTGATATTATAATGGAATGATATATTTTGATTCATTTTTATCAAAAATCAGTTATTATCATTCTAAATTCTTTTTCATATAAGATAATGTAATCCTAAAGTAAACCCTTATTGATATAAATGATACGTTTCTAAATTAACTGCAAGCGATTTATTTATAACTTTTATTTCAAAATTTAAGAATGCTTTTCCATTAATAAAAGGTCATAAATCTCTTTCTAGTTGTTATCAAGCTTGCTTATTTACATTTATGCAGTCTAAATTTTTTACAAATGTGAAACAATGAAAAATCTTCACTAACATCTATTTACAATTTATTTAATCATTAACTGTCATTAAATCATTTAGTGATTTGATTTATTAGATACTAGCGGCCCGTACCGGCTTTGCACGGGTAGACAATGTAATTTTTTTAGTACATTTGTTTTCCTGAATTTCGCGCTCCTACCAAAAACTGTTGCTGAGATATGGCGAAATGACCTAAAACTTTCGAATCCCCCTTTAACCATCTTCGGGTGGGGGGGGGGGGGGGGTTATTTCTAAATTCAGTGAAATACGTGTTTAATCATTTGTTTAGTAGATTTGTTTTCCTGAATTTCGCGCACCTATATAAAACAGCTGCTGAGATATGGCGATATGTCCTAAAATTTTCGAAACCACCTCCTTTAAGACCCTTCGAAGGGAATTTTTAAAATCACTGAAATGCGTAATTATCCATTTTTTAGTAGATGTGTTTTTCTGAATTTCACGCTCCTACCTAAATCTGCTGCTGAGATACGGCGAAATGACCCAAAACTTTTGAATACCCCTTTAACCACCTTCTGGGGGGAATTTCCAAAATCGCCGAAATACGTGTTTAACCAATTTTTTAGTAGATTTGTTTTAATTAATTTCGCCCTCCTACATAAAATGAAATGACGAATGAAAAGCGAAATGACCTAAAAAATTCGACCCCCCCCCCTCTTAACCACCTTCTGGGGGGAATTTCCAAAATTGCTGAAATATGTGTTTTATGCATTTTTTAGTAGATTTGTTTTCCTGATTTTTGTGCTCCTAACTAAAACTGCTGCTGAGATATGATGAAATGATCTAAAACATTCGATCCCCCTTTTAACCCCCTTTGAGGGGAAATTTCTAAAATCGCTGAAATACGTGTTTAACCAATTTTTTTAGTAGATTTGCTTTCCTTAATTTCGCGCTCCTACATAAAACTGCTGCTGAGATATGGCGAAATGACCTAAAACATTTGACCACCCTCTTTAACCACCTTCAGGGGGGAACTTCTAAAATCGTTGAAATAGGTGTTTAATCATTTTTTTAGTAATTTTGTTTTTCTGATTTTCGCGCACCTACCTATAACTTCTGCTGAGATATGGCGAAATCACCTAAAACATTCGACCACCACCATTTAACCCCCTCCTGGAGGGGAATTTCTAAAATCGCCGAAATACATCTTTGATCATGTTTTTAGTAGATCTGTTTTCCTGATTTTTGCGTTCCTACCTATAACTGCTGCTGAGATATGCGAAATGACCTAAAACATTCGACCACCCCACCTTTAACCCCTTCGGTGGTGGGGGGATTTCTAAAATCGCTGATATACATGTTTAATCATTTTTTTAGTAGATGTATTTTCCTGATTTTCGCACTCCTACCTATAACTGCTGCTGAGATATGACAAAATGACCTAAAACATTCGACCACCCCCCTTTAACCCCTTTCTGGGGGAGTTTATGAAATCGCTAAATTATGTGTTTAATCATTTTTTTAGTAGCTTTGTTTTCCCTATTTTCGCACTCCTACCTATAACTGCTGCTGAGATATGGCGAAATGACCTAAAACATTCGACCACCCCTTTTAGCCCCCCGTCTGGGAGGGGGGGATTTCTAAAATCGCTGAAATGGGTGTTTAATCATTTTTTTAGTAGATATTTTTTCTGGAATTTCAAGCTCCTACCTATAACTGCTGCTGAGATATGGCAAAATGACCTAAAACATTCGACCACCCCCTTTAACCCCCTTCTGGGGGGAATTTACGAAATCGCTGAAATAGGTGTTTAATAACTTTTTTAGTAGATTTGTTTTCTGTAATTTCAGGCTCATACCTATAACTGCTGCGGAGATATGGCGAAATGACCTAAAACATTCGACCACCCCCCTTTAACCGCCTTTTGGGGGGAATTTCAAAAATCGCTGAAATAGGTGTTTAATCATTTTTTTAGTAGATATGTTTTCTGTAATTTCAAGCTCCTACCTATAACTGCTGCTGAGATATGGCAAAATGACCTAAAACATTCGACCACCCCCCTTTAACCCCCTTCTGGGGGGAATTTCGAAAATCGCTGAAATAGGTGTTTAATCAAAATTTTAGTAGATTTGTTTTCTGGAATTTCAAGCTCCTACCTATAACTGCTGCTGAGATATAGCAAAATGACCTAAAAAATTCGAACCCCCCTTTAACCGCCTTCGGGGGGGAATTTTTAAAAATCCCTTCTTATTGCTTGCCTAGGCCATAACAGCAATCTACTACAGTCCAAATTGCGTGACCCTGACTTTAGTAGTTTCTGCTGGGCGTTGATGAGTCACTCACTCAGTCAGTCAGTCAGTCAGTCAGTCACCGTTTCCTCTTTATATAATAGTATAGATAATAATTTTCCTTTCATATCGCTGATGCAATTGTAAACATTTGATCAATTAATTTGATTTCCTTTGACAGGGTTTAACTTAATATAAAAGTGTTTTAAATCTTTCATATTATTTATTTGATGACGTGTGTACAATTTTCATTTCACTTTTTCTTGATCTGATGCAATCGTTAATTACTTGTACAAGCTCTCATAGATGTTAATAGATAATAAACATGTCAGTTTTTAACCAAGTGTAGTTATTTAATGACTCTTTCGATAGGTATATTTTTGATTACTTACAGGGTTTCCATACAATCATTTTATTTTATGGAAATGATTGTTTGATTGAAAACTTTCTAATTCAAAAATATCCATTGACCTCAATCTACAATTTTTTTAGGGTTTAGTTCATCTCAGGAAACCCTATTACTCCCGCTCCGTTGTCTGGCCGTCACAGAGCCGTTCTCAGAACCAGGGGTCGGAAGTAGCACGCTACAAGTAGCGAAACTACAGTAGTCGCTACTTTTTACAGTAGTTTGTAGTGTAGCGCGCTATATTTTAAACAATGTAGTGTAGCGAGTAGCGCGATACAAATAATCAGTAGTTTGTAGCGAAAACCTGCGCTACTTTTAACACTACTTCCTAAAAAAAAGTGTTATTCTGCAAATCACGTGGCCGAAACTTGCTTCTTTTGTGCCAAAATTTGTTCTGCTCAACAATTTGCTAATGCCAGCTGCAGTGTATAGCAACGCATCCAAAAAAATCATAGATTTTTCCATTGTCACTTGATGCTAAATTCAAGAACTAACACACCAGAAGAATTAATTTTCTTGCTGGCAACACTTGTCTACTTACTAGTTATTATAGGGCTTCATGTTTTAACGCTGGGTTTCTTATTATTCGGAATCGCTTTATTTACAGATTTATTTCTTGTTTGCATTTAGAGTTGTTTTTCTGTAATTTTATGGATTATAATATGTCTCTTAATTTTGCATACGCAATCTGTAATGCGTGTATAAATTAACATTTTGGATACGAACACAAATTATTTTCTTGTATGTTTCTGAAAACATTTACTTCCTTAATTTTTTTTTTATACCATCGATTCTGTCTCATTTATTTCATTGCATCCCAGCAGATGCGATATAACGAGGGGTCGCTTTATTATTTAATCCGTGTCTTGAATTTCCAGTGTAAATTGAACCCTTTGACAAAATCTGAAAGTAGCGAAGTAGTGACTACTTTTGAAAAGTAGTTTGTAGTCGCTACTTTTTAAAACAAGTAGTTGTAGTTGTAGTTAACTACATTTTCTATAAAGTAGTTGTAGTTGTAGTTCGCTACTATAAAAAAGTAGTTTTTCCGACCTCTGCTCAGAACCTATATAACTTACAGAGTTGAAACTTTGTGTATATATAATTGATTATCTGCTATGAAGCTCAAAGTATTAAAATTTGAAAAAATCGTATTATTTAAATAAATAGAGATAAAAAATCAAAATTCTAACAGCCTTTTCCTATTAAATTTAAACATTTTTCGTTATAGCAGTTACCAACAATTAAAAATCCACAATAAAATTCTTTCTACAATAATTAATTTTCTATTGAAAGATTTACACGTAAAAAATGAAAATGAAATAAAAAGTTTCATCAATTGAAAAAAAAAAAAAGGATTATGACTTCACATGTGTAATAAAACGGAAAATTTCAAAGATTTCTCAATAATACAAGCAGTATGAGTATGTGTATGTACAGAAATCAGATTGATATTACGTCATTAGAGAATTAAAAAGAAAATTAATCTGACGTCATATCGGGAGTTTAACGGATTTCTCAAATGTTTGAGAATAATACAAAGCGAGTATCAATATGAGTAATTGCGAATAGTAAATATATGAGTTTGAGGAACGTATTGAATCATGACAAAAACCCGATTATGGAAATATTCGCATATTTTAACATTTTGAAAGTGTACAACATGTTTAATTTTGAAATTATTTTTTTCTTAAATATTGCATTTACTCCACATGACAAATGTTATTATGACAGAGTATAATAGCGGGCCTCGCCCGCTATTGGGCTGGTTTAGATATTCGAAAAAACGAAAAAATAGACCGGTAAATTTTTACTTTATAAAAAAACATGACTTTTTTTTGTTGCTAAATGAAATTTATTTGGATTTATTAAAGAAAGTATAAAGTGTTTTGAAAGGAATATTAAACGAAACCATTTGTGCGATCTTCGATCACACTTACCCACTTGTTTTAAATTGGTGTCTTGCTTCCATCATGATCTGAGTCAAAAAAATGTTGGAGTGAAAATGAAGACTTTTTTGACACACTTGGATTTTAACTTTTGATCTGTTAACACGTAACTTTTGGGCCTTCCCATCTTAATGTTGCTAGTTAAGTAACTGGTGATATGCATTTCCAATAAAAGTTGTTTATTGATAATCACTTTTGTTGAATTTACTTTATGTTAGCTGCCACGAAACGGATCTCAGTTCTTGCGAATCCAGTGTATCCACTAAATAATTAATCAACAGATCATCCGGCCATAGATATAGACAAAACCAACATTTTTACACCATAGATGTTTTCTTGTAAATATTACTAGAATGTGATAATATTTTTATTCATTTAATTTCAATTTAACTGTATATTTTTAAAAATATGCTAAATTTCTTAAGTAATCGATTATTTTAAAAATCTTAAATGTAAATTAATTTGATGTACATACTTGTTTTCTTTTAAATAAATTATACTTACGATATTAATTTACTTTTTCTTATTTTTTTCTTTCTTTTTCTTTCTTTTTCTTTCTTTTTCTTTTTCTTCCTTTTTCCTTTCCTTTCTTTTTCTTATTTTTTTCTTTCTTTTTCTTTTTTTTTTTTTGAATAGTGGTGTAATTGCCGCATTGGAACGGCAAAATAATGCTCGCCTCAGGCGATGAAATGTCTACCACTGGCCCTGATGGGTTGCGACCAATAGTTTGGGCACCGCTGCGTCTAGACCAGTTTTAAGTAATAGCAGTATAAGTTACTAATTTTGAAAATTAGGACTAACTGCATGAAGAGTATTTAGACATATCAAACTATTAATAAGAAGATTGGTATAGACAGTCACAGAATACATCCTGCATCTTCATTTCAATAGATCGTAATGGAAATTTAACATGAGAAAACACATAGACACTAAGCGCAGCAGTTAATATCAGGTGAATTACGTTTACAACAAGTTATGACACCTTTAATAATCATAGAATTTTATTTAAAAGACATTTTTTAAAGCTGCATTTGAAGACAAAAAAAATCCCTTCTTTTAATATTATTAACTAAGTCATTGCTCTATTTATCCAAACTTTTATTAAAAAAAGAAAAAAAAAGTAGGCATCGTAGTTTAATTGTTGATAATTGTAATGTAACATGTCCATATTAAAAATTAGTATTGTGTCCTATTATTCTGTGGTGATAGTTCCACGTAACCGCTATTTGACAGCCCCCGAAAATATTTTAGCACGTTGTAATATTAAAATAAAGATGTTTGTGTGTCTGTCTGTCTGCTATGGCTAGGAAAATCTACTCTGTGTAAAAGTCTGAAAATTTGGATGAGGATAGCTCAAGGTAGGTCCTAATGTATCTGAGGCTAAGATTTTTCAGTTTTTGTTAATTAACAGGTATATTAACTAAAAACCACAACGAACATTCGTCAAAAATATATTTTGACCGGAGAAAATTTTTTCGCCCGATTGCAAGTTCACGGCGCGCACCTGCAAGTACTCTTCATCGCACAAGGGTATTATTATTATTTTTTTACACATAAAAATTTAAATAAATATTTAAATGAATGATTTAAGTGAAATGTCGATAAATATAATGCAAAAAGTCCGAAGGTGAAAGCTCTTTTTTTTTTTGTAACCGAAACAAATCGTAAATATTACGAATTTTAGGACAAAGAAATAGAACCTCCTCTTAAATCAACACTCTCAAAATAAATTTCGTCAAAAAATGTAAAAAATACAGACAGCAAGTTGCCGGAACACCCCTGTGATTAAAAGAGATTTTTCTGTTCTTTGAAGAAATTTCTGTCTTGTGACTGGGGAATTTCAGAAAAATTTGACCTTCGTTTCTTGAATTTTCCGTGTTTTGAAGGGAAAAAAAACATACGTAAAAATTCCGTTTCTAATACGGAAGAGTAACACGCAGCACAGTTGCCGGTACACCCCTGTGGTTTGAAGAAACCACAGGGCCCTTTCGACAATAAACAGGAATGTATTCGATATCTTTTGCGCAGCACTGTATAGCATCTATAGCATTTATACACACCAAGTAATATGTAAAAAATAGATAAATGTTAAAACGCGTACCACAACTGAAACCGCACATCCAGCAACTATTGTTCATAGACAGTACTGTAATCGAATACTTTTGTGTGTCCCTGTAAATGAAAGATGAATGCTATGCACACCATATTCTATAGTAAGCATCTTGTAGTGCACCTCAGTGATATATATCAATATCTTTGATTTCAATATCTTTGAAATAGTGTAGTACCATTAAAATACACTGCAAACGATTTTTCGAAATAGACCGCAATGTAAAGGAATTCTTTTCAGTGTCTTTATAAATGAACAACGAATGCTGTTCCCACCATATTCTATAGTAAGCCTCTTGCAGTGCACCTCAGTGATGTATATCGATTTCAATGTGTTTGAAATACTGTTACATCATTAAAATACACCGCATAAGGTGTTTTTCCATAACTGTAATGTAGCGGATCTCTTTTGAGTGTCCCTGTAAATGTACTATAAATGATTCATTTATATTACTTCACTACTTACTATATTACTTCATTTTCAATAACAAACATGTCATAGTAAACATCCATACATATATCAATTGCATGGCAATCCGAGTATATTTACGCGAATTAGAGCACGTGCAGGCAGACAGACAGACAGACAAACCGAAATCATAAACTCTTTTCAACAATGTTGGAAAAAGTTAAAAATGTGTCATTCCGCTTTAAATGCCGGAAAATGCTGAAAATTCATAAAATTTGAAATATCATAGCTTGGTAAGTTTTGTACAAACATATATTTTTTCTTTGTTTTGCTTGTTAAAGCACGAAGACTGTTTTATTACTATTTTTTAATATATAAGTTACAAGTCTGCATGAAAATTTAAATTTACTAACTTTTATAAAAAATACTATTTTTACTTTAAGGGGACATGGTGCCCTTCGAATTGTCAAAAATTACAAAAGTATCGATTTTTTTTCTTTTGCTAAAACTAAACTTTGACTCCTCTAGTATATTTGAGCGAACTTTTGAAACAATCTATTTATTATAAGTGTAGTTAAAAGGCTTTTTATTATTTTGCCAGCACTTTAAATGCATCATTCACTAAATGTTCACTCTATAAAATGTTCAGCAATACAACTGTAACCTCTGTAAGGTGTGTCCCACCGAAATAAAGCCACCATGATTGTGTGCTGTAACTGGTCACGAAACAAACCAATGAGAATGAAACAAATGTATTAAGAATGTCTATATACAAATACATATTTACAAGGAGTAACTCACTCCCTGCCCCATCTCGGCAGGAAAAAAAAATAAAATGTATAAAAAGAGGGGGGGGAAAGTGTCCCGCTGAAATAAAGCCACCACCGTTATGAGTGTTTATGGGAACTCCCGACATTCGAGCTGCTACAGGTCAAGAGGTTTATGATGTCAGGAAGTTGTCAAATACCTGTAATATGCCACTCAAACTTTGTGCAGACTTTAGAAGGCTGTATTTTCTATTTCTCCTGCAGTATTGAAATGGGAAAGGGAACCCAGCTATCAAAGTTCAAGAAAGGCCAGATAACAGCTTTTAAGGAACAAGATCTTTCTCCTAATCAAATATCTAAGCTAATCATAAGATCTGAAACCGTAATAGACAATTTTGTGAATCAGGGCAATGCGTACGGGTATAAAAAATGGAGGTGTACATGCGGAAAAATGACTTCCAGGCAGGAAAGAGATGTTGCGCGTCGTCTTTCACGAGGTGGTATTTCTCTAAGACAATTGACCAGAGAGGATAACATCCCTGTGACACAATCAACCCTGTCACGGATTGTAAAAAGCACAAGCAACTTGCGATATATAAAAAGGAAACAGCAGCCCATGTTGAAAGCCATCCACAAGCAAAGAAGAGTCAATTGGGCCAAATATCATCAAACCTGGAAGGACCAGTGGCATTGTGTTCTATTCTCAGATGAGAAAAAAAATAATTTGGATGGCCTAGACGGTCTTGCCTTCCATTGGCATGACATGAGGAAAGAAGAGGAAATTTTCTCCAAAAGACAGCAAGATGGATGTTCATTTATGGTGTGGGAAGGCTTCGGCTATGGTGATAAACTTAACCTGGCTTTTCCCCCAGGCCGCATGAAGGCTACCGATTACCAAGAAATGCTAGAAACCCATTTATTGCCATTTGCAGAGAGAATTGGTGGCCTAAGTTGGATTTTCCAGCAGGACAACGCCCCCCCCCATTTACGTTGCAAAATCCTCCTGGCAATGGTTTTTGGATAATGGGGTGCATGTCATGGAATGGCCTGCCCTTTCCCCCGATCTTAATCTCCAAGAAAATGTGTGGGGTATCCTCAGTAGGGCTGTATATGCCAATGGCAGACAGTTTCAGTTTGCGGCAGAATTGAAGGCCGCCATCATTGAAGCCTTTGATAATATTGATGCTACTGTCCTCCAAGGACTGGTAAATAGTATACCACATCGTATATTCCAAGTCATATATTAGCATGGCGGATATATTGGCTATTAACAGCAGTGGCTTTATTTCGGCGGGACACTTTTTCCTCCTCCTTTTTAAAAAACATTCATTCTTTTCTGCCCAAATGGGGCAGGGAGTGAGTTACTCTTTGTAAATACGTATTTGTATATAGACTTTCTTAACATATTTGTTTCGTTCTTATTGGTTTGTTTCATGTCTAGTTACAGCACACAATCACAGTGGCTTTATTTCGGTGGGACAGACCTTAACTTAGATGTATATAAGCGGCAGAGATATTAAAGTTAGTACGTATTAAGAAAAATGGAACAGTCTTTAATATTTCTTTTTCCTATCATACAATCTTTAAATTGAGATTTTGCAGTTTACTCTTTTTTGAAAACAATGGTGTACTTAAATTCCTGAAACTTCAACATTCATTTATTTTTCAAATGTTTTGATTGTTCTTTTACATACAGTGGTGGCCAAAAGTATGGACATTTTTTTAAAGTTTCATGTTTTTCAACTTTGTGTGCTTGTAGAATATATTAATTTTCCCTTAAATACAAACGTTTATACATCAAATTGAAGGTAATTTAATGTAGAATTTAATAATAAAAACAGTATTACAATATCTGTATTACAAAAAAGTTATGCAACTAATAGTAAGTTCTATCTTAGATTTGCATTTTTTTAAAGTGATACTTACACAATCAATACTAAGTAGGATAACCCTTATTTTTTAAGACAGCTTCACAGCGTCGAACGAGTGTTTGGAGTTCATCTTTAGTAATCACATGGTGCCAAGAATCAATTATAGCTTCAATAAGTTGTCTTTTATTGGATGGACGTTTTTTTCGTACAAGAATTTTCAAACGTCGCCACAAATTTTCAATTGAATTGAGATCAGAGCTGGCTGTTTCCTGGCCATGGTAATATATCTATGCCTTTATTTTGAAACCATGCTTTGCATACTTTTGCTGTGTGGCATGGAGCTGAATCCTGCAGAAAAATAAATGGTGCGTTGTTGGGGAAGAGATCCCTGATGGAAGGTATCAATTTTGGTTCCAGGACAGTTTCGATGTATTTTTTGGCATTCAGGATGCCATCAATCACTTGAATTCGGCCCACACCATCTGCAGACATACATGCCCAAATCATGACATTTGTTGGGTTTTTTTGTAGTTGCTTCAATGCAATCAGGATGAAGTGCTTCTCCTACTCTACGTCTCACGTATTTTCTACCATCACTACCAAAGAGCGATATTTTACTCTCATCGATCCAGATTACTTGCTTCCATTGATTTTCTGACCATTTAATGTGTTCTTTTGCCCACTTAACTCGTTTTTCGCGTTGCTTTTGATTTAAGTATGGTTTTTTCCTTGGAATTCTAGCTTGTAGTCCAAATCCTGATAACCTTCTTCTTATTGTTCTTGAACTTACTGCAATACCCGCTGCATTCATTTCACATCTAATGGCATCTGATGAAATTTTTCTATCTTGAAGGCACAGCCGTTTAATTTTTCTATCGGCAGTAGCACATGTGCATTTGTTTCGGCCTGATTTGGCCTTATTTTCTACTGATTTCGTTTTTTCATAACGTAAACAGAACTTTCGTACACCAGAACAAGTCACTGAACCACCAACTTGTCTTGCAATTTCAGTATAAGAGAGGCCATTTTCTCTCAATATGACAATTAGGCTTTTTTTTTTTGTAGATGTCCTATTAGTTCTTCTTGCTGATGACATTGTTTAAAATTAGTTTAATTGAAAAAAAATGACTTTAAATATTCAAAAACAGCAATACTCTATTTAATTGTACTAGTATGCATCATTCCGCAAAATATTTCCACAACAATAACTCTTTTACCATCCAAATAACCTAAACTATAGTTACAGACATTTGATTGGTCCTCAGAACAGTGTTTGTGATTGGCTAGTACGCTTTTATTACAAAACACGTCCTTATTCAAAACGATTTGTGTTTGTTTGTTCTACTAAAATGAGCATAACTTTTTTTGTAATACAGATATTGTAATACTGTTTTTATTATTAAATTCTACATTAAATTACCTTTAATTTGATATATAAACGTTTGTATTTAAGTAAAAATTAATATATTCTACAAGCACACAAATTTGAAAAACATGAAACTTTCAAAAAATGTCCAAACTTTTGTCCACCACTGTATTAAGTACGATACTTAATAAAATCAGGGATGGATTTTGCAGTATAATGAAACGAAAAAAATAAAAATAAAAATGTAACGGAATCTGTGTTTTTTCCAGCAATTTTCCATAGATATGTGCGTTTTATTTTTTTATTTTTTTTCAAAAATTAATTAATTTCAAAATCGATCCTTATAAACATAGTACATAAATTTAGATTATTATAAACATAATAAATAAAATACGTGCTTATAATTGTAAATTAAAGAAGAAAAATTAAAATCGTTTTTTTATTTAAATTTTTTTAATTTTACCAACAAAATAATTTTTTTGCCAGTTAAAATGATTTTATCTAGTAATAACTTCTAATATTATTCGTAAGAGGCAAGTGAAAATCCTTTCGTAAGTTAAAAAAAGTTCAAAGGTTACCCAGTCTCCTTAATTAGAGAACAAAATTTTAAACATTTTTGGCAGTTGGAAGTATACTTCTAAAACTTAACGGTTTTGGAATTAGTTATTGATCAGCGATAAGAGGGGACACGTTATATATTTTTCAACTTTTAATATATATATTTTTTAGCGTAACACTTATAAAATTTGTAGACTCCTTTATATTCTTTTTTGAAAATTTTATTCAATAACTTTAACAGTAGATGAGCAGCTTTTGACAAATTTTATTGCATATTCTGTTCGCATTACTGTGTTGGTTCAGCAGCGAAGTCCTTGGAGTAAATGGGAGTGTAGCCATTCCCATTATTAAATGGGTCACTGCCCTGGCAACCGTTATCCTACATATGCATGACGAGAAAATGAAATCTAAATGAAAAAATATTTTGACTTTCTACTTTCTTTAGCCCTCGATTTACACAATATTCAATTTGCATGTTTCCGCTTTGTAACATGGTTGAGGAAATGTCCGAAAGAGAAATGCTTCCATTTATAATACCCGTTTCTGTTTGTTTAACTCATTCCGTGCCAGGGCATTGAATTTGTAGGAATTATTATTTAAATGCTTTAGAATCAAATAGCATTTTTCACTTTTACATAAATGGGATATATCATGAATTATAACCGATTGGTCCTTGAAGATGACTTTTCCTGGGGCTGTCTGTCGCGTACAAAAAATTGACTTCAAGAGTCAATTTGTACAACATTTTGCAAAATGTCTTTTGTCTTTACAAAAACATAAGAAACATACAAAAACACAGCATTTAACACTTTACAACATAGTTGTAAAGTATTTATGCATTCGGTTTGTCTGGCCGTCTGGCCGAGCTATAACACACGTAAGCATACTCGGATTCCCATGTAATTAATATATGCTATTTAGGTTTGCTATGGCATGTTCGGTATTGAAAATGAAGTGTGTAACCTTCATAGTTCATTTACAGGGGCACTCAAAAGTATTCCGTTACATTATGGTGTATGGGGAAAAATCTATATGAGGAAAAAACATTTACGGTGTATTTTAGTGGTGTTATACTATTTGAAACATAATGGAATTTATATGCATTATTGAGGTGCACAAGCTTGGATACTATGACGCAAAATAAACCTTTACATAAATTTTTCTTTCAATTTTCGACAGCATGGCACAAAAGATAAATCAATTTATTGAAATAAATATATTTCAATGCATAATACAGGCTCATTGCAAGTGATATATTTAATGATGTATTAGAAAATTAAAAGTATTGTTAGCATGTGTAAATATACATTAGGAGACAAACCAAAAATAAATTAAATTGGATTTTAGAACAAACCAATTAAAGTCACATGAAGGCGTCACTTGAATTTTGATATCATTTCTTTTAAAATTCGTATTTTGAATTTATCAGAGATGTGAATGAAAAAGCATGAGCAAAAAACTTATATATATTTTTTCATGTAAAAAATAATATTTGCACCACTGAATATCAATATAGCAGTAGGGGGGAAAAAAGATAAGTTTTTTAATTTATAGCATACCGTCACTCAAAATTTGATATCATTAATTTTAAGACCCGTATTTGAAATTCTTACAGACAAAAGGTGAAGTGCTGCGTCACAAACTTTAACCCGTTAAGTGTTTTTGTACTGATATCATTACTTTTTTTAGGTTAAGGATCAAAAGATGAAGAAATTAAAATATAAAGACCAGCGTAATGAGTTTATAGTCATAATTTTCACTCACCTTCAATCCCCCCCCACCAAAAAAAAAAGAATAATAATAATAATAAAAATAAAATAAAATAGAATAAAAAAAATATATACCTCAATTTTGATATAACTTCACTATTTAAAATTGTTTTGAAAAATAAACTCTTATTTTATTTTTTTACAGTTGTAAAAATCAGTGCTAAATTTTACTGTAAAAAAAAGTTTACGAAGAAATATAGAAAGAAATATTACTAAGAACAAATTTATAAAGTTAAATAAAATATCAAACAATTCATTAAAAGTTAAAATAAAACTTGACACATGTTAAACATTATTTTAAAAAAGGTGCTATATATGAAAACTAGCAGAATTTAAAAATTTCAATTACAGAAAAAGCTACAAATGTTACTATTAAAAGAAGTGTACTTTCATAGGTCACGTTGTCCACTTGCATACATTTTCCTTTGTTTGGATACTATAACGCAAAATAATCATTTACATAAATTTTACTTATGATTTTGGATAGCGTGGCACAAAACATAAATCAGTTTATTGAAATAAATACATTTGAATACATAATATAGGCTCAGTGAAAGTAATATATTTAACAGTGTATTGAAAAATTAAAAGTATTGTTTGTATGTGTAAATATACTTTAGAAGACAAACGAAAAATAATTTTAATTGAATTTTAAAACAATCCTATTAAATTCACGTCAAGGTGCACTCAAATTTTGATATCATTTCTTTTAAAACCCATATTTTGAATTCCTGAGAGATCTGAATGAAAAAGCATCAGCGAATAAATTTTATATATGTTTTCATGTTAAGATAATAATTGCACCTGTGAATATAAATAAAACTAAAAAGAAAATGATGATTTAAAAAAAAATTATTAACATAGCGTCACTCAAATTTTATATCATTACTTTTAAGACCCATATTTAAAATTCTTAGAGCCAAAAGAAAGTGCTGCGTCACAACTTTTAACCCGTTAAGGGTTTTTGTACTGATATCATTACTTTTGTGCGGTTATTGATAAAAATTTCATTCAGTCGAAATTAAGCATAGAGTATAAATTTATAAGAATAAAACTTAGTTGTTTCGCCCGCTAGCGGGCCTTCAATTTATCTTTTCACCAATTCAAAAAATGAATCCACCCTTTCCGGAAAAAAAAAAGGGGGGGGGGGAGGTTCATCAGATAAATTAACTGAATAAAATGGATAGCCTTTGTGCATCTTTTTGGAATTATATATATATACATATAGGTTTTTTTTAAAAATCTAAGATGAATGTTGTGATTTTTAAATGTTTATATCCGAGTAATTCTTGAAATTATATTTTTAGCTCACAGGCTATCAAAGCCTGAGAGTTAATGTGCGCCGGTTCTGTATGTACGTATGTATGTAAGTATGTACGTAATGCGATAAATCTTGATAGAAATATCCGTTTTGCTTCACATTTTGGTTATATGTTTATAGTGATAATACTTCCCTGATTAGTTTTGGGGGTTCATTGGTTAATTATAAAGGGGGGAGCGGGGTACTAACCCCACCCCCCTTAATTTATATAAATGGGTTTTTCATGCAGAATTACCCAATTTGCTTCAAATTTTTTGCTTCAAATTTTGTATATATATTCATTGTGGTAAGACGCTTCCCTGATTAGTTTTGGGGGTTCATTGGTTAAGTATAAAGGGGGGAAACGGCGGACCAATCCCCCCCTCTTGATTTATTGTCGATCTATTTATTTTTCGAGGGGTATTATTCTTTGAAATAAGAGTATAACATACAATTAGTGTGAATAGCCTGTGAGCTCAATGCCATCAGTTTAACTGGGCACTTTTTTTTTTTTTTTTTTTTTTTGTATTTGTCTTTGTTAAATAAATGTTTGTTTCTTAAGTAAAGATATATAATTTTTCTTGTGTAATCTTTATTTAAATATACACACATAGGCACAAAAGTTTTTTAATTTATCAAAATAACTTGATCATATGCAATAAATACATAGACAATCAAGTTATGTTTTGATTTAAAAAAAAAAAAAAAAAAAAAAAAAAAAAACTATATTTCAAATAAAAAGTTATTGACAACAAGTCTTAAATGTAGAAAATGATTCACATTATACATGTGTATTAATTTACAGAAAAAACTTGTTGTATTTGTATTTATATTACATTTAATATAAGAATAAAATTACAATAATCCAGCAATATATGAAACCCTATTTCTCTTTTCCAGGGTCCCCTTTCCTTTATTGTCACAAAAATTTGAGCATTTCCAATGTCTCAAAGTATAGATGGGAGTATGTAAAAAAAAATTTAGATAAATATGTTTATTATTAACCTACTTTATTAGTATAAAATATCAGCTCTAACTGAAAATTACATGCTAAATTTGGGGACCGAGGGCCCAATTAGCGTGCAATCACACAATTGCTACAAGTTTCAAATTTATTTTACATTTGCAGTAGGCATATATATTTTTTAAATCTAGCTACTGTCTTACGCTCTTTAAATAGTTTGAGTACAATAAAATTAATGCTAATAAAAATTTACCTTATTCCAATTACTTGCTTTGAATAGGAATTGATATTTTTGGCTCATTTTAAATAATACAGCTGTGAAACAGAATGTATATATATAATAATAATAATTTTTAGTTATTTACAGTTTGTAAAATTTATTATGAATATTTAACGAATTCTTAAACTGAAAGTCCTGGTTTTCATATTTTATTTATTAAAAAAAATAAATAAAAGCATATAAAATCATTGCATCATTTGTTTTAATTAGAAAAAAAAAAAGTTATTCTATAAAATATTTACGAGAATTATGTGATAAATCCGGGATATCAAAGTACAATAAAATTTAAAAGAAAAAAAGATATATCTGAGTTCCAGGCTTGTTTTGAATAAGAATGAATATTTTTTGTTCCTTTTTAATAATACAGTGGGAAAAAAATATACATATTATTTACAATTTGTAAAATTTAACATAAATATTTTACAAACTCTTAAAATAGTTCGTTTTCTGTTCTGTTAACTAAAAAACTCGTAAAAAACATAACAAAATTTCTTTTTAAATACAGCTCAAGAAAAAAAAAAAAAAGTTTTCGATTTGCTGAACTTCAATTACTGACAATAGATGGCGCTCCGGCCAAACACGGCGTTCCCCTACCTGAGGTATTCTATTACCATGCGCGTAAGAAATGCGTAAAAAGTCTACGCAATAGGCTTAAGAAAATAGTCCCATTTTTAAACCAGATTATTTAAAAAACAAGAGTTTTCCTACGTTAACGCGAAACGACATTCGCTTAGTCTAAAACCGATTAATATAATATATTAATTTTAAAAAAATCGCCCGAGCCATTTTCGAGATAAATTTTCAGAGGCCTTACATTTACCCAAATTTAGTTAAAAATGGACTTCCAGTTCTTAAAATCTGCTGCACGTAGAAATGTATAAATTTCAGGATTGAATTAGACCATAGATATAAGACTAATGTGAAAAAATCAAAACGGTATGCCTCATATTTGATGAGATACTAAATGTCGGCGTTTTGATTTTTCTTTGATGTCCTTCTAGCCGTATATATAGAGTGACGGAAATCTTCGGTTTTGGGCGTTCGGTTTTCGGGAAATCTTCGGTTTTGGGCGTTCGGTTTTCGGTTTTTGCTGCGTCACTCGAGATACTGCCGTCTCTCATGATTTTCTAAATTGCCTACTTAGGTAACAGCCAAAATTGCTTCAAAAAATAACAGATTGTATGTTTTTGCGAGAACGCAATCAATACTTATTCATGCTGCCTCCATTGGACTTAGTGGAGGTTGAGGACGAACTAAACTTGTAATATGCATAAGGACCTTTACACACTACATAAACTCTAACCTTAACAATTTAGTTATTCTTAATGACATCATACAGTGTTATTTAGTATTTTTAGCATAATTTATCATTGTTTACTCTAGTATTATTATTCATTCATTATTGTTCATTTAGTACTTACTTCTATACATTATTATTATTTACTTCAGCATCTTACAGTATTATTACATGATAGTATTATTGCTCAGTAATACACATACTCAGTACACACAGAATTACATAGCATAATTATTGCTCAATTTCACAAAGTATAATTTAGTAATGCTCAGTATAATTAGGTAAACAACCGTGCTGGGCAGGGCTAGTTGAGCTTAAGCCGAAAGGTAGACCATCCCGCTCAGTTTGACCTTGACCTTTCCTACTTAGGTACCTTCTTTAACTTATTAAACGGAGATGTTTTGTGAAACTGTTCTGGACGTGTTGGAAAGTGTTTCATAATCTATGCTTAACGCATGATTTTCTTTTCTTGTTTAACACTTACCAACATATTTGAAAAGTGTTTATGAATTCGGTTTGTCTGTCCGGGCTGTAACTCGCGTAAATATACGCGGATTAGATGTAATTGATATATGTTATTGAGGTTTACTATGGCATGTTCAGTATGGAAAATAAAGTGTGTAGCAATTACAGTTCCTTTACAGGGACACTCAAAAGAAGCAATTACAGTTCATTTGCAGGGATACTCAAAAGAAGCAATTACAGTGCCTTTACAGGGACACTCAACAGAAACAATTACAGTTCATTTGCAGGGACACTCAAAAGAAGCAATTACAGTTCATTTGGAGGGACACTCAAAAGAAGCAATTACAGTTCATTTTCAGGGACACTCAAAAGAAGCAATTACAGTTCCTTTACAGGGACACTCAAAAGAAGCAATTACAGTTCATTTACAGGGACACTCAAAATAATTCCATTATATTATGGTCTATGGGGAAAAATCGTTTGCAATGTATCTTCACGATATATTTGAAATATATTGAAATTGATATACATCAATGAGATGCACTACAAGAAGCTTACTCTAAAATAGGGTGTGCATAACATTTTATCGTTCATTTGCAAGGACACACAAAATAATTCAGTTACAATGTTGCGTATGAGCAAAAATTGGCGGAAGAGCGTTTTCATTTGTGGTATGTGTTTTTAAATTTAAAGAACTTGTTGCATATTTTTTGGTGTGTATAAATTCAAAGATCATATACAGGGTTGCACAAAAAATTCAAGTACATTTCCGCTTATTGACGGATATTGCTAAAGGTGAATTTTTAACTGTGTTATACGTTTCCTAACTGAACTAAATTTTAGCATGCTATGTAGCATATAAATGCATTGCAGATACGGGGTTTTACAAAATAATTCGAATACTTTTACGACTCTTGATAGTAATTGCTGAATTTGAGTTTTCAAATGTGTTAAGCATTTTCCAACTTTTTTTTTAGGGTTTCGTTCATCTCACGAAACCCTATTCGTCCCGCTACGTTGTGTGTTTGTCACAGAGCCGGTTATGAGAAACTATATAACTTACAGACTTGAAATTTTGTGTACTTATAGCTGATACTATGAAGCTGAAAATCATAAAATTAAAAAAAATCGTTATATTTTAATATAGAGAGATAAAAAACCAAAAATGTAACAGCCTTTTCCTATTAAATTTAAACATTTTTCGTTATAGCTATTGCCAACAATTAAAAATTCACAATAAAATTCTTTCAACAATAATTAATTTTCTATTGAAAGATTTCCACGTGAAAAATGAAAATGAAATAAAAAGTTTCACCAACTGAAAAAAGATTAATATGACGTCATATTGGTAATAAAACGGAACGTATTGAATCATGATAAAAACCCGATTATGGAAAATATTGGCATATTTTAACATTTTGAAGGTCTTTATAGAACATGTTTAATTTTGAAATTGATTTTTTTTAATATCGCGTTTAGTTCACATGACAGATATTATTATGACAGAATATAATAGCGGTCTTTGCCCGCTATCGGACCGGTTCAGATTTTCGGAAAAACGAGAAAAAATAAACCGGTAAACTTTTACTTTATAAAAAATATGACCTTTTTTTTTTTTTTTTTTTTTTTTGGAAAATGAAATTTATTTGGATTTATTAAAGAAAGAATAAAGTGTTTTGAAAGGAATATTAAACGAAACCCTTTGTACGATCTTCGATCACATTTACCCACTTGTTTAGATATCGTTTTTCACTTATTAAACAGGGAAGTTTTCAGTATTCTGAATATGCTGGAAAGTGTCTTATAATCTATGAATGGCGCAGCATTTTCTTTCTTGTTTATATCTGAATAATAATAGCTCCAAATATTATGTATTTGAGCATAAATATGATTTTATGAATGTATCAGAAGGAAGTCAGTTTAAATTTGAGAACAGAATAAGTCTACGCTTACTTATAATAACCTGAAAAATAGATCAACTTCGGGATTTTGTTCAGAGAAAATAATCAAGAGTTATGAATATTCTATTTTTTCAAAAATATTTATTAATATTTTTAGAATTGAGGGATATATTTTTATAAACAAATTTCAAGATAGCAACAAATACGAGCTGAAAAATCTCGGGTTATAAAAACACGGGCGATCTACGTAAGGTTCTAGCTTATTCAAAACATGGTCTGAAATCTGAAATGCATTTTATAAAAATTTAACATAATTTGTTATGGAATAAACCCAGAAAATCATTGAAAAAGTAAAAAGAAAAAATGGCGGACACTTAAATTAATGTTGATTTTTTTGTCCTTTTAAAACTTGATTACGGATGTTACCGTGACGGCTGTCATATATTTTTGTAAAAAATATTTCACATGGAGAATTTTAACAGATTATAGGTTCATTCCATGGTCAAAAGTGTTTACTTTGCTGAGAAAATGTTTCAAGTCATTTGGTTCAACGGTTGAATCGCTAGAACCTACTCAGATTTGAAAAATCTTGTTTTAACAAAAACGCGTTTAAAGTTTTCGTAAACTCTTTGACCTATAAAAGTTTTGCTATTCTTCAATTTTGCATTTTTTTTTTTTTTTTTTTTTGTAGGGGGAGGGGAGGAGGCGGTTGCCGAACGCGAATTCGAGGTCAAATTTCAAAATTCAAAAGGGTCAAAGGTTTAAAAAACATACAGTGCATTGAACTCCACTTATGATGGATCCTGTAAGTGCATTCATTCTTTGTTTGACATATTATAAAGAAAAATATAGGATCAAAATATTCAGAACTTTAATAGCTTCCATTTAACATAAAAATAAAAATTCGACTTTTCAATACGTTCAAGGTGTTCTGTGTTCTTACAATTATTTTCAAAACTTTCATTTTCCCCGCTTAACAACGGGAATATACTTGAAGCAATTACGAAATCATTGTCATTCCTGTAAGCATGCAATTTTCAGGTATTCTCATTCAAACATTAATGAATGGAACAGCGTTTTCTACTTCCCTGTAACGGTAATAGTCCGGGTGACAGCGACACCTTTTTTAACCATTTCACAAACATCGATTTTCAATATGTTATTGATTTTATTTAATCAATCACGAAAACGGCCAACAGTTATCGCGACAGTGGTGGGCACTGTCTCGGCACCGCAACATTCTGAAGTCAAAGCGAAATACACGAAAGCTTAATTACGGATGTTACCGTGATCGCTGTCATATATTTCTAAACATTCGTAATTGAACCCCCGTCCATTTTGCTTTGACTGGGGGATGTTGCGGCTTCTGAAACTGCATTCGCCGCTATCGCGACACGACACCTGAGGGCTATTTTCATAATTGATTGCATGATCAGTTACATATTTGAAGATCAGCTTGTATGAAATGGTTAACTAAAAAATGTCGTTGCTTTTTGGACTACAATATAGATATAGTTGATTGTTATTTAATGACTATTTCTTCGCGATGGCCGTATGCCAAAAATTGGTTTAAAACATAAACTTTTTTTTCAGAAGGATGATTTTCTTTTACTGGAAAATGATGAGTGTAACTCGATTTCTTGTAAAAATGAATAAGTATAGCTAGAAAATGTATACATTTACGGAGGAAAAAAACTTTGTGATTTACCCAGAAAATTGCAAGGGTGGATTTAAGGCATACTTTCCACACTTAAAAATAAAAATCATCAATTGTTTTGAAAAATTATAACAATTTTTCATGCATCAGAAAAGTTTCAAATATTTACTTGCCTACATTTTAATCAGTTATAATAAAACATATATTTTTCTTTCACATACAAATCTTTTTTCAATCAATACGCTGCAAAATAAGAAAACAATAAAATGCATCAATAAAATATTGCTGCGAAGCACACCTCATTCTACTCCTTCACAAATTGAAACATTCTTAATTCGTCATTGCATTTTTTTTCTTTTTTTTTTTTGCAATATCTTAAAGTAACAAATTTTATATATTTGCGTACAACAAATATAACATAAAATTGATTTAATTTAATTTATACCGGAAATTTTTTATTGCTAATATTTATTTTATTTAAATGTAGTTTTTACTTGATGGCTTATACAACATTTTTTGGGTTGTTCAAGTTCGAGATGTCTTATGGGTTGCTTACTTGTTACAATAGAAGAATCTATAGCTATAGATGCTTAATCCATGCTCATTAATGAGGCTTTGAGAAATATAAATTTTAATCACTATCACATTTCTAGAAATTTTATAAATGCATAGTGGTACAAAAAAAATCGTGCTAAACATTTCTATCTGAAAATAGAATGTAAAAATGATTTTTTAATAAAAGTTCGAATATTTTTAACACTTTCGAACGTAGTTGAAAAGTGTTTATGCTCTAATTTTTATAAAATGCTTGCATATGCAAAAAAAAAAAAAAAATAAAAAATAAAAAATAAAATAAAAATAAAAATAAAATAATATATTGGACTCTCGTTAATGCGTCTCCGCTTAAGACGTATATCTGATTAATGAGGACAATTTCATTTTCCTCATCATTTTCTATTTGTAATTAACATTAAAGCGTACTTCTCCTCGGATAATGCAGAAATTTTTTTCACAAACTAATCGAGCAGAATCAAAACAGCTTTCGTACATTATTTTTTGAAAAGCAATTTTGATATGACTTTAGGTTATTGAGAAATCAAGAAATCGTCAGGGATAATAATGAAGAGAAAGGAAACTTTTTATCCGAAAAACGTGAGAGGGTCAAAAATTGCTTTTGGCTGTTCTCCGATATTACCAATCAAAATGTGATGTAATAGACCAAATTTTCGAGTGCGTCACAAAACGGGAAAATTATGTGGTAAAAAGATCATTTTTTGAAGTAACGCAAAGAAAAGTGAGATATTACTTTAATTAAACTTAAATTATGTAAGTACAGGCAATACTTTTGCATATTTTTTTGTCATCAATAATTTATTACAAGCTTTTATTTAACTTGCCTTGTCTACCCATTCGGCTCAAATCTTGTAATTGAATTTTAATGCATTTCCTCTGCTACAATTGGCTTAATTTATGGTAGTGTTACGTATTTCTGGTGGCAATACAATATTTTGTAAAAAATAAATAAATAAATAAGATTTGCCTCTGCTATTCAGGGCCCGATTAACCTCTGAATCTAGTGGAAGCATGGTATAATTTTGGGGCCCCCTCTCATATGGTAAAAGTTTTCTTAATTCTTCATTCATGAAAACTCACCAATGATACTAATATTATTCTCGGGAGTAGCTCAGCTGAAGTCACATATATCTCATTAAGCAGCTTTTTTATGTTCCCTGTGTATACTTCAGATATATTCAGTACCTATAGCTGTATGCTCAATTTCCCGGGTGGTTTCTAAGCCGGCACACCAGGATTATATGATTAATGCTATATGAAAACACGATTTCTACGATAGTTATATCTCATGGATAATGAAATATCATCAAACTTGATAGTCAGTTAGACCTTGGCATAAGTTGGAATCCTATTGATGACATTCATATTTCTTCCTTTTGTTAAACCTTCTTTTCCAAAAAAAATTAAAATACAATGTAAAATAAAAATGAAAATGGGAATTAAAGGGCTCTGTTCAGAGTCATTTTGGGGCCCTTTTTAAATTTTAGAAGGGAAGCATGTGCTTCACGTGCCTTTTGGATAATTACCCTGCTGCCATTCCAAAGGGGGAAAGACATTTGTCCAATAAGGGTACGTAAATGTCATGACGCATGTGATCAAGTGATCAAGTAAATGTCGTTGATTATTTCAGAAATAAGCTGATGGTTTTCGATGGAACCGTGGTATGGTTGGTAAATACGCGATCTTTCTATTCACTGTTAAAAATTTGCAACAAACTGTCCAGTCATTTGAGCGTTTTTGTAGGAAACGGTTACATAACCATAATTTAACTATATTCTGACCATAAAATGAGCAAAAATACGGTCAAAATAGTGTTAAATAACAGTTATGTAGCCGTTTTCTACAAAAACGGTCAAATGACTGGACAGTTTGCTGCAAAATTTTAACAGTGTTCCGCGAAGGGGGTGAATGGGTCTCAGTTCTATCCTCAAGCAGACGTTGATCGATTTTTTTTTTACCACGAAGCTAGATTTAAAATTGTATATCCATTTTTAAAAAAATCTCATAAAAAAATCACACGCAATTTAATTTTTTTTTAAATGGTCTTAATTTCCATCAGTTGTCCTTCAACATTTTTTTTCCTTTTTAGCACATTATAATAAAAGCTTATCTTTCAAACATTTTTTGATTTATAATTTATTCTTTTGTATTAACAAATTGTCACTAACAAGCTTTTTAATTAAAATTACTAAATTAAAGAAAAAGTCGTTTATTTTAGGTAACCTATTGAATTTTAGTCAAAAACTGAATTCAATTTATTCAACGAAAAGGATACACTATTCAAATGTTTACATCGTTTAATGGGGGACTTCAGTTAGTGCGGACCAAAAATGGCCTCCCTTGAAAGTTCGCACACGGAAATTCACCGTAAAAAATTGAATTCAATGTAAAGGATGCACTATTCAAATGTTTACATCGTTTAATGGGGGACTTTGGTTAGTGCGGGTCAAAAGTGGCCTTCCTTGAAAGTTCGAACTAACGGAAATTCTCCGTAAAAAACTGAATTCAATGAAAAGGATACACTATTCAAATGTTTACATCGTTTAATGGGGGACTTCGGTTAGTGCGGGCCAAAAATGGCCTTCCTTGAAAGTTCGCACTAACGGAAATTCACCCAGGTTACCTTCCAATTCACCAATTCACCTTAAAATTACAATAGAATCTTAAATATCACACAAAAGAATCTTAAAAATATTCGTTAGTTTAATTTAATTTATATTTTTTATTAATTTTTTATGTAAAATTATGAAAACAATGTTTTCTTAAAATGTAAATTCTTATGTAATATTATAAATTAATCATTACCTGCTTAATAGGTGGTATAAAGCCCTGACAAGATAAAATGCAACTGCAGTTTTAACAAAAGACCTAGGGCTGGCTAGAAGAAAGATCGTATTAAGGCAGTATTCAAAAAAAATATTTTTCCACGCTCAACAACTCAAAATTTTGGGACACATTCCCAGACTCATTTTTAAAAGTAAAAACAGGAAACTTGGTGGCGTGATTTATAAAGACATTTATAAGGGCCCCATGTTTTTATTTTTCGTTCAATTAATTAGAAATTGATTTACAGACAATTATTTTCACAGTACGATCAATTTTTTTCGTTTCCAGCGCTATCGCTTCTCGAAATTCGGTTCAAAATGTCCACTTTGACAGCATTTTTTGAAATATATTCTGCCTTTATCAAAAAATCGAGACAATACGGACATTATAAAGTTTCTGAATAAGAGAACTTGTCAATTGGATGCATTTTAGAGCAAAAATGAATTTACAAATGTGTCTCAAAATAAGCAGTTTGGATTTGAAAACACCCTTAATGTATAATTTTTTAATTGAAATTGATATAATGCAATTCTTAAGAGGCATAAAAAATGGTATTACATAAATAATTGGGACTCAATTAATTATGTGTATATATTGAAAATGTAGATATATAAACAATAAAAAATATATAATCCATTGCTATATAATCTCTAGAAAGATATATTTCAGAGAAAAATTATAGTTAAAATTATACAATTTTATTTAAGATCTAAACTTTGAATCAGAAAAAATATATGGTTATTTTGTTTACTCAAAAACACTTAACTAATTAAATAGGCATTTGAAAAAATCATTAGCATCAAGAAAATAATGGAAAGTTACCTGTAATTAATATTATGTATTCAAGGGTTTTATGTATTTACTTATTTTATTTTTTAATTTCGATAATAAATTAAATATAAACAAGACTTTTTTTTTTTTTTTTTTTTTTTTTTTTTTTTTGTTAATATTATATAACAAAATGTTATTTCGCTGCATAATTTTCGTTAAGGATTTACACATTTTCCCAACATATATTCCCCATTCACACCTTTAAAAATCAACAAAATTTCACATCTTTACGAATGAATATAACTTCGCTAGCATATATAAGAAATTTAGAGAGTTTGATTTTAACAACAGCCAATGAGGCCAATAAAATTTTTTTTTCTGAAGAAAGGAAAAAAATAGCAATTTAACCAAACAGTTGATATAACGAGTCACGATCTAAAGGGAATTTTTTTATTTGGTAAAAAAGCTTACTTTAAAATAATGCATGCTTTAGATTTAACATGGATACCAATAAGAATTCTAGCCAGAAAAACAAAATTGGGCCAATATAGGTTATATGTTGGCTAAATATTGGGACGATGGTTAAATATTGGCGTAAAATACTGTCCCAAATTAAAGCATATACATTTAGCCAATATTGACTGGCTATTTTTCGCCAACGCAAAGGTGATATTTCTGAAATTGGCATTCAGTTATAAATATTTCCAAAGTAAAGCCAATATTTCTGCAATGTTAGTATTTCATGGCAAATATTTTCAATGTAAAGCCAATATTTATTCAATATTGGCATTACATTAGAAATACTTACAAAAAATGAAATATTGGCATAATATTGGGCCGCTATTGGTTTACTACCAGAGATTATCTGGGACATTTGGACTTCATAACATTAACCTTCTGACCGCTTATCCGACGATTTCCAAGACATTTGGAGAAAAATTTACATAATACATAATTTTTGAAGCAATTTTCTTTTAAAAATTCTACAGTCAAAGGGTAAAAATGCAAATGATAAATATACTACATATCTCAAAGACATGATGATTTGAAATGTGTAATAATAGAGATACATATTGGTCGAAAGGATATTGAAAAAAAAAAAAACTGAGCAGGCAGAGGGTTAAGCGGGAGACTGCTTTAAACGATAATGCATATGAAACGGATTCGTCTGAGAGTCATTTCCGGAGATAATTTAAAAATATCTTTTTTTTTTTTATCTTAACAGCAGCAAGAGGTAATTCTAATTTCATTCCCTTTAGTCTTACAACATAAAAATCAGGACGCATGTATGATCCGATTAGAATATCGATCGAACGACATGTTATTAATACTGTTGAGTTACACATATTCATGCGCTACCTACTTTTCATAGAATTGTCGAATCAATACGATTTCAATGTTACCAGAAATGTCAAGTAAAAAAAGGGGCAAGGGAGATTTGCATTACAGTCTGTAACTTATTTTTGTTGCAATGCAAGTATAAAAAGAATTTTTAAATATTAACTCTTTACAGAACATTACAGTAGTTCACATAAGTGATCGGATACTACTAAAATTCAGAATAATCAAAATAATTGGAAAGTATTAACATTTTTTTTAATGTTTTCAGCTGTTGCAATAAATAGTTTATAATCTCTTTATATGTTATGTATTTTTCCGAAATCAAAAAGAAATATATCCTTAAAATTACTATGAAGAAAATGAATTACTTTGTATGAAAAGGGTAAAAAGTTATATTACAAAAGTGATCGGACATTTGTGAGAATTTAAACAAAACTACAGTAGAACTCCAATTATCCGAATCAACTGGGACCGGACCAGGTTCCCTTCGGAAAATCAAAAATTCGGATAATTGGATTTTTTCCGAAAAAGGGGTCTATTTTAATTAATTACTGTATGTATGTTGAAAATGGAAAAAAAAAAACTATTTTTAAAGAAAAAGATCTTTTAATTAATTAAATGAAATTGCAACACTTTTACATGTTAAGCCTACTTACAAGTGCTGAACAGTATGTACGTATTGTACTGTAAATGAAAGTCATATTGCTTTCTGAACATCTCGATCAAAGTAAGCTGTTTGGCAGTCTTCATCTGTTTTCGGGCAGTCAAGTCGCGCATCCGCTTGACAGTGAGAAGTTGCATTTGGTCACATTCAGGCTGACGCTCCATCCACTTCAACGCAGTTTCAAGGCCGGCAAATGCTTCACTAGCTGATGGCCCCGTGTCTGCTTCAACTTCGACATTAAGGTCATCATCTTTCTCGACACTTTCTTCTCTCACACTTTCAATAAGTTCATCGTCACAAAGAAATTCCACGGCAGGTATATGATCTTTGATCGTCATTTAGAATTTGAAACCCAGGGGGGCGGGGCCGGCCACCTGGCGACGGACTATGGCCAATAATCGAACTGCACTCTGTGAGAAGGTGACACATCATCCCAATAATGTTCGCGCTGCGCCTACACTAGATTCGCGGATGGAAGGACAATATAGTAGCGCGCGTACACAGAATCATTATTTTGCGAATCGCAGTACGTTTCCGTCTTATTTTTTTTTCTGAAATTCTGAAAGCGATTCGGATAGTCGGAGTTCGGATAATTGGAGTTCTACTGTATCTGTTATGAATACAAATGAAATGTTTTATATTATTTGATATTAAAGTAAATGGCAACACCTGTGATAAGTGTTTGCTTACTTTATTAAAATAATTTTTGTTGAAACATTGAATATTTTATATTTTGATGATATGTTTAGTTCTGGAAAACATTTCGATGTTCCAAAAGGGAATGTCCTCCCCCCCCCCCCCAATTTAAAAGCACCATTAAGCAATTCACGCTCATGCTCTGTAATACTTATGAATACTTTTGTGTCGCCCTGTATATAATCCATAGGCTATATACACACAACGTAGTATGCAAAAATTTTATTAAACTTCAAAACGCATATCATAACTAAAAATGTACTTCCAGCATTTATTTTTAATTGACAATGCTTCGGATACAGCACTGTATCCAAAATCTTTTGTGTCATCTTTTTGTCATGTATATGAATGATAAATGTTATGCACATCATATTCTACAGCAAGCATCTTGTAGTAAACCTCTCTAACGTATATAAATTTCATCATGTTGGAAATTCTGCAGCCTAATTAAAAATTATCGGCAAAACAGTTCTTCCCGTATACTATTATATAAACTTATTTTTTTTTTTGTGTGACCCTGTAAATGAATGATAATTGCTTTGCACTCTATATTTTACAAAAAGCATATTTTTATTTTAATACAACTGAGAAATTCATATAAAATTCCTTATGTTTGCAATATTGTAACATTATTAAAAGAGACAGCAAAAGAATTTTCCCTTTTAGACCAAAATATAACGGAATTCTTTTGAGAGTCCCTGTAAATGAACTTTAAGTGCTACACATAACATATTCTAAAGTAACCTTCTTATAATGCACCTCAATGATGCATACAAATTTCATTATCTTTCAAATAGTGTAACATCATTAAAATACATCGCAAATGATTTTTTCCCATATACACCGTAATGTAACGGAATACTTTTGAGTGCCCCTGTAAATGAACTATAAAGGTTACACGCTTCATTTTCAATACCGCACATGCCATAGCAAACCTCAATAACATATATCAATTACATGACATGGCAATCCGAGTATATTTACGCTAGTTAAAGCTCGGATAGACGGACAGACAAACCGAATGCATAAGCACTTATCAACTATGCTGGAAAGTATTAAAAATATTTGCTGTTTTAGAAAGAATAATGTAATCTAAATGAAAAAAAAACCCATGCTATTTGAGAAACAAGAGTGTAATCCAAGTTATTAAAGTATTTTAAAATCCTTTAAATATCAGTTTGAAATGGAATTGAATTGTTATCGGTGGGATATAAGGAGAAATATTCTATCTGATTTTGAAGCATTTTTACGGTCAGTGTTACTAATATATTAAGAAACCGCAGGATATCCCTTGTGTATCCTCGCTTTCTGTTTGAAGTCTTTTTTTTTTTTCAGAATTACTGGAAAACAGAACTCATGTATTTTTGCCATAGTTATATATTTTAAAAGTGTAAGAATTGTGACTTTTGCAGATTTCTGCCAGTGGTTGGGTATAAATAATAAATTTGCTATTTTAAATAGATTTTCATACAAATGAAAATCACGAATTGTCATGAGAGAGTATTTAGGATTAATACTTATGTTCTTACTTGTTGTATAAGAAGAGACTAGTAAGAAAATTAAGTAAGAAAGTTAATCTTGAAATATTTTTAAAATGCTGTTGAAAATTCTCTACTGCGTACTTTCGGTATCTAGTTCGGGCTCTGATGACACAATTTTTTCAGGTTTGGGTTCTGATGGACACAATTTTTTTCGGATTCGGGCTCCGGAAAAAGAGCCGGAACTCAAATTTATTGTTTTTCATCAAATTTCAACTGGATAAAACTGATTAGTTCAAGCATTTCGAATTCTAAAATCAGTAATATTTCTCAGAAAGCATTTTCTTTGTCAAGAAGATTTTCTAACACACTCTTATTAAGAGAACTCTACACTGAAATAAACATACATGAAATTGAACTTTGTTACAATAACTCTCATCACAAAGTAAATCGTATAGTTTCAAGTATGTTGCGTTAAAATAAAACTATATTTCTATTACTTTGCAAAATATTGATAGATAGACTGTGAAAGAATATTTTTCTAGCACACACCGAAGTCCTTTCCCAATTTTAAAGAGGCACAGTAAGTAATTTGTGGTAGCATAAATAAAAGTAGGAAAATTCAGAACCCAATTTATTGTTTGAAATATGTGGTGTGAAATCAGATATAATTTAAAATTATCTCTGTTTACTTAATAAAACATCCTTTTTCATTCATCAAAACTTATTAAATTTTATTTATACCCTATGATTTCTTATTATATATCTAAATATAAAAATAATTATTGTCTTTAAGCATTAAACCTCACCTTCAAAATAAAATAAAGATTAAAGAAATTCTTTCCACGTTGAACAAGTCATTACATACATCTAGTTAATTTATTTTCATTTCAAAAATCAATTACCCTCTGTAACACACTTTCAGTTGAAAGGGATGAATAATAATAATAATAATGATAAAATAAATAAATTCACTTCCAACGGATATGAAATCATGTTTCGAAAATTTCCTTCTGCTCAAACATTACAAAGCATTTCTACCCATTAAAATATAACATTTTCTCGTTTATTTCAACATTTAATCGTCACCTGTCATGATTTAAGCCACAGCGGTTGAAAAAATGATTTAGTAATACATCTAATATGAAACCAAATTCATTTATTCTTATTTTCATATGACCCATCATGCTCATATATCTTTGAAAAGAAAATAACTGTTAATATAAATCATGTAATTAATGTCAGCACTATTTTCAATAATATGCATTCTCACAGGGTTGTAATCTTTTCGCGTAATATTTAATTCGGACGGTATCTATGCTCGCTATATTTCATGTTAATTTCTAAATTTAAAAATTATCCATATGTTGCTATTTAAAATATATTCCTGCTTCACGTCTCTCGCCAAATCCTAATGCCAAAAACTTAAAATGAATAATTTGGTGACATATGATTTTTTCACAGTTCCTTCTCTGAATACCCGCCTGCAAACATGTAGAGACTTTGTTGTTATATACAATGATCGGGGCACCACCCACATTCCTATATCATGGATATGCTACTCATTAATTAAAATTTACTTGAAAAGGTCTCATTGATTCCGACTTTTAATCTTTCAGAAAAGAGTTTTTTTTTTAAACTGGAATCGTAATAATTACCACTGCTCAAATTATTCACGGCCATCCAAAGTCTACGATAAAAAATTCATATAAGTCTATTGAGGTCCATTTATTATAATGTTAATTAATTAAAGGTTTGCCAACGTTTATGCAGACAGTTTTTGCTATATTACTAGAGTAGTAAGTTGTTAAATGTAATATTGTTCACATTCCATTTACGAATACTAATTGTCTAACAAAATTGTTAACCCTTAACTGGTGTGACAGAAATTGTCGCCTAGATACTGCGAGCGGTCTTTTATATATCGCTTGATTGAAAGAGGAATAAACGGCTTGATTGACTCTTAGGATACTGTTTCTGTACCAAACTTTACGTGCAGGACTATTATAGTTAAAAATTCGCCTATCGATAAGTCCCTATGGCTCCAAATGATACAAAATTTCACTAGCATCTGTAGTTAAACTGAAAATTACAAGTTAAACAGTGAAATTGAAAAGAAAGCAGCGACCTGTATGACCACTAACAGCAGTTGAGGGTTAATAATTAATCGAAAGATTAGTATTATTATATTAACTGCATGTTATAGCCAGTAGGAATAGTTTAGGTCTCCTAAATTTAATACAATAATAGACAACTATTTATAATTTTTATGTATCGATTTAGAAGCTGCGGTTCAGTGACAGTGGGTTAAACATTGAATTTTCAATGCCGGACTTAGTTCTTCACATGGTGACTATGAGTATTCCGTTTCACCATTTTTTTCCTGGTGATCTTTTCTAACCCCAATCAGTAGATAATAAAACTATTCATCATAACTATTTAATTTTCTGTTCATGGAGAATGTTCGAAAAATGTAAAATCAAAAATAAGTGTCTTACAAAACATAAGTAAAATGTGAAAGCAAAAGAAACAATTACTGTAAATGAATTTACAATTGCTGATTTTTTGTTAAATCAGTCGTGAAATCAACAGAGTGAAAAAGTGTTCAGGTCTCGATTCAAACCAGGGCCATCGGCATTGCGCGCCAACGCTCTACCACTGAGTTATCCGGAGGATATCCAGCCTGGTCCTCCTCGGGTAGCTCAAAGGTATCGTCCAGGTACCTCAGTGGTACAACGTTGACGCGCAATGCCAATGAGCGCGGTTCGAATCCAGGCTTGGACACTTTTTCACTCTGGTAATTTCACGCCTGATTTAGCAAAAAAAAAAAAAAAAAAAAAAAAAATAGCGATTATAAATTCATCTAATATTTCCACAGGCGTATGCCATGTATATAAATTACATATATAACGTTTTATTGTGTTTGTGCGAGTGAAGTTTTGCTGCTACTATACGAAATGTATAATATCCTGTAATACACGTCGTTAAGTTCCGGTTAGTTCTATGCATATACTTCCCAGTAGTAACAAAAAAAATATATAATAATAAAATAAAATAAATAAACAACGACTTGACTTACGGGATATAATTTCGCAAAATTTTAACATCTCGTTTCAAGTGAAAGAATCGATTTGTTCTTGTTGCGTAAAGTTTAATGAATCAAACCGCGAATAATTTTGTGCCAGTTAAAGTCAGCAACGAAGAACATAAAAATTTGGATGAAGATTTAGGTTAATTTATCGTCATCGCAATGAAATTAGAAAAGTCAAGCTATGCGGTTGTTTTTGCATGATTTGATTTCGTTACTCGTTTATTACAATTTCATTGCATAATAGTTAAATTACTATTCTGCAGTTATTCATAATGACACAGCGGATTAGTTAAAATCATGATTAAGGAGTGAATTTAAAAAGAAATATAAATAAATTAGTTTTCTTTTATATTAATTTTAATTTTTGATAATTATTTGTCTTGAAATTAATTGAAAAGAAAAAAAATGTAACAAGCCAAGGGTCAGTGATGTGCAACGGTTTGAATAACATGAAATTTGAACATAACAATTCTATTCACTTCAGTAAGCCTCAATTCTTACTCAACTTTTTTTTTTTTTAATTAACACCATTTCATAAGGCTAAAACGAGATACAGATTGCGATATGCACCAATTTTCTGCAAAAGATAATCATTTAAATGTGTCAAGTATTAAGTTTTATTACAAATTTTTAGTTCAAACATGGAATAAAGCGTAAAATTTATAATTTAAACTAGTATATGAAAATCTATTTTTAATATGGGGAGACGGCATGTTTGATGAACTTTTTACTAAAATACTCATAATTTCTCTTTGATATACAATAGCATTTCAGTTTGCACCATATAAATGGCTTATTGTGCATTACCTTTTCAACTTTCATAATTCTTTAAAAGTTCTCATATTTTAAATTATTAGTGCCTAATGATTAAAAAAAAAAAATCTATATCTCTATAAATTGGCTCAAACCTTTCCACTTTAAGAAGATTTGGCCAATAATGAAAGGAATTTGACCCACTAAATCATGTAAATATATTCCCATCAGAAATTTTATTTATGAAAATGTAACTTATTTCTGTTCTGCAACTACTAATTTCCCTTTGTTAAATAAAACTTCGGTTTCAAAACATGTTTATTTGACCTGGACATTGGGTAAAGCTAAAGATTCTCAATATGTTAATATATCTCACATCCATAATTTTACCAATCAATCAACATTTTTATAAACAGAGACGTCAAGTTTCTTTTTTAAAACTATTCTCGATTGTAAATGATACATATATAGTTCATCAGAAGAATCTAATGCAATATCTTTCACACAAGCTCAGATATAGGTGTATTATGCATATAATAAAACAATTAAAATCTATGTAGCTGCATTTGGAAAAACTGTTCATATTTGTAAAACACTTTAGTTTGAATTTTTATTTCACAGCAATTTTAATTGCCATTTTTGTATTTAGTTTGAATCTATTGTATTATTGTTTGCATTTAAAAAATATTGATGTAAATTCGTTATTATTTACTGAAATAAGTTTATAATTACTTTTTTGTTAAATTTAAATATAGTTATTAAATATTTTAATGTGGTCAATTACTCTACAAGAAAATAGGGTGGTTTGACCCGGTCAAAGTATGAACGAATATTGTGTGTTGAACATCCCACAAATGCCTATACTTTTGAAAGAAAAGTATAAAAATGCTTGCCAATATCTATATTAAGTATCTTTTCTTTTCAATCATTAAGTGAAAAAAACGTTACGGTAATAATATCCTTTTTAACTTTTTTACAACTAGCATAAGAGGTTACAATTGCAAACGGAAAACTTACATTTTGAGAGGGAAATTGGTAAATTACATATTTCTTTTTTATTCTCATTGCAAAGGAATGAAAACAACATTAATTACTAGTACAAAAAGCTTGTACTATGCTTCCATCCTGTGCTTATCATAAAAAAAAAGAATAAAAATTAAAATAAAGGCAGTGGATTAAACCTACTCTATAGTCAAGCATTCCTAATTTCGCCTATCTTGTTTCTATAGGTTTATTGAAATATTTTCATTAATCTCACTTTCGTTCGAAAAGATATTTTGTTTAATTTACTGTAAAAGAAACATTATTACACTTTGCATTTTATCTATCTGCAAGATATTTTTCTTTTTTTTAGTATTTTTTTTTGTTTATATAAAGTTTTCAACTAATAAAAAATTTCATTAAACGTTATCCCGGATATTTGTATTTTAATTTACCTTTTTCGCTTTTTCTAATTTTAAAATTTAAAATTCTTTAAAACTATAATACTAGAATTTAAAAAAATAGAAAAAAGTTTTTCTACATTTTAAAAAGTAAGTATAATTTTTACAGACTTTAGATAACCTTTTAGCACGCCAATGCAGTATTATTCTGATTGTATAAACTCGAAATTGATTCACTGTTCAAAACAGCATAAAAGAAACCCGAGAAAAGCATTTTGTAAACATACCTTTGCTACTCTTAAACATGTCTATAAATATTAAACAGTTAAGAATAAAAAATGACGATGAGGTTATAATATTTTACAGCTAGATGTTTGTAAAATTATTGTTTATAAAAGCTGTTGCTTGCTAACACTCATACTTTATTTTCATCTCCATTCGTCGTCAGTGATTTTAACCGACTTCCAACAAAGGCGGTTATAAAATTTGTTTGTATGTTATATTTTAACACTTTCTAACATAGTTAAAGAGGGTTTATGAATTAGGTGACTTTAATTTTTTCTTTCTGTGGGTCGGGTGCACTCTTTCATATTTCTTGCGGGTCAGATAAAAATAAACACACATGTGACTATTTATGGATATATATATATATATATATATATATAACCAGAGCTTTACAAATTTCATAGAATCTGGTAGCCAGCAGAAAATTCTGCTCGCCAGTAAAGAATATTACACCCCTCCTCCGTCACTAATTCTCAGAAATCACAAAAGTTTTTTGTGAATTAATTGAGAAAAAATAATAACAAGCATAGTTTAGGATTTTTAGTTACATAGTTTAGAATAGTTAAATAATTTAGAAAGATAATATAGACCAAGTTTTCTAAATAAAATTTATCAAAATGATTTATCCATGAAAAAAAAAAGTGAAATTCTGTAAAGGCTGGATTAACCGGCATGTCGGAAAATGCTGATTGCCGAAAGCTTCAAATGTTTGGAAAGTTTAGTTCTATAAAATCTATATCTGATGAGAGGCATCTATGAAATAGTGAAGCAGGAAAATAATTTTTAACGATTTTTCTGAATCAGACGAATAATTCTGTTTTAAATATTTAAAAATTTGAATTTGTTGAACTTGTTTTTACAAAATAAAAAATGCCGAAAAAGAGAAAAATGACGTTTGTGCTCATTTCTTATGTCAATTTTCGTGCAAAATGTTATGATAATATATATATTTTTTAAAACCGCCAGATTAAATAACTTGGTCGCCAGACAGAAAACCTTGGTCGGCAGTGGCGACCTGGCGACCGCATTTGTCAAGCCCTGTATATAACCATTAAATGAACGTTACAACCATCAACAATCAGAGGCCTCAACGTCAGCTCTACATATCATTGTTTATTAATCTCACTAATTTTTAACATTATCTACATAATATTCGATATCCAAAAATTAAATTTTTTAAAGTTATTTATACATTTATAAGAATATCAAATTTATCGAAAGTTCTAGAAATTTTAAAAGTATCGCATTAAACACAATGTTATGCAATGATAGGATAAACTACTTATTACTGTATTTTTTTCAGAATAACAATACATTACCCCCAGTTGTCGCTTTAATTTTATATTCTCAATTTCCAGTAATTGTGCAATTTCATTTCTTGAGTATATGTCTGAATGTATTTACTATTTTAATTTCATTAGAATAACCATAACTGACAAAAGATTTTATCCTATCCTTAAAAGAATACTTATATTTCAACCGCTAAACATCATATGTTGCTGAAATTGAATAAAATTTCGTGTATATAATATACTTATAGAAATGTAAATTCCTCTTATGTGAACTATATTCAATTTACACATTCAACGTTTTTATTATTTTCATTTGGAAAACCGATTTGGCAATCTTTCTTTAGTAAGTTAAAATAAATTCTCATTTATTTAATTAAAAAAAACATATTAAAAACTTAAATCACCCGAAAATTAGCTATTTTGTTAATAAAATTTCGCGTCAAAGTAATGCGATTCACTTGAATTTTCCTTTGTTGATATTCTTTGAAATATAGTTGCTTAGCAACCATTTAATGAAAAAGAGAAAAAAAATGCATTGGATATTTTTGTAAAAAATGAGAAATTAAAATGTTTCATATCTTTCAAATTAATGCACAAACTTTCCCAATAATTTATGCAATTAATTTCGAAATTCTGATATATTGATAATCTAAATATATTGGCAAATTTTCAAAGCGATTGGATTAAATTAAGATCTCCATTTCATAAATTTAGCATCCATAATTTAGCATTTACAATTATCCCAATGCGACATTTTCTTTTCGGTGAATGTTAAAATTGAAAAAAATCTTCTGACTTCCCATTGAAAAGCATTATGACCTAAAAAGAAATGTTCTATATTTTTCGAACGAATGAACCAAATGTTACCCAAAACTATACAACTATGCTAATTCCGGGTACCTCGCCAACATACCCACCAAAAAGCAACCTAATCGGATCATTTTTGCGGCAGTTATCGCGGAACAGACAGGCAAACAGACAGACAAACAAACAAACAGACGGAAACCAATAACTTTTCGGGTCTCCCCAGTGAGCCTCAACTGACGTTTCAGCAATTATTCTTGCTTTATGGCACAGTTAAGAATCCCCTTTTCTTCTCTCAGAATATGAAAAATATTACCGACATTTCGTTTTTGATACACACACACACATGCTACGTGTGTGTAGGTTTGGAGGTATCCACTATTCAGAGGTAAAAGCGTTGAAAAAGTGTTCGCTATCTAGATGCGTCCGTTATGGAGGTTTTATAACATATAGATTTTTCACATGAAAAAATATTTTGGATATTCTTAAAAAATCCTGTCAACCCAAACCCAATCCGAAACGATGACAGTCAACCCGACTCGCAGCAAAAAAGTAGAAGTCAACCCAATTCAAACCCGACCTACAACGGATAAATAAAGCGCCAAGGTCGAGTCAGGCTCGGGTAAAATCGGGTTACCTGACCCAATGCAGGACTCTAGAGCTCAGTACGAAATGTCGGCACACTAATGCAGCCGGTTTAACATTTGAAGTTAGATTGAAGCACAGTATCATTTCCCATTTCAAAAGTGAAAAGTTTTAGGTAGCTTTCAATACAAAAAAGTATAAAGCTACCTAATGCAGCCGTTCGGAAAAAAGCAGTTCCGGAAAATTTCGATATATTTTCACCGATCATGACCTCCAGACCCCAAAACCACCCTCCGTTCAAATGTTGATTTATATATATATATATATATATATCTGACCTATGTCATACGATAACGCCCGTATTTATGAATCGATTTTGATGAAACTAATTGTGTGTATTAAGGTCACTAATGTTTCGACCGAGTTCGTTGGCCAGCTTGGTCCGCCATTTTGTTTCAAGATGGCGGCCATTTAAAAATTTAAAACTAAAATAAATATACAAAAAAGTTAAAAATTCAAATTTATTTTTTAATTACGTGTTAGGCCTTGATACAAGGATTCCAGAGCATTTTTTGGTTTACGTCTATCTTAAAAAATGGCTGAGATAGAGCAGTTTGAAATTCTAGGGTGGCTGACATTTTGAAAAAAAACAGCACATTAACGCGATTACGCGCAAATTATTTTCTTTCATTGTTGTAATAATTTTCCCAATCATACACATAAAACTATATATTCATATCCGTTAGCGCCAAAATTGGCGACATTGGCGACAAAATTGGCAAAATTGGCGACATTTGGCGAAATATCAGCAAATTTGGCGACCAAAATAAGTCTTCATAAATGAAGCCAATTTGGCTATTGCTCAATAATTTTGCGAATTTCTTATTCAAATTCAGTATTAACGAATCTTTTGTAAACGTTTCTTTGCATTTTAACTTGCTGTTTTCGTGTAACATTAGCTAAAATTTTAAAATGAAGATATAGGAAAGCTACCTTTTCCTCCCGGTACAGGCCGGAAGGACTTTTTTAAATTCTTCATTGCGCGGAAATTCATCAATGCTAAAATTATTATTCTTAGGAGTGGCTTTAGAGAAATTAGATTTCCTTAAACCCTTTTTTTACACTTTCCAACATAGCTGAAAAGTGTTTATGATCTTGGAATTTTCTGCCCTGCGTCTATATGTGCTCTAACTCTCATAAATTTGTCCAGATTGCCATGTAATTGATATATGTTACTGAAATTCACTATGGTCTGTTTGCTATAGAAAATGAAACGCGTAGCAATTATAGTTCATTTACCGGGACATTCAAAATAATTCCGTTATATTATACTCTTGTGAGTGAAAATCTTCGGCCGTGTATTTTAATGATGTTGCACTATTGCAAACATAATAAAATTGACAGGAATTTCTGAGGTGCACTTAAACATGCTTTCTGTAAAATTTGGGGTGCAAAGCCTTTATCATTCATTTACAGGGTCACACAAACTATTTCAAACATAATAAAATTTATATACATTATTGAGGTGCACTATAAGATGCTTACTATAGAATAATATGTGCATAGCAATTATTGTTCATTTACAGGAACAGACAAAAGATTTATGTTACAGTATCGTCTACTAGCGATAATAGTTGAAAGTGCACTTTCAGTTATGGTAGACGTTTTTAAATTTAATTAAGATTTAACTAATTAAGTTTAGTTTAAATTTTTGTTCTAGGTTTCTAAGTTTAAAATTTTTATCGCCTACTAGCGATAATAGTTGAAAGTGCACTTTCAGTTATGGTAGACGTTTTAAAATTTAATTAAGGTTTAACTAACTAAGTTTAGTTTAAATTTAAGTTCTAAGTTTCTAAGTTTTAAATTTTTATCGTCTACTAGCGATAATAGTTGAAAGTGCACTTTCAGTTAATGTATACGTTCTTAAATTTAATTAAAGTTTAACTAACTAAGTGTAATTTAAATTTTTGTATGCTACACTGTAGAAATAATAAAAGTTAAATGTTTCTTAATCTACGAAAATATAATATAACCATGAACGAAAATATATAATAAACTCTTTCGAGTTACCCATGATTCCGGAAGGCGTTCTTTACTATAAGAAACCTCAGAAGCCAGTATATTTTCGAGATTTAAAGAGACATTTGGGGTGCAAAGCATTTATTATTCATTTACAGGGTCACATACACTATTTCAAACATAATGAAATTTACATACATTATTATTGTATTGCATTGTTAGTATTAGTGTGTTACATTGCATTGTTAGTGTTACATTATTAGTGTATTACATTGGGCAGACGAATCGTGCTCTTAGAATTAGGCTGAAAGAACACCAGAATTGTGTTAGAAGGCAGGAAGGTGAAATATCTACAATAGCTAAACATTGTTGGAATTTCAACCACCAGTTTAATTATCCAAGAGGCTAAAATTGTCCAAAAATGTAATCCAGTTTTGCATCTAGACTTTTATGAAGCTTACTATTCACAAACATACTTCTTCCTTAGTGAATGATATGACCAGCACCCCTTTTTTCTCGTGAGTGTGGAGTGGAGGAATTCTGCTCACTGACTCCTTTTTTCATTTAGTTCCGGTCAATTACGTCATTTCTTTAAGATATATAAACTTTTGTTCTGGCGTTTTCAATCAAGCCAGTACTAAGGCTATAACCGAGAGATTCTTTAAACCCATTTTTATCTTCCTTTTTTTTTTTTTTTTTCCGCACTGAGGAAGGGGATTCAAGAATCCTCGAAACGTCCGTATGTGACTTTTTGTCCCATGTTTTTACGTATTTGTGCGTTAAAACGTTGTTAAGGGTTTTAGTTTATGTATTGAAATTCTCGCAGTGTGTTTGATTTATACTTAAAGAAGCATTTATAAAAACAAAGTTTCTTTTGCTGCCACTGATTTTCCTAAATGTCGCCGAGTAGTTTTTATAGCGTATTACTAAATTTTCTCAAATCGGAATATTTTTCTCTAGGAGGCTATTTATTCTCAATTAAACATTTTCAACTAAGCAATTGGATTTATATGTGCAAGAGCAAAAATATAGTATTGATTTTAATGCGAATGTTAGTGCTGTTAATTTATCACGTTTGTTTATAAAACATGATTCTCGAACATGAAAATGTTTACTTGAGAATCGGTAGCATCCGAAAAACCCATAGTCGGGGTTGAGAAAACTGATTAATACACTATAAAAATTACTCGGAAATGTTTCCGAAAATCAGTGGCAGCAAAAGGAACTTTGTCCTTATAAATGCTTCTTTAAATATGAAAAAAAATATTCGTTAGCAGCTCGGACGGGATTGTATATTTTCGTTAGTGGTTTTATTAAATTTTCCTAGATGAAGAAACACCAGTCATCTTTTTACAGTGTACAAGTTACAGTTGTGAGTACATCGAGTATATATATTAATATAGATCATATACAGAGCTACACAAAAGAATTCGTAAGCATTGATACTTATGGGAGTGCATAGCTTGAAGTTATGTATTTTCAAGCTATACTTTAGTATACTAAGAGAATTTTGTAAAATGTAAATAAATTCATATACAAGACTACGCAAAGAACCGGATACATTGTCGTCTATTGATAGTAATTTCTGAAAGTACGTTTTCAGTTGTGTTGTGCGTTATTTTCCTGAAATTAGTTTTAGTTTAAAATGTGGAATATATATTTTTAAAAAAATCTGTAGATAATGTACAGCGTTGCACAAAATTATGCGAATTCTTCCGCAATTTCTTTCATCTGTCTATTGGTGGAAATTATTGAAATTAAATTTCCGACTGTGTTATGAGTTTCGTAACTAAACTAAATTATATAACACTATGTAGTCTGCATAAAGATCTATAATCATATACAGGGATGCACAAAAGAATTCGAGTACATTACCGGCTATAGACAGTAATTTTTGAAATCTGGTTTCACTATTTTAAACGGTGAAGTTCCTTGGCAGTATTCTTGAAGCGTTGGAAAGTGTTTCATAATCTGTGCTTGACGCATGATTTTTCTTTCTTGTTACATTTTTCTTTGTGGCAGAGCGTCCACAATTTAAATTATCACAAAAATCTCTTTAATAACTCTTATTAATATTTTTTTGTAAATGTCATATTGGGCTCATTGTTTAATTTTGTAATAAATGTAAGATTTTTTTTTTTTAATTTCAACATTATTTGTTCTTAATAATACATTTAAGTGAAAAACTTGTTTTTCAACACTTGAAAATAATTTATTAACGAAAGGGTTAAACTAAACAAATATCGAAACTGCTGTAAGTGATTGTTTTCTACACTTGCACATAGATGGCAGCAGTATCATTTTAAAATCCCTCCTATAAACACGGTATTTCTGTTACAGATAAATTGTTTTAAATGTTAAAATGAAAATCACCTTAACTTATTAGGCTTTTGTAAGGTTATGCAAAATATTTCGAAATATTAATATTTTTTTGTTTTCGGAACTAATTTCGGCACGTGGAATCGTCATCGATACCATCTCCATACCATACACAACACATATCTTCTTTTGTGCCTGGGCATTTTTGTCTTTCTGAAAAGAAAAAAACATTATATGTCGAAAAGGCTACTTATTTTTTTTCAACTTTTATACTTAATAAAAATAAATTAATTAATTAATAAAAAACATATTAAAGTATTTTTTTTTTTTTTTCTCACGTATTCGCTGAGATTTCTTCTTAAAACAATACCAAGTATGAAGTAGATGGCATTTATGGGATGCATCATCATCTACTGCCAAAAACGGGAAGATCTTTTGAACAATTGAATTTCGTAAAATTATATTTTTGTAAGTTTTTCATTAGATAAAGTTTAAATAGTTTTTTTTTTTTTAAATTTCAAAGTTGAAAAAATAAAAATTCGATTCTTTAATTAATTTTATTTGTAAGTTACCTTTGTGCATTACAAAGCTACCCTTGGAATTATTAGTAATAAAAATAAATAAGCATACGATTTTAAAGCTAAGTAAATACTGTTTTAAAAAAATATGTATTGCAAACTGACAAAATTATTATTAATAATTTAAATTATCCGTTCTTGTATAATTTCTGGAAACGTAAAAAAATTTAGCTAGTCTTTAAAACAAAGCTCATTTTTGTTGAAAAATTGAAACTTAATATTTAAATTCTGATGTCTAAAAAATTCCACAATTTTAAAGGTATGAATCCAAATTATCAAAAGGATCTTTCTAACTAATCTTATTTATAATAATAAATTAAAATATAATTTATCATGATTAAGAACAGACTGTTAAACGTTATTATATTTAACTTTTGGGATTCGTTTCCAAAAATAACTTTTTCTTTCTATTGAAAGGGTATCAAAAGTTAATTTTTTTCTGTAACTTTCGTTTTCCTTCATATTATTATTTATTTTTAACAGTTACTGAATCTTCTTTAAAGAATGACCTGCTGTGATGTTTTCAATTGTAATACTATATTCAAAATTACTTCATTCAGTAACAACCCTAAACCCGAATTATACACCACGCAATTTTAATTACTTATTTTTATATACTTTTCGAAAAAAAAAAAAAAAAAGATTTTATGAAGTATTTTAAAGTGTTGGTGTTTTAGAACATTGAACTTCGATAGTCTAAATTCTAAATTGTGTAAAGTGGGAAACTACTTGATTTTATCATAATAGATGGCAGCACCAGCATAAGCAACGGATAAGTAGAATAAATTAAAAGCATTTTACAGAAGGTACGCAAAATTACATTAATTTTACCATTATTAACCATTAATTATTATGTATAAAATAGCTCTTTTCAGATTTATTCTGTGAGAAAAAATGCAATCCTTGATATTTTTAGACTAAATATGATTCACATCAACATCGATAGCTCTTTCAGCTTTTTCTTTTTCTGTCAGTATTCTTGTATTACATTATATACGTTATTTATCACCAAAGTAAAATAAAATAAATGTTTCACCTTCTACAGATTTTTAAGAAATTGTACTTTCGAATCCTTTATTTTTATGCGTGTGCGTGTATATATATCTGAGAGCTAACCAGACTTATCTCTACGGTTAGTGCTGCCATCTGTTATTCTGAAAGGTAAAATAAATAGAAGTAATTAATTTTATTCGTAGTGCGAATAATCAATCGTAATATTATTACGATACTAAAGACCAAAGTAGCCACAATCACAATAAATCTGCACTAACATTATAAAGAAGAAACATTTATTTGCGTGTTTGTTTGTATGGGGTAACATCTGGAACAACCGAACCGATTTCAAAAGTAATGGTGGCAAAATGATGGTGACAGTCTCTGGTGCAACTTAGGCTATATTTTATGTTGATAACGGTAGCACTACCACTAAGCAGGTGCAAAGGGTAAAGCCGTTCTAAAATTGCAATTTTTGTGATACTAAAGGGGCTAGAAATTTGAAATTTTGATTGGTGATTACTTAAAACATGTGAATGCAACTCAGAAAGGTTTCTAAAAAATTCAAAATTCAAAAGGGTGAAATAAACAGACCACGCTCAAATAAAAAAAAAAGTTCTAAATTTTGATTTTTATGGAATTGTTCGGGATAGAAACTTGAGATTTGATAAGCTTTACATTTAAGACGTAAATGCTCGCATAGAACAGGTTTTTTAAAAAAGAATTTAGAATAATGTATGAGAAAAAAAAAATAGCCTAAAATTGTAATTTCTTTTATACTGTTGGTGTTACAAACTTGAAATTTGGCATGGTGGTTACTTATAAGACGTAAATGCTCACTACGAATAGTTTCTGAAATTTCGAAATTTAAAAGTCTGAAATGAGCAGAAAAAGTTCTAAATTACGATTTATTTGGAATGGTTAGGGATAGAAATTGGATATTTGACATGGCTATTACTTTTCCTACGTAAATGCTCCCATTGAACCGTTTTAAAATAATTCGAAATTTAAAAGACTGCAGAAGCAGAAAACATTCAAAATTGGGATTTCTGTGTTACTGTTGCGGCTAGAAACTTGAAGTTTGACATGGTGATTGCTTTTAAGGTGTAAATGCACCATAAAAATGGTTTAATCGAATATTAAATCGTTTTATTAAATCGAAATTTAAAATGCTGCTGAAGCAAAAAACATTCTAAAATTGTGATTTCTGTGTTACTGTTGCGGCTAGAAATTTCAAGTTTGGCATGGTCATTGCTTTTAACAAGGCCTGATTACCAGCGGGGCAATTTTCACCAGCAAAAAAGAACATAAACTTTTGCCTTATTCATTAGAGTGATTTTACATGAATAGGGCGTTTAAATAAGATGAAACATTCCATTAAAATTTACTGGTGGTATTTTGCCCCGTTGGTAATCAGGCTCTGGCTTATAAGATGTAAATGCATCCTAAGAATGGTTTCTAAAAAATCAAAATTTAAAAGTATGAAATGACCAGAACGCGCTTAAAAAACGTTCTAAATTTCAATTTTTATAGAATTGTAAGGTGTAATCAGCAGAAAACGTTCTAAAATAACAATTACTTTGGAACTACTGAACCGATTTCAAATCTTCCCTCAGGATAATAATAATGACAGTCACCACTAAAAAATAGGCTATATTTTATCTCTTTGTATACTACACTATATTGCCTAAGGTGACCGGTCACTTGCGATTTTAGACGTTTTGTTAACTATCTAGAAAAATACATGAGGAATTAACCTGAAACTGCAGGTGTGTAAACAGTATAGTATAGGTTATTTATTTCTGCGAAGATTTTTTCCACGAAACCCCATAGGGGACTGTCAACAAATTGAAAAAGAACGAATATCTTTTGGATAACCCTGTAAAAACTAATGTAGCAAAGGTGTTCAAACTCGAGATTATTAATAAGTAGTTTATTGGAATATACTGTGTTCATTTTTATGAGGATAGCATGTATACTCGTAGAGAAATTAAGGTTTTTATAAAAACAGTCCCAAATTTCGAATAGTTTTTTGCTTATAATTTGCAGAGTTCTTAATATAAAAAAAAAAATGAGAAACAACATTGTACATAATACTCTGCAACCAAAATTAAAAAATAATAAAAATTGGATGAAAAATGAGCAGGTTTACTAAAAAAATGTTTCACTGCGCATGCGCGAATGCAATCAAAATATAATATGCATAATATATTAGCTAAGTATATAGAGCAACTTTTGTGAAAGTCTCAAAATCATAGCTTGAAAATTCTGAAAATTATCGTCGATAGAATAAGCTCGAAATCCGTTGTCCCCAAAAGGAAGCAAAAATATGAGGGGATGTATCCAAATATGCGTGCAATATTGTGTACGCTATCTTGGCACTAATCAACAGATATTTCATTCAACCCCTCATATTTTTGCTTCCTTTTGGGGACAACGGATTTCGAGCTTATTCTATCGACGATAGTTTTCAGAATTTCCCCCAGAATTTCACCCAGTTCAGTACAAGAATTACAGTTTCCTCAAAATGTGACAATTATTAATATTTAAATTATCCGTTCTAGTATAATTTCAGGAAATGTAAAAATGCACACAATTACTATCTTGGCATATTTCAACAACTACGTGTACAAAGTTGCGAATTTTTCTAAAAAAAATTAAATAAATAGCATTTTCTAAGTTTTAAGAATTGTTAGGTAAGTTATTGATAATAATTCATAAAGGATTTCTTCATACACACAAATATTATTTAAGCAGACTTTCCCAGACTTTTAGACTGGTGTACCATTAAATCAAAAATTTACTTTTGCGGTGCAGGTAGAAGATAATGCTCACAGGCAGGATACTCAGGGCCCGCTTAAGTAGGGGAATCCCGACGTTACTCACACTCTAAAATTGGAAGGAGTGAGAAGTTGACTCTTTGGAAGAGTGAGAGGCATTTTCACTCTTTTAGGAGTGAATTTTATAAATATGCACTCTTTAAAGAGTGGAACTTTCCATTCTCTAGAAAAGAGTGAAATATCTCACTCCGTTGTCGAGAGTGACTGTTCACTCCGTTGACAAGAGTGAGATATTTCACTCCGTTGAAGAGTGAGGAAAAACAGTTTTTTCCAATAAAATCACAAGATGGCGCCAGCTCACGGATGAGAATCCGAGTAATCTCCGTTATCGAAACGAAATGCCTAAAATGAAATCCTTTATATATAGTAGCACGATTTTAAAAAAAACTGAAAAAGGCATTGAAATAATAAATGAATCTATAGAATTATGGATAGGAAATATATTTTATGCTTTACAAATTGCAGGATTTGCCAATGCTAAGAAAAGTGCAGGGAAAACAAATATTTGAAGTAAATTTATGCTTAGCTGCAACACAATTTTGCTTCTATTTTATAAACAGAAATTTAATATCTCCGAATGCTAATTATTTTCCTCTTTATTTAAATAACCTATTCTACATATTTTATATCATTTCTAACCTCTTTATGAATATAAACAAAATATAACTATACAGATTAAATTTTCTGTTATTTTTAGCACGTTTGAAATTAACATAAGAGAAATGAAAAACGTTGCATTTAATCACTGATTTTATAACATTTATTATAGAAAAAAAAAAAAAGAGTACAAATGTGTCGGAAATAATCTTAGGAAAAATTTAACAGCTATAATTTAAGAAAAAAAACGTTTTTTACCCTGACTGAAATTTCCCCCCTAAAAATTAGTTTTGAAAAGTAAATTTGAGGGCCCCTTTGTATTTCAGTGAGTAAACTTCGGCTTCACGGTCCTATTTGGTAAACAGGCCCTGGGCCTCGGACATATGGAAACATTATTAGCAAGAAAAAAAAGAATGAATAAATAACTGCTTTGTTGTAACGGAATTTTTGTCATAGCGGAAATGTACAGACGAGTAATATGCACATTTTTTAGACGATTTCGGCGTTGTTGTTTTTAACGTTTAAAATATGAATATTGCTTTCTGAAATAATCTGTATGATAATCTTGTTTCTTGATTCTAATTCTGCATAATGCTTTCGATGGATATCGATGGATGTTTTCGATGTAAGATAAATTTGCGATAGTCATATATCCTTACTTGAAACTTCGTTTTCCGCCTTGAAATGGGCTCTTTTTTTCCTTGTTTTTTTTTTTTCATCTGGTATCTTTTTACTATGTATATGTACTGATTTTTGGAATAGCACTTTCCAATCAATTGTTATGTTTATTTCGCACTAAAAAGTTTTTATATTATGCGCTTTGCAATCATTTTAGACTGTGGAATTAGCATACTTCTGTTCGGAAGAAGAAAAAAAAAAAACGCAAACGCATCTTCCCATTCACAGCTTTTTTAGCATGCGCAATCTTGAAATAAGAATAAATTTGAAAGTATCAGACGATAATATAAATTACACATAATAAGTTGTTGTCAGAATTTTTTCCTCTAAAAGAATTCCATTTTTTTAAATAATTTATCAAATTTGTCTTAAAAATGTGCGAACAGTCTCTTTATTATATGATACAAAAAGAAGGTTTCAGTTTCTTATTTACACAGTTGAGAAACACCGTAAATATTTATGATTTCTACACAAATTTAATAAGTGTGTTCGAATATCACAAAAGAAACAAAGCTAAAATAATGTAATAAGAGCTTTTTTTAATTGTAAGCTGTTGTAGCAAGCTGTAGGTACCAGTTCTCGACCGAGCGCTGAAGTCAAGCAGCAACGAGCTCGGTTACTACTTGGGAGGGTGACCGCCTACGAACAAGCGTGCGTAAAAATGAGTTTCTCTTTTTTATTCAAGAATTTTAGTCACTCCTGAAAGAGTGACTATTTACTCCTATCAGGGGTGAAAAAACTCACTCCTGAAAGAGTGAGTATTCACTCTTTCAGGGCAGGGAGTCAAGAATTTCACTTTTTCCTAGAGTGAATAGTCACTCTAAAGAGGTTGGGCAAATTTTGACTCTGCGATAGAGTGAATATCCACTCCTCCGGAGTGAATAGTCACTCTTTCTTATTTAGAGTGCAGGGGGCCCCTTATTGCTCTACCAATTGTTTTGTTATTTACTAAATCCATTTTTCTTATGCTGCAACAATTTGAAATTTTACCATCAAAATTTCGAGTAAACAACACTTTAGAAAGAGCGAGCTTTATAATTTAGATAAAAGTTTCATAAGGGGAAAAAATGCATTTTTTACTCTGATTGAAATATTTTTTTCTAAAAATTTATTTAGAAAGGAAATTTGGGGTGCCCTTTGTATTTCTTTGGGTTGGGCCTATTCTGGAAACAGGCCCTGGGGATACTCTCTCTCGTCAATGTCGATGACAGAGTATTATCGTCAATGAAAAAGAAATTTCTCACCAAAGCATTATTAAATTTTCAGGAAAACAGTCATTGAAATATGCCATAGCGGGCACATATAACAATCATTTATATTTATAAGAATCAATTCAGAATGTACATTTACTATTTTATTGTCACCAATAAAATTGTACAAGAGTAGAATTGATAATAATGAGAAGGAAAAAATAATAAGAAACCTATGTTTTTTTTTTTTTTTTTTTTTTTTTTTTTTTTTTTTTTTTCTCCATGGGTTGATGAAAAATGTGTGGAGACCCTGAAAGCCCTTTTTTAACTCCACGTTCAGAATAGAAAGTTCGAGGAGCGGTATTGGAAAGCTTGCGTACCAGAACTGGTACCCGTACCATATTTTTGGAAAGTTTCATTTAAATGCCATCATGAACATAGAAATAGATATCAGTTTCTGTGTTCATGAAGGTATGTTTTCGTGTATTCGAATTTACAATAAACATTAATCAGTATTTAAAAGAAAAAGAAAACTATTAGAAATCATTTGACGCGAGTGAATCGCTCAGAAAATGTCAATTTCAACTGATTCCAAATAAAAATGTATATAAATATTAAAATACACTCGAAGAAAATTAGAGGTTCGTTTTAATATAAATAAGAGCGAGTTAAAAAAAATAAGAAAACTATGTATTTTCTTGAACGATATTGATGGTGACAAAATAAAATCGTAGGTAATCATGAATTATTCAATTTATTCAAATATTTTTATTATATTGTTACATGTTATTTATAACTCACGGAAGTAATCTAAATAAAGAACATTTCAACGCGTGATTGCACATATCAGTAGACATTTGTCGATATATTACTATAAAATTTTTTATAAGTTTAAAATACACTCTCAGACGAACTTTGATTTTCGTTCATAACTTTACCAGTAATGAAGATATTGTAACAACATTTTCAATATATTTATACTTTGTTTTCATAATAATATTCTGTTAGTGTTGGAAAGTATTTCATAATCTATGAGTGATCCATAGTTTTTCGTTCTTCTTCTTGTTATTATTTTTATAATGGCTGAGTCTTTAAGAATGTCGTACAGTTGGTCATATAAGAAAAAGTCCTAAAATTACAACTGTACGAGCCGTGCTGAGCGGCGATACCTGCGAAGGCAAAACTTTAAAACTCCATTTATATCGAAACGCTCTTTTTCAGCGGTTTTGCCACGATAACTTTTGAGAAAAATAACTTATTTATGCGTTTCTTTTTTCTTAAATAAATAAATTAAATTCTCTACAAACTTTTCCTGAAACACAAACCAACGGAAAACTTTTTTCCAAGTTATAACTAAAAAATATGACTAATTTTTATATATTTTAAAATTTTATTTTAATTAACTTTTTTTTTTCAGGTATAACCGAAAGAGACCGAAATAAGTAGTATTAGAAAATAAATTAAAACTAGAAAATAAGGAAACTGGACTTCAAAATCTTGGCAAAACTGGTTTTGAAAGATTATTATTATTATTATTATTTTGTACAACATTAAAACTTTTATTTGTTATTTATTTATTTATTTATTTTGCAATTTAACCCACACACACGCACACGCGCGCGCGCGCACACACACACACACACATATATATATATATATATATATACTAATTTAAATGTCCTTTCCAGGACGATAGGTAGAAATCGTGGTTTTCACTTAAAATTCGAAAAAAATTGATAAAAATATTCATATACTATTCATCGACAATAAGGAAAACTGACATAAAGCGTTAAGTTGAGGGCCTGGTTAATGCATGGGCCTCTGGGATTTTAACAACAAATTTGTAAACTGATAAGATGACAAAACAGAGGAGAAATTGCAGATCTATCTTAATTAGTAAAAGGAAACATATAAATTGAATGAAATATCAGTACAAATAGCTTTTACTGACTTATACTCTGAGAAATAAAAGCATGTTAACAATTGAAAAATCAATGGAAATTACGTCATGTTGCCACAATCATATCAATTTTTTTTTTTTTTTTTTTTTTTTTTAGTTTTATCAATGCAAAAATACATTTCAAGGTAAGTATAACGTCGTTTTTACCGTCGCAAACTTTTCACGTATTTTATATACGTATACTTTTATGCCTAACCACCATGAATTCAAATAAAAATATATTTTCTATTTAATTATAGTGAAAAAAAAAAATAGCATCGATAAAGTTATAATGTATAAAGATAAAATAAACCCAATAGACGCTATTCTCGTGTCATCACAGTAAATATAATTTTTTTTCACTTATAAAAACAAAGTACACGTGCAAAAATATTTTTACTGAAATTTAACCTGCAAATTAAAAAATATACGTCCAAAGAGCCATGTGTCTGAATACTTTTCATTATTTCTCTTTTCTCTGCAACAATAGAAGTAATCCATTGCTTCCCATCCATTGTTTGGATGGGTTCGCACCGGATGTTACCTATACTTGGATTTTATATGTATAAAACACAAATTAATAAATTAAAAATATTAAATAGTCTAATTTAATTACGCGGTTCCTAATCTAATATTAAACTTCAGTCAATTTTCGTTATTTCAAAATTTTCTGGTCTTTTTAACAGAGCATCATAAAATATTGAGGAGAAAAAGTCTAACTGAATCGGTGATTGCTGAAAGGAACTAAGTCCATATTTTGACATTTCCAAAGTCATGGACATAGTGCCTTTCAACACTCAACTTTTAAATTCCTCCCTCCCAAAACATGCATAGGTAGCACCCGGACTGACAAGGAAAGTTCTTCATATAAGCGCATACTCAGAAAAATAATACAAAATGTTCTTGTCATGAGGATATATGTGTTTATAAAAAAAATTCGCATGAAATCTCGATATAGCGTCCGTAAAAAAATAATGAAAATTTCGTTTTTTTTTTTCGTTTTTTTTTGGGGAGGGGGGAGGGTGCGATTTAGCGCAGGTTGGCGACACAATGAAGTTTGAAAAAATACGCTTTTATGATAAATACTCTTTAAATAAAAACTTTTTCTACTCTTCATGCTGAACTACATTAAGTAAGTTTAACTTAAATAAATACACTTTTATAACTACAGTTTTGTCCTATACGTTTATATGTATATATAATGAAATTTAATGATCGTATTATACGATTTAGAACTAAATTTAAATTGATTAAATTTGTTTCAAACTCAAAATTAATGTCTGATTCTGCGCATTGTCAATTCGACATTGATATTGTTAGTGTCAGAGAGTACAAGAGAACAGTATTGATGCCATGATTGATGCCGCATTGACATTCAATATCCAACTGTATAACGACAGCGTTCCTAATCGGGCATTTGCTTTAAAAATACATTTAAGACCTATACAGTCGGTGAAATCGTGTAAAATTAAATAACGGTACCAAAACGCAACTTGAATATATTATATAAACTTAAAGAAGTAACAATAGTCTATTTTATTGTTCAAGTTTAAATTCATTAAATACTGCTCATTTAACAAGCAATTTCCAAATGTATTAAAAACGCTTGCATTTGGCGAGAAACATTTTTGCTCACCAGATCGCATGGAGCGTTCGTTTTTTTTTTTTTTTTTTTTTTTTTTTTACGTCAAATACTGGAAAGTTATTTTTTACATATTTTCTACTCGCCCGCAGCTAAATTTGACTGATCATTTATAAAGTATACTATACATGAGTAGTTTCATTAGCATTTTTAAGAAAATATTTTGAGTATGCGCTTTACGGAGACCTTCCTTGTGAGTTCTTTCTTTCATAAAACGGTCAATAAACATGAAAAAAAAAAACATTAAAAAAAACATTAAAAGCATCTTAAAATGAGAAATTTCAAAATATGGATTTAGTTCCTTTCAACAATCATCGACTCAATTATGCATTTTCAAGAATAGTCCATTAATTGTAAGATGGCAAAAGAATATGAAATCGACTTAAGATAACAATTTGTTAATCTATTTCTCCTACAAGTTATAAAGATTTTCAAACATTAAATGCAATTTCCATAAAATTGGCAATTTTATACATTTTTTATAAATATCCAAAAACAATAGAAACTTGATAGAACTTAAAAGAACTCATGTGATTAACAGGCATTGGAATGTTATTAATTAAAACGGAAAATAACTTCAGTCATTAAACAAAAACATCCTACAATATTGGGGAGAAGAAAGACTGATTTCGAAGGCGAATTCAGATGTTGTCAAATGATAAATGAGAGAAAAATAAACTTATAATAACAAATCCTTCATCTATTTATTCTAGAAGATGTAAAAATTTCTAAACACTGATGAAGATTTCAATAAGATTTCTGATTTTACAATTTTTTCTCGTAAAACAATCGACTGCATATCGCATAAAAATTGAAAAGAAACTAGAATTTGCTTGAAAGAATTCATGTAGTAATCACGTGTATGAACGCCATTGTTTAACATATAAAATAAACTCCATTCATTCAAAAAATCACCATAAAATGTTGGGGAGACAAATTCTAATTATTCATTTCGAAGGATTGTCCAGTAATTGTAAGAAGGTAAATGAGCGAAAAATCGACTTATAATAAGAAATTTTTCATTTATTTCTTCTGTAAGGTGTAGAAGTTTCTAAACATTAATTATAAATTCGATAAAAGTTGTGATTAAAAAAAAAATCATACTAAGATTAACCGATAAGAAAGGTTTCACTTTATAGTGATTTAAAAATGCATTTATCTGAAACATTATCGAAGCTTACAAATTTTCGGAGAAAAAGTAATAGCTTTTAATATTTTCTACTGAAATACAGGTTTCCCTTGATTAGTGCGATTAATTAATCTTGCGATTTTACCACACTAATCCGCACTAATCGAAACACACATTGAATGTGAAAAACTGCAATAGATCCACAGCCAACTTTCTCAAAAACCCAATATACAGGGTAGCCATAAGTTCGTTAAAACTTTAAAAAATCATTAAAAAGGAACAAATAATGCTAAAAAAAATGTGGCTTGCAGGAATGGAATTTGTGGGAGATCGGATTTTTTGTAAAAAAAAAAAAAAAAAAAAAAAAAAAAGTGGTTAAAATTACCTATAGATGGCGCTAGCATGCATAATATGAAGCAGATGTCAAGGAGATCCTTCCATTTCGAAACGATCCGCTTCTTTGAAGCATCTGACAAGCTTCAGTCTCCCAGCACGTGAAACGAGCCCTTTTCTTTTCTTGAGTCCTTTTGCCGTGCGGAATTTTCTCAATGCGTAGGTTGCTGATTCCCCGTTCTTGTAAAAGAGCTTAGCCAACAACGTTTGATCTTGTAGCGATAGTATACTGCTGGTATCGAAAGAAAAATCTGTATGGATTGAGATGTTTTATTGACAGCCTGATTTGCACAAATCTGCTTCATATTATGCATGCCAGTGCCATCTATCGATAATTTTTTGAACCACAATTTTTTTTTTGTTGTTAAAACAAAATCCGATCTCCCTCTAATCCCATTCGTTCAAACAGCAATTTTTGGCATAATTTGTTTCTTTTAAATGAATTTTTCAGTTTTAGCGAACTTATGGCGCACCCGGTACATAAACAGACAATGTAATAATGTACTACGATATTGTTTTTGATGCTTTATTGTAAGAAAGTACATAGTACAGCTTGATTTGAAATAAAAGTTTATCTAATTTTTAATGAACTTCCATTGACATAAACGTGTGAGCTAATGTAATAAGTAACAATCAAGAACCATTAAAAGGTCCTTTTTAACACTTTCCAACCTAGTTGAAAAGTGTTTATGACTTCGGTTTGTCTGGCCGTCTGCCGTCTGTCCGTGCTCTAACTCCCGTAAATATGCTCGGATTGCTCTGCAATTTTTATATGTTATTGTTGTTATCTATAGCATGTTCCCTATTTCAACTGAAGTGTGTAGCACTTATAATTTTTTTTACAGGGAAACTCAAAAGAGTTCCGTTACATTACGGTCTATGGGGAAGAATCATTTGCGGTTCATTCTAATGATGTTACACAATTTCAAACACATCGTAATTGATATATATCACTAAGGTGCATTACAAGAAGCTTAATATGGAATAGGGTGTGCATAGCACTTATAGTTACTTTACAGGGACAGTCAAAATAATTCCGTTACATTACGTCTATGGAGAAAAATCGTCTGCGGTTTATTTAAATAATGTTTCACTATTTTAAACGCATTGAAATTTATATATATATCATTAAGGTGCATTACAAGAGGATTACTACAGAATATTGTGTGTATAGCAGTCATCGTTCATTTACAGGGACACACAACAGAATTCTCTACTGTCTGTTAACAATAATTCCTGGAAGTGCGTTTTAAGTTACTGAACGCGATTTTAAATTTAACTCACTTTTTGTTTATTACGTGGTGTGTAATAAATTCTGTAGATCATATACAGGGAAGCACAAAAGTTCGCGAACGCATTTCCGTTTATTGACAGAAACTCCAGAAGGAGAATTTTAAACTGTGCTACGCGTTTCTTAACTGAACTAAAATTTAGCATCCTATGTAGTATACATACAAATCTATAGATCATATACAGGGCTGAATAAAAGTGTTCGAATATTTTTCCGAATATTGTATATGTTGGAAATAATTGTTGGAAATTCCTGAAATTACGTTTATAAATATGTTATGCGTTTTCCAAATTGTTTACTTCGATGTTATCTTTCAACTTATTAAACGGTAATGATTTGTAAAATTATTTTAGAAGCGTTGGGAAGTGTTACGTAATCTATGCTTGACGCATGATTTTTCGTTCTTGTTAGTTTTAATTCTGCAATGCTACAATTCTGGTTTATGTATCAGAACGCAAATTTTTCCCTATTCACTCTCCATTCCCCCGAATGATTTGAAAAGTCAATGCCGAAAACCGTATCTTAAGTATTTTTCCCGATTTTCCCCTTTATATCTCCCTCTTAGCTGCGTTATATACCAGTCACCATAATTCTTTAGGTTATTTATGTTAATTTACTTACCATTAGGTTAATTTTAAAAAAATTGACATGATTTGTTTTAAAACTTATTGTTATATACAACTTGATTGTAATGCAACACTAACTTTTTAAAACAAGCATTTTTTTTTTTTTTTTTTCATTAAAAAAACTTTTTTTTTTTTTTTTTTAAATATCAGATCAGTTATAAGGAAGATTAGGTACTTTTTTCTTACTGATTTAAGCCCTCGAAGTGCGGTGGGATATTGTTTGTGCCACTTAATTTTAATCAAGAGTTGAACCAAAATTTTACTTTTAAAATTTTGGTGACACACACAAAAAAAAAAGGCTGGAAATTGCCTTTCCATATTTTCAAACATTTTTTTTTTCGAAAATTCTGGTGTGAATTCAACAATACAGGAACACAATTACTTGCCCATGAAAGGTTTAAAAAATGCATTTATCTGAAACATTATCAAGACTTGTAATTTTCAGCTGGGTTGCCAGTTTGGTCTTTTTTCAGAAATTCTAAATAGTAATTTTTGTTTAATTTAGTAAGGGACATTTCGTGATTATATAAAGTAAAAATCGCGCGTACCTCTTTTGGAATTTCTGGTGTGAATTCGGAATTTCTGAATTAAAGTGGAGGTCAAATTGGCAACCCTAGTTTGCAGGAGAAATATATTTTCCAGGCTTTTAATATTTTCATCTGAAATGTAGTTTATTTTATTCGTTTAGAATAAATACAATTTAAGTTAGACACAATATACAAGGCTACTACTGACAAATATATATATTTTTTAAATTATTTTTCCCACCAATGTTTTCAAATTGTCAAGAAAAAAAAAATCTGATTACTAGTTTCAGATGGAATCTAGTAATTGTAAGATGGTAAATGAGAGAAACATCGACTTATTTCATTTATTTCTTTTACAAACTATAGAGGTTTTCAAACCTCAATTACAATTGGCTATATGAAATTGTGCGACGAATATTCAACCAATAATTTAATTTAAATACTGTTAATTTTGTGCATAATTTTAATATCAGATTAGTTATAAGGAAGATTGCTTTTTTCTACTGATTTATTCCCTTGAAGTGCGGTGAGATATTTTTTACATCACTTAATTAAAAAAAAATTCGAATCAGAATTTTTAAACAGAATTTTACTTTTATAATTTTGGTGGGAGGGGGGGGGGGGGGCTGGAAAATTTTTCTTTACTTTCAAGTAATTTTTTCCAAAATTTCTGGTGTGAATTTAACAGTGCAGAAACACAATTACTTGCCCCTGAAAGGATTAAAAATGCGTCTGAAACATTACCAAGACTTGTAGTTTTCGCTTCTTTTCATATTCAGAAATTCCGATTTCATATCAGAATTTCTAAATAGTGATTTTTGCTTTAATTAGTGACAGACATGTTGTGTTTACATAAAGAAAAATTCTTCTTTCGAAATTTCCGGTATGAATTGGGAATTTTTGAATAAAAGATGAGGCCAAACTGGCACCCCTAGTTTTCAGGAGAAAATTAATGAAGTACATAGTGTATTTTATTCGTTTAAAAATATACAAATTAAGTTAGACATAATACACAAGGTGAATATATTTTTTTTCATTATTTTTCCTACATACGTTTCCAAATAACAACATCAACAACAAAAAATCTAACGTGAAAATTAGAAAAAATATACCATAATGATTATTATTTGCAAATAGTAGTAGACAAACTAGTATCAGATGGGTGCAAAAGTTCTGTCGTACTTTAATACCTAATTTTATTACCTTTAATACTGATAAAAGTTTAATACCTGATAATTTTGATACACCTGTTTGCTTTGAACCGAAGGTAAAATTAGTTATTAAAATACGACAGAACTTTTGCACCAACCTAATAAATAAATAAATAGTAGCCATTGGCAGTTCTGTATTATATTAGCTCAATAAACAATGCTATACAATTTAAAATAATTTACAAAGGATTAAAAAAAATGTATCATTATTTGAGTAATTATAACGTTAAAAACAAAAAACATGCAATTACTTGAGAGAATTCTTATATTAATCGGGTATTAGACGTTCATTATTTAAAAGATAAAATAAACTGCAGCCATTTAAAAAAAAAAAAAAAAATCATAAAAATTTCGAAAGAAAAATTATAATTACTCATTTAAAAAAAATAATCCAGTAATTTTAAGATAGCAAGTGAGATAAAAATGAGTTTATAATGACAAAAATTTCAATTATTTTCTTCTACGACGTACACAACTTTCCCATTTTAATAAAATTTATTAATTATATATTTTTTCTTCTTCGGAAAAATGATCGATACATAAGTGTATAATAGAATACCAATGAAAAGTTTAAAAGAAAATGCATAATTAATCGAAAGAATTCTTGTGTTAATCAGGCATTATTTAAGGTATAAAATAAATTTTAGTACGAAATACCAAAAACATTTTTAAACGAAAACATTTTTAACAAAAACCATTGCGAAATATGAAAACGAAATCATATCATTAACGACAGATAAAAAAAATGGGGTCATAGAATTTTTAAAGTTTTAAAAGTTTGATTAAAAAAAATGAACTAAATAAAAAATATATATTAAATAATAAAAATATGTAATTGTAATCTTTTTTTTAACATTAGAAAACTTACCGCATTAAAAATTTCCTATAATTACTGTTGTAGCTTAAAACGTACTAAGCGCAAAATGTAAACACGGTTAAAAGTAAAATTTTGAAATATAAGTTTTCTCAAAATGAGGTTTTTGGGCATAACGCGCAGAATACCTCAAAAACTTTCAATATATGTTCATGAAATTTTCAGAAGATATATTTTATGTTAGTCTGCATAAAGTGAACCTAAAGTTTCATTATTTATTGTTCAAATATTGCTTGTGGTGGTTATACTCTTGAAAATTTCAAAATTTTGTATAATCTAAATACAATTTTGTATTAAAAATATAACAATGCTTTAAATACAAAGTTATTTAGGTTCAGGGTAATTATTACAATCTGAAGTATAATTAAGCACCAAAATGTTTGTTCTAGATACAAAATTTCTTTTGTAATCCTGCGCGTAAGCTGTAATGTCAATTATCTGCTCGACAAATGTCTGACAATTTGAAGCCCATATAAATATTAATTCTGCATATTGTATTTTTTAAATATATGAAATGAAAAATCATACTTTTATCTTTTATTCCTCAAAAATTATGTTTTTAAATCATACACATTTTAAGATATTAAATGTTGAAAATGTTTTTTTTTTCCCCAATTTAAAAGTCCCATAACACCTTAATTGCTCATTTCAAAGGATAACCGAGTAATTTCTGGATGGCAAATTAGAGAAAAATTGAATACATTAACAAATCCTCCATTCATGATTTAAATACAAAGTTATTTAGGGGCAGGGTAATTATTACAATCTGAAGTATAACTAAGCACCAAAATGTTTGCACTAGATGCAAAATTTCTTTTGTAACCTGCGTGTAAGCTCTAATGTCAATTATCTGCTCGACAAATGTCTGACAATTTGAAGCCCATATAAATATTAATTCTGCATATTGTATTTTTTTTAAATATATGAAATGAAAAATCATACTTTTATCTTTTATTCCTCAAAAATTATGTTTTTAAATCATACACATTTTAGGATATTAAATATTGAAAATGTTTTTTTTTTTCAATTTAAAAGCCCCATAACACCTTAATTGCTCATTTCGAAGGATAACCGAGTAATTTCTGGATGGTAAATTAGAGAAAAATTGAATACATTAACAAATCCTCCATTCATGATTTAAATACAAAGTTATTTAGTTTCAGGATAATTATTACAATCAGAAGTATAACTAAGCACCAAAATGTTTGCACTAGATGCAAAATTTCTTTTGTAACCTGCGCGTAAGCTCTAATGTCAATTATCTGCTCGACAAATGTCTGACAATTTGAAGCCCATATAAATATTAATTCTGCATATTGTATTTTTTTAAATATATGAAATGAAAAATCATACTTTTATCTTTTATTCCTCAAAAATTATGTTTTTAAATCATACACATTTTAAGATATTAAATATTGAAAATGTTTTTTTTTTTCAATTTAAAAGCCCCATAACACCTTAATTGCTCATTTCGAAGGATAACCGAGTGATTTCTGGATGGTAAATTAGAGAAAAATTGAATACATTAACAAATCCTGATTTAAATACAAAGTTATTTAGGTTCAGGGTAATTATTACAATCAGAAGTATAATAAAGCACCAAAATGTTTGTTCTAGATACAAAATTTCTTTTGTAATCCTGCGCGTAAGCTCTCATGTCAATTATCTGCTCGACAAATGTCTGACAATTTGAAGCCCATATAAATATTAATTCTGCATATTGAATTTTTTTAAATATATGAAATGAAAAATCATACTTTTATCTTTTATTCCTCAAAAATTGTTTTTAAATCATACACATTTTAAGATATTAAATATTGAAAATGTTTTTTTTTTTTTTCAATTTAAAAGCCCCATAACACCTTAATTGCTCATTTCGAAGGATAACCGAGTAATTTCTGGATGGTAAATTAGAGAAAAATTGAATACATTAACAAATCCTCCATTCATGATTTAAATACAAAGTTATTTAGGTTCAGGATAATTATTACAATCAGAAGTATAATAAAGCACCAAAATGTTTGTTCTAGATACAAAATTTCTTTTGTAATCCTGCGCGTAAGCTCTCATGTCAATTATCTGCTCGACGAATGTCTGACAATTTGAAGCCCATATAAATATTAATTCTGCATATTGAATTCTTTTAAATATATTAAATGAAAAATCATACTTTTATCTTTTATTCCTCAAAAATTATGTTTTTAAATCGTACACATTTTAAGACATTAAATGTTGAAAAATATCTTTTTTTTTCCCCCCAATTTAAAAGTCTTATAACACCTTGATTGCTCATTTCGAAGGATAACCAAGTAATTTCGGGATGGTAAATTAGAGAAGAATTGAATACACTAACAATTCCTTCATTCATTTCTTCTATAAGGTGTAGGGGTTTTGGTTTTAAACATTAATGCAAAACCGCAGGGAAACGAGTAATTTCGGGATGGTAAATTAGAGAAAAATTGAATAACAAATCCATTTATTTCTTCTATAAGGTGTAGGGGCTTTAGTTTTACACATTAATGATACAAAACTACATGGAATTTAACAAGCTGGAAATTGTACCTCAAACGTGACAAATGAAGTGTGTTTGTACTATAACTAGTTTTATAAATAATCAGACCTTGGTGCAATAGCTTTTGCACTTTTATGCAAAAATACATGAATACAAATTTTATTTTATGTGTAGATATTTATTTTATTTTATGAAATTAAATTTTAATACACTTTTAAAAACATTTAATTACAATTCTGTTACATTACAATTATACTATGCGCAAATATCCAACACAAGACAATGCAAAAAAAAAATTATCGGTATTATTTCAGTGAAACGAATTATATCGTCTGTATGATATGATTAATTTCCATAATAAAATAAGTATACTTTAAGTTGGCAGCATTTTATCTTTTGTTGACGTTTACTGAAAATTCCAATGGGAAACTTAAGTCGAGCTTTGAAAATTTCAGAATTGGAAGTCCATATTTAGACTCTTTTTCCATTTAATATATATTTCTCCGGAAACGTCTATCCAAAAAACTGTCGGTAGAGTATATGATTATTATAATTAAACAATTTTAGTATACAAATTCGGTTTTTAAATTCAGTATCAGTAATACGGAAATAACATGACTCCATCTTAAATATGATGTAATCACCATGGCAACCTAGAATAATTACCTGTCATGGGATATCATTGAATTAATTATGTATGATAGAGTTTAATAGAATGAAGACAACTTTTATTAATATCTTTTTAAGTTTTGAGTCGATTTTCATAAAATTTGAAATGACTCCACAAAATTGTGCATATATTTAATTTCAAACAATTCGGTTGGGTATGTTGCAATATCTTTTTGCGCTGTTATATGCCGGCAGATGGAGAGACGGACGGACCAGAAGACGATTATAGGTGCTACGTATTTACATAATTAAGAACGCACTTAAAACAAAACATACCTTTGCTTAAAAGAATCCATATGTTAATCAAATGTTTGAACGCCATTACTTAAAATTCAAAATAAACTTCAGCCATTTAATGAAGCATCATAAAATGTTAGGGAGAAAAAATTCTAATTACTCATTTCAAACGCTAATCCAGTAATTGTAAGATGGTAAATGAGGGAAAATGGACTTATAATAACAAATCCTTCTTTTATTTCTTCTGTAAAGTACACAAGTTTGTAAACATTAATTATAAACTCGATAAAAGTTGCGACTTTGTAATATTCTGCTTCGGAAAAAGATTAACTGATAAGAAAAATTTCTCTTTATAGTGATTTAAAAATGCATTTATCTAAAATATTGTCGAGGCGCATTTTTTAGGAGGAAAATTAATAGTATTTAATATTTTCTACTGAAATGTGACGGGATTTCCCCATTTAGAAGATATATATATCAAGTAAAATATAATATATTTTCTTAATTTAATGATTTTATATTAAATTAATAATGCTAACTAATCCATAAAATAATAATGATGATTTTTTTTTTTTGCATCATTGCATATTATAACGGATTACAAAGAAAATTGGGAAATGCTCATGAATCTTTAATATATCTCAAATACTATTACTTTTATGCATTGTTTTAATATGACAAAAATTTTAATATCAGGTAAGTGCACATTTAAGGTTACTTGTCAGTCAGATCTCAAATCCCCCCCCCCCCCTCCCTCTTCAATGTTGAAGCTATGTAATGTTTCATTATAGACATCCTTTTTTTATCAGTCAGATCTCAAATCCTCCCTTTCAATGTTGAAACTACGTAATGTCTCATTGTAGAGATCTCTTTTATATATATATATATATATATATTCTGTATATTCTTCTTATATTATGTCTCTTTGTTACCTAATTAAAAATATTTCTAAAATATATACGTAATTTTATTTTAAATGTTAATCTCTTCAGAGTACCTAAAAACACCACAGAACGCTAAATGATGATTACCTTGTTAGCTTCTCAGATATTATAATAAAAAGAGTTACCAACAGATGATTTTCGATTTTATGCTCATACATATCTGTTCCTAATAATATTCACGATCCCGTGATACATTTTCTACAACTCTTTTATGATTTTTCAGCAAAGATAAAACCATACTAAATTGAAATTTTCAGGCTATTTTTTGCAGTAGATTTAATCCAAGTGAAAAAGGTTTATAAGTTCTAAAATATTTTGAAAATCTGAATTTATTCCCTGTTTTAATGTGCATGCAAATAAATACGTGTATGGTTATTGGTAATCGACCAAAATTCATCCCATACATTTAGTATCTATTATTGAGAAATCATGCTAACGGTTCATGAGGAAACCATAGTTACCAAAGTCATTGGTAGGTCTAGTGACGTTTAAGTATAGGGGACTGTTTGTGTAGGGGACTAAGTAGGTAGAATGTTTGTGTTGTAATCTACTAATAAAGAGAGGAATTGTCCATTTCTCATATCCAATAATGTTGAGCAAATATATATCACATGTATCTTCTTCCGAAAATTTCCTATCTCGCTTTGCTTTTAGAAATATAGTTAGAGGGAAATACAATCTCTAGTTTTATCTTTTTATTTATTTGTTTCTCTTTGCAATTTAGGAATTTATATATAGGCGTAACATGTATCTTCATGATATTCGTACATATGAAATGGAATCAAGTGAACCACGATGTACTTTATAATAAACGTTAGAGGAATTTAAATTTTCTAATCTTCTACTTTTTTATCTATAATATCTCTAATTTCATCTTTTTCTTTCTTTTTTTTTCTCTCTACAATTCCTACTATTTGGAATTAAAAAGAAAAAAAAAATCAAAGTAGATACAGTGAACGAAACTACCAACTAAAATGAAACCAATACAAAACCTCCCACGAAATAGAAAAAAAAGAAGAAACATGAGTAATTTTATTCATATTAAACTAAACAAACTTTAATTTTCCGAGTAGTTACGTCCGAATTTCTATAATAAAAATGTTATACACTTACTTACCTCAAATACAATTTTTAAAGAAGTTTCTGATTTGTTCAGGGGAGATTCAGTTTTTAAATTGAGCTGATTATGGATGATACCTCCACAGGTCATTTGAGACATTTGTTTTCACCGAAAGTATGCAATAGATAAAAACAATAAATCATACGTTTAAATACTTCAGTCTTAAAAGTTTATTCACGAATATTTGTATACAAAAATAAGGAAAAATGGCGGAGTTATGGTCCGGATACAGGGACACTTCTTACCGCAAGTGGTGTGCGGTGGACAGATACTTCGAAAACCACTTATCTGAAGCAAACGAAACTAATCGATTTTAATAATAAATTAAATAAACTTCTCGTTGAACGAAGGAAATTAATTTATGGTGATTATGAACAAAATGGAGCTTTTTTGAAGGAGGGGGCTATTTTCTGGCCTAAAATGTGGTTATTCTAACGTGCATAAAAAAATATTAATTTTGATCAAAAATTAAATTCCTTCGTCCACGGGCACGATAATTCTAATAGCTACAATTTCACAAAGTTTCATTAAAATCTGTTAAGAAGTTTGTTTGTAATCATGTGTGCTAATTTAAAAATTGTCTTTTCGGGTAATACGACTGTAAAGTTTTCAAATGAAATGAAATGTATATAACATTCATAAAAAAGATGCTATATAACACGTGTTTCACATTTTAAATAGGCCAGCTTGCTTGTATGAATAAAAAGAGACATCTACTACAAGGAGCAGCTGGCGCGCCGACTACTGTCAAATTTATCTAATACTGTTATTTGGTATTCTATGGCTTGGAAACAAATAATATGAGAAATGCTGCTTTTGCATAAATATGTATGCAATTTTCTTTTAAAAGAAATTTAATTGTAAGATAATGTGGGATAAAAAATGTCGCCATTGTTTTTGTAGAAATTGAATCAGGCTGGGCCAGTGCGGGCCTGATTTCATTTATTTATTTCGCGGACCGGATTCAGGAAGAACTTTAAACTTTTATCACGGGCCGGCTGGGGGCAAGATAGCTTTCGTCCGGTGAGGGCGGAACTTGGGCCTGGAAATTACGGATCGTTCAGGTATCTATCGTGAATCGTTTTTAAGTACGTCTACCGAATATGTGAAGCATTGGATTGTTTTTCAATTTTATATCAATTTTTAAATAGTACAGTGTAAAAATTAACAACAAAAAAGTTTCTAATGATTTTTTTTTGCGTTTGTACATTTTTCTTTTTATGTCTAAAACTTAATTTCTAACTCGGAAAAAAAAGCCATCTTTCAATTATAACTGCTATTTTTTTTCTTCAAATAATTATGAATAAGATTTAAAACTTTACACAATTTTTCAATTCGATGTTCCCAGGAACGTTATCATAAAAAGTTTAGAACCAACATACACATAATCTTGAACGATGCCATGTTGCTTTACTATGTTTTTTCTAATCGTCTAATATAGACAATTAGGTACCATAAACCCAAATAACTCAAGTACTAAATTAAGCATTTAATTTATTATTCATTACTTTTCTTCATTATTTTTCTGGTTCAAGTAATTCAGCATGTTTTTTAGTATGGTAAAGAGACCAAAGTACTGTTAAAAAAAATTAGAACACTCCATGCATCTCTCCAAATTGTCACACGAAAAAAAAACAGAAATAGCCATTCGACTGTGTCGTCATCATAATGAAATCGTAACAAACTCTGAAATTTTCAATATGAACATCAATATTTCAATATTATATTTGCAATATATCATATATATTTCAATATTACATTTGCAATTCAATATAAGCATCACATTTGGCACTTTCGGTAAATGTTTCTCTAGGATAACGAACGGGAAGCCATCCAGACAGATAGTTTAGGAATTATGAATGTTTAAAGTTTGGAACTCATAATGTTAAATTCATTTACAATTGTTTCAAAACAGATTACAATGCGGGTAGTTTTTTAAGCTTAATTTAAAAATTACTTTTCAAAATGAGCCGTAATTTTGGATTTGTATGTTTGAATCTTTTGAAAATACATTTCTGTTAAAATATTCATACGTTAATTACTATTTTTCTTAAAAATTTATTTCAATAACTTTTTTTTTTTTTTAATTAACATAGATTCTTTATACAACAAGGTTGCCTAATCCAGTTATTTTTTTTCATGGTCTCGAAGAGCATTATACATGCGGGATACACTATAGTGACCGTGGCATTGCCGAATTATATGTGTTTTGGAGATAGCTAGACAACGAGATTGCTGCATCCAATGATTTTTTATGGGAACGAAGCGCTCTTACATTCATTCTAGTGATCGTGGAATTACCGAATTTCATGTATTTTTGAGATTCCAACATAACGAGGTTGCTGCATACAGCGATTTTTTGTTGTTGTTTTCATGTGCGCGAAGCTGTCATACATTCGTTATAATGATCGCGGTATTACCTATTGCTATGCATATTTGAGATTATTTTACGGGGATGTTATTTCTTTATTTTCATATACAGAGGGTCTGGTTTAAATTCGTAGCATCTTTTTCCAGAAGAATTTATCTATTTCGATTTTCGATAGCTCAGGACAACTGGGCTATTTTTAACAAACAGAAAATTAATCCCAGGACAACTGACACTTGTCCACACTTTTAATCATATTGTTGTGATTTTTTCTGAAGCCAACTTTTGTCTGTGAATGTAGTTACGGATTATTAGCCTTATACTTTTTGCGATTAACATTAAGTTGCGGAATTTATTTGCTATTGCGTAGAAATGCATCAATTTTTATATATGAGCTTAATGATTAAAAATGTCTATGTTGGTCTAATTTTACATTTTAATATACTGTTGAGACGCTGTTGTTATGTTCTTCTTTTAATTCACTGCTCACTGTTAACTTCAACTGACCCTGTTAACTTCGGAGAAATGCACTATGTTTTATATTATTATTCGTTGATGCTTTTATAAATTAATATGCTTGAATCAGGGCTCCCAAATAATCCACCAACTGGAAACCAATATTTTTAACAGAAAATTTCATGGTAGGTTTCTACAACATTTCCGCAAAATTACCTCCGAAGGTAATTTCTGCAAACTTTGCAAGAAAAATAAAATAATTAAATTTTTCTAAGAAAATACTGGTATTTGAAAAGCGGACCGTTTGAGAGCCTTGTAGAATGCTATAATAGAAAGTTTTGTGATGGCCAGAACATATTAGTTTGTTTCGGGTCCCAGCAGCACACCAGAGTCCACTTAACCCAGATAAAACCATAAGCCTGAAACTATTGTCAAATTATTGTAGTGAAAGGCAATTTTATATAAATTTGATTAGAGACTGGATAATTAGCATAAAAACACCCCTGAGGAATAAAATCCTTGAACGATTGACGATATTTGCTAGAGAATAACAGGATTAAAAGACACGGGGAGTCATTCATTTTTCGTACGAAAAAAAAATCTTTTCTCTCTGAATGCTTGGTTATTTTGGAATGACACAAAGTACTAGAGAAAAAAAGAGGAGCAAAAACTTCACCTTTATGAAAAAAAAATATATGCACCCATCAACTTTCTGTAAATTTAACCTCAATCATAACACTAATTGAGAATACTGCTTATAACAAATTATTGTCGTAAAAATATGTCTGTTTTCAAGAGGCTGTTTCACATCAAATTTGAATTTTTTCCAACGTTTTCTTGTAGTTTATCTGATCTTCTTTCGCAAAAGAATGAGCATTTTATAATGATCAATTTTGTATCAAACTGCATTTTGTAAGTATTCAAAATGTAAATTCTACAAATACACAATAAAAAATTTGCAATTTATGCCAAGTACTAAGCTTTAATGACACAACTCCTATTTGATTTTATATACTTTTGCAAGCACTTTTATAATACCGAAACTTCGGATTACTTGGGCCCGGTTAGTGCTTTGGGGGCTACATGTAGCCAAACATAAAATGGTTTAAATTAGTACTATGTTTACTACTGTGTTACTAGCTATAGTGCTGTAGCAGTTAGAGTTCAACACAGCAGACGCAGGACTGAGTAAAGACGTGTGTTTAGTTTTGGTTCCTGATGGCACCCCAGAGTGCATGTAACACCAAATTACGGTACTTTGTTTTTGTTCCATATCTCATGAATATACACGCTCCACTGTAGGTACACTGACAAATTTAAAGAATTTCAATGGAATGGAATGTTTTAAAATTGTTTTAGAATTTTATACACCATTTTTAATAAAATAAAGCCATGAACCTGACGCTATTGTTTGAAAATTATTTAGATGTAGCGTTAGCGAATAATATTTTTTTTTTAATCTGAAAATTCAAGAAATCATTGAAGTGAAAAGCAATTTTATTAGTTAGTGACTGGATAATGAAACAAGTTTTAAAAGTTTGAATTCTTGAAATAACATGTATAGTGCCGATATTAGAAGTGGAATAACAGACTTAAAAGACACGAAGAGTCTTTTATTTCTTTTTATCACGAGCTAAAGCAATTTTCTTTCGATATGACCGCTTATTTCAGAACGACATAAAATACTTGAAAAAAAAAGTTGATTGAGCAATAGCTCCGCTTTTTTGGGATAAACCAAAGTATATGCATCAATTAACTTTTCAAAAAAAAAAAAAAAAACCTACTTTTATCTTAAAGCAGCGGTTCCCAAACTACGAGTTGTGAAACGATCGGTCAGATTTTCAAAGATGTTTAATTAATTTATTTTTGCTGGAATAATACAACAAAAACAATATTTTATTATTTTACAGTAGAATATCATAAAAATATGTAAATAAATAGCATTAGGAAAATATGATATTTAATAATCCCCTTCAGGACGGGACATCCCATATAGAGTGCGTAAGGTTTTTATTTTTTTAGTATTGGAATATTTTAAGCGATAATATTGACTTATCTATTCGTAGAATTTTGGAGAATATTCCTGAAAAAAAAAATACAGTACGCAATTACTGGTATTAAAAACTTAAATCTCCTAAAATGATGCTCACCCTGAAAGGGTTAATTATTGTGCAGAGAGCACCTTGGTGCTAAAATTAAAAAGTTTCAATCCCCATACAGACTCTGTTTGCAATTCAACGCCGTAAATCGCATCGACTTTTAAACTACGTTTTTTTGACTGCATTCACGACGATTACCAAGTTTGCTTGCCACTTTAGGCGCACGAAACCTTTAAATTTGAAAACCAGTATTTTAATACGGAAAATTTCCCCTTATCTGAACTAGAGTTTGATAATTACACTTTCTCATTAGTGTCACCTATTACTGTTCTCGAGTGTATGATTTGTCCCAAAATTTATCTTTTCCTTTGGACAGATTATACAGATGATTCTATACTATACTTATATATTAAATTGGTCGCGAAAAAAATTGGAATTTTTTAAGGTGGGTCGCACTTGCATAACGACAAAGTTTGGGAACCGATGTCTTAAAGTAATTCAGATGATTTTTCTTTTAAAAAATAATGGCCGTCAAATCTAATTGTTTTTAAAAGGCTTTTTATTATTAAATATAATTTCCTGCGGTGTTTTCTCGAAGATATATGATGATATTTTCAAGCAGTGATATTTACTTAAATTATTTAGAAATCATCGGAATTCTCAAAATGAAATGTGCTTAATTTTTGACGGAGCTCATCTCTGGTACATTTTAGTGAATATTTAAATATTAGACGGAGCCCACCGCAGCTTACAAATACTGACCACAGAAGGCCACTAGAACAGCACTATGTGGTTTTATAATATTTCTATTGTATTTTGCTAGTTGATAAAAAAATCTTTGGCGAATAATATTTTCCAAAAATCGCTACACTTGAATATAAATATTTCTGTTAGCTGTTCATTCATTAGATTTTATTATATATATATATATATATATATATATATATATATATATATATAGATATATATATATATATATATAACCATAAATGAAACATTATCATAACACCAACTTAAACAATGAAATAATTAAGTATGAAATAATTAGTTGACAATGAAAGATTCCCCAACACACTTAATATGGAATCAAAAACATTGAAAGAATAAGAAATTAAATAAAAATTGAATAAATGGAATTAAATGAATTAATTGAAATGAAATTTGTGGAATTTAGGCAGAATTATCAAGTCCCAATTGCCTAAATACCACAAATAAAATGAAATGAGATGTTTCATCATCATATTAGCCATACATTGCTAAAAAATATGATATTGGGACTACATCTCAAATACAATGAATCAAATCAGTGATAAAATAAAAAATAAAATACAATATTAAAAAGGAAAGAAGCCATGCTTATAAAATACAGAGAGAACATTTAATAGAGACATTAAGTATAAAATCCATAAAGATGAAAAGAGATATAAATAAGATACCTTGCAGTTCATGAACCATCATGAAAACCAACATGACTGGGGAATGAATTGCATAAAAAATCATAACATGTTGCCAATTTTAGAAATATAAATTGTTTAGAAATATAAATTGCTGTGCAGTGATTCCAGAAATAATGTTAAAATATAATGGATTATAAAATAAACAGGAACATTAGTGCTGCCATCTATTAGTAAAAGTGAATATAATCTGAATCGAAGGATCTGGATGGAAATAAATGTTTCATAATTCAACCAAATTACTATCTTAATTGATACCAATTAGTTAAATAATAAATAAATGAAATTAATTAATAAATAGAAAATCGAATTACATTAAAGGATGTATATATATATATATATATATATAATATATATGTATCTAGATATATTTAAAATACATTAATATTTTCTTTTACTGAAGAAACAATTGCTTCAAGTTTTGCAAATAATGTTAAATACGTTTGTGAAGAGGACAGAGAGGAGGGTATGTGCTACCGGCTGTTAGTACTATGGAATTTTAGAGCTACGGTACATTTCTTCTTAAAATCAAAAAATAATTAAGATCTTGAATTCATCATTGTAAAAGTTTCTATTTCTCAAAGCAATAAATCAAATATTTTGGAGGATGTGTTTAATAAAACACGGTTAGCTACTATAAATATTTAATCACCTTAGACGCTGTATAACTGCTAAGAGATTTATTACATATTTTTTAAATTAACTTCAGAAGATAGTTTATTTTAGGCAAATACTACAACTTTTACTAGACATGGGAACTTTCATTTGATTCTGGGAAAGTTTTAATTTATTTCGAGGTTATTGAATACTAAAAACACATATCAAGCCAAATAATTTGTCTGAAGATTTAGACCTTAAACAATGAAAAATTTTATGATAGTGGATTTAAAATTAGTTCTATAATTAAAAATATATATAAATATGTGGGAATAATGTAATGTAACAGCAAAAATGATATGAACCCAACGAAATAATAATAATCAGGAGCCGCGATAAAGGCGAGTATGAAGATGAGTTAACGCAATGCAAGAATGAAAGCTCGCCAGTATGTCACTATGAACGAGAGTTCCATAGATTTGAGTCAAAACAGTTCGTTGATTTTTGACGCAATGCTCAGACAAGCTTGAAAATTATATATCTATTGAAATACAGAAAGTTGTGGTTGTTAATTAATAATAATCTAAGTATATGTTGAACCTTCAGTTGTACATTTTGTTGTTTTATTAAACCTTTTTGTTTATATTGTGTTCGAAGAACCTCTGTTGTATTGAAACTACATATTAATCATCATAATCCCACAACAATTTTGGTAGCTTGAACGGGATTTGAATAAAAAAAAACATTTTGTACCGAGATCTGAAAAAAAAAAGTATTTTTATCCAGAATGTATATTATAAAAAATTTTGAACCCCGTTGTTTGAAGTGTAATGATAAGAGACCCGTGATGTACTAATGCTTGTGTCAACAAATATTAAACAATGTCAGTTTTGAATAAAGCTAGAAAAGCAGATTTGTTAATATTGTGTGATGACCTAGATATAGTTGCGCCACACAGTCCAAGAATTATTGATTTAATAAAGGTAGTAACCGAATCGGAAGATTATGAAGAAAATTTTTGTTAAAGTTCTACTCGAAGTCATTGCCGCTGAGAGAGAAAAAAGAAAACAGCTAGAAGCAGAAAAGGAAAAAAGAATGCTAGCATCACTCATGTATCTGTTGAAATACGGAAAGCTGTGATAGTTAATTAATAATAATCTAAGTATATGTTGAACCTTCAGTTGTATATTTTGTTGTTTTATTAAACATTTTTATTTATATTGTATTTGAAGAACCTCTGTTGTGTTGAAACTACATGTTATTCAACATAATCCCACATATATACATTGAGTGGCCAAAATCTTAGAAACGCATTGCTACATAACACTAATAATTGTGATGAACGTTGTTAATGTATTATGTTTAAGAGTCTTGTAGAATGTACGTATATACTTTAAAATGATCCTGAGTTGCAATGCGCTGCAAATGATTGATTTGCAGCTGTTCTGTTGCTACATACAATGCATGCCTGTTGCCTTACACTTCTTTTGTCCACAAGCGATTTCTGCTTGCTATTCTGCTTTTCGTTCGAAGTTTTTTGGCTTAGCTGCCATTCTTTGAAGACTCCAGACTTTGATGTACGAGACAAAAAAGCAGTTTCAGAGATACTGGAACTGATTTTTTGGCGCCCACCACCCACAATCGCATTCAAAATCCCTCTAATCTCTTGTTTTAACCATGAACAGCTGGAATATCACTAAGTGGTACTTCTGATCAGCAAAAGATTTTTTATCAGCAAATCCCATTTATTATGTGAGTATAAATGCTGCGCGGATGAGCCGAAGTTTGATTGAGGTGTGTTCATAAAATTTTGGCCTCTGTGTGTATATATATATCAGTCAATCATCTTTAAAAGCTCAAACATGTAAATAAAAACAGTAGCCTGTGAATTTAATGGTAATCATTTGTCTATTCATGCATACTATATTATTACATCATTACAACATTTTCTGCTTCTTACATACATGAAATAATTGTTAAATGATCATTTAATTTGAGACTTTAATTTCATTACTTTTAATGCTTCTAATAAATAAACCCATTTCCAAATTTATACAAACTTAACTTCTGCTATTTAGAAATTTCTTCACACCAGGGGAGCTATTTCAAACCTTCCTTGGGTGAGGGTGGAGGATTGGGGGGGGGGGGTATATTTAACCCTTTAACGGATAAAGCACTTCAATGTTAAGATGTTGAAATAAATGATTGACACCGGAAATTATAAACAAAATTATTTTTATATAATAAAAAAGCGATATTTCACATATATAATAAAAGAAAAATATTTCTATTAAAATTCTGCTGTCATTGTTGAGTTTCGTAATTAAAGTTTTGTGGTTTCGTGGGGAAACCGATGAACGTTAAAGGGTTAAATGTTTATTGTACTGCGTATATCTGTCTTAATTTCGCCTAGAAAATTATAATATGTGCATAAACTAACATTTTGGAGACACACGCATAAAACATTTTCTTGTATGTTACCTTTCTTAATTTTTTAATGACCTCGGTTACAAAGCACTTATTTGGTTGTATCTCGGAAGACGAGATAGGACGAGGGACAACAGTATTATTAAATCCGAGGCCTTTAATTTCGAATGTAATCCTTTGACAAAATCTGAGAGTAGCGAAGAAGTGGCTCCTTTTGAAAATTATTTTGTAGTCGCTACTTTTTTAACAAGTAGTTGCAGTTGTAATTAACTACATTTTCGATAAAGTACTTGTAGTTGTATCTCGCTACAATAAGGGAATAGTTTTCCGACCACTGAATGCAAGTACAGAAAGTATTAAAAGTGTCATGAAAAGGAAATTTGTAAAAAGTATATAAGACGTCAATCAGATACATTTTAAAATGAATTAAATTCCAAGTAAAAGCCGGTTGATAATTATATTTGAATAAAATAAATTCTCTAAACAAACGCTATACCCCAAACTTGTTTATAAATAAATATATATTAATTATCGAGGTCTTAGACTCAATTTTCAAAACTACTTTATTTTATTAATTTTATGATGAAGAAAATAATTAAAAGTTTTATTTGCGCTCGTATTTTTATTTCTTTGTGTAACAGAATAGAACTATTTTTTTTTCTCAAATGTCGTAAGAAAATAAACTGTTCAGAAATTTACTTAAAAAATGCATTAGGAAAAGCTTTCCACAAACTTTATGTCAGAAACGATTTTTCCCTCTCGGAATTTCTTATTGCAAAACCGTTTTAGACCATTCTTTTTAAGATCATTAGTTCAGAATTTGAAGAAATTAATACTGCTTTTGACTAAATGTACGTCTAAAAAGTATTTCATTTCCTACTTAAAAGCTAATCTTCATTTCCATAAAAAGGTTGCATTTCCAAACTTTATTGGATTTTACTTTAAAAGAAGAAGTTCTCCAAAGGTATCATTATTCCGCAGACGATTTTTTCCCCCTTTAATTTTCGGAAAAGCTAAACTCATTCTATTAAACCCGTTATTTGAAAACGATTTTTCTTTATTTCTCTACAATAATACACATTCTAATTTTGAAATGAGCAATTTATGGAGAAAAAAACATAAATAAAAAAGACATAATTATGCATGTTACTTCGAAACTAAAGGACTCCACCTATTAACTGATGAAAAAAGAGGATTCTTTTAATAAATTTCACTAATGATTTATAGCAGTTTTTACCAAAAAACGTCGCCCATTAGGCCAAAATTCATTAATTTGGAGACCGAAAAGTGCTTGCCTAGATTTAACCTATGTCAAAAGCATGCTGGCATATTGCCAGTTATTTTGCGCCTTGCCGGTGCCTACAGCGAGTTAAAAATTAGTGTCATTTGTCAAAAGTAGATGGCGTCTCATGTATAGATATGAAATTTTGAAAGTCTGAATAAATAGATGTTCAGCATGTGAGTTCTCTCTTATTTTAATGAAAGATTTATGTTATGAGAAATTTAAAGGCTTGTAGAATAGAATCAACAAAATGAGGCATAGAAAATAAACGACTTCCTAAATTTTAGAACTTTAATATTTTATGATAAATGCTTTTTTTATGTATCGTAATGTAGAAAGAGAATGTTTGAAAGTTGTTTATGAGAGAAATGAATTTAACTGTATTTGTTTTAGAATAAATTTGAAAGCTACGCATACAAGAGTAATTTCATTTCAAAATTAATGACTGAATACCATTAATTATGGTGGGATATTCTGTAATAAAATTAAATTTCATGCTACTTTTTTTAATTTGTTTTCCCTTCTGCCATCATCCGATTTTTATTACTTTTACAGTTTTAGCGTTTTAAATAAAGGAAGCATTGTATGATGGCAGCAGTAAATCGTTTATTCAGATTTCTGTCCTTTTCTTTATCTGTTTTCAAAATTGATAGAAATAAATGTTTGAAAAAAAAAGAAAGAAAACAATCTTTTCAGCAGATGCTTTACGCACTTTACAGTTTCGTAGAAATTCAAAAATTACAGGGCACTGGTATACCCAAGGGAGAGATAATAGGGTTAATTATACCTCACATTTACCTGAATTTTCGATTTTATAAAATTTTCAAGAGATAAAATAAAAAATCCTTTTCCTTTTCACCTCTACATAAATCAAAACCTATTCTTCCCATAAATTTCCTATCAGTGTGCTATATCCAAGAATGGGAAAGGTGGGGGGGGGGGGGGGGGGGGGGGGGAGGAGGATATTATCTTTCTCTAATTCGTGTGAATTTTTGATTAAGTTTTCTTTTAAAACTAGTTACTTTAATAAGCTTTTTTTTTCTCTTTCTTTTTTGTCGTTTTTTTCTAAATCTACAGAACTCAGGAAAAATAATTCTTTTCTCCTATAGGACTGAGTTGCGGGATTTCGAGACCGCTCTATTTGGGAACCAAAACCTTCCCTTTAATCCAGTGTAAACGAACATTTAGTTTATTGTAGAATTTTTTTTTATAAATTTTGTCTTCTTCATATACGCCATATGGATGCTAAAAATGATTGTGTGACAAAGAAAGATTGTTCTTTTATTTTTGTAGAAGCAATTAATTATATGTTAACCAAAAAAGAAAAAATAAATGATCTTAACTATTAAAATTCTTTCCAAAGCTGCATTTTTTTTTTTTTTTTTTTTTTTTTTTAACTTTAAAAGTATAAATTATATATTAAAAGTTGAGTTAGAATAAGTACAGATGCTAGTATTTTAACAGAAAAAAGTCATTATTCCTTTTTTTTCCCTTTAAGACTAAACAAGTGAAATATTAGTGTACCAATAATCATTAATTTAATTTACAATTATTCACTTTTAATATGCGACATTATTCGATCTATTAGAAATGCAGTAGATGTTATATAAGAGACTGCTGTCTTTCAATGATAAAGCATGAAAAAAATAATAGAAAATGATGGTGGTTTGAAATATGTATGTGGACTGTGACTGGGACAGAACACATAGCATAATATTTTTCTTTGGAATACTATAAGAGGGAAACTGCTCCACGGGGTATTTAGTTTGTTAAAACCATCTCTTAATACAATTAAGAAAAAAAAAAGAAAGAAAAAAGATTTAGCGTCTCAGAAATGGAATAAATATTTCAAGAACGTACTAGAAAAAATTTACTGTAAATGTATAACTTAATTTCTCTTAAGCATTCTAATCTTCCATTTTTCTATAGCAAATTGATACTTTCTAAAATAATTTTAAAATTAACAAATGCAAGGAACAGATCTCCACTTTCGGGGTGATGAATTTGGAGTTAGTTTCTTTAACCACCAAGTATTCAGCAATAAATTAAGGAAGAGGAAGAATCTCACCAAAAAGGAAAATCTTCTCGAAAATACAATTAGTTATGTTTTTTGAACAATACTTACTTGTTTAATAATGTTATTTTGATAGCTAATGGTTTCTTAGTTTGTTTTTTACCATTTTGGCATTTAACATACTTACCATTAACGCTGAATAATCTCATAAAAATAATCATTTTGAAATATTTGAACATTCGTCCAAATTTGTCCTGATTTTTTTTTTCGTCCCAAATACTGATTTTTATTTAACTTCTCGTGCACGTGCTAACATTCCCGATTTGCCAAAATAAAAATCAGGTAACACTGATTCTTACATACTTATACTTAGATACATTTTATACACCAAACGGATGTTTTGGATAATTATTAGTCATAAAATAAACATTTTTTAAAAATGTTCTTAAAGTAGTTTTTAGTAAATAGTTATGTGTAAAAACCGACGTAATTAATAGAACAAGTAAGTAAAATAAATTCAGCTTTTAGCTGTTTTAATGATTCATAAATGGGGCCATATTTTCCAATTTTCTGTCCAGAATAAAAAACAGAGACCGAGAATCAGCAGCATAAGTTACACACGTATTTTGCTTCAGTTCTTCAGTCTTCGATTCATTTTAAAATGAAGCAGTTGCTATTGAGAATTTTTATTTATGCTTTTTTATGCTGTTATTTTGCATCATGTATGTTATCCCTGTTATCCAAACATCTACTACCCAGTATTTGGATCTTCTCCTCTAATAGATACATGTTTCTTTTTTCATTTGATCTTTGTTCCCGATCATACAATGAGAAAAAATAGTTGTTATATGGGTTTTTAAACTTGTCGAGCAAAATTTGGAATCACAAGGTTGCGCGCATGATTACAAAAGAATTTCTGCATGTAACAAAATTTTTGGTATATAATTACACTTGAGAGTCTTGTGTTTACACTGAATCTAAAAAAGTGTGTATTTATAGCATTTTTCTATTTTAAAAACAAAACGGTATCTTGCTTATATAAAACTTTCAAAATATTAGCAATATAACACCAAGAGAAAATATGTTTTCAACTTAAAAAAAAAAAAAAAAAAAAGAAGATGAAAACTTAGTTTTACTTTATAGAGCTGAAAATTTTGACCTGAAAATTTCATTCCTACCTGAAAATTTCATGAAAAAATATATATCGACAAGATTTTTAACTACATTGAGCGTATGTCCCAAAATCACGTTTTGAGAAAAATTACTTTAAAGTTCTCTCTTTGAAAATAATAAATATTCCATTTTTAACAACTCTTAAGAGTATGGTTCACTTTGTTTTAAGGTATTCAGAAATGATTACTTTTTATTATATATCTTTTTACAAAGATTGAATATTTGAAAGTTTAGAAATCCAATGACCCCTTCACAAATGCTGAAACCTTTTTTGTTTGTTTAAGATGAATAGAATACAGAAATAAATCAGTAATATATACTTCTGTACAATGGAACTGTGGTACAACAGTGGTTTCTTTCCATGGTCGGGTATGTTCATTATTACCATTAATGCCATGAAGTATTATCATTAATGACATGCAGTTTTTCTGTCAATTGAAAACAATTAGCAACTCTATCGCTTAATAAATAAATAATGTCGAAACATTTTCCCAGTTTTTCACAAAGCATTAGAGTGTTCATATAAGTATATGCTAATATTTGTAGTTATTTAATGTATACAGGGTGCCCCCAAAGCTTGAAATGCGTGTTTTTTTTTTTTTTTTTTTAACCTGTGGGAAATAAACAGGCAACGTGTGTTCAAAAGTGTTCAACAATAAATTAAGATTTAGTTGATGAAATAATTCTGCCATTAATTTTCAAAAAGGTACATCTTTTAATTTTTCTACGTTTGCTCTATACAAAATTGATTAATTGCTGCAAGGCATTAATTACAAAAACTTCATCCTTGTATCGCTAAAAATAACTGAAGTATAATGAACGAAAAAAGTTGACTACTATTTAAAATGCTTTTTCATCAGTGAATATAGGGACCATGTACAAACTGATGATTGCGGTAACAATCTTTGTACAAAAGTAACCAAATTAAATCTTTCAAAAATGGTATTAAAGAAGAATTAAAAAGAAGAAAATCATTTTTACATCCTTGCTGTTTATAGATTTTATTTTACTTTTAAGCTGCCTTTGAAGCCAACTTAATTTCATGCATTTTAGTATGAAAACCTGCTACTCGACAAAAAATTAAATACTTACTTTTATTTAATAACTATTTTCTTAGTGGTTTTCCCGGTATCTATTGAGTTATTTTTTTTCATATAAAACTTAACTTTCATACAAAACTTAAATATATATGATTACAAAAATGCTTAAATATTTATACTTACGAAAATTATAAATTAAAGTATTGGGATATAAGTATTGCATAAAAAAAAAACGCTGCATGCACGGAATATTTTTTCTTCAGTTAAAATATCTGTTTAAGAGAATACTGCGGATAAATGATGGTGTATTACATTTTTCTTATTTATTTATTTATTTATTATTTTAATTTAATTTTATTTTATTTAATTTATTTATTTATTTATTATTTATTTATTTATTTATTTATTTATTTATTTATTTATTTATTTATTATTTCTTATTTCTTATTTCTTATTTCTTATTTTTATTTAATTTTATTTAATTTTATTTATTTATTTATTTATTTATTATTATTTTATTTTATTTTAATTATTTATTATTTTTATTTTATTTTATTTTATTTTAATTATTTATTATTTTTATTTTATTTTATTTTATTTTATTTATTTATTATTTTTTTTGGGCGGGGGGGGGGGTATTTTGTTGTGAAATTTACTTACTGTTTTTTAAAAGTAGGTTTTAACAATATAATAAAATTAGTGCCTTGTCACATGACCTGCCCTCTCGAAACCCATATTGCCTATGGTGCAAGATGCTGTTTGTCTCCAGGAAGTGCACTAATCTGATGACTAGTATCTTCTCTAGTAGCTTCCCCAACGTGGGGAGGAGACAAATTGGCCTATAGGATGTGGGTTCCGAGGCATCCTTTCCTTGTTTCAGAAAGTAGACCACCTCGCCCTGTCTCAATGTGAGTGGAAAGTAGTTGTGTTTTAAGCAGAGGTTGGCCCAGCTGGTGAATAAATTTGGAAGAATTTTGAAGGTTAGCTTTAAAATTTTGAAATCAACGCAGTCTGGGCCGGGGGCTTTTTTATCATTTAGTGAGTTTAGAGCTGAGGTTAATTCTGCTTTTGAAAAGGGCCGATCTACACCTCACTAGTCTCATTAGATATAAAAGGTGCATTTGACAACGTAGAGTGGAGAGACCTAATTCTGCAACTGGTTGCAATTCACTGCCCGGCAAATATTGCTGGAACCATCGCATCGTATCTCAGCCAACGAAGTATACTCATCAACTGGGGCTCAGGCACATCACACACAACCTAGAGAAAGGCTGCCCTCAAGGCTCGTGCCTGGGTCCAATTCTCTGGCTTTTAATCGCGAATGTAATTCTAAAAGAGCTCGAATTAAGAGGATACATACTTTACGCGTTCGCAGATGATTTCAGCTTTGTTTTCTGGGGCGGCAGGCGCAAGGACGTAGAGGTAATGGCGGCTCAGGCGCTCCCCGTATTCTACCAGCTACTGTCCAACCTCAACCTCCAGCTTTCCACACAAAAATCACAAGCACTTACATTTGCAAAACCACGTGACCTCAAGGGCAGGCCACCCACCATCAAAGTCAACGGGGTCAGTGTCAAACACGTACCATATCTCAAACTTTTAGGCATTACACTAGATAGGAACCAAAGCTGGATGGAACACCTTAACACCCTCAGGATCAAACTAGAAAAATTACACAACAACGCACGTAAACTTACGTCCAAATCCTGGGGTATAAAGCCGACAATATTAAAGATCTGGTACCACACAATAGTTGAACGGATTGTCTTTTACTGCGCAGGCGTCTGGGGAGGAAATCTGACACAGGCTGCAAAGGACAAACTAACATCGTTGCAGAGACTCTTTCTGCTACAAATGTCACGCGGCTATAAAACAATCTCAACAGATGCACTTGCAGTAATCACGGGAATCCCTCCAATTACACTAACACTAACATATGAATACCAGAAAAATAGAATCACACACCTCGAACACGAACCGACTTGCACGGACTTATTTCCACATGTAACACTACAGAGGAAAGTTGGTAGCTGGAGAATGCACCCTGCTGAAGAGACCTCACACCTACAAGTCAACACAGCCAGGCACGGATTTGAAAATAATTACTCACCCCGCCATCCAACCCTATACACTGATGGGTCACGTACAGAGACAGGCGTGGCGGCAGCCTTCTGCTCCATGGTAGGCGACGTGGTGACCCATGAGTGGGCCTGCAGAATCGGTGATAACAACACGGTCTTTCAAGCTGAGTTGTTCGCGATTCTGAAGGCTTTGGAGTGGATGGTTTCCAATCCATCACCGGAATTCACACACATCTACACAGATAGCTTGTCAGGCCTACAAGCAATCTTTGCTCACCGAACAAAGCATCCAATCGTTCTACAAATTAAACTAATTCTCAAAGACCTTGCAAGACGCGTTTCCCTTGGCCACGTGAAGGCGCACATCGGCATCACAGGTAATGAACTCGCAGACAACTTGGCCAAAAAAGCAACAGAACGCACCGCAATAGACTTCCATCTCCCCGTGCCCACTTCGTATGTACGCAGGGTACTAAAATCACAAATTATCACACAATGGCAGACTCACTGGAACACCTCCACAAAAGGGAGACATACATTTCAACTAGTCCCCAAAGTTTCCCGAGATCTTTTACATCTCAATCCAGCAACAACTGCATTCCTAACAGGGCATGGTCCCTTCCCCACTTACCTGTATTATTATAAAAGAGCGCGAACCGATGTGTGCCCATGTGACCAACAGGGCTCTCCCTTCCATTATTATTTTAATTGTCCACTCACCAGTGCCTGGCATCTAATTAAACCTACTAACCCACCGCCATCCTGGCTCACAAACATATTAACAAGGAAAAATCTGCTAAACAAACAAAGGAAAATATTTAGCTATCTAATGGACATTACCAACTTAACAGACTAATTATCAACTATCATACCACAAATAGAATTAAATTAACTTCACCAGACTAACCTAAATTAAATTACAGAATAAAATAAATCAAGTTTAAATTAAATCAAATAATATCTTAATTAAATCAAAATAAATAATTCTTTTTATAAATTCTAATTTTTCTTTTTAAAATAACTCTGGTCACCAAGTGTGAGATTCCAATTGGAAATTCTCTAGTGTTAAATCGCTAACGGTTTTCAGTTACTTCTTCCTACCCTGGCAGCAGGGACCCTGGCAACTAGCAACTTCAAGCAAGGCAGCATCATCCATAGCAACCTTCACCACACCAAAATCAGCAAACCGTTAAGGGCCGCCTTAGCTATGAACTGTGCGCCATGGCGCAGGATTTCTAAGGACTGCTCATCTAGCACAACAACACCCACCGCTCTCTGTCGTGAGGGAGTGCTGACTCCAGCGGCTGGGGATCACACTATGTAAACTTCACTGAAGGACTGCTCACATCAAGCTAGACATACCCACCGCTGTCTGTCGCGAGGGAGAGCTGTCTCCAGCGGTTGGGTCCTCCCCTTGTTATTTCACTGCAAGATTTTACTTCACTTTTAATTTTTCTCTCTCGCCTTTGCCTGCCCATTGTCGCGTGGGGTAATTCCCGGCAGTGCCGACCATGTGGTCTAGTTTGTATTTTTTGTTGTTCTCAATAAATGATGGCCGGGGCCGTGCGAGCGTGGCATTGGCGGTCCTGGCGTGGGCCTTCCCTGCCCGTCGGAGACTGGACTCCAACCTACACGAATCCCCGCGTGCCGGGGAAAATCCCGGGTGGGGCGCTACAGGTCCACGGTCTGTATCTCAGACCGATCTGCCCCACTTAGGCATTAAGTATATTACTTTTAAATGCTAAAGGTGTAAAATTAACAACTATAATATAAATTAAAATAACTTTTATTAGTTGTTTTACATGTTTCGACTCTTCTGAGTCATTTTCAAAAACAAAATGAGAATATTCTAAAGCTGCACGGGCTTTGAAGTTATTATTTACATGTACTTTTTAAAAAAATTACGCACGTTATCTATTATTATTATTTTTTTTTTACTTGATTGTTTATTTTCATATCTTTGAGCATGGAGTAATTCTAGCCACAGTTTCGGTAAATTAAAAGATGCCGCATCGTTACATATTGTATTTTTGCGCGTGAGTATCTCTATGGTTTCTCTTATTATGGATGGATAGTGTAGACTGGAGGGAAATATTATTTTACTTTCATTGAAATTTATTTGGATGGTTTCTTCTTGATATAATCTTGCTAGGGCTGTAGTTTTTCTATTGTATTTAATATCAGCTATATGCTCTTTTTTTCTGCAATTAAATTTCCTGCTGGTCATGCCTATGTAGTAATTCTTGGATCCGTCTTCTTTAATAAAAGGTAATACAAAGGAAAGGAAGTAAAGGAAAATACAAACTTTATACTCTGCAATATTATCCAAGCTTTTTCGAAAAATTAAAACACAGCCTTAAACGTTTCAATATCTGCTTAATAGCCAAACCACCTAAGAAATTAAAGAATATCATTTGCAGTAAAATTGACCCAATTAATTTTGAGAATTATTCAGGAGTATATGAAATACCTTTTATTAAAGAAGACGGATCCAAGAATTACTACATAGGCATGACCAGCAGGAAATTTAATTGCAGAAAAAAAGAGCATATAGCTGATATTAAATACAATAGAAAAACTACAGCCCTAGCAAGATTATATCAAGAAGAAACCATCCAAATAAATTTCAATGAAAGTAAAATAATATTTCCCTCCAGTCTACACTATCCATCAATAATAAGAGAAACCATAGAGATACTCACGCGCAAAAATACAATATGTAACGATGCGGCATCTTTTAATTTACCGAAACTGTGGCTAGAATTACTCCATGCTCAAAGATATGAAAATAAACAATCAAGTAAAAAATAATAGATAACGTGCGTAATTTTTTTAAAAAGTACATGTAAATAATAACTTCAAAGCCCGTGCAGCTTTAGAATATTTTCATTTTGTTTTTGAAAATGACTCAGAAGAGTCGAAACATGTAAAACAACTAATAAAAGTTATTTTAATTTATATTATAGTTGTTAATTTTACACCTTTAGCATTTAAAAGTAATATAGTAGGTTTTAAATTTTACAATTCAAAATTGTCAATTGTTTTCTGTTAGGATGTAATTGAGCTTAATAAAATTTTAGTTGGAATCTTTCTTGTTATCCGAGTAAAATTCTAGATAATTTTTGTATTTGAAAAAAAAAATGAAGGTTGCTGTATATTTCTTTATAATATCTTTGCTAGAAAAGAGTAATGCAAAAACTGCATTAATTCGAACAACAAAAGATTATTTGGATTATTATTATTATTATTATTATTATTATTATTTTATTTTATTTTATTTTTTACATTATTTGACTTACTACCAATATTTAATTTTTTTTTATAATTTTGCTAAACAGTTCAAGTAGTTGACTTATACATGAGTGTATATGGTAATTATAAATTTACTGTATAATTATTTTCTTCTTGTCATGTTTCTATACTATGCCTATTGCGATTCCCATTTAACCATTTTTACTGTATACGTTTGAGTGTAAATTTGTGTGTTTGTATTTATGTGTTTAGTTATGTGCTGCATAAAATTTACCATTAATTGAAATATGCGGAATCCTAAAGTGGACTGACCAATTTTAAAATTCATGATTAAGCAAATAATATAACCGCGTACGAAAATATACAACAACATCTTCCGTGTTCCTCACGATTCCGAAAAGCTTTCTTTATGTTTAGAAACCAGAGAAACCAATATATTTTCCAAAATTACAGAAGTATTTCTAAAAACAAAGTTGTTTTTGCTGTCACCGATTATCGGAAACATTTCCGAGTAGTTTTTTTAAGTGTATTAATTAGTTTTCTCAGAACGGAATATCGGTTTTTAAGATGCTATACATTCTCAATGAAACATTTTCAGCTGAGTAACTTAATTTAATCATGCAAGAGTAACAAAATAATATTAATTTTAATATTAATGTTAATGCTGTTATTTTATCGTGTTTGTGCAAAATATGTTTGTTGAATATGAAAATGTTTACTTGAAGATTGATAGCATCCGAAAAACCCATATATTCCGGTTTGAGGAAATTCATTTATACACCATAAAAAATTCTCAGAAAAGTTTCCGAAAATTAGTGTAATATACAATCAGTAAAATAAACTTTGTTTTATAAATGTCTCTTTAAAACTCGAAAATATATTGGTTTCGGCGGTTTTTAAAGATAAAGAACGCTTTTCGGAATTTTAGGTAACCCGGAAGAGGTTATTGTATATTTTCGCTTGTGGTATTATATTTTCCTTGATAAAGAAACATTTGAGGGGATTAGAATGACAGTGCACTGTAAAAAATGACCAATGTTTCTTATTTTATGAAAATATGCTATAACCACGAATGAAAATATAATATAATCTTCTGAGTTATCCGAAATTTCAAATAGCATGCTACATTGTCTTTTGAATCCCCAGAAACGAATACATTTTCAAAATTTAAAGAATAATTTATAAAAACAAATTATTTTAGCTGCCCGAATTTTTCAGAAACGTTTCCGAAGGGTTTTTTATAGTGTATTAATTAATGTCCTCAGGCTGGAATACCTGTTTTCGAATGTTATCCATTCTCAAGTACACGTTTTCAGCCGCATACTTATTTTCAGCCGCATAAGTTAATTTATACATGAAAGAGTAAAGAAATAATCTTAATTTTAATGTTATTGTTAACGCTGTTAATTTTGCATGTTTGTCTGTTAAACATTTTTTTTGAGCATGAAAATGCTTACTTCAGAATTGATAGCATTCGAAAAACAGGTATTCCAGGCTGAGGACACTAATTAATACACTATAAAAACCCTTCGGAAACGTTTCTGAAAAATTCGGGCAGCTAAAAATAATTTGTTTTTATAAATTATTCTTTAAATTTTGAAAATGTATTCGTTTCTGGGGATTCAAAAGACAATGTAACATGCTATTTGAAATTTCGGATAACTCAGAAGATTATATTATATTTTCGTTCGTGGTTATAGCATATTTTCATAAAATAAGTAACATTGGTCATTTTTTACAGTGATGGGGTAAGTCAAAAATTGTGAAAATCGAGATAACCATATTTTTTGCTGAACGTATATTAATTTCTGTTCAATGTGGCAGTCAAATAAGTCACAGTTCACCTAGGGAGTCGCTAGTGGGCAAAACAAGTTAGACCACTCAATGCAACGGTAATACAACAAGTTTCACAAAACATTTCATTTCTCAAATCACTAAATTTTGACTTACTCCACTGTCATTTTAACCCTTTCATTTATCTTTATTTACAGTGCAACTCACTTTGGTAAATACTATTATTTACCCGTATAACCTAGGATTTGACAGACTTCGGGCTTTGACAGCTTTTTACTTTGGGCTTTAACATATATACTATTTCATCAAGGAAAAATATTACAAGAGAAGAAGGCACAATAAATTCAATGTTGCATTTTTCAAAGTTAAATCAGAGCTGTATTTTTTATTTATTTATTTTTTTTTTTTTTTACTTATTATTATTCACTAGAACCTAATAATTACGAATTGTGTCCACTCATTTCTTATACCGAATTTAAGAAATAAACTAATGAAAAATGCTCTTTTTCTTTTTAATTTCATTGCTTTTTAAATACAGAATTGGAAACAATCCATTTCGAAAATTTTGCGGTTTTATTTCAATAAAAAGATAAATTTCGAAAAAAAAAATAGTCTCTCTCTTTTTTTTTTTTTTTTAGCACTTTCTCAATATCTTCCGTTGAATGCGCAGATGAAAGACTAAAACGCAAAAGTTCTTAATGGTGTTTTTATTTGAATATTTAATGAAATATGGGCTTTTGAAAGTAAAGAAAGTGGATTTTTATTTTAATGGTGAAACAACGTAAACATCTTTTAAAATACCCACTCCGCTATTTCTTGATCAAAAGTAGGGCACAGATAGAATTTTTCAGAAAATTATTGAAATAAAAGGTGTTTTTACTTTATATAGAAAAGAGAGAAAACTCAGTTATCTAAAGAATAAAATATCGGTACCACACTCAGAAAAAGAAACTGATTAAAACTACAAAACATGTTTTTGAGTACATTTTGGTTGTTTTAGCAAAATTCAAGTAAAATTGAACCATTTTACTTCAATTAACAAAACATTTTTGCTGACGACACATTTTTTTTTTTTTTTTTTGGAATTGCAAAAAAAAAAAAAAAAAAAATTGTTGATTCAATCAAAATTTTTATTGACCTATATTTAAACAAAAATTTTGTTTAAATATAGGTCAATGGAAATTTTGTTTGAATCAACAAATTTTTTTTTTTTTTTTTTTTTTTTTTTTTGTTGAAAACCATTTTTTTTTTTTGCAATTCCAAAAAAATTTTTGTATCGCCAGCAAAAAATGTTTTGTTAATTGAAGTAAAATGGTTCAATTTTACTTGAATTTTGCTAAAACAACCAAAATGTACTCAACAAAAATGTTTTGTAGTTTTAATCAATTCCTTTTTCTGAGTGCAGTATTTTTACTAACGACCTTTAGAAAGCTTAAGGACACAGGTGACATCTCAACAGCATGAGAAAAGCAGATGTATCATAAGATTTATAACCATGTAATTTATTTATAAAGATGCAAAAAATTACAAAAAAAAAATCTTGAATAAAATATACGTATATTTTAGTTTATAATATAAATCAGAAAAGACTTGTTATATACGTAATTTTATTCTGTATAACTACTTAATTTTTACTTAACTCTGTCTAAATCAGTAGTCCCAACCTTTTCATGGCCACGCCCCATTTAAGAATCTCTAAAATCATGACCTTACAATGTAACATATAACTCCTACTGTTAAAACAGTGAATTCATATTCACATAGAAGAAGCGTAATAGGGCGAATAGAAATACAGATTTTATTTAATAAATATTGGTCAAAAAAGTTGTAAAAAAATTTTTAATACACAATTTTACGAGAGTTAGAGCACGGACAGACACACAGACAAACCGAATTTATAAACACTTTTCAACTATGAGTTAGACTATGGGAAAGTGTTAAAAAGAGAGAAAGAAAAGAAAGTTTTAAATAAGAAACAAATAATTAAATAATATATACAAGCAAAATAAATTTAAATTATTGGTCCTTATTAGATACTTTAATTCTCTGATCTAGAAATAAATGGAAATCCGTATATTAAATGGCATCGTTCAACTGTTTAATAATTGTAATATTTAACTATATTTAATAATACATGCTTGCTTATAACACATATTTTATGATTTTAATTATAATATATAAAAAATACTAATACATGAGATTCACATCTACTACTTGGCATGATTTTTTCATCTGCCTCATATGTGGAGTTATTGAGGCTTAAGTGTAGTAATTTTGCATATACAATTACGTGTATTTTTAAATATACACTTAAAATATTTGCTAATTTTGCGAAAAAAATCTGTCAACCATCAAACCATTAAAAACGGATTAATTAATGGGGAAAAAAAGCTTTAACACTCCAATACAGTATTTGATTGCTAAAATAAAATAAAGTTCGAAAAACGCAGATCCCCCCCCCCCCCCCTCCGCCTTCCACCTCTCCCTGTAAAATACACCGTTTTTTACTGGCGTCTTCGCTGATACATTTTTTTTTCCGTAAAATCAACATTTTTCTTTTAAAGTGTTGTTAAAAAAAAAAAAAAAGGAGAAACAGAAACAGAAACTGAAACACTAACCGTCATCAGTCGCTATTAAAAAAAAAAAAAAACAAGAAAAAATTAAAACTAAAAATTTTATTATTATCAGCTTTTAATTAATTAAATATTAATTAATTAATAAAAAATAATTAATTAATACCAATCTGATTAATTAATAAAAATTTAGATCAAGGTAATACATTGTTTTTCGGAATAAACTATATAAAAATAATAATTTTATTAAAAAAAAAAAAAATATATATATATATAAAAAATACGCATTTTTATATGCATAATATCTTACAAACTGAAAATAAATGTATGTAAATGTAAAAAATAAATGTTCGTATGCTTCTGTCAAACATACAAAAAAAAAAAAAGAAAAAAAAAAAAAACTTTTGTAATTAATTGTAATTGTAATAAATTTTAAAGTAGAAAAAAATTCAAGATATAGAAAAGTCTAATTATAAAAAAGGGAAGAAAGAATCATGCTTTCGAAAAATTCCTGTATATTAAAAAATTTCTTTTCATTATCCATTTCTTTTCTTTTTCTTTCTTTATTCTTTTTTCTTTCTTTCAGTCAAGGGTGAGAAATTAATTTACGAAAGTATCTATGTTTTAGATTTTAACATTTCACGTGCATTATATATAAAAAAAAATAGAGCAAAAATATCTATTAGTAGAATAAATTATTCCATTGAGAACAAACTCTCAGAGACAAAAAAATTTTTACTTTTTTTTGCTTTGAAGAGATTAATAAAACTAGTTACATATTTAACAATGATTCGTAATTATTGCATATTTTTTATTTCCTGTAAAGAATATAACCAGCAAAATAGCGGAGAATTTTTTTCAACTCTAATCAATATAATTTTCATTTCCTTATTTTAAACTTCCCTTTAAAAAATGAACAATTTTTTTTTTTTTTAATAAAAGGATAGTTTTCATATTATCTTCCTCAAAGACAGAGAACGTTTTCTTTTCTCATTTTAAATTGTTGCTCTTTGGAAAAAAAATAATAAGAGCGTAACAAATAAATGATTTATCTTATTTGTTTTTATTTTTCCTTTTATTTTTACCTCTAAGGTCGTCTAATGTGCCAGATCCTATCAAAAAGTCAATAAACACTTAAATCTGTTAAAATGAAAGAGAATTTTATTGCACTTCATTGAACTCAAAATAAATACCGGAGGCAATTTTCACTTTCTTTTCAATTATATACCTGTGAAAAAAAAAAGTTTTTTTAAAGTGTACTTCAATGTATTTTTATACTGGAACGAAATAACTCCTAATGTTTTATCCTGTAGTTTATCAAAAGTGTCGCGCATGTGAAAGGGTTTTTTCGTGTACAACTTCATATACACTTTTCATACGTAATGTTATTTTTTTACTTAATATCTGACATAAACTCAGATTAAATGAGTTTTTTTTTTTTTTTTTTTTTTTGTGTGAATGACTTCTAAAAATGAGTTCCAATAAGAGGATTTTAGAGGATTTTTTATTTTTATTTATTTATATATTTTTTTTACATGCATAAACTGATTTATATTTACGAAGTAAGAGAACAGGGAAATTTATTTTAAACTGACATTTATCAAATATATTTTAGTAAAAAAACTAGCATTAATTCATTTCAAGTATTTCCGAGCTTCAAGTATATATAAATAAAACTGCGATTATATTATTAAAAACTGCACATATTCCTTTTTAAGAAAAAAAAAAGTACAAAAAAAAAATTCGTTCGCAACGTATTTTCATGATGTTACTCTATTTGAAACATGTTGAAATTAATATACATACATCACTGACATTACTATAAGAAGCTTACTCTCTTAAAACGAAAGAGTGGATTTGGCTTCTCAGAAAAGAGCTGTAATTTATTGGATCGTGAATGAGTTAATTTTTAAACGTTTCACTCATCTTGATTTGAATTTTTATTTTTCTAATGCACTCCAGAAGAGAGAATACTAAACAACTCATCTCGATGAAAAAAGCTATCATTGGCGAGTTGAAATGCCAATGCGGCTGACGTGACCATTCGCTGAGCAGACGACAGGCGTGTGACGTCAAGGCTACCGCGGTACATTCCAGTTATCTTTTTTTACAGACCGCTAGTGTGACGTGATGCTCTTTTCGTACACCTGCATTGGTGGATTCGAGCATCACGTGACTCCCGCGGTCTGTAAAAAAAGATACGCGTAAAGCACCGCGGTAGCCTTTCTTTTTCGTTAGCCGCGGTGGAGGCAAGCATTTCGCCTTTACAGCACGTTGTTGAGCGTTGAAGTATTATTCGCGGTGTTCAAAGGGGCAATTTTAAAGAAGGAGTACTTGAAAAGGTAAGAATTTCTGCTGTTTTAAATACTCTAATCATGTTTTTTATAATGATTCTGTTTTATATTTATTGTTATTTTATATATGGCGTGATATTTTTCAGTTTATATCAATATTTTTAACAAATATGTCTTAACCCTAACATTTAGGACTATTTACACGAACGAACATTTAGAGATCTTTTGAGTTGGAAGGATAAATATTAAAAAAATGCTCTAAAATATAATTATACAAATCCTTTGCCTCTCATTTTAAGTTTTTTTAATGTTGTTTCAATAAATATGATTTATAAATAGCTTTTAGTAGCAATTTAATCTTTTAAAGAAAATGTCTCGGCGGTACTGTGCGTTTGTTTATATACAGGGGTCGATGCAGGTTTTTTTTCTTGGGGCCCATTTTGTGAAAAGTAAAGGTTATTTTTGTGAAATTTATTATATTTTTGTTAAAAATAACATTTTACAACGAAAGTTGAAATCCAGTTAATCAAATTCGAACCAAGCATTTATAAATAAAAACTTTTTTAAATCCTTTTGCTGAAGTTTTCCGCTCTGGTGAACTTGTTTGTTTACAAATTACACATTTTAAAACATCACAAAATAATAAATAAATAATAAATAGTAAGTTTTTATGGAATAGAATTTTGTGAAGGAACCCATTTTATTAAATTGATTTTTGTGAAGGGCCCCATTTTATTAAATAGATTTTTGTGAAGGGTCCCTAAACAGGCTCCAAATTTTTCCTGGATCGACCCCTGATATATATATTTTTAATGATGTTTCAGAACTCTAACTTTCATAATACTATAAATTGAAAATTGACTTGTCTGACTTTAAAAATATTGTTTTAAAGTAAACAAATTATATTTCTTATTTTATTCTCAGTCTGAAGAAATTTTTTCCTGGATATTTTTATTGACCTGCCTTGTTTTTCGAATGCGCATACATAAGTTTTTTTTAGTCATTTTATGTTGCTGAGAGTTAGATTATTTGAAATGTATCTCAAATATATAAGAAAAGCTGTAGAATATCTATTTCATGTAGACGAAAACTTTTGAAAAGTAGCTTTATTAGTATATATACTATTTTTCTAATATTTTAAAATAAATATACTTGATTTGTGAAGCTGTATAAATCTCATATTTTTTTATCATATGTTGTTAAAAATAAGGTAAATATCTCCGTTCCCGTATATTTACTGTGTGAATATTCCTAAATAGTATTAGGATTAAAACATTTAATGATAATATTGATATAAACTGAAAAATATCATGCAATATATCTAATAATATTGCATAGAAAACATAATCATTATATATATTAAAAAACCCATGATTAAAGTATTTAAAACAGCATAAATTCTTATGTATTCAAGTATTTCTTTAATATTCCCTTTTTGGATCAAGGGGGGGGGGGGGTATATATTTCAAGCAGCTCAAAAACAACAACAAAATAAATAAATATAAAATGACACTTTTCACTTAATTGTTGAATGTACACATATATGTATACATTCAACATGCAACTTACTTTTTTTTTTTTTTTTTTTTTTTTTTTTTTTTTTTTTGAAAAAAAAAATAATCTGTATCTGTTTATGAAATTTATTATTTTACAATAACAATAAAATCTTACATCTTTACCATGAATTTCAATTCCCCTTCCCCTCCTTTCTAGAAAAGAACTTGTATTTCGGAAGCTATAAATTAATAATAAAATATATCAGAGGTATAAATAATAAAACATAATTTTTATAGAGTATAAAATAAGGTAGTTATTTATCATTATTTTTATTTGAAAACGTGGCAAGAATTCTGTGTTATTTTGAATTTCGTAGATAAAAATAAATCAAAGGTTACTGAATTTCATTTTAAATGGCTTGATTTTATTTAGTCAGTTGATTAGAAATCCCTCTAAGTTTTTTTTTTTTTTTTTTTTTGTAATTTTTAAGTGAGTTGACTCTTCTCAAGAATGAGTTTATTAGAAATCACCCAAGGGGTTTTGGATTAACTCTTAAATGAGTTGATTTCATTCATGTATGAATTGGTTACCAATCGCTCAAGAATTACTGGAATAAATCTCATTTCACTCAAGTTTGAATTGATTATAAATCACTCAAGTGCTACTGGATTTAACCTTCACTGATTTGATTTCACTCAAGTATGAGAAAAATAGAGATCACTCAATCATGAGTTGCTTAAAAACAACTTGTTCACTCGAGTTGTTTCAACTCTTCATGAGAAGCTCACTTTCAAATCGTGAGATGAGTGGATTTCGGCTCAACTTGAGTTATTTTGGCTCTTTCGTTTTAAGAGAGTACTTTAGAATATGATGTACATAGCATTTTATCGTTCATTTACAAGGACACACAAAATAATTCAAATACAATACTTTCTATCAGCGATAATTGCCGGAACAATGTTTTCAGTTGTGGTATGCGATTTTAAATTTAACTAATTTGTTATATATTACTTGGTGTGTATAAAATCTATAGATCATATACAGGACTGCACAAAAAAATTCCATTGCATTTCCCTTTTTTTTTTTTTTTTTTTTTTTTTGACAAAAACTCCTGAATGGGAAATTTCAACTAAGTTATGCGTTTCCTAACTGAACTCAATTTCAGTATACTATGTAGTATATATACAAATCTACAGGTCATATACAGGGACGCACAAAATAATTCGGATATTTTTCTGACTCTTAATGGTAATTGCTGAAATTGGGTTTTCAAATGTGTTATGCGTTTTCGAAGTTTTTTTAGATATAATTTTTTACCTTAATGGTGAAATTTTATTACAGTATTCTGAATGTGGTGGAAAGTGTTACATTATCTATGCTTGACCCATGATTTTTATTTCTTGTGTAAATACTTGTTATCATTTTTGTTTGTTATCTAAAATATATTTGTGCAATGTTTATGATGTAAATGTACATATTTTATGTTAACACATGCTTTGCCATCGTCCTGTATGCAGGGTACTTATGGTGTTTTCACAGGTATTATTGCATTTTCAACACTTTCCAATATAGTTGAAAAGTGTTTATGAATTTGGTTTGTCCGTTTGCCGTATGTTTGTCTGTCGTCTGTCCGTGCTCTAACTCGCGTAAATATACTCGGGTTGTCATGCAATTGATATATGTTATTGAGGTTTAGTATGGCATGTTTGGTATTCAAAATGAAGCGTCTAGCACTTATAGTTCCGTTTCAGAACACTCAAAATAATTCCGCCACATTACGGTCTATGGGAAAAAATCACTTGCAGTTAATTTTAATCATGTTACACTATTTCAAACATAATTGAAATTGATATTATATCACTGAGGTGCACTACATGAGGCTTACTAAAGAATATGGCGTGCATAGCACCTATAGTTCATTTACAGGGACGCTCAAAAGAATTCCGTTACTTTACGGTGTAAGGGCAAAATCAGAGGTTTATTTTAATAATGTTTCACCATTTCAAACATATTTTAAATTGATATGTATATCGCTGAGGTCCATTACAAGAGGCTTACAATAGAATATTGTGTGTACAGCATTCGTCGTTCATTTACAGGGACATGCAAAATAATTATGTTAAAGTACTGTCTGTTAATAATAATTGCTGGAAATGCGTTTTCAGTTGCGGTACACGTTTTTAAATTTAATTATTTTTTTCCTATTACTTGGTGTGTATAAATTACATAAATCATATATAGAACAGCACAAAACATCTCCAGTTCATTACCGTTTACTGACCATGGAAATTTCTGAAGCGGAATTTTCAACAGTACTACGCGTTTCTTAATTGAACTAAATTTAGCATTCTATGTAGCATATATAGGCCATAAACAGGGCTGCACAAAAGAATTAGGATATATTATCGAGTATTGTTGCTATTTCCTGAAATTGAGTTTTCTAAATTGTTTACCTAGGCATCATCTTTCACCTTATTAAACAGTGAAGTTTTATTATACAGTAGAGTCCCGCTATTCCGAACCCCGCTATTTCGAAAATCCGCCTATTCCGAACAGAGAAAAACACCGATTTTTTTAACTTAAAAAGAGGAAAATTTAAAAAGACGTTCGTGAAAAACGTAAATTTATTGTTATACAAAGAAGTTAAATAGAGACATACATAGAGCCTAAGCTTGATTAAAACGCCGGAAACCAAATTGGGATGAAAGCTGGTTACTTACAGTACATGTCGGCTCTATTTATGCAATTCTGTAGAATCATTTTTAATCACTGCGAAACACAAAAAAAAAAACTAATTTACACACACTTAAGAAGCAAAGTCAGTGATTTTTGTGACGAACAGCACTGAATCGACCTGAGGATGCAATGTTCCGCCATCGCCGCATGAACGTATAACATCATTTGGTATTGATGAAGCGTGTTGTTCGACGTAGTGTAAGGCGAGGTCAAGAGCATTTGACGCGTCTGTGTGTGACAACCGTTCAGTTTGAGCGTTCACCTCCTCCTCGTTTTGCTCCGAGTCTATCGCAGCTGACGAGTCCTGCACCATTGCTACGATGTCTTCGTCTCGGTACTCATGGTGACCATTGTCTTCAACAATAGTCCACTCCTCAACACAGCACAGCTTTCTTCTGCGTCTTTACAGCCAGATAATTTCTTGACTAGTGGAAGAAGGTGACAGTCTTTCACTGGCGTAAAAGTTGTTTCAACAAATTCCGATGTAAGCCAGTGATTTTTCCATGAATTTTGTATTGCGCATTTACTGGTATTATCTCATCCTTCTGACACTCAGTAAATCACATCTTTTATTGCAATTTTTTTAAGTATTTGCAGGATTGTAAGTTAATTTTCATCCTCTTCAAGTAAGGTGCGAAGCAGCATTTTTCTGTATTTTTGTTTAACCCCTTAATTCTCGCTCATGTCAATATCACGGGCTGAGGTGTCGTTCGTTATTTCTCGTGCCCGTCATATTTCCGGGCTCAAGATTTAACTGCTGGAAGAAACTTCTGAAACTAGAAAAATTTAATTGAAATTCCCATGTGAAGATTCCATTGCGCTGGTTGTGATGTTGGACTTTGTATTGCATGTTTCGAAATATATCTTACTCAAAAAAGTTATTGATAATTAATGTTTAATGTATGTATATTATATCAAATATTATATGTAAAAATTTGTGTAAAAAAAGATGTGAAAATTAAAGGTCTTAGTCGCATTAATTTGTATGGCGTACAGCTAACATTAACCTCTTAATTCTCGCGCCCTTGATTTTCACGGGCAGTGTAGACTACTTTTTTTTAATTCAGATTGTTTGACTCCCACCAGTTTTTTTAAAATAGTGTAATTGGCTTTATTTTCGCATCATTTTATCTGACGTAAACTACGGTGAATATTTCTACATCAAAAAAGGGGTGGGAATCAAATAATCTGAATTATAAAAAAAGAAGCTTACACTTATCGGGGGGCGGTGCTTAAGGTGTTAAAGACACAGAATTCTCGCATGATGGCATTTCTACAAATGTGAATTTGTTCTATAACATATTGTTTTTTTGCCTTAAAAATAAACTAATTGCATATTTTATTTAGAAACCTTTTAATAACTCAATTTCTGTAATAAAAAAATAGGTACTTTTTTGATGGTTGGCCTGCAACACACCGTGGTCCATAGGCTGAAGAATTGAAGTGACATTCGGTGGCAGAAAAACTGCTTTGATGTCTCTAAAAAAAAAAAAAAAGTTCTGTTTCGTCTGAATGGGACGGAGCATTGTCTATAATGAGCAGAGCACAATTATGCAATCCATTTTCTCTATTGAAGGGGTCACTTTAGGGACAAATTGCTGCTCGAAAAATTCCTTCAACAAGTCACGTTCTATCCGAGCTTTTTTTTATTCTTATAATACACAGGAAGTGAGTTGATAATGTTTTTCAACGCTCATGGTTTCGCCGAGTTGCCTATTACCATAAGCGAAAGTTTGTTTGTTGCCGAGGCGTTGCTGCAAGCTAAGAGAGTTAGACGTTGTTTGTCCATTTTATATCCCGTTCACCACGAGCCGAATAACGCTGTATAGAGTTAACACTAGCAGATGTCCCCGCACTTAATTTACCCCTTAACAAATCAATACGTTGATTAGTATTATAATGAAATCCGCCTATTCCGAATTCCCGCTAAACACAACAGTGTTCCGTCCCAATTAGTTCGGAATAGCGGGACTCTACTGTAGTATTCTGCATGTGCTGGAAAGTGTTTCATGATCTATGCTTGACGCATGATTTTTCTTTCTTGTTTAATTCAAATTGTGTGGAAAAAATGCCGAAATTCTCTTAAAATTTAATCATGAAAAGTATTTTTTTTGCTGGTAGTTGCAAAATAGACGTACAGAATTTATAGCAATAGTATATTGCACCATCCTCTTATATATACGACAGTTTGTAAAAAGAAACCCATTAAAGTTTTGGAAACTTTTGGAATTATAAATTTTCTGTTTGTCTAAATAGTCTCTAATAGCAATTTTTTCTGATTTTCAACACTTTCCAACATCGTTGAAAGTGTTTATGAATTAGGTTTGTCTGTTTGCCGTCTGTCCGTGCTGTAACTAGCGTAAATATACTCGGATTGCCATGCAATTAATGTATGTTATTGAAATTTATTATGGCATATTCGGTATTCAATTTGGCATGACTATTTTCAGTTTGAATGTTCTTAGAACTCGCCATTGAGTGTAATTACGATCAAATAACTTATTTGAATGGTTTCACGATATATGGGAATTACAACTAAGTTCACATATTTACTTATTTTATGAAGTTGTTTTCATTTAAATTTTAACCTTTTACTACTTTACCTGTAACAATAGTTTATGCGTTTTCATAACCTCAAAATTCACATCTCCTGCATGTTGCTTCAAAAGGTTAGATTAGCACTTGTTATTATTTTTTATGATCGGCTGCGTCTATATAGGAATACATTGACCCAACCACAAAAAGTGGCTCAAGTTGAGGATGGTGAGTATTCGTTGTAAGATTCAGATTCTGATTTGTTTTAAATGACTTTACTGGTACTGACTTTGACTGCGATACAAATTCTAGTGCTGAAGAAGTCACTAATATGTCAAATGGACAGGTTGAAACTGGACGTCTACATGATTGGTGAACTTGTCTGAATGAAAACAGTTAAAATGAAAAGCCCAAATAGGTCTACATTATTGTTACATAAATCATATGAAATGAAGAAATATGAAGAAAGTAAAATGTTTTCGTAAACATTCAAAAACATCAAAAAAAGGATTACACCTTTCTCGTTGTAAATGATGCCATGGAAGTGGACATTAAAAAACTATTGATATTCTACAACTTGTTAAAGTTTTTACGAGACGTTATATATTTACTTTTAAACTTCAGAATTAATTTTCAATTCTAATTGAAGGTGAAAATACGCATTTCATTAATTTATGTAAGCTTGGAGTTAAGAGTTTTGTATAAATGATGTTTTTTTCAGAATTTTTAGCGTTATAAAAATAAATAATGTAATTCTTCAGCATCTGTGTAATTTTATAGTGATATGTGTATGGCTTTTGTCGCCCCATAGCACTCTAACTTGAACCAAACGTTGATTTTACGTATGTGATCCCAGTAACCCTAGTCAATGGGATAACTGTTTGAATTTTGAAATGGCTGAAGTAACCCCAGATTACGATATTTTGAAAATACGAAAATATTTATTTTCTCCGTTTGATTGTACAACATCCTCATAAATGATTGTTTTAAAAACAGCTAAGTAAGTAGGTCATTTGTTTCATGTCGACAAATGCTATTAAAAAGCACTCTGTCTTTCTTCATTTTCATCTATGAAAGATCACGACTCGAGTCCTATAATTTTATTTCTGGGACACTTCATTTGTAACCTTTTTTACACATAAGAGATTACTTTTTGAGAGGAAGGGCGGCCTTCACTTTATAGAATGATGGATAGTTCCGATTATTTTTCTTTAACACTTTTTTTAATATTTTTGAATTTTTTGCGAAAATACCTAGAAAGAAAAAAAAAGCGAAAAATTGTATATCACCGGGAATTTTTAAAAGTATTTATAAATGTAAAAATATATTTATCGGAATAATAATAAAAATATATATTTGCTTGTACAATTTCCTTAAAAATGCCAGTTTTAAATGCAGCTAAGTAAATATGTCGTTTTCTTTTATGTCAGCAAACACCATTAAAGACCGTTTTGTCTTTCTTCATTTTCATCTATGAAAGATCACGACTCGACTCCTATAATTCTATATATATCCTTTATATTTTTGAATTTTTTGTGAAAATACTTAGAAAGAAAAAAAAAAGAGAAATATTGTATATCACCGGAAATTTTTAAAAGTATTTATAAATGTAAAAAAATATTTATCGGAATAATAATAAAAATATATATTTGCTTGTACAATTTCCTTAAAAATGCCAGTTTTAAATGCAGCTAAGTAAATATGTCGTTTTCTTTTATGTCAGCAAACACCATTAAAGACCGCTTTGTCTTTCTTCATTTTCATCTATGAAAGATCACGACTCGACTCCTATAATTCTTTTCTGGTATACTTCATTTGAAGCCAGTTTCATTTATCATGTCTCAACCGATCTGACACATTAATAACAACACAGAAATCTCGTAAAAAATGACCTCCCCTTTACTTTGAATTCCCACTACAAGCTGATAAACCCACACGAAGAGGGTATAAATTAACACCTTCGGAAACCTGCGCCCTTCGACTGGCAAATATTATTTACAGTTTTTATCGAGTTTCACTTCATTTGTCATTTTTTTATATACAAGAGATGACTTTCAAGTTGAGGGAATGGACATAGTCCCTTCTCGTTAGAGTAATGGACAGTTCCGATCACTTTAGAGTTTGGCAGCATGCCGACAAGTCATAAGGGCAATGCTCGGAGATATTTTATTGCGATGGGAGACAGTGTTGGAAAATTGATTGCCTACTTACAGCTCGTAAAGGGTTTTTGTTTTGGGACCAGAGGGACTAGAGATCGTTGTGGCGTGGTTAGCTTTTATTTTATGCACTGCATACAAATAATTAATAAAAGTTTATGAGGTTGTTTTATATATATAATTTTTTTTTTTTATTCATTAAGAACTTTCTAATTTCCAGAGATGGGTATAAAATGAATGGAAAATCTGAAACGATGTTACTGTTTCATTCATTAATTACTGACTATGTTATGAATAAATTATCGTATTTTGGCTGTCACAATAAATTTAGGAAAATAGTCAGTTGTCATGCAACCATTATAAATATGAAAGTAATAAAAATTTATTTTATTATTTACAGCAATGATATGACGTCGCAGAAACAATATAAATTGCAAATTGTTTATTTGAACGTTGAAAATGGTGTTAGAGGACAATTTTTATTGCGTAAATATGAAACTGCAGAATATAAGAACATATTACCGAATATAATCGTAAAAAATTTTGTTTTTGGATCAAAAGAACTAGAGTTCGTTGTCGCGCGGCTAGCTGTTATTTTATGCAAAAAATTAATAAAAGTTTATGAAGTTGCTTTATATATTTTTTATTCATTAAGAACTTTCTAATTTCCAGAGATGGGTAGATCGGAATATAAAATAAATGGAAAGTTATCGGAAATCATGTTACTAGTTTCTTTCATTAATTACTGCTTATGTTATGAATAAATTATTGTGCTGGGCTGCCATAGTAAATTTACGAAAACGGTGAATTGTCATGTTAGCGGTATAAATTTGAGAGTAGTATTTATTTATCTTTATTACTTACAAGAATGATAATCATGTCGCAATAATCATATAATCGAATTTTTTTTTATTTCAAAAGGGAATAAGTTTGAATGTAAAAATATTAAAATGCAGTGTAAAAAAGTGAAAATATTGCTGAATGTCAGATATAATTTAAAATGCGAATACACTTTCATTGATAAACTTTTAATAAGGCGTAGTAGATAGAAAAATAAGCGAATATAGAGTTCAAATGTGAATAATAATAGGTTATGGGACGTGACACCAGCTGAATGCCATTAGTATTTGGGTAAATTCCCATGACGACTATAAAGAGTGGAAGTTATTTACTTTAAAGCATGGGTGAATGACGCATATTGTTGTTAAGTTTGATTGATGAGGAACGTGATCCTTCATAAGCCATTGAGGCATAAATAAACTAATGATAAGGATCAAGGAATTATATTAAAAGCAATGTAACGGGTAATAATATACAATGTGGTATTCTATTTGAAATTTTAATCTTATTCTTTCGTTCTTTTCGGAAGAAGATAGATAATGTGCAAGATTTAAACAGAAAGAACGCTTGAAAATATTCTCAATTTGTTCAAAGCTCTTAAGTTTTATTTGAATAGGGAATATCAGAAAATACAGGGTGTACCAAAAAGGATTACTAAACATTAAAGTCCATTATTCTTTATCGATAATAAATAATAATAAGAAATTGTTACCATGTTTATAAGGTAAATCACGTAAGAATTAAAAAAAAATAATTTTTGATCCAAATGGTGATGCTGCGCTCCTTCAACCCGCAAGAATACTCCATCCAATGCGTACAGTTCGATCAAAGATCACTCAATTTTCACTCTTCGTTTTGTATAGCTAGTGAAATGAAAATAAAGAAAGGTTAATGTATTGAAGTTTTGACACCTGTTTGAGCATTTTTATGGGGTGTGTCAGTGTAATGTTATTGACTGGCTAAAATTTTAATTATTTTTACATAAAAATTAAGTTCTACCTAATGAACATGTTACTTATTTCAGTTGTCTTATTGTTAATAATTTATTGAATTTTATAGTTCGAGAAATGTTACTAGGACTCTACGATCCCCTCACCTCCCTTTCCTCAGCACTAGCACGCTATATATACAAGATGGACACAAATTAATTGGGCAATTTCGTAACCAAATAATTTACGAAATATTAGTTGTATGATAATAGTTCAGTGACAGATTACTAGTATTATTGTTGCAACTCAATCGCGCCAGGGAAAAAAACTATTCCCTATTTTGGAATTTGGTAGCTGCTGTTGTCCCGTTTCGATGAGAAACTGCAGAACAATAGATATTTTTTATTGTGAAAAGAAGCAACTAATTTTGATCCGGCTTTAATGCCAAGTGTATTTAGGAGATATTTATATGTTAGTGTAATTTGTGAGTGTAATGTAAATTGTTCAGTGTAAAATTATACTGTAAAAGGAAATCTTTTGACTCCTCTTCAAATTAGTGAATAGCTATTTTTTATTGAAAAAGTGAAAATCAGTGAATCAAATTAGTGAATAGCTATTTTTTATTGAAAATTACCGAATTTCTGTTATGATTTTCGGAACAATTATGTCATCAGTTTGCAGTATATACTTCTTACCTCAGTGTTAAAGTTTTAGTTTCGGTTGAACGTGGAGGTGTTATTCCATTGAGCTATGAAAGGGAAGGAGTAGACATATCAATTTTCACCTGTAGAAAGTTGTGAAGCCGAAACATAAGTTATTTCCCTCTCTCCTGAATCTGCCATATTTGACTTTGATCGATAGCAATCCAATTCGCAGTCTCTAGTGCAAGATGCGGCCAAATATGGTGGACGCAGAAGGTGGGGGGTAGGAACACCTTCAAGTGACGTCAATTAAGACTATTCCATCTATTGGATCCTCCTAGCGTTATTCAATGACCACCACGATTATCGGTCCTTTCACCCCTAGATTTCATTGCATGGTTTTTATTAAAGATCAGGCTTACAGTCCACGATTCATCCATTTCGGAATTGAAATCATGAATCAGCACTGTGATTGGATGTTTAGACGAGAATCTGCTTACAAAATATTTGACAAGAACTCATGTATAGACGAAACATTTGCAGTTTAACGAAGGGCAGCCAGATCGAACATTTGTAAAAAAGATAATTTTGTGTGTTCTCTATCTTATAATCATATTTACTCTCATGCTTGGCTGTATAACTACGCATAATAAACCCTCCTTTCTGCTCAACAAAATTATGGCTACCCAGTACAAATGCGTGTGTGAGAGCGCCCGAGTTTATGTACTTATGTATGTATTATTTAAATACATATCATTTCTTCATTAAATAATGATACAAAGAATAAAAAGGTTTTCTAAAACATTGTCTAAAATTTAGAATTCTTTAACTCACGTAAAATAATACCATTTGCTTTAATATAAGTTTAATACGCTTTCTTTAATCCACGTATTGAAATAGCTTGAGATATTTTCTCTACTTCAAATATTTAGACAACTGATTACATTTTAAACTAATACAGAAACTTTTTAAGTAGAATCGAAACGTTCTTTTAAAAATCAATACTAGGTTATATCATCAAAATTCGAATTTCATTCATAAACTTTGAATAAGAAGTAGTAGGGAGAGACGTAGGTGAATATAAAGTTCAAATGTGAATAATAATAGGTTATTTGACGTGACACCAGCTGAATGCCATTAGTATTTGGATAAATTCCCATAACAATTATAAAAAGTGGAAGATATTTACTTTAAAGCATGGGTGAATGACACATATTGTTGTTAAGTTTGATTGATGGGGAACGTGATCCTTCATAAAACATTGAAGCATAAATGAACTAATGATAAGGATCAAAGAATTATATTAAAAGCCACGTAATGGGATATAATATACGACGTGGTATTCTAGTAAAAAATTAATCTTTTTTTTTTCTTTTTTCCCAGAAAAAGAGAGATAATATGCAATATTAAATAAAAAAGATTTGAATAAAAAATGTTCGTTTTTTTCAAGGTTTTAATTTTTATCTGTTTAGTTAATAGTAGTTTTATAATCTTACGTCTTGGCAGATATATACACACATGTTTAAATATTATGCAAGCATACAAACGCTTAACTGATGAACTAGTGGTAAGTAAATTCAAAGCAAAGACGTAAATCAGAAAAAGAGTAAACAATGCGTTTGGTATATGAATTTTTTTAAAAAAAATGTGTAATATGCATATAACTATGGAATGAAATATATTTTCTCCAGGCGTTAAGGATATTTCCTGAGATCTCAGTCGAATATCGTGGTCAGGGAAAAAATTTCCAGTGATGAGGATTGCGAGGGGATTTTTCTATGCGGTGAATGTGGTCGAAACTCAACAATGACAGAGTGGTAACATCCTCAACATTTTCCTGCAGGACCTCATCCGCCGTGGAAGACAATCCTCAACTCTGTTAAACTTTGATGAAGCTGGACTGCGTGATCAGCCGACTTTTTACCAGCGGACCAGTGTGTATTAGATGGTGAGTTGCAATCAGAGAATATCTTCTCACACGTCTTGAACAATCCCCAGAGCAGATCAAGACAGGTTAATGCCGAGTATGGCTTCTCAAAAAGCCACGTATAGCCAATTCTGCAGCAATAAGGTGTTTATCCATACCGCAGCCTACATCTATCGCGGGATGATCAGGGACTTTAAGACAGGTGGAACTTTGTCATGGACATATTAGAGAGCAAACCAGCGTTCCTTGCTGACATTAGTTGAATGTATAAGACATCCTTTAGCCATAATATTATCTACAATAAGGAAAACAGTCGTTACTAGATAATGAAAAATTCTGCATATGGTTTATCAGATCATCATCAGTTACGGAGTCCATTAATGTTTAGTGAGGCATTTTTAAGAACATTCTGATCGGATCTGTGTTTTACGAGGTTATGTTAACAGAAACTCAATACTTGGAGTTTTTACAAGACGAATTAACAGATAGTTTAAATAAACTGCCATTTTCTAAATTAGAACTGCTTTGTTCCACCATGACGGCGGCACTCCGCAACATCCAATAAGCATATAAATATTCCTGGTCGAGAGATCAAACCTAGTCAAATCATCGGCTATTGTGGTTGTGTAGAGCGCTCACATAGGACTTATCTCAATTGGTCTTTTTTCTGTGGGCTATCTTAAATAATGCATGTATGAGGCCAATTCGACATCATTTAAGAAATTTCGATATCCTGAAACTGATACTTGTGCAAGCGTATCAACTGAGGCGCTGAGAAACGTGCAGCATTACATTCATTCTAAAATCCAGAAGTATATAGCGGCTTCCCAAGGTCAGCTTGAATATATATCAAGCGATAAATGTGCATAGTGACAAATAGTTACTCATTTCTGATGCGTTTTGTGACGTAACAGCATTTGAAATTCCAAAATAAATAAATAAATAAATAAATAAACGAGTTTTTTCCACGTAAGACTCTTAGCATTCATCTGCAAAATGAGTCCTTTTGTACTAAATCGATGCTGCTCTGCAGTTCTGTGATTGACAACTTCCCCGTTTCTTGTAAGGTTATCAAAGTCCGTGCGCTAAACTACCGAATTTGCCATAAGAGGCGTTGTGAGCAGCCTCATCGAATAGCGCGTAACTACTTTACTTATATGTCGATACAATTTTTATGAATATAGCCATCGGCGTTCAAAATTTATGCATATGAGAAAGAATTTTACTGGACACCTGTACATAAATATAAAAAAATGCTATACATATAATAATGCCTTTATTGTGATTGTAAATTTGTAAGAGATGGGTATCTAAAACTTCTTTTATTTAACAATATAATAAATTATAACACCTTGTAATAATATATTCCTTTTAAATGCTAAAGGTGTAAATTAACAACATAATACATATTATGTTCAAAATTTATGCATATGAGAAAGAATTTTACTGGACACCTGTACATAAATATAAAAAAATGCTATACATATAATAATGCCTTTATTGTGATTGTAAATTTGTAAGAGATGGGTATCTAAAACTTCTTTTATTTAACAATATAATAAATTATAACACCTTGTAATAATATATGCCTTTTAAATGCTAAAGGTGTAAATTAACAACATAATACATATTAAAATAACTTTTGTTAGTTGTTTTACATGTTTCGACTCTTTCCGAGTCATTTTCAAAAACAAAATGAGAATGTTCCAAAATTGCACGGGCTTTGAAGTTATTATTTTCATGCACTTTTTAAAAAATTACGTACGTTATCTATTATTTTTTACTTGGTTGTTTATTTTCATATCTGTGACTATGGAGTAACTCGAACCACAGTTTCGGTAAATTACAAGATTCCGCATCGTTACATATTGTATTTTTGCGTGTTAGTATCTCTATGGTTTCTCTTATTATGGATGGATAGTATAGACTGGAGGGAAATATTATTTTACCTTCATTGAAATTTATTTGGATGGTTTCTTCTTGATATAATCTTGCTAGGGCTGTAGTTTTTCTATTATATTTAATATCAGCTTGATGGAATGCTACAGAGTGATCAATTAAATTATTTGAATTTAAGTCTGACTGCATAGGATTTACCACTATATAGCTGTAAATTGATTAATATGAGTATTTTAAATTATCCGAGACGTATAGTATTTATTTTGCACCTATGACTCTAAGGATCTGATATGATAATTTATACTTCGAAAATTTTATTAGACAAATTATCAATTAATTATAGAAAAGAAAAAATTGCGTTGTGAATTATTTTTGAAGTTCGGATCCTCTTTGAGCCAATTACAATCATCAAAGGTTACCTGCAGAGAGTTATGTAACTTTAAATAAATAATGGCTTATTTTAAAACCTAGATTGTAATATTAAAGAAAACATTTCCTAAAATAAAAGACTTAATATTAATTCAATAAATTAAGTAAACAAAAGGAAAACTGACTAAAATTAATTGAATATAAAATTGAGTTTATTTACAAGGTAATTATAAGCATATGATTAAAAACAAATATAAATGTTTAAAAAAAAAATAAAAATATTCAATCCTAGTTGAGAACTGTATTCTCAACATTTATTTTCTGAGAATTACAGTTTATCTTACTGAATTAAAAAATTCGATTTTGAAAGGCAGAGTTCCATACCCTAGAAGTATTTATTTGATTAGCCTTTTTATGTTTAGATCGGGGTAGGATCTTCATACACACTTTCGTATTATTAAAAGAATATAGCTTAATTAAATAAAATGGAACAATGGTGAAGGAAGATTGTTTGTTACCTTATATTACTAGATAACGTTGACAGCAGGAGGTAATGGCTGACGCGTTTTCGCTTTTTCTTAGCGAGTACATTTCCATCTATTGGCACACACACTCAAAATCTGTTTTTTTAGTTAGAGAGCAGTCAACCTTCTACTTTTCCATCTTTTTTGAATCTGAACTCTCAAGAAAAATCACATTCTTTTCGTGGAGCAAAAAAAAAGGGATGGAACCATTTTTCCCTTTTCACATAAAATTAAGGCCTTATACGTTTTAACTTCTTGAAAATTTGCATGTTTCGGCCATACCTCTGATTTTAGAGAGATGACCATTGGCATGCGGGAGAAATTTGGTACTCCCCTTGAGTGTTTCATAGGTCCGTCGGTACAATAGCGATTCCTCTTGACGCCGTGCTGTGTCTGGGAGGTAAAGATGCTTTGACTTGTGAGGTCTTCGTGCCTATTTAAGCTCTCATAAATAAATGTGTCATATTATTGTTCTGACAATTTTCTCCATGACATTTTTATTAGGTGTAGTTAAATCATTCGTGGGAACGGAAAACCAAATATTTCCTTGACTGCCGTGGTTCACTTTGTTCCACAATTATCTATCTGTATGCGCTGATCCTAAAATGGATCATTAATTTGTATTGTTCACTGTTCACTGATTAAAATGATACCAAATACTCTGCTAATATGCAGAAAAAAAACCAAATACTTTTTTTTTTTATAGTGTGTGCTAGTTTAGATCTAGATGGTGGTATTTCTCACCATCATCTCTTCCCCCGACATTAGAAAAAAAAAGGTCCACAGTATCTTTTTTTTTTATATATATATATAGCCACAAAGTACTCGATGAAAGTCCATCGTCGTATTATATTGAAGATCAAAACTGAAAATGTTCACATGGAAAAGTCTAGGAACTTGGGATAAGCTGGGGTGTCACTAGGTTTGGAGTGTAAGTAGGTTTGCAACACCAGAAAAAAGTTTTACACATTGGTGAAATAAAGCGTAATCAAAAGTTCACTGTTGAAAAATCTGATGAAAGACATGACTTCTTCAGCAAGTTATCATGTGTAGTTGGTTTCAATTTCCATTGTTCCAAAAACATTTATTAAAATTTTGAGTTTTAATAGGTCCAAATCCAAATAAAGCAGGAAAATTTGAATAAGCCAAATAATAAAATAAAATGCCCGAGAGAAGAAAGAAAAAAAAATTAATTTTCTTTTCCACTCTTATATTTTTAGTTATTACATACATATAAATTGGCAAATCTTTTATTTTAATTATTACAGGCTAATTAGGTACCCATACGTTGAAACACAATATACAGAATCATTTAAAACAAATACTCAATATAATCAGTAAGCTGTATGCATTGATAATGAATACCATACAATTAAAAAAAAATTATATAATATATGAAAAACATTGAGAGAAAACACATCTATATAATCACATGTCTGTTGTACTACAATCTGTATTATAAACATTATAATCTAATTCTCACATGAATTATTTTCTCTTGAGCAGAAAGGAAAACTTCTTTATTTTTTTTTATATATATATAAAGAAAATGTTATGTTAAAAAAAAAAAATCTTATCATTCTTACTAAAACAATTGTTTTGGAATATGTGAAAAGGCTACTTTTCTGAATGAAAGATATTCTCAATAATAATATATTTTCATAAAAGAAACAGATCGAAAAAATGAAAATTTGTTTTCTTCTTTCGATACCAAAAATTTAAATATCCATCTATAAAGTCAAACACAATACCCTTTTAAACTGCCTGCCTTGGAATGGACGGGGTTGGGAAAAAAAAAAAAAGGCAGAAGAAGAAAAAGAAAAAAAAACAGTAATCTTTTCTCCCTCTAATCCATCACCGCTAAGCGGAAGGATAGAGAATGACAGCTAGATGACCGTACCTGTGGACAATGACTCATCTCCCTACCTTCGGATTCAGTTGTATCCAGGGGACGATTTGCGAAATGATAAACCGTGTATTAGGTATCTTTCCTCACCTGTGGTTGACGTTTACTAAACTCCTGTATTACTGACAGTGGGGGAAAAAAAAAAAAATCAGTGAAACGATTTGATTGCACGTGTGTCTGTGCAGATTTTGGATTACTCGCCAAAATTCAGCTATCTGTATTTTATTGTTGAAATAAGATTACAGGTGTGATTAAAATAAAAAAAAGTCGTGTATACCCGGCTTGGATTTAAAAAAAAAAATGAGGTATGTTTAAATCTGTATATCTACTTAATATTTTCTATAAAAAAAAAATCGGTACACGTGTAACGTGGTCAAATCCGTTTGCATCGCACTATCTTCTCGTCAATTTATATATTTACTTATTTATTTATATTGTGTATAAAAACGTAATGTATTATAATATATATATTTTTTTAATATAATATTGATTTTCTAGTTACAATTTAAGTTAGCGAGAACAAGCGAGCGTTGCTTTGCACAAACGAAAATGTGCATGCAATTGTAAAATATTTATTTAATTATTTATTCTTCTTATTATTATTATTTTAAAATATATTAACGTGTAAATATACATATTTAAGGAATCGAAAGCGAGCGTTCGCTTTTCTTTTCTCTTATTATTTTTTGTTTTATAAAATATTACATATAGTTAGAAAAAAAAAAAAATTAAACAAATTCCTTTTTTTTTGTAAAGTTTGGAAATTTAGTTAATTAGAAATATCTCAGCTAAATGCATTATTAGATGCTCTGCGCAGATAGTCTCAATTTCGCCTGCAAAAACGAGACTTTAACATCCAATAAATTGCTGAAATGATCATTGACATGTATCCAACACCTTTTTATCATTATTATTTTTTAAGTATGAAATAATTTACCTAAATATTTAAGGTATAAATTAAACATCCAATTTATGTTTTGTAATAATTGAAACGTTCAATGGTATTTTTTTTTTATTTATTATTTGTTTTTGTAATTAAATTATCTGAAATGTTAATCCTTAGGGACAACTAATAATAATTTTTTTTTTTTTTTTTTTTTTTTTTTTTTTTTTTTTTACTTGTTTGTTTTATAATATGAAATCGTACGATTATTCTAAAATTAAAATTGAAACGCGTTGTTCTAACCAAGTTATAGATTATATCAAATATTAAACTAAAATAATTTTGTAAAATCTGACCGATTTTTTTTGTTATAATAATTCAAGTGGATTCGTCAATCCGTGGCTTTAAGCAAAGGATGAATTATTATAAATATTGGTCAATATAAAATGTTGTATTATTATTATTTATATTTGTGTCGCCGAGTGAATAGATGTTGACTTGTAATTTTAAATCGATTAGTTATATGTTTTGTGCTACATATAAAGACTTTTATTTTCACTTTTAGTATAGGGGGTAAGGTTATATATTAAAATTTTTTTTGTTTTGTTATATAAATTAGTATAAAATGGGTTTGAAAGGGTGATACCCTGGCAAGGCTGCCTCTGTTTTTATTTTTACCGTAATTATTATTATTTTTTATTTAACGTGCATGTTTGTTCATAACTCCCTCTGACGAGCCAAATCCCTCAGTAGTACACTGTGTAGCAAAGAAAAAAAACTTGCAGTATCCTCCCTAAATGATCTTTTTTTTTTTTTTTTTTTTTTTTTTTTTTTTTTTTTTTTTTTTATATAGTAACCTGTCCTCAATGTACTGTAAATAAACAATAATGGAAAATTATAAAATGTGTACTAAACTAAAGAAAAATAAGACATCTATAAACGATAAAAATTTAAAATAAATATATACATATTGCCTCGACAGCAATAAAAAAGAAAAAAAATTTCTCGCTTCCCTATCTAGGAATTTATGTGTATAGTCTGTGATTCCACTTTCGTTGGTGAGAATAATTTATTTATGTGGCGTTTAATAGTCGCTTTATCTGGGAATGCAATTTCCTTTAATAGGTAATTGTTGTTCCTAAGCTTCCTTACCACCTCGAATGGTCCCAAGAATTTTGGCTGAAGTACACCTGGTTTACCCACGACTTTTAAGTAGCATTCTTGTCCCGTTTGTAGAAATTTTACTTTTTGGACTGGAGTACTGTCGATGTACTCCGCCATCATTTTTTTTTGGTTTTGTAAGGCTAATTTCTTTATTTCCTCAATATGTTGGACTCTATTTTTAACGTAGGTTTTGACAATTATGTCTTGGTCGGGCAAGTGTATGGAAAAAGGAGTTCTTATTTCTCTACCGAAAAATAGAAGTGCCGGAGAAAATCCCGTAGCTCTGTGCGGCGTACTGTTATAATTAATTTTAAAAAAATCAATCCTGGTATCCCATTCTAAAGAGTTTTTACACATAGCCACAATTGAATTTTTTAATATTTTATTACTGATTTCACAGAGCCCATTACTGCGTGGATTATTCACGGACGTAAAATCTAGGTCTATGTTAAGAGAATCCATGTATTCTTTGAATAAATCAGAGTGAAAATACCGGCCATTATCCAATTTTATGGATCGCGCCAATCCGAAATTACTAAAATAGCGATTCAATACATTTAGAAGTGTTTGTGATTCACAATTGCGAACCGGTACAGCCTCCAAGAATCTTGATGTGGAATCAATAATCATAAATACAAATTTATTTTTGCGTAGCGTCATTGGAAGCAAACCAATTAAATCTATATGCAAAACTGATCCGATTTCTTTATCTTTGATTATTTTTTGTGTGGGAACTTTAATAGTTTGATGTTGTTTAGTCGTGTTACATGGTATACATTTAGTACAATAATTCTTTACATCCCTGTACATCCCGTACCAGTAGAATCTAGCTTTTATTATTTGATAAGTTTTAAAAAATCCGAAATGTGGTTTATGAGCTTCCTGTATTATTTCAGCTTTAAGTTTATCCGGAGCAATTAACAGTTCATTTGTATCAGAGCCTGGCTTTAATATTAATATTTCTTTTTGATTGAGAGTGAATTTTTTTGTGGTTTTGTTTTGTTTGTCAGTTTTAATTTTGTTTATTATTTTATTTAATTTTTCGTCTTCTAATTGTTGTAGTTTAATGTTTTCATCTGATAGAGCTTTGTTTACCGTAAACAATGAATTTTGCAATTTTTCTCTTGAAATTATATTATTAATGTTCCTCGAAACATAATCAGCAGGATTTTTAGATCCCTCGATATGCTGAAAAGAGTAGTTAAAAGGGGACAAATTGTCCAACCACCTTGCTACAATGTCTGGTTGCTTTTCCAAATTTTAAAAATACGTTAGCGCTTTGGAGTCTGTATAAATATTAAATTTTCTCCCTGCGAGAATATGCTTGAAATACATCACCGCTTCATGAACCGCCAGTAGTTCGAGTTTGAAACTGGGGTAGTTCTTTTCGGGATCCCTTAATTTTCGCCCAAAATGTTCAATTGGCAGCTGTTCTCCGTCGTATTCTTGTGCTAAAATTCCAGAAATAGCTGTTTTAGAAGCGTCTGTGATTAAAATGAAATCTTTTGAGAAATCCGGGGGTTTTAATGTGGGATTTTTAACTATCGCTGCTTGGATTTCTTTGAAAGCATTTTCTTCTATGTCAGACCATTTAAATTTCACTTTGTCTTTAGTAAGATTAATTAATGGGTCAACTATTTTAGAATAGTCTTTAATAAGCGATCTAAAATAATTCGAAAGACCAAGTAGAGATTTAACTCCCTTCTTATTTTTAGGTTTAACTAAATTTTGAATTTTATCTATGTTTCTTTTTGAAGGAGAGTATCCTTCACTGTTTAGGGTGAAACCGAGAAATTCGATTTCTGACATACAGACTTGTATTTTAGTAGGCTCAATAGTTAAATTATTTTCAATAAAAGCTTTAAGGACTCTGTCTAACAGATCTAACATTTCTTCGAGTGAGTCGGCTGCTAGGATCACATCGTCAATAAAATAAGCGACTTGATCTTCATTAAAGTGGCCCAACACTTTATCAATTAATTCTGCAAACACCGCAGTACTGAGTCGCGTTCCGAAAGGCAATCTTAAAAAGGAGAATTTACCGTGCTCCGTTATGAAAGCTAATTTTTCAGTGTCTTCTTCACGTAAATTTATTTGGAAAAACGCACTGTGTAGATCCAGTACTGTATAATATTTTTTTCCACTCATTCTCCGCAGAATCTCTTTAATTTCGGGTATGGGGTACGCATAATTTTGAAGTATTTCATTTAAAAGTCTATAATCGACCGCCATACGATATTTAACTTCATTAGCCTGTTCGTTTTTCTGCAAAGATTTTTTTTTAACGAAAATAACAGGGAAAGCGTAATCAGAGTTGGATTTACGAATGATATTTGCTCTCAAAAGTTTTTCAATTTCTTTTTTAGCATACTCCTTAACATTGTGTGCAGTTTTGTATGGTTTAGTCTGCAGAGGATAATTATGTATTAAATTAAATCTTGGGACGACTAATGAAGATTGTCCGAGTGTATCGTAATTCTTAGAAAAGGCATGTGCATTATTTAGAAGTATTTTTTTTTATTTTTCTGCTGTGTCCGAGTCTAAATGTTGTAAATTAAAGTCGTCTGATCTAAGTTCTGCTTTTCTCCGTTCACGAACTTGCTCTAAATTCAGATTATTAATGTGCACTACCTGCTTCGTTACTTCTTGACCCTCAGTGTCAACTGATTTTATTTCAAAATGTTTAGAAATTTTGCCAATGTTCATTCCCTCTGTTAAGATTAATTTTTGTTGTGATTTGTTAGTGATTATTATATGAATTTTATTATCCTTGGCAATTTCGTGAATTGATGTTTTATAATAAATTTTCATATTATGTTTAATCGGTTCCAAGAGTATTGTATTTGTAGTTGCGAATTTATCTGGATCTAATAGTAATGCAACAATTTTTTTTTCGCCTGGTAGTAACTCCGTTGTCTGTGTTAGTTTTGCTGTAACAAAATTTTTGTGCGAGATACGTTTTTTTTTCTTTTTGTGTATTGTTTCTTTATTTTGATTCTCATTAGAGTTAGCAGTTAAGTTACTTATCAGACTTTGAGGTTCATTTTCTAGAAATTGAAGTGCAATGTTTTTGTTTTTTAATTTCATGGTTTTATCTTCAAAATCTAGGATAATATTATTTGTTTTGAGGAAATCGAATCCCAATAGCATATTGTAGTTCCGACCAAAATCTTGAGTTGTAACATAGAATGCCCCCGATACAAAAACGTTTTCCAATTTGAAAGTTAATTTAATGCATTGCTTAAAAGAGATTGTCGAATTTGTTAATGTTTGAATTTTTACCTGGTTACAGAGATTTTTATATTTTACGTGTGCATTCTTTAATTGTTCGAACAATATAGGTGATGCCAAAGTTACTGCCGCCCCACTGTCTGTCAAAGCATTAATCTTAACACCATTAATTTCAAAAGTAATAATCGGAAGTTGAGAATTGTCATTACTTTTGACACTAGCAATAATTTTGTTATTTTTTTTAGACCCGCAGTGAGACTTACGCGGGTGCCTTGTATTTGAGAATGTAAGTCCCGACTTTAGTTTCCCTTATTGTTACTAGCATTCTGATCATGATCTTTATCTTGTTTATTGTTTTCAAATTTCTGCTGTGAATTATTTTTTTTTGTATAATCATGTTTTTTATAATTATTTTGCTTGTAGCCCCCTCTATGCCCTCTATAATTTCTTCGCTGGTCATATGATCTCTGTTCGTTGAAATTGCCTCCATAATTTCCGAAACTGGGATATGATATCGGCATAAATTGTTGGTGGGGTGGGGGTGGTGCATAGTACATGTACTGAGGAGCAGAATATTGCATAGGGTTGAAGTTTTGGTGCGTGTAATTTGGGGTTTTCTGAAAGTTTCCCTGAGCTTGTTGGTTTCCCCCTTGATAAAAATTTGGTTTTTCGATTTGAATATTCTCAGGAATTTTTTTATTTTCGTCCACGTAATTACTGCTGTTTTGTTCGTTGTCCTTGTAAAACCAACAATGTGGGTTCGTATGGGATGTGGATTTACAGTACTTGCAAAACCTAGTTGTATCATTGTTAGTGGCATTTACCTTTAATTTTATGTTATTTAATTCCGCGGTTAATAATTTTATATTCTCTGCACTTTCTACATTGAGTTTAAGCAGTTCATTTAACAAATCAGAATCTTTAGTTTTGGAAATGTTGTTGATGTCCTTTAAATTGACATGTGAATAAGCCTCCTCTAATTTTAAGGCTATGTTGCACGCTGTTTTAAAGTCCGGCGGAGAGTTTTTTCTTACTTCCAGACTTAAATCACTACGAATTGATTCCAAAAACTGAGATAATTTGATCATTTCCATGAATGTAGAGCTGTTGTTAGCTCCTATATCTTGCCCACTTTTTTTTAGATAAAGGTCTGCTGCCGCATTAAACTCTAATATAAATTCGTTCATGTTTTGTTCCGGTTTTTGTTTGAGATTGCAAAATTTCTTTTGCGCTTCTAGAAATGTGGTTTTGGGTTCGAATAATTGTTTTAACTTTGTTTTAAAGGTTTCTAAGTTCTGTTCCACGAACAAATTTTGATCCCTCATCAATTTATCTTTAGCAGGTCCTACAATTTTCGCCTTTAATATAGTTAATTTAGAATCATTATTCAATTCAGTTTTATTGATGAGATTGTCAAATTGTAAGAAAAAATGGTTAATATTTGCTTCCTTTTTTCCATCATAGTATGGAATCAGATTAATTAGGCTATCTGCATTTGGGGTGTCCATTGTAGTAATTTTAGGAGTAGCTTTTTCAGAATTTATAATTTTCTTCTCTTTCTTTTTTTTCTTATTATTATTATTACTATTATTACAAATAATATTAGTGTCTACAGTTTGATTATTTAATTCGCGTAATTGTTGTCTAGTTTTGACACCAGTATCTATTCTACTAATTCTTTGACTTTTACGCTTATTCATCCAATTAAAGTACAAAAATCATAAAATAGAGAGAGAGCAAAAAAAAAAAAAAATTGTTTAACATAAAATAAAAGATACCCAATGGTGAATTGTTATGCACTGTTCGAGAAATTAATTATATATAATATATATCATTTCAATATTTGAGCATTATTATGTATTTATTTTATATTTGCTGCTGTTGCAGTATATGTAACACAAGTCATATTTTCAATTCTTTGTTAATACAAATCAATCCAATAACGCTTATTATTTAATATATCATTATATATTTAGTGAGGTACCCAAAAAGAATTGCCAGGTATATGCATGTTACAGAGTGTATGAAGATTCCCCAATGAATGCTTAAAATTTTTTTTTTTTTTTTTTTTTTTTTTAATTAGTTGTTGAAAAGAGGAAAAAAATTTTTTTCAAAAGAATTAGAATTAAGAACATTTATGTTAGCAAAAAAAAAATTTTTTTTTAGTCTTAATATTGCATATATATTTTTATATTTAAAAAAAATTATACAATAACCTAAAGTTCTATTTCTAAAATTAAATTAATATATTAAAATAATTTAGAAAGAGGTAACGGTACCACTTCTATTTCGGTAAACCCTATGATGGAATGCTACAGAGTGATCAATTAAATTATTTGAATTTAAGTCTGACTGCATAGGATTTACCACTATATAGCTGTAAATTGATTAATATGAGTATTTTAAATTATCCGAGACGTATAGTATTTATTTTGCACCTATGACTCTAAGGATCTGATATGATAATTTATACTTCGAAAATTTTATTAGACAAATTATCAATTAATTATAGAAAAGAAAAAATTGCGTTGTGAATTATTTTTGAAGTTCGGATCCTCTTTGAGCCAATTACAATCATCAAAGGTTACCTGCAGAGAGTTATGTAACTTTAAATAAATAATGGCTTATTTTAAAACCTAGATTGTAATATTAAAGAAAACATTTCCTAAAATAAAAGACTTAATATTAATTCAATAAATTAAGTAAACAAAAGGAAAACTGACTAAAATTAATTGAATATAAAATTGAGTTTATTTACAAGGTAATTATAAGCATATGATTAAAAACAAATATAAATGTTTAAAAAAAAAATAAAAATATTCAATCCTAGTTGAGAACTGTATTCTCAACATTTATTTTCTGAGAATTACAGTTTATCTTACTGAATTAAAAAATTCGATTTTGAAAGGCAGAGTTCCATACCCTAGAAGTATTTATTTGATTAGCCTTTTTATGTTTAGATCGGGGTAGGATCTTCATACACACTTTCGTATTATTAAAAGAATATAGCTTAATTAAATAAAATGGAACAATGGTGAAGGAAGATTGTTTGTTACCTTATATTACTAGATAACGTTGACAGCAGGAGGTAATGGCTGACGCGTTTTCGCTTTTTCTTAGCGAGTACATTTCCATCTATTGGCACACACACTCAAAATCTGTTTTTTTAGTTAGAGAGCAGTCAACCTTCTACTTTTCCATCTTTTTTGAATCTGAACTCTCAAGAAAAATCACATTCTTTTCGTGGAGCAAAAAAAAAGGGATGGAACCATTTTTCCCTTTTCACATAAAATTAAGGCCTTATACGTTTTAACTTCTTGAAAATTTGCATGTTTCGGCCATACCTCTGATTTTAGAGAGATGACCATTGGCATGCGGGAGAAATTTGGTACTCCCCTTGAGTGTTTCATAGGTCCGTCGGTACAATAGCGATTCCTCTTGACGCCGTGCTGTGTCTGGGAGGTAAAGATGCTTTGACTTGTGAGGTCTTCGTGCCTATTTAAGCTCTCATAAATAAATGTGTCATATTATTGTTCTGACAATTTTCTCCATGACATTTTTATTAGGTGTAGTTAAATCATTCGTGGGAACGGAAAACCAAATATTTCCTTGACTGCCGTGGTTCACTTTGTTCCACAATTATCTATCTGTATGCGCTGATCCTAAAATGGATCATTAATTTGTATTGTTCACTGTTCACTGATTAAAATGATACCAAATACTCTGCTAATATGCAGAAAAAAAACCAAATACTTTTTTTTTTTATAGTGTGTGCTAGTTTAGATCTAGATGGTGGTATTTCTCACCATCACAGCTATATGCTCTTTTTTCCTGTAATTAAATTTCCTGCTGGTCATGCCTATGTAGTAATTCTTGGATCAGTCTTCTTTAATAAAAGGTATTTAATAAAGTGCAATTTTGGAATATTCTCATTTTGTTTTTGAAAATGACTCGGAAAGAGTCGAAACCTGTAAAACAGCTAATAAAAGTTATTTTAATATGTATTATGTTGTTAATTTACACCTTTGGCATTTAAAAGGAATATATCTTCTTTTATTTATTAGTAAGAACATAACAAAATGCAAATAATGCACAAAATAAAAAAATAATAATAATTAATCAAGATTTGTGATATTAGAAAAATTTTGTCTAGTAAAATCGGTAATTATCAAAACTTTTTTTTTCTTTTTGGTAAATAACTCCTGAATCTACATCTGATTAAATTGTCTTATTATGATAAATTCCCCCAGAGAACCTGCGATAGTAGATTTTAAATGACTACGTTTTTATGTTTATTTTATGATTAATTGTGTTATGTGTCTGTTTATAAGCAACTTAAAGCAGATAACGTTATTTTTTTCAGACAAATAAATCATATTTGATAATAAATTATAAAAGTTGAAAACTATTTAAATGTTTAGTGGAATTCATCGTTATTAAGGTTGAGTTATGAGTTTTAATAATGTTCATTCGCAACAGATATTCGTTATTCGCTTATTTAATTTCAATTAGTAAGAAATCTTGCTAGCGGATATAAGGGTCATTCTCACTCAGACGTACATTTTTAGTATTAATATTTTTGAGGAAAAAAAATCCTGGAAACTAACAGTAACAAAAATCTTTCTACAGGGTGATTCACTACACTGTTAAAAATTTGCAGCAAACTGTCCGGTCATTTGACCGTTTTTATATAAAACGGTTACATAACTGTAATTTAACTCTATTCTGACCATATTATTGCCCATATTATAGTCAGAATAGAGTTAAATTACGGTTATGTAACCGTTTTCTATAAAAACGGTCAAATGACCGGACAGTTTGCTGCAAATTTTTAACAGTGTACCAGTGCGACAAACTTTAAAATGTGATAGATATCACTGAAGCAAACATTTTTTTGTATAGGGAAGCTGGGTATCAATGCACTTATTCAGTCATAAATACAGGGTGTCTCACTCCAAGCCGAAACGGTTTTTTGTTTATAATTTAAAAAGGTCAAGGTTGAACCGGGCGGGGATGCCTACATTTCGGCTTAAGCTCAACTAGCCCGCCCAATTGCATATTAAATACTGTATACTAAATTGTTTTTGTTACTGTATACTGTATTGTATAATTGTATATTAAATAATTGTATGCTAAATAATTTAGAAAAAACATAAAACATTTGAAAAACCAATTTAAGGAATTACCAACAATAGTCGGAAAAATATCCGAATTCTTTTGTGCAGTCCTGTATATGATATATATATATATATATATATATTAGATAGCATACTAAAATTTAGACCTTAAATAGGCCTATTTAATAAGAATTAAATTTTATATAAGTATAACTGCATTTATGAGCTATTTAAAATTTGTTTAATGATATTAAAGAATTAATATTTATAAAAAGTGGTAAAGCAAAAATATTTAAAAATTAATGTAAATTATTATGACTAATACAGAAATAGAAATTTAAATTTTAAGAATAATCATAAAAAAAATAAGTTTAAAGAGTAATAAGAATGTAATAGGAAATTATATAAAGCACTAGTTTAAAACACGGTAAAGTGTGGGCTTAGCAAAGGAAGTAGCAAAAGTCTCAGGATAAAAAAAAAAGGAAATTTTTCAGAGCAGTTTTTTGTTCTTGTTGCCAAAGTAACTGATTTTATATAGATTTTTTAAATAGTATAAAGAGAATTAGAAAAATTTAGACAAAATGTGAGGAATTCAAGTTTACACTTCTTCCACAGTCAAGGAGTTTTTAGGGCGCTTTCTGTAATGGGATTCAAAGATGTCATAATATACTAGATTAATTTTAACACAATTATTTCAAATTGGTAAATAAATCATACGAGTAGTAATTTTCCAACTGGACGAAAAATGTCCGGGCCAGGATTCGAACCTGGGATCGCTTGGCTGAAGCCGCCACGCTCTACCACTGAGCTATCCCGGTCGAATCTGGAGGGCATAATTCATCCAGTTAACCTTATTGATCAGAGAATCTGGATGATATAATAAATAACTGGATGAATTATGCCCTCCAGATTCGACCGGGATAGCTCAGTGGTAGAGCGTGGCGGCTTCAGCCAAGCGATCACAGGTTCGAATCCTGGCCCGGACATTTTTCGTCCAGTTGGAAAATTACTACTCGTATGTCATAATATAGTTTTGTAGTTTTGCTATTATCAGATTTCGACGATTATATAAGACAAAAGTTTCTATTAAATTTTAGTGTTAAGATAAAAAAAAAAAAAACCCCATAAAAGTTCGCATCTATGAATGTACAGCTCATAATGTCATATAATATGTTATTATTGAGACATGTAATCTAACACTCAATAATATGGCATTATGACATATTATTGAGATAATATGTTTATAGAGTCTTTACCTTTAGATTTAAAATTATAAACTCTTATTTTATGATTAATTGTGCTATTCATCTGTTAATGGGAATATTTAAACATATAAAATTCTTTTCTCGAGAAAAATAAATCATAATTTATGATAAATTAGGATTCAAAAAATTTAAATACTTAATGGAAATCTGAATTATTTTAAATACCGTTTATGATGTTCGATAAAATTTAATTGTACTAATTTATTTGGTTTAACATATATTGTATTATTTGAATATTATTGATAAAATAAATATCGTTTTGGAATACGCTGATACATAAATTTTTCTTTCCAGAATTTCGAGCAATATTTAATATTCTGCATTGCAAAAGAATGGAAAGAAAAAAGAAGTTAGTAAACGCATCAAAACAAACATAATTTTATCTGCTTGGAAATGTATGAAAATATGATTCATATACCAATCTGTATACGAAAGATTTTTATGGGTACAATTAAAAATTCGATATATATTTTTAAAAATAATTTGCGTTTTTAAATGTATGAGAAATTGACTTGCACTACTTTCTTTACCATTAAGAAATTCAAAAATGAAGAATGTAATTTTTCTTGTAACTTGTTTATTTTAAATAATTGTTTTTTTCAACTATAAATATTACAAATTAAATAATCAAACAATTAAAACTTAATACCAATAAATATAAATATATAATAACAATTAAAATGATAAATAAAGAACAATAAGAAATATAAAATAATTTTTGTTTATATTAATCCTTCTTAGTAATATTATTAGATTGCGCTTCAATAAAATAATCAAGAACACTTTCTGAAATCAAGATAATTTTGTTTAGTAAATACGTTACATTTCAGAAATTGATTTTTGCCGCTTAACCCTTTCAGCCCAAGCATCACATACATGAATTTTATTCAGGTTACAACACTTTTTAAAAAAAATAGTTAAGTTTACTTATTTAATTACGAGAATACCGTAATTAAATAAGGCACATATAATACTTTGCTTTATTACTGGTACCGAAACAATTGTTGTATGTATCTTTTTAAGATGCATATATGCATCCATATTCCTGGAGGGGTTAAGCAACACTAAAATCTACAGATAATTAAATTGTCATATTGCAATAAAATTGTGAAACTAACATTCAACAGTAAATTAAAAATGATTTTGTTGCTGTGATTAAATGTGTTATTGATGTGTTAATAAGAATTTGAAAACAGATCACGTTCTTTTATCACGATAAATAAATCATAATTTATGAGAAATGAAGATTATAAAAGTGAAAATCCTTAATGAAACTAAAATATTTTAGGTAGAGTTTATGCATTTTAATAAAGTTTAGTTGTATTGATTTATTTAATGTAACAAGCAATCAGTTATAAAAAAAATAATTACTAAAACTTATTCTGGCAAATACAAGCATTTATCAATGTGTTTTTGCAGAGTTTATAAGGCATATGTTATGTTCAGTGATGTAAAGAAAAAAAAATTAAACACAAAAAAGGTAAATGAATACATGGAAGTGTTACAGACATAATAAATATTGTTTTAATGCGATGTTAATATAGTAATTATAGTATACGAGATGTTTTTAAATAAAAGTTTTAGAATTTTATATGTACATTTATAATACATTCGATTATTACTTTATTTGTGTTTTTAAAAAACTGAAAATAAATTATTTTTTAAAGCTTCTTCTATCTATTATTAACTAACTTAGTAGAATGAGAAAATATAAAAAATGCGCGCTGGAGAATAAAATTTCTCTTCTAACATGCTCATTTTAAATCGTTACTTCATCTCTAATCAAGAAGTATTACTCATTTTAATTAATGATAAAATCATTTCCTTTTATCTCAATCTTCTTCAACGTACTCTTCCAAGTCGTCTCAATGAAATAATCAATCATATTTTTTTAAATCAGAAAAATTTTGTTTAGTAAATCCGTAAATTATTGAAACTGTCTTTTTCTCCTCAAAACCCAGCTCTATAATCTGTATTCTATTTAAACTGTCATGTTGCGATAAATATCTTAATGAACCTTCAATCCTAGATTTAAAATGATGAAGCTTTTATTATTTTTTAAATTTTATGATTAATTGTATTATTTATTTTGTTAATGAACATCTAAATACAGATAACATTATTCTCTCAAGAGATATTAATCATAATTTTATGATATATCATAAAAACTGATAAACATTTAATGGAATTCTCTGTTATTTCAGATAGAGTTTACGAATTCTGTTAAATTTTAGTTGTATGCTTTTATTTCATTTGACAGATACACACTTATCTGAATGATTAATAGAATATTATTTTAGTAAGTAGACAGATTTTTTTTTGTTTATGTAGATTTCAGTAGCACCATTTTGCATGTAGTATTATTTTGTTTGGGAAAACCTGTGAAAAGGCATATCGAGTACATAAAAGTGTTGATAACAAAATATATAACTTCAATCAACTTATGGAATCAAAAGTGTGAAGTGTCTTAGAGAATTTTCGTTCATAACTTTAACAAAACTACCGTGGCAAAAAAATATAGAATCAACACCACCTATACGACAACTAATAATAAAATATGTGCATTTTAATCATAATTGAAAAGCTGTAATATTTTTCTTTATAATGAAATATGATGAACATTAATGCAATGCGCAAACACAAATAAAATTATAAAATAAGTACTCAATAAATGGTTATTATATCTGTTTATAATACGTGTGCGAGGAAAACATTTGGAATAATGTCGATTCGGGGAAAAAAGTTTGGAATCACTTGCTTGTTTATGCAAATTTTTATGCCTGGTGATCAGATTACTGTTACGTAATGGTTTTGCACATTTCCACTTGAGTTGCGTATTTATACCTTAGGTTATCTTTGCCTTTGCTCCTTTTAAACCAGTAAATGAAATGGCACCTATAACAGAGCTGGATTTTAAAACCAAAGAGAAGATTGTTAAGCTTCTAAAGCAAGGACAATCGTAGAGAAATGTGGCAAAGATAGTCGCATGCTCACAATCATAGAGCTTGAATGTGTGGAAAAAGTCTCCCGTTCTGGTAGACAAAGTTCTGGTATACATTAGTATGTCAAGTCACATACTTTATTGAAAATAGTCAGGAATATAATATGAAAGACATCTAATCATACACTGCAAATCTTTATACACTTTTCAGAACACTTTTTAGAATACTTATTTTGTCACCTTTTTAGTACACTTTGAAGCGCAGTTTTTGGAACAGTTTTTAGAATACTTCTGAGAACACTTCTTTTGTTCAGCACACTTTCTAGCGCACTTTTTGAAAGCGATGATTTCACAAGTGTGCCCAAATGTATTCCCAATTCGTTCTCAAATGTGTTCCCAAGTTTAGATTTCACAAATATCCTGAGCAGAACACTTTCGGTACACTTTCGGAACACTTTCTTTATAGCGAAGCATATTCGGAACACATTAAGGGAACACATTCGGTATACATTAAGGTAACTGGAACACTTTTTTTTAATCAAAGTGTTCCAAATGTGTTCCCAATGTGTGCTGGAAATTTGCAGTGTATGAATAATGAATGGAAGAAAACGTTCAAGACATCAAGAAGAACGTTGCGTAACAGATTAAATGAAGCTGGATATCATTATCCAAAGTCAATGCAAAAGCCAAACTGACAGTACGATACAAATAAACCAGATTATGATGATCAAAAGATCACCGATACTTGTCTGTTCATGATTGGAGTAAAGTGATGTTCAGCAATGAATCAAGAATTTGTATTGGTGTGGATGACCAAGAGTTAAATTCATTTGGAGGTTGCAAAATACAAGTAAGAATGAAAACTGTTCCAATTTTCAGCTTAAGGCTGTTCGTCAGTGAACTTCCCGATTCTCATCGCTAATGTTAAACTTATGTGCGCAGGATGCATTCCTATATTTAAAATATCTCCTCAGGAAATTAATATTTTAAACTTCTTTTTTTTTTTGTACTGTTCTAAAAGGATGTTTCTTTTTTTCTGAGTTATCAAAATACTTATATGCTTAATTTATAATTTTATGTGTTAAAATCTTAGCGAAACTGAACAAGATTTTAACACTTCACATAAAATCATATATATATTTTAAAAAAATATTTTGACAACTCAGAAAAAAAAGAGACATCTTTTAAGAAGTGTATACAGAAAGCAGAAGTTTAAAATATTAATTTCCTGAGGAGATATTTTAAATGTATATGAATGCATCCTACGCCCATATGTTTAATATGACCGAAGGGAATCGGGAAGTTCACTGACGAACAGCCTTAAGTTGTCTGATTCAATCCTGATTTGAAACTGCATGTCTTCTAACAGTCCTGAAGGACAATGCCTAGTGAATGGGAATATGAATTTAGAGAAATATGTTTCAGTTTTAGAAAATTTCTTGATTCCTGTTGTAGAAGATCAATTTAGAGATACTGATGTTATATTTATGGATGACAATGCTTCATGCAATAGGTTCTTAAAGATTTATTTTTCTGTCTGAGAAGAATGTCCCTCAAATTATGTGAGTAGTATGCAATTCAGATATCAATCATATATAAAAAATATATGGTATAATTTAAAAAAAAAACTGTTTAAGCCCCAGCCGGAGTCAACACAGGAATTAAATGACTATGTGCAAAAAGCATGGGCAGCCATTAATCGACACACGTAAGAAGACCTTGTTAAACCTATGCCTGACAGAATCAACGCGATCATCAAAGCAATAGTTGCAAACACATGGTATTAGCTATTTACTTTGATCGAATATTCCAAACCTTTTTCTCAAATAAACGGGATTCCATAATGTTTTTCAACATCATTTGGAGAAATGAAATTATATAAAATAATTGTGTAGTTATTTTGTCATTTATTTTGAGTGTGTATTCTAGAAATGTTTATGAATCTTTAGTAATAAACAAAGTTTCACTGACTAAAGAAAATTGCTCATATACTTTTGTTGGTCGGAAAAGTAGTTGCGAATTCCATAACTTTTGCCACAGGTAGAAGGATGCTGATAATTGCTGATCTTGGGAAAAATAAGAATTTATAATGAACTGAACATGTTAGAAAACAAATTTTATACATCCGCGAGCATATTTTATATGTTTTGCATTTTATGAAATTCTTTGCTAATTTTTAAAAGGAACTGTAAAAAATAATTTCTTGTAAATTTGGAAACACAAATGAAATGTATTATATAGGTATACAACAAATTCTAAATCTTATGTGTTACAAAACTGTCATATAATGCATTTATTGTACGAAGATACATCTATATTCCTATTATTTTATGTGTATAAAACTATATAGGGTGTAACAGGAAACATAACCAAAACTTTAATTGATGATAATACACGTAAAGACAGACAGGTTTTGTACAGATAAACAGGGTCACACACAGTCCACTCATTCTGTCAAAAATACACGATGAAGACAAATTAGTTGGGCATTTTTGTAAATGGATAAATTGCAAAATATTTATTATGAAATAATCAGCTCAAAGACAGATTACCAGCAAACCCGTAACTATAAAGATATTTTGGAGGACGATTTGTTGGAAATTTTATTCTTATTACCTTAATTTGTATTTCATTTTTGCTATCAGAGGTAAGTGTAGTAGGAAAGCTTAATAAATTTTATTGTAAATTCGAATAATTCAATATTATAATTCTCAAAGAAAATTTAATCTGTAAGCTTTCTTCATTGTAAATAAATGTTTATTCTTATGTATAGTTATTTAGTCGATATATTGACATTAATATCAATCAAATAAATGTCCTTTGAAGTGTTGTACATATGTTTTCAAAGGTTTTATTGTATAAAATTCCTGAAGCATAACTCAAAGCAGATAAATTTGCCGAAAATTTTGAAAGTTTGAGGATATTTTGAATTAAAATTTTCATTGCATTTTTTAAACGAATTTCAGTTAAACAAGCTAGACAATCTATACCAGACTATTCTAGCCATTTTTTTTGGCAGCATTGTAATTATGCTTTTGCAGAATCCCATTCCGTAAATTTTGAAATTAAATAATTAATCAGATTTTAAAGATTTCTACAAATTGCACCATTTTTAAGACAAGCTTACAGAATCAAACAATAAACAGGTGCTAACGTAGAATTTTGATGTTTGAATGTTGACTGTCTGTCTGATTTTTGATATATTTATAGTCATCCAGACAGAAATTTCGGAGGGGCATCAAATCCTGGCGACACCCCCCCCCCACTGACGGCCTTGTTTACTGGTAGTGTATCATAAGTTTGCGGATAAACTTCTTAATTCAGTTTTGATGACTCAGTTTGTATTGGTCGCGGACGTGTTATTCGATGTTGTATATGTTGAAAAACATGATCTCTGAACTTTAAGATCGTGTAATAAATAATCCATTAATCAAATAGATGAATCAAGGACGATTACGTAAACAACCAAAAACCATCTCTTTCAATATTTCACTCACGCAATGCAATAGCGTAATTATTTACTCTGAAATGAAATTAAACATTCACGGAATTATCTGTGAAAAAAATAAGGACATTAATAAAGAATTATAATGATTATATCTAATGGACGTTTTCTCCATATAATGTAAGGATTCTAATGATAGTATAAATACTGATGCTTTACGCACTTAGTTTCACTCTTTAAGATGTAAACTCTCAAATCGAACGGAGCAGAAATGTTGAACCGAAATGTCGATGCGAGCATGCCCACAAACATGCATGTGTCAAGATCTGATTTATCGATGTGACTTTTTTAGAGTAACGAAGGCAGCTACACCGAACCTTTGTAATAAAGGTAAACTTTGTGTGGTGTTTCACTACCTTATAATCATGTGTACTGTCATGTTTGACTTTATAACTATGCAAAAATAAACGAATTTTTTTCGTAACTAATTTATGTCTACCCGATGTAGTATGTCTCATTCAGAGTCGAATTTGAATAGTTAGTCATAGATCATATGAACGTAGGAACCGTATAAAAATTTAAATTTCGTAAATTTTACAAACATATATTTTTTAAAAAATGGCTTTTAATATGATTAAGAACAACATTTGAAACACTTGAAATTAGAAGTATACCTGCTGTATGGAATACCCCTCTTTAACTTACGGAGAGCATCATCATTCAACGTCAGCGAAAAAAGAGCATAATGGACAGTTTCAAATCATATAGCTCACCAACAAATGATTTTAATAAGACAAATGTTACATAGTATTCATGCTGATATGAAGTTTGGCATATTTTATAATCATATATATTATTTCTCCCGTCAACATCCCTTTTTCTAAGAAAATACGAAACGTAGAACGACGAATGAGATAGCATATGAAAGGATTTTGAACAGGCTTCTGACATAGCCCACTTAACAATTCGTTAAAACATGTTTATGATTAAAATATGCTGAAAATTATAAATTAAATCGGCATTGTTTTCATAAAAGAAATGAAAGGTTTTCCTAAAATTATTGTTGCCACAGAAATAAAATACCACATTATATGATGCTCAGCAATTATTATAAAAAACACCGCACGGGTTTATTTTATATTTATGATTAAAAAGCGAAATTAAAATGTTTAGATTTATGTTTCTATGTCCCATGTTTTCCCGAAGCGGATGACGTCATCCTCTAATGTAGTCAAAATACTATTGTTAATTTTTTTTTTCTCGCGCGTGCCTTTTTGCAATCTTGGATCAGTTTTTACTCTAACTTTGATGGAATAAATTAGATGACATTCTGGCTTGACTAAAAACTAAATGTTGTTTGTAGATATTTTTATCCTTACTTTTTCTTTAGAAGTTTAAACCTGCATCTAATAAATATTACATATTGATAAAAAATGATACTTTTCTATTATCCCGTCGACCACTTTTCATAACAAAAAACTATCGCCAAATAAACGGGAGAACGTTGCCATTGGATTATCAAAATAAATAAATAAATAAAATATAAGAATTTAAGGACACAATTGTTATTTTAATTAATAAAATAACTAATAAATCAGTAAAACATAATGAAAAATACACGCAAATGTCGAATTAAAAACCACTTGATGATGTAACAAATACGTATAATGCTTCTGACATCAAGTCAATGGGACTGCATTTTTGGAGTTTAATCTTACAGTTTGGCGGTAGTTTGTTATGAAAAGTGGTCGACGGGATAATAGAGAAGCACCTAAAAAATATTAGATTTCAGTGCGAAATCTTCGCACGGGCCCTCTGGTTTATATGTATTTTTATTAATAGTATCATTATGTTTGTAAATGTTTTCTTACCTCCCATAGACTTTACATATAAATAAATGTATTTTTTTTCGGCTGCGTGACCAAATAGTCTATAAATCTGACGGTAAAATATAAAGGATCAATGCTGAAAATTTACAGCAGATCATGGTTCAAATGAGGGAAAGTAAGTTCTACCATGATCTGAGGTCCAGCCCCTACTACGAATGGGAGCATTGGAATAATTTAAGGTAATAACAAATCGTAGGACTTGAATTCATCAACCAATGGTGGTTGTGTACGATCTGCCAGTCCCTAAAGTGATGGAGCAACGAGTATGATCCCCATTTTGAAATTAACCCTATAACCGGCTGGCTCGTGTTTTTCTGTTTCTAACGATCATATTAAAAATGCTGCAGATAGAAATACTTTTAACAGAAATATCTTTTGAAAAGTATATTGAATTAAAAGATAGAAAAGATATTATAGCATCAAACCGTGCTTAAAAATATATATAAGGGAAGGTGGGAGAAAAATCGGATACCATAAATGTTTGTTGCTCTCCAATGGGAAAACAAATTCTGAACACCGTTTATAATAAAAAATATTATTTTTAATAAAAAAATATAATTGATTATATTTTTTTAAAAATAGCTTTTTATAGACATATGCAAAAATCCCGTTTTATCCAACTGGTTGGGTAAAACCGGGTATTCATTTAAAACTCCATGAAAACTCATTTAGGTCAAACAATTCTTGTTTAATACAGTAAAAAATACATTTTTGTCATTTTTAACAAAACGAAATTGCACATGTTCCATGTGTCAAAATTAAATATGTGGCAAATTTTCTACATTGTATAGGCCTACCTACTTTACACCGAAAGTTTTAAAGTTCTTTTAACAGCAAAAATCACAAATGAGTTTGTCACCATATTCTTCTGCATTACTACATGCTTCATGTGCCCAATCGTGGCATTTTAAACATGATATCCAACCTTCTTTGGAGTATAGTTCATTGCAAAACATGCAGGCTTCATTATCTTCTTCATCTTCTGAAGATGTCTCCTAAAACTTTTTGGGTTTCTTTTTCTGTTGATTCTTAACTTCTTTTTTCTTTTTAAGAATCTACCTTTTTCATTTTACAGGCTGTTTGGCTTCTTTCTCCTTAATATCTTATTCCAGCTCTAATTCATAGGGCAAAGAAGTCAAAATGACAGTTTTGCCCCTTCTTTTGTCAGCTTTTTTCTCCATTCTAAAGCCTTCCCGGCTAGGGAGTAATAACATTTTAGCTACACAATCTAAAGATGTCGATGGGATAAGTTTATTAATGTAAGCTGTAGAGATAACATTTTGAATCACCGATGACGTCCTTGATTGTGATATCAAATGTGCTGCGTGTAGAAGCAGTTGGAAGCAGCTCGACGTGGAAGAGGATGGATGTTGTCAACTGCAGGATGTAAGGCGTCCACCCTTTTAGATGTGGAAGGTTGAGCTCCATTATCTTGTGATGCTTCAGAAATATTTATTGCTGGAGCAATGCCAACCTGTGGTTGCGTAGACCTAGGTGTGTTGTCACTGACTTCCATGGGTTTCTTTGTTGTTTACGAATGAGCAAAAAGATGGTCTGGAAAACATTGTTGTTGTCGGAAAAAATCTATGTTTTCCCAAACCGTCTGATTGTAATATTTGTAACTGTTGCTTTCGAAAATGCAGCTTTGAATAATTTTCCAATTTGGTAAGTTGTTACAGATCGCCCAGGATTGGAAGGTAACCACTTCCTCACCTCTTCTTCGCAGTATGAACTTAGAGGTGCCATGAATGACACATCAGGGGGCTAAAGTCGATTTGTTGTGTGTGGAGAGAAGCATAAGAGAATTACATTTCCTTTTTCTTGCTAGATTGATTAACTTGAAACTTTTAGCATGAGTTGAATGCCCATCAAGGTTTAAAGAACAGGCTTTGCAGGCGAAGGATTGGAAAACTTTTGAACCAAATAATGAAGACCTCTTTCGTAATCCAATTACTCATATCATGTACAGCAAATGATGCTGGGACAGCATCATCCATAAGGAGAGGGTTTTCTTCGACTATCGGAAAAATAAACATCGGGGGCATGAAGTTTCCAGCTGCATTCATGCAAATTTCAACAGTTACGAGGACACCCCGCTCGGCAGAAGTCAAACAGCCTACTTATTTTTTTCCTCAAAGAGCTAGTAGCTTTGATGGTTTGTGTGGTACAGTTAGTATGCCAGTTTCATCGACATTGTAGATGCCATTAGGTTAACGCTTATGCTTTTCAAAAATATCCATTAACTGACTGAAAAACTTTTGGACAACAGTGCGGTTCAAATCTTTTGCAAGAGCGATGGATGTTTTCTCAAGGTATCTTAGTGAGAGATGTTCATGTCTATGAAGGAAACCATACAGCCAGTTTTTTCCAGCCATTCTTTTGTTATTATTAAAGGTATAAGGAAGACTGTTTTTCTCTGTTAATTGAAAGACAGATTCACGTAAATCTTCTAGTGAAAGACCAAATGTTCTTTCTTCTAGTAAAACTAAATGTTCTACCAATGACAAATTGGGGGGGGGGACCTAATTGGATGATAAGGGATTTCCCCCTCAATGTGTCAATTGGCTCACTGTATTGTCGATATCTTTCAGAGTTTTTGCGATATTTGACTGGTCTTTTTATGTGAGTTGCTCTACATAGAACTGACTACCAAATCATGAAAAAAAAATCTTTCGTATAGTTCGCGCATGCGCAGTTAAAAATTATTTCATACAAATGCCCATATCTCATCAAATATTCAATATATTATTTTTTCAATTGCAGTATACTGCTTCTACTGTTCTTGAAGTCAAATATGTGCTTTACATCCTCGATGTTCAAGGACAATTTGTCAAGAATTTCATTAGATATTCGACAAACCGTGTAAAAAGCAAAAGCGTCCAGTCGCTGCCCATTAATTTTTGGACAGCAGTGTATTTATATAACAAATATATATTAGTGTACGTGCAAGAGTTTTTGAAATATAAACATTAGAGCTATGAATTTGTAATATTACGACAACTACTATATTTGGATTTTAAAATTTGTAACGAATTAATAATTTGTGTTTCTGTTACCTATTAACAAAGAAAAAGAAGCAAATAATATAAAATATGCTTGAGAAAAGCCTTTAATTTTTTTTTTCATTTTAAAGTATCCCTTTTTCTTTAAAAAATACTAATTTGTAATTAATGATAGAACTATTTTCCTTAATCTTAATCTTCTTTAACTGCATCCTTTCAAAGTCGCTTCACTAAAATAATTAATCAATCCAGTTTTTTTTTTTTTTTTTTTTTTTTTTTTTTAATCAGGAAAGTTTTATCTAATAAATCCTTCAATTATCGATATTTCTCAGTTTTTTTCTTTAAACAACTCCAGAATCCACACCTTATTAAACTACCTTATTGCAGTAAATTTCACGAAGGAATATTTGTTCCTAGATTTTTAATGCTGAAGTTAATACTCTTGTTTTATTACGAATTGTGTTATTTAAATATTAATGTGCATCTTGATACAGATAGCGTTATTTTGTTCAGAGAAAGGAATCATATTTCATGATAAATTTCAATAACTGAAAACAACTGTTTAAATAAAGTTTAAAGTTTTAATAAAGTTTAATTTTGATCGATATGTGATTTTGTGATATCCATTTGTTTAGCTGTGGTTATTAAAAATTCATTCTAAAGACTTTACGTTTTGCTTAAAATTTCTGGAAAAGGAACAGGACAAAGATGTGATATAATTAGGAACCCACCAATGAAGAAAGTATTTCAAACTTAAAATAATAAGTAGAAACGTAACATACCTAAAATAATTAGTAAATATATGTAAAATGATTAAATATAACAATATTCGAGAGCGGTTTAGTGAACATAAATTTCAGAGTTTGCCAAACATTTCTATATTATGGTAACTACCTTATTTAAGTTCTCAAATTTCTAAGATAATAATAACATTGTTCGAAAAAAAATATCGACTTTTTTCTTTCTAAATATATTTTGCGTGTTTCCTATAGACTTTAGGCTGCTAAAAGCAAAAATACCATTTAAAATTTTTCATCGTCTTCCAATTTTAAGAAATTTTACTTTTAATTTTTGGAATATATTGAGCATTTGTAGTTATGGGAGAGATAACATTATAAATATGTTAACATTATGATTGCAGCTTAGATAACATTACATAACGTAATTTTGTGTATGTATATTGTTTCTATTGATTTTAGGGCGCTAAAAAAATTGTTAAAAAGTTTCTATCACCCAACAATAATAAAAAAATACTTTAAATTTTTGGACGATATGGGATTTTGTATATATAACAATTATAATAACATTACATAACATTATTTTCTGTATGACGATACACGTGGTTTCTATTGATTTTAGGGCGTTAAAAAAGAAGTTGTAAAACGGTTTCCATCAATTACAAAAATAGTTTCAATTTTTTAGACTATATAGTCTTTTGTATGTATAGAAATGAGGATAAAAAAGAAGTTGTTGTTAAAAGATTTACTATATCCACCAATTTAAAAAAAAAAAAAAAAAAAACTTAAAATTTTTGGACTATATGGCCTTTTGTATATATACCAATGATGATAACATTACATAACATAACTTTTGGCATGTCGTTACACATTGCGTCTTTTCAATCGAATTTAGCTCGCTAAAAAAGAAGTTGTTAGAAAGTTTAGTATATATACAAATTAAAACAATTACTTTCAATTTTTGGACTATATAGATTTTTGTATCTATGGCAATGATGTTAATATTTTTAATCAACAACGTGTTTTAATAAAATGTAACTATGTCAAAAGCTTGTTCAAAAGACTTTCATATGATATTCCATTTATCGTTGTGCGTTTTGTATGTGCATAGTAGAAAAGGATGTTGACATTAGAAATAATATATATTAGTGGACCAGTGCAAAGCTTTCGTACTGAAATCTTTGAGATTATTTCCTGATACGTTTTTCCATTTATTTTTAAATAACTTCAATTTCTAATCAAAGAACGTGATTTTAACAAAATGTACTATGTCAAAGGCCTGTTCAGAAGCCTTTCGCATGATAACTCATTCATCGTTGTGCGTTTTGAATGGGTATAGAAAAAAGAAACGTTTATATCAGAAATAATATACAGTAAAACCTCCCTACGGGACGCTCCCGAATAGCGGACATCTCTGTTTATCGGACACTTTTTCTATCCCCAACAACTATAAATTCTTAATCTTACCTCTAAATAGCAGAGACCTCCGCATAGTGGACAAATTTCGCGCTCCCGGGGTGTTCGTTACTCAGAGGTTTTACTGTATATTAGTGGACTCGTGAAAGACTTTCGCATGGGTTTAATCTTTGATATTATTTGCTGATACGTTTTTTCATCTATTTTTAATTAACTGTATTTTTTTTAAACAAAACTACGCGTTTTAACAAAATGTATTATATCAAAAGCCTGTTCAAAAACCTTTCGCATGATACTCCATTCAATGTTGTGCATAGAAATAGGGATGTTGACATCCGAAATACTACATATTAGCGGACCTGAGCGCGGCTTTTTCATTGTAATCTTTGAGAATATTTACCGATAAGTTTGTGCATTAATTTTTAATTTAAATGCAACTTTTAGCCAAACAGCGTGTTTTAACAAAATGTACAAAGCAAAATTTTTTCAAAAATCTTTTGCATGATAGCATATTCATCGTTGTGTGTTTTGTATGTGATGCATAGAAAAAGGATTGTTGACTTTATAAATACTACATTACCAAAGACCTGTGCGAGGCTTCCTCATTGCATTCTTTGAGATTATTTTTTTTAATGCCATAACGTGTTTTAATCAAGTGCGAGTATATACTATGTCAAAAATTGATTAAAAACCTTTCGCATGATATCTCATTCATCGTTGTGCTTTTTACGCATATGCATAGAAAACGGGATGTTCACACCATAAATACTACATACCATAGACCCGTGCGAGGCTTTCTTACCGCAATCCTTCAGATTATTTTCTGATACGTTATTCATTAATATTTTTTTTTAACTGTAAATTTTAATCAAACAACGTGTTTTAGCAAAATGCGGGTGTAGTATGTCAAAAGTTGATCAAAAAGCTTTCGCGTTGTGCCCCATTCATCGTTGTGCGTTTTGTATGTGCATAGAAAAGGAGATGTTGATATCAAAACTAATGTACATGATATACACGAGGAAACCCTTTTATAATTTGGCTCATTTTATTTATATATTTTCTCAAACCCAAAAGATTACTCATTTGTAATTAATGATAAAATCATTTTCTTTTATGCTAATCTTCCTTAACGGAGGCTTTCTTTCAAAGTCGTTTCGGTAAAACCATCAATCAACTTTTCTTACACCAAAAAAGTTTTGTTTAGTAAATCCGTTAATTTACAATATTATATTTATTTATTTTATTTTATTTTTTTTTTTTTTTTCTCGCAGAACAACTTCAGAATCTACACCTGATTAAACTATCTTATTTCGACCAATTTCTTCAGAGATCCTTCGACCCCAGATTTTAAATGCTGAAGATTTATTTTCATTTTGTGATGAATTGTGTTATTAGATTGTTAATGAGCATCTTGAAGTTAGATAACAATATTTTATTGCAATAAATGAATTCTATTTCATTAAAAATTTTAGAAACTAAAAACAATTAAATATATAATGAAGTTCTTATTTATTTAATCAAATTTTAGAGTTTTGAATAAAGTTTGGTTTTTATTTCGGTATGATTAATAGGAATTTATTCTAAAGAGTGTTCGCTTTGGTTACAATTAAAAAAAACCTATGCAAACAATGACATAATAAGGAACTTTTTAACATAGAAAGGCATTTCAAACATAAAATATTAGGTAAACTTATAACATACCTAAAAACATAAGCATATATTTGCATAAAAATTAAACGTCAGAGTGGTTTAGAGATTTGCTAAATATAAATTTTAGAGTTGGCTAAGATTGTCTTATACTAGACTAACGTTACTTACGTATTATCTGGGCCAGGTAGCTAGATCGATAAAAATGGTTGTCAATCGCGAATTTTACTTATCGTTGTCAATTGCCAATTGTGTTCAAAATGGTAATTTAATGTACATTTAATAAATACATAACATAGTTAGCTAGTCGGATGTGCCAATCCCAAAACTTTCTTCTATTTCACACAGATTTTGCAAACACTAAATAGAATCAGCACAAATTTATATCAAGGTCTAACTGAATCTAAGTTTTATTAAATTCCGCGTGCATTAGTTCTTGAGACATGACTATTGCTAAAATCGTGTAAATTCTGCAAAATGCAGCATAGCAGCGTCATCTATTGGGAGATTTAGACCAAAAGCAAATTAGCATCAACTTATATCAACGTCTAACTTAATCTGAAGTCTGATGAAAATCCGTGCATTAGTTCATGAGATGTAGTTACCACGATAATAATGAAAGAAGTAGCATAGCAGTGCCACCTGTTGGGCTATTTACACCAAACGAAGAAGCATCTATTTATGTCAAAGTCTAACATAATCTGAAGTTTGATGAAATTCAGTTCATGAAGTTTGATGAATTTGATGCATTAGTTCTTGAGCTATAGTTATCGTAAGAATCGAGAAAAAAAGTGGTATAGCAGCGCCATCTGCTGGGATATCTACACCAAAACGTAATCAGCATCTATTTATGTTACGGTCTAGCTGAACCTGAAGTTTGATGAAAATAAGGGTATCAGTTCTTGAGATAGAGCTATTGCGGAAATCGCGGAAAATGCAGCATAGCAGCGCCACCTGTTGGTCGATTTTAACCAAAAACTAATCAGCACCAATTTATATCAGGGACTAACTGAATATAAAGTTTTATTAAATTTCGTACATTAGTTCTTGAGATAGAGCGCCCACAAAATTTTTGTCACATACATACATATATACAGACAGAGTCACAGACAGAATCACAAACAGACATTTTCTAAATATGGTCAAATCGTGTTCAGGACCTTCTAAAATGTATAAATCCGTCGAAAACCGGAAGTCGAAAATTTTCATGAATCCAATACTTTCTTCTTGTAAAGATAGAAGAAAGTAAAAATGATAAATAATATAAAACCAAGCTGAAATAATGCAAAACAGTAATTTAGTATAGAATAATTAAATGCATAACATCAAATTGACGGCTTTTAGCAATAACCAATATTAACGATGATAGTTTTATTTCCAGTGTTTTGTTATTCCCACCAGAAGGAATATAATACAAATATTATGTAATGTACATAAACTGTATCAATGAAAGTAATATATATATGCTATATCATATAGTTGAAAAATTCTTTATTAAACATAAAATGTACCACAAAATTTAAAATATAAAATGAAAAAATAAATGTATAAACCGGAACATAATCTACTATATATATAAAATACAAACGGAAATTTCGTTCCGCTCCTTTATAACTCGAGTTCTGCTGAATGGATTTTGATGGAATTTGCACTGTTAGATATTTTTTCAGGGAAGGTTTTAGTATATAACATGTCGTTCTAAGCAGATTAGTTATAGAAATATGATAGAAATTCTGTTATTTAGGACAAAAATAAGGTTACCATTGGTCTCTTTTTGGCAATTATTGTAGTTGGTGAAAGAATTGAAACGGCTATATCATTTAGAAAGTAATACAAACACCTCGAAAAATAAAAGAAAAACTTACTAATTTTATTTAAAAAAAATTTAAAATGGAAAAAAATAAAAATTATGAGAGATAATGTTATAAAACGAAAATAGTTAATTTCAATATGAAAAGGAATGTTCGCAATGTTTAAAAATTATTCAGTGTGAAATATTGCAGTTGAAACCATATTTGGGGATTTATCGTTTGCATCAGGTTAAGAAAAATACATCTGAAAATTTGATTAGATAAAATCTGAGTAACAATTTTGTTTTTGATTTGTTCTTTTTTTTATCTAACTCCTCCATCATATGACTTACAGAAGAAAATAGAAGATGTAATTATAAAAATAATGGCTGTACTTGTGAGTTACATGTTATTTGTTTATTTACGATTTTGATTTTACTTTTGTCGCTAAACAATTTGATATTAAGCCAAAAAAACATAAACGCGACATTAGTTCGAGAGATGTCCACAAAAATGGTGTTATTTCAAGTGTACGACAGCATTTTTGAAGCATTTTTTTAATACAAATGTAAATTATATAAAAAATAACAGTTAGTATTATAAATAAAAAAGAAAACTGCCCAGTTTAACTCAGGGCATTGAGCTCACAGGCTATTCACACTAATTGTATATTATACACTTATTTCAAAGAATTTGAAACAAGCCCCTCGAAAAATAAAGAAATCGACAATATATTAAGGGGCGATCATCCCCCGTTCCCCCACCCCCTTATAGTTAACAATTGAACCCCCAAACCTAATCAGGGAAGCCCTTTATTACAATGAATATATATACTAAATTCGAAGCAAATCGGATAATTCTGCCTGAAAAACCCATTTATCTAAATTTAGGGGGATTACCCCCCCCCGTATCCCCCTTTATACTTAACCAATGAACCCCAAGACTAACCAGGAAAGCTCCTTACCACAATGAGCCTATATACAAAATTTGAAGAAAATCGGATAATTCTCCATGAAAAACACATTCATCTAAATTAAGGGGGGAGGATAAGTCCCCACCCCTTTACCCTCTTTATACTTAACCAAAGAACACCCTAAACTAATCAGGAAAGCGCCTTATCACAATGAAGCTATATACAAAATTTTAAGAAAATCGCATAATTCTGCATGAAAATCGCAGTTATCTAAATTAAGGGGGGGCAGCCCTCCGTTACCCTCTTTATACTTAAACAATGAATCCCCAAAACCAATCAGGAAAACGCTTTATCACCATTAACCTGTATACAAAATTTGAAGAAATTCGGATAATTCTGCATGAAAAACCCATTTATCTAAATTAAGGGGAGATTATCCCCCCTTTCCCCTTTTATACTTAACCAATGAACCCCTAAAACTCTTCAGAGAAGCGCATTATCACAATGAACCTATATACAAAATTTGAAGAAAATCGAATAATTCTGCATAAAAACTCATTTATCTAAATTAGGGGGGGGGGTATCCCCCCCCTTTCCCCCTTTATACTTAACCAATGAACCCCCAAAACTATTGACAGAAGCGCATTATCAAAATGAACCTATATACAAAATTTGAAGAAAATGGGATAATTCTGCATGAAAACCTATTTATCTAAATTATGGGGGGTTAGCCCCTCATTTCCCCCTTTATGCTTAACCAATGAACCTCCAAAACTAATCAGGGAAGCGCCTTATCACAAGGAACCTATAAACAAAATTTAAAGTAAAACGGTTAGTTCTATCAAGAGTTATCGCGTTACGTACATACATACGTACGTACAGACATACGTACGTACGTACATACAGAACCGGCGGGCACATAAGCTCTCAGGCTTTGATAGCCTGTGAGCTAAAAAGGAGTCAAATACTTAAATTGCAGTGCAAATGTCTGCCACACACTAATTATTAAAACACATTTAAAAAAAAAATCACCATTCATTTCATTTCAGTTTTCTGTGCATATCTTATCTTCTTTTTGAAGGCTTTTAAAAGATATTGGACTAATCTCTTGTAATCGGGTGACACGCCAATTGGCGTATTTACTATTTGTTGGAAATTTCTTTTACATTTGAAGTGAACTCTGAACCATAAATTCGATTGCAGAAGATTACACGGAATTTGAACTCAGCGATTAGTAAATTTCTGGTTTTTCATTATGAAGCAAACGGACAAAAGAAGATTTATTGTTATATATTTTTCATCTACAGTTATTTTACCAATACTTGCAATGTACGACAGAAAAATTTGAAATGCCAATGGTAGCCAAGGAACACTATTTGCTGATTTATCATTTTATCTTAGATAAGAAAAAAAAGTACCGGGAATTCCTACTGTAAAATGTTTGCAGCGAAGTATCGAAGAAGTTTGCAGCAATTTGAGATTATTTAATGGAACGCAGTTTGGTGCGTAAGTAACATCGTTTTGTACAACTCTGGTACATTTGTAATCATATCATTGCAAAAACTTCTAATGTTAGACTTCAAACTTGTCTGTGAATACGATTCCGGAAAATTAGAAATATTTTATTGAATGCAAACTAGAGGATTATTTTTCTTCCAGAATCAGGAATTGTGTTTTTTTTTAGGTTAATGATTACATGACTGCAACTGGTATATAAAATGAAAAGGAAGTGAAAATGACGTTATTTTAATTTTATTCAAACAATTCAGCTTTAAAATTCCATTTTTTATAATTCACATTTCTTTAAAATACGAAAGTTAAACACTTTTATTTGAGTTCAAACAATTTATTAAGTTTTTCACTGCATTTAATCTGCTGGAATCAAGAGATAAGAAAACAACAACTGAAATAGACCTGCCAGAAGATGACTATATTACGAAATATAATGTAGCCAGGAGTGAGATTGTATTTAAGTTACCAGAACCACACAATAGAACCAAGCTGAGAGGCCCGGAGTTCAAGAACTAACAAATGAAAACGAATAAAACGAACATTATTTAAGTTCAATGAACAATATCTGCAATGATTGTAATGCTCTCTTTTTTAGTAGTATGGTGACTAGATAACATTTAAATTTCTGCTGGTCATAACGGCGACATTTCTCTATCAAACTGAACTATAAATGATCAAATAAAAGAGTTTCTTATTAATAGCACAAATTTTGTCTAACGCATAAGATAATAGCGCAATGGCATTCGTATTGTATTCAGCAATGTGGAAGTACTTTCCAGTCAAAGTTGCATATTACCTTAAAATACATGGTCAAATTCACCATTTTGTTTGATTAAAGATTCTTTTGGAAAATGGGACAGTGCACCGGGCATAGCCTGCTAGAAAAATATATAAATGCAAAGATAAGATAATTAAATGAAAGAAACATTATAACGTAACCATAAAAACGTAACCCAAAACAACCGAAGTAACCAAATAAAATGCCAAATTAATGAACAAAACAACCCAGGAGACAAACTGTGTGGCTTACGATAGACAAATGCAGGGTTAAAATGATTTTACGTATGCAATGATCCCCAAATTTACCTGTCCGGGCCATAAAGAAAATTAAAAGGAAAAACAATAACTAATCCATTAATTCCACTAATTGTGTGAATTTAACAAGTATAAACTGATTTAAAAAAAACTCGACACCTTCAACAGGTTAACCGCTCACCATCTATTCTAGAATCACCCAACTGTCCGTCTCGACTATAGTAGGTTTCAGTTGACTTAGTATATAATATGATATAGCATACTTTTTAATGCATTTATCGGTACTTGGAAAGAAAAAATAATTAGATCGTACGAGACTGTTTTGCGACATGGTATGTCCTTACGATATGAAACGTCATATTTCTGACCAAATTGATGGGATAACCCTGTCGCAAAACAGTCTCGTACCATTTAATTATTTTTTTCTTTCCAACTACAGATAAATGCATAAAAAGTATGCTATATCATATTATATAGTTAGACACATATAAGTACTTCCGACATTGCCTTTAATATGGCAGCTATATAATATTAACTGTGCAGTTAAAATAAATAAACAACAACAAAAAATGAATTACTGTAAGTAAAATATTTTCGGCACCATTGTTAGCGCTGTGAATATGACCTTGCCCGGATAATACGGAAGTACTAAAATAACTAATTAATTTACGTTTTCAAATTTTTAACAAATTTATAATTTGTGGTAAAACTGTTAAATAGATAAAACTATTAATATTAAAATAATAATAATAATATAAAATATGCATGAGTCTTAATATTTGTTCATTTTAATTTCTACTTTTACCCAAAACAAGAAGACTACTCATTTGTAATTAATGATAAAATCATTTTCCTTTAATTTAATCTTCTTTAACTGCATCCCCTTTCACTACAGTAGAATAATCAATCAAGGTTTCTTATATCAGTAATTTTTTGTCTAGTAAATCCGTTAATTATCGATATTCGTTTCTTTTTCTCGTTAAATAATTTTATGATTTACATTGGATTAAATTATCTTATTGCTATGAATTTCTTCTGGGATTTTTTGACCTTAGATTTTAAACGATTAAGTTTTTGTTTTGATTTTATGATGAATTGTGTTAATCAGCATCTTAAACCACATAATGTTATTTTGTTCAGTGAAATAATTCTTATTTGTTGATAATTTTTAACAAGTATTTCCGATTAAATTGGAAGAGTAGGTTGATTTCTTCGCTTTTTTTTTTAATTGCATACATCAGATTTAAAACAAATTAAACAAATTGGTCTCACTCCTTCTAAGTTTGCTATTTTGGCGAGATATACAGGGTGTTTATAAATGAATATCGGGGTTTTAACGCTTTGCGGTATCTATTATATAAAACTTAAAATTATACTTAATACATAAAATGAAAGAACAACTCAAACAGTTTTACCTACAAGCTTAAAAGTGTTCAATGTGAACACCTTTCGTCACACGCCATACATCATCTCTACTTTATGTGTGCCATGCGACGAAAGGTGTTCTAGCTCAGTTCTTCCCAAACGCCACTCCACGCTCTCACCCGATCTGACGCCACGTGATTTCTACCTGTTGGGGTTCATAAAGGATCATGTGTATGTGCCTCCACTACCAGTTGACCTGCCCGACCTAAGAAACAGGATTGAGGCAGCTGTTGAAACAATTACTCCACAAACACTAATTAACGTTTGAGAAGAACTGAGCTATCGACTTTATGTGTGCCGTGTGACGAAAGGTGTTCACATTGAACACTTGTAAGCTGGTAGGTAAAACTGTTTGAGTTGCTCTTTCATTTTATGTATTAATTATACTGTTAAGTTTTATGTAATAAGTACTACCAAGCGTTAAAACCCCGATATTCATTTAGAAACACCCTGTATTATTTGCAGAGAAATTTTAAATTAGACTTACGAAATATAATTGAGTAAATAGGAGACAATCATATAAAAAAAGGTTAAAAGTTTATAAGAAATCCGAAAACTCAGAAATAATATACTTCATTAATTTTAACACCTTTTAGCGATTAACGAAGTACGTTAAAAGTTTGTTGAAATTATAGATTAAAAATTGCCCGTAGGCTGTAGTATAACCCAAACTATTCAATGAATACCATTGAAAGTTTTTGTGTGTCCCTGTAAAGGAACTATAAAACCCAATATACTTGATTAGCGAATTCATTCAATATACATGCAAGATCAACAACACTATCCGAATTAGGTTTGAATTGGTTCAGTATTTCAGACATTATCGTGATGACAAGTTTTGTATGTTTTTTTTTTCTTTTGGGCGTGTGTCTTTCTGATTAACTATAATAGCTACATACTTTCTTAAAAAAACTCACTCAAGATACTAGCAAAATTAATACACTGTTCCAAGTACTAGATTCGAATTGGTTTAGTATTTCGGACCTTATCGTGGTGACAAATTTTGCATGTTTTTTTTTTCTTTTGTGCGACTCTGTAAACTAGCTATAACAGCTAAAGGCTTTATTAACGAACTCATTCAAGATATTTATAAGATCTATTCACAGTCCCAATTATATTCCTATTGGTTATGTATGTCAGACGTTTCGTGATGGCAAATTTTGCATCTTTTGTGATTTTGTGTGTCCTTGTAAATAAAGTATAAGAGCTACATCCTTGGTTAACAAACTCATCCAAGATACTGGAAATATCCATGCATTGCTCCATGCATCCATGCATCCCAACATTTATATGATATTATTATCAACATAATACATTTATTGGTGAATTTCTGTGCTAGAAACTTTTTATTGCCGAAACGCCAGTGAAGGCTCACTGTGGAGGCGCGAAAAGTTTTTGGTTAAAAAAGTCTGTCTGTTCCGCGATAACTGCCGTAAAAATTATCCTATTAAGTTGATTTTTGGTGGATATGTTGGTGAGGTACCCGGAATTAGCTGTATAGTTTTTAGTAACATTTGGTTCATTCGTTCGAAAAATGTAGAACATTTCTTTTTAGGTCATAATGCTTTCCTATGGGAATGCAGACGATTTTCAAATTTCAGTTTTAACGGAAATTAAAATCGCATATTTGAATAACGTATTTCAACGTAAAATTACGAATACTAAATTTTCGATATGGAGGTCTTAAATATATGCAATAGCTTTGAAAATTTACCGATACAGCTATTAGAATTTAGAAATTGATTGTTTAAATTATTGGAAATTTTTTTGCAACTGTTCGGGAAATATAAAACAGTTTATTATCCTATTTTTTACAAATTTTAAAATGCATTTCTTTTTCTTTACTCTTTATTTTATCAGTTGCTTAGCAATCATATTTCAAAGAATATCAAAATAAGAAGTGATTTTTTTTAATCTAAAAAATTACAAGAATAAGAAGTTCATAAGAATACCAGAATATCATTGCATAAATCGTATTTAATTAAACGCTTCTAATTACTGAAACCTCCGAAGTATTTTATATGCCTATAAATATGTATGTAACATAAAAAAAATTAAATTGCGAATTGTAAGATGCTAAATAATACGAAAAGTGAGATTAAAAAACAATGACTTTCAGAGATGGCGTTGAAGCTCCTGATCTGTAGATTTACTAGTTTAACATATAGCAAGTGCATCGTTTGAATAACCTGTGGTTTAAGACTCGTCATTGGAGTCTCTGAAGTTTGTAAAATATTTTTGCTGATCTTGTACTTTGAATTAAAAGAATGATAAAATAAAGAAGATACCAACATAAAAATGTCACTTCAAACTTAAAAAGAAAGTTAAATGTCTAAAAATATGTGTTTACATTTCTATAACAGTTATCATAATTGTATATATGTGTTGAGGTAAACATAAGTCATCGAGTTTGGTATAGTTATATTCATGTAACTTATTCTACAATGATTATTTTATTTTAGTTTTAAATTTATAATAAATAAATATTTTACCCTTTAATATCAAATATAGAAGGCAAGTAAATGTTAGTAAAGAAAAGAATAATTATTTGAAGAATAATAATTTTACTGTTTTTATCTAAAAAAAAATTTAATTAGTCATTTGTAATTTAAAATAAAATTATTTTCCTTTATCACAGTCTTCTTTAACAGTATCCTCTCAATGTCGCTTCTGTAAAATCATGAATCATGTATTCTTAGAGCAGGTTTTTTTTTTTTTTTTTTTTGCCCGGTACATTCGGTAAATATCGATATTGGCTGCTTTTCCTTTAAACAACCCTAGAATCTACAACTTTTTTATAAGTAATTACAGGTGATGTTTTGATTTAGGAAACCTACAATTCTAGATTTTAAATGATGCAGCTTTTATTTTTTTATTTTCTGATTCGTTGGGTTATTTAGTTGTTAATGAAAATCTTAAAAATAATAACGTTATTTTGTCCAGGAAATATACATATTTTTTTCGTTTATGGGTTTCATAGTTTTAATAAGCATTTATTTATTTAGACCCTAGTAGCAAAAATTTATACTAATGAATACAGATTTTGTGTACAGTCTCCAAAAAAAAAAAAAAAAAAAAAAAAAAAAAAACTGAACAAAAATAGGTTGTAATGAGGAACGTATGAACTTAGAAGGCTATTCGAAACATAAAAAATGAGTTAGAGTTGTTGCATGCTTAAAATTACATAAAAATAGAAGTAATATATATTTTTAGAATTATTATGTAATAAAATATATCGAAACGGAACCTGTATATAACGAAATTCTCCTTTGAACAAAAAAATTCATAGTCCGGACTAAAACAGTATATTCTAACCGACATTGTGTGGCCGACCTTTACATCAAATCTATATTTTCAAGTAGAAAATAAGAACTCAATTTTAGATTTAGCAATAATTACAAAATTTTATTGAGATCATTTGGCAAAACACGATGAAAGTAACGGGTGAAATTAATAATATGGCTTTCAAATATGTACTTTAAAGATTAAACGTTCAAAGAGGCTGAACACTTATATAACTAGCTATAAATTCACTTAAAACATTATTCAGTGTCTGAAAGTGGCTAGAACACAATTTCAGATATTTTCTTTAAAGTCTATAAAAAAAGCATAAATTTCACTTTTTAAATTTCTGTAACTACGTAGGATCCGTGATCCTAAAACAAACTTCATACTAAAAGATCTAAATCTTACAACTGGAAAAACACAGCTCATTTGGCCTAGAATCTAGACTGAAGCACGCTTCAAAACCCCAAACATATCAGCAGAAACCTTGCATTTTATAACATCCGAACAATCACGTGTTAAATAACATTATCATACTAACTACCAAGAGAACTCTAATTCTGTCGATTCATTAATTCATTCATAAACAAGAGCAGAAACTTAGAGGATTGAAAGCATCGAACCAATCAATCACACACGCACACAGTTTTAGGTACAAATGCTAGACGTTCACATTTAAAAGAAAAGTGCACAGAGAACCTTCATAAGTCAAAATAATGAACGTACCCGTCGAAAGTGTACCGGGTAAGTGGGTAACCTATGTAAAAAGGAATTTACTCAGGTCTTTTGCGATTCCCTCTTAGCAGGTTTTTACTCTATATAAGTGTATTTGAGCGTTTTGGCAAACATGATTTTTAGAGATTACTGAATAATACAAATATTGAAACAAGTTGGAAATCATATATTCTAATACGAGCAAATCTTGTGTGTGGTTATATATATAATGCAAATTTTATCTTAAAAACGGCTCTAACGATTTTGACGAAATTTTGTACCCTACCGTTTTGGGGCACCAGAAAACCATTGGACTAGGTCACATGTTCGAGAAAATTCGTTTAGTAGGTCATTTTGGTCATCAAGGGTCAGGGTCAAGCTAATTGTATCTAAAAAACGGTTCAAACGATTTTGACTAAATTTTGTATCTGACTATTTTCGAGCACGAGAAGACTATTGGGCTGGGTCACATGTTCGAGAACTTTCGAGTAGTGGGTCATTTTGGGTCATCGAGGGTCAAAATCGAGGGTTAATTTTATCTAAAAAGCGGCTCTAACGATTTTGATTAAATTTTGTGTCCTACGAGTTTCGGGCACGACAAAATTATTGGGATAGGTTCCATGTCCGAGAAAATTCGATTAGTGGGTCGTTTTTGGGTCACTGTGGGTCAAGCTAATTTTATCTAAAAAAGGCTCAGATTATTTACACTAAATTTTGCATCCTATGGTTTTCGGGCACGAGAAGACTGTTAGGCTAGGTCACGTGTTCCAGAAAATTCAATTAGTGGGTCATTTTGGTCATGGGTCATTATGGGTCAAGCTATTTTAACTTATAAACGGCTCAGAATATTTAGACTAAATTTTTTTCCTCTTATGGTTTTTGAGCACGAGAAGACTGTTGGGCTAGGTCTCATTTCCGAGAAGATTCAATTAGTGGATCATTTTGGTAATGGGTCATTATGAGTCAAGCTATTTTATCTTAAAAACGGTTCAGTCTATTTAGACTAAATTTTGCCTCCTATGGTTTTTGAGCACGAGAAGACTGTTAGGCTAGGTCTCATTTTCGAGAAAATTCAATTAGTGGGTCATTTTGGTCATGGGTCATTATGGGTCAAGCTATTTTATCTTAAAAACGGCTCAGACTATTTAGACTAAATTTTTTTCCTCTTATGATTTTTGAGCACGAGAAGACTGTTGGGCTAGGTGTCATTTTCGAGAAGATTCAATTAGTGGGTCAATTTTGGTCATGGGTCATTATGGGTCAAGCTATTTTATCTTAAAAACGGCTCAGTCTATTTAGACTAAATTTTGCCTCCTATGGTTTTTGAGCACGAGAAGACTGTTAGGCTAGGTCTCATTTTCAAGAAAATTCAATTTGTGGGTCATTTTGGTCATGGGTCATTATGGGTCAAGCTATTTTATCTTAAAAATGGCTCAGACTATTTAGACTAAATTTTGCCTCCTATGATTTTTGAGCACGAGAAGACTGTTACGCTAGGTCTCATTTTCGAGAAAATTCAATTAGTGGGTCATTATGGGTCAAGCTATTTTATCTTAAAAACGGCTCAGACTATTTAGACTAACTTTTGCCTTCTATGGATTTGGGCACGAGAAGACTGTTGGGATAGGTCACATGTTTGAGAAAATTTGATTAGTGGGTCATTTTGGTCATGCGTCAGGATATTTGAACTCAAAGCTAATTTTGACCGAGCATAGCTCGGTCTTCCCTGCTCGTTGTACGTTAAACGTGACATATGAGGTGCGTTCGTTTCTTGCTATAACTAGTTTTATAATGTAAATAAAAAAATCATTATTATTTCAGTGAAATAAATTATATCGTCTGCTATGAGCGAAATGAGGATGCCTTTTTTTCTCTTATTACGTATGCCATGTTTACAGATGCGAATTTTTTTTTTCGACACCAGACAGCGCTATAAAATTCACCATGGAGATCTTGCTTTGCAAATGATTACCTCCAAGGTTTAATATTTCTATGACTCACGATGAATGAACCTTTTGTTTATTTACTTTAATGGATTGAGATATTCGGCTGTTAACCTACTTTTCACTGAAGTAATCTCAGAATCTATACATTTTTTAATGTAACTCATCTCTCAAGACAAAAATTTTTTTGAACGATATTTCTAAAAATGTAACTTTTATGCATTTTTATTCGAAACAATAATTTTGAATAAAAATGGCCGCTTGCCATATGAAAAAAGATGTGGTTAACCCGTATTTGTTTTCCTCAGTCACATGACTTGCGCTTTTACTATATAGATTACGTATGATAGGATTTAATAGAATAAAGAAAACTTTTATTAATATCTTTTTAAATTTTGATTCGATTTTCGTAAAATTTGAAATGATCCGAAAAAATTATGCAACGATTATATATATTAAATTTTAAACCATTCGGTTGGGTAGTTTTTGCGCTGTTATATGAGGATGGAGAGACAGACGGACAGAAGGATGGACCAGACGACGACTATAGGTGCTACGTATTTATATAATTACGAACGCACCTGAAAACAGATTAATTTGAGTTTTCAAAATTATAAGAAATCAATAATTTGTTATAATTTTTGTTATTAATAGAGGATATAATGAGAAGTAAGAAACGTGAAATATACATAAGAAAATTCTTTCTTAATTTGCCCATTTTAAGTTACTATTTTTCTCTCAAAACAAGAAGTTTTACTCATTTATAATTAATGATAATAGCATTTTCCTCGATTTTAATCTTTCGTAACTGCAACCTTTTGAAGTCGCTTCAATGAAATAATCAATCAAGTTTTCTTATATCAGGAGTTTTTTATCTAGTAAATTCGTTAATTATCGATATTGGTTTAATTTTTCTTAACTTTAGAATCTACACCTGATTAAACTGTCTTATTGAGATAAATTTCTTATGGGTACCTCAGATACTACATTTTAAATATTTCTTTTTTTTTTTTACTTTTTGATTAATTGTGTTATTGAGCTATTAATGAGCATCTTAAAAAATATAATGTTCTTTTGTTCAGGGAAGTAAAGGATATTTCACGATAAATTATAAGAATTGGAAGCGATGAAATTTATAATGCAGGTTTGCCAGTTATTTAGTTAAAATTAATTCCGGTTAGAAAAGTTTAATTTTAATATAGAATGGATATTCATCTATTTGGGTTTGATTAACATAAACGATGAGGGTCCATAAGGTAGGCTTTTGGCCCAAACGAATTTAATGTTCTTAACCTGCATATGTGTGAGGTAACGTCATTAGAATTAAGAAAACAAGAAAAAATAGTTCAACTCTTTAGTAAGATATTGAAATAATGTACAAAATGTATGTTTTTAAAGAGTTTTTTTTGTTATTTGTTTGTTTCACACATATAAAAAATATTAAATTTTACCATGTAAATGTTTTACTTTTCGAGGAAAATAGCAAGAAATATTACTATGAACAAAGTTATAAAGTTAAATAAAGTATAAAAAATTTAATTAAAAGTTAAAATAAATTCTAAGCCCCGTTGAACTTTACTATTTAGACTAACAGCATTTGAAAATTTCAACTACACAAAAAGCATCAAGAAATGTTAGTATGTAAAAAGTTCACTTCCATATGTCACATTGCATTTAAATTTACTTAGAATAAAATAAAATAACAAACTTAAAAGAAATATAAAAAAAAAAAAAATTAGGTAAAGTCAAAATGAAAAACTTAAAAAATAAAAAAATACTTTTTTAGAGAATTGAAACACACAACCTGATAAAAAAGTCAGTTAATATATACAATATATATATATTTTTTTGGACACACATTTATACAAAGAAAAGTAAAAGTACATAACATGTAAATATTAATAATGAAATAAATTTTATAAAATTTTTCGCATAACAACCACAAAGTTAATTGTATTCATACTAAAAAAAGTATTATTTAAGTAAAAACAAAATAATTAAAAAGTAAATATAGTCAAATCCCCCATTTTCATGTCTATAATACTACAGAAATACTTCTAATTTTCAGCTCACAATGGAATGTAAGTCATGAAAATCTGTATCATTTTCAAAAAATGCTTATAAAATGTCTATGTTTCAAAACAAAAGTGTATTGAGATTACTTGCAACACTTAAAATAGAAATAATTTATAAAAGATACATTCTTGTAACTAATGTTTATTTTAAGTAAATGTTAGAAAAAAAAATTAAGAATTCTTTTTTCGTAATTTCCTTATTTTACTTTACTGTTTTTATATAAAAAATTTTAAATTATTCATTTGTAATTTAAAATAATTATATAAGCTACATTCTTTTAACTAATATTTAAGTCATGTTGGGTAAAATGAGTATTTTTGATTTTAAACGTTCGACGTTTCTTGTAAGTTTGTTTACATTTTATTTTATTTTTAATTTATAATAAATAAATATTTTGCTCTTTAATATCAAATATACAAGTAAATGTTAGAAAAAAAAAAATTAAGAATTCTTTTTTCGTAATTTCCTTATTTTACTTTACTGTTTTTATCTAAAAAATTTAAAATTATTCATTTGTAATTTAAAATAGTTATATAAGATACATTCTTTTAACTAATGTTTCAGTCATGTTGGGTAAAATGAATATTTTCGAATTTAAACGTTCGATGTTTCTTGTAAGTTTGTTTACATACAATCAAATGAGAAATGTACACTCAATTCCTATGAACATATTTAAATATTTGTTGTAAAACCATGGTGATCTAAAATCATGCTGTGCAATAAATTCAAAGCTTTGAATGTTTTTAAAAAATGCATGAAATTTGTTAAAATTGTTGAGAAAATCAGCATATTCCATTGTGACAGCATTGTAGATAAAATGACATAGCACAGCTTTTATATAAATCGTTATGTTAGAGGCCGTTTAATTTAAGTTTTGATAGTTAAATTTTCTTTAATATTTTAAAACATTTCCTTTTTATAAACTCATTCTTTTTTAGTATTTAATTAACCCCCCTCCCCCTTTTTTATATATCTTAAACATTATTAATTAAAATTCTTATTTCCAAAATTTAAATATCTTTGTTTTTCTGTAAGTAAAGAGAACACCCAAGACTTTGCTTTCCCTTTTTTAGACCTCACAAGAGGTTGGTTGAGATAATTTCCCACACCTCAGTATTTTGCAGCTTTTACTTTCATTACTAGTAATTTGGACTACACACACACACGAAAATTTGGACAACGAACACAAACACCCTTTGTGAAAATTCATGGGAATAGCTGAAGCCCCATTTCACTTGTATTATAGGCAGTTTTTATTACCCTGAGAAAGATGGTCATAAAACGGTGCTAGTATGTTGTTACGAAAATAACAACAGAAGTACTGAACCCTAGTTTTTACGACTTTAGCAGGTGAAAATTAAAACGACAGCTGTGTTATTTGAAAGGCAGAAAAGCTGACTAGATGATTTCGGAGAAAAAGTAGGAGGTTTCCCAAAAAAAAAGGGTGACCACAGCCAATAAGCGTGGGTTTTTATCCCCCCTTTTTTCCGCGTTACCATGGGGATACGACTGAGCTGGTACATGCAGGGATGTTTTGATGAAAAAAAGAGAAGGTTGTGGGTGCGGGTTAGGGGACTCTTCCCCCCACCCCGCCTGCTCAGGCAGTACGGAATGTTTTATAGAGAGTGAAGTACGATAGTCCAGCAGTAGAAGTAGCAAGAAGAGGTTTTGGAAAAAGATGCACCCAGAGAGGAACACTTTTTTCGTTAACCCCTTAATCGTCGTGTCCGAGACATTCACGGGCAGCGTAGGTTACGCCTGTTTTATTCAGATTGTTTCATTCCCACCAGTTTTTTAAAATAGTATAATTGGTTTTATTTTCGCATTATTTTATCTGCCTATTACATAAGGCAAATATTTCTACTTAAGAAAAACTGGTGATAATCAAGCAATCTGATTTTTCAAAAAGTAGCCTACACTTATAGGGCGCGACGATTAAGGGGTTAAGCAGCCTGCAATGACCGAAGAGGTGATAATTTTTTGTTGGTGAGATAGTTTTGCCGTGGTGGAAAATTGGGAGCATGAAATATACCAACGCTGTGAGATTTGGTGTCTCTACACTTGTTTACATTGAACATCACCCATAACTCAACTCAGATGTCGGTGTGTAACTTCATGCGAATATTTGTGCTTCGATTAGCGTTGCTTTCATACGGCGAACGACTGTTCAATTAAACATAATGATTTGATATCTCAAACGAATATAGATGCGCAGAATAGTGTTACATATCTTATATTATGCACTTAATTAAAATTACGCATCTAAACAGCATTCTCGAGTTGCAGCTACTTTACGGAAGCACGTTGTCAATCTAGCAGTGCTCATCCATAAATATATTTACCTACGCAGCTTTTTAGCTCATAACAAGTTGTTAGACTCTAGTTAGTGAGGATTTATCTCTCTTTTTCGTCACGAATGGTTTCAAAACAATTTCGACCTCTCCGATAATTAACCGAATACTTATTAAGATGATGTGTATAAAGATAGACCTCTATTATACCCTAAAATTCCCAGAAACTAATGTGTTGCTTATTAGTTAAGTTGTGGAACAAAAAAAAAAAGGAATATAAAAACATTTGTGCGACTACCATTAGAGAAGTCATTATGAATGTTGTTTTAGTGGATCTGAATTCATAGCTAGAGCCATTGTGGAAAACCTAAAAACAAATCAAAGAAGTGTCAAATCCAGTTACGTCTGACTTACAATAACCATCATTACCAACTACTGTTCTATGGTAAATATATGATTTATATTTCTAACTGATTTAATATGATTGTTTGTGTTATATTTATAATTCTAAATATGTTTCTTCCTTAAATATTCATGGCTCTTATTATCCATGATTATAGTGATGATGCATCACTTAAATTGAGTGATTATCTTATTTAATGAAAATCATTGATGATATGTTTCTGTTAATAAATATAATATTCAAGCAATTCTTTCTCTGTTTTATTTTTATTTTTTCTTTATCATTTCAAAAAGTTTTCTTTTCAATATCTTTTTATTTAATCATTAAGAATTAATTTGGGAATACTATGTATAGTTTGAGCTACTAATTTAAAGTTATATATTTTAATCTTTTATTTAATTTCTTTTATTGATTCAATTTTAACGTTGATAAAAGTTTAAACTAATTAAAGTAAACTATAGTATTCACTAATCATGAGATTAATATCTAAGAATTGAAATCAAAATTTATTAGTTCTTCTGTAATATGGGAAACAAATTATTTAACTCTTTTCTTAATTTTAAAATCTAAGTTGGTTTTTGCTCCCATGAATCTTGATTCTTAAATTTTGAGAGTTTCAACAATATTTTTAGCACTAAACTGGATAAAAATGAACTTGTGTTTTACTGAATGTTAAGATTAATAAAATCAAATTCTTTTTTATTTAAATGAGACCTTTTTCTTTTTCTTTAAATGAAATACATGGGACACATGTCTGAATTGATATATATAAAGTAAATTTAATATTTTAATTTAAAATCTTATGAGAAGTATTTTTGTCATGATGAATTACCTTATTCAAAATTTAACTATTTACTTATGGTCTCTTAAACTTTAATAAACATTATACGATCACAGTCTCAGTGTTGTGAATTCGTAAACACACAATTATATGGTATCTCTAATATTTGTTAAATGTTATTTTTGTTTAACTTATATCATTAATTTTTACCCTCCCTCTTTTTATACTTTCTTTAAAAGAAAGGTTTTGGTCCCTTTATTTCAAAATTTTCATTTTGTCCAAATTATTGTGTTTATGAAAACTTCCAGTAATCATGTACCATATTAATCCTCGAATTCATAATACTGATTGTTGGGGACTTGGATGTAATGCAAATTGATAATCTTGTCAGTGTTTTTATATGATTAATTCTTGTATTGTTATGAATTCAAGATTTAGAATTCAGGTAACTCTAAATTCTTTAAATTTTAAATATTTTTGTTTAATTCATTTCATTTGCTTTCTTCTAAATTCATTTAAGTTTTGGAATAAATGTGTAAATGTATATACTGACAGGATTCATTTCAATTTCAAACTTAGGTAATTTGCATACATTCATGTAGGTAAAAGGTAAAAGGCTTTTTTTAAATAAAACTAAAATAAATCCCCAACAGTTATTATGACGTTGTGACTTTATTTGTTATTTCTTAAAAGGCCTTAACACCATTAAATTTTGTATAATTCGCAAAGTTAGTTTGTAAAATATACAGGTCATGAGAAAAAATATGTGTGAATAGAAGCATTTTTTCCTTAAGGGAAGGTCATTTTAGGAAAGTTTCCCCTATTTATTAAAAAATATTTTACCTATTTAAATATAAAATAATAAGAAATAGAACATACGTGAAAAAGTTTTCGTAATTTGATCTCTTTAATTTATTGCCATTTAGGAGAAAAAAGAGAAATATTTGTAATTAACGCTAAAATAATATTCCTTTATCTTAATCTTCCTTAACTACATCCTTTCACAGTCGCTTCAGTAAAATAATCAATCAAGTGGAGTACTATCAGTAATTTTTTGTCTAAAAAATCCATTAATTATCGTAACTAATCTTTATTGCTTTCCATCTTTTCTCTAAGCAAATGAAGGATCTACACCTAATTAAATTGTCTTATTGCAATGATATTTTTAAAGAAACTTTAGACATAATTTAATTCAATTTAAAGTCCCTTTATATATAATATATAGGAAAAATAATTAATATTTCTGAAATCCTTAAATATATATAAATATAAATTCGTATAATGATTTTATGTAAGTATATATATATATATATATATATATATATATATATATATATATATATATATATATATATATATATACTGATACAATGAAATAATAATTAAGTATGTAATAATTAGATGACAATGAAAGATTCCCCAGCACACTGAATATGGAAACAAAAACATATTAAAAGAATAAGAAATTAAATTAAAAATTGAATAAATAGAATTAAATGAATGAAATGAAATGAAATTTGTGGAATTTAGACAGAATTATCAAGTCCCAAATGCCTAACTACCACAAATAAAATGAAATGAGATGTTTCATCATCATATTAGCCATACATTGCTAAAGAATATGATTTTGGGACTACATTTCATAAACAATGAAGCAAACCTGTGATAAAATAAAAAATAAAATACAATATTAAAAAGGAAAGAAGCCAAACTTAAATTATACAGAGAAATCATTAAATAGAGTAAGAAAGTATATAATCCATAATGATTAAAAAAGATACCTGTGCTCCACAAGAATCAGCATGAAACACAACATAACTAGGGAATGAATTGCAAAAAAAATAATCATTACATGTTGCCAATTTTAGAAATATAAAATGCTTTACAATGTTGCCATAAATAATATTAGAATAATGTGAAAATTGCAAAACAAACAGGAACATTAGTGCTGCCATCTATTGGTAAAAGTGAATATAATCTGAATAGAAAGTATTGGATGGAAATTAATGTTTAATAATTAAACCAAATTACTATCTTAAATGATAGCAATTAGTTAAATAATAAATAAATGAAATTAACTAATAAATAGAATATCGAATTACAATAAAGTAATGGATGTATTAATAAATAAGTAAGATGGAAAAATTAATAATTAAAGCAACATAAAAATATGTACCATTAAATGACAAAAACGATTAAATAACTGTGCAAAAATGCAACAACACATAAATTAAATTAAAATAAAATACTAAATATTTGAATTAAGATACAAAGAATTTAAATTAATATTAATTAAATATTGAAATGAATTAGTCATATACAACGTTTCTTCATACAAAGTTAAAAAAATTATAAACACTTAATATAAGTTGTAAGGGTAGAACTTTTAATAAAAATTAAAACATATTATATTAACACTGTAGAAAAGTATACATTATATTAGAAGTTAATATAATATTGTCCACCGTAGGTATTAATCCAAATCATTAGAACAAAAACATTCTTAATATTAATGAATATAAATTTATTTAAATAAATTAAATAATGAATATGTAAATTTAACTAAATTAATATACATATAAAAAAAATCACATCGCAGTCCATTATAAAATGTGTAATATCAAACAATTGTGTAAATCAAAATGCCCCCATTTTTTTAAATTATTAATAATATAAATTAACCATGCGTATTTTTCCATACAACTCCGCCACACATCTCCTCAATCCAACGTCTACCCACCCAACCGTCCTGTTATAATATTTTTTTAATAAGATTATATGATTTTTTTATACATTTCTTAACGCATGTGTTAATTTGGTTGTAAAGATCATATAAGAACTAACTATATATTAAGGAGTATATGAATTTTTTTGGAAAACCGTGTTGTAATGCATCATAGATAAGTTTTTTAATATTGTTGTTAATTAGTTGAGAAGAACATAAATTTTTTATTCTATAAATATGATTAAGGAGTATATTACGATATACAGAATTATGTAGACATGATTTAAAATTAGTAAATGAGTTAACTTTAAATTTAAATTCTTAACGTTTGTCAAATAGATCAATTATTGCTTTGTTTTCTTTAAGTGTAATTTTAAGATCTAAAAAGTTAATAGTATTGTTAGAAAGGAGGTTTTTCGTTAATTCTAAATTAGTAGGATAATCAACTGGAAATATAGAAATATTAGTGTGATCAGTGGCAATTAAAATTATGTCACCAATATAACGATATAAATGTGTATTACTGTTAATAAAAGTACGTTCATAATGATACAAGTATAAGTCTGAAAGTATACTAGATGTACATCCCCCTTGTGGTATACCGACTTTTTGTAAATATAACGTGTTATCATGCATTATATAATTATTATATATAATGAAATTTGTTAAAGTTTTAAAATAAGCTGTATCTATATGAATTGGTAAATTAAGTGAATGATGATACTTATTAAATAATGCATTTATAATATTATGTAGATCTAATAAATCTATATTATTAAATAGATCTTTGAAATCATATGTCATTATATTGTTAACACATTTAAGATTTTTCAAAATATTGACTGGTTGATAGCTATTTTTTATACAATGTGTATTATCAGTGGATGTTGTCAGTGTATAAATTTGATTGAGAATTTTTAATAGATGTTTATTGGCTATATTATTAAATGTATTGCAGCCTATAGTTACAGTCCTAAATTTAATTGGATTTTTATGAAATTTGGGTATAAGAACTAAATAAGGATAATTAAAGTTAGTAGAAGTGATATTTAATAATATATAATAACTGTGAATTTTACGATTGTTTAAAATTACATTTTCATTAGTTTTTTTAAAAGAATTGTTAGTAGAAATACAGGATGTAAGTAGTTGGTGATAATAAGCTTTACATATGATTGCATAATTATTAGGAGATTTGTCAATATATGTTATTACATAGTTTTTTTGTAATTTAGTAATAAAGACGAACTTAATTTTTCAATAACAAGTATTTTCCATTGATTAAAATATTCAATAGGTTTACTATATGAGATTGAAATTTTATAAATAAAAATGTCTATATCGTATGTAAACAGTTTTATAATAGAATTTACATTAAATTTAGAAGAAAGTCTATATTTAGTACCATAACCCATTAGTTTTTGTAGTTTATAATCATTTACAATATTAAGATTACCAGTGATTATATGTCCATGATCATTATTAATGAATTTTTTTAGAGTGGGGTCATTGCATTTACACTGAAAAGTACTAGCATCAGATGTATTTTTTGAAAATGCATTATAGTTAAAAATATTTCTTTAAAAAATTAAATTTTTGAATTTGCTTTTTGCAGATTAATAATATTCGAGATTTCAAAATAAAAGAAATTTGAATTCGAAATCTTATTTCCTATTAAAATAGGAAATAATAGTAAATAAAATAAAATAAGATTTATAGTGATTTAATCAATTAATCAATTAAATTAATGATTTATATATACTAATATAAATCATTATTATACATGCATTTTTTTTGGTAATTTGTTCATTTTAATTTATTGCCTTTGAGGAAAAAAAAAACGAGATGTATTACACATTTGTAATTAGCGATAAAATATTTTTCCTTTATCTTAATCTTCTTTAACTGCATCCTTTCAAAGTCGCTTGAGTAAAATAATCAATCAAGTGATATTATCTTACTAATATTTTTTGTGTAATAAAACTGTTAATTATCGTAAAAAGACTATCTTTCTCTCTCTCTCTCTTTTTCTTAGGCAACTGCAGGATCTACACCTAATTGAACTATTTTATTGCAATAAATTTATTAAAAGGACTTTAGATACTAAATTTTAAATGATGAGGTGTTTATTTTTATCAGCAACAAAGTCTTATTTCTTTTAGTACGCGGTTAAAAAATCGCAGACCGATACGGTTAGAGTTAAGGCACCTATAAATATTACAGGAGTTCTAGTTAGAGTAGTGAGGTACGTTAATGTCTAAATAATGGTGGCAACGACCTACGAAATCGCTTTCGCTTTTTTCATTTTTAATATCGAACATGTCATGCTAAACTTCAATAACGTATATGAATTAAATAGCAATCCGATTATATTTATGCTAATAAAACAGACATTTAGACGACCAGACAAACATAATGTATAAACATTTTCCAACATAGTTGGAAAGTGTTAATAAAAACCTATTATATGTAGTGAACATCGATCATGGTAAAATGTTATAACTTAGCTTCTATTGCACGGATTTCAAAAGTACTTATAATATTATGTAGGTAATTGCAAACAAAACGCAAGTACACAAATGACAAAATTTTGTGCTTTGTGTACTTGCGTTTTGTTTTATAACCCTGTAGTTGAACAAAGGTTTGCTCGAAAGCGCTCGGTTGTATATGTAAAATACAGTTTTGTATACGGAGTTAAAACACCTTCAGTAAAATATTTTATGAAATGGTATGTATATGTTTTTTGGACATTTATGTTATTTTTAATTAGTATTTGTAGTACAAGGTGAATAGAGATTTAAAGAGTATGTTTTATCCTAACTCTAGTTTTTAATTATTTCCATGTATAATTAATGAATATTGCGAAGGATTATATAAAATAAAAACTCTTTTCAAACAATCCGTTAATAGATTTTTGAAATGTTAGTTAAAATGTATCTAAATCGTACTGTTACATATAATTATAGAAATTTACTAGAATGAGTGATAAAATTATTTTACTTCCATATTTGGCTCAGTTATGAAGCTCATGTATAAGTTATGTTAAAGCGAAAAATTCCTTGTAGAGTGCGTGCGCACATTTAATGAAATAATTTAGTTTTACAAGCATTGTTACTGATAATCCAAATTTATGGCAACTGTAATTGTCTGAGTGCAACGAAGACTCATACACAGCGCAGTATTACTTTGCCCCATATATAGCTACGCGGAACATTAAAACCTTTCGTCAAGCATAACTCAAAAAATATTTAACGGATTTCGTTCAAATTTTTACAGCAGGTACCTATAAAGGTGACAACGACGTCTATTTATTACCAAGAATAAATGTCAAACCGTTTGGAAATTATATTAAAAAAATAGATAAAAAAGCACAATTAAAGTACATACGTCACGAAAATTTTGTGCGTACGTCATTTTCACCGCCGGGAGATTTTCGTAGACAATCGGAACTGAAAAGTTCATGGAGTACATGGAGCAAAAAAATATGCACGCACTAATGTTCAGCACAATAAAATATATTTCAATTTAGTAGAAATCGAAAATTAATCTGGATTTTTTTTCTGTTTGAAAGAAAACCCCCGCAATAACTTGGTAGACATGGTATTAGAGATTTGGCGCAAATCTCAGCAATAGCAGTTTTTTTTTTTTTTTTTTTTTTTTTCGCGTGTGTAAATTAAAAAAAAAAAATTCTTTGGTGTTTAAATAAAAGGTTTCGATTTATGGCATTATTTCTTTTTTTTCTCTTTTTAGCATTTTAAATGGGATTAATGAAAGGCCTGTATTTTAAATTAAATGAGTGAAAGGTTTATATTTAAATGAAATGAATTCAATATGAAAATGTCATAGGAACAATATTTGGCGATTTATCAACTGCGCCAGGATAACATAAAAGTACCAATATTTCAAATGGTATGTAGTATGTGAAATGAAACAATTATATTATAATCACCCATCGTACAAGAAAAAAAATAATAATATTCTGCATTCAGAGGGAAAAATCCATCTCCTGTGCCGTAAGATTTGGCGAGTTCTTTTTTGGTGATAAGTTTTTCGATGTGATTGTTGGGATCTGCAGGATTTGGCTTACTTTTAATAAATCTTATTTTTTTGCAGATGTAGTATTTGTAAATATAATTTTTTGCAGATATTTTTCTATTTTGTATATTTGGCATTCTATTTTGTATATTTTCTATTTGGCATTTGGAAAAGAGATTTTTACCTTTTTATCTGTGCCTTCGGAAATATTAAAAAATAAAAAATGATTTACATAATATCAAGCGTATAATGTTAGGTTTTGCATTTTTATACGGACCACTTCTCCATTTTTAGATTTTAAATGATATTTATTATTTACTAGCCGTTTACAATTTACCCCCCTGACAATAACAATTATTTATCACAAAAATGCCTCTTAGGTTTGTTAAATAAGTTTGTTTATGTATTTTCATTACTTATTAAAATATCGAATATGGCGATAAAATTTTATTTTAGCATCGTGCTTAAATTTTTAAGATGATGCAAAAATATACTTTAATAAACGTATGTTTGTAAATATTTGAAAAACATGTTTTACCGCTCTCTTGAAAAATTTTGTAAGATGCTAAAACTACCTTTTGGCACCATTTAAAAAAAATTTCGCCAACCGACATAGGATACGAAACGTTTCCCCATTCAGATACACATGCAAGGCTGGTCTCAAACAAGAGTAAAGCTAGCAACAATATTGTTTTAACTCTATAAGAGTTACAATAATGACATTAAATGCTCCGATTGGATTTGGGCCCAATTACGAAAGTTTCTCCTAAACAAAACTGTAGAAGAAGTCTTTTACATTTGTTTCAAATGAAGCTTGGTCTACAAGGTATTAGTTAATAATACAAACAACACTAATGGCAGGCAAAAGTTTTAATTTAAATGTATATATTTGAAACCCTTCCCCCGCTACCCCCCCCCCAAAAAAAAAAAAAAGTTACAGAAATTAATTTAAAATGGCGTTAAGCCACGCTTTCTGACATAAGCAATTGGCTGCAAACGCGATAACGAAACTTTCACTTAACTTAATAACATGTAGCTAATATAGCCCTCAGGGTACTTTGCAGTTATACAGACCTTGTGGTTTTTTTAAAAAGCTTGAGACAATTCAGGTTTAAGAAGTTGAGATTTACTGTCAAATGATATAAACAACTATGAACACAAAACTGATGAATTATTATTCAGGTTTATGTATGCATTTTAAAAAAAATTGCATCTGATTACACTTATTAGATAAATTACTTCTGTTTGCATTTAATAACTGATAAACGGCTTCTGTATATTAAATGAATTGTTTAAATATTGGGAAGAGGAGGCGAGAGGTAGAAAGACGAGTAAACAATCGGGTAGACAGAGGGTAGAGAGACGAGTAGCGACATAGGTAAGCTGACGGGTAGCGAAACGAATAGACAGACGGCTAGAAATAAAAGTAAAAAGAGGGTTGACAGAGGAGTAGTGAGATGAGTCACGAGACGGGTAGCGACACCGGTAGACAGGAATGTAGCGAGAAAGGTTGCGAGACGCGTAACGTGGTAGAAAAAGAGACGAGTAGAGATATGAGTACAGAGACGAGTTGACTGACGGGTAATGAGATTGGTAGCGAGTCGGGTACAAAAACAGACGGATAGTGAGACGGGTATACAGATGAGTAGAGAGACAGTAGATGGGTACGGAGATGGGTAAGAAGATGGGTAGAGAGGCGTATAGCCAGACGGGTAGAGAGACAGATAGACAAGTTGTGAGACATATAGACAAATGGGTAGAGAAGTGGATAGAGACACGGCTAGACATAGTTAGTAGTAAGCAGTTAGACGGATAGACAGACGGTTAGAGAAATAGATTGGTGGGTAGCGAGATCGGTAGAGAATTATAGAGACAGGTAGCGAGACGTGTAGAGAGATAGACAATCGGTTAGAGAGACGGGCAGAATAACGGATAGGGAAACAGACAGATTGTGGAGAGACAGACAGACAGGCAAAAGAAATGTCTGTGGATTGGCGCAATAAAGGCGCAGGGGACAGATCCTCCTAGAGAATAATCAAGAAGTATCTGTTAAGCTTAACTTTGAAATATATATAATTTTTCAATTTTGCCGATATGGAGATTTAATGTAAAAGTTATTTCACAGAAGTCATCGAAAGATTTTTTTGTATACTTTAATAGTAATTTAGACTATACTTTTGCAATCTGGTTTGTAGCAAAGCATGCTATCAATGTGGTTTGAAGTGTAAGAGTTTCTATAAACAGTTATACAAATAATAGATATATAATCAAGGAAGAAAAATTTTAAATTCACACACAAAAAAAGGTGCAACAATGAAATTAAATTTGCGTTAAGCCACGCTTGATAGAATAATCTGTTGGCTGAAAATCCAATTGTGTAACTTTAAAAAGCTTGGCGTTTTAAAAGATCCGGCGTTTTTTTTTTTTTTTTAAAGTTTTGCGCAATACGCGCTTAAGATATATATTACAACACATCTGATGAACGGTACTTCTTTTCTATTTTTTAAACAGTGTATATGAATTTATATATGATATTTTGTAATTCTATCATTTAATTTGCTCTTTTTCTTTATATTGTAATTGTTAACCCTATGTTCTCAGCAATATCACTCAGACTAATCCCTTTGAAGGAAGTCCTAGTTGTAAAAAAAAATCATGTCGGTCTTTTCTTAAAAAAAAAAAAAAAAAGAATCTTAAGAAGTAATTATTCACTATCATTCACATTATTTGCCCCAATCCCTTTCATATTTTTAATATTAAGAAGTCAAACGACTTTTAATTAACGAAAAAACTTTTTTTATAACGTGATTGAAAATGCAGATAATTTGTAATACTTTTGAAAAAACTATATATTCACGTTGTATTAGAACAAAAGTTATGCAAAAAATAAATTCAATTATTCCCATTAGATAGACAGCAATCATAATCTTTAAACTAATTTCATACTGTATAACGAATAATATAATGTACCTTAAAAATAAAATGCAAATACAATTTTAGTGAATGTGTTTTAAATATATACAATCCGCATGAGAACAAAAATCTAAAGTATGCCAGATTAATATTAAATAAACTTACATAGAACAGTAATAGTGTAACTTTAAAGCTTCTGTAAATTTTGTTTTATAGATATTATTTGAATTTAAAGTCAGAATTCACTTTATGAATAAACAATTACTAACCTCTGTTTCCCAAATGACACATCAAACTGAAATATCGAAAATTTGTAAAAATCCAAATCCTTCCTCTGAGTTTAAAGAAATTTGTAAATTATACCCTCGCTCGTATTTAAACTTTTACTTCAAATCAATTACTTGTCGAAAGACAAAACTACTCACATGTTATTTAAAAAGTGAACTTATTTTGAAATTCTTGTGTTTTCCAATAATTTAAAAGGCTTCAGTAATTCTTTTAATCTCCAAAGACTTGCATTAAATTTATTTTTCGCTTTTGAGACCATCCATTTAATAATGGCATTACCTCGAGAAATAAATCTCGGCCACTTAAGGAATATAAATGCTAATGGTTGAGATTTCAGTAAATAAAGAACTTGCAGACTACTTAATAATTATCCAATCAACTTCAGATTACAAAAGTTAATGAATTTTATAATATTTTTTCCAATTTACTGATTTTCCATTTAGCTGATGAAGTATTAGTCCTTAAGAAAAGAATTATGTAGTATTAATATTTCTTTTACTTTTACAAAAGATAACTTGCATTTTAAAATTAATAAAGCAAGTTTTTGCGTTTGTTTATTATAATATCAGTAGTAATGTCAAACAGAAATTATTTTAAGAGATAAAAAAAATCTACTTAATCATACAATGAGAATGGGAAACTTTAAATAATTTACAAAATCGAGAGTAATTAAATTCATCGACACAACTAAATGGTAAGTAAATTCATTAAGATCAATTCACTCAAATAATTTATTTTCATCATCATATTTTTTTTTTTTTATTTCAAAAATAATTCTATGGTTTTACCTTAAAAGGGACAAATGTATTAGCTATTGATTATGAAAATAGTAAATGACCTAAAAACGTAATGTATTTAAATCTACAATTCAAAATAAATTGTTTTATTGTAGAAGAAACCGATGTCTATACTTTTGAGCAACAAATTTTATCTTGTAGATGATTCTTACGTAAATATTGGTCACAGGGAAAACGCCATACATACCACTCTACTTTGTGATATTATTAATTGGTTAGTATAATTGCTCGTATATGCTAAAAAATTACTTCACATCATTTATTTGTTAAAAGATAAAACTGCCAATATGTTATTTATAAACTTAACTTCTTTTCAAAACCTTGTGTTTTTCAATAATTTAAAATGTTTCAGTAACTCTTGTAATACCCAAAGACTTGTCTTAAATCTATTTTTCGCTTTTGAGACTAGACATTTAATAATAGCATTACCTCAAAAAATAATTCCCGGCCAGTTAAGGAACATAAATGCTAATGGTTGAGACTTCAGTAAATAAAGAACCTGCAGACTAATGGATAATTATCCAATTAACATCAGATTACAAAACTAATACATTTTATAATATTTTTCTAATTTACTGTTAACTATGACTTAATTTAGCTGATTAAGCATTTGTGTTTACGAAAATAAATATGTGGTATTAAGATTCCTTTATTTTTTCAAAAGATAATTTGCATTTTTAAAGCTATGAAACATTTTTTTGCATTTGTTTATTTAAATACCGATAGTAATCTAGCAGAAAAATAAGAAATATTAATGAACATTTAATTAATAAATAAAATGCAAGTCAGAAATTGTAAAAAAAGTTTCAAAATTGAGTGTAATTAAATTGATTAGTAGAAGAAAATAGAAAAAAATGGATAAATTGGTCAATTCATTGAGATTGATATCTTATATATATATATAATAATAATTCACTCAAATAATTTTTTTTCATCGTCATATTTTGATGTTTTAAAATAAATTGATAAATTAAAATGCTCAGGTTCAAACGAGCAAAACTTATAATTTACTGATTAAAATAAGCATAGATATTCTAAAAATGTAGTACAGTAATATCCCGATTTACGTCAGAAATTAGTTCCAAGAGTAGTGACGAAAGTCGAAGTAAAACTTGCCAAAATCTAATGAAAAAATTCTACTGTATTTGAGGATAATGTTACATACAGTTAACAGTGGCAAAAAATGCGTTTCGATACAAAATTTTTGAATAAATCAATAAGTCGTTACTTATAATTTATTGTTCTTCTAGCTGCCACATTCCAGTCTTTGAAGGTATGAAATAATCCCGCAATGTAGTTTGAACGGGCAAATTTTTCTTCTCTTAGAAGCTCCATGTAACAGCAGAGGGAGTTTTCTACGTGTTTTCTAGTCGTTGCTATATTTTAATCATTCAAATCAATATGTTCAAAAAACTTCATTCCAACTTCAATAAGGTTCAGTCCTTCGGTTAATTTTGCAACTATAATAATCTTCTTCGTAGTCTTCATTTGTGTCTTCAACAGGATTTTGCTTTTTCAATTCAATAATATCGTCGACGATTAGTTCTGGATCATGGGAATTCAGGAGTTCAACAACATCTTTATCACCCATCTCTAAAGTATTTCTTTCATATTCGTCTATTTCATCCATAAGGAGAGATACGGAATCACAATTTTCAGATGTTTTCTCGTTCGCTACAAGAAAAATGGACACAGTTTTTTTAAACCATCTCTCATTGTTTTTCGCTGAACTTCGCACCATGAATCTCCTATGACTATGAACTTTTTATGTCTTAAACTGTATTATTCCATAAGTCTTTCACTGTCAATTCTGTAACTTCTCTTATTGCTGCATTCATATTGGAAATCAAACATCGCATGTAATACGCTTTAAACGTCCTGCGTCGTCCGCCAAGAAGTAGAGTTAATTTATCCTCCGGCACTTTAAGGTCAAGAAATGTTTTCTTTTCCTGTGCAATAAATGTTTTTTGTGTCATTAAAAAAAAAGCCCTGTTTCATCAACAATGAAAATGGCCTTAATGTCCTCTTCTTTTATCATCGTCTTTAAATGGTTGCGAAATGAAAAAACTGCTTTCTTATCAGCACTTGCTGCCTCGCCATGACATCGTTTGAATCGATGGAATCAACCGTTACTACCAATGAAAGAATTTTTTTTTTCAGTTTTTCAAAAATTAACTTGGTTTTATTACATATTGTGTTTTGGCCGATAGGACAATTTTTGACTATCACCTAATTCTTGCACCTTATGATATCATTTCAGAAACCACGCCATCTCGATTGCGAATCATCACCGTATTCATTGGGCAAACTATTTGTATAGTATTCGTTCTTTATCTTGATGATTGTTCTTATAGTCGTACAAGCTAAATTAATCTTTGACGCGAATTTATGTATCTTCATTCTTCATTGATTAAACTTGATGATTTCATGTTTTACATCCAATGTAAAAACCTTCCGTTGTTTCTTTTCTTCAGATGTTGAATCACTAGTTCTTCTTTTAGGTGCCATCATCAGAATACAACCGTCGCGTCGCGTTACATAAACAAAGAATGAGTAAATTTCTACTACGTCTTTTTTGCAAATCAAATGTTCTTTGTTGTAGAGGGTTGTAGAGGAGGGTGGGAGGAGTATGATCCGATTATCATTTTTAATCTAATCTATTTCTCTAGATTAATTTTGACACAATTATTCAAATTGGTAAAGGAATCATATGAGTTGTAATCAAATACAACTCATATCATCTATTTGTCTCTATCAAGTGACTGTCGCGGGAAAGTTTCCTTTCACCGAACCTAAAGACAAAAGTCCTAAAAATGTTCAATGTGCGTGAAATTAAAGAAAATTTACTTTTCGGGACAGACGACGTAAATGGGGGGGGGGGGGGCGTAAGTCGGGGTACTACTGTATATTTAAACCATCATACATACCATATTTATTCGCATAATTCTTGTACTTTTTTATATGCTTCTTTGATGCCAAAAGTAAAGGTGCGAATAATACATTAGATTAATAATATTTCTCGGAAGAAAGTTTAGTACTTTAAAAAAATGGTTGTTTTTAAGATGAATTGTAATATGTCGATGTATAATTATCTGTGAAATGTTTAGATAAAGAGCTATCCTATGTCCTTGTGATTGCAACATTTAAAATACTATAGTGCGACTATCATAAAGAATTTTTTCCAACACTGTTCCGTATAAGTTCTACCCCAATATGAGAGTATTTCTTATATTTGGAAAAACGAAAGGCTTTTACACAGCTACTTGATTTGGTTGATTCAGATTTTTATTTTAACCATTATCAAATAAATATTTCATTTATGCAAAATTTACTGTTAACGCTCTCATTACAATATTTTTCTCCAGTCAAGTAAACTTCTATAGATTTAAAATTCGCAGTGAAGCTGGTATTATTTGTAAGAATTTAAAATTTAGATAATCAGAAATCTAAGCAAATTTAAGGAAGTCTTAACTGAGAAAGGTTGATTGATTTTCTACAGAAAGGCTCTAATGTATCACATATTTTGATAATGTAGCATTTTGGGCTAAAAAACGATCTGTACTCTAGTAGCAGGTAAAAAAAAAAACAATGGGAAACAAAATACGATATACAGAACTAAATTTAAACATGAATTTAAAATTTAAACAGATTGAGGAAAGAATATCGGTAAATCGTATGCAATTGGAATTCCATTTCGAAAATTCAAGTTGTTATATTCCGCATGCAGTAATTATGAGAAATTTTGTATTGTATCGAAATTTCTTTTCATAAGTAGACGTTGCGATAAATATGCGTCCGCGTAAATGATATCCCGAATAGCAAGCATGGTCACAGTGACGTCACTGTGATGTCTGCAAGTTATGTACCTCACCTGACATCTGTGACCAAAATGCCAACACTCTGTAACCTCAGACTGTGGCCAAAATGTGAATGTCTTTAAGATCTTACGAAAACTTAAAAGGAAAATTTTAAAATAATATGGAATCAAGAAGATTACTTATCAACAACTTAAAAAAAAATTTTGATGTTGCAGTGGCGTTACTGCAAGTTACGTAAGTCACGTCACATGTGTGATGACTAAAATTGCAACACACAATGTGACCAAAAAGTAAATTTTGAAAACCATTTTAGAGCAAAAAATAAAATAAATTAAGAAATATATATTTTTAAATCTCATAAAGGGTAGAATGGAATTATGGCTATGAATCTGAATCTCTTGCCATTCTGCCTCACTATTTTAATAAACTCACTATTTTCAAAATAAAATATTAAATATGTAACTGTCTATATGTATATATATGTATATATATTTATTTCTTTATTATAAGGGAGATAATTTATTCACATTTCTGTATTGATATTTATATAGAAATCACTTTATAAAGTCTATTAAATCAATTTTTATTTACAATTTCTGTTTACTTTGGACTGATCTTGAGCAAATGTAGTAGGATTAAAAATATATAAAAATACAAATTATCATAGCTTAATAATAAGAAATTGTAATAGAAGTTACTATTATATGCAAAATTGTCTCATATAAAAATAGAATATTATAGCATCATTTGAAGTTAATTTATCGTTCATATAAATTACAAAACATTTAAAATATTATGATTCTTTATTTTACACCTTTTTTGCGAAAAAATTGTTAAACGGCTGTGTATACGTCTGTGGTAACAGGAGCTCTATAAGAAATTTACTGAGCACGTTTAAAACATTAATTTGTCGTTCATATAAATTACAAACAATTTAAAATATGATTCTTTGCTTTATATTTTATTTGAAAAAAAAAAAGTAAAACAGCTGCGTATACGTCTGTGGTAACAGGAGTTGTATTGAAATTTACTGAGCATTTTTAAAACAAACGATGTTATTTCATTTTATTCTACAGGTGTGTGTCAAAGCCAGGATATTTTGTTCTATTATGGAATAATATCACGTATATTCATTTTAAATATTTTAAAGTTATTTTCATTGCTATCGTTTTGTTTTTAAATGTTTCTAAACTGTTATATAAATCTTAAATAAATTACTGCTACTTACAGCAAAAAAAGTTACAAATTTTCTATGATTAGAATAGAATGCATAATTAACTTGTTATTTATTTGTTTTAAATACTATCTGGAAATTAATAACGTATTTATTATGTTTTGTTTAGTTCTTAAACTAAACTAAATATTCAGGAAATATCTTCAAATGTAATGTTTGCCATTGTTGGTTTTACGTACACATTCTTTTTTTTTGGGGGGGGGGATTTTTTTTTTAATTTTAGAAGCAATAAAATCATTTATGTTGTACAATTAAATTGAGCTAATCTTTAGCATCTGTTAATCAGTTCATAAAAGCACTATAATTTAAAATAATGAAAGATGTTGGGTTTTCCTTTAAAAAATATCTAAACTTTGTAATTTAAGGAGTGAATTAATTTGTTTTATTTATTTAGAGTATCAAACTATAATATTATTTATTGAAATTTCATATTTTGTTCATATTAGAATATAATGATGGACTTCAATCAATTTCAATTTTAATTTTTCCAGAAAAAAATATTTTTAGTCGATATGTTAATCTTATTTCTTCTCCAATTTAAAAGATAAAGTTGTAAGAATTGATGCGTTTATATTATATGTTTATGTTTATATTTAGGAATAACAATTAGACAATTAGGAAAGATATTTATTTAGTATTATAAATATTTTTCCCTGGTTAAAAAAGTTTCATATGTATATGTTTATATCTATATTTCGGCATAACTCTGGTATAATTGCACCTTTCTTAATGATTTTGATTCAAAACTAATACATCCTGTTAGCTTCATAACAATTTAAATATTTTGTTACATTTTAAAGAAAATTGCATTAATTTATTTTATGATTATTTCGTATTTGAATAACAACAGTTATTAAGGGTTTTTCTTTTAAAACTATGTAACATGACTAATTTACATTGGTTCTGAATATTTCAAAATTTGTATTTATTTCAAAGATGTGAAAAAAAAAAACAGCTATTGCTAACTTTACGTTTGAAGGTTATTATATTTTAGAATATTTTAGCTAAGCGTAAGCAACAACAAACTGTGAATAAATTATTTTCCCATACAGATTTATACAAATAAGTTAGAATTTAATACAATTTAATTATGAACATTTCAATCATATAAATTTTGCAATAATATTTTTTCAATACGAAGCAGTAATTTATTTAGAAATTGTACATGATAATTTGAAACCTTTAAAAAAAAAATATATATATATAATAATTAAAATTAAAATTAAAAGAAGATATTTAAGATGTACTAACATGGTATAAATCCACAAGATTTATTAGAACAAAAAATCTTTCCATGTGTCTAGCTGAGTGCATTCGTAAGGATTGGGTCATATTTGAACTCTCAGCTCTATGACCACGGCTCTGGTAGAAAACTTTGAAAATAAAAATAGCAGAACTTACAGACTTATTTTTCAATGAGAACTAAGCAGACCAGAACAATTAAAACTGAATCTACAACTACAGTGGCCTCACCACTAAATGAGAAGGTGATTTTTAATAAGTCTTTGCAGTTTTTGTAATAGTACATTTATTTAATAGTGCATTTTTTTTAAACGTTAAAATATTTAAAGCTTCTTAAAAAAAATCATCTGTATTAAATTTCGTCTTTAATGTTTTAAATTGTTTTAAATAGACAGTTTGGGAAATTGATCGCCTTTAATCTATTTAGTAACAATATATATTCTAAACGTAAAGTGTTATTTATAATAAAGATTAAATGTGAATTTATTTATATTTTGCGCTTCTTGGTTTAAATTTCATAGATATTCATTTTAATAAAAAAAAGGATATATATAATTTAAAAAAAACTATTAATATTTGATTTACAATTTGAAAATTTCGTTGCATGTGGAGATTTTGAGAAATAATTTTCTAGTACATTTACAATAATTATGACAATTTAGTGCATTAGAAATTCATTTGTCAAGATACGCCAATACTGGGTGCGCAAAAGTAATAGATATTGCTGAACCAATGAAGTAACTATTCAGTTAAGGTAATTTTTCTAGCTGTGTTTCTTATTTTAATTATAGAATGTTTTTTATTAGTAAAAATTCATATTTAAGTTCATTATTCCATTTCATTATCAAAAAACAGTATAAATAAAATTCATTTAACATTGACAATTTTATTCTAAGCTTGCAATAAAATATTCGTAAATAAAAAAATGTATAATAAAATTCTTTTTGCGTTTATGATATTAATATTTTATTTACAATTTTATTAATATTTTATTACATTTATATTTTAAATGGGTTCATAATGTAAATCTTTCACAATATTTATTTTTAAATATACTTATATTTTCCTTAAGGCTGTTCTCAAATTCATAGGAGTTACTTTCTGGCACATTTCGGAATGTGCAAACAACAGTCAAATCAAAAACAGTATAATTAAAATGCATTTAACATTGACAATTTGATTCTAAGCTTGCAATAAAATATTAGTAAATAAAAAATATATAATAAAATTCTTTTTGCTTTTACGATATTAATATTTATATTTTATTTACATCAAAAAAGTGTTTATAATATCCCACAATTTAAGTATATCTATATTTTAAATGGTTTCATAATGTAAATCTTTCACAATAGTTATTTTTAAATATACTTATATTTTCTTTAAGGCTGTTCTCAAATTCATAGGAGTTACTTTCTGGCACATTCCGGAATTCCTTTTTATTCGGAAACTGACAGGAGTTCTTATTTAGAAAGTATGTTATCAAATGGCGTTTTCCATTTTTTTTTTTTTTTTTGGTAAAGGCAGACAATCTTTCAGAAAATTCTGTCAAAGTCGGCGTTTTGAACCGAATTTACTGATGCGACAACACGATAAAGGAGAAATCTAAAAGCGAAGTATTTCAATCATTACACTCAGAAAAAAGTTTTGTTCAATCAACAAAAATTTGGTTGACCCAACAAAACTTTTCGTTTAAATATGGGTCAATGGAAATTTTATTTGAATCAACAAAAAAAAATATTGTTGATTTTTTTTTGCAATACCAAAAAAATTTTTTGTATCGTCAGCAAAAAAATGTTTTGTTAATTCAAGTAAAATAGGTTCAATTTTACTTGAATTAACAAAATTCTTTTTGTTACATAGATATATGCTATGTGTTCTTTTAACAATCTATTTTCTTTTTTCAACAAAATATATTTTGTTTGTTTAAATAATAAAATATGTTATATTACGAACTTGTTTTGTTTATACTAAAAAAACTTTGGTAAATGTACCAATCTAAATATGCAATTTTAACTATTTTTTAATTCATTTTCAGCAGTTACGCCTGTAAACCTTGAATAACAACAAGTGAATTTTTATCCTGCTTTTTTTGAAGCGCAAACAGAGAGAGTGAAAATTTCCCAAGCCGCGAGTCGATTTCGGGTCCTCAGAACAGCGCTCTGAGGCTCTACCACTGAGCTACAAGGAACGATATCTGAGCTCGGCATTTCTCACTCTTATATATGTCGGACAGGCTGCAACCTCAGCACAAGATGGAAAAGTTATCACGAGCACGCAAATTTCTGCGGCAAACATGAGACGACAATACAAAGCCTAGCATACGACAACACATAGTTAATTTTTAATTCATTTTAAGCAGTGACTTACACCTGCAAAAAGCAGGATAAAAATTCACTGGTTATTATTTAAAGATTACATTCGTAATTCACTGCTGAAAATGAGATATGAAAATGAGCTATTGCAGAAATCGCAAAAAATGCAACATAGCAGTGCCACCTGTTGCGCGATTTACACCAAAAACTAATCAGCAACAATTTATATCAGGAAGTAACTGAATATAAAGTTTTGTTAAATTCCGGGTATTAGTTCTTGAGATAGAGCGCCCACAAAAGTTTTGTCACATACAGACAGAGTCATTGACAGTCATTTTCTAAAAACAGTCAAAGCGTGTTCAGGACCTTCTAAAATCCGTCGGAAACTGGAAGTCGAAAATTTTCATGATTCCAATACTTTCTTCTTGTAAAGATAGAAGAAAGTAATAAATGTGACAGGGGGATTTTTAAAACTACCTTGGTCCGTCCCAATGAAAAAGAGTTTTAATTATCCAAAAATTATGTTAATCCTTTAATTATCTATATATATAAAAGAAAGTCCTTTCTGGCTAGATGATCAACGCACAGTCCAAACTACTGAACCTACAACGACGAAACTTGCAGGAAAAATACTTCTTAGTATGTAGAGGCGCACTAAGACGGGATTTTCAAAAACTCGACCCCTAAGGGGGGTTAAAAGAGGAACAAACTTTTAAAAAATTCCTTAAAAATCGGGTATTATAGTTACGTGACAAATGATAACATATTTTAATGTATTTTTGTATGCTGAATCGAATGGTATCAGTTAAATACTCATAAGTCAAATAGTTCGTGAGATATTGCACATTTTTCTAATTTGGCGAAGTCTTTGACGTCAAAATATAACAATTCTAACAATACAAGTGATAATTTCTAAAAATAAGTCCGTTACTATAGCAATGGAAGAAATTCAAATTAAATCTTTTTGTTTATTTTTGCAGATAGAAACTTTAACTGTTCAATTGAAAACTGAATATTATTCTTACGGATATTTATGTAGTTGTGTATTATTATTATTTCTACAAATGCCACTATTTAAAATAAAATGTGATTGCTAAAATAAAGGGTACATCTCAATTATACCGTCGGCCACTTTTCATTAAAAAAAAAAAATCATCGCCAAACATGAACTCCAAATAAACAAATGGAAGAATGTTGCCATTGAAACATCAAAATAAATAAATAAAATAAAATAAATTCGGAAAAGCCCCACTCACCAAAGTGTCCAGTAAGTTTTAACACAAAAAAATTTAAATATATTAATGAAAATAGAAAAAAAAAATCTTGGATATTCATTTACATTATTTTTCTTAATTATCCTTCTCGGCTGGTGAATAAATAATTGTGACGTCAGTTGAAATTGATCTATTGCACTTAACTATGAAACGCAACATTTTTACAATGCATTTTCTCTTTTAATGTCATGGCACAGCCGTTTAAGGACGCAATTTTTATTTTAATTAACGAAATAACTAAAATATCAGAAAAACAATATGAAAAATACAGGTAAATGTCGAATTAAAAACCGCTTCATGACATAACAAACACGTTTAATACTTCTGACGTCAAGTGAATAGGACTGCATTTTTGGCGTTAAATCTTATAGTTTGACGATAGTTTTTTTATGAAAAGTGGTCGAAGGGATAATGGAGAAGTACCAAATAAAGTGTCGAAGGTCTGATTAGTATGTATTACTTCTTTATTTGTTTTAAGTCTTCAGCCATGTTTCTCTTTTACTTTGGGTAGTTATTCATATGATTTCCGGCTAATTTTCTGCAATCGGATACCTCGCCAATTGGCGTATTAGCCACAATATTGAAAGCATCGTTTATGTTTGAAGCGAAATTTTCATGATGAATCATGTTACAGAAAATCATATCATCATCTACTATGAGTGAAACCGCATATTCACATTTTAATCAGGTGATGTTTTTTGAAAAGTTTTAGCGTATAGCTATTCTACGTTGCTTTCTTATAGAGCTGAAGAGGAAAGCTCTAAAATTATGTGAATCCGATTATTAAAGATTACTTAAAAAATATTCTACTGAACAAATTTTAATGGAAGTGATATTTCAGGCATGGTTAATGACCCTATAACATATCATTCTATGTTGCTTAGTGATAGAGCTAATGGGAAAGTTATTGGGAAAGGTGAATGCAATTATGAAAGATATATCTACTGTGTATTTAAAATGCAAATTCGTATTTCATTCCGACCGTTTATAATTTGAGTTCTGCTGTACGGACTTTGGTGGGATTTACACTGTTAGTTAGGCAATTTTGTGGGGATGGTTGGTACTTCTCTGGAGCAAAGTTTTCGTCTGCGTTGTGTTTTCTGAAGCAAAAGTTTGACAACGAATCCGATTACAAAAATCGTATCATAATCATCTATAATATTTATAAAACGCAAATTCTTATTCCATTCCGATCGGTTAAAACTCAGGTTCTACCGAACTGATTTTTATATGATTTCACTGTTAGTTAGGTAATTTGTTTTAGAAAGGTTTTAAAATAAAGCACATTGTTCTACATTGCTTATTTATAGAAGCTACAGGAGGAAATTATAGATAAAATTAGGTGAACCCGATTATGAAAGATTACCTTTTTTAAAGTTCTACTGAACGGATTTTGATGGGAGTTTCGCAGTCTGATAATATTTCAGGAATTGATTTTCTACATTGTTTAGTTATGGAGCTATGGGAGAGAGTTGTCAGTGGTGTAGTCGTAAAAAAAAACAGTGCATATACTCTATAGACAGAGGATATATACTAGAGAGTATATATTATAGCTACGGACGGTGTACAGAATTTCGTCTTAAAAATTGCAGAAGGTTGACGGATACCAGCATATATTTTCTACAAAATCCCTGAGAGTTCTATCAACAGGTGAAAATGATTATGAAAGATACATTTATCTGTCTACTGTATATGTATAATGCAAAGGGAATTTCGATCCTGCCGCTTATACCTTGAATTCTGCTGAATGGATTTTGGTGGAACTTACACTGTCAGTTAGCTAAATTTTGAGGGGAAGTTTTAGTGCATAACATATCGTTCTATGTTGCTTAGTTAAAGAATTAGGGGGGGTGGGGGGCATTTCTATAATCAGTTGAACCCAATTATGAAACATTAGACTTTTGATTTGACTTTAGATTCTGCTGAATGGATTTCTATGGAACTTGCATTGTTAATTTTCCAGGGATAGTTTTAGTATATTGCATATCGTTATATCGTTCTTTAGAAAAACATACTGTAAATGATTAAATAAACAAGTTGGTCTTTAACAGCATAAATTTCGTGTAACACATTAGAAAATATAACAGCGTAATAACTTTCGTATCGTTTTACACCAATGCGGAAGGACATGAAGGTAAAAGTTCATGTTTCTTTAAAACACACAATCAAATTCACCGATATATTTCGTTTGATTCAAGTTTTTTTTTTGGAGAAACCGACCAGCGTAGAGAGCAAAGCCTGCTAGGTAATAATAATGGTTAATTTTATCTGCATATAAAATTCTATATTATGTAAAAGAAAGTCCTGACTTGGGAGATCATCAACGCACAGTCCAAACTACTGAAGCTAAAAACACGAAAATTGCGGGGAAAATACTTCTTAGGATGTAGAGGCGCAATAAGAAAGTTTTGCAAAAATTCCATCCCTAAAGGGGTTAAAATGGGAACAAACAATAACAAAATTTCTTAAAAATCGGGTTTTATATTTATTTGTCAAATGATAACATATTTCAATGTATTTTTGCATGCTGAATCGAATGGTACCAAATAAAAATATTCTAATTCCAACAATTCGTGAGATATTGCACATTTTCGAATTTGGCGTTGCCTTTGGCGACAAAACCTAAAAATTTATTGCATTGATCGCCAAGTGATATTTTCTAAAGTACATTCGTCATTGTTAAAGATCAAATAATACTTGGCGATTTATAAGGTACACTGGATTGGATAAGAAAAAAAATCACCTGATATTTTGATTAGATGAAATCTCAATAATGCCAGTTTTCGGGCTCTTTGTTTTAACTTTTTTGTTTGCTTCGGGAATTTGGAATTGAATATTATTCGGTATTTTTATGTTAGCTGGGTGCCAGTGATCGCCAAAACGTTTTTAATCTCGCCAATCCTTTTTTTTTTTTTTTTGCTGATCTTTTAACGTTAGCTAATAACAACTAGACATTATTTTAACATTGCGATATAATATCTTAAAAAACTTATTTAAAATAAATAAAATATAATCATAATAAATTACATAAACACAAACATATCAATACAAATAAAATCTCACGCAAAATGTTCCAATTCAAATGATGCCAATTGAAACAAGATTTGGTGAGTTTTTACTGGCACCCAACAATATAAATGTACCTATTATTCTTACGGATATTTATGTAATTGTGATTTTTAAATAAAATATGCTTGCTGAAGTAAAGTTTTGAGAGTCTGTACGGTTTCGATATTGCACATTTTCTATAATTTGGTGATGCTTTTTGCGCCAACTCAGCAATTCTAACATTACAAGCTATAATTTCTAAAAATGCATCCATTACTGCATCTTCTTTACTACCGCCACTGCAACATATCCAGGGAGTCTCATCCTACCACTTCAAGGCACGGAACGAGGGGCAGGGTAACTGAGATCCGAGATCAACAGCCTTATTCCTGAAATAATCAATATGAGGATCATAATTAAAGCCAGACAAATACTTAATAGTCCAAGGCAATAATTTGATATCGATCTCTTTTCATATTTTCCTGTAGCTGTCTGACCAAAAGCGTACATTGTTGGATGAATGCAATTCACCGGTATATTTAGTTCGATTCAAAATTCGTTTGGACAAACCGACCAGCGCACATACGGGTATTTGAACGTTCTACGCGGCCAAAAGTCAAATTATTAAAGTACTAAGGGCGTGAAAAAGAACGACAACCTGAGTTAGGGGACAGTTTCGAGAACAATACCCAACCCTTTCCACCTTTCCCCCGTGCACGCGACTCGTTCAACTTTAGTCGAAATTCGACCGTTCAACTTGTTGTGTGTGTCTGTTCTCGGCATTCGTGTAAAAACATTAACTTTGCAGTGAAATATTTATTATTTTACGTTTATTTTGAAAGTGTTTGTGATGGATCCTAATACAACAGGTAATAATGCAAAACTTTAATATATATTTTTTATTTTTTATCATTCTGAAATTTAGTTGTTGTACTTTGAAGGTACCCTCATATTAGAGTAAGATTATTTCTAAACTATTTTACTTAATCGAGTGTTTGTTGTACTATCCAGTCACATCCTGTTATAATTTCTAACTGAATCGAAAGTTTGAAGCCTTGAGTTGTAAAAAATCAAAGAATCTGCCGCGGAAAAGCGCGGATGTGTATGTGTTGGCGCTTTGAACTATTTTTTTACCAAATATAAAAAAAAAAATTGACTATCGTAAATAGCATTCCAAAAGAAAATATTTTTATTGTAGGTTCACAAGGTGCCTCGGGAGTAAGGATTGTGACCCGTACATATTTATTTGATCGAATGCAGAGCTTTTATTTGTCCAATTTAGAAGATTAATTAATTTTCTTAAAATATCAACTAATATCGGGTGAAGGTTACACAGAAGACCAAATTGAGAGCTAAAAACGCAATTTCGTACACTTTACATCGCAAATTAAGCATAGGTGGTTAAAATCCACAAGTCGATGCTACATATGTGGTGCAACTTCTAAGGACTTCAACAAAATTAATATTCAAAATGATATTAATTCTGAAGCTGTCAAGTTTGGCCTTTCAATTTTACACGCTAGAATTAAACTTTTTGAAAGCATTCTAGATTTGGCTTATATGTTGCCAGTAAAAAAATATAGAGAGCGGAAGACTGAAGCAGAGAAAAAATTGAACTGGAAAAAAACTCGAAATCCAGGAAAGATTTTGCGAAGAAACTGGTTTACTGGTAGACATACCAAATGCAAATTTTGGCAATACCAATGACGGTAATACAAGTAGGAGGTTTTTTGAAGACCCCAAATTGGCTTTTGACATAACCGGTATTAGTTATGACCTAATATACCGCTTAAAAGTCATACTGGAGACAATTTTAAATGGACATATAATTGATCTGGAAAAATACGAGAAATATGCATTAGATACTGCTCGTTTATATGTAGATTTGTACTAGTCGCATCCAATGACTCCAACAATGCACAAAATATTAATTAATGGTGCAGTTATCATCAAAAAGGCATTAATGTCCATTGGGCAGCTTTCAGAAAAGACCACAGAAGCGCGTAATAAGCATTTTAGGCTATACCACCCAGACTTCGCGCGAAAAATCTCGAGGGAAATTGCAACAAATATATTTTTAATCGGCTACTATTAACATCAGATAAGTAGCCTGAGAAAAGTAAAAGTAAGAAGGATGAACTCCTTTTTGCCAGAAACATTTGCTCTTATTTTACCAATGTTCGTGATGATTCTTCAGAGAGTGACGAAGATGAAAGAAGGTTTTTAAAAATAAAGTTTGTGCTTTATTTTAATAAATCGTCTTTATAAATTTAATAAATGTATTTTTTCTTTCAATTAGTATCCTTTAGATCAGATATATAACATAAAATAATTTTGGCCGCGTAGATAACACAAATACCCGTATGTGCAGCGTAGCGGGCGAAGCTTGCTAGTATAGCTATAAAAGTCAAATAAATCAAGTTACGTAAGAGAGTTACTGCTACTACACAACAATTTAAATTTTGCAAAAACAACAAAATTTTGCTGGAATTACAAAATTATTGTAAAATTAAAATAACAGATTTTGTTAATTCAAGTAAAATTGATGAAATTTTGTTAAAATTTTGTAAGAGTGTTAACAATATTTTTTTGTCCAAGCAACAAAACCATTTTTTTTACTTCAACTAAAAATTTTGCTAAAACAACCAAAATGTACTCAACAAAACATGTTTTCTTGTTTTAGTCAATTCCTTTTTCTGGGTGTACTTGCTAGAGAGCCGCTCGAATTGAGTCAAAACTGAGATATCTGGTTTTACTCAACTAGTATATGGTTTAACCAACTTTTCTTTACCTGTTTTACCCACCATATTTAAAATTTGTGACGAATGATAAATTTTTTTCTGTAATTTTTTAAAGAATATGTTAAATGAAGTATATTTTTATAACCAGTACACATTCTTTCAGTTTATGCCTATTTTTTATTAAAAAAATCTAATTTTGATTACACTTAACAGTGTATCTGACGTACACGTAGAAATTACCTCGATTAACCACATAGTATGCTGATGGGAGGCCCTTTATCAAGCTCGTGCCTAGGGCATCCAAAAGTCATAGTTGGGCCTTGGATAACAGTAAACATTCGCAGTGATAAAAAACTGGCAAAAAACAGCCCAGCATCCGCGAATGCCACATTGGACAGCCTTCTTCTAGCAGATTCTTTAAAGAGTTTTTTCCTTCTTAGATAGAATTTAGTTTATCTATGATAGTTAATGGTACCAGAGGATGTGGCTGAAGTTTCTGTGCAGAAATCTGGCCAAGAAGTCGATTTCGTTTTCTTGATTTCCAGTTTGCATTGTACTCTTGTTTTTTAATTTTCTTGCTTTTAAGATAGGTTTTCCTGTGTTTGTTTACTTCTCTTGTATTCAGCGTTTAGTTTGTTTCGCATTATTTTTAGGTTGTTTGTGTACCATTTCAGGTTCAGGCCCCTGGTAATTTTTTTCTTTAAAGTGATGACTCCATTGTAAATTATAGTATGTTTTGTAAGTCCTCGACTCAGTCATTTAGTTGTTGAGGTGTGGTGAGATCTTGGCGACACAGCGCGCGTCTTAAGAGAAGAAACATGTTGTAACATAGAAGACATAGGTTTATATTTCAGAATTTTTCTCCTGACATGCACGTTTTGTCGCTTGTCGCCTTGGTGTGCGTCCTGCCCAACAAAACCAAAGAGCATTTTATATGGAAAATATCAATTATGTATTTAAATAAAATTCTGAAATTCATTAAAAGCAACAATTTTGTATTAGCCGCATGCCAAGTTAATAGAAAAAAAATCGCCAAACACTTTGCTATTTATAGTAACCTTCTTGATTACGATCATTTCAGTGTTTAAGCACTTAGTTTCATTAAATATCTATTACATTTTCGTTTTATTTATATTATTTTATTTATTTATTGATGAAGTGTTATATAATTTTGTTATGGAATATTTATTAAAAGAAATACTGAACTATTTATACTGTTTTAAGTGCAAACGGGTTAATCTTCCGTAATAATGCTGCGAGAGATGGTGACATATTTTTTCTTTTTAAATCATGCTTGAAAATTATTTTAAAGACCATAAAACATCAGTAAATTGACATATAGTCTTTAAACATATTGTAATTGAAAGTAAAATTTTCCCCTATTCGAAGATGTAAAAATTGAAATTGTGCTATGTTTAGAAGTTCATACATTTCTGATAAAAGCAAAATTGCTTGTTTAGATCATTGCCACCATAAATATGACGTCAGCGTAACTCACAGATTTTATTTTTAATTATTGCTTTACAATATATATTTTGTTTTAATGCTCTTCGAAACGATTTTCTTTTTAACATTTTGTATAATATGCATTTTTCCGAATAAATATGGAATACAAGATTATGGGCACGAAATTTTTCAAGGACCGGCTAAGAAATACTATTATAAACCATGCCTAACAGACGGATGCTTTCAGGTATTGAAATAAACCCTTAGGACAATTTTATGAATTTCCGTACTTTTCTAGGTTAAAAAAATTTTCCTCTACCATTTTCTTTTACGACTACGATCGTTCCCCTATATCTTCTTCTTATCTTTTTTTCAATGTTTGAAAGATTTAGACTGTGGATTTTATATAAGTTGGGGAAAAAAATCGAAAAATATTTTATATTGCTAGATTAAAGTTTCATGTTTAATTTTTCAACATAGCTTTACCCATGTCTCTGAAATAAAAAAAATAAGGAAAACAAGAGTTCATGTGAATCAAATGTATCAAATCTGAATATTGACCATGTTAAAAAAAAATTGTCATCCTGCTCTTTTAATTGTCTTGTCTTTTGTACAGTGGTTATAAATTTTGTCATAAGAAGTACCACACCCAAAACGATTTCCTCAAAATTTGTGTCACAGCATCATATCAGTGTGTGATGTCTCAATAAATGTGTTCTAAATGTTTAGGCTTAAAGAGTAATCATTTTTAAAACACCCGTACACCATTAAAACTGTCAACATATTGATGTTTTTCTAATTTTGATGTAATATAAAATTCCGGTGCTTTATCTTTCCAAATATGTTTCATATATTCTTTAGTAATAGCGAGAGAAATTTTTAAAAATTAATTAATGGTATAGTTACAATAGAACTTTACTCATCAAACATTCGCTTCCAACGTAAAATTCGTTTAATAAATATGGGTTACTTTAAAACTACATATATAAATAAACCTTGACGTTTCGGTCAATCTTTATAACCATCTTCAGGAGAACTTTCATAAATATGAACAGCAAAAAAAAAAAAAAAAAAAAAAAAAATGTCTTACATGACTGATTCCAATGTTCAAACTGACAAGTTTGTTTGTCAGTTTGAACATTGGAATCAATCATGTAACACATTTTTCATTTTTTTTTTTTGCTTTTCATATTTATGAAAGTTCTCCTGAAGATGGTTATAAAGATTAACCGAAACGTCGAGGTTTATTTATATATGTAGTTTTAAAGTAACTCATATTTATTAAACGAATTTTACGTTGGAAGCAAATGTTTGATGAGTATTTATATGTGCAACGTAAAGTCCTTATAAATAGAACTTTATTTAAAATATTATTTTCTTACCTTTTATTTAAAAGACAAGACAGAAGAAAAAATAAGTACGCATATTTTCTATGAATGATGAAACAATTTTGATTAATAAAATAGAATCTGCTTTTGATTTTAAATCAACTGCTTTATGAATTGCAACATTAACATATCACTTTTTGGAGAATATTATAATTATTATTCTTTATAAGAATCATTCTCAGATATTGGGAAATTTTACGTCCTTGGCTAATAAACGTGAATTAATCAAGTCAGCTATGAATGTTTAAATTTTTTGTGAACATTTCTGTTCAAGCAATACATTGTGTACCAGTTGAAATATGAGACAAAATGATAATTTCAATATCTAAAAAAATTGTAAAGTTCTAAATATCATTACCAAGGCTTCTCCTAGACTTCAAATTTATTAACTGAAACCCTTATTTTTAAGATTTAGAAAGCTTTAGAACAAATGCAATGATATGGCTATATTTCATCTCTCTCTCTTTTTTTTTTTTTTTTTTTTTTTTTTTTTTTTTTTTACATTTGACACTTTAGGCAAAACGGAAAACACTTCTATTAATTATCCTTATTTAAAATTTATCCCAAGCATTAATTGTCCTCATCATGATGTACAATACTTTTTCATTGAGCCCTCCACTAGATGTCGTTTTGATATAACAACGATCTTAGATTGTACAGTTCCACATATTCTAACGATTAATAATGTCTATTTTTGATTAACTATGCAAGAACTACTTCAATTTTTGATTTCTTTCCTTCTAAAATTCAGTCAGTGTATTTAATATGTGTCGCTACAAAGTTCATTATTGCTGAAATACATATTTAATAATTTATTTTTTGCTGAATCGGTTATAAATAAGATTTGCGACTGCTTTCAGAATAAGTACTCCATAAGATTACGCAATTGTTATAGTTTAGCTTTAGAATAGGCTTAACGAACGTAAAACAATGTCATTACCGTGGTCATTATCAAGGCCTTTTGGATTTATGATTTCAGGAACATAATAATGGCAATTATATACATAAAAAAATCATTGCTATTTTTCAGAAAAAATTACCTTTATTTTAATATATGACGTAATTTGACTTAAAAATCAGGAAGTAAAATAATAGAATTTAATATATATATATATATATATATATATATATATATAATGCGAAAACCACATACCATACTTTCAATCCCAAATCTACTGAAACGGCAGAGAAAACAAACAAATAACCATAAAAATTCGAACTAACAAAACTTTAAACAAAAACTACAAACAGAAAAAACACAACCAATGGAGACAGGCTGCAGGGCTAAAGACCTGCATGCTGGGTTATACCGGCATTACACATGAAACTTCCCCCATGCCTGTCACAACCAAACTAACCATAGGAAACATTAAACCAAGATGAAAAGAACGACACAGCCGGACGAAGCTCCTTATAAAACCTACACTCACTTGGCGATATTTTTAATCGCCAGAAGGAGAGTATCACTGTATTCTTTACCTTTGACAAAACTATTCACCAAACTATTTAACAAAGCAATAGGATAACTTTGAACCATTGCACCATGATAGAGATTTATTATGTCACTCATTATACTATCATGTTTAGAATTTAATTTTGTTATCCTAATTAAACTGTTGATAAATATATTTCTAAAAATTGAAATATGTACATTAGAGTTAAAATTTAATATCTTGTTTGTTTCAAATTTGTAATCATTTCTCTTATCGTAAATGCAAGTACGCAATTCACCCCTCTCGATGTCGATAGCAAGGTCTAGATAATTTACATGTTTTGTGTTATATGAAGTTCTCTTTAATGTCAAACCTTGGGGGTAATAATCAAAATTTAATTCACTGTTGGAATCGTTAATCTTTACCAACAAAACATCATCAATATATCTGAAACTTAAAAAATCCTCGTTTAATGTATCATTAACTTCGTATAAAAATAAATATATATCTGCAAGAACCGAGCTGCAACTACCCCCCATAGGAATACCCTTAATCTGCTGAAACACATGTTTACCGTCAAATAAGTAATTTTCATTAACTACAAAATTAAATAAATTTATTAAATGATCCAAATCTTTACCCAAAGTATTGTAACGCTTAAAAAAATCAAAAATTTTATTTTTAAGATCTATTAAATCAATGTTATTATATAAATCTTCAAAATCATAAACATATAAACCTTTGATATTACTCAAACCTTTCAATCTATTAAGTAACTCAATACTATTTTTTATAATACAAGTGTTATTATGTTTTAATGCCACATCAAATAAACTCTGCAAAATATCCAAAAACTTTTTATTAGCGACTTCTAAATAAGTTCCAAAACCACATGTAATTGTACGAAAGGCAACAGGGTCCTTATGAAATTTAGGAATCAATACCATATAAGGTAATTCTTTACTACGTTGTGTGTATTTTAACCTTTTATAAAATGCGCCAATTCTTTTTTCTGTCTCTTTTACATTGGTATTTAATAACCTGTAATTATGTAATTATGTATTCAATTATATTCAATGTAATTATGTAATTATGTATTCAATTATATATATATATATATATATATATATATATATTTTTTTTTTTAAAGCTAAAAATTTTCTTTATTTGAGAATGCCCCTTAACCGAACGTCCTTATAGGTAGATTTCTTTTACTTATCAAAATCAGCTAAGATTAATAAATACTTTTTAATTTATTTTTTAAAAGATATATATTTGCCTCTTCCTTTACTGGTGCGCAGTAAAATCTATAGATGCGGTCGATTTTTAATGTTTTGAATTGACAATTTTTTTATTTTTTTTTCTCACATTTTAATTTTTTGCCTTTCCCTAATCAGGAGCATTTGTTCTTTTTCCATGACCGTCCAATGTAGTAGATTGCAAAACATGTATTTTTTAATTAAAAAAATAACAAGAGTTATTTTAGTTCATTGCCTGGAGTTCAAGTGAACCAAATTTACAAATCTGAATATTGAGCATGTTTTAAAAAAGGATTCGTCATACTTCTAGGACCTTTCTTTTACTTCTCAAAATCAGCTAAGATTAATAGATACTTTTTAATTTATTTTTTAAAAGATATATATTTGCCTCTTCCTTTACTGGTGTGCAGTAAAATTTATAGATGCGGTCGATTTTTAATGTTTCGAATTGACAATTCTTTGTAATTTTTCTCACATTTTAATTTGTTCACTTTTCATAATCAGGAGCATTTGTTCTTTTTCCTTGACCGTCCAGTGTAGTAGCTTGCAAAACATATATTTTTAATAAAAAAAAAATAACAAAAGTTATTTTAGTAGTTCATTGCCTGGTGTTCAAGTGAACCAAATTTATAAATCTGAATATTGAGCATGTTTTAAAAAAGGATTCGTCATACCTCTAGGACCTTTCTTTTACTTCTCAAAATCAGTTAAGATTAATAGATACTTTTTAATTTATTTTTTAAAAGATATATATTTGCCTCTTCCTTTACTGGTGCGCAGTAAAATTTATAGATGCGGTCGATTTTTAATGTTTCGAATTGACAATTCTTTGTAATTTTTCTCACATTTTAATTTGTTCACTTTTCATAATCAGGAGCATTTGTTCTTTTTCCTTGACCGTCCAGTGTAGTAGCTTGCAAAACATATATTTTTAATAAAAAAAAAAATAACAAAAGTTATTTTAGTAGTTCATTGCCTGGTGTTCAAGTGAACCAAATTTATAAATCTGAATATTGAGCATGTTTTAAAAAAGGATTCGTCATACCTCTAGAACCTTTCTTTTACTTCTCAAAATCAGTTAAGATTAATAGATACTTTTTAATTTATTTTTTAAAAGATATATATTTGCCTCTTCCTTTACTGGTGCGCAGTAAAATCTATAGATGCGGTCGATTTTTAATGTTTCGAATTGACAATTCTTTGTAATTTTCCTCACATTTTAATTTGTTCACTTTCCATAATCAGGTGCATTTGTTCGTTTTCCATGACCGTCCAGTGTAGTAGCTTGCAAAACATATACTTTTAATAATAATAAAAAAATAACAAAAGTTATTTTAGTAGTTCATTGCCTGGTGTTCAAGTGAACCAAATTTATAAATCTGAATATTGAGCATGTTTTAAAAAAGGATTCGTCATACCTCTTTTTCGATGTCCTTCCTGTCTTTTGTTCCGTGGCAATAAATTTTGTCATAAAAAGTACCACGCCCAAAACTCTTTCAGGAAAATTTCTATCACAGAAGCACCTCAGTGCGCGATCTTTTAATAAACGTTTTAAAATATTTGTGCTGAGATAGGCAATTACTTTTTTAAACACTCGTATAACTTTAAAACGTCATTTTGCAACAATATATTTATTTTTGTAAATTTGATGCAATAAAAAAATTCGTTCTTTTATCTTCCTAAATCTTTTTATATTTTGTTCGTATATTATTATTTAAATGTGGTGATACAACTCTTTAAAAATTAGTGAATAGCTTAATAGTTATAGCACTTGTTTTTTTTTTGTCTTCTTTAATATTCTTATGTTTGATTTGTATATTATTTAGAAGTGGTGATACAATTCTTTAAAAACTAGTGAATGGCTTAATCGTTATAGCACTTGTTTTTTTGTCTTCTTTAATATTCTTATGTTTAATTTGTATATTATTTAGAAGTGATGATACAACTCTTTAAAAATTTGTGAAAGGTTTAATTGCTATAGAACTCGTTGTTTTATCTGCTTAAGTATCATTATGCGTAGTTCATATACTATTTAGAAGTGGCGATACAACTCTTTAAAAATAGTGAATGGTTTAGGTGCTATAAAATTAGTTTCTTGCCTTCTTAAATATTCTTATGTTTAGTTCATATATTATTTAGAAATTCGTGATACAACTTTTTTAAAAATTAGTGAATAATTTAAGTGCTACAGAACTCGTTCTTTTGACTTCTTAAATATTCTTGTTTAGTTGGTATATTGTTTAGAAGCGGCGATACAACTCTTTAAAAAATAGTGAATAGTTTAATTGTTACAAAACTTTAAAAGCTGTTTAATTCTGTTCTAAAAATCTTTTCTTTTCATCATTTGCTTTACATAATACAACATACAGACAAACAGTTATGCATGGAGTTTTATAACGAATATTTCTAAGAGAGGGAATAGATTATGCTTATTATTCTAGGTATTAGTAATGAATCAGTACGCTAACAGTTTTAAATATTTTGCATAGACAAGCGGCAAGCGGGGGGAAGAGATGAAACGTTGTTCCTCCCTGAATTTTGAAATTGTATAAACTAAATGTTCTTTGTCTTTGACGATTTAAAAAATATAGTATAATTTATTTAAAGTAAGGGAAACAAACAATTTTTGAATTCTTTGTTTGGAAAAATGCAGATAGAAATTTTTCTTTGAGTTAAAAATTGTTTTGAACGAGAAATTCTGACAAAAATTCTTAGTTTAGCCTATTTCAATTTTATATTCTCCATTTTTTTTATAAAAAAGGACTAGGCTGTGGACCATAGGCATACCTCTTTCAAAATCTTGCCCGTATCTAAATTGATTTCTGTCGGACCCCATGATATCCTGAAAATTTTAAGGTTATAAAAACGTCATTTCAGTCAAAATATTGATTTTTCTTATTTTAATGAAGTATAAAAATTCGGTATTTTGCCTTCCTAAATCTTTTAATATTTAGTTCATGCATTATTTAGACGTGGCGATGCAACGCTTTAGACATTACTGAATGGATTAATTGCTGCGGCCCTTTAAAATTTGTTTTAGCGTTATTTTTAAATTATCGTTTATAAAATTTGGGAAATTTTACAGATTTTTTTTTCAATACGTTTTGCTGTAATAAGCACATATCTTAAATATTGAGTAACATCATTGTTGTAGTCTATTTTCTTGGCAAACGAATTTCTGTTTATTTAAAATTTACATAGAATTGGTATAGTTTTTATATTTGCTTTTCATTTTACATATTTTGTGGCATTGTTAATTTTATTTTATTTGCGTGTTAGTGAACAATTTTCTTATGTATTAAAAGTTCTTATTCAGGTTTCAATATAAAAGCTAAATACACTAGTAAACGAAAAAAATTTTTTTTGATTAAGATATGCATATAATATGCAGGATGTCCGCTGTTATCGTTCTTCAAAATGTAAGCCCTAGCTGTAGAAGTATAGATCTAATTTTTAAAATGATTCAAATGTTATTCTTTATCAAATGAAATTTATATCAAAATAGTTATGTTTTAAAAGTTACGAAATTAAAATTTTTATATGATCCCTGAATCGTGTAATTTATATTTAGAAATTTATATTTTACATAAAATAATATATATTTTCTATTTATATTTTATAATAACTTATATTTTCTCCATATTTTAAAAGTAAAACACTAATAATTCCATTTCTTTACGATAAAAACTTACCTAGTTATAAAGCTTTGAATTATAAGAATTTTCAGTATTTTCTGGCACTAAAACAGAAAAACATAGTTATTTTTTCCAGTAGTTACATTTTGGTTTTCTATTTAATTTCACATGACATATTTGTTCAGCTTCTAATATAATGCTACTTCTATAAAAGTCTAGTAATATAATTTTTTAGCAACCATTTCTAAATCCCCGCCACATTTGGATATGTTCTTATCATCTTTATTATTTTTAATGCCAACGTATTTCTTTCTATACACACACAAAACAGACAACGGTGAATGAGGTATCATACGAAATTTGGGCAGGTTTTGACATTAGTCCTCGTATATTCCATTAAAACACGCTGTTTGATTAAAAATAGTAGTTTATTAAAAATTAATGAAAGAACACATCAGCAAATAATTACGAGTCTTCTGATACAATAATATATTGCTTCTTCAGTTATTCTCTGTACTCATTTTTCATTTCATCGTGACATGTTCAGGAAAGGAATAAACATTTGTGTCCTTCTTTTGGTTAATGAACCTGCAGAAGCATACCACGCATTTTTGGGGACTGTCTTCCTTTTAAAAACACCTATCGTTCAAAATGCAAGCAACCTTTTTCGTTTTCCGTCATCGGTAATTAATTAATAAGGTGCACTTTGGACTATCGAATGAATTAGTTCAGCAAAATTTTCATTTTCATAAAGCTTTTACCTGGTTTCGTTATACTATTTGCTGATACATATTTTAATTTTACTCTTTCCCTTGGGACTTTCCGTTACATTTGTTTTTTAACATACTTTCCAACATTGATGAAAAGTGCTTATGAATTCGGTTTGTCTGTCCGAGCTCCAATTCGTGTAAATATACTCGTACTGCCATGCAATTATATGTTATTGACATTTACTATGGTATGTTCAGTATTGAAAATGAAGTATGAAGCATTTATAGTTCATTTATTAGGGGCACTCAACAGAATTCCGTTATATTACGGTCGATGAAGAAAAATCGTTTGCGGGTGATTTTTAATGATGTTACACTATTTCAAAAATATTGAAATTAATATACATCACTGAGGTGCACTACAAGAGGCTTTCAGCAAAATACGGCGTGCAAAACATTTATCGTTCATTTACAGGGACACACAAAAGAATTCGGTTACAGTACAGTGAATGATGAGAAATAATTGCTGAAGAGCATTTTCAATTGTGGTATGTGTTTTTAAATGTAACCTTTTTTTTGCATATTCCTTGGTGTGTATAAATTCTAACGATCATATACATAGGGCTGCACAAAAGATCGCGAGTATATTTCCGTTTATTGACGAAAATGTCTGAGGGGGAGTTTTTAACTGTGCTATGCTACACTAAATATGAACACTATATGAACTAAATTTTAGCATGCTATCTAATATATTTATATACAAATCTATACATAATTTACAGGACTTTACAAAAGAATTATGATATTTTTCCGACTATTGATGTTAATTTCTGAAAATGGGTTTTCAAATGTGTTATGCGTTTTGCAAATTATTTACTTTGACATAATGTTTCACCTTATTAATGTGTGAAAATTTTGTATAGTATTATGAATCGTTAGAAAGTTTTTCATAACTTATGCTTGACACATGATTTTTCGTTCTTGTCATATACATTTTTTATGTTCTGAACACATAGTGTAATCATGGTGTTTCTCAAAGATAATTCCGTTTGAACTCATATTTGGTGAATATATTATAAACCACATATGTATACCACAAATGTAAACTACAAATGTAATAATTTTTTTTTTAAATCAGCCTACGGATTAGATATTAAATCCACTTTTAAATCCTTTTCAAAATAAATGTGCGACCTATTATATAGGGAAAATCACCAAGGAAATTTGAAAGGGTATAAATGATAAATATTGCAGCGATACAATCCAATGTCAGCAGCGCAGAGGGTAACGTCTCCAATTTTCTTCCCTATGGGTATCTGGTTCCGGAAGCTGTTGAGGTACTCTGGATCGTCCCCAAGTATGAAGTGGTGGTGCCTGTAGAGTTTGTGCTCCACAGCGAATCGCAACGACCTGTGTCGTCAATCTCTTGGGAGAATGGAATCCAATGTCCCCCGCCGACCATAGCGCACACAGGAGTCTCCTGGTCATGTGCGTTAAAAGTTCTCCAGATCTTGGTACGGTGGTTAACCCGCTTTGTGTCAGATCTCAGTTTTATACCTGTTCTTATTAACTTTTGTTTCAAATGATATCTGTAGCCCCTTTATCATTCAATATTTTTCCAGTTTTTTTATACCGTTGACCAGGTCCCTACATGCCGGGCTTTTAATCAGCTTAACAGGTTGATGTCCGGCAACGGGGCGAGGATTCACCTGATCTCTGCATGGCGAAGTTTTGTTTGACAAATATCTAGGCCGACGTAGCTTCATTGCATCTTGTTGCCTAAGTTGTTTTTCCTCAGTTGACCGGTTGCTAATTGATGTTTGGATGAGACGGTTCAGCACTGCACAGTGCAGAGAAGTCATACCGGACGGATCTGAGATGGTGGAGTATTTACTAATTTCATGCTGCATAGCATGCCCATACGTCATGCCATCGCTACTCGAGTTGGTCTCGTAATTCAGAACCTTGATCAGTTGACGAGACCTTCACCTGACTAGGCACCTCCATAGGAATATTTCACAGGGAACTTGGAGGACTTTGCACCAACGACGGATTTTACACGCACCGGGCGCCATTAGCGTACATGATTTTCTCGCCTTAAAAGGAATGGGGTTAGACATTTTATAACACTTTTAATACTAGAAACTAGGTGCTACTTTTAGACTTTAAGTACTCTTTCTTTACTTGATTGTTTGTCTTAATTTACCTATAGTTCTACCCTATGATTATTTTAACTAAAACTAAAGATTCTACAGAGGTGCTTATTCCTACAGAGGGGACATTACATGCATGATTTACTAAATTGAGAGAGGAGTTGGACCATCGGCGATATATTATCTATATATAATTTAATATATATAGCTTATATAACTTTGATAAATCTAAATATAGGAGGGAAGGAACAAATGGCTATATATTAACTGAATATAATTTAATTATATAATGTTATAGCTAGTACTATAACTTAGCTGGGGAGGTTTTAAAAAGCTTAATTTAAGTTAAAAATTGCTAATAAAAACTGCTAAGTTGTACGTGGCGCTTCTATCCCCTATCGCTGCGGTTAAAGGAGTGATATTCCATACTCGAGGGGGTAGCCTGAAAGGTAAAATGGTTAAACATGTTTATTATACTAAAATAAAACTATAGCTAACTTGACTATTATTAATGATTACTTAGATATTAAACTAACAATGGAGATACAGTTACTTATATTGCAAAAGTTACCTAGGACATTAATTAATTGTTGCTTGACTATTAAACGTTACTAACTGGATCACTAAACAAGGTTGGAGCAAGGTTTCACCATTTTATGGTGGCAACTTCACCATTTAACGACTTATCGCTGATTGGCGCCACAATAAATTATATATATACACTGCTGTCTACAAATTGAGGGGCAGTGAAAATCCAATTGCATGATAAAAGATTCTCCCCCCCCTCCCCAATTTGTCAATTAGCTCACTGTATTGCCGATATCTTTCTGAGTTTTCACTTATTTTGCTGGTCTTTTAATATGAGTTGCTCTATACAATTGACTACCAAATCATGAAAAAAAAATTTGGCATAGTTCGCGCATGAGCAGTTAAAAATTATTTCATACAAATGCCCATATCTCATCAAATATTCAGTATATTAATTTTTTAATTGCAATATACTGTTTCTACCGTTCTTAAAGTGAAACATGTGCTTTACATCCTCGAAGTTCAAGGACAATTTGTCAAGAATTTCAGTTGAATAAATTCATATTTTAATACTTGGAAATTTTTCCAGAGAAAATTTCTCACGAATTGCATTCATAATATTCATTTTCTTTTTTTCAATAGGCGTATAGCCAACATAGTGAAAAAGTACCCAAGCCGGGACTCGAACCCGGGTCATCAGATTAGCGCACTGACGTTCTACCAACTGAACCACTTGGGAACGATACCCAGCTCGGAACTTTTTTCACCATAACATGTTGGCAAGGCTACAAACGCAGCACAAGATGGAATATTTTTTTCCCGTGAGCCGCCAACCCTGGGGCAAACATGAAATCAAAGAGAATCCAGCATCGACAGTTGAATAAATTCATATTTTAATACTTGGACATTTTTCCAGAGAAAATTTCTCACGCCTTGCATTCATAATATTCAATTTTATTTATTTATTTTTTTTAATTGCTTAATAGGCGTATAGCCAACATAGTGAAAAAGTACCCAAGCCGGGACTCGAACCCGGGTCATCAGATTAGCGCACTGACGTTCTACCAACTGAACCACTTGGGAACGATACCCAGCTCGGAACTTTTTTCACCATAACATGTTGGCAAGGCTACAAACGCAGCACACGATGGAATATTTTTTCCCGTGAGCCGCCAACCCTGGGGCAAACACGAAATCAAAGAGAATCCAGCATCGACAGTTGAATAAATTCATATTTTAATACTTGGAAATTTTTCCAGAGAAAATTTCTCAAGCCTTGCATTCATAACATTCAATTTTTTTTTGTTTTTTAATTGCTTAATAGGCGTATAGCCAATATTGTGAAAAAGTACCCAAGCCGGGACTCGAACCCGGGTCATCAGATTAGCGCACTGACGTTCTACCAACTGAATCACTTGTCCAATATTCCATCTTGTGCTGCGTTTGTAGCCTTGCCAAAATGTTATGGTGAAAAAAGTTCCAAGCTGGGTATCGTTCCCAAGTGGTTCAGTTGGTAGAACGTCAGTGCGCTAATCTGATGACCCGGGTTCGAGTCCCGGCTTGGGTACATTTTCACTATGTTGGCTATAGGCCTATTAAGCAATTAAAAAAAAATGAATATTATGAATGCAAGGCGTGAGAAATTTTCTGTGGAAAAATTTCCAAGTATTAAAATATGAATTTATTCAACTGTCGATGCTGGATTCTGTTTGATTTCGTGTTTGCCCCAGGGTTGGCGGCTCACGGAAAAATATTCCATCTTGTGCTGCGTTTGTAGCCTTACCAACATGTTATGGTGAAAAAAGTTCCGAGCTGGGTATCGTTCACAAGTGGTTCAGTTAGTAGAACGTCAGTGCGCTAATCTGATGACCCGGGTTCGAGTCCCGGCTTGGGTACTTTTTCACTATGTTGGCTATACGCCTATTAAGCAATAATAAAAAAAATTGAATATTTCAGTAGATATTCGACAAACCTTGTAAAAAGCGAAAGCGTCTGGCCACTGCCCCTAAATTGATGACATAAATATGATAAATATATATAAAATAAATGACAGCAGATTATATTAAAAAAAAACTGTTCTGTGACCATTAAGCTTCTATTCCAGTGTTGGGTAAATGTATAAAAGAACCCAAGAAAAGCTTTTACTCTCCACGCTGAACCATTAACATATTTTTTTTGAAAAAGGGAATCCCGATAACAATGTAATTTTCCAAATCGAAAAATAAGGTGCAAATTGTTAACTTGACGGCACAATATAAACAAGTATTTGCAGTTTGCAAAATAAAATATATTAAATATTTTTTCAGAGAGGAAATTAAATAACTCACAAACAAGTAAAATATTTTATTTTGTACAAAAACGCAGTAAATTATTTCATTACTTAAATTTAAATTTAGTAAGCATTAGAAATTCAATCACTTGCCTTTAGAGAGAACCAGTCTATTTCGTGGAGCCAAATCGCCTTCACGGTGAAAGCTGGATAAGTTATTACTTTTTTTTTTTAAATGGATTTTCTATTCAGATTACACAGCTAAATTTTACTGGTCTTATTGAATACATATCAGTTAAGAATCATTAGTATGTTTTCTTTTCAAAATATTTGGAGTATGCACTTTAAGGAGTCCTTCCTTATTAGACGTATTGGGAATTTTGAATAAAAATTAAACCACATAGAGCATTTTAACGCTATATAACCTATGGAGAATTTATTTTGAGAAAAATACATTTGAAATAAATGTCATATGTTATTTTCATCTCTTTATACGTTTTAAAAGCAGTAAAATACACTTTCCACCAAGAACATGGCAATGTATTCTTATTTTTAAAATTTTAATGGATTAGGAACCACGAACAAAAATTCGTACTTCTTTTTTTTCATAGTCTACCGTCATATTAAAGGCATGATATTTCAATCTTGTAGTATCGCATTAATGTGATTAAAATAAAATTACTTTTCCAAATACAACAATATTTTGTCGTATCCAAAATTGTTGCATTATGTAATACATTTCTTTATAACCAATTAAATAACTGGTTCACAAATTTCTGTGAAATTTTAGTAAATATTTTATGTTTGAATAATGCAGACAGTTTTCATTTTTGCATTTGGCATAACTCACTGAAGGATAAGATTGCCTTTGCAAATAAACAAATGAGTTTAACGATTGAAATATATTGGATTTCAGCCTTAGAAGGAAATTTTAAAGGTGTTATTTGAAATCTAGTAGTATATATATTTCTTAATATGATATTTATTTGCTATCATAACTCGCTTAGGTGCTATTATTATTATTATTATTATTATTATGACATACAACTCCAGTTCTTCAACCAGGAGGCTTTCAGCAATACATTCACGAAATTAAAATAAAATTACCTAACATTCATAAGTGGGGTGACATTTTGTCATATTCACAAGCGTTGTTTGATACAATACATTTTTTTTTTACAATCAACTGAATATTTCTTAACCATTCAATCTCGAAAGGCATGTAATTTCATTAGCCATTTATCGCTACTTATCATGCTATTAACTGTTCTTTTGAGTTTGGCAAAAATCCACCACTTTATTCACAAATAATGCATAAACTTTTAACGACTGTATTTCCAAAAGATTTATTTGGCATACTTAAATTAATGCTATTTTTACGAGGCATATAATTTCTTATGCAACAGAAAAGAAGCAAAATCAGACAAAAAAATTTCTTCGAGACTAAGTGTTCTCGTCCATAATTATGTTAGTTAAGAAATATTGGCTATTTCTGAAGTAATGATATTTACAAGAGCCATTTGGTAAATTTATTTTGCCAGTAATGTTGTTCTAATTCCTGAAAATTAATCTCGTGACATGTTTGTTTATGGAAAATTATCAAAACAATATTGATGTAAAATATTTATTCTCAACATAAAGGCATTAAAATAGTAATTAAAGCGAATATACTTTTTAATATGATGTTTATTCGCCATCATAACTCGCTTGTAATTTTTTTAGATATAAATCCAATTTCAAATTGACTTTTAACAGGAATAGAAAGATAATGCATCGAAAAACAAAAATGTGAGGTAAAAATAATAAAATATATTAAAAATTTATTTATTTCCTACTAGAAAATAATTACAATTATGAAGTTTACTTTACCATTTTTGTTTTATTAACAGTTTTTTCTTATAATTCTTACCTTTATTCTAAATAAGATAACATAAAATTTCGTTAGTTTTAAATATATTTCTTAATATGATTTTTATTTTCTATCGTAACTCGCTTCTGTGTTATTATTATTATTATTATTATTATTATTATTATTATTATTATTATTTATAAATCTAGTTCTTAAATCAGTTTTTTAACATTAATATAAAGGTTCTTCATCGAAACATCCTGAATGTTATTATGTGAGCAAGAATAATATAATATACTGAAACAATTTACTTACAACCAAGTAGTAAGCCAATATTGACTATATTGGTTTGATTGTGGTCAAATATTCCAGTAGTATTGCTTCCATTGGAAATACTTCCAATAAAATATCAATATTTGTTAAACATTTGCTTTATATTATAAATTTTACAATTATATGTCAATAATATAGAAATACTCTCTTTACATTGAAAACATTTTCAATAAAGCATGAATATTGCAGAAATATTGTTTTTACAAATATTATCAATGGAATTGTGTAATATTTCTGGCTGAAATTGGTTCAATATTCAAAAAATGTAAATACCGGATAAAGGACAATATTTCATATCAATATTGTCAGTATTTACTAAGATGTAGCCAATATAAAAAATATTGGAGCGATATTGTTTTTCTACTAAGGAAGTGTTGTATCATATTATATACAAGGTGAACATAAAGTGTTTCCCTGATTACAAACATTTATTGCGTGAAAAGTAGTATACTTAAACATACATGGCTGTTTGGAAATGATAACTACAGTAATCGATTTGTTCATGAACCTTAGTAAACTTTAACGTGTGACCTGTTTGTAGCTTGAAAATGGTCAAATAAGAATTCCATTTATCGTTAAATGTTCTTGAACTTTGTTCTGTAGGATTGGTCCATCATCTGTTATCCTTTCTATCAAAGTTTGAATATCACGAACAGGCTAGGGAAACATTATGTCCTTGATAAAGCTCTAGAAAGGATGTTCAACACAGCGAATATTCAAAAACATGTGGGAGAACAGGATTACCGATTTGACACTTTCCAACACACTTTGAAATTTACTAAAATAATTTGTGTTTTTAACAAACTCGTTTACTGCAGTTACTATTTCCAGAAACCACATATGCAAAAAGTATAATACTTTTCGCATAATTGAATATTAATGAGTGTATATATGTATATTTGTAAACAAAAAAGATAAAATTAATATTAGAGGTATAATTGTAGACTACTTTTCCATAAATTGTCTTAAAATACGGCATAATTTTCCTTCACTTGGGGTTCGGATTAAGGATGGTTTCGGTTTGACTTTATGCAGAATTTTCTGATTCGGTTATGTTGCAGCCCGACCCGTGTAAGACTCTACTACTAATCTGGCAATCTGGATATATAACCAGCCCACAAACCACTTGACAAGCAAAGGAAGTAAAGAAAAAAGATTGAAAAAGAACTTTTTTAGACATCGGCCATTCTTTTATCCACATTATTCCTACTATAAAAGACTTCGTGAACAACTTTTTATGAATAAGGACTTTTCAAGAGAAAATAATTTTAATAAATTTACATTAATTTTAAGAAAAATCATCGATAAGGAACAAATTACAACAATAATATTTTATTAGATTCAGCCAGTTTCTTTTAATGCACTAAACCTAAAATTTGTATGTTAACGAATTCTACTGCATGAAATATACATAACTGAAACTGTTCTAAAATCTGCTTTAATAAGATAGCGAAATCTTAAAAATTGAGTTCTAATTGCATGATAAAACAACACTTTCATAGATAAATCACCCATAAGTGATCAAGAATTCAATCTTCTTTTCAATTCCAACATAATACTTTAATGGATTACAATATACCAGGGATTCAACCCGGACTACTCGTACTCGGGCTAGAGAACATAATACCTGGTAATCAAGATTAAAATCGTTTGTAATTGAAAATCCTACTATACTTTTTTTACATTTAATACTTATTTAGGTTATCCACCAACTACAAAAAAAAGCACATTAAGCTATCAAAAATGTATTCAAGTAATAAAGTTTTCAAATTTATTAAAAACTACTTAATTAAAAAGCAGGCAGCACCCTAGTATCGTTTATAATCTATTTATATACACAGTTTCTAAAAAATTACTTCAGCAAATTTTGTATTTTGTAAAAGAAAATTGATTTTGTGAGGAAGATTAGAGAAGTATCGCCCTCGCCAACTTTGAGCAGTCTATTTCCAATTGCCGTAACGTCGCCGCCACTTTGGCATATTAAATTATATTACTGCAAATGTTACTTTATATTATTCTAACAAACGAATATACTTCATTAAATTGTTAAAATGTATTTTTAAAAAAACTGTAAAAGCAGTAAAAAAGTTTTAATAAACTATTTACATGTTTCGGAGATGTCATAAAAACTAATTAGAATATTCTATAATTGCACGATCTGTGATGTATAATGATTTGAAACGCCATCATTCAATTGTTCACGTACTCTCTCAGATTACGGATGTCATTTTATTTTATTTTTATTTTCACTTGGATGTTTATATCCATGTTCGTAATCACTGGAGTAACTCTAGCCATAGTTTTTGTAAGCTAAATGATGCTGCATCGTTACTGTGAAGAATTGAATTCTTTTTACTTTCTTTTTACTCATTAAAGAAACGGGGTCGAGTTCTCATAAGAACTCTTATATTTTCTCTCCCTAAGAGAGCTAACCAGAATATAAATGTTTTATCACAAAGTCATAAAGTTTTTTTTTCCGATACTACAAAAACCTTTGATCTGACACTGTAAAAATCGCAAGTCTTAATGCACTTCAAACTTTTGACGTTAAATCTGATACCGGAATGTAATAACTTGAAAACAGACTACTTGAAAACCATATAAGGGGGTCGGGGCAAGAAAGTACCAAGCCACATTTTTGGTGAAATAAATCTAACACTGTAATCTGTTGCTTAATATTGTAAATTATAATATCCAACATATAATTTGTTTCTAATGTCACTTGGTGGCAGCATATGTGACAGGTTTTGTTTTTGCCCCAGATGTTTATGCCCCCAATGAAGATAGCCAGTTTGCAAAGAACGTAATAGTAATATCATTAAACTAATGCCATATTGTTACTCAGAATATCTCAAATGTTACTAAGACATTGGCGAAAAAACTTTAGGTTATATATCTTGATTTGAGTATTGGATAAAATTTTCAAATTGAAATATCTCAGAAGTTCAAAAATGTGGCACGGCACCCTCGTGCCCCGACCCCCCCCCCCTCCCCAATGTCCTACTTATCTTCTAATGCAGATAGTATCCAAAAAGCGCTAGGTATATATGCCGTCGACAAGAGGCGACATCAGAGACTCCAGATCTGCTGCTGTACGCATCTTTCCAGATCAGCTCTTTGAAACGAAGGTAGTCTGGCAAAGGACTATATATGCATGGGGAATATAGTCTCATGGTGAGCTATCAAGGCGTTAGCTTGGAAACTGTAGACCCTCAATCGCGAGACTCACGGACAGCTATAAGCTGCTGACAGGGTAAACTTATTTTAGTCTTTCCATAAAAAGTTCTTAATATTGTCCAAAGCATAAAAGGCTAGTTGTGTCCCGACATTTCTATTCCCAGTACGCTACATTACATATTGAATTTTTGCATGTTACAATCTTTATGGTTTCTCTTATAATGGATGGATAGTATAGATAGGAGAGAAAAATTATCTTATTTTCATTGAAATTTATTTGAATGGTTTCTGCTTGATGTAATCTTATAAGGTCTGTGGTTTTTCTATTATACTTTATATCAGTTATAAGCTTCTTTTTATTTGTATAACTAAATTTACTGCTAGTCTTGTCAATATAGTAATTCTTCGATCCGTCGGCTTTAGTAAATGGTATTTCATATACTCCTGAATAATTTTCGAAATCATTTGAGTCAATTTTAGTGCAAATGATATACTTTATTTTCGGACGGGGTTTGACTACTAAGCAGATGCTGAAACGGAAGACTCTATTTTAATTTCTCAAAAAGGTTTGGAAAATATTGAACAGTATAAAAGTTTTATTTTTGCGAATCAAATTTGTTTTCATATTATTGTCAATATCTAGGATTAATTTATTAATATATGTAATAACTTAAAACATTATTGAAAACAATTCTACTATAATATTATCTATTTCATTAAGCAAATTATTTTCAGTATATACTAAAAAGGTTCGTCTTATGAAAAATCTGTAGGCTGAAATTTTATACGTAAATGAAGAATATACAAGTATTTGGTATGGTAGATTGGTTTGCCATGTGTTTTCTGAAAGCAGATCATCGATAGATTGATTTATTGTGGTTAACATTACATTAAAGGATGGAAGGTTTTTATTATGTTCAATTTCAACACTATATTTATTGTTATTGTCTATTGAATTGAGATGATTTATTAAAATTTTACGTTCTTCAAGACTATATTGCCAAATTATAAAAATAACATATAAACAGCTTATTAAAATATTTTTTTACTATTTGTATAGTTTTATTTTACACCTTTAATATTTTAATGAAGTATATTATTTGGGGTTTTATGATTTATTATAAATTTAAATAAATGTTTATTGTTGAAGTAGATTTCAAAAAATTCCTGCTCGAAAATTTAAAAAAAAGTCAGTAAATTGAGTTACAGTTTTCAAACACATTTTATTTGTAAGTACTTATTTGATAATGTAAAAAATGAAATTATGAGATAGTATTTAGAACAGATTATTTGTGTGAAAAATTTAAAGCGAAAATGGAAATCGTTGCCACCATCATTATGATGACAGCGTTAGCTGCACACATGTTTTTGCTGTGTAAAAAAGATTTAGCAAGGATATTGCCAATTGTGTTCGTACTTTTAAATGTTCGACTTATCTGATGTATTTATAAAACGTTAAATTTAATCGTATTAAGGAAAAACGCAGTTTAACGTCAGTTTTTTTAAAGTAATGTATTAGAAAAAATATCTAATTAAATTAAAAACAATGGGTTTTTTGAGATAACATTCTTATAGAGCTTTAGCATTTTAAAAAGTCCTTCTGCCCTGTATCGTGAGGAAACGGCAGCTTTCCTATATCTTCGTTTTAAAATTTTAGCTAATTTTACTTGAAAGCAGCAAGCTAATTAACTAAGAACCCGATTACAGAAGATTAGTTATAACTGAATATGAATAAGAAATTCGCCAAATTAGGGGTCTATAGCCAAGTTTGCTTCATTTATAGAGGCTTATTTTAGTCACCAAATTTGACGATATTGCGCAAGTTTTACCAAGCTTGGCGAGAATTTGACGCTAACGGATATGAATATAGTTTTATGCGTATGATTGAGAAAATGATTACAACAATGAAAGATAATAATTTGCGAGAAATCACGGTCACTGAAACTCATAAATTAATCCTTGATTTTTGTTTAATCTGCTGTCTTGTTTCAAAAGATCAGCCACCCTAGAATTTCAAACTGCTCTATCTCAGTCATTTTTTAAGATAGAGGCAAAACAAAAGAGGCTCCGAAATCCTTGTATCATGGCCTAACATTTAAACAAAAATAAATTTAAATTTTTAATTGTTTTGTATATTTTTTTGAATTTTTAATCTTTTAATGGCCCCCATTTTGAAACAAGCTGGCGGACCAAGCTGGCCAACAAACTCGGTCGAGATATGGGTTAGCTTAATATACACACTGAGATATCTTACATATTTATCAAAGATATCTTACTCAAAGATATCTTACATATTTACATTTACAAACTGTCATGCTGAAGTTAACAAAAATTTAAAGACAGATATTACATTTTAAAAGACTTACCGAAACTTGAAACTTAATATTTTATTTTTTTAATGTTAAATCTGAATATAAAATAAAATGAATTTAATTTGAAAAATTCTCTACTGGCGGTTTTTAAATTAGCTATTAGTTGCTAGTTTGTGTTCATATAAAACACTACCGGCTTTGTTAGTATTTAAAATGTCAACAGATATTTTTAAATAATATGCAGTTTTTTTGTTAAACATTAATAACATCTTTAAAATTTTTACATCTATGTTGGAATCTTTGAATACAATATTGGAAAGAAAATATATTAAATATGAAGATACAAAAGATATATTATTATATCTTGAATTTTTAAACTCATATATGCGTTTCATTAATTTATGTTTCAAAAACTATTTTTTTTTTAAATTATTAAACGAATCCTTAAGATTAAAAAGAATATTTTAAAAGGTGAAAAATAATATAATTACTGAAAAATATTTAAAATGTAATATGTTTAAAAATATTTGAAATTTTTGAAATAATTTTAAGTTAAATTTCTTGTAAATAAAAGAGACATGTTTCATGTAAAATTCATTTTAATTAAATTAATTTTGCTTCATTGAAATTTAATTCATTGAAATTATTTTAAGTTAAATTTCTTGCAATAAAATAGACACGTTTCATGTAAAATTCATTTTAATTAATGTAAAGGTTTAATAATAAAAATTGAAATTTCTGATTTATATATATATATATATATATATATATATATATATATATAATGGGAATTATGGGATTTACAAGCAGTCCCGAATCCCCATTGAAGAGATTAAACAATTTAAAATTCTGTGAAATGTCAGAGAAACATAGTTTTTAAAATCCACTTTATGTTACTTTTAGTCTTGTTCTAAAGCAACCGTTCTTATCCTCTTACGTACCTCCTGTTTCGGCTTTTCATTTATGCGTATCCGTTTTCATAAGCGCGGTTCCAAAGATGTTTGTTTACGTTGCTTATTAATATTTGTATGCTAGTTACCAATGCTAAATGCAGAGCTCTTTTAAGCAGGTTTATCAATTTTGCTGTACCTTTACGATACCGTACTTTTTAGGTGCGTTCGTAATTATATAAATACGTAGCGCATATAGTCGTCGTCTGATCCATCCGTCTGTCCGCATGTAACAGCGCAAAAAACTACCCAACCAAACGGTTTGAAATTTAACGTATATAATCGTTGCAGAATTTTGTCGAGTTATTTCAAATTTTATGACAATCGAATCAAATCTTAAAAAGGTATGAAGAAAAATATTTACAAGCAGTCCCGAATCCTCATTGAAGAGATTAAACAATTTAAAATTCTGTGAAATGTCAGAGAAACATAGTTTTTAAAATCCACTTTATGTTACTTTTAGTCTTGTTCTAAAGCAACCGTTCTTATCCTCTTACGTACCTCCTGTTTCGGTTTTTCATTTATGCGTATCCGTTTTCAGAAGCGCGGTTCCAAAGATGTTTGTTTACGTTGCTTATTAATATTTGTATGCTAGTTACCAATGCTAGATGCAGAGCTCTTTTAAGCAAGATTATCAATTTTGCGGTACATTTATGGTACCATACTTTTTAGGTGCGTTTGTAATTATATAAATACGTAACAACTATAGTCATCGTCTGATCCGTCCGTCTGTCCACATGTAACAGCACAAAAAACTACTCTCAACCAAATGGTGTGAAATTTAACGTATATAATTGTTGCAGAATTTTGTCGAGTCATTTCAAATTTTATGACAATCGAATCAAAACTTAAAAAGGTATGAAGAAAAATATTTATTAAGTAACTTGATTTTTTTAAAAATTGGTACTTCCTTGTTACAGCTATATATGATGAGTATGGCATTTTTTAATCTCTATTACCAAGTTATAGTCACATTCTTCATTCTATTAAATCCTATCATATGTAATTAATTCAATGATATCCCACGATAGGTAATGAATCTAGGTTGCCATGGTGATTATGTCATATTTAAGATGGAGTCATATTATTTCCGTATAACTATATTTAAAAACCGAATTTGTATACTAAAATTGTTTAATTATAGCAATCATATAATCTACCGACAGTGCTTTGGATAGATGTTTCAGGAGAAATAGATAAATAATGGAAAAAGAGTTTAAATATGGATTTCAAGTTCTGAAAATTTCAAAGCTAGGCTTAAGTTTCCAATTGGAATTTTCAGTACATGTGAACAAAAGATAAAATGTTCCCAACTTGAAATGTACTTATTTTATTACGGAAATGAATCATATCATAATAACAGGTGATATAATTCCTTTCACTGAAACTAGTTATAGTACGAACGCACCTTATTTGTCAAGTTTGACGTACAATTTCCAACTTGTTATACCTTTATTTCATGTATCATAATTTTATCCAGATTAATTCGATTTAAACCTTCGCTTCAGTAATTATTCTTTACACTCTACTTATTATATTCCACGATCCATTTTAATATCAATGAATAAAAACTTTTATTTATGATATGGAAAATATTCCCCATTTATAAAAATAAATTTTAATATAATAGTTACGCGCAACCTTACAACCGAAACACTAATTAGTAATTTTAATTTTAAGTTTTTATTAATGTAAATACATTAAATATAAATCTAGTCTTAAAGATTTTAGATTATCTGAAAAATATTTTAATAGGGAAGAATATCTAATTAAATTATTGAGAATATCACATTCAAAAATACATTCTAATCACAACAAATAAAATTTATATCACATATTTTACAAAAGAGTAGGTCTAGATTTATACTACTATATTTATCCTAATGGAAATTCAAAACAGAAACTACAATTAAGTTTTTGTGCTTAAATTGTTGCGCGTAACAATTGTTTTAAAGCTTATTTTTTAATAAATTGTGAATATTTTCCGTGTCATAAAAAAATGTATCGTGGAATATAATAATCAGCCTGTAAAGACTAATTTCTGGAAAAGTTTTAAATCGAATACATCTCTAAAAAAAAAAAAAAAAAAAAAAAAAAAAAAAACTATGGTATATGAAATAATGGTAAGAAATGCTGCAATTAACGGTACAATAAAACTGATTAACACTGTTAAGAGTTCCAGTTTTAACACTTATCCATTTTGTAACACAAAGCGAGATCAACAGAAAATCACTCAAAATATTATTTTATTTATTATTTATCAATCAAAACGTTATTGACCTGATGTTGTCCAGTCGAACACTAAAGTGATCACATTTTAGGTGTTATTTATTTATTTATTTTTTAATTCAGATGAGTTTCAAAGGAAATTTTCGATACCAGAAACTCCGAAATGAATCTTTTTTTTTTTTTCTGATACTTCTAGAATTTCTTGAAAGAAAAGAACATTCCACTATATTAAAAAAAATATTAATAAGTGAAAAAACGGAAAATGTTCTGACAGCAAAATTGTCGCCCATTCTCCGTTTTCTCACAAAAGATCCGTTTAGGTGTTACGCTGTTTTCAAGATGGACATTTTCCGCTATTCAAACCGGGAAATTTCTGTTTTTAGAAATAAATATGAGCATTAGTGCAATATTTAAATATATATATATAAATAATAATTATGTATACGGATGCATATTTATACGAAACAGGTATTTGTATTGCATATTATCACACCAGTTTTTTATCACCTTGCCTTCCTCCGGACTCGAGTCTCGGTACGCGCCATTAGAGGATGAATGCTCTGTCCCCTACCCCATTTAGCTGCGCCCGAAAACTTGGTTATAGGCCAAAAAATAAATAACGGAAAATGAACTGGAATTATTCCGTTTTCTCCCAATTGAAAAGGAACATTTCCATTTGTTTATCTCAGAAGGAACATTTTCTTTTATATCTGAATTAAATTTTCTGCAGAGCTAAAAGTACGCCGAAAATTAATGACAATAACAAAAGTTATGGATTTTCACTTTGCTATACAGCGTACAACCAACAGAGTTAACAATGTCCAGATCGGTTATCGAACCCGGATACCTTGGTATAGCGCACTAAGTGCTTTAACATTTAAGCCACCAGGACTAGAGCTCCTATACTTCAGACTGAATCATACCGCCATTTAATAACCCAACGGACCAAACACCAAGCTAAAACCGGTTAGCTTACTATGGTAGTTGACGGCAAGTGACAGTGACAATAGCGGCAAACACATGTTCGGGCGGTCTCCTAATGCTGAGCTGGGTTACAATATGGCGGTTATTTTGGGTAAGAAGATGGATATGCGTCAGCTCCCTTTATAGCAGTCTTAACCCGGACGACATCGAGTCTAGCCTTGCCAACGTATGAGAGTGAAATTGCTAGAATGGATGTCGTCCTGGTGGCTTAAATGGTGAAGCACTTGTTGCGGTATACCAAAGTATCCGGCTTCGATCCCCGGCCTGGACATTTTTAACTTTGTTGGTTGTACACTGTGTAGCAAAGTGAAAATTCACACCCTTTATTATTGTCAGGAACATTTCCGTTTTTAACATTCAATAAGTAAGGATAAAAATACAATTTTCCGTTTATTCCGGGCAAATTTATCATTCCCCTCTCAAAAAAAAAGTTACCGTTAAAATACAGAAATTCACATAAAATCAGTCATATATGCGGACTCTTTTTACAGTGTAATAGTAAAAGTAAGGACACATGCAAAGTCGCGGGATATTATTAGGAATGGACAGGGTTAGTGATAACAAATTATCAAAAACTTACCAGGTCTAGGCATTTTCCTTCGATTTGTGACTAGCCTTACTTGACGTACGTACAAGTGTTTCTTTATAAACGAAAGTTCTACATAACTTTTTATTTAGCCCTTGATTTTGCATTTTGCGCCATTAACGATGATTTGGAAATATCCATTGCACAAGCTATAGTTTGAGTAAATGATAGAATAAATATATCAGAATACAGAGTGTTTCAAAAAGATTGAAACGCGCTTTAATCTTTTAGCTGTTGGAGATACGCAGGCAATGTAAATTGAAAAAGCGTTCAGGAATTATAAGATTAAGTTAATGAAATAGTCTTCTGTCATTAATTTTCAAAAAGTCACACTTTTTAATTTTTTATACGGTCCTTCGTTCCTGTAAATCATATTTAGAAAATATTTTCTCAATGTTCTGACAAGTACAACAGTAAAAATTCCATTTCTGTACGATCAAAATTCACCTAATTATAATACTTAGAATTTTATGAAACTTAGGAGCTTTCCTGCACTAAATACAGACAGACGATTTTTTTAGTGCCGGAAGGCTCCGAACTTTTAGAAACTTTTAAAGTATCATAACTCGGTGAGTTGTGGTCGTAGAATAATGGAATTTATATTGTTGTACTTTTCAGAGCCTAACTAATTTTTTTCTGAATATGACTTATAGAGGACTCCAGGACAATATAAAAATTTAAAGTGTAACTTTTTGAAAAATAAAGGCAGGCTTATTTTCCAACATAATCTCAATTCCTACCTTATTTAAAACACTTTTGCAATTTACATTGCCTATACGTATTTCCAACAGGTAAAAAAATTAAAGCGGAATTTTTGGGACACCCTGTATATTATTATTTAAAAAAGATCTTTGACATTTTTGGGAATAATTTACGTAAAATTTCTACCAATTAAAAATATTTTAACTTCATATGCGTTTCGTTTGTATTACCCCTTTAGACCATAGACCCTTTAGTAGTCCCTTTAGACCGTATTGAGTTCAATAAAAGTTTATGAAAATTTAATTTTTTGAATCAACAAGAGCTACTTTAGTGTGCTTTAAAAAGTTATGAGCTAGAAATATTCTATGCACGCTGTAGTTTATGTCACTGATCACATAAATATACCAGAAAATAGTATAATTTAGCATAATTTTTGTTTTAATTTTACTTTGATGAAAGCAATCCCATCCAGTTTGAAAGAAATCTCATTAAAATATTTAGAAAAAAATTGTCACAATGAAGGTAAATAATCTAACATAAGAAGTGCGCAATAAACTTCCACTTACCATCTGAAAAACATTTTATTTTAAGAGATCAAGTTTCTGAAGGATTTTGTTGTATGAGACTACTCATACAACAAGAATGCTTCAATCTGATATAAATAAATTTCACTGCACTCTTTTCTTTTACTTCCTATTACTAAAGAGTATGCACTGTGAAAGCCTTTGCTGAAAAAAAAAATGATCCTTGTTTAATTGCAGAAAGTAGTTTATCTATTGCAGTAAGTGTTTAAAAAAGACTAAATGATGACAAAAATATTTAAATAAAATACCAGCTTTATTAAGATAAAAAAATATAGAAGTAACGTTATATGAGGAAGAACTAATGCATTAAAAATGTTTAATATAAACAAAAAAAAGATTGGCCAGCAATATATTTCATGACAGAAATTAAGTATCACTCAGGAGCTGTACTGGGAGTTAATTTATTTAAAGGCTATATCAAAAATACGCTAATCATATGTAATTTAATTTATTATCTTGTAATTATTTTAAACTCCATCGATGCATCTTTCAAAAGTCATGATTCAGATTACATTATTTTAAAACAAATAAACTCCATGAATGTAGGTCTTCAAAACGATGTATCCAAGTTAAAATGGTCTTACTTAATTATGTGATATTAAAAACAGAGCACTTTACCGCGACAGTCATCTCATCATTATATCGGCGAAAACAAAACAAAAACAAAAACGGATAGGAGCAAGATAGACTCAGCACATCACATCACATCAGCCGTAGTTGAATATCGCGGCGTTCTATATAAATAGCTCGGCCGAAGGAGAGCACACGTCGTGGAAAACCGGAAGTGGGAAACTCCCCCTGTTCTAAACAACGTGACTGGATGCACAAGCATCGCATACGCCGATGCGGAAAAACGTCAGCACGTTAGACGGTAGCGCCATCTCGTGGCTAAGTGAGCTACCTCTCATTCAAAACATCGTTTATGATGAAATGTGGTGTGAAAAAGGCTTGTAAGCAAAGATGAAAAGTCAACAGCGAAGATGACAAAGTCGGCAGCGAGGATGACAAAGTTCGCGAGAGTGAACTGTGGTATAGTTAAAAGACTGCTAAATAAAATAGCTGAAATAAAAAAGGTAAGAAAAGTATATAGTAATAAATGAAACTAATAAAAATAAAGTATTAAGATATTATAAGTGATAGGAAAAATTGGGATATGGCTAATAGATTTTAATAAATTTGAAATGTGTGAAATATAATTAAATGTAAAAACAAACAAAAAAAACAAAAAAAAAAACACACTTTTATTAAAATTCACAAAAAGTCAACTTCTACTACATATATAAAACACAAACGGAAATTTCGTTCCGTTCCCTTATAACTCGAGTTCCGCTGAATGGATTTTGATAGAACTGTTCGATAGATAATTTTTCAGGGAATGTTTTAATATATAACATATTGCTCTACGTACATTAGTTATAGAATTAAGATGGAAAATTTCGCTATTTTGGGCGAAAAGGTTACCACTGGTTATTTTTTGGGGACCATTATCCTTGGTGATAGAATTGAAACGGCTATATCATTTAGAAAAAAAATAATACAAACGCCTCAAAAGTTAAAGAAAAACTTACTTATTTTATTTAAAATAAAATAAGCAAAACAGTTTTGATGAAAAAGAATGTTATAAAACGAAAATATTTAATTTATACATGAAAGGGAATGTTCGTAATGCTTAAAAAATTATTCAATGGGAAATATTGCAATTGAAACCATATTTGGCGATTTATCGTTTGCGTCAGGTTAAGACATACGCATCTGAAAAAATTTTTAGATAAAATCTGAGTAACAATTTTATTTTTGAGTTGTTCTTTATTTTTTAATTTAATTTATATTTTTATCTAACTCTTGCGTCATGTGACTTACAGAAGAAACTAGCAGATGTAATTATAAAAATGACTGTAATTTTGAGTCACATGTTATTTGTTTATTTACGATTTTGATTTTACTTTTGTCGTCTAACAACTTGATTTTGAGACATAAAAAGTATAAGCATGACATCGGTCACAATATTGGCACATTAATTCATGTTCATAATAATGATGTTTTTTCAAATGTACGACAACATTTTTAGAGTAATTTTTATATTCAAATGTAAATTATATAAATAACAGTTAATATTATAAAAATAGAGACAAATTTTTAATTTTAGTGTAAATGTCTGCTACGCACCAATTATTATCACACATTAAAAAAAAAAATCACCATTAATTTTTTTTTTAGTTTTTTTTTTTTTTGCATATTTTTTCTTTTCTTTTCTTTTTTTGAAGGTTTTTAAACATATTGCACTAATCTTCTGTAATCGGGAGACGGGTCACCTGCCAATTGGAATATTTACTATATTGTTGGAAATTTCTATTATATTTGAAAGGGGTTGTTGGTGGTGAATCCAATTACAGCGAATTTGTTTGTAATCAGTGGTCAGTAAATTTATGGTTTTTCATTGGGAAACAAACGGAAAAAAGAATATTTTACTATTACATATTTTCCATCTACAGTTATTTTACTGTCACCAAAAAATCAATACTTGTAATGTACGAAAAATACTTTAAAATGCCAATGGTGACCAAGGAACAATATTTATGGATTTTTATTATGAAGCAAACAGACAAAAGAATATTTACTATTACATATTTTCCATCTACAGTTATTTTACTATCACCAAAAAAGCACTACTTGCAATGTATGAAAAATACTTTGAAATGCCAATGGTGACCAAGGAACAATATTTTCTGATTTATCATTTTAACCTTGATAAGAGAAAAAGTACCTGGAATTCAGATTACATAAAATTTTGATTATTATAAAGCAATTTCGGCCTTCTGCACAGACCTAGCCGCTAAACTTAGTGACAAACTAAAGAATTATGTATGGGCATTATGGGGTTTATTTAGACAACAGACTGGAGAATAATGCAATCTTGAAAATAAAAGAAATAGCGCGCCTATTTATTTCTCCGAGTCATTATGCTCATTAGAGAGAGGCACAAAAATCTTCGGTTCAAGACTTCACAAAAAAGATTATTACTAAACATTTTGCATGACTAACTTTATTTATCATTCTCAAGGAGTTTTATTGGTGAAAGATTTATAACTCAAAAGACAGCAATTTTACATTATTTAATGGAACTTAGTTTGGCGCGTAATTAACATAGTTTTGAAGCTATCTCTGGTACATTTGTAACTATACCGTTGCAAAAATCTCTAATGTTTGACTTCAAACTTGGCTGTGGACCCCATTAAGGAAGATTAAGAATAATTTATTTGATGCATATTAGAGGATTATTTTTATTTACCAGAATCAGTTATCGAAGTTTTTTTCCAGGTTAATGGTAACATGATTGCAATTGATATATAAAATGAAAAGTTCAGTGAAAATAACGTTATTTGAATTTTATTCAAACAATTCAGCTTTAAAAACCCACTTTTTTATGATTCACATTTCTTTTAAATATGAAAGTTAAACACTGTTCTTTGTGTCCAAATAATTTAATATATTTTTCATTGTATTTATCTGCTTGAATCCAAATATAGAAAACTGTATCAGACCTGCCAGAAGATTAGTATATTCCGAAATATAACGTAACATAGAGTGAGATTGTGTTTAAGCTACAAGAACCACACATAGCACGAAACTGAGGGGCCCGGAGTTCAAGAAGTAACAAACGAAAATGAATAACCCGAACATTACTTAAGTTCAATTGTCAACCTCTGCAATGGTTGTAATGCTCTCTTTTTTAGTAGTGTGGCGATTCAGAGAACATTTTAATTTCTGTTGGTCAAAACGGCCACATTTCTCTACCAAACGCTAATATAAATAATCAAATTACAGAATTGCTTTTTAATAGCCCAAATTTTGTATAACGCATAAAATAATATAATAACACAATGGCATTCGCATTGTGTTTAGAAATGGGGAAGGATTTTCCAGGTGAAGATCCATATTATTTGAAAATACATGGTCGAATTCACCATTTCGTTTGATTCAAGGTTCATTTGGAAAATGGACCAGCGCAGCGGGCATAGCCTGCTAGTATATTATAAAGCACAAATGTGTGCGTCGCTCAATGCTGACGTCATAATGATGCGGGCAACAATGTGGTAAAAATGGATGAATGCTGCAACAATAGAGCTATTTTTCAATTAAACATCATTTCTATGGTGAAAATGCAAGTTTTGGGCCAACGTTAACCCCTCCCCCCTGCCTTAGGGATCGAATTTTTAAAAAATAATGTCCAATTCATGTATTGCCCTCAGGAACACATATATATTCCAAATTTTAAAGCACTATCATATTACATAGGAAGTGGCTGCGAAATGAGTCACAAGATTTGACTGCCACATACATACAGAAATGTAAGTTAAAAGAAAGTATGTAATAAAAAAGAAAAGAAAGAATGTGAACTGAAAAAAAAAAGAGAGTGACAAATAAAACTTTTATTATTTGCATTATATTAAAAACATGTCTGCCTAAGCATGTCAGACAATGAAGAATAATTTAATGTTTTCAACTTTATAGATATTTCGAAAACAGTTTAGAACTACAAATTTAAAAATAATTTCTAAATCTGCAAAACTTTTTTCAAAGCTCAGACTTAAATCAGATCACTTCTGATAAGTCAGATTTACGACTAAGATCTCATTTGTTTCCTTTTTTCTTTAAAGTGTTTCATCTTTGAATAAATCCCCGGAAAAAAACATTCTGCAACTATTAATATTAGTATAAGCCTTGATTTTTTTTATTTTTGCACTTTAGGATTAATCTGGCAACGACAAGAGAAATGAAGCCAAACTATGGCGTTACCACTGTGAATCCATTCTAGTGCAACAGTCAACGTCAATTATCCCCTGTAATCTGGCAACGGAAAGAAACGGCTTCCACTATGTCGGTCGGCCCTGTGTGGGAATTCATAGGGTTAATCTTGTAATGCGTCGAAATTGGCTATTCTTAATCTTTATTTCGTGGTAACGCCTCCTGGTGTTTTTTTAGAGATTCTAAATGTGCTGGAGTAGCAATAAGAATAATAATAATAATAATAAAAAAGAAGTTTTTCCCTTTTGGATTAAAGGACAAGTGTGTATGAATAAAAAAATATGAAAATGGCGTTTTATCATGCTTCTATTTTCTAAGGTTTCTGTCTTATCATTTATGAATGAGACAAGGACAATTTTTGTGCCATTTGCAGTTTTCGAAGTACTTAATTATTAGTTATTGATTTTCTTGGACATCTCGGTTTTTAACCTGTATTTCTTTCCGTGCGTAATTCTTGTCCTTTTTAAATGACTTCAGAAAAGGAGGTTACCCAATTTTATGCTACATGCATACACATTTACACAAAATTGGCCTAAAGAAAAAAATAATTTTTTTGGAGTAATTTTACTCCGTTTAAAATTTTAAGGGGTATGTTATAAATTTTAAGAATAATTCTTAAAACATATCTTTTTTTTTTTTTTTTTTTTTTTTTTTTTTTTTTAACCTATAAATTTGTTTACATTTTTTTTTTGTTTTTCCTATATTATTATTAACTCTAAAATCCATATCACAATTTACGTTATTAATAAGAATTATTAAACAAGATCATTCTTCTTCTTCTTATTATTTTTATTATCACTATTATTTTGTAAATGGAGAATTCTTTCAAAAAAAAAAAAAAAAAAAAAAAAAAAAGAGCTGGATTTTGGGAAAATTTTTGAGCTTAAATTAGTTAAATATTTTTTTATAATGGTAACTTAAAAATTAAAAATGTATTTTTTTTTTTTTTAGTAGAAACTGAGATGGGGACTTTCTCAAAAAAGAAAAAAAAAACTCATTTGGGGAAAAATTCAGAATTTTTGGGGGAAATTGACATTCGACTATTAGGCAACACTGGCATTAATGATTTAATTAGGCAATTTTTTTTTATTTATTTTGTTTTGAAAAACTATAGATTAAGATTAATTTTATCAATATTGATAAAACATATTTTATCATTGAAATATTGCCAAAGAAATTCGTTCCTGCAATATTGTATTTCTGCAAAATCGTTTTACTATTATTATTTTTTTTAAGATAAGATCTTTGCACAAACTAGAGCTCCTATAATACCTTATAGGAGCCTTATAGGAGCCCTTATAGGAGCCTTAGCACAAACATGCTTGAAGATGGAAATATTAAAATGATCTAATCCAATTTGTAAGCGTCTGTATAAAATCTCCATTTCAACGAATCTCTCAGATAAATCCTTGTTATGTGATTTATTTCTTAAATTAAAGCTACAGAAAACAATTGGTATAGAGATTTTAAATTTAATGTTAAAAATTTATTGCTCTTCTTATGTTTTACCTTTTTTATTACCATTGTTAAGGGTTCTATTTTTAATAGCAAAGTGCATGGTTGTTTATCTTGAGCTTTTCCGCAATAAAATTGTGTTTAGAATAAATTAAACTCAATGTCATTAGCAGAATACTTACTAAAATTTCTAATTTATAAAATACATACGACAATAATATCGTATTTACAATTTAAGGCAAACAATAAACGAACAGAAAAAAAATGTATTTGAATATCAACTCAACTCGCATCTTCTTAGGACAGAGCCACGACAGGAGACAGTTCTAGTATATTTCTCATTCATTAACGTTTCAGAGCTTTTAGAAAACATGGCTGCTGACGTCAGGTTGTTATAGCCGAGGCTAACGAAAAAGACTGGCTACCGCAGTGCATTCCACTTATCTTTTTCTACAGACCGCTAGAGTGAGGTAATGCTCTTTTCGTGCACCTTCATTGGTGCATTAGAGCATCACGTGACTCCCGCGGTCTGTAAAGAAAGATACGCGTAAAGCACCGCAGTAGCCTTTCTTTTTCGTTAACCTCGGTTATAGCAAACGGACTAAACGAGTGTAGTTTTGGAGCATTTCAGCTTAACTTTTCCAAATCTGTTTCACGCAGATCGGTTCCAAAGGAAACGTTTGCTTTTCCCCCCTTTCTTTGCGCAGATCGCTTTGCGATTCTTAAAAATTTAATGCAAATACGAATTAAACAAACAGAAAAAAAGAAAGGAAGAAACAGAATATGAATATTTAAGCAAAATATTTTCAATAAAATATCATGTGAAAAGGCACTTCACCTACATCACCTAACTGCCAGTCACTGTATTTAAACGGGGGGTACCCGACTCTTCTAATTCCTGAATAAGCTATTGAGCAAAGAATTTTACGAGAATAATCCATCACCTTTTTTCCATGTTTTCGTGCTACTTTAAAACTTAATCTTTTCTATATTCGACAAAATCCATTAAGTGTTTTAGAGATTTTTTTCTTTGATATATTCCTTTTTACATAATGCCCGAAATTTTTCTATCACTCTAGTCTGAGGAAGCGCATTTTAGATTATTTTATGATTTCTGCGTTTTGAGATATATGATAACAAGTTATGTTTTTTATATATATATAATGTGAAGAGGCCATGTCTTCCCAAAAAAATATTTCTTCATTTTTATAATGCTTTTAAATGAACGGAATAAAATTCTTTTTGATAAACTGCTCACGTTAAGTTTTAGAAATAAAAGAGCTTTCCCAAACAAACGGTTCTGATAAAATTCCAGCGTCACCCAAAGCTTGCTAAAATAAGCATTTATTGAAATATTTTTTCTCGCGATAGTCTTTATGACTATTATGAATTTCTCTTTAGACCGAAAGCATGGATTTATTTACGTTACTGATACATCTGTTGGACCTGTGGGCACATAAGTTTCATCATCCAGTTTTCCTAAGCATTTTCCTATAAACACCTTCTGTATTTTAGAGCAGTTTTTTTATTATTTTTTTTTTTTTACAAATCTTCTTTTCCCCCGTTTTTTTTTAAGCGTACATTAAAGTTGATTGTGTTAAGTTTAATCTTTTAGTATCTGCACGAGTGAAAATTGAAGGTTTTCCTTAATGGGATTCTCTATTTTGGGAAAGATTTTTGTGTAGATTTTAGATGGCGTATAACCTTCAGTTTTGTTTTGCATTCTGCTGATTTCTTTTTATCGTATCAAATAAATTTTCAATAAATACTTATTTTGATCTTGCCTCCATTTTGAAAATGTTTAATGGCCGTTGTTTTATCTAACTTAACAATGTTTTTTTGAGTATTGGACTACACGTTTAGAAAATGCTTTATTTTCTTTTCGGATCATGTTTTAAAACAAAGAGCAAACAAAAGAAGAATGTTGCATTACCAATCATTTGACTTCGAATTACCCGTAAAACAGAATAAGCATTAGATATAATTAATTTGGTGACATAAATTTTAGTAACGCTACTTCTTATTCGAATTTTAGTATACCAGAATTTGATTACCGTTTAGCGTTAACCTAAGTTTTCCATATAGTTAAAAATTATACAGACGGTTCACACAAAAATCAACAAGTTGGGAATTGTACGTTAAACGTTACAAACGAGGTGCGTTCGTACGCACGTTTTAGAATTAAATTCATGATATCCCGTGCGTAGAACGGGTTTAAACAGCTAGTTAAGTATATATTTTATGACACTGTTCATACAAATATCTTAACTAGTTATATAAATATTCAGATATATATGTATCAGCTAGTTATATAAATATTCAGATCTTGATGATTTTTAATTCTGTGAAATGAATTATATCGTCTGCAGATTAATTTCTGTAATAAAATAAGTATCTCGGTCGCTTGACGATTTAACATCCATCGGAAGCTCCTATAACAAAAAAGCACCGATTTAAAAAAAAAAATCAAATTTCTTAATAAATATTTTTATTAATATCTCCTAAAGTTTTGATTCGATTTTAATAAAATTTGAAATGTCTCGACAAAATTCTGCAAAGATAATATATTTTAAATTGCAAACCATTTGGTTGGGTAGTTTTTGCGTTGTTATATGCGGACAGACAGACAGACAGACATACGGACGGACAGACGGACGGACCAAACGACGACTATAGGTGCTACGTATTTATATAATTACGAACGCACCTAAAAAGACCTCAGGCCGTCGTTTTGGATTTACGCCAAATAATGATAGTGTACAATATGCCGGTGAACAAATTGAATAATCCCAGTTCCGAAAACTTCATGATTGTGAAAACTAGCTTGTAACCCAAATAATTGTTTATCAGAAGAAATTAACATGATACATATACGATGATCAGCACATAGAGGAACTTCGGGTATTATGCAATATTTACATTTGGAGCAATGTAGTGTCTAGGTAGTCAGCCAGTTCATACTCCAGTTCATACTTCAGATTTGCAAAAATCCCAAATATAAAGATCTGCCTTTGCGCCACCATAATCACGGAGTATTAGGAGATATTGGTATTCCATATACCCCGACACCGGCGGTTTGGGAAACAATATTCTATGTTTATTGGTGTGAATCGTGAACTAAAAAAAGAGTATTACATCATAAACTGTGAATATTTTGGTGTACATTATGCTTAATTTCAATATAAAAATATTACTTCTGATAATGAATAAAAAATATTGAAAAGATATCTCCTGAAAGATACCAAAGACGAAACACAAATGTTTATTTACACAACGAACCCCGACGCCGAACGCCGAACTGCACGTTCTAAGGGGGGCATTCTGGAGACGTTCTTAAGTAGTTTATAATATTACCGCTTGGTGGCAGCACTTTAGCAAAAAGAAACCTTGGTGATCCATATTACCCGGCTATTCCATATTACCCGAAGTTCCTCTACATTTTTCGAAAGCTACACTATATAGCCAAAAACCACCGGACACTCTCGATTTTAGACGTTTTGTCGAACATATAGAGATATACTTACATCTTTGACCTCCTATTTTTCAACGATGATTTGATCACGAAGGTAATTAGAGGTCCAACAACAAACTGAAGGAAAAAAATAATTTTTGGGATCACCCTAGGGAATAAAATGCACGAAATGATCTGTCGCTGTAGTACATGACTGCGTGGATATAATACAACATTTGTGTAAAAATAGTACGTACATTCATGAAGATATAACGATTTATTTTTTTTTTAAAATCAAGAAATTTTTTCATGTTTTTTGTTTATAGCACACAAGGTTTTCAATCAAATTTCACGTCAGTTTGAAAAAATTTGCCAAAATACAGTAAAAACAACATAGTGCAATTGAAATTCAAATATATAAAATATTTAACGAAATATGAGCAGTCGTATGAGATAATTTTTAACTGTGCGTGCGCGCACTATACCAATGATTTTTTTTTTTTTTTTTTTTTTTTTTTATAATTTGGAAGTGTAGCTCTATACAGTAATTAATATAAAAAGACCAGTCAAATATCTTGAATATTCATACAGATATCGGCGACATAGTGAGTTGGATTTCGGTTTCCTTCGAAAAGTAGTCGTATGATAAGGGATTTTACAAAAACTGTCTCTTTTTATTAACTGATTTCCAACAAATGAGTTAACCTTTAATGTATGTCATCGAGTAGCTTTGAAACGGATGCTCCGATTTTGATAATTCTTTGTTTGTTGGGATAGGCTCGTTCTGGTGGCTTTCCAAAAAGAACTAAAGCATTAAAATAAAGTAAAAATAAAAATCATTAAAAATGACAATTTGTGGAAAATCCCTTATAGAAAGCAACTGAAATTCAGCTCCCCCTCTCGCCGATCTCTTACTGAATTTTCACGATATTCGACTGGTCTTTATATATGGGTTGCTCTATAGAGTTGACTATCAAATCAGGAAAAAACAATTCTTTGCTACCGTTCGCGCATTCGCAGTTAAAAATTATTTGATACAAATGGTCATTTGCATCACATATTTAATATATTTATATTATAAATGCACTATGTTATTTCTACTGTACTGTTTCAAGTTTTTGAAAGTTTGAAATTTGGGTTGAAAATCCTGCATACTATAAACAAAAAACATGCGAAAATTTCTTGATTTTTTTAATGAAAACTTTATACATACTATTCTTATACAAATAAACATAAATGTTGTAATGTGCATATAGCCATGTGCTGCAGCTACAGATCATTTCCAGCATTATATTTTTCCAGGGTGATCCCAAATATTTTTTTCTTCAACTTGTTGTTAGTCTTCTAATTGCCTTCGCTGAAAAATATGCGGTCAAAAATTTTCTTTATATTCCTGAAGTTATAGAACAACTCGTGGAGTATTTCTTTAGATATTCAACAAAACGTGTAAAAGTGAAAGTTTCCGGTCTTTTTTGGCTATATTTGTATTGTATTGTAAAAATATATTTGGGTATATACAAAAGACTTTCATATAGAAATAACATTTTTCATTACTTTTCCGAATATATGCTTTTAGGATCAAAACATATTATATTTTATTAAATCAATTTTCAAAAGAGATTTTCCATTCAGAAATTTGTATTGTAGAAACATATGATTTAAATGCTTAAAACAAGTCTTCTGGGCTACAAAATCGGCGAACACGCTTTTTATTTTATTACTATTATTATTATTATTTTTTTTTTTTTGAAGGGAACAAGAAAAAATATCTGTGTTCTAAATTCGACGAGTAAAGACATTCATTTATGAAATCCATCTTCTCTTGCTTCAAGTAATTGATAGTTTGAAATGCGGGTTGAAAGCTTGGGCTGTCATGATGAAGAATGATGTTACGTTGCATCATTGTAATTTCTGAGATTAGCAATTATTTGTGGCAAATAAACTGTCGTATACTAATAATCATTCGCTGCTTTTCGATTCTTCAAAGCAACAGTTACAGCATGATAGAATTTACCACAAATTAAAGTAATATTTTTCTTTCGAGCATTTCATGCGTGGAAACTTTTGTCGGATTTTGAAACAGCCAAAGTGTCAATTGTTGTTTAGTTTCGTCATCTGTTACAATGTTATAGATATTTTTTGAGACACCGAAACAGAATCTTTTTATATTTTTCTTGCATAGTTGAGCACGAATATCATTTTGAGATTGATTTAAATTTTATGGTATCCAAAGTGCATACACTTGTTGCACAGCATCTAAGTTTTCTGGAATAAGAGAAGTTCTTAGTTGACCTTTACAAAATTCAGCATTGAGACTACTATGTCCGCGATGGAATTGTTTAAATCAGTTGTAAATTTTTAATATAAACAGAGCTTCGTCACATAAACTCAAAATCATTAAATCGGCAGACTGTTATTGTTTCAAACCTTGCCGAAAGTCATACTAAACCATAGCTCTAAAATAACTTACACTTTAATCCAACTTTTGTCACTATTTTATTACGTCTTAGCAACGACTAATGAATTTTATGAAATTTCTGGTTCTTGAGAAAGTTTATATTCTTAAAAAAAATTGCCAGCGCTAAAAGTTTCTATTTTTTTTAAATTGCCAAATTCTAAAACTTACGTATTGGCCTACGCATAATAGGTAATTGTCTTATGAATTCAGAAATAGTAATAAAGATAGTGTTATTTTGCATAGACACAGATGAAACCACCGATAATTTTTGTTGCTAAATATCGCATGTTGTATATTAGACAAGTAATTTTTATAAAGAAATAAAACATATTTCAAGTCACTGTTCCTTACCTTTGTGTTTTTGTAACAATCCTGTATTGTTATCCAGATTACAGTTCTTCACGGGTCAGGTTATACTGACCCGAACCCGAAAACTATTTGAAGTAACCCCGAACCCATCGTTTTTCAATCGCATATTTTAATACATTAATACCAAAAACCAACCCGAATCCGAAACAATTATAGTGAACCCGAGCTACAGCTTGTATTAAATGGTTGAGTGGAAAATGTCAATGGCTCTCGGACTATTAGATTAATAAATACCATTTAAATTTTAAATTAACTCTATACATTAACACTTTTTTCATATTTAAAATTCTATATTTAAAACATCATTTCCTTATATGTTTATCGCCTTATATGATTATATCCTTATATGCTTACATATATATATCTTACATCCATCTATCTTATGGAATATTACATAGCTATATCTAAAATAGATGCATCTTACATATACCCATCTTACATATATCCATCTTACATACTTATATCATACATATATACATTTTATATAGTTATACCTTACAACATACATACATCTTACAGTACATCTTTTACCATACAACACACACACAATATACTGTCATACAAAAAATTACATTCCATACAATGCATACATCATATATAAAACATAAAACAATGCTTTTCTTCACAAATGAAAGTAATAGCGACCATTCTGTTGCTAATCATACTTTTTCTAATAATACTTTTTCCGTATATTTAAAACTCTATATTTAATACATTATCCCCTTATCTGTTTACTAGTATATAACCCCCGCCAAAAATGACGGATTGTTGATTTTCTATTGATTGTTCCATTTTCATAAGACTTCATACAAACAGCATGAAGATTTTATTATTGAATGCTTTGTGTTGTAGAAAAGTACATTTTAAAGCCGGTAGATAACGCCAAAACATTATAGGTGTCAACGATTTTAATCAGATGATTTAAATTAAATGATTTAAAAAAATCATTGATTTAAATCAACTGAATTTTTTAAAATCATAAATTTACTAAATGTTTAAAATGACATAAAAAATAATAAAATGTAAGATTAACATAATTGGAAAGTTTCTATGGATATTTTACCTTATGAATAATAAAAAAAGCTTTGAATAATTGTTTCTAAACTTAATTCCTTTTGCTTGTAAATAATTAAATACAGTAAGTTTGTAAAAAGCTAGTATATAATCTCCGTCAAAAATGACTGATTGTTGATCTGCATTCCATTTTCCTAAGACTTCATACAAACAGCATGAAGATTTTACTATTTAAAGGTTTGTATTGTAGGAAAGTACTTTTTAAAGCCGGTAGATGGCACCAAAACAATATTGTTCGCAACAGTGTTCGTTTGTTTATATCTGGGATTCCGATGTTTAATCTGGACTTTTAATTAAAAACTTAAAACATTATAATAGGTTATGATACACCTGTTTTATAGGAAAAATATGCTGAACAGACATGATTTGAAGTAGAAGATATTATTATTTAGCTGTCATATGTTACCATAGGTTTTTCATTAAGCCTAACATGGCGTTTAACTACGGTCGATTCGCAGACCAGAGTGGTTCTGCCTGGAATGGTTACAGACACTTTCTTGCCTTCGGATTTTATTATAAGTAGATCGCCTTATATGTTTATCGTCTTATATGTTTATCGTCTTATATGCTTATCTCCTTATATGATTACATACATATATCTTACATCCATCTATCTTATGTAGTTAAATATTACATAGATATATCTAAAATAGACGCATCTTACATATATCCATCTTACATACTTATATCATACATATATCCATTTTATATGCTTATATGCTTATATCTTACAACATGCTTACATCTTACAGTATACCATACAATATAAACACAACATACTGCCATACAAAAAATTACAATGCATACATCATACATACAAAACATAAAACGATGCTTTTTTCACAAATAAAAGTAATAGCTATCATTTTAGTGCGAATCAAGAATCTTTCCAAATTCCGATTCAATAAAAACCCGATAAACTCGACAAATTAAACGTTTATTTGTCGTCTCATCTTCCATAATCGGGGTGGTTTTATAATTTTTGGTAATAATGTGTTATCAACAAATGGATATAAAAGTGACGCTGCCGATAATAAAAGACTTATGTTTTCTTACACGCGTCTCAAACATCTTTAACTAATAGACTATATAATTATGAAAGTGTATTTTCTAGTTCTTGACTTTTGAAATGTAAACCTATAAAATGAGCTAGTGAAATAAAGTAAATAAATTATATTTTAAATATGGCAGAAAAAAAAAACTCCAACATTTTAAGCTTATAAATATTCACTTTGAGAATTAATTACCTGTATAAATAAAAAATGACTTTTGCCTCGCTTTGTGACAGTTTTAATCTATTTAGCATAAAAATATTCGAGAAGAAATATCAGTCCTTCATTATCTTTTCATGACGTTAAAAAAATTCTTAAAGCTATTTATATCCGTATTTCATGAATCTTCTTATTTTTCTAACAGAATCAATGAAAAAAGTTTTACTTTGATATGAAACAAATGTGTTTTTCTTCCTATAAACACTGAAGTCTTTTCATTGCAACAATGACATTATATGCAAGAATAAAATGGTTTTGTAATTTAAGCACTTCTCTCTATCTATTCCTCTCTCTCTCTTTTTTTTTTTTCGTTTTAAATTTACAGCGTTAAGATAAAAAATTAGAAAACAAAATCGACAATTCTTCTCCCCTTTCCATTCACCTAAAAAAAAAGGGAATCAAATTTTACTTATTTGAATATTAATAAAGTAATTGTAAAAATTTGCTTAATAGATCTTTTCCCAATTATAAGGATTTAAAATATTTAAAAAAAATTGATTCCATTAAATTAATCGTAATTTTTATATTAATCTTAATAATTATAATATCTCTCTCCTCCTTCTCATCAAACGATAGTTATAAACATGTCGACAGTAAAAAAAAAATTTTTTTTAATTAAAATCAGTTAAAGTTTGTTAAATTTGAAAAACTACTTTTGATTGAAAATTCACACAGCAAAATGTTTACAGGCATGAAATGAAAATTTGTCTATGATGTAACTATTGGAAAAAAACAAATTATCCTGTAAAAAAAAAAAAAATTGTTTTTTTTTCTTTAATGAAGCAAAAAATGTTATGATAAATAAATATTAACAGAATAGTTTATATGGAATACTATTTACTGCCTATTTAACTCTATGTTTTACGTTATGAATAACTGTAGATTTCACCTCCCAATCCCTTTTCTATAATTTTTAAAAATACGTTAGAATAGTGTTTCTTGACCTTTTATGCACTGTTCTTCTCCAAATAAGGATAACTTGCAATGGCGTCTCATCCACCCTCACCAACATTATTCTTTGAAGCTAATTTTTTAACGTGCGTACTTTTGGGCAGTGCACTTGAAAACAGGTCATGATACAAAATTTAAGAGATAGCAACAGTTTATTTAAAATAATAGTAATGGATGAGGCAGTGCAACGGGTAGATTAAACTATGAATGATCAATGAATAGATCAAATACTGAAGACTGAGACGTGAAATGCTTCCCCAAAACACTCACTAAATTCGAACACTGAACTCGAAACAAAATGGCATCGTTGATAGTTCTGCTGGAACCGAAGAATGTCATTCTAACTCACGACAAAATAACAGAACAGAAACAGAAACAGAAACCTCCCACTCGTTGACAGCCAACCTCTCGGCATAGGAACTAAAGTCCACGAGGGGAAAACCTATATCTACCAGGAACCCCAGTGTCCCAGGACCCGGAGTCCCCAGCAAGTTAAAAAAAAAACAATCACACGAGCTACCCAATATTGCTTATTGCTGGGTGAACCCAAAGTTATTACATGTATATAAGATCTATATGAATATACTGATAAGATTACATAATATTAAAGATAAATATTTACAGATATTTACAATAATAATATTGTACTGAAATTTTTCAATTGTAGTATGCACTAGTCTATTATGTCTTTGAAAACATAGTTTTCAAAATCTATAGATCTAGAATTTTATAAAGGTTATAATAATTCTTTGATATATGAAAAGTTTTTGTTTAGGACATTATAGTTTTTATCTAACTTTTCGTAATTGGAAGCGTCTAATAGCACACGTTGTAGGTTTATCTTTAATGTTTTATTTTTATTGAAGTTAAAATGGTATTCCATAAGTGGGCAGTTACCGAAGATGTAGTGTATAGGAATTCCAGGGTTTTTGTCACAAGGACATCTATCCGTGGTTCTTTTACCAATTTTATATAAAAAGCTTGGGAAGCTTTCATGGCCGCTAAGATAATATGCTGCTGATTTCTGAACACATAAAAATTTAACATCTACCTTTTTAATCACCATAATAGCACTAAAGAAATGAAATCCCGTGGACTCCAATATTCCTTTAGTCAAAATCATGAACCCCTTACCACGCTGGCGGAATTTATAGGCGTAGACTCTTGCTCAAAACAGCTAATAAACAAATTCAGCTTAGAGATAACACGTGGAAAACTTGATGCTGTTCAAGCCCCTATTAATTTACCAATAAAATCGGGATCCGAGATGCGTCAAAATCCATCGCATCCAACTCCTACTGCAGTATATATAGCAACTACACAATCGCAGTTGCCTAATTGTCAAATCATTGCAAGAAATAGCTGTGCCAAACATCTTCCCGGAGATTCAGACATACTTTACGAAATTTAAATAGATGACAGAATAGGTAGCTCATTCACTCATAAATGTTAGAATTCGGGACAACACGATTGCATGCAAAAATCTCAAAACTCATTCGACCACAGAGTACCTTCATAAGCAGTAACTAGGCAGTATGATACAAGTTAACTAATATAAAGGCTCTATTTTTCTCCTTCTGCCTCGTTTAGTGGAATTGACAAAAATGCCATCTCACTCGAGTCTCTCTTGCATGGTTAGAAAATTTCACCAATTATAAAATAAATTTCAGAAATATTTTGTTTTCTAAAATAAATACTAAATTGGTATTGATAGAAGTTTTGTGGAATGGTTACAACACTACTCAAATCATTTCTGTGTTTTTCGTATTTTATATAGTTAGAAAATGTTTTACATATAATTAAAGAAATTTTTCAGAATTGAAACAGTACACTCCATGTCTTTCATCAACAACAGAACTGAAGAGTTTTAATAAGAGAAAAAAAAAGTTATACATTCAAAAAAAATTTTTCTTTGCACACAAGGCTCGACTTAGACTATCTGGGGCCCCGGGGAAAGCATTATTTTGGGGGCCACCCTTCTATCTGTACATAGAAATTGTTTGGGAATTACGTTGAAGTGACTAGTAATGAACTTCATACCTATTGTATGTGTACATAAATTTCTAACCAAGTACTATTTATACATCTGTATATAGGGTATAACAAGAAAGATGGTCACAACGTTAACAGATGACAGAACATTTTTTTTTTGTATATGAATATAACGACTCATATGAGCTTTTGAAGTGTAAATACAGGTCTTTCAGTCACTCTTGGTTATTTGTTGTAATATAAAATTTTCTACCACAATATAAAATTTAATCTTTGCATTGCATCAGCATGCATTTGGATGATTCCATAATATGGAAAAACAAGTGGAGGCATGAACTTATACTAATAGCAACAAATTTCAACACTTGTTTTGTTGTTGCTTCATTCCTCATGCTCTTTAAAATACTTTTGTATAAAAATGTTATGATAGTTTTATGATGATGCAATAGTTTTATGATGATGTACATTGTTCCTTTTTGGCGAGGAGGGGAAATGGGACACAGAAAGCAGATTGTGGAAGTGGAGGGCTACACTCCCCTTCTAAATCTTTGAAAATGTAAGACTTTTGGTCAATTTGAACCATTTTGCATCCTTTTAACAAAAATCCTGATTAAGCCCTCTCAAATAGGGGGGGGGGGGCAGCTGCCCCGCATGCCCATGCATAAGTTGGGCCCTGTTTGCACAACGAATGATGCTTTCGGAATATGATAAATTAAAGTATCTATAACTTATTCTACGTTGTATTACTATCAATCGAGATGAATTATATAACAAGATTTTTTTAATGATACTTTAATGTACAGACGGGCATAAAGAGTTATATCAAAATTACATTGACGCAGTAAAATGATTGAAAGCATGAGTTGAAATGGTGTGAATTGGTGTGAATATGTTTTTGTCTAAAAATATTTTGTGGAAAATATTTGTTTTCCTTTTAATACGTTCCAACATAGGTGAAACGTGTTTCTGAATTAATTTTGTCTGGCCGTGCTCTAACTCGCGTAAATATACTGGGATTGGAAACTGAATGATACGTGTTGTTGAGTATTATTACGTTACATTAGGTATTGAATAGGAAGTGTGTAGTATTTATATTTCGTTTACAAGGATGCTGAGATTTGCCTGAAAGTTTTGATTAACAGTTGTTTTTGCCTTGAATAAATGCTTCATAATTTTTTTAAATTATATTCATAGCAAAATAAATACTAATGCAACGATAACTCTCAGTTGTTTTATAAACACATTACGTGTCGCTTTAAATACTGAAAAAAAAAAAAAAAAAAAAAAAAAGTAAATAAGAATGTAAAACCTTGCATCAGGCATATATTATGAAACACTTTCTAGTACTAAGAGAATATTATTAAGAAGTTAGATTTTTATTGTTGTTGCACATCCCCTTAGGCCAGCAGGGCTAGATCAGGTCCAGGATATTATACACCCTAAGGAAATCCAGCATCATCAAGGCATCATCAACAAGATCCTGCTTGGAGAACCCCAGGCACGCAAGAATGTGATCAGGGGAGGCCTGCTCAGTGGAACACTTGGTGCCCTCAGAAAATTTCATAGTTAGTTTGATTTTTTCCTACCGTGAAATGAGTTTTGTAAGTTGCTTATACAGATATCTCACTTTTCTTACAGTGAAGAGAGATATCTGTATAAACAACTTAAAAAAAAAAACAACAGTAAAAATTCCTTTTCAGCATTTGTTGTCCATATCCAGTAAGATGTGCGAAGTCCTCCGTGTTGCCCTGTATGAGATCAATAGAATTTGTACACACCACCTAATAAATTGAAAATTAACTTAAGTTTAATTAAATGCATACTATAAAGGAAAACGCATTTCTAGCAATTATCGATTTTAGTCAGCCCTTCAACCGAATTCTTCCATGTGCCTCTGTAAACGAACGATAAATGCTATGCAGTCTATGATCTATAGAAAACATGCAGTGTACGTCAGTGATTTCGTTACATGTTGTAGTAATTATTTTAAACCTCGGGGATTCTTTTTTATTTCATTATGTTCTAAGTATCATAATTTTATTCAAATACACCGCAAAAGATTTTCCCCCATAGATCATAATGTAATGGAATCATTTTGTGCATCCCTTTAAACGAACTATAAATATTACTTATTCTATACTCATGAGAAAGCATGTTGTAGTCCACCACAATGGTAATCGTGTATATTAATCTCATTATGTTTGAAATAGCGTAACATCAATAAAATGCACCACAAACGATTTTTGCCATAGACCGTAATGTAAAGGCATTCTTTTCTGTATCCCTGTAAACTAACTATAATTGTTACGCACATCATTTTCAATAACGATCGTACTAAAGTAAATGTTAATAACGTAAAAAATATAGGGAAATCCAAGTATATTTATGAGAGTTAGAGCATGGACAGGCGGCAGACAGAGAAGCTGAATACATAAATATTTTTCAGCTATGCAGGAAAGTGTTAAAAACTATTTTATGTACCTGAGGGAAAATCTTGAAAATCTTTGAAACTATTTACATCCAGTACTTGATAGATTTTAAAATTTTTGCACTGAACCATTGAAAAAAAAAAAAGACCCCTTTCTTTTTTAAAACTACAGGTTTCCTTCGAATTATGCGAAGTAGATAGATAGAGGGGGTGCTGGCTCAAAAATATGAGGAGTAAGTAAAGAGTAATCATTCGCAAAACATGTTTTTGACCAATCACTCAAAACATGTTTTGAGTGATTGGTTTATTGTTTAGAGTGATTGGTTTATTGTTTTGAGCGATTCATTTATTGTTTTGAGTGTTTTGTTTATTACTCCTCACTTACTCCACAGTTTTTTGAGCCAACACCCCCACTATCTATCTATTATGCGGTTTCAGTTAATGAACAAAAGCGTTTCATTTTATTTCGCCAATGAAAGACGTCGTCGTTCTATTGCAAAATACTTTATATAAATTTGAAAGCATTTTCTTAGTTAATATTTTTCTTTCTTTAATATTTTAATAAATAATAATATTTAATTAAAATAATATTATTTATTAATATTTAAATATTTTTCTTTCGTTAATATTTTTCTTTCGTGTCTTTATTTCTTTCAATTGCTACATTAGGATAAAAAAAAAATAGGAAACGAAAGTTAACAATTTCTTTTTCAACAAAAGGTAACGAAAAGTACTTTCTAAATATTGACAAGTAACTGTAAAAAGTTCATGAACTGTCTAATAAATATTTTCACAATTAAAATGATTAAATAGATTAGATGATTTTTTTCTTGTTACGTTAATGTATTCTGCATGCTTTTGAAAACGGCGAAACATCTTTCATTTCTAAACTACGTAATTTAAAGTAAAAGAAAAAAAAAATAACGGATTTTAAAATCCGTAGCTTAAAATCCGGAGCTTAAATTTTTTTTAAATGCATTACAGTAAAAATTACATTAACATAAGAAACAGTTTCTTTACTTTTTGCCTCGGTCTAAAAAATTAATTTGCAAAAATACATAATTGTTTTAATTAAAATAATAGTAGTCACAGTTTAGTAAGTATATCAATAGAATATTACCTATCAATTTTTTTTGTAAATATTTTAATTGCAAAAATGATGATATTTTAAATGTGACTTTTAAAATTTATATTTTGTTTTTTGAGATCACAAATATACAGGGTGATTATAATTAAAGTCCTACTTTCAAAATGCTGTAAAAACAGAACCACTGGTCAGAATGACTTCAAATTTGAACTGAATATACTGGAAGAAGGTATGGCATAAGAAAATAATTTCCAAAGTGTATCAATAGATGGCGCTGTAAGCGGCATACTATGCAAATTAAAAGACACTCATGCGCGATTAAAAACCGAATTATTATGTGCTTTTTATGCGGTTTTTGGCCCAAGGACAATTAAAAACCGATTTTTCCCATTCAATGTAGTACGACCTTGCCGTGGTGGATGGGTTTTCCACTAACAGTACCACAACTGTTGACTGACTTGGAAGTCATTTTTTCCGTCAAACAACCGAAACACTCATGCACATTGAACAGTACGGTTGATGTACTGTGCCACTCATGCCAAAGCCGTCGTATTTCGATTAAAAATGTCACTTGCGGTCGAATCCACTTTCGTTATGCCGCTTACAGCGCCATTGATACACTTTGGAACTTTTTATTACTTAAGCCATACCGTTTCCTTTTTCTCCCTGTATATTCAGTTCAAATTTGAAGTCATTCTGACCAGTGGTTACTTTTTTACAGCATTTTGAAAGTGGGAGTTTAATTATATCACCCTGTATATCAAAAATAATTATCACGCATAACCCTTTGTATCACCGCGTTGCATATCTGCAACATACCCAAAAGTCAATATTATTTATAAAGTGGGTTTTAAAAGACTATTTTATTTATTGCTGCAAGCTGCAACACTACAGTTAATATAAATTGTTCATAGAATTTTCAACCGACGACGATACTGAGTTAATTTTTCATGCCAAAGTTTTATTTATCTTTTGATAAGTTTTCTATCGTTATTACTAAAATAAACTTCGAAAATTTTGTTATATTTAAATAGCTGGACAAGTTCAAAAATATATTTTTTACAAAGGTAAGTTCGTATATCTTGCAATTTTGTTTTAGAAAATTGACAGTATTTATGAGAAGTATGTAAATTTCTGTTTATTGCAGATGTGAAAATAATAACTTTTAGATAATAATTTTTTTATTTTTATATTGTAAATTTTTTAAATTGTTATGTACATGCTTAAAATGATTTATTCTAACCTCTCAGTAAATATTTTTGAAATCAGATTTGTTGCATCGCAATTGTTAATTTAAATGAAGTTAAAAACATGTTAAGGTGTTCGGCACCTTTCATATTGCGTAATATGATAAATATCAATTTTCCAACTATTGGCTTGAAACGAATTTAGAAATACGTAGAATATTTTCTCATGAAGTGCCGTAAATATCAGATAATTAAAAATATGTGAAAAAAATCGTTTTACTGAATCCATTTGCTTTAAATGATTCAGAGTGCCAATCTTTAAATTCCTTTTTCTCAATTTGCCGTTTTTCAATGTATCGATATCATCAAAATGCTAAAACTTCATCATATATTTTTTAATTGGCTCGCTATTTTTTATGGAAGATCCACATTTTTAAAATAAATATTTTAATTGCAAAAATGGTTTTTTAAATGTGACTTTTTAAATTTATATTACCTTTGAGATCCCAAATAGACATAAAAAATAATTATCACACATATTAATTTAAATGAAATAACATGTTAAGGGGTCTCGGTACACTTCATATTGTGTAATATGATGAAAATATCAATTTTCCAACTTGAAACAAATATAAACATACGTAGTATATTTTCTTAGGAAGTGCCGTAAAGATTAGATAATAATAATTAAAAAAAAAAGTCTTTTTAGTGAATCTATTTGTTTTAAAAGATTCAGAGTTGAAATATTTAAGTTATTTTTTTCTCTGTTTGTATTTTTGCAATGTATCAATATCATCAACATGCTAAAACTTCATCATAAATTTTTTAATTGATTCGCTATTTTTTATGGATGATCTACATTTTTAAAATAAATATTTTAATTCCAAAAAGGATTTTTTAAATGTGACTTTTTAAATTTATATTACCTTTGAGATCCCAAATAGATATAAAAAATAATTATCACACATATTAATTTAAATGAAATAACATGTTAAGGGGTCTCGGTACACTTCATATTGTGTAATATGATGAAAATATCAATTTTCCAACTTGAAACAAATGTAAACATACGTAGTATATTTTCTTAGGAAGTGCCGTAAAGATTAGATAATAATAATTAAAAAAAAAAAAAAAGTCTTTTTAGTGAATCTATTTGTTTTAAAAGATTCAGAGTTGAAATATTTAAGTTATTTTTTTCTCTGTTTGTATTTTTGCAATGTATCAATATCATCAACATGCTAAAACTTCATCATAAATTTTTTAATTGATTCGCTATTTTTTATGGATGATCTACATTTTAAAAATAAATATTTTAATTCCAAAAATGATTCTTTAAATGTGACTTTTTAAATTTATATTACCTTTGAGACCCCAAATAGATATAAAAAATAATTATTACACATATTAATTTAAATGAAGTTAAAAACATGTTAAGGGGTCTCGGTACCCTTTATATTGTGTAATATGATGAAAATATCAATTTTCCAACTTAAACGAATTTAGGCGTACGTAGTGTATTTTCTCATGAAGTGCCGTAAAGATCAGATAATTAAAAATATGCGAAAAAAAACTGAATCCATTTGCTTTAAATGATTCAGAGTGGCAATCTTTAAATTCCTTTTTCTCAGTTTGTAGTTTTTCAATGTATCAATATCATCAAAATGCTAAAACTTCATCATATATTTTTTAATTAACTCGCTATTTTTTATGAATGATCCACACTTTTAAAATAAATATTTTAATTGTAAAAATGATTTTTTAAATGCGACTTTTTAAATTTATATCACTTTTGAGATCCCAAATAGATATAAAAAATAATTATCCCACATATTAATTTAAATGAAGTTAAAAACATGTTAAGGGGTCTCTGTACCCTTTATATTGTGTAATATGAGGAAATTATCAATTTTCAAACTTATACGAATTTAGGCGTTCGTAGTGTATTTTTTCATGAAGTGCCGTAAAGATAAGATAATTAAAAATATGCGAAAAAAAAAAAACTGAATCCATTTGCTTTAAATGATTCAGAGTGGCAATCTTTAAATTCCCTTTTCTCAGTTTGTAGTTTTTCAATGTATCAATATCATCAAAATGCTAAAACTTCATCATATATTTTTTAATTAACTCGCTTATTTTTTATGGATGATCCACATTTTTAAAATAAATATTTTAATTGTAAAAATGATTTTTTTAAATGTGACTTTTTAAATTTATATAACTTTTGAGATCGCAAATAGATATAAAAATAATGATCACGCATATTAATTTAATTGAAGTTAAAAACATGTTAAGGGGTGTCGGTACACTTCATATTGTGTAATATGATGAAAATATCAATTTTTCAACTTGAAATGAATGTAAACATACGTAGTATACTTTCTCAGGAAGTGCCGTAAAGATCAAATAATTAGAAAAAAAAATGCGAAAAAAGTCTTTTTACTGAATCTATTTGTTTTAAAGGATTCAGAGTTAAAATATTTAAATTATTTCTTCTCTGTTTGTATTTTTTCAATGTACAATATCATCAAAATGCTAAAACTTCATCATAAATTTTTTAATTGACTCGTTATTTTTTATTGATGATCCTCAACCTGAATTTCCTAATATTAAGGATCGTCGTTTCAATTTTATGAATAGTTTATTTTTAAAATATAAAAATATAAAGTAAATAGTCATTTTTACTGTAGTTTTACATATGCCATGACATTTTATTTATTTTTTCTTAAACTAATTACTTTTTTGGAAATATGATCCTTACAGCACACTATACAGAACACTTGTAAGAAAATTGTGAGAAAAACTTTCTAAAAGTTCAAAATTGTAAGAGAAGTTTTAACGATTTCCTTATTTTATTTTTATTTTATTTTTATTTTTTTAATATGTTAAGTAAGTAGTCATTTTTACAGAAGTTTTACATATGTTATGACATTTTATTTATTTTTTCTTTAATTACTTTTTTGGGAATCTGACTCTTACACTTATGCAGCACATTTCAAAGAAAAGTATAAAAAAATGTTTAATTAGTTCAAAATTGCAACAGAATTGTGTTTTTAAAAATTTCCTTATAATCTTTTTAAAAGTTAAAAAACAAGTCATTTTTACTGTAGTTTTTCATACATATGTCATGGCATTTTATTAATTTTTTCTTAAGCTAGCTATTTTTGTGGAAATCTGATCCGAACACTTATAGAGTACATATGTAAGAAAAGTGTGAAAAGAAGTTTAAAACAATTCAAAATTGTAGAGGTGTAGTTTTAAAGATTTCTGTAATGTTTTTTTTTAAAAAATTATTATTACTATTTATAATTTACCACAGGTTTTTAAATTTTCTATTGATTAAATAATTTACCTTTGTAAAATTATTTAACACTATGTCAAAATATATTATAAAACACTCAAATTTTTAATAAAAGTATAAAAAAAAGTTTTAAAAGTTCAAAATTGTAGGAGAAGTGTGGTTTTATATATTGCTTTAGTGTTTTTTTATTTTTTTTAAAATTAATCACAGGATTACCCTTTTTTCTTAATTACTTATCTTCCTTCATAAAAGCATTTAATATTAGGCCATAAGTATATTTAAAATTCTCAAATTAAACAATATATTTTAGGAGATACCAAGAACGCTTAAAATTTTAAAAGTTGTTTTAAATGCTTCGTATTTAAATTTAAAGCTCCATTGATGTAGGGAAAACTTTAGAGTAATAAGATGAAATGATTATTAAATGAATAAGTTTTGGTCTAAAAAATTTTTTCTGAAAAAAAAAGCTTATTCTCTCTTTTAATTTAGATAATAATAACTGTGATGCAGCATTTCAACACCACTGTTTCCGAATAATAATATTTGTCTGATTTAATAGCAGAATTCCTGTCAATAAATATGGCGAAGAATTCTATTCGGGAGTAGTGGTACTCAAATTTAAAAAGAGTACGAACTGTGGATCAGCTATTGCATAAGAGTTAAAAAATCATGATAGAAAATAATAATAATATGTTAATTGTAAATTGTTTTGATATTATTATCTATCATTTTTAATACTGCAAAAATTATTTTTTAAAGGCCATTTTATGTTTATAACTATTACCTTTGAGAATTTATAATCTTTATACATATATATCATTTCAGATATACTTTGTGACAGGTTTAAATTATTTCGGATAAAATTATTTTTAAAAGACATTATCGTGTTATAGCGCTAGGGCAAAATCTAGAAGCTATTTATATCACTATTTGATGGATCGCCGTATTTTTCAAACAGAAACAAAGAAAAAAAAAATGTTGATATGAAACAAAAGTATTTTCTTTTTCATAAAACTCTTCATTGCAGCAATAATACAGTAAGTTTGGAATGGCTTTTAATTTTTAGCTTTTTTCATTCTTTTACTTACCCATCATACGTAGTATAGGGTAAGTCTTGTAATCGTTTTAAAAATCGAAAAAAAAAATGTTTGACGGATTTACACGCTTCGGGCACTGGAGATTCCGAAAAACATATTTTTAGAAAAAAAAAAAATACCGTCCGTCTGTCTCTATGTCTGTAAACACTCTATCTCCCGAACAAATGGAGATAGAGACTTGAAATTTGGTGTGTACTTAGTACGTAATAATGGGAAGAAGCTCATTGAATTTCAGTAATCTCGATTATCCGAAACTATTTTTTTCGGATTCTCAAAATATTCGTTCTGATAAAAGGTATATAAAATTTTTCGAAAATGTTTATTTTAAGGAGTGAATATAAAAGACAATAAAAAACATAAATTTTGCATATTGCAGTTCGGATAATTGGTTGCCGAGATATTTGTAATCCTGTTTTCCACACTGTTGGATTTTTCATGACCCTGTATTTCATCCAAATTTCAATTCAAAGATATATTTTAATTGGAAATGAGACGCTTAATCCGACGCAGTAAACCGTTAGTTAATATGATTATCAATTTTAGAGTTATAAGGATGTTTCTCTTACGCGATTCAGTAATACAGCATTTAAAGTTTATGACGTCATCAAGCTATGATTTTATTCGAATTGCAATGCATTTTATAAATAGTTTACATACGTTTTATTTTCCTATTTTATATTATGCATATCCATGATTGGTAAGTATTACGGTGGCCCCCAACGAGTAGTTTACTTTCTTTTATATACAAGAAGAAAGTATTGGATTCATGAAAAATGTTGACATCCAGTTTTAGATGGATTTATACGTTTTAGAAGGTCCTGAATCCGATTTGACTGTTTTTAGAAAATGTCTGTCCGTGAGTCTGTCTGTGATACAAATTTTGTGGACACTCTACCTCACGAACTACTGCACGAAATTTAATAAAACTTCAAATACGTTTCGACCTTGACATAAATTGGTGCTGGTTAGGTTTTGGTGTATAACGTCCAACAGGTGGCGTTGATATGCTGCATTTTTCCCGATTTCCAAAATTGCTATATCTCAAGAACTAGCATGGAATTTTATAAAACTCCATATTATGTTTGACCTTGACAGAACTAGATGCTGATAAGGTTTTAGTGTACATCGCCCAAAAGGTGGCGTAAATATGCTGTATTTTTCGCGATTTCCAAAATAGCCATATCGCAAGAACTAATGCATGGCATTTCATCAAACTTCATATTATGTTAGACTTTGACATAAACAGATGCTGATTCAATTTGACTTTGATCGTTCAATAGGGGGCGCTTATATCCTGCGCTTGGAGAAATATTCCTAATCTTGTTCACAATCAACTGCTGTAATTTAGAGAGCATTTTTCTATTACTAATCATTGATCAATGCAATTCTATGCTAAATTCAAAACAATTTAGAAATTGTATGTCAAACGTGAAAAATGAGGTGCGTTCGTACTATAACTAGTTTTATAAATATCCAGATCTTGGTGCAATAGCTGTTGCACTCGTATGCAAAAATGCATGAATACAAAATTTATTTTATGTGCAGATTTTGAAACAATAGATATTAATTTTATTTTATAAAATTAAGTTTCAATACATTTTTACATACAATTAATTACAATTCTATTACATTAAAATTATACTATGCGCAAATATCCAATACAGAACAATGTAAAAAAATCATCGTTATTATTTCACTAAAAATGAATTATATCGTCTGTTATTATGATATGATTAATTTCCGTAATAAATTAAGTACATATTAAGTTGGCAACATTTTATCTTTTGCTGATATTTACTGAAAATTCCAATGGGAAACTAAAGCCTAACTTTGAAAATTGCAGAACTTGAAATCCATATATAGACTCTTTTTCCATTTAATATATATTTCTCCGGAAACATCGATCCAAAAAACTGTCGGTACATTATAGGATTGCTATAATTAAACAATTTTAGTATACAAATTCGGTTTTTAAATTCAGTAATATGGAAATAATATGACTCCATCTTAAATAGGACGTAATCACCATGGATATCCAGAATCATTATAATGGGATATCATTGAATTAATTACGTATGATAGGATTTAATAGAATGAAGAAAACTTTTATTAATATCTTTTTAAGTTTTGATTCGATTTTCATAAAATTTGAAATGACACTACAGAATTCTGCAACGATTATATATATTAAATTTCAAACCATTCGTTTGGGTAGTTTTTGTGCTGTTATATGAGGACAGACGGACGGACCAGACGACAAGTATAGGTGCTACGTATTTATATAATTACGAAAACACTTCAAAAGGCATTATACTTCATATATGTTAATACTGTTACTGCGTGAATATGCTATTTAAATTAATGTATTATAATGATATAGAATAAAGTTTTATGATAGCCACAACTTATTAGATTTTAAATACTTTCCAATATACTTGAAAAGTGTTTATGAATTCGGTGTATCTGTCTGTCCACCTGTCCGTGCTCTAACTCGCGTAAAAATATTCGGATTGATCTGTAATTTGTATATGTTGATGAGGTTCAATATAGAATGTTCGCTATTGAAAATGTAGTATGTAGCATTTATAGTTCGTTTACAGAAACACACAAAATATTCTGTTATATGATGGTTTGTGGGAAAAATCGTTTGTTGTGCATTTTATTTAAATTGATTCTTTAGATATCTCATTTCATCGTACGAAAACACGAAATTTCTTATTAATATTCTGCTAGTGTTGCAAAGGGTTTCATAATGTATGCCTAAGCATGATTTTTCGTTCTTTTTTAAATATCGCGTAACTATAAAAAAAAAGGGGGGGGATACGAAAGTTAAACAGTGCTGTAAACCAACACTGTAAAAAGTACAAAAACTGTTTCATAAATCCCGTTACAATTGTAACTAGTATGTTGTGGCCATCAGAATACTTTTTTCTATGTAAATCAAATCGTCTGCAATCAAAATTAAGTGATAATCTATAATTCGTTCTTGAGATATAGCTATCGCGATAAATCATGTAAAACAAAGCATACCAGCGACACCTATTGGGCGGAACACAACCAAACCCAGGAGTCGGAAAAACTACTTTTTTTTCAGTAGCGAGCTACAACTACAACTATTTTATCAAAAATGTAGTTAACTACAACTACAACTATTTGTTTTAAAAAGTAGCGACTACAAAACTACTTTTCAAAAGTAGTCACGACTTTGCTGCTTTTAGAATTTTGTCGAGAGGTTCAATCTACACTCGAAATTCAGGGCACGGAATTAGAGTTCCACACTGGTCGGGTTGGGTACCCGACCTGGAAGTCTGCGCGGGCCCGAGGCTCTTACACGGCCGGAAAAATGAAGGCAATTTTAAAAACTGGGCGGGCCAGCAGTATAAAGACAATTTTTTTAACAAGTCAGACTGATAAAAAAATAATAAACGGGCCTGTTCAGTCCGTAAAAAAATTCAACGGGCCATCCAGGCCGTTAAAAACTTAAGCGGGCCGACCCTCCCGATATGACAAATTTAAAGGGATTAAACTAAGCTGATAAAATTTGACCAATTTTAAATGTACGTCACTGGGGCGAGAATAAGCATAAATCTGCTGTACCAGACGATACTAGCTTGACAACATCGATGCAGAAATATAACATGTCTAGCGTAGAGATCGGCATCGGACAATTACATCATGTCTGAGAACGGGCTTAATTTTTTTCAGCAGACTGGGGCAGGCTGGGATTAGGGTTGCATTTTATTCTACATACTCAGGCTGGGCCGGAACTGAACTGAATTGTTCTGTGTGGAGCAAGCACTTTGTTTTGTAAAAATAGTAATAGCCATAATAAACTTATGTTAATGGGATATTTGGAAATATACTTTAGTAAATTATAGAGAAACATTTTCAAAAATTGACTTTTTTTTATTATACAGCAGAAAAAGTTATGATGTTTTTAATCATCTTTTTTTCTTTTATTCTAAACTACATTAATATTTTTTATGATTTTATTTGTATGTAACAGTCTAAGAGCTTAAGTGATCATTAATGTTGCTATTCTGTGTTCGATGACTTATGAACATATAGTAATCTAAAATATACTGTAAAAATTTCTTATGAATATGTATGCAGTATTCATTAAATGAATTTTAATCTTATATTAAGAAAAATCGGAATTTTTTGTAGAAATTGAGTCGAGTCGGGCCGGGCATTTTATTTATTTTTTCATGGGCCAACCTGGTGCTATTTTCAGTGATTTTGAAAGGGCCGAGCCTTGAACTGCAAAATAAAAAAACCAGCCGGTTTGACAGAAAGATAGCTTTCGTTCAATCTGGGCCTGGATATTCCGGCCCTTACAGACCTCTAATCCGATCCGAACTTTAAATTACGCATAAAGTCAACCCGAAACCTGACCCAACCACCAAAATATTTATATCCGAGTCCACTCCGAAACCGAAGTGAAATAAAAATAATCCATATTTTCAGAAAATTCATAAATTGAGACAATTTCTTAAAATACACCCAATAAAATCCCATTCAAAACATTAAAGAGCATGTAGACATTTCAGACAAACATTAGTCCATCATCCGTACAGTAAAAAATGTTCGAGTCATGAAAGATAAAATTAAAAACAACTTGCAGAAGGAACCATGTCAAAACAATTGAAATCAAAGTTAAAGTCTGAGCAAAACCCTGTACTCTGAAACAAGCTTAATTTGTTCACCCTTAAATGAAGCAAACCATGTTACTTCAGAGTACATGGTTTTTCTTTGACTTTAACTTTGACATGATTTATTCTGTAAGTTGTTGTTAATTTCATCTTTCATGATTTCAAAGTATTTTATTGTTCTGATGAGGGACAAATGTTTGTCCAAAACGTCTACATGCTTTTTAATGTTTTTAATGTCATTTTATTGCGTATTTTATTAAATTGCCTGAATTCAAAGTGTTAGTTTTCATACAATTATTCTAATCAGTTTTTAGTATTTAAAATTAAATGTTAATAAGTTTTTTATAAGGAAGTTTAGTTAATGCTATCTGTTAAAATTTCAAATAGGTGCTTCCAAGAAGAAACTAAACCTAGAAAATTTGCAAGAAAAGGCTTTAACTTCAATTTTCTCAAAGTTTAGTGTTTGTTGTATCATTCTAACACCTTCTTCCACTAATGTCTTCAATTATTTTCTGGATACCACACGTCGTTTATTTTAATTTTGTAGAATCTGCTATTCCACTGACAATTTTTAATATACATTGTTAAAATTTTTGTGATGTGTTGAACCAAATTTTGGTACTGCGTTAGCTGCAACCAGAAGATGGTGAAAACTCGTCCCAGCGTTTGGAGTACTGGTTGAACCGTAGCTCTAAATGTTGGAACACGTTTTCACATCTTAATGTTTTCAGCTACTGCAGCAGTAAGATTTAGTTGAACCCAGCACAAAATTTTTAACAGTATATAATAAATGCCGAGTTACCAGTGTAACCGAGTTATCCAGGTTTCGAATTATCTCGGTTTCACTGTTTAATCGTAAATAATTAAAAATATAACACATTATTTTTCATCCTTTTTTAACTTAAAACAAAAGCTGATCTCATTGAAAAGCACGAACTTTAAATATTCTGTTGGTTTATTTACTATATAAATCTCTTGAACAGCCGCAACCAGATTTATGAATGATTTTCATGATTTTCTCATGATTTTCTGTGAATGAGAACGATCTGATTTTCTTGTGAATTGCTTTCTTCCACGTAAACACGTGCTTTGCCTCTTGCACACCTCCTGTACAAACAGCGTAACTCATGCCACTGAATAAACAGGTACAGAAAAGCTCAATGGAGAAAAATACTTCAAATACAGCTGCAAAAATCACGTTACTATAAGACGCTGTTATCTAAAATGTGATGGTGACAACCACCTGAATTTATGAACCAGAATTTCCTTAAGTTGAGGATATGATTTTAAATTGTAATAAAATATTTTTCCTATTGCTTCTCATTGGTGTTTTTACTTCGTACATAAAAGAAAAATATCGAGCATATGAAAAGTGTTCTTGCAGAATTTTGCATAGTTCATAATTAACAAATTCTGCTTTTAATAACACTACTTTTATGAGGTTACTTGAGTAATTTTTTCAGATGAGTGAAAAGGTGTCCACGACGGGTGTTGAACCCAGAACCTCTTCATAAATGGCCAATGCTCTATCAACTAAGATACATGGGCGACACCCAGACAACACAATTTACTCAGATAACCTTTAGGCAGTAACATCTGGTCTGCAAATTGAGCCAGCTCAACAGAATAAATCGCAAATGAAGAAATTCCAATAACCGATGACTACCTAATTACACTTTAATTAGTTTTTAACATGATCATATTAATTCGCAAAGAAATCACACAAGTCGTATTTTTTTATTATTTTTAACAGAATCATACTGATTGGCAAAAAAACCACTGGAGTTGTAATTTTCAATAGTTGTAATCAGGGCTTTACAAATTTGATAAAATCTGGTAGCCAGCGAAAAATTCTAGCTGCCAGTAAAAAATATTATCCCCCCCCCCCCCCGTTTCTGCGTCACTGATTTTCAAAAAGCACAAAAGTTTATGAAGTAATTGAGAAAAAATAATAAAAAGCATAGTTTAGAATTATTAGTTACATAGTTTAAAATAGTACATAATTTAGAGTGACAATATAAACTAAGTTTTTTAATTAAACTTTTCGAAATTATACATCTCTGGGGAAAAAAATAATAAAGGTTAAATTAACCGGCATATTTGGGGAATGCTGATTGACGAATGCTTTAAATGCCCAGCTAGGGGGCATCGCGAAAACAGTGAAGCAGGAAAACAATTTTCTGTCTATTTTCCTGTCGAAGTCAGTCAAATAATTCTCATTTTCTCATTTTACTATTTTAAAATTTGCAGTTTAAATAACTTGGTCGCCAGATACAAAAACTTAGTCGCCAGTGGCGACCTGGCGACCGCATTTGTCAAGCCCTGGTTGTAATTAATAATTTGAAACTCTTGTATTTTAGACACGTCAACCGTCGCCCCCAAGTCATGAGGGACTTATAACGCGCTCGACCAGGAGGTTCCTCCTGTACGCGCTACGACCAGTGGGAGCACCGCCACCTGCACATCACTCCCATTGAACCCAAGTGAATGACGACATATGTCGTTGCGATTGCAGTGATTCTCACCCTCTTGAGAAACCACCATATTACACTCATGGACGGGCCAGGGTCCCCCAACAGCTTCGGGGCTGGACACCCAAAAGGGAGGTTAAGTCAGGTTTTCCCGACCCGCACTTGCTCTACCAAAACTCGAGGGACGTAATATACAGAGGTAGTCACAGTTCCCTCTTGTAATGGATAATTAATTAATTGAAGGGGAAACGAAATTGTCCTTATTAACCGGAGATACGTCTTAAGCGAAGACGCATTAATGAGAGTCCACTGTATATATATATATATATATATATATATGTCGCATTTTTAATAAAATGACAGCATTCTGATTTAAATATAACATCTTTTATTGAAATAAAACTGACTACGGCAGTAGCATTTCATGGCTGCATCCATGATAGCTTTCACGCAGCAAGTGATAGTAAAAGTATATTAGAAAAATCTCATCTCCGATGGGTTGCCAGTTCAAAAGGCCATGTGGTTTTATTAATTAAGCCGATAAATTGATAAAATTGGCTACCCTGCTAAACTCGTGATTCTGTGTAATCGGGCCCGTATCCAAAGTGAGGGGCGATTCATTAAAAAAGTAATTAATAGGTTTGATTTCTATAATTTTCCCACATCTATACTAATAAAAGAAAGTTTCGCTCTGTGTGTCTGTGTGTGTGTGTGTGTGTGTGTGTGTGTGTGTGTGTGTCTGTTGGTGATGGCTAGGGAAATTTAGCGCACCTAGAAGTCTGTAAATTTAGATTTAGGTAGTCCAAACCCTCCCTGGTATACCTGAGCCTCAGAATTTTAAAATTTTTAAAATTAAAGTAGTTATCAATTATAAACTGATCAAAGATCACAAATAAAAAAGTCATTAATCTGAAGCGAGCTGGCGCATGCGCAGAAACCAATTTCCGTATCTTCCAGAACAGAAGAAAGAAAGAAGAAGACATTCCGTTTTTGTTTAAAGTATTTCTAAATTCGCCATGGACAAACGGCTAAAAATACGGAAAAACCGTCTACATATTCTAAAAGAACATACTTTTACGTCTCGAACAATCTGGTTGGTTTGAAAAAATTTTACATTTAACCCTTTCAAAAAAAATAATCAAAAAGCATCGAATTCGTGTTTTTGATTTTCTCTCGTTTTCCGAGCCTTGCATCTACCGGAATACAAAAGATACGGAAAAACGAAGGTCACCAAATTAAAGAACTATTTTTGTCCTTTTCAAAGCCACCTTTGGTCTTAAAAAATACAAAAATTAACCCTTCGAAAAAGTATATTTTCTGTATGCCGTTTTGCGATTTTTGCAATTTTTAAAATTTTGCATCGGCGATTCAGAGACAGGTACGAAAAATTAAAAATACCAGACAATATCTACATTTATTCTTTTTTCGACATCTGTATTTGTTTTTGAAAAATACGAATATTAACCCTTTAAAAAAAATTCGTGCACAGGACTCTCTTTTGCGAATTCCGATTTTCTGCTATATATTAAATCTGGCATCGGCTTTCTAAAATAACCAAACAAAAAGTAAACACACCTAAAGACATCTACGTGCTATCGGGTTTAGGCAGAAACCTTTAGTTTAAAAAATAAATCACGTTAACCCTTTCGAAAACGTTTTTAATCGTAAGTCAATTTCGCTTTTTTAACTATTTCTCCTATCTTTAAAAATCCGAATTGGCGTTTATAAACAAGATACGAAAAACTAAAAATACCGTGCCTAATCTATATCCCTTTGTTTTTTTAAAATCTGGTATCCGTTTTGAAAAAAATTAATTTTAACCCTCCGAAAAAAAAAATCCTTTCCAAAACTCACTCACGCGAATTTCCTTTTTTGTTGGTCCAGATTTAAAAATTGGTATCGACTCGGGAAATGCAAGTACGGACAAACAGTAGACTCCAGATCATAGACACGTTCCTTTTCTTCAAAATACACGGTTGGGTTTTAAAAAATATCTACATTAACCCTTTAGAAACCGATCGATTACGTAACCCAGTTTCACGATTTCCGCTATTTTGGCAATGTTTACCCGTAGTTAAATTTCAATTCTACTAGGAAATTTGGTTGGGTCAAGTGTTCTGAAAAGGCCTCTTCCAGAACAGACTGCGCCCCCTGGCGGTAGAAAGTGGAACTATACGAGTATATCTGGTTCTATGGACCCAATTACGACGGGGTTAGGCTCATTCGACTTGATATCTATAGCCTTAAATATTTTAGCTGCACTTTCGACCGCCAAGATGCGCTTTCCGATCTTGGGTTTTATGAGCCCGATTACGACGGGGTTTGCCTCATTCGACTTGATTTCGATAGCCTTAAAGATTTCAGTCATATTCGTATAGAACAGATTATTAATATTTCGGGCCCGGGCAACGCCGGGCGGATTAGCTAGTATATATATATATAATTGTAATACCTTTGAATTTCAAAATACATAACAAGTTCTTTCAACAATTCAAACCTAATCTCCAATTAAGATAGTTAATCATAAAGTATAGACAGAATACCAAAAAGGTTAATAAAAATTAACAAGTGCAAACATAAAATTACCAAAGCTATTTCACTTATGGTACGCAAAAAAAAATTACTGAAAGTATAAAGAAATTATATAAAATAATGATCTAATATGCCATAAAAATGTAAGAAAATTGGAATTTGGATATATATATATATTAGTTTGTGGCGAAGAAAATATTTATTTTTTTTTTCTTTTCAAACTTTTTGCGAGAAGTTTCATTTCAGCTAACGCTTTAACATGAATTTGATAAAGACACCACAAACGTAATGAAACAACATATTTCCACAAACACGAAGTAAAAGCCTTCTACTGCGATATGTTTGAATAAAATACAAGTGGGGGATAGTGGATACTTTAGGACGCACTTTGATTAAATATTTTTGTAAATTTTATTTTTTCCCACTTGTTACACAATGAAGTAAAAAAAGTAGCAAAAATGCACTGTAAAATGTTAAGAAAATCAGAGGATTTGACCGACAGCTTCATCAGCTAATCAGAGATAAATAAGCCAGCCAATCTAATTTAGTTTGCGTAAAGCAGCCAATAAAAGTTAACTTGCAATTTAAGAGTTGAAGTAGGCGGAAAAAAGTAGCAATATGAGTAGAAAATCATTAAAATGGAATAATTTCGTAGAAAAATAAGTAAATAGATGAAGAAAAAAAAGATGTTTAACTGTTTCCAAAGGAGAATAGTTCGCAAAAAAGGCAAGGAAAAAGCATAAAAGAGCGTAAATCTTTTCCAACAACAAAAAAAGGCAGTTTACATTGCCATACATTAAAATATAGTCAAATTACTGTTAATATAAGTATGAATATAGGAAATACATAGATTTTTTTTTATTTTAAATATTAAAGAAAAAAAAAGTATTAGCACAAGAGGACTACTCCGGTAAAATAAACAACAGATAAGTAAAATAAAATAAGTTAAATAGTTTTAAATAAAAATTCTGGTGTGAAATGTTTTTATCAAGGCTGAATAAAATTCCCGGTAATTCTACGGTTAAAATACACATTTTCTTAGGCTGAGCACCTTACAATGTGTATAACTTGCCCCATTACTGTATTTTCTAATCTGCCCCACTTCATATCTTCTGGTTTTACAATTTCTGCTTATTGCTTTGGAACTATGTTCATATTTTAAAAACTTAATAGTATAATAAGTTTGTGTCTTTTAAAAGCTTGATATTTCTTACTAAAAAAATACGACAGAAATAGATGAAAATTTTGCTTTAACAATAAAAACAATGTCAGTTTAATGAAGTGAAATACAGACTTTCTTTTAACAATGATACAATTTTCAGCAACAAAGCATTCCACTTTTACTCCTCTTGAGACAGTATTAACCCCTTGACTACGGCCGCGTACCCGTACACTGTTGAAACTACGCAGAGCTCGTGCGTTCCTTTAATTTGAATATTTGTATTTCTGAATAGTTAAATTAGGCTTATTTAAAGACGGAAATTCTGCGATTAAATAACAAAATGTTAATAAATTGCAGATTTACAATTTAGTACTACTATTCAGAAATAGTGGTAATATTAAACAAAACTTTTCCGGAATAGTGGTAATAAAGGATAAAATTTAAACGAACCCTCCTACATGCGTTTAAACGGCGAAATAGTCAAGGGGTTACCCTATTTAAATTGAAAATACTTTTTCTGTTCAATTTTAATAAGAAAATCCTTATCTACAAAGACATAATAATCCTTATTATTGCCGTTTTGTTCCCTTTTTTTTCATAACCCAATCGTTATAAATTAAATTTATTACAGAAATTTCATTACAAATTAAGAAAAGAATAAAATCTCAGAAATTCATTGAAATTTTGAAATTTCGAGAACTATTCTAACACTTTCGGATCCTTACGAATGAATGAATTTCATGTTTATTTAAGATAATTGAGGCTTATTTCAATAGGCAACTCGTGATATTCTTGAAAGAGTAAATGTCAAATGGATACATATCGCAAGATTTTAATATAGGGGAGATGGAGGATGAATGGGACATTTAAATATTTTATATAAGTTATTATCAATATTATATATCACATGTCAAACTTTAAGTATTTGACTACATCTTATGCACAATATTTGTTCAATATTATTATTATACAGATATATAAATTAAATTTTAAAAAAAGTTCTTCTATGTCCCAATCATCCCCATAGCAGGGATGAATGGGACACAAACATTTTCCTCCCCGTATTCAATGTTAAGGACTAAAAGCTGACAAAAATACCGCCTTGGCAAAAGCTGAGAGATTATAAATTGTAATATGATCTCCAGGATTATTTGTTAGTCAATGATCTTGGACTCATCTCAGCTTTGCCTTAAAAGGCCCATAAACGGTGGACTGAAGACGATGGCCACAAAGAGGATGAAATGTTAAAAGAATAAATACCATAAAGTGTTAATTTATCAACCTATATAATATTATTCAGTTAATAAAAAATTTTCAGTATCCTCTAGGGACGAATGAAGCAATCTCATTCATCCCCATTTCAAATGTCCCAATCATCCCCATGATGCATAGATTCAATTGTCAGCTATTTTGTCTCAGAAATTATGCATTCATTTTAATTACCAATATTGAGCCTTTAAATAAAAAACTACAACATATCTTAATTGTTTATATTGCATAAGATATTTAAGTAACTTAAAATGTAAAAAACATTACTTTTAAGCAGAGTTTTCAGGAAATGCAAATTTGAAGAAAACTGAAAACAGCCATGTGCTCTTGCTTTTGGTTCTGAAACACACTATGGTAGTGAAATCTATGACGATAGGAAGCAACTAAAAAAAAATTATTGCCTGAAATATTGAGAGCGTCCCATCCATCCCTTGTCCCATTCATCCCCCATCTCCCCTACAAGATAATTGCTGGTCTTTTTGTAAAAAAATTTAATGCCTTTATAATTAAGTACATGACGCTTCTGACCAATAGCCTAGTCAATATTTTCTTTTTTCTTTTTTTCGGGAGAGGGGGGGGGGTAGGGGAAGACTCTACGCAAAGATGATTTTAAGTGAAGCGATGGAAATGTGTAAATTGTGTCTAAAAAATCTGTAAAAACATAAAAATAACTCTGATTTCAGAGGAAGGGGGGGTGATTCTAAGTCCCCCTTCCTTGGCTATGCCCCTGCACTTTTCCTAACTATGTATATTAGCATATAAACTCATTCTATTTCAAGATAAGAAATTCGCTGTTTATCGCTATTAGTTTCGATAATTTCTAAATAAAGTGATTTATTTCCTATTTCATGTTTATTTAATGAGAAATGATTACAATAGCAGGAACTCTGATTACATGATGGATTAGGTTAATGTTTTATTCCATTCTAGCTGGCGTAGCAACACCGAAGTGTTGCATTTGCATTACATATTTTGATTTTTCGTTTGAAAAAATACTGATTTTATTCTACATTTAGGAAAAGTTTACTGTATTATTATTTTTTTTAACTTTCATATTATCAGGATAAATTCTGTTTACAATGTGAATTAATTAAAAATTACACACATTTTACGAATTACGGAATTTGTCTGCAATTACTCAAGAATGTTTTTATAAGAGAGTGGTGACATACAAACAATAAATTTTGATTCCTCAAGAGGATTTTGGACAAAAACCTAGCGTGTTTCCTATTATTACCAAATTACCGCTTGTTTACTTGTTCAAGCAACTACTACAGAGGAGCTAAGTAGGCCAATAGGCTCGTTCAGGCCAAGTTCTGTTGTGTGAGTTGTTATGCTTAAAGAAAAAAAAAAAGTCAAACAGGGCGATTACATTTATATGGAAGGCATTTTATCTATATCTATTCTAATATTATAAAGAAGTAACGTTTGTTTGTTTTTTTGTTATTTGTTTGTTTGTATGGGAAAATCTCTGGAACTACCGAACCGATATCAAAAGTGATGGTGGCAAATTGATGGTGACAATCCCTGCTCCAACATAGACTATGTTTTATGTCGGTGCCACTAACAGGGGTGTGCAGGAGCAAAAAACGTTCTAAAATTGCGACTTTCGTGCTACTGAAGAAGCTAGAAACTTGAAAGTTGGCATGGTAGTTAGTTATAAGATGTAAATGCTTTCTAAGAACAGATTATAAAAAAATTCGAAATTGAAGATGGTGAAAAGAAGGAAAAGCGTTCTAAAAACGATCTAAATTACGATTTCTATGGAATTGTTAAGGATAGAAATTTGGAATTTGACATAGCTGCTACTTTTAACACTCAAATGCACATTTTTTTTTAACTCGAAGTTTAAAAGGCTGCAGGAGAGAAAAACGTTCTAAATTACGGCTTAGTGATTCTGAAAGGACTGGAAACTTTAAATTTTGCATGACGGTCACTTTTAAAATAAAAATGCTCCCGAAAAACAATTCCTAAACAAATTCGAAATTTAAAAGCATGAAATGAGCATAAAGCGTTCTAAAAACGTTCTAAATTACGATTTCTATGAAATTGATAGGATAGAAACTTGAAATTTGACATAACTGCTACTTTTAAGACGCAAAGGCACACACAGCAGTCTTTTTTTTTTTTTAAATCGAAATTTAAAAGGATGTGGGAGTAAAAAACATTCTAAATTACGATTTTTGTGATATTTTAAAGGACTAGAAACTTGAAGTTTAGCATGGCTTTTACATTTAAGATACACTGTTGTCCAGAAATTAAGGGGCAATGACCAATTTCAGACGTTTCGTTGAATATCTTACTGAAACTCGTGAGGAAATGCCCGGAATGCCCTTGAACTTTGAGGATGAAAAGAACATGTTTGACTTCAGGTTTTTCAGTGAATATTTTGTCGCGAGAACAATTAAAGGGTGGGGGGGGGGGAGGCAATAATAATTTTAATAATAAAATAATATTTTCGATCACCCAAGTAACAAAATCTAAAAATGGACTGCCACTGTAGTAAATGTCTATGTAGGTCCTGTTCAACATTTGTGTGCATTTGTGTAAGCATAGCACGTATATTCGTAAGATGTTAACGTTTCTGTGAAAATTTCATTTTTTTTTTTTTTTTAAATAGCATGCAGAGTTTTGAGACAAATTTAACACCGCTTTCCAAAAACTTGACAAAAAATCGTAGAAATAGTATACTGTGATTAAAATTTTAATATATTGAGGGGAGGGGGCTTCGCCCCGAGCGCGGAAATTGAGGGGGCGCCAAATTTATACTACCAACCACGGTTTAATTTATTTATTTATTCAACTTTTGGTAATCGATCATTTTCTGGGGAATTTCTTTTTTTTCTTTTCATCATTCTTTTTTTTCTGTCTCAAAATATCATGATCTCTCCAACAAATAAGTGTAATTTTCTCTTACGCTATTTAGTTGTTTGCAATTTCTGAATTAAAATTAAACAACCTTTTAAAGTTCCAACATAAACGCGAAATGTTTATTCAATAGAATTTATTTCTGTTTTTGTACTTTATCAGTTTTGTGTTACCCGTCACAAAAAGAAAGGGAGGGGGAGGGGGGGGGGGCAAATTGAAACATTACCCCGGGCGCAGTTTTTTCTGCGCACGGTCCTGAACACAAGAATATTTACTAAATCATTTACTGTCTCATTTTTCACAGACAGCATTATAATAAAATGTAATTTTCAATGTAATTAAGTCTATGTGAATTATTTTTTAGTGCACTTTCATTAGTTTGAAGCAGAACTGAATTAATGAGTTTTTGAAAACTGTATTTTAGACTCTTTCTTCCCCTAAATAATTAAACTATTATCTAATAATATTACACGTTAATAAAAAAGAACAGCGAAACAATATTTATTAAACTATTATCTAATAATATTACACGTTAATAAAAAAGAACAGCGAAACAATATTTACGAAATTATTTGCTGCATTATTTTAAAAAGCGACATAAATGCAAAATTTGGTGTGTTTTGATAATTTCAAAGCCGCATTGTAGTAATGCCGTTTTGAAAATTTTATTTTAGACTTTAATTCCCCAAAATTATTGAACTGTTAGATATTAATATAAAATATGAATAAAAATGGACAACACAAAAATATTTACCAAATCATTTACTGTCTCAATTTTAACAGACAACATAAATGCAAAATGTAAATGTCACGTAACATTTAAACCACTGAGTATTTTCTTTTTAGCTTCCTTTGATAAGTTCAAAACCGTTTAGAAGTAAAAAAAAAAAATACTTTGTTCTGAATGGCACCACTTTAAAAATCCTTTTGCTATTGAAAGAAAAATACCTCCTTATGAGAGAGAGAGAGAAAACTTGCAACTAGCGATAAATCCCTCAAAATGACGAAGAAGAATTGACTTTTTATCTTTCATATGTTTAAATCGCATTCTGGAACCAGACGATATTCTTTGTTTCCCCCCAGAGAACCCTTACCCTTTATTCGAAAGCGAAAGAACTGTCTTATTTCAGTATTTTTCAATCTTTGAGAGGTATATTGTTCAGGCAGTTAAATGAACGTCATTTTGCGGAATGATAGGAAACGAAACAACAGACGATGGTGTAAAAATGATTTTATTTTAATATTAAATGGAATATTTAAATGCGGTTATTTTGCATTTATTCGGCAGTTATAAAAGCGCCAGAGTAATGTATTTTTCGATGAATAAAAGATATTTTTGCATTTACGTTGAAGTTCTTTTGAAAATATAATTTACAGAGTTGCTATTTGTAGAACTATCGATTATATGCATGTATATATATATGCATAAGCATAGACAGAATGTACATAATTTGATTTAACATGTGCCTTATGGTAAACACCGTTGGACGCAAAAATGGAGTCAATAAATGGTATAATTATCAGGATTATTATTAAATTGTAGATATTTCCATTTGTAAAAAACACATCGTTATTTAAATTCTTATTGAAAATCTTTAGCTTTTTCTAAAGTTTCATTATTAAAAGTTTTCGAGATGAAAAATTCCTCAAATTAAATGTATGTTTACTAAGCTTTATTGGAATCGGGATAATGGGTAATACCTCTGTAGCTGCAGATGAGTGCTTGCTACTATTTTCATTTTCTGAAAAAAGCGTTGTTATATGCATGTGTTTGTTTTATACATAGTATATTGTAAGTAAATTGTATGTATTGTATATTACTGGGTATTCTAAAATAGACAGACTGATTTTAAAACTCAATAACTTGCAAACGGTAACAAGTATTTAAAAAATTCTTGCAGGAGGGTTATGTAATATGCCAGGAGTTTTTTTATTTTTTTTTTTTATTTATTTATTTTTTTTTTTTACTGCGATTCCCGATTTTAGTACGAATTACTAGAAATAGATGGCGCTACGAGCTATAGACGTCCAATCGAGGTAGAGGCAGAAATCACCCAGCATTAATGCGAAAGGAGGTTAAATATATGGAGTGGGTTTCATTCACCAAATACAATCTTGATAAATATAAAATCGTCTGCCCACTTGAATACTACTTATTAAATTCATGCACAATTCTGAACGCTGCCGTTATATCGAAGAATTCGTTATTTCCATAGCAATAACATATTTTATCGAAATCATACCGACTGAGTTCAGAATCGAGCCCAGAGAATAAGATTGTATTGGCGAATGAGACCCACGCCATATATATTTTCCTCCTTCCTTCGCATCAATGTTGGGTGATTTCAATTTTGGCCTCCATTTGGTCTATTGCTTTCAGCGACATCTATCGCTGCTATTTCAAACTAAAACCGGGAATCTCAATAAAAAAAACTCCTGACATCATATATTATTTCCCTGCAAGAATTTTTTAAATATCTGTCACAGTTTGCAAAGTATTGAATTTTAAAATCAGACAGTCGATTTTAGGACACCCAGTATGTTGTATGTATTGTAAGATGGTGTATGTTTGTAGTACATATTGAAAGGTGTAAGTAAGTGTGTATTAAGCATAGAAGAAATGTATTAAGTATGAACATATAAAAAGTATTAAAACATAAAAATATTTTAAAAATTAAAAAGCATTTATTAATCTTGTATTACTATGGTGTGAGAGTAACGTCTGAAATAACTCTGTTATTTCCAGGTCTGTGGAGTCGGAGTCGGAGTCGGAGTCGGGTCTATTTTTGGGCAAAAGAGTCGGAGTCGTAGTCACTAAAAAACAGGCCGACTCCGACTCCGACACCAAAGACAAATTGAAGTGAAATTAAACTAATTCTATGTAATTTTAAATTTATAAACTGAATTATTATTTTATATTTGGATAATATATACAAGGAAACCCAGGTTAAACAGTCCCAATATACTGTCCAGTGTACAGCATATATGAAAACTGTTTTTAATTGAAATCTCCAGTTTATATTTTATATTTAGTATATAGTTCGTTACAAAATGTCATTTTTCACAAAAATATAATAAATTTCACAAAAATAACCTTTACTTTTCACAAAATAGGCACTAAGAAAAAAAACCTGTATCGACTCCTGTGTTGATATGCACATCACATGCTTTTAGGTGAAACAGGAATGTAACAGCAGGTTGCAGTGTTGCCAGTTGAGTTTTTTAGGTAGATTTCGTAAGAAATACTACCTATTACATTCTCCCCTAAATTGGAATTTTTGAAAAATTTTTGCAGATCTACGCCGATTATGACTCCTAGAGCCCCAAACCACCCCCAGTTCAAAACTTTATCTCTATCTATCTATCTATCTATGTCACTCTTTTATGGACACGATAGCTTAAATATTTCTGCACAAATATTTTCCAAACTCATACATGAAATCAAGGGCATAAAATCTCTGTCAAGTCGTTAATGGGCAAAATCGAACCAGGGGAGGGGGGGGGGCTTTTTGTGAAAACAGAAAAAAATCCCATAACTTCTTAATTATGATACTATCGAATCCGTTTACAGTTGTTATTACTTCTAGGGAAAGAGCCGAAAATTTATGTATGACATATTTTTGATATCATTAAAAATGGCCTGAAGGGGGGGGGAGGGGGGTTTAGAAGAAAAAAATTCATAACTTCGTCCATTTACAAGATATCAAATCCGCTTAAATTTATTATAAATCCTCTTAATATTATCTAAAACTTTTATATTTTAATTTTAATTTTAATGCCTGAGGAAGACCACTCGGCTGAGGGCGAACCCAGCCGTTGAGCGTTTAATGTCTTCCCCGGCTAGCTCCCCGGCACGCAGGGATTAAACGTGGCAGTACAAGCTTCGCCAATGGCTGGTCCTGCCGGGCAAAGCCCCACGCGACAGGTGGCAGGAACTAAAGACATACAAAAAAAAAAAAAAAAATTATAATTTAATACAGGGTCTGTCGCTGGAACCAGCGTTCCTACGCGACAAGGAGCGACAGACAGGGTAGACGAGGTCCACAGGTGCGCCTGCACCAGTTGTACAGTCCGCTAATTTAGTAGAAAGGTGCAGTTCTTAGGTAAGACTGTACCAATTGTACAGTTCGTAAATGACGGCACTTGAGATGTGGACGTGCCAGTGTGAGATTCCCACGCGACAAGGAGCGCCACACAATTGCACTGGAACCCTCACACTGGATGGAGGCTGGATGCACTTCGTGTTAGATGTAACGATACGTTGCTTGCTGACCAAACTTGCGGTTCCCTATAAAAATAAATTAATTAATGGGGACTCAGCCCCTGCTAGGAAGAGAACATTACTTGCGGATGAGAGAAACAACTAAGCTGCAAAACAGCTAAATGGAGAAAGCTAAGCAGATAAAAAATGATAGAATGATTACGTTAAGGACTAAAATAAGCGAGTTATTATTAATTTATGGAGAAAGAAAACTGCTTTGAGTGATTAAGTTATGTTAGATAGGTGTGTTAGTAATTTGTAAATTTCTGAAAGTTTATGAGTTAAGATGGGACGCGTAATTATGTTCAGCAGCCAAGAAGGAGGTGGGTTAGAAGGAGCAGGCCTAAGATGCCAAGCAACAGTCAGTGGGCAGGAGAAGTAATAATGCATGGGGGTACCACTATCGCCGCACTCGCACACATTGGTTCGTGAAATTTTAAATTTGAAGAGGTAATTTTTAAACGGACCATGCCCGGATAAGAAAGCACTTGTATAAGGAGTGAGGTTAAGTAGTTCTCTGGAAACTTTTGGAATTAGGTTGTAAGTGTGTCTACCTTTTGTGGAGGTGTCCCAGTAGATTTGCCAGTTGGGGAGTATTTTAGATTTGAGTTTTCTGCGAATAAAAGATGGGGGTACCGGAAGAGAGAAGTCTATTGATTGGCGTTTGGTGGCTTCTTTTGCAAGGTTGTCCGCCAGCTCATTGCCTGCGATACCAATGTGTGCAGTGACGTGGCCAAGGGTAACTTTTTTGTACAGTTGGTGAAGTTTAATTTTAATTTCCAGTATGAGAGGGTGTTTTGTCCGTAGGGCAAAAATTGCTTGAAGTCCAGAAAGACTATCACTGAAAATTTTAAAATTTTCCTGCGTGGGGGAGGCAGCAATCCATTCCAAAGCCTTCAGAATGGCAAACAGTTCAGCTTGATATACTGAGTTATCGTCTCCAATTCTGGAGGCCCACTCATAGGTCGGCATCCCATTTACCATGGCGCAGAAGGCTGCGGCCACGCCGGTTTCAGTGCGCGACCCATCAGTGTAGATGGTTGGATGCTGCGAGGGTCTGTGACTGTTCTTGGCGATGCATACCTGTAATTGTGATGTCTCCTCCGCGGGGTGCAGGTGCCAACTTGGAACATTTCTCTGTATTATTGTTTTTGGGAAGTGTAGCATAGTAGTTGGTTCATATTCTAGGTGTTGGATTCTGTTTTTCTGGTGCTCGTATTCTAGTGATATTAGGATTGGAGGGATCCCCGTTAGTACTGTGAGTGCGTCCGTTGAGATTGTCCTATACCCTCTCACCATTTGCAGCAAGAACATCCTTTGGATCGAAACCAACTTTTCTTTGACTGCCTTGGTGAGATTTCCTCCCCAGACGCCCACACAGTAAAAGAGGATCCGTTCTATGATTGCGTGGTACCAGATTTTTAACATTGCAGGTTTAATTCCCCAAGACTTAGAAGTTAATCTGCGTGCATTGTGTTGATACCTAGTTAGTTTTGTCTTGAGGGTGTTGATGTGTTCCGTCCAGCTCCTGTGTTCGTCTATGACGATTCCTAGTAATTTAAGGTGTGTGACATGTGAAACGCTTTTCCCATAAATTCTCATTATGGGTTTGCGCTTAAGCTTCTTAGGTTTTGCGAATGTTAGGGATTGTGTTTTGTCTGTAGAGAGCTGGAGGTGGAGACGTTCCAAAAGTTGACAAAAGACCGGGAGAGCTCGAGCTGCCGAGTTTTCCAGGTCCAAACGCCTGCGGCCCGAGAGTACAAAGCTGAAGTCATCGGCGAAGGCATACAAGACGAATCCCAGTTTTTCTAACTCTACTAAAAATATATTTGCAATAATTAGCCAAAGGATTGGCCCAAGGCAGGAGCCCTGAGGACAACCCTTCTGCAATTGGTGTACTGAGGACCCAGAGCCCCAGTTTATAAATATACTCCTATTGCTTAGATAAGATGCGATGACTCCCGCTATGTTGCCCGGGCAGTGAATCTCTATTAGTTGTAACAAAATGTCCCGCCACTCCGCATTATCAAAAGCACCTTTGATATCGAGGGAGACGAGCGAGGTATAGTTGCCTTCCTCTATGCTTTTTGTGCATGTAGAAAGGATGTCAAATAGGGCCTTGTCACATGACCGACCCTCTCTGAATCCATACTGCCTGTGGTGGAGTAGATTGTTGCTTTCCAGGAAGTGAACTAGTCTGATGACTACTAGTTTCTCCAGGAGTTTTCCTAGAGTTGGAAGCAAACAAATCGGACGGTATGATGTGGGTTCAGAGGCATCCTTTCCTTGTTTGAGGAAGTATACCACTTCGCCCTGTCTCAAAGTGAGCGGGAAGTAATTGTGCTTAAGGCACAGGTTGGCCCAACTGGTGAAAACACCGGGTATAATTTTGTGAGTGAGTTTTAGGATTTTGAAATCCACACAGTCTGGGCCTGGGGCTTTTTTGTCATTTAATGTTTTGAGTGCATTTGCTATTTCAGATTTTGAAAAGGGTTTATCTGGAGGTGAGTCGAAACGTAGGTCTGAGTTATCTATGTTTGGATATTGAGATGGGCCGAAAAGGGTTGTCGTGAGGTGCTCCATATTATGCTGTCTGGATGATCTGCTAGGCGGCAGTTCGAGCTTTATTTCGTCAGGCGTGAAGTACTTGCTTGAGAAAAATTTTTGTGCTGTGCCGAAAGGATCTGTTTGGTTGCTGCAGAAGTTCCTCCAGGTCGTTGTTCGTGCATCCAGAACACTGCGTTTGTATTTTGCCGAAAGGTGTTTGTATTTGGCACTTAGATCGCGGAAGTATTCGGTGTCTTGGTCTGTGTTGCGCAGTGCTTTAAGTTTTTTACGAAGTGCCGTGAGATGGTTTCTTTTCGTTTTGAGGTCGGATGTCCAGAAAGAAAAAATAGGTGTTCTTCGAGTGTTTTTGAGTCTAAAGGACGCTCGCGCTGCTGTTTGCATGGTTTTGATTAGTGTGGATGTAAATTCGTTAAGTTGTGCTGTGTTTGAAACGTCCTTTATCTGACTGGTGAGGAGTGATTTTTGTGTTTTGATAATGTGGGTAAATTTTTTGAAGTTGTCTCGGGTTGTGTTAAATCTACGCTGTGTTGTATAGAGTGGTGTAATTTCGAAGCCAAATTCTATGTATTTGTGATCCGAGGCGGTGTGAACATCTGAAACACGCCAATGTCTGATTTTTTGGAGTGCTTTGGAATTCACCAAGGTGTGATCAGGGAAGCCCTGAGCTATTATCTCACCTCTGATGTTTGTTTTGACAAAGGTGTGTGATGTGTTGTCTATGTTAGCTAGGGATAGTTTATGGATTGTCAGATGTTCAATAAGGGTATCCCCACGAAGGCTTTCATGATCGTAACCCCATAAGGTGGAGCTAGCGTTGAAATCACCTCCGCAGATAAAGAATAGCCTTTGCGTGATAAGTGAGCTCCACTCCTCGAGGGAATCTTCAAAGTTTGTTTTGGGTGCTGCATAGGTGGAACCAACAATTAGTTTGCCCTCCTTTGCAGTAATTGTGACAAATGCACAGTGCATGCCTGTGTAGAGATGTGAGTATTGTAGTGATGTGTTCTGGATTACTAGATGTGCACTCTTCGCTTTGGATGAGAAGATAGCCCAAGATGTGGGTATGTCCCCAAGAGTGCCATCCGGCCCGCAGTATGCGTCCTGTAGCAGGGCTATATCTATTTTATTATCGATTAGATGCGCCTTAAGGGCCGCATTTGCCACTTTGCAGTGGTTAAGGTTGATTTGTAGAATTTTGATGTGGCCGAAAGGGGGGGGGGGGTCCTCTGGATTGGAGGGGGACGGAGAAGACATTGCACAGATAATAAAAATAAATTAACTAACAAGCTAAAGATAATAAGCAATAAGATTTCACTTACTAGATTAAGTTTTAATTTGTTTACCGTGAGTTGCGGGAACCGCTCAGCTGATCCATTGGTGGCCTGAAGGGGTTTGGAAGATTGGGCGAGCGGGAGTACGGATGGAAGTAGGGGAACCAAAAGTTACTCCATTCATCCTGGTGTTGAGTCTGCAGTGGGGGGATTCCCTCTGGTGGGGGTCTCGAGGTGCTGCGTTCTTGTGGTCGTGATGATGTGTTTCTGTCTTGGCGTAGTGGTGGCTGTGGCTGTGGCTGTTGTTGGTATGTTGGGTTTCTCAGTGTGGGTGGTGTTGGTGATACTGGGGCAAATTCCTCATCCAGACGTCTTCTGAGGGTTGCATATTTTTCCCTGTATGTGGGGCAAGATGAGTCCGACGCCTGGTGTTTGGTGTTGAAATGTGCCCCTTGTTCTTCATTGTAGAATTTGCAGTTTACGCAACTGGGGGACTTTGCGCAGTTGGGGTTGGCATGTTCTTCTCCACAGTTGACGCAAGAGTGTGCGACGCTCGGGCAATGCTTTTCTACGTGTGTTAGTGCCTGGCATTTTCGACATCGGGGTACTGTGGTGTGTGGCCGGAGCTTGTGAGTGTTAAGTCCTATAGTGAGCCCCCCGTCTGTAATGATGGAGTGTCCCAAGGTTTTCGGTAGAAGCAGGATCACGTCTTTGGTAGTCTCATCTCTTCTGTTGGGGAGCTCCTTTAGGACTGTTATTTCCTGTGTTGTGATCTCGTAGTGTGCTGTAATTGCTTCCTTGAGTTTTTCTTCTGTTATTGTGGTGTTGATGACTAAGAGGATCATTTTCTGTTGTGGGTGTGACTTGCGTACTACACTGAGTGTCTTGTTGAGTTGTCTGTGTTGCTGGATGTCGTTTTGTAGTATTTTTAGGTCGTTATTGGTCTTGCATTCTATTTCGATTTGGTTTCTCTTGCGTGTGATCTTGTTGGGGTGAATTGGGGCTATGTATGATGTTTTCTGAAGTGTTGTGTCTATATCTTTGGCGCTGATGTCATGTACTCCCTTGATTATTAATGTATTTCTTGTGCTGTGGTTGGGGAGTTTTTTCCTGCGTGGCTTCTGTGCTACTTGGCTGTATGAAGGTGATGAATCTTTGTCTTGGTGGGATTCCGATGTTGCATCTATGTCGTCTGCCAGGCACTCTTGTGTTGATGGTCTTTTGTTGACTGCTGTGTTTATGGCGTCGATGATGGCTGTGGTGTCGGGGAATTTGTGGAGTAACTGTTGATAATTGTTTCTGGCTTCATGTAGTTGCTCTTCCAAGTGGTGGATTCTTGCACTGAGCTTCGCGTTTTTACGTGTGATTTCTTCCATTTCTTGTTGTGTGGTTGTGTCAATTTCGTCTATGATTTTGAGATTTGTCTTGAGCGTTGGGATCATTTTGGGGTCTGAAAGGTAGTTCTCGTTTAGTCTTTTTACGATCTTGAAGATGATTTGTCTGGAGTGTTTGGTGACGCCGGCTATTGTGTGTGCATGTTCTGGGTTAGAGGCCAAAGAGCAATTACTAGCTGCTCGACTAAGAGTTTGTTCGGGGTGCAAAAATACCACTTCTTCCGATTTTGCTGTCTCGTCAACTTTACTCATGGCTGAAGTTATGGCAAATACTAACTAAGAATATTATAACGTTTGAGAGAGAAAATAACAAAACTGACAGACCTTTGGGCACTAGCGACATCTGCTTCTTCCAGGCCACCATGTCCCGACCATTGTGCAGCACGTTTCTGTAAATTAGGAGAGAGTAGAGGGGGATGTTTGCCATGCAAAGCAAGGGGGAGGGAAATGGACTAGATGAGTGGCAGCTTTGAGCTTTCGAGGTGAGGCGGGAAAGTAGGGAAGGGGAACTTTAAGTGAGGAAGGGAAGAAAATATAAATGAAGAAAGGAGGCGGAGCCAGAACTGTGGCCGATGCTAGCTAGACTGGGGCCGGGCTGGAGAGGGACACCGGACCAGGCTGGGGAGAGGGAGAACAAAATACTAAAGACGAAACGAAGGTAACTGGTGAAAGGGGTAAGAATAGATTTGTGCACAATAAAAATGGAAAGATGAAAGTTGGGAACGAGTTAGATGCTGATCTCAAATTTCCTGCAGAAAAGTTTAAGTCTAAATAAGGAGATTTTAGAAACATAGATAATTAGTGGCAAGTTAAAAACAATGCCAAACTGAAAGTGTACAAAAATGATTGGGTGGGGAAGCAGGTATAACATGAAAGTTGATTTTTGTGTGAAGTACTTGTCTTAGCCGGATTTGCGAGGGGAAGAAAGAGTGTAGACATTGGATGAAAAACTCGAAATAACTCAATAAATTTACATGTAAAGTTTGAAATTTTTGAAAAGTAGAAGAGAAAATTGTGTTTGATTAGGAATCCAGTTTATTTGATAATCGTATGAGTGGAAAGTTACGATTAAAAAAAAAAAAAAAAACTTTCTTTAAACTGTTCTCTAAAAAAAAAAAAAAAAAAAAAAAAAAAAACCTCTTTTTCCTTCCCTCTTTCTCTTTATTCCCTTCTTTCTCTTGAGTTTCGAGCTATGTGTTAAAAAGTTAAGAATTTAAAATGTGAAAATAATTATTATTTTGAGTGGAGGAAAGAGTAAAAACTGATTTTTGTGATTATTGTATGTATAGTTCAGGAATTATTGCTAAGTTAAGTGTTTGGAGAGATGTTCCCTCTTGTACCGATTCCTCGGGACCTGACGTCAATGACGGCATTAAGTCCCCGAGTACCGTCGAAGTGCAGGTGCCGTACTCGGAAAAAATTTTGAATTTTGAGAAAAATATTGCAGGGTATTGATTTTAATTTAAGATAGTTATGAGTTGACATGTTTTTAGGGTCAAGATTGAAAATTTGTTTTTATGAAAAAGTGGGAAAATGGGCAAAAAACCGGCTAAGTAACACTAAAAAAGCTTAAAAAATGATAATAATGCTGAAATGATTAAGTTACTAAAAAGCATAAAAATGAGAAAAATCAGTTAGATACCAACTATGATTTGCGATGTCATTAAAAAATACAGGTTTTGTGAATAAAGATGAAAAGATGAAAGTTGGGTTCGAGTTAGGTGTTCTACTACAGAAGTGCCTGCGAAAAAGTTGGATTTTTTTTTTTTTTTTTTTTTTTTTTTTTTTTTTTTTCCCTTTCCTTTTTCTTCCCTTTTTTTTTTTTTTTTTTTTTTTTTTTTTTTAAGTACAAGAAAAGTGCTGAAAAGTTAAAGTTAGATATGCTTGATTTGATATTTGTTAAGGATATGGTTGAGTACGGTGTTCAATAAAATTACATGTGAAGTATTAAAATTTTTATGAAAAGTAGAAACGAAAAATGTGTTTGTTTAGAAACCCAGTTTATTTCACAATCGTATGCGTGGAAAGTTTAGATATTTAAAAAGTTAAAAATTTTTAGTTGTGCGTGAAAAAAGTTAAAAATTTAAAAAGGTGAAAAGAATTATTATTTGAGTGAAGGTAAGAGTACGGTTTGTAAAGTGTTTAAAAAACTGATATTTGTGATTTTTATATGTGTAGATTAGGAATTATTGCAAAGTTAAGTGTTAGAAGTTATGTTCCCTCCTGCACCAGTTCCTCGGGACCCGACGTTAATGACGGCAAAAAGTCCCCGAGTACCGTCGAAGTGCAGGTGCCGTATTCTGTAAAAATTGAGTTTTAGAAAAATATTGCAGGGAATGGATTATAATTTAGATAATTATGTGTTTGACGAGTTGTAGGGTCGAGATTGAAAATTTTTGCTTTGATGAAAAAGTGGAAAAAAGGGCAAAAATCCGGCTAAGTTCCATTAAAAAAGCTTAAAAATGATAAAAATAAGTTAAAGATCTACAGTAAATGCAAAGACATTGACAATATTCAAGTTTTATTAAAAGCAAAAAGTGACAAAAAAAATGTCTTTGTCCAACTGGTGCTGAAATAACTAAATTAAAAAGCATATAATTATGAGAAAAATAAGGAGACCAACTATGATTTATGATGTCATTGAGAATTCACGAGTTTTGGGAATAAAGATGAGAAGATGAAAATTGGTACGAGTTAGGTGTTCTGCTACAAAATTGCCTGCCAAAAAGTTTAAGTCTGGTTGGGGGATAAAATTTAAAGTGCTGAAAAGTTAAAGTTGGGTATTCTCGAAAAACACTGCGTTCGCAGTTAGGTGTTAGAAAAAACTTAAGAAAATCGAAGAGGGGTCCAGACTTCGATGGATTTTCAGCACGGAAAAACTTAGAAAATAAAACGATAAATATGAAAAAATAATATGATGCAAAAGGTATACTGAACAAATACGATTGAATGGGGAAACAAGCGTAACTAGAAAGCATAATTTATAGTGAGAAGAAACGAGACTTAGCCGGATTTACGAGGAGAAGAGTGAGTGTAAACTAAGGATGAAAAACCTGAAATAACTCATTAAAATTACATGTGAAGTTTGAAATTTTTATGAAAAGTAGGAAAGAAAAATGTGTTTGCTTAGGAACCCAGTTTATTTGATAATCGTATGTGTGGAAAGTTAAGAATTTTAAAAAAATTGAATTTCGAGCTGTGAGTGAAAAAGTTAATAATTATAAAATGTGGAAAGATTTATTATTTTGTGTGGAGGTAAGAGTACGGTTTCTGAAATGTTTAAAAAACTGAGTTTTGTAATTTTTATATGTGAAGTTTTGGAATTATTGCGAAGTAAGATGTTTGAAGTGGTGTTCCCACCTGCACCGTTTCCCAGGGCATGAAGTCCCCGAGTACCATCGAAGTGCAGGTGCCGTACTCTGAAAAAAAAAATTAATTTTGGAGAAAAATTGCAGAGAGTGGATTTTGATTAAGAAAATTATGTGTTTGACAAGTTTTTGGGGTCGAGAATGAAAATTTTTGTTTTCGTGAAAAAGTGCCAAAAAGGACTAAAATCCGGCTAAGTTTCACTAAAAGCTTAAAAAATGATAAAAAGTTAACTACCAACTATAAGTTACAAAGACATTGAAAAAAACAAAAAAAAAAACAAACAAACAAGTTAAAAATGCAATAAGTGACAAAAAATGATTATGTCCAACAGGTACTGTAATGACTAAGTTTTCTAAAAAAAAGCATAAAAATGAGAAAAATAAGTTACAGACCAACTATGATTTGCGATGTGAATGAAAATTTACGAGTTCTGTGAATTAAGATAATAAAATAAAAGTTGGGTTCGAGTTAGGTGTTCTACTACAAATTAGCCTGCGAGAAAGTTCAAGTCTGGATGATGGATTTTTTTTTTTTTTTTTTTTTTTTAAGTACAAGAGAGGTGTTGAAAAGTTAAAGTTGGTTTGCGATGTCATTGAAAATTACAAGTTTTGTGAATAAAGATAAAGATATGGAAGTTGAGTTCGAGTTAGGTGTTCGACCACAAAATTTCCTGCGAAAAAAGTTAAGTCTGGTCGATGGAAATTTTTTAAAGTACAAGAGACGTATTGAAAAGTTAAAGTTAGGTTTACTTGATTTGATATTTGTTAAAGGTATGGTTGAGTACGATGTTTTGGGAGAGAGAGGGGATTACTGAGGAGAAGTGCTCGAAAAACAGACTGAGTTCGCAGTTAGGTGTTAGAAAAAACTTAAGAAAATCGAAGAGGGGTCCAGACTTTGATGGATTTTCAGCACAGAAAAACTTATAAAATAAAACGACAAACATGAAGAAATTAAAATGATGCAAAAAGGAAGCCGAACATATACGATTGAATAGGGAAGCTAGCATAACTAGAAAACATGAATTATAGTGAGAATGAACGAGACTTAGCCGGATTTACGAGGGGAAGAAGAGTGTAAAAATGGATGAAAAACGGGTAATAACTCAATAAATTTATATGTGAAGATTGAATTTTTCTGAAAAGTAGAAAAGAAAAATGTGTTTGATTAGAAACCCAGTTTATTTGAAAATCGTATGTGTGGAAAGTTAAGAATTTTAAAAAGTTTGAATTTTGGGCTGTGCGTGAAAAAGTTAATATTTTTTTTTTTTTTTTTTTTTTTTATGTGAAAAGAATTATTATTTTGAGTGGAGAAGAGAGTGCGGTTAGTGAAATGTTTAAAAAAATAGATTTCTGTGGTTTTTGTATGTGTAGTTTAGGAACTATCGCAAAGTAAAGTGTTTGAAGTGATGTTCCCACCTGCACCAGTTCCTCGGGACCCGACGTCAGTGACGGCATAAAGTCCCCGAGTACCGTCAAAGTGCAGGTGCCGTACTCGGAAAAAAATTTTGAATTTAAGAAAAATAATACCGAGAGTGGGTTTTAGTTAAGATTATTAAGTGAATAACTAGTTTTTAGGGTCGAGACTAAAAATTTTTGTTTTTATGAAAAAGTGCAAAAAAGAGCAAAAATCCGACTAAGTTTTACTAAAAAAGCTAAAAAATGATAAAAATAAGTTAAAGACCAACTATAAATTACAAAGACATTTAAAAAATAAAAGTTTTATAAAATGCAAAAAGTGACCAAAAAATGGCTATGTCCAACTGGTGCTGAAATGACAAAGTTTTTTTTTTTTTTTTTTTTTTTTTTTAAAGCATAAAAATGGAAAAAAAGGTTTAAGTTCAATATAAAGTTCTAAGACATTGAAAAATTTCAAGTTTGCAATTAGAAAAATGGCAGTGTCCAAATGATGCTAAAAAGACTTAAAACTTTTATATTGACAATTTTTTTTATAGGACTAACCCTTATAGCAAAAAATTAAATAAAATAAAATAAATAAAAACAAAATAATCCCTGCCGGCTCCGCCTGCAAACAAGTTAGATTTCTAAGTGAGTGGTCCCAACTGCGTCATCATGGCAAAAAGGTCATTTCTTCCTCAATTCAATACAAACCGGCGCCCCACGATCTGCGTCTTCGAAATCTACCTGTCAACAGGCAATACTAGTACTTTAGCCATCCCGGAGTCGGAGTCGGTTCCTTTAAAATTTCAGGAGTCAGAGTCGGAGTCGGAGTCGGTCATTTTTCCTACCGACTCTGCAGCCCTGGTTATTTCAGTACTTTTTCTATCTTTGAGAGATGCATTTTTCAGGCGATTAAATGAATGTACTGCGGAATGGTAGAAAACAAAACAAAGCGTGATGACGTAAAAAGGATTTTATTTTAATATTAAATGGAATATTTAAATGCAGATATTTTAGATTTATACTGCAGTTACAAAATGTCAGGGTATTTTTTTTTCGATAAATAAAATGTATTATATGCGTATATGTAGAGGGAGATAGAATGTACTAATGTACATATATATTATGTTCTACCATGCCCCTTACTCCAATCTCTATTGTAAAATGAGAATAGTAAATGGTGTGGTTTTAAGATATAGTATTAGCCACAGAGTAGCTTTTAATTTCGTTTATTGAAAAGTATTATTGTAAAAAATTATAGAAGATTCCGACTGTGGAAGATACCTCAATTTAAATGCATACTTACTGTAAGTTTTAATTGAATCGGGGTAATGAAGGATTTATTAATATAACAGAGTTCTCACTGATATTTTCATTTACTAAAAAAGCGTTGCTGTATGCATTGTATGTTTTGTATATATTGTAAGTATATTATGTGTGTATATATTGTAGATGTATGCGGTTTCGAAACTGTAAATCTCATGTTCAGAGAAGAGCTTTAAACCAACAACAATAACAAACACCAAACTTAATATGTTCTATTATAAGACGTTATATGTATGTAAATGTGTATATAAACTGTTGTGTATATTATGAGATGTATATCAATTATATCCAGTGGTTGGAGTATCATAGTTGAGATTTTTTCCAACAGAGTAAAAATATGCCGGGACCAGGACTCGAACCTGGGTACTCGCGTCCGCCGTACCAACGCTCTCCCTACTGAGCCATCCCGACGATATCCTATAACTATAGCATTAACTATAGCTATAACTATAGCATTTACATGATGAACCTTGAAACAGCACGGAAACTCCTGTATACCATGTAATTAGGTCATAATGAACAGAGGAAAATCACATTCAACTAGGTAAATTATATCCAGTGGTTGGAGTATGATAGTTCGAGATTTTTTCCAACAGAGTGAAAATATGCCGGATTAGTTGGGAGGGCGTTGGTACGGCGGACCGGAGTACCCAGGTTTGAGTCCTGGTGCCGGCATATTTTCACTCTGTTGTAAAAAATCTCAACTATGATACTCCAACCACTGGATATAATTTACCTAGTTGAATGTGCTTTCCTCTGTTCATTATGTATATCAATTGTTCTGTGTATATTATATGATGTAATATTAATTGTTGTGTGTAATATGATATGTATATAGTCGTGTGCATTATAAGTATCTAAGATGTAAGTATCTGTGTGGCAAGGACATATCTAAATAGGGTAATATATTACATATGGAGTTTTAAGTGTGCGTATAAAAAATATGAACCTTCGCCCTTTATTTGGAAGCGAATCTTATTTTAGTATTTTTCAATATTTGAGTGATATATTGTTCAGGTAGTTAAATAAACGTCACGCAAAACACGAAACAAAATTGGAGATTGAAATAAAAATACGTTCAAGTAATAATGCTTAAAATAATATTTCAGTTTTTCGTGTAAGTTAAATTCGTGACTTGTTAAAAAATTCCACCCTCTTTTCTTCCTCCCAAAAAATAAATACATTTATTCTGCATACGAAGCAATTCGATAATTGGACGAATGTGGTATATCTTTGTATTTTATTCCTCCCCTTTTATTTCTGTGCAATACAAACAGGTGTTTCATCTGTTTTTTTTTTTCGTATGAAAATGAAACATTGTATGCAACTTATTTTGCAACAAAGTATCAAAATTATTAAAAATTGTAAGTTCTTTTGCTTTTGATTATTTCAGTCAACTTTATTATGATAAATCATTGATCAAAAAGGAAGAGTGTAATCCTGGTATTCAGATTATTTTGGTGCAATTTTAAACTACATACAGGTGAAGTAATCGAAAAATGTACATTGTACAATATTTTTTAAATCTCAATGCTGTAATCCACATTGGCTATTTTCTGACACATTCCAGAATTCATTTATATTCGAAAACGCATAAACACTCCGGGTATTGCTAATCAGAAAGTATGAAAACATAACATAAAAGCATTTTTCCCTTTTCGCATGCAGCCAAAGAGTTTTTCAAAAAATACTGTCAAACTTGACATTTTGAACCGAATTTCCGCACGCGACAGCCAGAAAAAAGGTCACCATGATACCATGCGACAGTAGTCGCTTATAACTCTAGATGTAATTCAGTCGAATTCGGTATAATACGAGAAGCAAGGGAATTATAAAAATACTCGTATTAACTGATACTCGTAATACCCATGAAGATAAAAAAAAAATCTTAAAAATACACGCATAATTAAACTAATTACTACTATTAACCGCTTCGCGACGAGTGTTTTTTACAGAATTTTTAATCTTTTATCACCGGTTTTTCAAAACAGAAATTTTCGCCTAAGTTGAATCACAGAAATGCTAAGATTTAATTAGGCAAATCTTACAATAAAAAATAACTGATGGGAAAAATCGAGGATTCTGAGCATCTTTTGCGTCACGTATACGTGCCGCTCGTCCCCAAGGGGTTAATTGCTCTAATTATCTGAAAGCTAAAATTAACTTAATATCATAAAGTTAGCATAAAATATTCACTCTTACTTTGTGAGTATCATTTTCTTCAGAAGAGTCTTTTCTCTGGTGAAAATGACAGAACTGAAATCAAAGCCTGTAAAGAACCAGTAATTCTAACAACATAAACGACGTACAGTAATGCAACTGGATCACTTCTCGCTATTAACATGCAATATTGACTGCATTTTTCAAGCTATTGATTTCAAATATCAATTTAAATTTAGCAGGTCAATAAGAGACATGGAAAGACTGGTTCATATGGCCTAGACTAAGGATTTAAAGAAAGAAACATATAAAGTTTTTCTTGTTACCATGGCTCAGTTGTAAATCTTTCAAAGGAACAGTAGTTGAAACATATCTCTACCTTTTTCTTGCATTCTTTCAATACCTTAGGACATTCCTTTTAATTAGGTGCGTTCGTAATTATATAAATACGTAGCACCTATTGTCGTCGTCTAGTCCGTCCGTCCGCATATAACAATGCAAAAACTACCCAATCGAATGGTTTGAAATTTAAGATATATTATATTTGCAGAATTTTGTCGAGACTTTTTAAATTTTATGAAAATCGAATCAAAATTTTAGAAAATATTAATAAAAACATTTATTAAAAAAATTCGACTTTTTTTTAAATCGGTGTTTTCTTGTTACAGGAGCTTCCGAGGTTTAATCGTCAAGCGACCGAGATACTTATTTTATTACAGAAATTAATCTGCAGACGATATAATTCATTTCACAGAATTAAAAATCATCAAGATCAGAATATTTATATAACTAGCTATAGTACGAACGCACCTCATTTGTCACGTTTGACGTACAATTTTCAACTTGTTTTATTGTCTAGTGGGGCTCCTAGGTTGAAATTCTGTCTGGTAAAACTGATAAATTACTACATTTTCACAGACAGTTTTAATGTAGAAATATTATCGCATAGAGAAAGAACAGTGTTCAGTAAGAAAGGGATTTTTTTCCTCAATATACCCTACTTATCGCCGAAAATCACATTAAAATGAACAGACGTTTTGCCCGAATCAGCTGGGATTTGCTTTTGATGCTCGTAAAAATCGTGAACATCTTAATATGGTTTAAATGATGATCCATTCTTAACGGGGAAATTGTTCGTTTTAACCGTGTCTTCGTTTTAGCCGTTCTTGTATTAACGAGTTCGACTAGTCATTTATCAGAAAATAAAACTAGTCGTTGGGGGCCACCGTAATACTTACCCATCATGGATATGCATAGTGTAAAATATTAAAATAAAAAATGTGTAAACTACTTATAAAATGCATTGCAATTCGAATAAAATCGTGGCTTGATGACGTCATAAATTTTGAAGCGAAGCTAACGAAAAAGACAGGCTACCACGGTGCATTCCATTCCACTTATCTTTTTTTACAGACAGCTAGAGTGACGTGATGCTCTTTTCGTACATCTGCATTGGTGGATTCGAGCATCACGTGACTCCCGCGGTCTGTAAAAAAAGATACGTGTAAAGCACCGCGGTAGCCTTTCTTTTTCGTTAGCCTCGCTTTGAAGGCTCGATTACTGAATTGCTTAAAACAAACATCCTTATAACTCCAAAAACAATAATCCTATTAACTAGCGGTTTATTGCATCTGATTAAGAGTCTCATTTCCAATTAAAATATATCTTTGAATTGAAATTTGGATGAAATACAAGGTCATGAAAAATCGAAGAGAGTGGAAAATAGGATTACAAATATCTCGGTAACTAATTATCCGATCGACTTCATACTTTATGCAAAATTTATGATTTTTTATTGTCTTTTATATTCACTCCTTAAAATAAACAATTTCGAAAAATTTTATATACCTTTTATCAGAACGAATATTTCGAGAGTCTGAAAAAATAGTTCCGGATAATCGAGGTTACTGATATTCAATAGGCTTTTTTCCATTATTACATACTAAGTACATACCAAATTTCAAGTCTCTATCTCAATTTGTTCGGGAGATAGAGCGTTTACAGACACACAGACGGACGACAATTTTTTTTTTCTAAAAATATGTTTTTCGGAATTTCCAGTGTCTGAAACGTGTAAATCCGTCAAAAAAAAAAAAAAAAAAAAAAAAAAAAAAAATCGATTTTCAAAACGATTACAAGACTTACCCTATACTACGTATGATGGGTAAGTAAAACGGTATTAGATTCCAAAACACTTCGATTGTCATGGTTTCAGATTTAAAGTTTTAACGTTTAAAACAGAGTCCGTCAATGTGTCCGAAAGTTTCGTATTACTCAGGGGGGGGGGGGGGGGGATATTTTTTTTTAAAGAATCGCCTAATGTATTTGAACAAATCATTTTTGCGAGAATAATTATTAATGTTTTCAAATTCATCTGGATTTAGGAGTAATACACGGCGTGAACCATAATTAACTCAGCTCGTTTTTTTTCTTTCTGAACCAATACCTATTTAAAAATTTACGTTAAAATAAAAAATTCAAAATGGGCAAATCATATGTTATAAATATAATACTAATTATAATAATAATAAAACTCTGTTTTTTTTTTTTTTTTTTTTTTTTTTAGACTTCGTTAAAAAGATACAAGAAAGCACCGATTAAAAAAAAAATTCAAATTTCTTAATAAATATTTTTATTAATATCTCCTAAAGTTTTGATTCGATTTTAATAAAATTTGAAATGTCTCGACAAAATTCTGCAAAGATAATATATCTTAAATTTCAAACCATTCGGTTGGGTAGTTTTTGCGTTGTTATATGCGGACGGACGGACAGACAGACGGACGGACCAAGCGACGACAATAGGTGCTACGTATTTATATAATTACGAACGCACCTAAAAAAAGATTGATAACGAGAATTTAAAAAATTGTCTGTATTAATTATTTGTAGTGTTTAATAGTGACTATTCTTATATTCAATATACCACATTTTAGAAAAACAATTTCTTTGCGGTAGATTTCTTTTGAAAATATTCTAGCATAAGTGTATCGCAGAGATTATTTTTCGAAAAGTGGTACGAATAGAATAGAAAAATAGTCCCTGGGACATATATGTCCCTACCTTGTAATTAATGTGTTAATTAAAGATTTCTCTCGACATCTAATAACTAGCTTTGATTTAAAAAAAAATATGTAGTGATAGATATAGCATCTACTCAGATTTTGGAACTCTAATGACTTACTGGACGTAGTCTATGTAAAAGATTGTCAAACCATTTAATTCAACATTTCAGTATGTTTTCCCATAGTGTTTCTTCTATCTAGATGCCAATATAGAACTTCTATTAAAAAAAAAAAAAAAAAATTGAGCGAAATGTCTTTTCCAGAACCCTATATAAAATTAAAATATAAAAAAAATATTCCCTATTCCGACTAAAATTATTTTAATAAAATAATAAGAAGATTGTCAAAAGTGTTGCTATTTATTTTCTATATCAAATAATATAGGGTGTCGCAAGAAAAAAAAATGTATGCATACATTATTTAAGAAGTTATAACTTTCTGATTTTTCTTTCTTTTCAGGCTGTAATTAATTGAAATAATGAGTGAACCAAGATTAACTTTTGCAAAAATAAAATGTATTTTAAAATGCTATTAGAAGTATGAAAATGTAGCAGAAGTATAAAGACAATATCGCAAGGTGTTTCAGTCGGATACACCTCCGCGACTTACAATTAATTGGACAAAAGATAAGTCTGAAGTGAATGGATGTTCATAGGCAACGTTCTGGAACCGCAATTGAGCAAGAATGCACCACAACATCAAATGAAATGTTTGTTGTGAATCAATAGCCCACCGTTACCAGCAGTGTATTGGCCATAACGGTAATAATTTTGGACATCTGTTGTAGGAGGAAAAGGTATACATTTTATGTAGGTTCTTTTGCAATTTAAATATTAATTATATGTGAATAAAACTGAAGTTATAATCATTCAAACTGTGCATACATTTTTTGAGGATACCCTGTATAATACACCTCATTTTTGCATTCATAACAAGTGGTTTTCTTTAAATACTCACAAACTCCAGAAGATTTTTCTGACATTATTTCTATCCTTTTCATACAAATTAGTAATTTTAAAGATCACATTTATTTTTGTTCACAAAAAATGCCTAAAAAATAAAGATAAAGATATGAACAATTTATTACAACAGCAGAAATTATTTTTTAGTTTTTAATACTTTTAAAATATTTGATAGTTTTGGATTTTCCAGTGTCCGATCAATTTTTTGTGCTAATGTATATTTTTCATTTTTTTATAAAAAAATTAGCTTCCAGAGTAAGTGTTTATCTTATTTTGTATAAAAGTACAGAAAAAATTAACATCCGTTACGATAAGAAATGATTATTATGCTTTACATGCTTATATAAACAAACAGAATATGTGTTTTATATTTGTACATATTTTGCTGATTTTGAGTTTTATTTTAGGTAAATTTTATGTCTGACGATTGTACATAAGGTAAAGGCAGGAGAGATGGCGCGGTCGGAGAGATTGCGCACGTAGAGTTTCAGGGGGAAGGAGTAAGCGCGCAGCGACTCCAGGTAGTTGTACCACAGCAGTAGTGGAGTGTCTACTTGAAAGTGCACGTTGATTGTTTTGAACGTCTAAGATAAAGCATTGCTATTTTGTTTTGTTTTCCCAAAGTAAGTGCTTGAATTTTCATAGCTATTCATCAGAATTTCTATACAATGTCAGTAGTACAAAATATTTTTAACTTAAACGATTTCTCATAAGCTACTAATCTAGACTAACAATGTGAACATCACCGATTCGTTTTAGTAGCGGCCATGTTTAAATAAAAGGCCGCGCAATCTCTCCTACCGAAATTGGACAGTTTGCGCATCTGCTACTTAGGAGAGATGGCGCATTGTTCCCATTAGTTTCCATACTGGGAGAGATTACGCAGATTATTGGTAAATTTACATAAAAAATGTGACTAATTTTAAGTTAAACGTGTATCAATTAATTTAATTTAATTTTGTATTCTTATCTAGACTTGCTCTTTCTGATTCTATAATTTTTTTCCCTTTAATTAAAAATTTTTAATCGTTTTAAAAATTATTTCCTTGTTCTGATAGTTTAGTCATTAAGTTGAAATATTCACTCCTCATACAATAATATTTGTTCACAAAAACCTTACAACAATGTCATTTAAGTGTAATTATTATTGTTAACAATTTAATTGAAGTTATTATTAGTAACAATCTCTCCTACCCATGTGCGCAATCACATCAACCCTGTAAGGACAGATTGCGCAAAATAACTTTCTTGGTTTTATTACAACTGTTCTATTAAATTGCAACATAACAACAAAATAGCAATGGAAATGCTTAAAGACAAATGAAGTAAAAAATTTTCATGGATAGTTTAGCAAAAAAATAATATTTAGATTTTTAATTGTTATTCTTTTGAATTGTGCGCAGACTCTCCTAGCTTTACCTTACATATTGTATTGATTCGGTGCATCACAATTAACTATCAAATATCGAGACTTTATTGAAATGAATTAGATTGTGTTCAGTCATTCAGCATCCGAAATTTGTGAAAAATACATTGGGAAGGTTCGAAACTTACAGGAATGCATTAAATGCATTGATTGTCAATTTTAAAGCCACTGAGAGTGTAGTCAGTGCTTATTAGAGTACTGTATGGGGTCCAGTTGAATTTAATCTTTTTATTACGGGTCGGATTGACATTAAATGTTTCGGGTTGAGTTTTGACTCTTTTTGGGTTGGGTTCTGGTTGACCCGATTTCTCAAAAACAAGTCCTGAATATTTGTCAAATGAAACAAAAAATATATATTTGAATGTTAATGAGTGTATATGTGTTCATTTTTACACAAAAAAGATAAAACTGATATAAAAGTAAGCTGCGCCGCAGGCGCCCTGAGGGAGCGCCTTGCGCGTCAGACGAGCACCGAACCCAAGTCCTGAGATACTTTTATCGTGCCAGTAGTTTTGGCTCGCTACGGCGCTTCGGCCGATAAAACTGGTTTTAGAAACATAATTGTAGACTACTTTTTCATAATCTTTTTAAAATATGGATTAATTTTCTTTCAGTTCGGGTTCGCATTTGAATATTTAGTGTTCGGCTCTTTCATTGGCTCTTTTGTTTCGGGTTAACGATTTTTTTTTTTTTTTTTGGGGGGGGGGGGGGCTTGGCTTGAATTTTGGGTTGACCTTAAGCAGATAAGCAGAACTTTCGGGGGGTTAACTCGACCCATGTAGGACTTTAGTGCTTACTTCAAAAATTGCGGGAACATCTATTTAAAAAGAAAAAGAAAATAACAAATACGATAGAATCAGAATCATCAGTGTCCTAGTCACAGCTATTGCAGGAAATCGTCCAGAGTAAGTGTTCATCTTATTTTGTATAAAATTGCAGAAAAAATTAACACCCGTTACGATAAGAAATGATTATTATGCTTTGCATGCGTATATAAACAAACAGAATAAATATTTTATATTTGTACATATTTTGCTGATTTTGAGTTTTATTTTAGGTAAATTTTATGTCTGACGATACTGTATTGATTTTACATGCGTATAACGATAAATTTTACGAATATTACGACGATTCTAAAGGTTATTAAAAAAACCTTGCTGATTTAATAATGGCCCATCCTGTAAATAAATATCAATCCAACATATTGTTCATTAAAGATAGTAGAAAGTGCTTTTCCAATCTACAACAAGGTCTAATAGGCTTCTACAAGGTCTCCAAGGCAACTCCAACAAGATACTGTAAAATTATTAGAAATTGGTAAGAAGCATAACGCGTCAATCAAATTATTATTTTTTCCTTTGCTCTTAAAGAATGATAATTTTCGTATGGTATGCGCGTTATTTTACAACTTACAAATGAATCCATTTTCGATTCAATAACTGATATCATTGCAATACAGCTTTTAGAAGACGACTGCATTACAAGTTGTATCCCAAGCTCCAAGGTTGATTTATGACCAGTGCACAAGCCCACTTTAAGTATGGCATAAACTGTTGTATTTTACTCATATGTTCTTTTCTTTTAAATTTATCCCGCTATAGAAGAATCAGCTGATGTAACAAACCAATAAAAATAAGAAACTCCTGCTTAAAATTTCTCGGGCCGAATAAAGATCCATATAGCTTGTTAATTATTATTATTATATATTTTTGTATATTTCGCTTCTAACATTTTAGTTTAAATACATCAACAGAATTTATATTAGATTTGTTAGTGTTATCCGATTGGGGACATTGGCCACTTTTAATCTGTTTAAATAATTGAGTATAGCAATAAATAGATTAATAGTATTGATGTAAAGAAAAAGCAAAGTAGCGAGACATTTTGAAAGGTTTATTTTTAAATTCAAGTTGCATATTACATAACTGGCAACTTAATCGCCAAAATTTGCGATTAAATGAGGCAAAATATTCTATTAAATTTTAGTGGTAAGAAAAAAGTGTAAAAGTTGACAACTACGTATCGCTTACGCAACTATGCAACTATGTTTCACTTATGTATCATAAAGACGAAACTTAGGGTTAATACTACCAAAATACCTCCAAATGAATCCTTTTTTTAGGTACACAGAAAATAACAGCGAATATTAAAAAATATCTAAATGAAGCACAGATAATGATCTTTAATATATCGATGACCTCTATTATGGGGTATGTCGTAATTTAGTGGCGAGGAGTTGAGATACTTCTGCCGTTTGCGCAAGTGAAAAGGGAACTTAGAGAGGAAGAGGGGCAAATTACTGGTATTAATTCGACGTTAGATTTTTTGGAGTTTTGTCACTATAATTCTCAGCAAGCAATACATATGTTAAAATGAAAATTAGTAAATTTCAATAAAAATAATTATTAATAAATATACTAAACATAAATTTTAGTTAATATTTGCTTTTGGAAACATAAGTAGTATTATCTTTTTAATAACTATAGTTTTTTTTTATACTCATTGCAAGCTGATCTTATACATGTATAGGATAACGTTTCCAATTTTTTTGTATCGTCAGCAAAATATGTTTTGTTAATTCAAGTAAAATGGTTCAATTTTACTTGAATTTTGCTAAAACAACCAAAATGTACTCAACATAACATGTTTTGTAGTTTTAATCAATTCCTTTTTCTTGGGTGCAACTGGCTGTGAATCTGAAACAACGATCTATTTTAAAGACCAAAAAGTAGAAAATAGAAAAAATATATAAATAGTGTAATAGTAGTAATAATAAAAGAAAAATATTCTTTATTTAACTTATCTTGATTTTTGTATGCAAAGACGGAATTTTATAATCGATATTTTACTCACTTCTTGATATACTTGAGTTATAAAAATTGCGTACACATGTGCGTTTCCGCAGGCGATACAATATTTTAACAATTTTAGAACTTACTCATAAAAAAACTAATTAATTTTAAAGCACATTTACGTTAGCAGGGCGCAAATGATAAATCACGAAATAATCTATATGGCTACACTTACAACTGTTTACGAGATACAAAAACAATGAAGTTAATTCTGCGCAAAACCACTGTCGCAAAAATTTTCCCTGTGAAAGCAACAACAAAATCTTTTATACACTAAAGAATAGAAAATATACATAAAAAATAAAAGATTAAAATAAAGGAGTACTTTTTTATCTATTAATAGGTTATTATTAATTAAATTATGATTATACGTTCAGAAAACAATTTAGAACTCATGAATAAATAGTTTAAATGATACTTCTTTCTTATAGGGGCCTTGGCATAATTCACTTTTAAGCAAGGGCGATTTCGCGCCAAATATTATAAGCAATCACGGCAGTGAAACGGGGAACAATGAAAAAAATATTCTAATCTTATACGGCCTAATTATGTGATATATACATTTTGATTAAATTATTATATAGCATATTTAGATATAGATTAAACAAATTGCTTCTCAGTGCATGGGCATGCATTAAATGGTGAAATATAAAGCAAATTGTTTGCATATTTAATACATTCATTTTCAATTCATTAAGATATAACAATATGATGACGTTTTAAAAAATGTAAATAAATGTTGTCAGAAAGTGCATTTGAAAATTGTAGTTACATCACCAAATTCAACATTGCAGTTTTATCCAGCGTGTCAAGGCCCCTATAACAAAGAAATACCGTAAAAAAAAAAAAAATGCTTTCTAGGGTTTCGTTAATCTCACGAAACCCTATTACTCCCGCTCCGTTGTCAGTCCGTCACAGAGCCGTTCTCAGAACCTATATAACTTACAGAGTTGAAATTTTGTATATATAAAATTGAATACCTGCTATGAAGCTCAAAATATTAAAATTTGAAAAAATCGTATTATTTTAATAAACAGAGATAAAAAATCAAAATTCTAACAGGCTTTTTCTATTAAATTTAAACATTTTTCGTTATAGCTGTTGCCAAAAATTAAAAATCCACAATAAAATTCTTTCTACAATAATTAATTTTCTATTGAAAGATTTCCACGTGAAAAATTAAAATGAAATAAAAAGTTTTACCAATTGAAAAAAAGATTAATATGAAATAAAAATGATTGACGCATATTGGTATAAAACGGAATTTTCCAAAGATTTCTCAATAATACAAGAAGCATGAGTATGTGTATGTACAGAAAGCAGATTAATATCACGTCATTAGAGAATTAAAAAGAAAATTAATCTGACGTCATAGCGGAAGTTTAACGGATTTCTCAAATGTTTGAGAATAATACAAAGTGAGTATCAATATGAGTAATAGAGAATAGTAAATATATGAGTTTGAGGAACGTATTGAATCATGATGAAAACCCGATTATGGAAATATTCGCATATTTTAACATTTTGAAGGTGTACAGCATGTTTAATTTTGAAATTATTATTATTATTTTTTTAAATATCGCATTTAGTTCACATGACGGATATTACTATGATAGAGTATAATAGCGGCCTTCGCCCGCTATCGGGCTTGTTTAGATATTCGAAAAAACGAAAAAATAGACAGATAACTTTTTACTTTATAAAAAACATGGCCTTTTTTTGTTGCTAAATGAAATTAATTTGGATTTATTAAAGAAAGGATAAAGTGTTTTGAAAGGAATATTAAACGAAACCCTTTGTGCGATCTTCGATCACACTTACCCACTTGTTTACTTTCCTGTTGCCATATCTTTAAAAAAAGAAACGGAGTAGAAATTAATTTTTTAAAACATATTCACCAGTTTGCTCTTTCTATAAAGCGTAAATCAAAGCGGGGAATTTTCAATAATCTGGACCCACGCCATTTCGACATACTGTAATAGAAACTGTTTGGAACTATATGAATGTAGTCATAAAATTAGCATGATTTCTAAGATAAACATTGGATATTTATAAAATAGTGTTTAAAATAGTATTTTTACTTTTATATCATTTTATATAAATTTTTAAATTGTGCACTGTCAAAAATGGCAAAAAGCTAAAATGGTTGTTTTTATGATTCCCTGCTTAATGTCTGAAAATTAATTTCTGTCTAAAAAAAGCAAGCCTTTTTTAATTAGTATTACTAATAATTTATACAAATCAATTTCAATGAAATGTAATTTAAAAATGACTTTTCAATTATATTCTAGCCTTTTAAATAACTTTCCAACTATGAATATTAGGACACTAAAAAATTTAAGAGTTTATTTTCACGAAATACTGAATGATATATTTCAGAAATACGTTTGCTGCTTTATTATATTTTCTCTACTCGTCTATTATAGACAATTAGGTATCTTGAATGACACTCCCAAGTACTATTAAAGCAATTAAATTAAAACTTAATTATTTATTATTTGCTGTTGTTATTTTTCCGGTATGAATGCTTCAGCATTTTTCTTAATGAAAAAAAAAACGAGCTAAGTTAATATTTTTATTTTATGGCCATCCAAAAGTATATTTTATGAAATACCAAATTCTTATTTCTAAAATACAGTTTAGTAAAAGAGAGAATGATCTTATTGTTAATTTTTAATCGAGACAATGTAAACTGTTATGATACCGTTATAGAGATTAAAAATGGGAATAAAATGTGTCATTAATTTGGAGCTAAGAAGTGATGGGTGTTTTTAAATGTTCGGCTAGCTTTAGATTTTTCGTAGAATTTTTTTTTTTTTTCTGTGTATGTGTCCACCACGGGGTTTTTCCTGCAAGTATTTTTTTTTCCTTTAGCAGCAATGAAATAAAAGTTGACGAGATATAGATGAGATTTTAACCGGAATACTATATTCTTTGTAGATGGAAGTCAAAGTTGAATAATTTTTTTCTAACAGAGTGAAAAGTATCTAAGTTAGGATTCTAATCTGGGACCTTGGCCAGACGCGCCAATGCTCGTATTACCAAGGACCCAGGTTCGAATACTACTGGCCTCGATAATTTTCATTCTGTTGGTGAAATTTAACGTGCTCCATTTTCAGTTACGTTATGCGATTTCAAATTTAAATATATTTTGATATTTTATGTAATAGTATCGTAATTCTATAGGTCACATACACAGATTCGAATTAACTAATTTTTACCCGCGCCAATTTCTGAAAGTGCGTTTTCAACTGCATTATACGTATTTCAGCTGAATTAAATTTTATGTTACTGTATGGTGTAAATAATAATGCAAATAAATTTATATACTGCGTTTCACAGAGATATATGGATACATTGCGTATATGGATGGTAATTTCTATAAAAACATTTTTAGTTCAGCTATGCGTTTTTAGCTGAATGAAATTTTAGTATGCTATTTGGCACGTACTATAAAAACTATAACTCGTACACAGGGCTGTACAAAATAGCTCGATTACATGAACGCCTATGGGCGAAAATTAATGAAAATGATTATTTAACTGTGTTTTCTAATTTTTTTTTTTAAATTAGATATCTCTTTTTATCATATGAAAAAATGAAGTATGTAACAATAATTTTTATAGTGTTGGAAAATATTTAATGGTTTATGCGTGATGCATGATTTTCTCTTTTGTTTTGAAAATAATTAGCGTCCTCACACAACAAAAATCTTTGATTCTAAGAAAAATCATTTGCTATTAATGTATATACAGTATGCATAATTCATTGAATTTTTGAAAAATAGTAGTAATTTTCGTTAAGGGAAAAAAAAACAAAAAAAAAAAACAATCGAATTGTTGAATTTAAAGCATTGGACAGTGTTTGATATAAGTTATAGTCGAACCTCGTTAACACGAAATTGAAGGGACTGGGAATTTTTTTCGTGTTATCCGAAATTTCGTATTAACCGTCATAATAGTGGCGCCATCTATGTTAGATATAAAAACTAAATAAATTAACCTACAAATATATCCCTGCTCAAAAAATCATAAATTAATAAGAAATAGTAAATTTCATTAACAAATTAATTATCGTATTTTAGGCAATAATAATTTTATTTACATGCTAATCATATTTTTAAATAGTCTGTTATTGACTTTGGCTTCAATTTTTGTAGAGTACGTTTTTTAGGAACGTATGGACCTAATCTAATTTGTCCAAAGCTCGGGAAGTATCCTCTTGATCCATAAGGAAACGTTGTACAGTTTTCAATGCTGCGGTAGATTCATTTATTGACACTAAACTTTTCCTTTCTGTGTTAATTTCTTCTTCCTCGTCTGACACTTCAATGTTGTCATCTTTATTTTTCAGCAATTATTTCTTCATATGTCGTCACATCTGAAGTCAGCACATCTTCATCTATGCAAATGTACTTGGAAAAAACAATGTCTAAGAAAGAATTTACCGATTTTGGCTACATATCTTTCTGCAGACAAATCTATGACGCAATATAAATCTTGTCATTCATCCGTTAGAAAATATGAAATCGCTCTCACCGAGAGCATCAGCAAAAGCCTCTGCTTCATCTTGCAAAACTGCAAAAGTTAAAACAATGTTCTGGCTTATTGCCTCTTTTATCCACCGCAAGAGAGCAATTTCAATTTATTCATTCTTTTTTCTACACATTTGTTTTCTTACTGGTTTGAATTAACTTACAGCATAAACCGCTTCAATCTTTTCGCGATTCTTTAAAATTGTAGAAGAATTGTAGGTATCCCATACTTCGCCGCATTTTGTGATTTTTTCAGCACTTTATCGCTAACTTCGTTTAATTTTTTTGCTTGGTTTCTTAAGACACTGCTTGCTGTTTTCGACTCATCTTTCACAGAATTCTACAGAGCAATTGTGAACAGCGTTTCCATTGTGTTAGGTAGTGAAGTAGAGATAGTCACTTCTTTCACTCACAGATAGGAGAATTCAGACCACTGGTTTATAGTTTATGTTACTGTCAATATAGTCAACCGAGTAATGGAAAAATCACTTTCAAAAAAAGAAATTCCTTCCCCAAACTTTCATTGTGACTAATATATTGCTCATATGGTTAATGTGGGAACACCTGCGCATATCAGAGATCAAAGAAAAGCAGGGATTATTCAGGAATTCAACATTTCAGAATTTTCTGAAACCCTTTTTCAATTTAAATCGTTTTCAAACCATGAGAAAATTCCACTTTTAATAAGAGTATGTGACATTTAAGTTTGAAATATCGAAAACATTGCATAAGGAATCATGTTTTGACTTTGAAGCGAAAAAAAAAATTTCGCCTTAAGCGGGATTTTCCGAAATTCTATTTCGTGTTAAACGAATTAATTAACATTGATTTTCAGACTCATCTGACGGGACCTGAAAATTATTTCGTGTTAAGCGAAATTTCGCGTTAAGCGATTTCGTGTTAACGAGGTTCGACTAGTGGGAAAAGTTCGCATGGAAAAGTCTTGTACAGAGTTACCATAAGTGAAACAATTTTAGTAAAGAGCAATTGCTGGTCGGAGCGCTATCGATTCGCTGCATTAGATAACTTTTCTAATTAATTTTAATATTATAATGTTCTATGTTTAAAAATATAATATTACTGCAATAATTTGTACATAATATTTTGGTTGCGATTTAAAAGGAAATTTATGAAAATATGTATTTCGTATGAACTATTTAGTTTATGAATTTTTAAATATTCATAAGATAATCAGTAGATAAGAGATGTGTAAGCTTTTAAAATTCTAAGACAAAAAAAAAATAAAGAAAAAATAAGAAGTGTATTTTTTCATCTACATTATTTAGAAGATTAAAAAGAAAATTTCTATTTATTAACCAAGGCATCTTCATTAGTATTAGGTGGCTTTCAATACAAAAAAGTATAAAGCTACCTATTGCAGCCGTTCGGAGGAAAGCAATTCCGGAAAATTTCGGTATATTTTCACCGATCATGACCTCCAGACCCCAAAACCTCCCTCCGTTCAAATGTTGATTATATATATATATATATATATAACCATAAATGAAACATTATCATAACACCAACTTAAACCATGAGATAATTAAGTATGAAATAATTAGTTGACAATGAAAGATTCCCCAACACACTTTATATGGAATCAAAAAACATTGAAAGAATAAGAAATTAAATAAAAATTGAATCAATGGAATTAAATGAATTAAATGAAATGAAATTTGTGGAATTTAGACAGAATTATCAAGTCCCAATTGCCTAAATACCACAAATAAAATGAGATGTTTCATCTTCATATTAGCCAAACATTGCTAAAAAATATGATATTGGGACAACATCTCAAATACAATGATTCAAATCAGTGATAAAATAAAAAATAAAATACAATATAAAAAAGGAAAGAAACCATACAATAAAAAAAAAATCCATAAAGATGAATAAAGATATAAATAAGATACCTTGCAGTTCATGAACCATCATGAAAACTCCAACATGACTGGGGAATGAATTGCATAAAAAATCATATCATGTTGCCAATTTTAGAAATATAAATTGCTTAGAAATATAAATTGCTTTGCAATGATGCCAGAAAGAATGTTAAAATATAACGGATTATAAAATAAACAGGAACATTAGTGCTGCCATCTATTAGTAGAAAAAAAATTGGATATAATCTGAATCGAAGGAATAGGATGGAAATAAATGTTTCATAAATCAACCAAATTACTAACTTAATTGATACCAATTAGTTAAATAATAAATAAATGAGATTAATTAATAAATAGAAAATCGAATTACATTAAAGGATGTATTAATGTATAATACTATGTTATAAATAAGTATTAAGATGTAAAAATTAATAATAAAAAACAACTTAAAATAGTGCTGCCCTCTAGTGGTAAAAGTAAATATAAAGTATGGATGGAAATTAGTTTTTAATAATTAAACCAAATTACTATCTTAATGATAGCCATTAGTTAAATAATAAATAAATGAAATTAATTAATAAATAGAAAGTTGAATAATATCTAAGTAATGGATGTATAAATTAATAATACTATATTATAAATAAGTAGTAATATGAAAAATTAATAATTAATGCAACATTAAAAATGTACCATTAAATGTCAACAACGATTAAATAACTGTACTAAAAATGCAACATCATTTAAAATAAGTTAAATTAAAATACTAAAGATTTGAATTAAGAATCAAAGAATTTAAAATTAATATTGAGTAAATATTGAAATGAATTAGTCACAAAAATGTGGCTTTAAACAAAGTTAAATTAAATAAAAACACTAAATAAAATTAAAACATATTATATCAACACTGTATAAAAGTAAACATTATCTTATAAGTAGATATGATATTGTCCACCAAAGGTATTAATCCAAATCATTAGATCAAATACATTCTTAATAATAATGAATATAAATTCATTTAAAATAATTAAATAATGAATAAGTAAATCTAACTAAATTAATATACATAAGAATAACACATCGCAGTCCATTATAAAATGTGTATGATCAAACAATTGTGTAAATCAAAATGCCCCCATTTATATATATATATATATATATATATCTGATCTATGTCATGCGATAGCACTCGTATTTATAAATCAATTTCGATGAAACTAATTGTGTGTATTAAGCTCACCAATGTCTCGACCGAGTTCGTTGGCCAGCTTGGTCCGCCATTTTGTTTCAAGATGGCTGCCATTTAAAAATTTAAAACAAAAATAAATATACAAAAAAGTTAAAATTCAAATTTAGTGTTAGGCCTTGATACAAGGATTCCGGAGTATTTTTTGTTTTACCTCTATCTTAAAAAACGGCTGAGATACAGCAGTTTGAAATTCTAGGGTGGCAGACATTTTGAAACAAGATAGCACATTACAAAAATCCAACGATTAATTTATAAGTTTTAGTGATCGCGACTTCTCGCAAATTATTATATTTCATTGTTGTAATCTTTTTCCCAATCATACGCATAAAACTATATATTCATACCCGTTAGCGCCAAATTCTCGCCAAACTTGGCGATATTTGACAAAATATCGCCAAATTTGGCGTCCGAAATAAGTCTTCATAAATGAAGCCAACTTGGCTATAGTTGACTAATTTGGCAAATTTCTTATTCAAATTCAGTATTAACGAATGTTCTGTAATTGGGTTCTTTGCATTTTAGCTTGCTGTTTCGAGTAACATTAGCTAAAATTTTAAAACGAAGATTTAGGAAAGCTACCTTTTCCTCCCGGTACAGGCCGGAAGGACTTTTCTGCCTACTATTTCCCGTTACTTTCTGACGAATTGAAGAAACTATTATCAGAAATGATTGCTTATAAATTACAAACACTCAATACAATAAATCGAATAACAGTTATCATTTTCTATTAATGTAAATGTATTCCACTATAAATACTGTCAAATTGAGCGTCATCAGGTGACAATCGACTGTACTTAACCCTTTGAGGGGTGGTGGTATATATTATATACCACCTAATTTTAATACGATTAGAACCAGAAACTTTTAATTAAATTTTACTTTTTTAACTTTGACGGTAAAAAGTTGAAAAATTGCTTTTCCTTATTTTGAACTAAATTCTTTCGTAAATACCGGTGTGAATTCGACGTTACAGGAGCACAATTGCTTGCCCCTGAAAGGGTTAAACGCATATCTTATTTATATAGACAAAAAAAATGTAATATAACAAATTACAACAACCATTCGGAAAATGCAGAGGGATAGCGGGGCAGTGTTCGGGCTCTACCATAACCGTTACCTCGTACTATAAGACATTTAAAAAATTTATTAATTTATCCCCCCTCTAAAATACCCCCCCTCTTATAGCAGACCTATTCGCCCCACCCTACTATAACATAGCTTCCACACGCTATGTATTATACCCACCTACTATCGTATGATCTCGGCAGCAGGCGGTGTTACCACCGCATCGCCGCCACCGCCTGCTGTTGACACAGAAGTCCCTTTCTCTATCTACTGACTTCCCGTTTGGTATCCGGAAGTAGAATAAACCGAAATATCCAAATATGATGCCAACTTTAGGTGTTAGCATAAAAAATTTTAAAGTTTGGTACAATTTCTATTTGTAGACCATCCCCTAAGCAAAATTTAAGTATTGCTTAAACTCTTGTTTAGATTGATGTCTGGGATAAAGGTATTTTGAGGAAATTAAAGTTGAAGACCACGTTTTTTTACTTTATAAGACGATTTCTCATCCGACTTCAATTTTTGAATTCGGCTTTTTTTCATATCTGATAGTTTGCATCTATCCTTTTTGTAACTTTAACATTTTTGTAACGATTGTATGCATTTCTATTGCCTATTCAAAGAAAAATTCTTCTAAAGTTACAGAATTTTGTTAAAAAGCTTATAAAAAATAAAGTGACGACGTCAAGAGATCCATTCTCGACCGAAAACAACAACCATTTTCCCAATGGTTAAAAAGCAGCGCACTAAAAGCACAAAACAAAGATTTGTTCCTTTAGCCAACTATTAATAACACTTTTTGTCTTTCATATATTACGAATCATATCTACAACAGAACAACTTCGATATATATAAACATATAATGTAAGGTGTTATTTCATAAATGCAAATAATTATGCAATCGTAAACAATGTTAATATCATGCCAGTGCTGCTGACTGCGCCACCGTGCGACACAAAAGAGTTTCGGTCGCACCCTTTTACTATGAGTGAGAAGATTTGGGATTTTATGCTTATTAATGGTCTAGAAGTACAATTCCCCTGCCCCCGAAACTCCACAGTGTCTCTCCCCTCGAAGATGCAGAATCCCCCCAACACCCGGAGAAAAATGTCTGAATTTTACACTGATTTCAACTATGATTTTACGTGCTTCCTGACTAGTAATTTTAAGAATCAAATTTCATTTTATTTCTGAAAACATAGTTAACATATAGAAAGACGAAGATGAGAATGATATATTATAACAGTAGAAATTATTATAAATTATTTTAATATATTTTAATAATTCAATATTTTTTTAAGTTACTAGTTCTAGAAGATGGTTTTAATTAAACATTCTCGAGTATTCGATGATTTTCGTAACATTAGTATTTATATTTCCAACAAATAAGTAAATTTAGTGACTAAATTTCATTTTATTTTCGAATACATGCGAAGGATTTATAATAGCAGCATAAACCAATATTAATGCTATTAAATTATTTTAAATATCTGTTAATTCTGGAGATTATAAAAGTTTGATAATTTCTGTAGTTATAATGTAGGAAATATTCAATAGTGTTCGACTCTTTTGTAACATTATTCTTTATCTTTTTTAAACAAATAAGTAATTTTAAGGATCAAATCTCATTTTATTTCCGAGATTATTTTAATATATTAACAAAAATATAAAAAAATAAGCCATTCACATATCCCTCTGAGCGTCTTGAGGGCTTTCCTGCATTTTCATAAAAATATTTGTAAAACTTAAAATAATTTAAATTTTCTTTCCCCGTTTGTTTCTAAAATTATGTTTCATATCTCTTTATTTTACATATATCTTAAAATAAAATTTAAAAAAATATATTTGTATCTAGAGCCGATTTAAGTTGATTTTGGGAAACGGAAAAATACGGGCAAAACGCTTAGAGGGTTAAATATATATATATATATATATATATATATATTTTTTTTTTTTTTTTTTTTTTTTTTACAACGGCAGAAATCACCATGAAGTTTTTAATATTTTTGAATTATCCAATAATTTTGAAGTTTTTGATCTATATTATTTTTGCTAACTGTTGTATTTTCTTTTCATATGAAATCTATCTCATCAAAAATAAGTCAGTTAGGAAAATCAACACACGAATTCATTAATAGAAAGCCATTTCTGATTAAAAAATAATTGAAAAAAATATTCAATCTTTTAAAATTATAAATAAATGAGGTTTTCCTAACTTCAATCATTAAATGAACCAATCTGATTTGCCCCTTTCATGTTAGGAAAATTTTTCCAAGTATAATGATCATTAATTTGTTGACACGATCTTAAAGTTGTAAACAAACTTTTTTCCTTGGTTATATTTAGGGCTAAACACTGCAGATTAATAGGCATGACAACCACTTTTAGAGCGATGAGATGGAAAAAATACGCTACTATGACGACGCTCAAAACAATAACATTTGATTGCAAAGTGATTAGCAGAAAGGGGTTGACATTTATTTCCTTTCATTTATATTTTTAATGGCAAATTTCAAATTATAATCTAGTTTAGGGGGGGGGGAGAGAGGAGTCCTACTTCTTTGGGTCAAAATTCAGTTTTTTTTTTTAATTTAACATTTTTTTCATTCTGTAAGTGTGTTGATTCACCCTTCACTAGTGTGTAGGTTCACGAAACCCTAAAGCGGTTTCGTGATATTACACTTTCTTACAATCACTTTTGCTCGTTGAGCGTACGTCTATTGTAAAACTTTGAACTTGTTAAACTTAGAACTTTAAACCTTTTCCGGAAAGCATGTTTTTCGAACTGGGCGATCATTTTTCTGAAGAACTAGTCGACAGATTTCCTTCATTTTTTATTTAAAAGATAGACAATCATTTCTGCTGTAGCTTATACCACCGAAAAGTATAATTTTCACGGATTAATTATTTTTTCAAGCTCGCAAAATGTAAAAAAGAAAAAGGCGAAAAAACATTTTTTTTTGTTCAAATGACTGCCATTTTGTCCAAAATCGACTTTTTAAACTAAATGTTGATATAATCTCCAGAGAATTTAATTCCCTTTCATGATTTGGTTACCCAATTTGTTTCAGATGCTTGTGACCGCAGAAAAAAGGTCGCACGATAGGAAGTTTACGCCTTTCAGGTACTCCGCGTCGCACAAGGCGTTTTCATTTTTTTGGCACACAAAATTTTAAATATATAATTGAAATGTCGATAAATATCATGCAAAAAGTCCGAAAGTGATATCTCTTTTCTTTTTGTCCTCAAAAGAAAAAAAAAAATGTGTGACTTTTAGGCCAAAGAAGTAGAACTTCCCCTTAAATACATTTTAAAGTGCAAAGAACTATAGATAAATTAAAAATATATATATAGTAAATACATTTTAAAAAAGGTAAATAAAGTAAAAAGTTCAAAACAGTCAAGATGAAGGATGAAAAACCCAAGAATACAAGGCATTTTTTATCTATAGCCATACAATTTTCTTTTATATTAGAAGCAACAGTATGGATATAAAAAGGAACCAGTCGGATGTGCCAATCCCAAAATTTTCTTCTAACTTCAAATTTCGGTATCAAATTGACAATAAAATCAATATTTTTCATCATTCTGTTGTACGTCAGCCACTTGCGAATCATCGGGTTACCTGCATGCGAAGCATCCTTCGCTGCACGAGCAGCAAATGAGAATTACGAAAACTGCACAACTACGAAAAATGAGTAAATCACACGAAAATCGCCATCTCAGCGTTCCCTTTCGGCGGAATAGCCCAAAATTCAACTGGGACCTGCCTCCCATAGTCAAAACATATAAATGAAATTTATTCCAACTCTATGCATAACTTCATACAGTTTTAGATGATATACACACGGACAGAAAAACATTTTGTAAAAAAAAGTTTTTCGGGATCTCTGACCCTTAAAACGTGTAAATCTGTCAAAAATGGAAAGTCGGAAAAATTTCGATTATAATACTTTCTTCTATCATAGATAGAAGAAAGTAAAAATAAAGTATAATAATTATACACACACACACACAAAAAAGTCAACAGGTATTATACTTTTGATTAAAATCTTTTTTTTCTGGGAACTCTTTTCAGATATTGAATTGATAAAGGGTAATTTTAAATATAAAACAACTGATTATAATTAATTAACTGATTATAGTTGTCCAATTTCGAAATTAAAAATTTTAATCAAATTAAAGAATTAATTTCCGTAATAATACTATATTAGCGAATCTATACTAAAAATTATGCATTTATATAATGATTTTGTAATCTTAAAATTATTATAGTTTACGAAAGAAATAACAGAAATTTGTTTATAATTGAATATACAAGTAGAATGATATGTTCTGTAACAAAAATTAGATTTCGGGAAAATTGAAGTAAAAGCTTTTAGTTGTAATTTTTTACTTACTATTTAATTTTTTTATATTATTATTTAGTTTAATTTTTGTTTTCTTCAAGGTACCACACGTCACAAATGTTAACAAATGATACTAAGCTCTCTCTGAAAAATTCATTAATATTTATTTCTTAAATATTAATTATAATTATTATAATTATTATTAATTAAATTGTAAAAAAATAATTATTATTCATATTATTTAATTTATTAAATATTAAGTATTATTTCTATTTAAATTATTAAATATTATACTTATTATGACAATTTAAATTATTAAATATTAAAACAATAAATATAAAAAAAATACATTCACATACTTTCGAGAATAATGAGAATCTTAGTATTTTAGACTTTACCATATTATTAATTACCAGGTAAAACCTTCATCCATAAAATAAAACAATTATGAGAAAAATGTGACATAACACATTATTTCACTGGTTTTTTTTTTTTTTTTCAATTATATTATAGCTTTCAATAGATTTTATCGATTAAATTTCAAAGAAAATTAAAAGGAAATAATAGAAATGACTAAGAATTAAAAGCGAGTTCAATTGAGGGACCCTCTGCAATAACAAGGCAAATGGAGTTACCTTGAGTCGCAATTTTCAGATTTATGTAATTCAGCATATATATGGAAATATACATTTTATGATCATAAGCAAAGAAAATATGCTAGAAAACTCTTCTTAATTAGGAATCTATGCAAATAAGTTAAATTCTAAATTAAAATGTTGAAAGTAAATTAAAAAGCTTTGTAGCTGAAAATTCCATTCCACTTGCCTTGTTATTGTAAATGGCCTCTCAATTATAGGGGTATCAGTTTCTTACGCCACACTTCAAGAGAGAAGGGGAGACCACAAAGTGTGACACAGACAGGAAGAGAGGTGGGTTGGTTAACATGTTGCGATGTCACATGTACTATGTAAAAACAACTAGGGGTACATTATTTGCAATCTGCATAAGAAAGTTAATTAAAAAGTATTTATTTTTATTCAGGGAGAATTAGGTGTATTTTCTTCTTTTTACATTCTTTTATTTAATTCAACCAATTTTTTGTATGTAAAGATAGAATTGTATAATCGAATTTTCAATCACTTTCTGATATGCTAGAATTATAAAAATTATTTTTACGGGTGTGTTTCCAATAACATTACAACATTTTAATATTTTTAAAATTTAGTTATAAATTAAGACGTCAATTTTAAGGAATTTTACCGTTAACCCACCACAGGTGATAAATCAACAAAAATGCTTTATGATACACTCATATTTGTGAAAATTGCAACACCATGAAGGAATTGTCAGAAATTAATGAAATTTATTCCACATATTACTGATAGTGGTACAAATAAACGTACAAATTTACAAGACAAAAAACAAAAAGAACGTCGGAAATTAGTACTTTGTGTGTCCGCCACACTGAGCGATTAGAGTTTGTACACGTCTTGGCATTGTATCATACATGTTCTGAACGTAATCCTGAGGAATGCCATTCCAGATGGCTTCGATTTGAAGCCAAAGTTCAGTTTTACTGTGTGCCCCACTAGCTGTATAAGCGAGTCGCCGACCAATGAAATCCCAGACATGCTCGATGGGAGATATGTCCGGGGAATAAACAGGCCATGGAAGAAGCTAAACCTGTTGTGCACTGAAGAAGGCTTGTGCAGTCTGAGAAACAAGTGCACGGACATTATCCTGCTGAAATACAGCACCCAGAATTTGACGAAGAAGGGGGAGGACCTCTGGTTCCACAATTTCCCTTATGTAGCGATCACTGTTGAGGTTGTCTGCAATGTGCACTAGATGGAATCGACAATTATACTCAATAGCTCTCCACACCATTATGCCAGGCTTTGTGGGGTATGACGCTGGATAACACATTGTGGTAGAAGACGTTCTCCTCTGTAACGTCTGACGCTTACTCTTCCATCATTGTACTCCAGGTTGTAGCGAGATTCATCGGAAAAAGCAACTTGTTGTCATTGGACATGCCTCGTGCTGTGTTGGTGAACCTATTGAAGTCGGAAGCATCTGTGATTCCGCGAGAGGGGAGTCCTGAAAATATAATACCTAAAATTAAAGCAAATATACATATGAGTTCGATGTTACGAGATCTCTCGAACGATATCCTATACGATACATAAAAAGAAAGTTTTTATTTTCAAGCAACTTAAAATCTCGTCTAATTACCGACAATTTTTTTTTTGAAAATCATTATCAAATATCCTTGGATAATTCTGCGTCGAGAGATACCTCGAGCGTCCGTCAACTCCCCCACTGACCGCCCGAAAAGTAAAGTTTGTGTGTAACGGAAAAATTCGTTTTTCTCAAAAACTATGTTACCTAGGAAAATATCTATAGTTTTCCAGCAAGCTTTAAATAAAATTCTACTACCCCTAATTTTTTCAGAATTTTAGTTTCAGTAGATTCGAAAATAGAGGAGGAAGGGGGGATATATTTTTGCAGTGCATTTTCGATGAGATATCTGAAAATATAATACCTAAAATTAAAACAAATATACTTTTTGAGTTCGATATTATGAGATCTTTCACACGATCCTCCACATGATATACAAAAAGAAAACTTTCTTTTTTTTTTTCAAGTAACTTAACTAGTTCTCTAATTTCTTCCTAAACATATTTGTGAATGGCTAATAATCTGAACATATGTGTGTAAAAAGGCTTTAAAACTTTCCCACGTTTGAACTTTCCACGTCCCATAGTTTACGAGAAAAAGGTCTCTCACAGACGGACAGACAGTCACATAAGTAATCTTATAATGGTTCCTTTTTAACACTTTCCAACCTAGTTGAAAAGTGTTTATGACTTCGGTTTGTCTGGCCGTATGGCCGTCTGCCGTCTGGCCGTCTGCCGTCTGCCGTCTGTCCGTCTGTCCGTGCTCTAACTCCCGTAAATATGCTCGGATTGCTCTGCAATTTTTATATGTTATAGTCGTTACCTATAGCATGTTCCCTATTTCAAAGAAAGTGTGTAGCACTTATACTTTTTTTACAGGGACACTCAAAAGAATTCCGTTACATTGCGGTCTATGGGGAAAAATCATTGACGGTTTATTTAAATAATGTTTCACTATTTTAAACGCATTGAAATTTATATATATCACTAAGGTGCATCAGAAGAAGCTTAATATGGAATAGGGTGTGCATAGCACTTATAGTTACTTTACAGGGACAGTCAAAATAATTCTGTTACATTACGTCTATGGAGAAAAATCGTCTGCGGTTTATTTAAATAATGTTTCCCTCTTTTAAACGCATTGAAATTTATGTATATATCACTAAGGTGTATTTCAAGAGGCTTACTACAGAATAGTGTGTGTACAGCAGTCATCGTTCATTTACAGGGACACACAAAAGAATTCTCTACTGTAAGTTAACAATAATTCCTGGAAGTGCGTTTTAAGTTACTGATCGCGATTTTAATTTTAACTCGCTTTTTGTCTATTATGTGGTGTGTATAAATTCTGTATATCCTATACAGGGAAGCACAAAAGTTCGCGAACACATTTCCGTATTATTTAACTCCAGACGGAGAATTTTAAACTGTGCTACGCGTTTCCTAACTGAACTAAAATTTAACATCCTATGTAGTATATATACAAATCTATAGATCCTATACAGGGCTTAATAAAAGTATTCGGATTACTTAGATGTTATCTTTTAGCTTATTAAAAGGTATGATTTGTAAAATTATTTTGGAAGCGTTGGAAAGTGTTACATAATCTATGCTTCACGCATGATTTTTCGTTCTTGTTTACTTTTTAAGTGCGGAACCCTAAAAATAGCATATTATAGGTAAAACGTAATATATATATATATATATATATATATTATATATATAATTGTAAAAATTAACCACTGAAACAGAAGAAACTGACCATATACAATGGAATTACTATACCATACAGCACTGTCAAATTATATATATATATATATATATATATATATGTTTTATTTTAATGTATTTATAATTTGTTTGTTTTATTGTGAAAGATTGTCCTAGAAGTGTGTTAAAATTTTAACAAATGTTTTCCATGCAATTTGATTCTTTTAACCCTCACACTGACACGCCCGTGTTAATTCGTTCACTAAGCTCCCGGTTTCACTGCAATACAAGCATTATTTAAATTAATATAATTCTACGGATATAATTCAATTTTAATACATTGGGTAATGGTTAATAGTCTCAAGGATACTTAGATTTTTTATATAAAGCTGGAATAATCATCTTTTTTTAGCATTTAAAATAATATACAGAGAACACAACTTTGCAATTTTGCCCTATGTTGGACAATCAGAGGATTTTGATGTTCACAATGTGATTGTAACAGAATTTGGGATTAACTTCGCAATGCATTGATAAATAAAACTATTAAAAATAAAAATGCATAGGAAAATCATTTACCCCCTGCCCACCCATCACCTTCAATTTTAAATATTTTGCCATTTATTTATTTTTTCAGTTCGCATTTTACTTTTGATGCTGTTCTGAAAAACTATTTCTAATTTAAGGGGCAGCAGCAGATTCAAAATCATATGGAAAATAGTTGATATTGACCTACCGAAGCTGCTAAATCTAGAATATATACAGATAAGGGACCTCAACCTCAGCTCTGCAAATCATTGTATTTTAATCTCACTTTGATTAATATTTAACATACTGTAATCCTCACTTTAAAAATTATAAGTTCTATATACATTTATAAGTAGTATATAAGATTTCTCAAAGCTTCCGGAAATTTTAGAAGTGTCACATTAAACACAGATACAATGATATTGTGATGAACGGATTATTCTTGTACTTATTTCAGAATGATACTTATTTCAGAAAATACATTTCTCTCGAGGGGGGAGGGGGGAGGTCTGCACCCATGAACCCCGTTACCACTTTAACTTTATATCAGTTTCCAATAAATGTGCTATTTCAGTATTCGAGTACATGTATGCATGCATTTACTACTGTAATCTCATTAGATTAACCTTCTCCTTGTACAGGAGATTTTATCCTATTGTTAAAATAATACTTACTTTTCGACCACTAAACATCAGCATCTGTTTCAGAAATTGAATACAATCTCTTGTAAAAAATATATTTATACAAATATAAACTCCTCTTACGAGACTTATATCCAATTTACATGATGCCCAGCGTTTTGATAATTTTAGTTTGGAAGAAATCATTTTGGTGATAATTCCATTTTAGTTAAAAGAGAACTTTTATCCAAATAAATTCTCATGTACTTGAATAGAAAAAGCATAATATAATAATCGAAAAATAAGCAATTTTGTTAATAAAACATTCCGTAAAAATAATGCGATTTAGTTGAATTTTCTTATACTCACATGCTTTTTAATAAAATTGTTAGGCAACGATTAGAAGAAAGAGGAAAATAAAAATAAATGCATTTTAAAATTTGTAAAAAATAAGAAAGCAAAAGGTTTTATATTTCTCGAACAGCTGCATACAATTTCCACAAAAGTTATACAATTAATTTCGCATTTCTGATAAATGTATTGACAATTTTTCAAAGCGATCGCATTAATTAAAGATCTCTATATCGAAAATTTAGAATCCATAATTTATTATTTAAATTAATTATTAAAATGTGCCATTTCTTAAAATTGAATAATGAATTTTTTAAATCATCCCATAGAAAAGCATTGTGACATGAAAAGAAATATTGTATATTTTTCGAATGAATCAAGCAAATTTAACCAAAAACTATACAACTAATTCCGGGTACCTCACAAACATACCTATTTAATTACAGGCTAATAGGATGATTTTTTCGGCAGTTTTCACCGAACAGACAGACAGAACTAACATACAAAGACAAAACAAAAACTCTTCGGGTCTCTAGAGTAAGAAGCCTTAATTGACGTTTCGGTAAGAACAGTTGATATTGACCTGCTTTTTTCTCAGGAACTACTAAAACAATTTGCATAATTTTATTTATTTATTTATTATTTACTTTGATATAATTTTTGGTATGCATTATCTATATTTTGACCGTTTGGTTTTTCTGGAAAATCAATTCTTTTTTCGTAATGTGAAATACAACAACCTCGTTTTTAAATCGAGTAGCCATTTTCATCTTTATTTTTTTCCAAACGATCAATTTATAGTGTAGCTACTGCCAAAACTATTTTTAAAAATATTGAAATCACTTCAATATTTTCCGAATAAAAGTACTTCAATATCAGCTGTTTTACATACGATTTCTCAAGTGCTGCTACCCCCTTAATAACTCTTATTTTTAGAATTATAATTTTGGAAATTGAAAGTTTTATTTTGTTCAGAAGAAAAATCCTTATAAATAAATGTGTCTCAATCGTATTCATATCCTCCAAATTTATTTGCATTAAAATGACGCCAAATTAAAAAGAAATACATTAAACTTAATAGAAAGAAAATAACGAACGATTTCTTTCTCCCCCAATTTTTAAAGCAGAAGTTATTAATGCCGTTCAATATTTTTTTCCTTTTTTCAACTCATTCTCCAAACAAGATTTTTCTATTCCCAAGTTCCGTTTCCTGTCAACCATAAAACAGTTTCACCTTTTACGGGAGGCATGTATGAATCTTTCCAATAAAAGCTCATACATAAAAATCTCATTACAAGTGCACTGAACCAAGACTGAAAATTTTCCGCCAAGACTGCAAAAAAGTCCCATTTTTTTTTCTTTTACGTATGGTGTAGAGGTATAAGCATGGTGGTACTTACATTGCAAAACAATAACAAAAATATGGATTTTATCCTTTCGACATGCTTTTTAATCATGTATTAATCACCCTAGCTGGTCTCTCGTTGGATAAAATTTTTTTGGAAGTCCGTGCAATGGAAAAGACTTGGGAGGGGGAATATAAATATATTGAGGTAGCTGAAATACACTTCTGTGATTTCTAGCATTTAGTGTAGAAATCGATTTATTTTACTGTCTGAAAAGTAACTGGAAAAAAGATCGATTACGTCTTTGACAATAACGAAACTTGTTTCATTCTTATGGAAAATCAGGGAGAAACTAATTACGTTCCTTTAAAAACTATGTTCTCTATAAATTTGAAATTTTAAGGGCAATAAAATTTCAGAAATACACATACGCATACAAACGCACACGCAAACATTAAAATATATATTAAAGTAATGCAACGGTAGTCCTTACAATCTAGTCTGCGGTTGTTATACTTTTTATAACCATTAGCTGCTGTTAGCAGTGTTACAGACCGCTGTTTTTTAAGTTCCTACTATTAGCTCACGCTCTCTCTATATATATCTTGTTCAAATTTTCAATCGTTAATAAAAAATTTTCTATTCATCCACTCAAGTTCAAATACATTTTTTTAAACTTGTAGTGGATGACACTTTATGTTAATACAGTTTTTTCAAATATTAATTCAGTAATTAAATTTAATTAATTAATTTTAGTTTTAAATGGGAGAAAAAAATTCCTCCTATTGTTTTCATAAATGAAATGAAAGATTTATCTCAAATGAGTGATGCCACAGAAATAAAATACCGCAACGATGATTATAAAATAATGTTCAATAAAGATAACGTGGGACATTAATGATGCACGGGTTTATTTTATATATTTACTAGCAGGCTTTGCCCGCTACGCTGGTCAGTTTCTCCAAACGAAATATACCCGTGAATTTGGTCATCTTGTGTTTTAAAACAATATGCACCTTTACTTTGTCCTTCGCAATGCTGTAAAACGAAATAGACGCCATTGCTCTGTTATATTTTCTATTTTTTGCACAAAATATGGCTATTAAAGACCAACTTCTTTATTTAATCATTAGCAGTATGATTTGCTAAAGAACTATGTAGCAATATAATAAATTATTAATTTATTATATTGCTACGATTATTCCCTTACGATTGTTCCCTTTTATTATTTTGTTTTTGAAAATGACTCGGAAAGAGTCGAAACATGTAAAACAACTAATAAAAGTTATTTTAATTTATATTATAGTTGTTAATTTTACACCTTTAGCATTTAAAAGTAATAAACTATGTAGCAATATGCAATATACTAAAATTACCCCTGGAAAATTATTAATGCAAGTTCAATCGAAATCCATTCTGCAGTATTTTTTAAAAAGGCTAATGTTTCACGGCTTCAACTGATTATAGAAATTCTCTCCCCCCCCCCCCCTATTTCTATTTCAGTAGTTTGGGCTCCACGTTGATCATCTACCCAGTCAGGACTTTCATTTATATATGTAGATAATGCACTACACCAAAACTACCCTTGAAAAATTAACAATGCAGTTTTAAAATTATAAACGGTCGGAATGAAATACGAATTTGCATTTTATATATATAGTAGATATAGCTTTCATAATTGCACTCACCTTTCCCAATCACTTTCCCATTAGCTCTACTATCACTAAGCAACATAGAATGATATATTATAGGGTCATTAACTATACCTAAAAAGTCACTTCCATCAAAATTTGTTCAGTAGAATTTTTTTGTAAAGGTAATCTTTAATAATCGGTTTCACTTAATTTTAGACCTTTCCTCTGTATCTCTATAACAGAGTAACGTAGAATAGCTATACTCTAAAACCTTTCAAAAAACATTACGTAACTAACAGTGTAAAACCTAACAAAATATCATGAATAATCGGATTAAAATATGAATATTAGGTTTATACTCATAGTAGATGATGATATGAATTTCTGTAATAGGATTCATCATGAAGGTTTCGCTTCAAATATAAACGATGCTTTTCCTCATTGGGTACTTCTCTATTATCCCGTTGACCACTTTTCATAACAAAAAACTATCGCCAAATTGTAAGATTAAACGCTAAAAATGCAGTCCCATTTACTTAATGTTAGAAGACGTGTTTGTTACGTCATCAAGTGGTTTTTAGTTTGACATTTGCGTGTATTTTTCATTATGTTTTACTGATTTATTACTTATTTCATTAATTAAAATAACAATTGTGTCCTTACAGTCTTATATTTTATTTATTTATTTATTTTGACATTTCAATGGCAACGTTCTCCCGTTTATTTGGCGTTACAGTTTGGCGATAGTTTTTTATTGTTATGAAAAGTGGTCGACGGGATAACAGAGAAGAACCCAACATGGTAGCTAAAACGCCAATTGGCGAGGTATCTGATTGCGGAAAATTAGCCCGAAATCGTATGAATAACTAACTACCCAAAGAAAAGGGGAAACATGGCTGAAGACTGAAAACAAATAAAGAAGCAATATACTTGTATAATACTAAACAGACCTTTGAAACTTTATTTTACCAATCACGTTTTTTATTTTAAATCGTGGCATTTGTAGAATACACAATTGCATAAATATCCGTAAGAATAATATTCCATTCCCAATTGAACAGTTAATGTTTCTATTTGTAAAAATAAAGAAAAGAATTAAATAACAATAAGATTTAATTTGAATTTCTTCCATTGCTATAGTAACGGATGTATTTTTAGAAATTATCACTTGTATTGTTAGAACTGTTAGATTTTGACGTCAAAGACTTCGCCAAATGAGAAAAATGTGCAATATCTCACGAACTATTTAACTTATGAGTATTTAATTGATACCATTCGATTCAGCATACAAAAATACATTAAAATATGTTATCATTTGTCACGTAACTATAATACCCGATTTTTAAGGAATTTTTTGAAAGTTTGTTCCCCTTTTTACCCCCCTTAGGGGTGGAGTTTTTGAAAATCCCGTCTTAGTGCACCTCTACATACTAAGAAGTATTTTTTCTGCAAGTTTGGTCTTTGTAGGTTCAGTAGTTTTGGCTGTGCGTTGATCATCTAGCCAAAAAGGACTTTCTTTTATATATATAGATGATTAAAAAGTAGGAATTGACTTAATTTTTTTATATTACTTGTTTTTTCTTTTTTCACAGTTTAACCCTTAACTGCTGTTAGCGATCTCATAGACCGCTCGTTTTTTTTTTTCTTTTTCTTTTCAATTTTCACAGTTTAACTTGTAATTTTCAGTTTAATTCTAGATAAAATTGAAATTATGCTTCCTTTGGAGCCCTAGTACTATCGCTCGAGGTTTCTGAATAAGTGAATTTTCATAAATTCTGTACAGAAATTTTAGTACAGAAACAATATCCTATGAGTTAATCTCGCATTTTTATCATCTTTCGATCAAACGGCTCACAGTAGCTACATGTAACAATTCCTTTCGCAGTAGTTAAGGGTTAACGTGTAATTTTTATTTTAACCATAGATACTAGTAAAATTTTGCTTCGTTTGGAGCTCTAGTAATATCTCTAAATATTTTTGAATAGGTGAGTTGTAATTACAATGTGCCTGTACATAAAGTTTAGTACAGAAACAATATCCTATGAGTTAATCGTGACGTTTATTCTGCTTCCCATAAAGGGGTTTTAGAGACAGCTCACAGTAGCTATACAAGAATTTCTGTCACAGCAAGTTGAGGATTTGAGGGGTAAATGGTAATATGAGGAGAGATAGCTGAAATTGTAGGCTTCCATGATTGCTGATATTTAGTTTAAATATCAATTATTTTACCTTTTGAAAATTCAGAAAGGAAAAACATTATTTATGAAATTTCTGGTAAGTTATGATATTTGCATTCTTCATTTCTGGATAATAAACAAAAAGTTACTGATTCCAAAAACTGTCTGAAGAAAAAAGATAGATTATGGCTTTTATAATAACGAAAATTGTTTCATTCTGATAAAAAACGGGGATAAACTAATTAAATTTATTTTAAGACTGTGCTCTATATAAATTCTAGTTTATAACTACAATTATAGTTCGAAAACACACTCTTAAAAATTGATTTTCATGTGTAAATAACACGAATTAACTTCAAATGAATAACATCAACTGTTATAGACCTTTGAAGCTCGTCTCTAGTTGACTAATACTTTTTTTTTCAACGTTCATGGCAAGGGTAAACTCAAATGTAAATGTGCTGACATAACTTAAATAGACTTCTGTGATTATCGATTTATTGATTATAGATTTATTATTTTCAGTGTATGTATGTTTTTAAAAGTTTTGAATTTGACGTGAAAAATGCGTATCGCGACTTTAATAATAACAGATTTTTTAAAAGAATTTTGAATGGAAAGAGAGAGAAAATACGTATGTATATATATATACATAAACCTTACCGTGGCCCTAATTCTTTGCGCACCAGTTTTAAAAGTGAAGTTTTTCAAAGAAACAAAACGCAAACTTAATTTTGTCTAAATAAACAATCAAATTCGTGAAATGTCGTTCGTCTAAAAGGACCTTTCCAAATCATTCAGAATACTGTAACAAATTTTCGTAGTCTATATATATATTAGGCTATTAGTACGTGGCACAGAAATCGCGATTATTTCTTTTTTGCCGGTGGCAACAAATGTTTTGTTTTCACTAATTTGCAAATATTAAGAAAAGTATTTGAGGTATCGATTTAAAACTCATCACACATTATATTACTTTTAAATGCTAAAGGTGTAAAATTAACAACTATAATATAAATTAAAATAACTTTTATTAGTTGTTTTACATGTTTCGACTCTTCTGAGTCATTTTCAAAAACAAAATGAGAATATTCTAAAGCTGCACGGGCTTTGAAGTTATTATTTACATGTACTTTTTAAAAAATTACGCACGTTATCTATTATTTTTTACTTGATTGTTTATTTTCATATCTTTGAGCATGGAGTAATTCTAGCCACAGTTTCGGTAAATCAAGTAAAAAATAATAGATAACGTGCGTAATTTTTTAAAAAGTACATGTAAATAATAACTTCAAAGCACGTGCAGCTTTAGAATATTCTCATTTTGTTTTTGAAAATGACTCAGAAGAGTCGAAACATGTAAAACAACTAATAAAAGTTATTTTAATTTATATTATAGTTGTTAATTTTACACCTTTAGCATTTAAAAGTAATATACTATTACATGGTGTTATATTTTATTATATTGTCATCACACATTATGTAGAAAAATTTTCTGCATCGAAAATTGCGATTTTTGTAAAAATGGGGCTGTATTTTTTCTTATTTTTTTCAAAAAACTAGCTACTTTCTAAAAAGGAAAGTAAATAAAGTGCGAAGTCAAACCAAAAAACGCGCCATTTTGTTACCAATTTAAACATTAGCTCCATTGTTTACCTTATGCAATTTAACCTCATTGTTGTCCACATCTTTATGACGTCAATGTTACTGATGCACATATTTGTGATTTATAATATAGAATCGATAATAATAAATGAATAAAATAATCTTATAGAGTGGAGATTTCCATCATGTCCTACCTCTCAGTTTTAGAGATTCAAGATCGCTAACAGTTTAGTGTTGCATAAAGATGCATAGACTTTGATTCTAAATTTTAAATTTTGAAACTTACAGAAAGTATACGTACCCTTAAAACAGAGAGAGAGTTAGCAAGGTGGCTGTTACAGTTTGGCGAATGTCAAAGAGTGTGGGGAAACTATTAAGTTGCCCCCAATTTGCCATCCAGATCTACATGATCCAGTGCATCAACTTTTCAGTGACATCGGTTTTAGGACAGTGACACCTCAAAAGCTTGGGAAGAGCCATACTAACAGCCACAAACAATTTGTCACTTGAAATTAAAAATCGTGCTTTACAATGTATGCTAGGAACGGAAAGGATTTATGAAAGCATTGACATGATCATAAATTATGATCCACAAGATCAACTTGCATATACTGGAGAATTTTTAAACAGTTTAACACCAATTGGAATGCCATCTCATAAACTGAAATGAAAGCCAGGGGCCATCATAATGTTATCAAGAAATTTAGTACCTTCTAAAGGTCTGTGTAAGACTTATAGTTATAGTAACTTACAGAATAATGATATTGAAGCAAAAAAATTGATTTCAATATTAATGAAACTTTTCTTACCCCTCGAATACCACTTATTCCACAGAGAATAATATGCCTTTTACATTTAAGCGTATACAATTTAGTATCCGATTAGCTTTTTCAATTATCATAAATAAATCCCAGGGTCAAACTTTTGAAAGAAATTGCTTAGATTTGTCAAATCCAGTTTTTAGCTAATGGTCAGTTGTATGTTGGTCTTTCAAGAGTTAGATCTTTTGATTCAGTTACTGTAGAATATGTGAGCTTTGAAATTTACAATTGTGTGCATAAAGAAGTTTTAGATGCTGAAAAAAAAGGTAAAAATATTTTGATAATTGCGAATGGTGTAGATACTTTCAATATAATATGTATATACTTTTTTAATTTTAAAGAGTATCCAGTAACTATTGTATGCATACAAAGGTTTTTATATGCATGATGCTGAAAAAGTACCTCTGTTTTCATATTTCTAAATGGCGTCCGTATCTTATGATGTGTATATATTTTTTAATTTCAAAGTACCCGTCCTAAGTGAAGAAGTTTTTATACGTAGTATTTACACATATAATGCTGAAATTCGTATTCTAATATGCTTATATTTAAAAGAGTAGACACTAGAGCGCAGATGCTCTGCGCAAGATCGACTAGTATAATCTATTTTTATATGACTACGATTGTTTTTACCAAAATATAGTCGTCTGGCTATGTTAAGTCTTTATCTGACTAATTTCTTCTCCCTTTTGCCTCCCACCCCAGCAAGGAAAGAAATGTAAAATCTTTAATTATTATTTTTTTTTAAGAAAAAGAAAAAGAAACAGAACGGATTCATCTAAGCATAAATCTAAATTATCCCTAACCTCTCAAATTCACGCTTCCCCTTAGTAACATACAAAGGAGTTTAAACTTTTATTTTTATACAAAAGTCTTTATTTTTATACAAAAATAAAATATTTCACTCCATTTATTGCTCTCTAATGACAATAAATAAAAATTATTTCCTTGTCCCCAAAATGTACGCTTCCCTTTTTGCACCTCCTCCAGCATACAGTTTTAAATATTTAGAACTCTTTATTTAAAAAAATGGCCACATTCGTTTCTACCTAATCCATCTATTTAAAGCAGTTTGGTAATTTTGTCAAATTTCCATCGAATTTCGACCGAGTACGCATGCGTCAAAAAAGGACCGGCCAATGAGGCGAAGGTCTATTCCTGTCTCCAAACGTATTTGGGATCAAGATGAAATCAACTCCTGTTGTTTTATGGCTTCTTCCACGTTGCGTTAAATCTAGGAAGATATTTATATAAAAATCTGTGGAGTGTTTAGAAGGTATTTATTTTATTTATTGTTGTATTTATTGTAATTTATATGAATACTTAGGTATCCATTTCGGATTTACTGTGTAACATGAATTTAAGGTTCATTTAACGTTCGCGAAATCAAATCATTTTGTTTATATAGTACAGAAAATAATTATTCAATCGTAAATAAAAATATAGTAGAACATGTAATACAAAATTGGACCACTTATATTCCGTTTATGATCGGGTATGAATCTTATGGTGTTCCGATTGCTAATGAAAACTATTATGTAAATATAATGTCAAAAGACAGTACGCACGGTAGTAATATTTTTATTATTATGTGTTCGAAAAAAGCGAATCTGAGCGTCTGAATATAAATTATAAAATATTATTTCTGTATTTAGCAACTAAATATTTAATAAATATGCAGGAATGTGACTAGCTTTATGTGAATGTATAATATATATAAGTCTGAACTTTAGCATTATTTTTTAACAGAAATATATTATCTCTATTCGATTTAAAAGTTTTGTCATTACATAAGTGTGCTATTTTATTTGTAAAGAGTATGTATGCATTATATTGGTTGTATGTATACAAATCTTTAGAATGTTTTGATTTGCAAACTCTTAATATTTGAATAATGTTTACATTATATTTGTTTGTATGTATACAAACAATATATGTATACAAAGAAGTATATATACAAACAATGTATCATGTAACAATATTAATATTTACATTGTATTGTTTGTATGTATACAAATCTTGAATGTTTTAATTTATTACATTCATTTTTTACCAGTTTGCATGTTCGTTCATGGGCGATTCATATGAAACTCATAATTTGTCACAAATTGGTGATTTTATTGATTTAGTGCTTTGCCCAGGAATGTGGAAAAAAAACTATTTTTGACATCGGGTGAAATGAATGAGGTTATTTCGGTTTTTATTTTGTATATAAAAAATGTTATATGTAAAAAAATCCTGGTCATTAATCACATTGTTTTTTGTATATTTAAAGACGATTACTTATTCTTTGTAATTCTTTTTTTGTTGGGGGTTTTTGAGCAAAATAATATTACTTCATAGCTAGAACCAGTTCCGCTTAATCATTAATATTTACTTAATCCTTTGACCGCTGAGCAAATGGGCAAATTTGTAATGTTTTTTCTGTTATTTTTTTTAAATGTCAAAAAAAAGATAAATTTTCAAACTTGGTATAAAAAACTTAGGTACTTCTCTATTATCCCATCGTCCACTTTTCATAACAAAATACTATCGCCAAACTGTATGATTAAATGCCAAAAATGCAGTCCCATTTACTTGATGTCGGAAGCATTATACGTGTTTGTTATGTCGTCAAGTGGTTTTTAATTCAACATTTGCGCATATTAATGACAACGTTCTCCCGTTTATTTGGCGTTACAGTTTGGCGATAGTTTTTTGTTATGAAAAGTGGTCGATGAGATAATAGAGAAGTACCAAAACGTAATTACGTATATGAGTAGATTCCTTGACAGTATTAATCATTACTCAATATTTTAAAACTGCATCATATTTGTAGAATTATATTAATTTAAACAATGCTTCTATTGAAGTGTGAAGAAGCACATACTTCTATGAAGAACCATATATTTACATAATCGTTTTCATTAGCAATCGGAACACCATAAGATTCATCCCCGATAATAAACGGACTATAAGTGGTCCAATTTTGTATTACGTGTTCTACGATATTTTTACGTACGTTTGAATAATTATTTTCTGTACTATATATACAAAATGATAGAGATCTAAAAACACAATTTCCATCGGATTGATTTCGCGAATGTTAAATGAGCCTAAATTCATTTTTAAACAGTAAATCCGAAATGGACACCTAAGTATACATACAAATTATAATAAATAAAATAAATACCTTCTAAACACTCCACAGTGAGTTCTATATAAATACCTTCCTAGGTTTAATGCAATGTGCAAGAAAAAAAAAAAACAGGAGATGATCCCAAACACGTTTCTAGAGACAGTAATAGACCCTCACCTCATTGGCTGGTGATTTTTTTTATGCATGCGTATTGGGTCGAATATTGTTGAAAAATGATTTTGAAGAAAAAATCGGGAAATTCACAAAATGGTTTCGGGAAAAACTTCACCAAATGGTTTCAAAATTCTTTGAGTGACAGCGGGAAAAAAAATTTCATTTTACATTCAATCATCGCAATTGGCGAGTGTGACTATTAAGTTTAGCCAGTACTGGCAATAACATCAATTACCAATTTTCAGTATTACTCGCCGATTGGTGAGTGTTAATTTTGTCTTATATCACAAACTGTATTTACATATACTACTAGATATAATGATTATGAACCATGATTTTTCTATTATTTGGCGAGATTCATGTTTTTTCAGCAATTCTTTGACGAAATTCGTGTTTTTTTTTCAGCGATCCTTTGAAGAATTTCGCATTTTTCTCGTGATCCTTAACGAAATTCGCATTTTCCAGCGATTCTTTGATAAAATAAATTTTATTCCGCATTTTTTAGACGAAATTTAGTAAAAAAGCTTGATCTTTTGGTGAACTTTCTTTTTTTGCGATTCTTTGACAAAATTTGCTTATCTTTCACGATCCTTTTGCATAATTAATGTTTTTTCTGTTTGACAAAATTCGTGTTTTTTCAGCGATCCTTTGAAGAAATTCGCATTTTTCTCGTGATCCTTAACGAAATTCGCATTTTCCAGCGATTCTTTGATAAAATACATTTTATTCCGCAATTTTTAGACGAAATTTAGTAAAAAAGCGTGATCTTTTGGTGAACTTTCCTTTTTTGCGATTCTTTGACAAAATTTGCTTATCTTTCACGATCCTTTTGCATAATTAATGTTTTTTCTGTTGTCTTTTAACGAAAGTCATGTTTTCCCATGATCCTTTGATGAATTTAGTGTTTTTTCCTCAATCATTTGACGAAATCTGTGATTTCCCCCCCCCCCCGCGAAAATTGGTTAGATGTTTTTAGTCTGCAGGTGCCCTAAAAAGTCTGTGACGCCCGTTGCTGCATTGCACACGTTCTTCCATGTGGCATCGAACGAAGGAAATTCATCCTAAAGAATCATTGTTTCATTCTTGACATTTCTGGAAAGAAACAACGTTCAACTCATTGGCTGAATTGTAAAGGGCGAAATGTGTCAAACATTAGCGGAAAGAAAGTGCGCAATTTGTTTGTTCATGGATAAAATCATGAAATTCATTAATCGATAGTTGATAAATTGCGAAATTCGTCAATCGATAGCGGAAAAATCGCAAAATTCATTAATCGACAGTGGAAAAATCGCAAAATCCATCAACTGGTTTCGGGGGGAAAAGTTTTCGAATATCGTCGAATGGCTTCGAGAAAAAAAATCACAATCCGTCAATTTCGGGGAAAAAATCGTGAAATTCGCCAAATGGTTTCGAAATTTGTCGAGCGACAGCAGAGAAAAAAATCTTTTTCCATTCAATCATCGCAATTGGTGAGTGTGACTATTATGTTTGACCAGTGGTGGCAATAAAGTCCATTGCCAAATTTTCAGCATTACTCGCTGTTTGGCAAGTGTTAATTTTGTCCTATACTTCAAAATCCTTTTGATCATATCATCAGTGTGCAGGACAAATTTTTTACGGGAGACCATTTGATGAATTTTGTGATTTTTCCATTATCGATTGACCAATTTTACTGCTATCGATTGTTGAATTTTATAATTTATCAACTATTGATTAGCGAATTTCATGATTTTTTCCATGAACATTTGACGAATTACGCAAAAAAATTAAGAAAATCGTTAAATTGTCTTGAGTAAAATAAATTTAATATTGTCAAATGCCTTCGAGAAAAAAGTTGCAAGTTGAAACGCCTGTGACCTCTTTTTCATGATATGCATCTCGGGTCTATTCCCCCACTCCCCCCCCCCCCAAGTGGGACACTTTTCTAAATTTTGCAGACACCTCTCATGTGATATATCGCTGGAAAAGTCTTTGACCGCTTATTCATGTTATGCATCTCCGGGGTCCATCCCGCCACCCCCCTCCCCCCCCTAAGGGAGGCACTTTTATAAATTTTGTTGACACCCCTCATGTCATATATTGCTGGAAAGGTCTGTGACTGCTTAATCATATTATGCATCTCCGATGTCCATCTCCCCGCTTTACCCCCCCCCCCCAAAGGGTACTTTATACATTTTGCACTTTTATAAATTTTGTTGACACCCCTCATGTCATATATTGTTGGAAAGGTCTGTGACCACTTAATCATATTATGCATCTCCAATGTCCATCTCCCCACTTTGCCCCCCTCCCCAAAGGGTACTTTATAAATTTTGCACACAACCCTCATGTTATATATCATTGGAAAGGTCTGTGACCACTTAATCATATTATGCATCTCCAATGTCCATCTCCCCACTTTGCCCCCCCACCCCCCCAAAGGATACTTTTCTAAATTTTGTTCACACCCCTCATGTTATATATTGTTGGAAAGGTCTGTAACTGCTTAATCATATTATGCATCTCCGATGTCCATCTCCCCACTTTGCCCCCCCCCAAGGGGTATTTTCTAAATTTTGCACACAACCCTTATGTTATATATCATTGGAAAGGTCTGTGACCACTTAATCATATTATGCATCTCCCATGTCCATCCCCCATTTTGACCCCCCCAAGGGGGTACTTTTCTAAACTTTGCACACACCCCTCATGTGATATATCAATGGAAAGGTCAGTGACTGCTTAATCATATTGTGCTCCCCACTATGAAATTTGTCAAGTTAAAGCAACTATAAATTTTATTTTTATGGTACTATCAAGTTGTTTGCCGTCAAATTTTGACGGGTTCCATCTAGTAATAATATATATGTAATCATCTAAATTGTCCTTTAACCTCCCATAATTTACTCTTCTCCCCCCCCCCCCCCCCACCATACAAATAAATGTAAAATCTTAAAGTTATTTATATTTTTATATTAAAAAAATCTTCTGTCCTAAATAGTGCTCTGTTGTGACGATAAATAATCAGTAATATAAATTATTCCCTTCTCCTAAAATCTCCCCCACCTCTACATATACAAAATTTAAAACTTTTCTTTTTTTTTAAGTTCCGTATTATTTGCTGTCTAGTTTAATAAAATGAGACATGACATCTAATTAAACAATTTGGAAAACGCATAACACATTTGAAAATACAATTTCAGAAATTGCCATCAATAGTCAGAATAATGTCCGAATTCTTTTGTGCAGTCCTATATATGATCTATACATTTGTGCGTATACTACATAGTATGCAAAAATTTGCATACGGAAAATTGCATAGCAAAAATTGCATAGCGGAGTAGAAAATTCCGTCAATAAACAATAATGTATTCGAGATTTTATGTCTCTATATTGGATCAATATAATTTATACACACCAAGAAATATGCAAAAAATTAGTTAAATTTAAAAACACGAACCACAACTGGAGAAGCATATCCAACAGTTATTGTTCATAGAGAGTACTGTTACCGAAGTATTTTGTGTGTCCCTGTAAATGAACGATGACTGCTATGTACACAATATCCTAAAATAAGCAGCATCTAGTGTACCTCAGGGATATATATCAATTTTATTAGGTTTGAAATAATGTAACACCATTATAATACACCACAACAAAAATTTCCACATTGACCGTAATGTAACTGAATTATTTTGAGTGTATCTGTAAAGGAACTATAAGTGCTACACTCTTCATTTTCAATAACGAACATGGTATACTAAACTAGAATAACATATATCAATTGCATGACAATCCGAGTATATTTACGCAAAATAGAGCACGGACAGATGGCAGACAGACAAACCAAATTCATAAACCCTTTTCAACAATGTTGGAAAGTGTTAAAAATGACAATTTAGCTGGACCATTAGCACTGTCAGAAAGGATGTAATCAAATCCATATCCGTTACTTTCTGACACATTCACGAAATAACTTTCGTAAAAAAAAAGTACAAATAAGGAAACTTTACGAAGAAATACGGATTTTTTTTAATATAATTTTTATACAGTAAAATTTGAAAAACTGATAAATCACAAATTAAAGACTCAGAAACAACCTTTTTACTGCTAGAAAGAAATTCATTGGAAAACTCTTGCGTTTCAAATAGATTTTTTTTTTAAAGAAAGAAAAACATGACATCAAAATGTGCAGAAACTTTATGATAATGCAATAAAAATAATTTTTTTAGTTTAAAAATTTGGATAGATTTAAAGAACCAGTTAAATTAACGATAAATTCTTAAAAGATGACTTTAAAATACATTATAACATAAATTGTTATTTTTTTTTGTAATTTTTTTTACAAAATATGCATATATATTTATCATAAAAGTCTTTGTAGTAATTTCAGAAACGATTTTTTTATGCTTTTATTGAATTATTTCACCTGTTGCAAAGCCTACGTAAGCGAAGAACATTTATGTGTGCTGAAATCATAAATTTGATGGAGTAACCACTCCAATAGCCTTTATTTCTAACAATGATAATAACAATATTTATAGCAATGCATCAAGTTAAAGGACAGTCGAAGATTATCGGTATCATTAAATGAAAGGCTCTTTCACGTAAGACTTATATAGTAATATACACAAATATAGTACACAAATATAGTTTGTTGTATAAAACAATCCCATTATATTAAGCCTTTGTTTAATATTATTGTAATGTAGTGAAATGAGCTAAATGTCTAATCAATTAAAAATTAGCCAATCTAACAATATTTCTTTTACGTCAAAAGTAAATGAAATGTTACTTGAATTGGAAAAATAAATATGAACAGTTTCAACAATATTTACATAATATAGTTTTTAAAGAAAAAAAAATGATAGAAAGATAAGATAAAAAGAGAAAAATTACAAATGATAAAAGGAACTGATCCCCCTCGTTAAATCGATTTTTTGTTTTTCATATTTCTTAAATATATTTACAATTCTCAAACGAAAAAACAAAACGCATGAAATTTTCAACTTAGAACCATCTCAATTTTAAATTGATAATGTGTACTTTAGCACAAACTCCAATTAATTTTTAATTTTATATGCGTTTTTCTCAAATCGTTTTTTTTCTACTTGTGTAGACTGTTAAAAAAAAAAAATCAGCTGAGTAACAGCATCTATGCATGCAAGAGTAACAAAATAATGTTCATAATTTTTTTAACTGGCCATCCATAAGTCAGAGAAATAGCTTAAGCAAGAAATGTATACACGTTTAGGTTTCAAGACCAAGAGCGGGTTGTATTGTTGTATATGGGCACTTCGGAATTGCAAAATTCTCATTTTCTTCTTGATTCTTTTCGATTGAAAAACATTTCGTTATGCTTTAAAGTAATATTTATGTTTATCACCAGAAATTTTATACAAGTTCTTCAATTAGAACTAATAGCAGAAAAAGAAAGAAATTGAAAGACACAAACAACGTTTTCTTACAACAGTTCCAGATTGATGCATGAGACAGAATGCATGTGCTATCGAGAGCTATTGGCATAAACAGCGTCGTCTGTTTCGCAAAATTGCAGCTTTTTTCGGCAATATTCTCTTTACCGTTATTGGGTTTGATGAGGGTGAAAAGTATGTGCACCGAGTAGCTTTTTGCCTGCTTTCTTAAGATACTTTTTTTTTTTTTTTTTTTTTTTACATTTTCCTACATACTTCTAAAGTGTTTATAACTTCGTTTTCTCTGTCTGTCCATGCTCTAACACATGAAAATAAACTTGCCTGAGCTTGGCACAAATTAATGATTTATACAATAGAAAATTTCCTATTGAAAATGGATATTGCAGACTTTATAGCTCCTTTACAGAAACACGCGAAAGAACCGTTACATTAAATGGTCTACGGGGAAAAACCGGTTACAATGTATTTTAATAAAGTTATATATTTCAAACATACTGAAATTGATATACATTTTTGGGGATACAACATTCGTTTTGTAGAATATGGAGTGCACGAGATTTCTCATTCATTTACAGAAACACACAAAATAATTACATTACATTATGGTCCATGGGGAAAAATCATTTGCATAGTTTTTTAAATTGTTACACCATTCAAACATAATGAAATTGATGTGCATTACTATGGTGCACTACAATGTTTACTGTAGATTGTGGAGTGCCTATCATTTATTTGTGTATTTACAGGGCCACAAAAAAGAATTCGGTTATAGTACTGTGTATAAGCGATAATTGCTGGATATGCGTTTTCAGATTACATTTTTTATCAAAATTTTCGTTATACCGCTCAAAACCTTTGTTTCTTTATATTCAAAGCGTTCAAAGTATCACGGCGGGTCACAAAAAATACTCGTGGCATGCCATTCGTGGCCTGCGTTATGCGGGTTGCAGACCTCTAATTTAGCACTTTCGTCTGTTTAACATAAAAATGTTTACTTGAGAATTGACAGAATCCTAAAATACGATATTTAATGTTGATGAAAACTTGAGAAAACTGATTAACACACTGTAAAAATTACTTCGTAACATTTCCAAAAATTACGGGCAGCAAAAGAGATTTTTGTTACGAAAATGTTTTTCTAAATATCGGAAATCTATTGGTTTATGAGGTTTCTAAGGATAAAGGAATGCTTTTCTGAATCGCATGTGACTCGTAAGAAATTGTATTATATTTTCGTAAACCTTCTTGCTAGATCAAAAAAACATTTCTCCTTTTTTACAGCGTAGTGTGATATTGCCATTTCAAAATTTTATCCTGTATCGTTCTAATACATTACCTAATTTAAAAACGCGTTTACACATCAACAATTATTAATAGGTTGTATAGTGCATATTTTAAAATTTAACGTGGCGTTACAGTGATCAGTGAATACAGAAACAATGCACAACAACATTATATCCAACATTCAATGCTAAATTAGACCAGCACACTTAATTAATAACCTCCAAAAATTACCAAGATTAATAAAACCGTATAAACCAATAAAATTTGATGAATTAACACTCAATAAAAAACTGAGATACGTCAATAATATTCTTCGCAAAAAGCAAAGTATAACAGTTATTTTTTTCAGTGACCAAAAGCGAAACTGAAGCATCATAATCAGTATATCTTGCATATTAAGTTTGATGCAATTGCATTTAACACATGCCAAGATATAACTATTATGTAAATCGTGAAAAAGCGTCACTGTAGCGCTACCGGTTGGGCGATATAAAACGAAAATGTAATCAGCACCAACAAATGTCAAAGTATAATTTGGTTGTTACAATTAATTATGAAGTTTCGAGGAATCCTGTGCATTAACCATTGAACAGCGTCCAAACATTTGTGTAAAACACAGGCAGACATCGGTCTAAAAATAGTCAAATCGTATTCAGGACGTCTCAAAACAATTCAGTCCAGAAAACCAGAAAGAGAAATTTTTTACGAATCCAATACTTTCTTCTTATAGAAGAAAGTAAATTATCTTTTTATGAAAAAAAAAGAACATTTTTGCTTCATAATTTGAAAATTTGCTTCATAAAATAATGATAGTTACTAACAAATTCTCTTTGTTCTAAAAGAATCTTCATAAACTCAAAGAAAAATATTAACGCAACAAATGAAAAATCATTTGTATATCACACCCCTTATATATAAAGTTTGGCAAACTGTTGTGCCAAGGATATTCCTTCAGTTATGAAATTGAAGTATTAAAGACTAACATCGTAATCGTAAATGGCAAAACTTCGTGCATCACACTTCATATTGCAGATGTTTCGCAACTTTATTGTAATTTCATGTATATAAATGTAACTTACACAATGCACAGTACTGGCCGTCCTTGGTTATAATAACAAGGCTTATGCTTTGTTCCATGGTTTGAATGTACTGTACTGTAGTGCATGATATTGTTTTTTTTATTAAAAGATTGTTTTAATAGTGAAAACAAAAACCTAGACTATGCATTTCATTAGAAAGGTGGTTTATTTAAGTTACCAGACCACAGAAAAAACAAACTGCTACATTCTAAATTTTGTGCAAAATTACCACCTACTTATTATCTCCATTTTTGCTACATAGGAGTTTTCCAAATTAACTCCTTGTAAAATTATATTTATTCTTATTTCAATTGAGAAAAAGAACTAAAGTTTTTGTACAACAAAAACAATTTTGCTAAAACATATTAAGAACGAACCTCAAACCCTTATAAAAATATGTAACTTAATAAGCATAGATTTTACCTTGTAGTGCATGATATTGTTTTTATATTATAAGATTGTTTTAATAGTGAAAAAAATAACCTTTTTAAAGAAACCTAGAATATGCATTTCATTAGAAAGGTGATTTATTTAAGTTGCCAGCCACAGAAAAAACAAATTGCTACATTCTAAATTTTGTGCAAAATTACCACCTACTTATTATCTCCATTTTTGCTACATAGGAGTTTTCCAAATGAATTCATTGTAAAATTATTCTTATTTCCATTGAGAAAAAGAACAAAAGTTTTGGTACAACAAAAACAATTTTGTTAAAACATATTACGAACGAACCTCAAACCCTTATAAAAATATGTAACTTAATAAGCATGGATTTTACCTTCCGAAAGATGCATTAGAACTTCGGGAAGATAACAACAGACTTAACAAGCTTAAAACCAGGATTGAATCATCAATTTTTGCGCATCATTTGATACAAATAAGGATTATTACGCTAGAACAAAACACTATGAAAGTTCCGACTTGTGTTTAATGAATTTTTTTTTTATCTTATATTATTTAATATTTTTCTTTCATTTATCAAAAAACAGATTAAATTTTGCATTTTGTTCTTACCTCGAATCTTTTGCAATGCAGAACATTTCCGGTACATGTGTGCTAAATAATGATGAGCATACAACGATTTTTTTTTTTTTAATTCTAAATGTGGCACAATTATTTTTCCTTCAAAAGAAATGTTATTTTCTCATTTTGTTGTAAACTGATATCATATGTGTTTGGAAAGCGTTTAAACGCTTTTTTATATATATATTTTAAAACAAAGAATATAAGAATATGCATGTTTAATTAAATGTTTGATATTTTTCTTTTTCAGTTTGAAGAATGTTTGACTTTGCTGTTTAATTCAAGATTTTTTTTCAAGAGAAAACGAAAAAAAAAAAAAACGAAAAAAAAAAAAAGAAAGAAATTTTTTTTAATTTAATTTATTCTTATAATTTAAATTAAAATAATCGTCGTTTAAGGAAAAATATCTTTATTAAGCTCGTTTTTACCACATTGTATAATAATGTGAAATCATTGCCTTGTTATATAATAACCTTGCTAAAGAAGTTTAGTCTATAATGTCTAAGATCTATTGTAGAATGTCCATCCTCAGAAAAACGTGCTGCCATACGTGATACGATTCAAAAGTTTCTGCAATGCATTTTAGTATAAATCCACTAGTCAAATAATCCTGTTTTAAACCAGAAACTTTACTTAGTAAGTAAAGTCAAATACGATTCCGAAGATGACTTACTGCCTGTGATCAGTACCACACATCAACTCTACAGATTAGGTAGGATAAAAACAAGATTAGCGCTGTTACAAAGACCAAAAATTAAAAAAGGTTGGGGAGCAGAATAAGTACATAGAACATTACGAAAATTGAACTGATAGGAGTGGAAAGTGCAAAGTCTTATTTCTACCACAAAAGAAACAGTTACATCTTACTAAATAAAATTTCTGGTTTAAAATGTTTATATGCATTCCAAGAACTTCTGAATTGTAAACTTTGCACAAAAATCGTAAAAATTAAGTGAAAGATTGACTGCCAACCACTAGATAACTTGTGACAACTCGTTTGAGATACTCGGTTTTGAAGTTAACGTGTTAATTATTACTTATTTCTTCCCACACATTTTACAATTAAATTTCTCAATTTAAAGAACTTTTTTTAATTTATTCATTTATTCTTTTGTTAACTGAGATAAGAACCAGTGTTTATGTACAACACCCAACCATTTTTGATAAAACACACGAAGAACCAATTTTAAATCCTTATAAAAATATGTAACTTAAAAAAATATAGGCTTTATCTTCTAAACATACAAGTTAAAGACACATCAGGTGGAAGAAGTATAAACAACAAGCATTTTACAAAGCATTGTTACTCAGCTTTTTTTCCGAAAGTTCCAGAACCTGAGCGAATAGGTTTTGTAGGGTTAGCTATCGTGTGTCGATTGGGTAAGATTACCGGATAAGTACGCATACTTTTCTAACTTTTTAGGTGCGTTCGTAATTATATAAATACGTAGCACCTATTGTTGTCGTGTGGTCCGTCCATCTGTCTGTCCGTCTGTCTGCATATAACAACGTAAAAACTACCCAACCGAATGGTTTGAAATTTAAGATATAATATCGTTGCAGAATTTTGTCGAGACATTTCAAATTTTATGAAAATCGAATCAAAACTTTAGAAGATATTAATAAAAATATTTATTAAGAAATGTGAATTAAAAAAAAAAAAAAACGGTGCTTACTTGTTATAGGAGTTTCCGAGGTTTAATCGTCAAGCGACCGAGATACTTATTTTATTACAGAAAAAATTAATCTGCAGACGATACAATTCATTTCACAGAATTAAAAATCATCAAGATCTGAGTATTTATATAACTAGCTATAGTACGAACGCACCTCATTTGTCACGTTTGACGTACAATTTCCAACTTGTTCCTTATTGGTTCAGTTGAAGAAGAATCAACTGTGTTGGGATAAGGCAGCGGTCATATTGGGTAAGCAAAAATAGAGTTCTCCTTCAGCAAAGTCAAGCAACTTCAGCTGAAAATAATGTTGTGTTGATTTAAATGTTGGGTAAATCACTCCCGTGTGCTGTGCATATTAGAATTTCAATGAGATAACAGACTTAATAAGCTTAAAACGAGAATTGAATGATCAATTTTGCGCGTCATTTGATACCAATAGTGCAGACACATTCCTTTGCGAGTGTGGCACAGAGTTGTCGGCTCCCCATTATTATTTCACCTGCCTGTTAACAGCACAGTGGCATATTAGGAAGCCTGCAATCCCTCCCAAGGAATGGCTTCCTAATATTCTAAAGAGGCACACCCTAAACAGAAAGCTATATAAAATCTATATTTTTCTGACAGAACTCTCTAACCTTACCTAGTAGCCGCCAGCTGCCACTCTCAATGAACAACTCCTATTCAGTCCTTGCTAACTGTCGCGAAAAGGGTCCTTCCCTAGCAGGGCCGGCTTATATATGATCTGGTCGTTGACCAAAGTTTGTATTTGTATTTGTTTTAAACATTCTATTCCGCTCCTTGTCACGTTTAACGGCGGGTCCCGCTTCGGCTGTAGTTTGTAATTTTTTTAAGACCTTAATAAAAGGGACCGGGAGGGACACTATGCTCTACAGACTTCTACTAGTCTGAGCAGTCCCTCTTAGGCTATCAAATCAAATCAAATCAAGAATTACTATTGTGGTACAAGAAAACACTATAAAATTTCCTAGCTAGTGTTCAATTTTTTTTTCTCTTATTGTTTGATATTCTTTATTTATGTAGCAGAAAAAAGATTAAATTCTGAATTTTCTATTATCTTGATTTTTTTTCAAAGAAATGTCTAGAACATGTATGCTAGCATACAGCGATTTTCTTTAAATGCTAATATTATACAATCATTATTTCTGCAATAAAAGTTAATTTTTACGTTTTATTTTAAACTAAACTGATGCTATTCGTATTTAAAAAAGTGTTTAGATACATTTTATTATACAAAGAAAATAGCTATGTGTGATGAAATATCGGATTCTGTTTTTCAGTTTGACAAATTTTCAATTTTGAGATATCTACTATTTAATTGTATTATTATTTTCTTCTCCTTCTTCTTCTGATGATGATGGTGATGGTGAAATGTTCCTTATTTTTCTTCTTCTGACATCATGAACTTTGATTTAAACGTAATTTAAGTTAAAGTAATCGTAGTTTAGGGAAAACATATTATTGTTAAGATAGTTTCTGTCACATTAAATACTGATAATATGACAGAATTTGCCTTGCTAAATAACGATCTTGCTAAAGAAACTTGGTGTATGCTGCTGAAAAAACTATCGTTGACCAAAACGATCAATCTCAGAAAAATATGCTGCTATACTGTAAGTTTACGATAACTTTCCGAAATCTGAATAACCAAACCCTTTGCGACGAACGTCCTTTACAGAATTTTTAATCTTTTTCCGCCATTTTTTTTAAATAAATATTTTTGCCTAATTCAATTACCGAAATGTTTTGGTTATAAAACCCAAAAATTTCAATTAAAATTTACTGGTTGGAAAAATGAAAGATTCCGAGCAATTTATGCGAAACATATACGTGATACTCGTCGTGAAAGGGTTAACAGGTTGACTGCCAACCACGAGATAACTGTGACAATTTACTTGAGAGACACTGTGGGCATTCAACGTACTAACTATTACTTATTTCTTTTCTATACATTTTACAATTGAATTTTTAAGTTAATGAACTTCAGTAAATTTATTGATGTATTATGCGAATAACCGAGACAAGAACAGAAATTTATATACAACAACACAACCATTTTTGATAAAACCTATGAAGAACGTATTTCAAATTCTTATAAAAATACGTAACTTAATAAGCATGAATTTTATCTTCTGTAAAGGCGTATTAGAATTTGAAGAAGATAACAAACTTAACAAGCTTAAAACTGAGATTGAATGATCAATTTTTACGCATCATTTGATATAAATAAGAATTATAATTCCATAAACAGAACTGTAAGAAAATTCGCGACTAGTGCTCAAAGATTTTTTTTTTTTACTCTTCTATTATTTCATATTATTTATTTCTTAATTAGCAAAAATATTATATTTTGCAAATTTTCTTATCTTGAATATTTTTTAATGAAGAAAATGTACAGCATGTGAGTGAAAAATAATGATAATCGTACAAAGATTTTTGATCTTTCATTTAAAATGTATTAAATGGTCTTTATTGTAAACGATGACATAAACATTAAAAATATATGTATATTTTTTAAACAAAGAAGAATAGCTGAAAAGTACTGGAAAGGGTGTTTCCTTCGAGGGACTTTTTAGTTTCGAAAATTAGTGAACTACAATAGATTTAACCATTTATAGAAGTTTATGTACAACAAACAACCATTTTTGATAAAACACACGAAGAGTCAATTCCAAATCCTTATAAAAATACGTAACTTAATAAACTTTGGTTTTATCTTCTAAAAAGACATGTTTAAGCCATATCAGAGGAAAGAAGTACAAATAACGAATATTTTACAAAGTATGGTTCTGGACCGTATTTTCGCTTACCCAACATGACCGTTGTCTTATCCCAACACTGTTGATTCTATTGAAATCGAACCAATCATAACAAAGATAGGAAATATATCCGTACTTACTTGGTAACCTTGGCCATTCGACATACGATAGCTAACCCTACAAAACATATTCGCTCAGCTTTTGCAACATTCGGAAAAAACTAAATTTTAGGACTTTCCAGACTTTTTCTTACTTTACATCCAGTATAGAAGTAAGTACCTTATCAATTCTTAAGGATACAGTATTAAAAAAAAAATCGAAAAAATTACATTAATGAGAAATCTAAAATAATAATTGAAAATTTACATAATATATATTTTTAAGAAAAAATTAACCCTTCTTTGCATGAGTTTTTCTTTTACAATTGTTTTTTTATACATATATTAAATATTAGACACCAGCAATTTTAAGATAGATTTTTAACTTTGTTCAACAACATCGTTCACGGCAGCCTCGCCAACCAGATTTTCCCTCAAAATTTCCCACATTAGCCTGATTTTCCCCTCATAATTAAGTTCACGGTGCTGCCCTCTGTCGGGTAAAGTTTTAAGTATATTTTACATTTTATGGGAGGGAGTTATTTCCATACATTGTATCCTCCTAGAGTTAACAGCACTCAGCCATATAACGCATTATTCAGTTCTAATTTCGTGACTATAAGAATGACCAACCAACATGTATGACCACCCCACCCCTTCATACTGGTCTGAGAGTGTGAAGGGATGGCAAAAGTTCTATTGCCTGTGTTCATACTATGAAGAATAAAGAATCATATACAGTAATTTCGCCGGAAAAAATGTTATGCCACTTATTTCGGAGAAAAAAGTCTAGACAAAAGCAGAGGAAGAAAATTCTGAAAATGGTTGAAAATTCCCACAGAAATTCCCTTTTTCCCACAGAGCTCTGTTTTTCCCTCAAAAAGGGAAAATTCCCACGAGTTACCATCACTGGTTCACGGGAAATTTACTAGATTAATATTTCTATATAAATATAGAGGTGGCGAAGAAGTTGATTTATTTATTAAAAGTTAAATAAACAGTGATGGAAATTTCCATCACAATGCAAAGAAGGGTTAATGAAATAAATAAATCTGAAATTTTCGAAAATGACTTCTCACGTATAATTTGATAATTGAGCGATATTACCTTAGCTTTACTTGATACGTTTTCGACATTTTATTTACCTTCATAACAAAACCGTGCAATCACTGGACACAATATTTCTGCCAGTTACCCTCATTGCACTCATAATCTTCAGAAACGAAAATTAATCTTGAAACAGGAAAATAAAGAATGCTAAACAATAATTACACCTTGCTATAATACGGGCTGTTGCAATCAATCTAAAACCGATGGAAAAATGTTAAAGCTATATCTTGGAACCGATGTAACCGAAATATATTAGAAATTGATCGGAATTTATTTTTTTATTATTACTAATGTTTTTTTTTTTGTTTTTTAAAGAACATAAAAACAAGTGGTTAAGTGTGATCGAAGATCGCACAAAGGGTTTCTTTAATATTCCCTTCGCAACACTTTATCCTTTGTTTAATTAATAAATCCAAATCATTAATTTATAATTATCCTTATTATTTATCAATACGCTTTATTAATAAGAACATAGATGGCAGCTCCATTAAATTTAATAATAAAATGATAACAAGAGGGAGCTATTTTTTAAACCAAATTAAAAATATTCAAGAACTGCTTTTGAGACAATTGTAACAGAATTTGTTTGCATATCTGAAAAGCATATTTAATTACATAATTTAATTTTAGCTAAAAAAAAAAAAAAAAAAAAAAAAAAAAAAAAGCGAAAGCCTCAAAATGGCAAAATATACGAAATTCATTTAATTAAATCCATCGGACAATGGAATGTAAAAATGACAATTTTAATTTCCGTCATTGAAAATAGAACCCGGAACCTTTGTGTTAGGAGGAAAACGCGCTACCACTGAACCATCTAGCCTACGCGGAAAAGTGTGAAATTAAGGTTCTGTTTTAAAATCTAAGAAAATCACAGAAATGGTCGGATGTCATTAAATTAATTCATTTAATTAAAATAATATAAGACTTTTTCAAAATTTTATATTTGTCGTGTGACAGGAGGTATTTAGCTATAATGTAAAATTTCAAGTATTTAACTTATACAGTTTCTGAGTACGAATTCTCTGACAGACATACATACAGATAGACAGAGGAGTGAGACGAATAGGGTTTCGTCAGATGAACGAAACCGTAAAAAGAGATTTTATAGAGATGGGTAAACGCCCCTACTGTAGTGGAAAATCGCTACTTCTTGGAGACACTGTATTGCAGTAGAAGATTGGAGCAACAAGACTGGAAGTGTGGAACAATCTAAGTTCTTTGGTGGACTTCCTAGTTGCACAGCAACTTTACATCCAGGAACGACTTGGCGAGACATTAGGAAGCCAATGAAAAAATAAGTTTAACTGTGGTATAAAACTACATGAAAAATAATCCAATTAATAATTCAAAAAAGCAAAAGTTTAAGAAATATACAAAACAATTTAGCAGAAAAAAATAAATTTAATTAATTAATAATTATTAAATTAATTGTTAATTTATTTTATCAATTTTTAACGGTCTAACGACTTTTTGACGCGCCTGGTACTATAATCTTGCTAAAGAAACTTTGTCTATAAAATCCAAAAAACTATTGTTGAAATGCATCTTCAGTCTTAGGAAAATATACTGCTATATTGAAAACTTAATTCAAGAGTTCTAATATCGGATAATCAATTATTCATTTTTTACTCATTTTACAAATGAATTTATCTAATTAATGAACTCAACGTAATGTTATCGATTTATTCTTGTTCTAATTTCGATAAGAACGGGTGGTTTTGCAAATTACAAACAACTATTTTTTGTAAATTATAAGCAAACTAAAATTCAAATCTTTATAAAAATGCTGAACTTAATAAACAGTGATTTTATCGTCTAAAAGACATATTAGAATTTCGGGAAGATAACAGAATTAACAAGCTTAAAACCAGGATTGAATCATCAATTTTTACGCATCATTTGGTGCAATAGAGGATTATAATACTTGTACCATAAAGCTATGAAAGTTTCGACTCGTATTACATGAAAAAAAATTTTATTTTTTGTTGTTCCGTGTTTTTTATTTCCTTGTGAAAAAGAAAATTAAATTTAACAAAGTTTCGTACCAGAATTCTAACATTAAATAAAGTATCTCTCACATGTATTTAAAACAATGATAAACAAACATTTACACAGTTTTGTGAAACTTCAACTTAATTTCCACTTCTTTAACAGTTTTTTTTATACAAATCAGTGGATCCAACTCGGGATAATCGTGTCACCGAACATACTTCCCAATGTATGGGGGGGGGGGGGGAAATGTTATGATGAAAATTGATGTTGGGCTGAAATATTTTAATGCATAACGCATGAATTGAGATAGTTTTTGGGCCGTTCGTTCGTACCATTTGCGTTGTAAACAATTACCCAAAGGTTCTACATCCAGGAAGGCAGACATGAAATATTCAATGAACGAAGACATCTCAGCTGAAAGTTTTTTATTGATATATAGCACGCATAAGATGTATGAACGGGGTGGTCTCGGATATTAGAGGCTTAGAAAACAGTTGTTGACAGAGCAAGAGCTAGGAGTGATCTGCCGTTTGGGCAGTAGATTGTCTCGCCACGATTCGATAATACATTGAGCCAACAAACCGCAGACGCGCAGAAGAATTTATGTACGTTAAGGATAATTAATATAAATGTTTTGGGAGGATGTAATGAAAAGGCTACCACATTTAGTGAAACCGTAACTTTTGTGAATTTTAGAGGCACATGCGGGCAACCCGGTGGGAAAGGAATTTTAGTCAAAGGAAAGAGTTACTTTGTATCTGGGAAATTACATTACTTGCACAATTTGTTTATGAACAGAAAAAGGTTGGGCGCCCAAGCAGCTGTCAATGAATGTCCAGAACACATAACATTACATCTGTTATAACCGCATTGGAATTAAAATAGATTTATAACGTACATGCTGCATTTAGTAAAGATAGTCTTTCATATGAGAAAAGGAAGTAACATTTGAGGTTTTAGAATAAGAGATATTTTAGCGAAGAGAATATTAATTAATATATTAAAAATTAAGTTAGGAAGATAATAATTTAGAATAAAGATATGTATAAATGATTCTATATCATAAATGTCTTTAATTGAAAACTCTTAAATTTTTTACTATAAATATAATTTTGTAGATTTCCCACCAACTACATCAGAAAAAAAAAAATGTATGAAATATATCGTAGTTATGTATTCAAATAATAAAGTTTCGAAATTTATTAAAAACTGCATGCTTAAATGAAATAAGAAACTTGTGTCCTTCATTTATAATGTACCTATATAAAAAATTTCAAAGGAATTAGTTCAGCCGTTTATCCATTTTACAGAAAATAAAAGTATTTGGCAATCGTGGGAAATCGATAACGAATTATGATAGTGCTGCCAATTTCTTCAAGTTTTGCATATTTATTTATATTACTGCAAATGTTACTTTGCAATATTATAGCAAACAAATGCTTATTGTTGAGACAGATTTTTAAAAAATCATGCTTGAAAATTATTAAAAAAAATCCATAAAAAAATCTGTAAATTGAATTACGATTTTCAAACAAATACCATTTGAAAGTGCACCTTTTGCTCTATTTGATGGTGCAAATATTGAAATTATACGGTTTTTAAATACGAATATGTGTGCGATTAAAACGAAAGTGATAGAAACATCTTTATGACGTCAGCGTTAGTGCAGGACAGGTTTTTGATTTGCGGTATAGATTACAGTAAAACAGGGTTTAACCTGGAAAAGATTTCATTACAAAATTCTAAGATTTCATTACAAAATTCGTGCCTGTTATCGAATGCAAAATACTAGGAATGCCAAAAAGGAGAAAAATATCAAGCAAGTTATGGGCTACTTCATCCGCCCGTTTTAATGTAAGCGGCTTCAATACTACAAATTTTATGAAGTGGTCTTGGTATACGAGAGGAAACTTAAACTTTCCATCTGGTTGAGATTGGTAATCGATGAGATCTACCTGGCATACGCTATTGAAATGCGATAAAATATTCGGCTTTACAACAATCCCTTTTTTCCCACATTATTGTTTTTGTTGACATGGTTCGCATAAATCAAAAAACATTTTTATTTGGGTTTGGGTTATGTTTTTATAAAGTGTATTCAATTGCTTGATCATTATGTCTCTTCCACCGTGGACAATTGAAAAATGAGTGGAATAGAATATGTGAAACAATTCTTCGGCATGGACAAACTTTTTAACACTTTCTCGCGCATTTGACAACGGCTCAATGAGTTTTTCACAGCCTTGTACAGCCAACGCAACATACCTTTGAATTATTCGATAATCTAGAGATGATTCTATCTTCTTGGAGACTTTTATTCGCTTTACATCTTCAATTATGGAATCATTCTTCCGTTTTGTTATTAAAACACTATTATATTTTGAATCTTAGCTAAAGAAGTTTGCGAAGAATCTTTTCTCCATTTTACGCATCAATTCGGTGCTTGCTTGCATACTAGGAGTTAAATTTGTCTGCTTTACAAAAAATCAAGACACAAATTCACGCTTGAACAGGCAGAAACAAACATAAAAGTGGAATGAGAGGGAAAGGAGTAGGAAAAGGAAATGAGAGAAACAAACTTTTGAACTTTAACGATACTGAAGCCGTTAATGTGCACATTACCTAGGTAAAATGCGGAACACTCTTGATCCAAATCAGTTAATTTGCAGATTAGCTAGGTTATGTGCACATTAACGGCTTTCGAGCTTTAGTGGCAACATATATATATATATATATATATATATATATATATATAGATAGATAGATAGATATATATATCATCTTTTACATATGGTTTTAAATAACTTTTATGCACCTTTTTATAAATTTTAATAAGTATTTTATTTATTTTAACTACAAGGTGAATGTGACATTCCATTTTAAACTCTTTTGTGAGTTTTTCTATTATATCACATATTATTACAATATTATATATCCCTTATAATTTGGCGATATATCTTGGTCGTTTGGCGATTCATACTCGGAGGTCGCTATAATAAAGAATAACGCAAAATTTCATGAATAAAATAGAAAAAATTGCATGTTTTAAAATCCCATATACGGATATATTTTGAATAATAGTACACTCATATATATCTCCACATTTTTTCATTCTGCATAAGAGTTTATTAAGAACCTTCAGATATTAATTTATTTATTTACTACTTTATCCAAATGAGAATTATCATGACTGCAGTATTCAAAAAGAGATTTTCCTAACATAAAATAAATGTCTGGAAAATAGTCTTCCAAATTCCAACTGTCTTCAAGATATTCAGCTTCTTTATTGTTTCTTTGTTTCTTTCTTTTTACAGCTATTAGAGAAAATACCTTCAAATTGCTTCTGAGAAATCCAACAAAAAATCTCAAAATAGCTCCCATGTTTTATAAAATAATCCCTTAAATTTCCTTTGAAATCGAAACTTCCATAGCTTAACAATTGCATTATCTTCCAAAAAGTATAAAATGTAACATTTTTTCTATTATGATGTTGATAGTTTACAAACATTTATAATATTCGCATGTTTAAAAAAAACACAGGTTAAAATATTTTGGATAGTCAAGGTACAGTTTAACAGTTCTTCAATTTATAAATGGAATTAGTAAAAAAATTCGGATAATAACTTATTAATTCACTTATTTATCCAATTAAGAATAATCATATGTGTAACGTGTAATGGAGATTTTTTCTACCCAGGAAGAAATATCTGGATGTATATGCTTCCAAATCCGTACTACCAGTAAGATACTGAATTTCTTTTTTGTTTCGAATTCTTATTATCGAAAGTGTTCCGAAATATTAAATCGAAGAGAAGTTCTAGAATTAGAAAAAGATATGTATTCATTAATTTAAAATCAACTGATTCTTAATAAGTGTAATTTTCCAGAAGACTTATTGTGAGGACAACAATATCAGATAATTACTTGTTTAATAACAAGTTTAAAATAATTAATTTTATTAATTATTGTCCGATTGGTGAAAGATCAAACATTCCTTCTTTTGAAATTAATTTTTAGTCTTATTTATCTCGTAACATTTTTTAATAGATAAGAACAGGGTGTAGAATTAGAGAGAGGGAGTTTCTGTGCGTGTAGTGTCAGTGAGAGAGAAAGAGAGAGAGAGAGCTGAAGCAGACTGAGACTTAATTAACTTATTTGAATTCAACTTTAATTTATTTTTATCACATAGATGATAACACATGGGCTGATAAGTTCCCGGTCTGGCACACAGATGGCGTTGCAATCGCCGAACCGATGTTTTTTTTTAGTAAATACTAACCTTTAAAAGGTAGTAGAAAAAATGCCATGATGATTCGCCGTGTGGATAAAACGTTAGAGTGGTTTTAGTTGAACGACTTTGTTGATAAACAAAAAAATGGATAACAAGAACTTCAAGAATTGTTATTTGATGGGGAAAAAATACCGTTCAAACAAAAGCTTGGCTAGATAAACGTTATCCGGACACTGCACCAGTAAATCAACCATTACTGACTGGTTTGCTGAATTTAAACGTGGTCGTACGGACACCAGTGATGCACCACGCAAAAGAAGTGGTTACTCCGGAAAACATAAAAAAAGTCCACAAAATCGTTTTGGGGAACCGTAAAGTGAAGTTGCAGGAGATAGCTCAGACTCTGAAGATATCCATGTAGGTTTTATTTTGAATGAACATTTGTCTATGAAAAAGCTGTTGTCAAAGTGGCTGCCGCGCGTGTTGACCTTTGACCAAAAACAATAACGAGTTCTGAGCACTTTTTGGAGCTCTTTCGTTATAAAATTATGTTATTAATTATTAAATTATTATTATTAATCATTTATTAAATTATTATTATAAAATTATTATTATTAAATTATTTTTAAAACTTTTTTTATTAAATTATTATTATAAAATTATTATTTTTAAATTATTATTATTATTATTAAATTATTATTATTTATTGTTAAAGTTATGTTATTTATTAAAGTTATAAAGTTATAAAGTCATAAAGTTATAAAGCTTTGTTAAAAAGTTGTGTTTTCTTTATTAGACCGGGAACTTATCAGCCCATGTGTTATGTAACAATACTGCAACATTTTCAATACTAGCTTAATTTAGCAAATATTTATGTGTCTTTTCATTTTGCAGCATGAAACCATGAATTTTTTCCATGAATATTTAATTAATTTCAAATGTAACTAGGCAAGGTATAAAAAATATCTAAAACATTAAGTTTATGTGTGTGTATTGTGTTGTTAGTTTAATCAGAAGCATGAGACGATTTCTTCAGTATTTAACAATAAAACCACTGAGAACTAAGTTAAATAAGTATGTGAAATAGTTTTAAATAAAAATTCTGGTGTGAAATGTTTGTATCAAGGTTGAGTATATTTTCAACAAGGTAGAAAAGTTAATTTAGTATGTTTGTATGTTGAACATGTTTTTTGAACATGAAAATGTTTACTTGAGAATTCATAGCATCCGAAAAACCTATATTTTGTGTTAAGAAAACATATTAATGCTCAGTGAAAACCACTCGGAAATGTTTCCAAAAATTCTGCATATACGAGGGAAAATCATTAAGTAAGTCACAAAAGATAATTAAATAATAACTTATAATGATATTCACTTCAAAACTATTTTTATTTCTCAACATATTTTCCATCAATATTTATGCACTTATATCACCGTTTTGTCTGTGCCCCAAATCCAGCTGCATAACATTCTTTGGGTTGCTGTCTCAGCCACATTAGGACTTCAAGTTGAACACAGGAGACAATTCAAAATTTTGGTGTGCAACTTCTTCAACATCCACCATATACAGCTTCGACTTAGCCACAAGCAATTTTCATCTGTTTAGTCCACTAAAAAACCATCTTAGAAGCAAGATGATGTTCACAGATGATGAAAAGGTTACAAAAAAGGCTACAAAAGGTTACGGCGCATTACTGCTTATTTTACTGTTTATTACTGTTAGTTTTATGGTATAATACTAGCAGCTGGGATGTTAGTATTATACTGTTAAATCAACAATTTTTTTTGCAGTGTATTAAAGCAGATTTTTGTGATCAACTTTGTCAATAAAGAAATTTTATGAAAGTTAATGATTTAACTGTAAAAACTTAAGAGTTTTATTCTGATGGATTCAGTTTCTTTCTATTTTAACACTTCCCATCAATAGTTGAAAATTGTTTATTAATTCGGTTTTTCAGTCTGCCGTCTGTCCGTACTGTAACTCGCGTAAATGTACTCGAAGTGCCATACATTTAACATATGTTACTGACGTTCGGTATGAAGTACTCGGTATTAAAAATGAAGTATGTAGCATTTTAGTTCGTTTGCAAGAACACTTAAAATAATTCCATTGCATCACGGTCAAAGAGGAAAGAATCGTTTTCGGGGTATTTTAATGCTGTTATACTATTTCAAATATATTGAAATTAGTATATATATCAGAAAGGTGCACAAGAAGAGGCTTATTATGTAATTGGCTGTGCGTAGCATTCATCGTTCATTTACAGGGACACACAAAATAATTCAGTTACAGTACTCTGTCTATGAACAATAATTGCTTTAAATGTGTTTTTTGTTGTGGTACGCGTTTTTAAATATAATTTTAAATATAATTGTTTTTTTTTTTACATAAAACTTGGGTATAAATTGTGTATTTCCACACTCATCCCAATAGTATAGATTCATATTAATTACAAACAAATTGCAAGGCTGTATAAAAGATATCGAGTACATTTCTGTTTATTGTCAGAAATTCTTCAAGGGAAATTTTCAGCTGTGCTATGAGTTTACTAACTGCACTAAATTTTAGCATACTATGTAGTGTATATATACTATGTATATAACCCTGTATATAACTATAGGACATATACAGGGCTGCATAAAAGAATTCGATTATTTTCCCGACTAATGATGGTAATTGCTGAAATTGAATTTTCAAATGTGTTATGTGTTATGCGTGTGAAGTTTTGTGACAGTATTATGAATATGTTGGAAAGTAGTTCCTAATCTATGCTTGACGCATGATTTTTCATTCCTGTTCTTTTTTAGAAACAATTTTATATAAATAAAAACATTTAAGATGACTTATTTTTATTACATTTATTTAATTTAATGATAGAAGAAGTAGATAACAATTTTTATATTATTTGAAAATGTGGTCTTCTCTCCTTTCAGTAAATTGGCTTAGTTGAAACAAAATCGATTGGAAAAAGGAAGAAAAGTATTTGCACAGTTGAGTAAATATCTTTAATCGTCATAGTCCAAAGTTTAAACGCCATAATCCAAAGTTTAATCTCTATTGGCGAGTGACAAGTAGTTATTTCCAACTTTAGTGAAGGACATTTTTTATTGATTTCATTTGTTTTAGAATACACATTCAAAATTATAATTAATTACAAATTTAAAACAAAAATATGCCTTTTTGAGATCGTTTTGTGCCATTTTGTGCATTTGAATATTTTGGCTATATATCCTGTAAATGCCTATAAATGTATAAAGATTGAAAAAAATCATTATAAGTTCAATTTTTAAAACTTTTCTTTAAAATGTAATGTAAATTTACACTTTAACACTGATATAAATAATCTAGAAAAAGGGAAAAGTGACGAAAAGCCAATTTGTATTTAGTAGAATTTTCTGTATCATTTCTATTACGACTAAGATACGAATGTTTAATTCAAATGTGAATTAAGAAACAACATGAAGAATTATCAGTAATGGTATAACATATATTATACTATTATTGCCGTATTTGAATAGATAATTATTTATTTAAAAACTTTCGATTTTACAAAATATGGATAGTCATATAACAAAAAAGTTTTATAATGCCGTTTCATAGGTCAATTGTTTTCAGTATCCCAAACACTAATATTAACTATAATAGTAGCAAATAAGTATTTTGTAAAAAACAATGAACTGGACATCCCTGTTTCGAGGTGCGTGCAAGGTGTGCGGCCGATGAATGTGAACGATTAAAGGATTCTATCGAGGACATTGAATCGGTTTTTTACACGATAAACACAAAAACGATCAATAATAAATAACTATACGTTTTACTTAATTTTTGTATAAAAAGCATTTTTAATATTTTGGAAGATAACATGCCCGTACGAATTTTTAACATTTAAAAAGTTACATAAAAATATCCATTTTTAAAGGACATTATCGATTATCTGTCGGTACGCATTCATTACGGCACTGTGCCGCGGATTTTACTGCCCAGCTTTAAATTGTTATTGGATTCAGTTTCTATTGGAATTATTGGTAAATTCTGCAATTCATCAAATGCAACAAATAAAAATTCAACAAACTGTATTCCCACGTCAAGCTTACCTATGCGGGAAAGGAGCAGGTACTGCTATCTATTGAGCACTTAGAAATTAAAATCCTGAAATACAATTACATTTTGATGGAACTATATCACAATAATTTTGAATACGATCTTATCAGAAACTTGATCTCGCACAGTGATTTCGCACACTATATAGGAAGGTTTTATTGTCCTTCATCACAAATACGCATTTAATATTAACATTTTCCCGAGACCTAGAAAAGCTACTATAATGCATTCAGCCAATTTCCTTTAACTTTAGTAATCTAGAAAGGTAATTTTATGGAAATTAAATTTTAAGTTTTCTAAAATTTAACTTTATATGATTAAGATCAACGTATTTTAAAGTAATTCCAATTGAATGGTAATGGATATAAACGATGATATTCACAAACTAGTTATTCATCTTTTTTTCATTTAAACGCGTGGACGACCTATCTTCAATTGTGTTTTCTAAAGGACTACAATCCACGTTCTCCAAATAATAGTATACCTCTCAAGCTGGGAGGGTCACTGTCATATTAAATCTCCCAAAATATGATCTATCGTCGTTTTTCCTCTCATCCTACTACTAGAAATACAAAAGTTCAATTTCAAACTAATTTGCCTAAATCTATAAAACGCAATTGTAAACTAATATGTCTATATCTGTAAAGTATTATCGCAAAATTAGTATCAATATCTTTAATTTAAGGTTAAAATTATATATATTTGTATATTAGTTTTAATATGTATCTCCCAGATAAAGTTACATTAAACGTTTTATTTGTAGGTGATTCAATGAAGGGAGTGATTTAATTTTGTTAAAAACTTTCCTACTTCATTTAAACAAATTAATAAATTAAACATTCACACTGTTTAGGAGTATCTTTTAAAAATGTTACATTATTTAAAGTTCTGTCAGGTACAATAACGGATCAATAAAAAATAAATATATGACATTCTCCCATTTCGGCTATTAAACATTTTCTCGTTCATTCTGTGGAAACGTCTGTTCCTTAAATATCTTTTGCTTCATTGTATGTGATTATAGATAAATTAATATTAAACGTTTTTTTTCCTCCTAGATGACACAATGCAAGAAGACATTTAATTTATCATTTCGACATACTTATTTTAAATATCATTATAAGTTAAGCATTTAAAATATTTATGGATATCTTTTAAACATTTTATATTACTAAATGTTTTGTCGTGTAAAATAACCGAACAATCAATTAAAAATAAACGTATGACAATTTTCCAGTTCAAATATTGAATCTTTTCTCGTACATTCTGTGGAAACTTCTGTTCCTGAAATACCTTTTGCTGTATTTAATTTGCTTTTTTATGTTTGATTATAGATAAATTAATAATAAACGTTTTTTTTTTTCCTCTTAGATGACACAATGCCAGAAGACATTTAATTTATCATTTCGACATACTTATTTTAAATATCATTATAAGTTAAGCATTTAAAATATTTATGGATATCTTTTAAACATTTTATATTACTAAATGTTTTGTCGTGTAAAATAACCGAACAATCAATAAAAAATAAGTGTATGACATTTTTCCAGTTCAACTATTGAATCTTTTCTCGTACATTCTGTGGAAACTTCTGTTCCTGAAATACCTTTTGCTTCATTTCATTTGTTTCATTTCGTTGTCTGTTTCATTTAATTGAAATTCTCTTTGGAACTAAAAGAAAACCGTTTCGTAAGATCGGTAAAATACTTACAAACAACGAGCTTACTTAACTAATGTAACGAAGTGATTTTATTTCAGCTGTTAAGAACAAACACGTGATTTTTACCTTTAAAATCTGTGTATGAGTATTGAAGATTTTAATTTTGATGGTAGGTTCAAAATTTTTAGCTTAATTTGATATGAAGGAAGTACTATATTATATTTACACTAGCAGAGGGAGATTCCCAGCTCGGAAATTCAAAAATTATGAAATTTTGGGGTATGTACGTAGGTCTTAGTGAGATTTGTAATACACAATTTTTCTTTATTGCCCAAATTTACTATAAAAGGGTAAATTTTACTCTCGTAATATTTTTCAATTTTATTTTATAAATTATTAGTGGAGAGAGATAGAGAAAAGTTTTACTATAAAATTTGTTTCTTTTATTATTTCTATTAAATTCTAACATAATATCATTTTCTAATAACGTTTTACAAAAATGTAACAAAAATTTAAAAACTGTAACATACCGTAATTTCCGGCGTATAAACTGTAGATGAAATAAATATGTTTATAACCAGAAATTTATTCAATAAGGAATAACAAAAAATAGCAAATTACAACGTAGGGAGAAGTTAAATTTCATTAAATAAAATTTTTGGTTGTATTGGCGAACTCGAGATTTTCGTCTGGATTTATCGGAGAAATTTATAAATGAAGTTATTTTCAATAGCTGAATTTTTTTTAGGGATTTTTATCAAGGGGAAAATGAAGTGTCATTCTTAGATGGAAATTCAGTTAGATTTTCACAATTAATTTTTTTGTTATTAACTTTTCACTAATATATATATATATATATATATATATATATATATATATCTTATTTTCATATTTAGAATTTTATATAAATCAATTTTTTATAAAAAAAGGGAATGTACCCAATACTGATGATTTTTTATTTAATACGAGCAGGGAAGACCGAGCTATGCTCAGTCAAAATTAAATTTGAGTTCAAATATCATGACCCATGACCAAAATGACCCACTAATTGAATTTTCTCGAACATGTGACCCATAGAATGCTAAATTTATTTCAAATCCTCTGAACCGTTTTTAAGATAAAATAGCTTGACCCATAATGACCCATGACCAAAATGACCCACTAATTGAATTTTCTCGAACATGTGACCTAGCCCAACAGTCTTCTCGTGCCCAAAAACCATTGGATGCAAAATTTAGTGTAAATTCAGCCACTTCTTTTGATCTTGACCCACAATGACCCAGAATTGACCCACTAATCGAATTTTCTCGGACATGTGACCTAGCCCAATGATTTTATCGTGCTCGAAACTCGTAGGACACAAAATTTAATCAAAATCGTTAGAGCCGTTTTTTAGATAAAATTAATTTGACCCGCGTTGACCCAAAAATGGCCCACTAATCGAAAGTTCTCGAACATGTGACCCAGCCCAATAGTCTTCTCGTGCCCGAAAATGGTTGGATACAAAATTTCGTCAAAATCGTTTGAACCGTTTTTTAGATACAGTTAGCTAGGCCATGACCCAAAATGACCCAAAATGACCCACTAATCGAATTTTCTCGAACATGTGACCTAGCCCAACAGTCTTCTCGTGCCCGAAAACCATTGGATGCAAAATTTAGTGTAAATTGAGCCGCTTTTTAGATCTTGACCCACAATGACCCAGAAATGACCCACTAATCGAATTTTCTCGGACATGTAATCTAGCCCAATGATTTTATCGTGCTCGAAACTCGTAGGACACAAAATTTAATCAAAATCGTTAGAGCCGTTTTTTAGATAAAATTAATTTGACCCGCGTTGACCCAAAAATTATCCACTAATCGAAAGTTCTCGAACATGTGACCCAGCCCAATAGTCTTCTCGTGCCCGAAAATGGTTGGATACAAAATTTCGTCAAAATCGTTTGAACAGTTTTTTAGATACAATTAGCTAGGACATGACCCAAAATGACCCACTAATCGAATTTTCTCGAACACGCGACCTAGCCCAATGGTTTTCTGGTGCCCCAAAACGGTAGAACATAAAATTTCGTCAAAATCGTTAGAGCCGTTTTTGAGATAAATTTTGCATATATATATATATATATATATATATATATATATATATAACCACCCACAAGATTTGCTCGTATTAGAATATATGATATGGCCACAGCAGCGCCCTCTTAGCGTACCACTTAAATAGGTGGCGTTACTAATTTTTTGGGGTTCTTTGTTATATCTAGGGAAATTTGAGGGCGCTAGGAAGAATAGATCTAATATAGAATATAATAAAACAGAACTAATAAAAAGAATGTAACTACAGAAGAAAGTTCTAGAAGAATAGAAATAATAACAAGTTAAAAATTGTACGTTAAACGTGACAAATGAGATGCGTTCGTAACTAGCTTTACAATGTAAAAAATAAAAAATCATCGTTATTATTTCAATGAAATGAATTGTATCGTCTGTTATGAGCGAAATGATCATATCTTTTTTCTTATTACGTATGCCACGTTTACAGATGCGAAATTTTTTTCGACACCAGACAGTGCTGCACAATTCACCATGGAGATCTAGCTTTGCGAATGATTACCTTCATGGTTTAATGTTTTTTGACTCAAGATCAACGAATCTCTTGTATTTATTTACTTTAATGGATTGTGATATTCGGCAATCAACCTAATTTCAACTGAATTATCTTAGAATCTATACATATTTGGTTGTAACTCAAACATTTTTTTTTTTTTAATGATCTTTCTAAAAATGTAGCTTTTATGCAATTTATTCGAAAAAATGATTTTGAATAAAAATGGCCTCCTGGCATATGAAAAAAGAAATGGTTAGCCCGTATTTGTTTTTCTCAGTCACATGACTTGCATTTTTATTATATAGATTACGTATGATAGCATTTACTAGAATGAAGAAAACTTTTATTAATATCTTTTTAAGTTTTGATTCGATTTTCATGAAATTTGAAATGACTCGACAAAATTCTGCAACGATTATATATATTAAATTTCAAACCATTCGGTTGTAGTTTTTGCGCTGTTACATGAGGGCGGACGGACAGACGGGCGGACCAGACGAATACTATAGGTGTTACGTACTTATGTAATTACGAACGCACCTAAAAATAAGTAGCTTTTAACGTACATCTTTTTCTGTGTCTCTTGCAAATAATGGGGTGGGTATTGGGAAGGGAGGAGGATTTCTTAGTAGAATTTGGCAACACTAATTTGTATTTTTAAATATGTTTAGTTGATCTACGCATTATATTTCGGAAATTACAGTATATTAGATTTTTTTTTTTTTTTTAATGTGTGTCCATTAATTTAAAATGTTATTAGCAATCGATTGTTCGGATTCAACAGAACAAATATAAAGAAGTACTTTTTAACGTAATACTTTTTTTGTATATCTTAACATTAATGAATTATAAAACATAGTCGAAAAAATATTCTGGGAGGGGGAAAATATTCTGGGGCTGGAGGGGGGGTTAAATATACCACTTTAAAGTGAATTTGTAAAACAAAAATAATACAGATATTGGATATGACATTCCCTCTTAAGATCTACATATCACTTTTTTTTTTTAAGTTAAGAACCTTTTTAACTTAATAAAATAATAAAATAATAGTAATGAATTATAAAACATAGTCGAAAAAATATTCCGGGAAGGGGGGGGGAGGTAAATATACCGCTTTAAAGTGAATTTGTGAAAAAAAAAAATAATACATATATGGGATATGACATTCCCCCTTAAGATCTACATATCACTACTTTTTTTTTTAAAGTTAAGAAACTTTTTTTGGAAGTTATCAAAACGTTATAACTCGAATTGGAATATAAAATACACTGTTGTCCAAAAATTAAGGGGCAGTGACCGGACGTTTTTGATTTTTCTACGGTTTGTCGAATATCTACTGAATTTCTTGACGAATTGTCCCTGAACTTCGAAGATGTAAAACACATGTTTGACTTCAAGAACAGTAGAAACCGTATACTGCAATTAAAAGATTAATTTATTGAATATTTTATAAGATATGGGCATTTGTATGAAATAATTTTTAACTGCGTGTGCGCGAATTATACAAAAGATTTTTTTTCGTGATTTGGTAGTCAATTCCATAGAGCAACACATATAAAAAGACCAATCAAATATCGTTAAAACTCAGAAAGATATCGGCGTTACAGTGAGCTGCTGATTGACAAATTAAGGGGGAAATCCCTTATCATCCAATTGAATTTTCCTCCCAATTTTTCAATCAGCTCACTACATTGCTAATATCTTTCTGAGTTTTCATGATATTTGTCTGTTCTTTCTATATGAGTTGGACTTTTTATACGAGAGCTATAAAATTGACTACCAAATCATGACAAAAAAATTTTGGTATAGTTCACGCTTGCGCAGTTAAAAATTATTTCATACAAAGGCCCATATCACATCAAATATTCAATATATTAATCGTTTAATTGCAGTACACTGTTTCTACTATTCATGGAGTCAAGCATGTGCTTTACATCCTCGAAGTTCACGAATTTCAGTGGACATTCGACAAACCGTATAAAAAGCGAAAACGGTTTAGTCACTTTCCCTTAATTTTTGGACAGCAGTGTATTTTCTGAAGCTTTAAAAATAATCAAAATGTTTGATACTGATATTTTTTCAAGAGAAGGAATCTCTACTGAGCTTCAATTATTCCTTTAAAATGTGATGCATAGATAATAATTGATTTCCTCACCCTTCTTTCCGATGAGGATAATTTTCTTAGATGTTTTGTTTGCTTTAGTGTCGGATTTAGGGTCTATATTTACTGACTTTGATGGATTTTTATTTAAATATTCTTTAAACGTGTAATACAAGATCAGAAACGTAGGTTTATTTAGAAAATAATAATAATACATTTCAACCTTTTTTATATCCATTTGAATTTATGAATTCGGTTTGTCTGTCTGTCTGTCTGTCAGCTCTAACTTAAATATATTCGGATTGTCAATGCAATTAATATATGTTATTGAAGTTTACAATGGCATTTTTGGTATTGAAAATGAAGTGTGTAGTACTTATAGTTTTTTTTCACAGGGACATTCAAAAGAATTCCGTTACAATACGGTCTATGGGGGAAAATCGTTTGCGGTTTATTTTAATGATGTTACACAATTTCAAACATATTGAAATTTATGTATATATCACTGAAGTGTACTACAAGACACCTACTATAAAATATGGTGTGCATAGCACTAGTTCCTTTACAAGGACACACAAAAGAATTCGGTACTGTCTGTTAACGATGTTTAATTGCTGGAAGTGCATTTTCAGTTGCTGAACGCGTTTTTAAATTTAACTCATTTTTTTGTCTATTACTTGGTGTATATTAATTCTACAAATCATATACAGGGCAGAACAAACGTTCTCGAGTAAATTTCCGTTTATTGACGGAAATTGCAGAAGGGGAATTTTAAACTGTGCTACGTGTTTCCTAACTGAACTGAAATTTTACATTATATGTGGTATATATGCAAATCAATAAATCATATACAGGGCTGCACAAAAGATTTCGGATATTTTTCCGAATAGTGTTGGTAATTCCTGAAATTGGGTTTTTAAACATATTATTCGTTTTTAAAATTGTTTATTTAGATCTGGGCGGGGCTAGTTGAGCTTAAACTGAAAGGTAGGCCTCCCCGCCCGGTTTTTCCTTAACCCTTATTTACTTAGATATCATATTTCACCTTATTAAGCGATAAAGATTTTTAAAATTATTTTGGAAGTGTTGGAAAGTCTTACATAATGTATGCTTGACGCATAATTTTTCGTCCTTGTTTCAATATGAAGCGTGTACATTGTATCAGAACACAATCGTCGTTCTTACAGATGTTAATATGTTAAAAATAAAGTAAAACATTTATAAAAACTACGATTGTTATGTTAGCACTTCATGTAGGGAAAAAATATCAAAATGATATGATAAATGGGAAAAAGCATTAAAATTTTAATATAAACTTATGTTTCTGATCTTGTATAAGTCATTTAAAATCAGTCAAAGAGTGAATAAATGTCTATTCTAAATTATATTATAACGATCAGAGTACCTTTAATAAAAGGGATATTTTTCCGTTTCCGAAAATCAATACGTTGCAAGCCTAACATACAAGTTTTGTGTTTTTTTTAATTTAATGATATTAAATTTGACTTTACATGATTTTTTAAAATAACGTTTACCAGTTAAATCACTCAGTACCTTCGTAATTAAAATATTTCCTACTGGAATCATTCAATATATTTCTATAATTAAATCAGTCTTAGTTCAATAATTCTGTATGTATGCATGTCTATAGAGTTATAATTTTTATTTAGACACAAGCACCTTCCTAACAAAACGTGGTACCAACTTCCGATTTTAATGTATTGCCGACTTAGCTCGTTGACTACAACTGTACACATGTGTACCATTTGTGATAGCCAAAGGCAATAAAAATGAAAAATGTATTACCACTTCCAAACATATCTTTTCAAATCCAAATAAATCTTTCATATTTCTTAAAGAATTATATCACTAAAAATATTGTACGGAAATAGTGGTACAAAAGGGGAAAAAAATGCATGGGGCATTCCTGTACCAAACCTGTGTGGAAATTTTTTATTCCAAGGGTTAAAATAAAATAATTAAACTACAATTCATAGAACATAATCATTCTAAATATATACAGATTTGAATGACAATTATACAAGATACAATAATCTCAGAAAAGCAATACCGATTGTAATATATTGTATACATTTTATTTAGGAATTAAATTACATGTGCTGTATACTTTTTCATGGAATATGGATCACTTTTTGCGAAGATATAACAAATAAAATGTTCACATTTTTAAGCATAACTTTCCTTCCGAATATATTTTCGATGTTATTTCTATTCTATATATTCTAAGAATTTAACTTATAAAAATAGAAATGACACGATTTTATTTTAAAATAACTGGAACGTCCATAATCACATACACATAGCTGCCGATTTTCAGACTTTTGTTTTTTCAAGTCTAAAAAACATATTTTGAATCAGAAAATGTAGATAGTAAAATGAATTTTCCCTCTATACATTATTTACATGTTTTCTATACATCGGTACATGTTTATTTAGAAGAGTCAAAAATTCCCTAATAAGATGCTACAAAGCTAAATAAATTAAATAAAGGAAACCGCATATCAGCAGATATATATAAAAAAATATCTGTTGTACTATCAGTCTTTCCCCGCCCATAACTAAAAGTTTAATTTCATTTATCTCAGAATGGATTTTGACCCTCGGTTTCCCTAAACTTGATAAAAAAGTCAGATTAGTAGCTATGCTTAACAAAAAATATTTAATAGTTATTTTGTTGTTATAACACCCCCCCCCCCCCACTCTTTTTTATGAATTGAAAGCATGTCTATAATGTTCTAGCCACGAAAACAAATAAATGCATAGCATTTTCAAATGGTATTCTAAAATATTTAGCATTTTTGTCATTTGTTTTATTTCTCCGTGAATTTAACTGCAATGCTCTCCTGTCCACACACCGAACAGGTATACGGTCCATTCCACCCACACCACCCTTCAACAATTTCTAAAAATCGATACGATCGCTCGATAAGCGTAATCAAAAATACCTTGTCCGCTGTTCCGAACAACGCACAATCTGACTCTATTTTCGTGTCGGGCATCTTTCAAAAGCTGACAGAAACGACGATTAGTGCCTGATTGGATGTGCTGTCAGACAACGTGGAGGAAAAGGGAATGACAACTGCCCATTCTCCCTCCTCTTTCTTTTTTTTTTCTCTGAATTGTCGTTTTATTTCAGTTTGCTGTTTGATGAAGGTTGAAATTAAAGAAATTATGCAAAAGGGAAAATAAATTTCCAGGAAGTTATTTCTGCATAGAATGTAATGTTTTTAGATTAACTTATGTTGTCACTTTACTGAATAATATATTAAGAATTCTAAATATAAACAAATGCTCGCATATTTTCCGTCACTGAGTTTTCAAAGTATTTACATATGTATTTTGCATGTAATATTTATTTACCTTCTAGTATCATTTGATCTATTTTAAAATATTTTATTGATATATTTAGTTTTAGTTTATTGTTATGTAAAGTTTTTTTTCTTCCTCATATGGTTTTTACCACAGAAATAAAATTGGAAACAGCTGCGCATGAACAGCAAAAGTTTATTAAAAATATTTTCGTTATTTGGTTATGTCATGTGGGGCGTTTCTTAAACGCTCACGAAAATGCCAATTAGTGTCTGATTGGATGTGCTGTCAGACAATGTGCAGGAAAAGAGACAACTCACCATTCTTCCTCCTCTTTCTTTTTCTCTGAATGTGTTTTTATTTCAATTTGCTGTTTGATGACGGTTGAAATTAACAAAATTATGCTAAAAGGAAAAAAAAACATTTTTTTTTTTTTTTTATTAAACATGTTAGCTAAAAAAAAAATATTTTTGATATATCTTTTCGAGGTACAGCAGGAAGTTATTTCTGCGTTGAATTTAAAGTGTTTAGATTAATTTATGTAATGACTTCGTTGAATAACATATTAAGAAATCTAAAGATAAACAAATGCATGCATATTTTACCTAACTGAGTTTTCAATATACATATGTACTTTGCATATAATATTTATTTACCTTCTTGTAACACATGAGCTATTTAAAAATATTTAATTGATTTATTTAGTTTTAGTTTATTGTTATATGAATCCCCCTCCCCCCCTACACTCAAAAAAAAAAAAAAATATGTTGATTTTACAGCATAATACTGGTACCCCAGCTGCCAATATTATGCTGTAAAATCAAACTTTTTTTTTTTTTTTTCAGTGTAATATGTAGTGTCCATAGAATAAAATTGAAAACGGCTGCGCATGAACAACAAAAGTTTATTAAAAATATTTTCATTATTTGGTTATTTCATGTGGAACGTTTCTTAAAAGCTCAGGAAAATGACAACTAGTGTCTGATTGGGTGTGCTGTCAGACAATGTGCATGAAAAGGGACAACTCCCCATTCTCCTTTCCCTTTATTTTTTTTTTTCTCTGATTATTGTTTTATTTCAGTTTGCTGTTTCACGAAAGTTGAAATTAAATAAATTATACAAAAGGGATTTATGAAACATTTTATTTTTATTCTCTGAAAATATAATTATTACGGAAGAGTTAAATTTAAATCATTGACAAACATTCAAAAATTAATTTCCAACAATTATGTTTAAAAGGAAAAGGATGTGCTGGACATCTCTGAAAGTTGACAGAAACGAAGATTAGTTCCTAATTGGATGCACTGTCAGACAATGTGGTGTATAAGGAAATGACAACTCGCCATTCTCCCCCGCCACCTTTTTCTTTTTTCTCTCAATGCTTTTTTATTTGAGTTTTCTGTTTGATAAATGTCGAAATTAACGAAATTATGCAAAAGGAAAAATATTGTTTTTTCTTTAATTAAACATGTTAGGTTAAAATTTTTATTTTTGATATATCTTTTCAAGGAAGGCTTTTCTGCGTATAATTTAAAGTTTCTATATTAACTTACGTAGTCACTTCACTGAATAATATATTAAGCTTTCAAATGCGTTCATTTGTCAAAATGCATGCATTTTTTACGTAAATCCATTTGTAAAAATTTACCCTCCTGTATCACATGAGCTATTTAAAAAAAATTGTTTTATTTATTTATTTTAATTTATTGTTATGTAAAGTTTCCCTCGCCTAATATGGTCTTTACTACAGAATAAAATTTGAGCTGCACAAGAACAAGAAAAGTTTATTAATAATTGTTTGGCTATTTGGTTATTTGATGTCGAGCATTTTTTAAAAGCAGACGAAAATGACAATTAGAGCCTGATTGGATGTGCTGTCAGACAATTTGAAGGAAAAGGGACAATCTCTCATTCTCCATCCTCTTTATATTTTTCTCTGCATATCATTTTATTTCAGTTTGCTGTTTGAAGACAGTTGAAATTAAATAAATTGGGCAAAAGGGAAAATATTTTTTTTAAACGTATTAAGGAACAAATTGAATTTGTGATATATTTTTTCAAGGTATGCCACGAAGTTATTTATGCGTAGAATTTAAAATTTCTAGATTAACTTATGTAGTCACTTTGCTATATATTCAGATTTCTAACTGTAAACAAATGCACATATTTTTTTACGTAAATGCATTTTCAAAACACATTGTGTACTTCGCATACGCTATTTATTTACTCTCCGCCGTCACAGGAGCTGTTTTCCAATATTTTGCTTTTATTTAATTAGTTTAATTTATTGTTATGGAAAGTTTTTCTCCTACTAAATATGGTCGTTACCACATAAATTAGAAACATTAAAAAATATAATAATTTTCAATTACTTCGCATGAACAAGAAATGTTTATTAAAAACAGTTTGGTTATTTCTTTATTTCGGGCGGAGCAGTTCAAAAAATCTTACGGAAATGACGTTTAGGACCTGATTGGATGAGTTGTCAGATATTGTTGTCATATTTTAGGTAGATTTCGTAAGAAATACTACATATTACATTCTCCCGTATATTAGAATTTATGTAAATTTTTTGCAGATCTACGTCGATCATGACTCCCAGAAGCCAAAACCACCACCAGTTCATAACTTTATCTATCTAACTATCTATATCACTTTTTTATGGACATAATAACTTCAATAATTCTGCACAAATTTCTTCCAAACTGATACATAAAATCAAGGGACATAAAATCTCGGTCAAGTTCGTTAATGGACAAAATCGAACCGGCGCGGGGGGGGGGGGGGGGGGGGGGATGGGGGACTTTTTGTGAAAACAGAAAAACCTCATAAATTCGGAATTTTGATACTTATCGAATCCGTATAAAATTATTATTACTTCTAGGAAAAGGGCTGAAAATTTATGTATGACAGATTTTTAATATCATTAAAAATGGTCTCGAGGGGAGAAAAAATTGGGATTTAAGAAGAAAAAAATTCATAACTTTATCAGTTCACACAATATCAAATCCGCTTAAATTTATTATAAATCATCTTAATATTATCTACAACTTTTATATTGACAAGTTTTTTATAAAACCAACCCTTACAGCACAAAAAAAAAAAAAAAAAATCTGCCAGCTCCGCCTACAGACACAGGTAGATTTCGAAGTGGGTGGTCCCAACTGCCGTATCAGGGCAAAAAGGTCATTTCTTCTGCAATTCCCCATAAACAGGCTCCCCACGGTCTGCGTCTTCGAAATCTACCTGGGCCTGTAGGCCGAGCCGTCAGGGATTTTTTGTATTAATTTAAGGAATGATTTAACTGAACGAATAATAAAAATTTTAAAGATAAACTAATGCATTGCACTTTCCGATGTCGTATGTTCTATTTTCAGGATCTCTTGTTGCTATTATTATTATTATTATTATGGAAAAGGTTTGTTTATTTTTTTTTTCTAAAAATATAAATATTATGTAAGAATTAAATTTAAATCATTGAAAAACATCCTAAGTTTCAATTTTTAACAATTATGTTTAAAAAGGAAAGGATGTGCCGGACATCTCTAAAAGCTGACAGAAACGACGATTACAACAGCTACGATTAGTGCCTGATTGAATGTGCTGTCAGACAATATGGAGGAAAGGGGAATGACAACCCCCCATTCTTCCTCCTCTTTCTTTTCTGTCTGAAGTTTAATTCCATTTGCAGTTTTATGAAGTTTGAAGTTAAAGAAACTGTACGAAACAGAAAATATTTTTTTATTAAAATCCTTAAAGATAAATTTGAATTTGAGATTATGTGTTTTCAAGGTATGGCTGAAAGTTATTTCTGCATAGAATATTAAGTTTCTAAATTAACGTATAGGGTCATTGTGCTGATTGGATCAATTAGATTTCCAAAGATAAACAAATGCGTGCATTTTTTCTTCAAATGCATTTTTAAATTATATTGTGTACTTTGCATATCATATTTATTTGCCTTCTGGTACTATATGAGTTATTTTTTAAAAGATTATTGATTTATTTATTATTAGTTTATAGTTATGGATGTTTTCTCCGCTTATATGGTCTTTATCGCAGAATTAAATTGGAAGTAATGAAAAATATACATATAGATTTTACTGATGGCGCACTGAAAGGACGTGAGTTATATTTACTTGATTAAAAGGACCAGATAAATAATAAATTTCTTCTCAATTATTTGTATAAAAAATGTAAGCTTTGCTTACCTGTTATAAAGCGTAGTGCTTATTCATGATGCAGCGAGTGATGCTTGCTATCCGAATATGTAAATTCAATTTTATTAAATGAAATTGGAATCTTTGTAGAAACACAAGTATCCGTGATTTGTTGAGAACAAACTTTATACATCTGAAAAACTATACAAGATCTTGATTAAATATATTACACTCATACAATATAAAAGGAAAGGTTTTTAAATCCATAATAAGAGTTGTGCTTCGTCTTAATTCCAGAGCATTTTGCTTCCAGAACACTGTTCATTAAAATTGGACAAGCGAAATTGTTTATGTCTTATTGGTGCGTGGTTTCAGCATCAACTGATGAATAAAAGAGGCTCTTAAAAGTTCTTACACGATATCAGTCTGTTGAACACATTTCACAAAGGTTTATTGCTGAGGTAAACAGTTTTTTCTTTTTTAGAATGTTCATTTGTAGGGATTAAGTCTCTGTAGAACAGTGGTGCTGCCATCTATAGGGTTTTGAGGAAGTTCCATTCCAGGTAGTGGCGACTTCTGTTGGCAGTCCACAAAACAAATTGCATATATCACAAATGGTGGAACAGATGAAATCAATTTATAAACTATTTCCAACACCCCCCCCCCTTTTCATCTGAGCCCTGTGGTGGTGTAAGTTGTAGTTCCCTTCTCAAGTGCTCAAATTGAGGTTTGGGGATGGGTTTGGTAAGGATGTCAGCTACCATCCTTTTCGAAGGGCAATATTCCAGTGTGATCACCCCGCTTTCTTTTAAATGTCTCACGTTGTGGTACTTGATGTCCACGTGCTTCACACGGGATTGCTGTTTTTCATTTTCGCTCAACTTTATACATGCTATATTATCTTCGTATACTACGATTGGTAAAGTTTGATGCAATTCTAGGTCTTTCAGTAGATTAAGAACCCATTGAATTTCTTGCGTGGCGTTGGATACAGAGATATACTCTGCCTCCGCAGTTGATAGTGCTACACAGTTTTGTTTTCTTGAGGTCCAGGACACGAGATTGTTCCCTAATTTTAACACATTCCCAGTTGTGGACTTCCGATCTTCTCTATCTCCTGCCCAATCTGAGTCACTATATGCAGTTAGTATGGGCGGCTTATTTTTGTTCACAGTTAGCCTCAAGTGCTTAGTGGTATGCAGATATCTTATTACCTTTTCTACCGCCTCCCAATCTGCTTTTCTGGGACGCTCGTTCCTTCTTCCAAGGATGTTTACCGTGGCGGCTATGTCCGGTCTGGTTAACGTCGCTATGTATAATAACGCTCCTACAGCCTGTCTGTATTGTTTGTTGTCACTTAGTGTTTCACTATTTGGGTCTGCATTGAAATAGTCTGTGGCATGGGCGTATATGTGGGCTTTGATTTGGACAATTTAAATTTTTCCGCTATTTCGTCAATTTTGTTCTCTTGGTCTAGCTCAAGGTTTCCGTTGTCTAGCCTTTTAATATTTATTCCGAGAAATTGCGATACCCGGCCGAGATTCTTAATTTCGTACTCCTTAGATAATTCCGCGTATATATTGCGCGTGTTTTCTTCGCTCGCGGCGACTAAAATATCGTCCACGTACACGATTATATAGGAAATATCCCCGTTTTCATTTCTCTTATATAAGCACTGATCTGAATCGCACTCCTTAAAATTTAAATTTCTTAATGACTTGTTAATTCTAATGTACCAGGCCCTCGCGGCCTGTTTTAGCCCGTATATTGCTTTCTTTAGCTTGCACACCTTATCTTCCTCCCCTTTTACAACGTATCCCTCGGGTTGCTTCATTAGGACTTCTTCGTCTAAATCTCCATGTAAGAATGCCGTCTTTACATCTAGGTGTGTAATATTTAAATTTTTATACACGGCGGCGTTTAGGAAGCTTCTTATTGTGGTGTGCGCTACCACCGGTGCATACATTTCATCGTAATCGCTTCCGTATTTTTGCGAGTAGCCCTTCGCGACAAGTCGCGCCTTATATATCTCTACCTCTCCGCGTGCGTTATATTTTGTTTTAAATGTCCACTTACACCCTATTGTACGTTTTCCTGGTGTTGGTTTCACCAATTCCCAAGTGTTATTCTTCTTTAACGACGTAATTTCTTCATTTGCGGCTTCTATCCATTTGTTTTTTATTTCAGCATCCCTGATATTATTTATGTCTTCCCAATTTTTCGGATCTTGTATTTTACAGATATTCGCGCTTATCCCGTAGCGGTCAGGGGGGACACCTCTGTTGCTTCTTAGTGACCTTCGCGGTTCAGCGGTACTTTGCTGTGGGGTGTCGTTTTGATTTTGTTCATCATTACTTAGTTCAGTCTCCACGGTTTTAGTAGGTGTCTTTGAATCATTTATGCTTTTGTCAATTTCGCTCGCACCGTTCTCAAGGAATTTTACGGTTCGCTATATTATCACGTTGTTTCCCCCTGTGTATATTCTATATCCTTTACTACGATTATCGTAACCCAATAGAATACCTTCAACGGCTTTTTTGTCAAATTTGGATCTCTTCGATTCTTCGACATAGGCGTATGCCTTACATCCGAAGGTCCGTATGTTCGATAAATCGGGTTTTCTGTTATTCCACAGCTCATAAGGTGATTCATTGTTTTCGTTTGCTTTGGTAGGCAAGCGATTTATCAGGTATGTTGCCGTAAATACGGCTTCGCCCCAAAATTGGTTCGGTAAGTTCGCGTCAGATAACATTGTGCGCGCCATCTCAACTATAGTCCTATTTTTGCGTTCGGCAACACCATTCTGCTGGCTGCAGTACGGGACGCTCAACTGGTGTTCTATACCGTTTTCTGATAGGTAACTCTCAAAACTATCTCCTAGATACTCCTTTGCGTTATCGGATCTGATTGCTTTTATAATTTTTCCGAATTTATTCTTCGTTAGGGCTATGAATCCTTTGAGTTTCGTTATTGCCTCTGATTTATGCGAAATCAAATAAATCATTGTAAACCGACTGTAGTCATCAGTAAAAGTTATAAAGTATTTCTTTCCACTGAGTGTTTGTGTATGCATTTTTCCGCAGATATCTGTGTGTACCAGATCTAATGTTTCCTTTGATCTATTAGAAGCGGTTTTGGGGTAGGGTGCAATCGATAGCTTTCCCTCGACGCATTTTGTACAAACAGTTTCATGCCTGCAATTATGTATTTCTATGCCCTCAGCTAGTTTGTGTTTCGCGAGATGTTTTAACGCTTCAAAATTTTTATGTCCCAGCCTCCTGTGCCAAATGGATATGCAGTTTTTATCGCTGCAAGATGTTTGAATTTGCGCGTTATATCCGTAATCGTCTTTGGGTTGTAATTCATATAAATTGTCGTTTAACCTAGCTGTTAAAATTGTGTGGTTATCCTTCACGAACGAGCATTTCTGTTTTTCAAATATTACTTTGATATTGTTTTCGGTGGCCCTTTTTACCGATAGCAGATTGTTCTGCAATTCGGGACAGTATAATGCGCTTTTAAGTGTAATGGAATTTTGTGTATCTATTTTAATGTTCACGTCTACCAGACCTTGTGAGCATAGCCGCTTACCATTCGCTATCGTAATATCCCCGAAGTTCCCTGGCGTAAAATTTTCAAAATTATGCTTTGACATTACGACATGCCTAATACATCCAGAGTCAATTATATATTTTTCTTCATTTGGTGTTTGCGCCCTGTTTACAGAGATGGGTTCGATTTTATCTTCTGATGTTTTGTCGTCGCCGGGGGGAACCGAGCTATCTAAATCTTCATCACTTTCAATTTTGTTATTGAAACAATAGTTCGAAGTTTCCTTGGGGTTGTTCTGGGCATTTTTATGACCAACAGTATTGTTTCTATAGTTACTGGAATTATTGAAAGTTTTGTTTTTGTTCCAGTCAGGTCTTGCGTTATTGCAGTTTTGGTTTTTATTTTTCAAATGGAAGCATTCTGATGTTGTGTGGTTCTGTCGTTTGCAGAATCCGCAATATTTTCTGTTTTTGTTCTGTCTGTTGGATACTCTATACGCGGTTTCACGTGCATTTGTGTTCGATTGTTTATTTTCAGCCCTATGCTTGAATTCATCTAGTAGTTTTGTCTTAACAAACTCTAAAGTGAGATCGCTTTCATCCCTAGCTTCGAGGCCTATAATGAGAGGATCATATGATCTAGGGAGACTGCACAATAAAAGTGCTACGATATGAGTCTCCGGAATTTCTTCGCCAATGGCGTACAATTTATCCTTTATTGTTAGAATTTCGTTGATGTGGCGGTTCATGTCTCCTCCGTCGCTTAATTTTTGTGAGTATAATTTTCGGAGGAGAAACAATTTAGACGATAAGGTGGATCTTTGATGCACCTTCTTTAATGTGTCCCAGATTTCTTTGGCCGTTTTTAAGTGCTTTATATGACAGATCTGGCTGTCATCTATCGAAAGGTTTATTGTTGCCCTATAGTTTTCCCGTCATTTTTCTTCCATGCATCGTCGGGAGTTGCAGGTGGGTCTTGGGTAACAAATTTAAATAAATCTTCCCTCATTAGCAGCATTTCGATTCGAAAAGCCCATAATTCGTAATTACTATTATTCAGTTTTTCGACGAGCGATATTTCTTTCGCGGACGAAGTAGCCATAATTAAATGTTGAATGCTACGTTATATAAATATGTATATATATTTTTCAGTTATTTATGTTTATCATTAGTCTATAGATCTATATCACAACATAATGACCTATATAATACTTCAATATTCATTTTGGTTAATTATCTACCGTTTTGTTCATCATATATTCTATTCAATGTTTATTATTTACTTTTGCATTATCAATGATCAATAGCAATAATTATATGTACCAAGAAAAAATAATATCAATAATATATCTCAGAAAATAATACCAGTATATGTAATAAAAATTCTGTTATATAATACTATTCAATATTTATAATACAATGCTTATATTGTTATTTTTTTTTCTGGTCTAGTTTTTTTTTTCTCCTCTTACTCAGTCTGTATAATCTGAAAGGACGTGAGTTATATTTACTTGATTAAAAGGACCAGATAAATAATAAATTTCTTCTCAATTATTTGTATAAAAAATGTAAGCTTTGCTTACCTGTTATAAAGCGTAGTGCTTATTCATGATGCAGCGAGTGATGCTTGCTATCCGAATATGTAAATTCAATTTTATTAAATGAAACTGGAATCTTTGTAGAAACACAAGTATCCGTGACTTGTTGAGAACAAACTTTATACATCTGAAAAACTATACAAGATCTTGATTAAATATATTACACTCATACAATATAAAAGGAAAGGTTTTTAAATCCATAATAAGAGTTGTGCTTCGTCTTAATTCCAGAGCATTTTGCTTCCAGAACACTGTTCATTAAAATTGGACAAGCGAAATTGTTTATGTCTTATTGGTGCGTGGTTTCAGCATCAACTGATGAATAAAAGGGGCTCTTAAAAGTTCTTACACGATATCAGTCTGTTGAACACATTTCACAAAGGTTTATTGCTGAGGTAAACAGTTTTTTCTTTTTTAGAATGTTCATTTGTAGGGATTAAGTCTCTGTAGAACAGTGGTGCTGCCATCTATAGGGTTTTGAGGAAGTTCCATTCCAGGTAGTGGCGACTTCTGTTGGCAGTCCACAAAACAAATTGCATATGTCACAAATGGTGGAACAGATGAAATCAATTTATAAACTATTTCCAACACGCACAAACAGGAAAAATCTATAAAAAACTCATTTGGTTATTTGATTATTTCAGGTTGAGCATACCTCCAAAGTTAACGAAAATGAGGATTGGTGCCTGATTGGACGTGCTGTGAGAAAATGTTTAGGGGAATGGGATAATGACAACTGTCCATTCTCCTACCTCTTTCATTTGTCCTTAAATGTCGATTTATTTCAGTTTGCTGGTTGATGAAGGTTGATATCAAAGAAATTGTGTAAAGGGGAAAATAAACTTTTATTAAGTATGTTAGGAATAAAATTTAATTTTTGATTTCAAGGAATGGATGACAATTTCAGGTTATGCTTTAGGCAAATTTTTAAATGAATATCTTGTTAACATTCTAAGTGTGAAACAATGGCGTTTTCCTGGGTTTATTATTATTATTATTATTAATTATTAATCTTTCCAGGATTATACTTCAAAATTCATTAGATTCTTTGTTTATAATATTATTTTTTCTTCAGATACAATGAAGTTAATTTTTAGACTATGTTTTACGTATTTATAAAGAAACATTTTTTGCTGACAATATGGCGAAGTTGTCGAAAGGATTAACAATGGCTTCTCCTTACTGCACACATTTTCTCTGAATGTCATTTTATTAATTTGCTCTTTGATGAAAGGGAAAAAAAGCGGAAACAGAAATGTGTTATAGACACGCTAAGAGTAAAATGAAAATTTGACATATGGGCCAAAATCTCATAAGTGTGATTTTTGGCTGCTGATTTTCTCCTGATATCTCTGTCTTTTAAAAGTCTCATATTAAATTAATAAATAAGGCTGAATTTGAATTTTTAATAACCACTGTTATATTGTAGAATAATAATTAGTAGGTGGGCACAAACTTTATTTAAATTTAAATATGATATAATAGTTTTTACACTACAAAAAAGAAAAAAAAATGTTGATTTTACAGTATAATACTGGCATGCGCGGCAGCGTATTGCTGCTTATTTTACTGTTTATTGCTGTTAATTTTACGGTATAAAACTGACAGCTGGGGTGGCAGTATTATACTGTAAAATCATTTTTTTTTTTTTTTTTTTTTTTTTTTTTTTGCGGTGTACCAGATAAAACACAAATAGTAAGAGACAAAAGTGACAGGGACAGTACTAAAATGTTTTGCAATTTTGCCACTTTACTTCAAAAAGAACATTTTTGGAATGTTGTAGGCCCTATTTTCAAAGACATACCAAACCTACGATTAAATTGCTAGATGTTGGTTAATCTACAAACATCAATATTTAAATTACCAGTGGGGACAGTAGTGACGGTTAATAAAGGCACGCTTACCTTTTCCCTATTATATTCAATCCAGGAAATATTCTTTATGAACAAACAGCAAGCAATGACGACTTTTTAAGAACAACATGTGCTTCTCTACTGGAAACAATACTGAAAATGATTGCATATTTCAGTGGTGGACAGTGGTGAACAAAAAAGTGAGGGACACAACTTTAAACTCAACAAAAACAAATATTACACATTTCACTCATATAAAAGTTACATTGTTATGTTCCATGAGATCCTTGTTTATAACAAATGCATTGTTTTTCAATTTTTTAAAAAAATAATTATTGTTTGTTGATGGTTTTAATGATCAAGTTATGGGTTGAGTACAAGGGACAGTAGTGACTTTCGAGATATTTAAATTCCATTTTAAATAATGATAATAATAATAATATTAAAACAAATTTTTAGAGTATAAGTAACATAATATTGTAGAACAATCACAAAGAAACAGCTTAATATTAAATGCAAAAAAATGCCAAGATATAAACTGGGGACAAAGAAATCACACTTATGAGATTTTGGCCCATATTTTTTCTAGATAAAGATAGAAATTATCTTTATGGGCTTAGGAGATTAAACTTCCTTGATTAACCCATGTAGTAATTTAACTTAATCAAGCTATAGCACTTCTAAAGACACACTAATGCACACATTTGTTAATTTACTTGACATTCAATGATATATTCAATGTTTTCCATATGATGTTTTTTTTTTTTTTTTATCTTACCATACTGCACACTCTATTTTCAGATAGATTATATAGTATATTGTGGCCTTCACAAAACTTCCTGTTATATAAATCAAATCATCCACAATCAAAATTAAAATACAATCTATTGGTTTTTGAGACATAGCTGCCACGGAAATCGTGGAAAATGCAATATAGCTGCGCCACATGTTGAGTGATACACATCCAAACCTAATCAGAACCAATTTATGTCAATGTCTAGCTGAATCTGAAGCTTGATTAAATTCCGTGCATTAGTTCTTGAGACAGAGCACCAACAAAATTTATGTCACATATAGACAGAGACAGACTCGTGGACAGATATTTTCTAAAAACAGTCAAATCGTATTCAGGTCTTCTAAAATGTATAAATCCGTCAAAAACGGGAAGTCGAAATTTTCACGAACCCAATACTTCCTTGGATAGAAAAAAATAAAAAAAATATAAGCCCTTCCCCCTTTTTACCCCTGTGTGCGTGGTCATTACAGAATTTGTGTAGTACATTAATAATATTTTTAACAACTATGCTTAAAAAAGAAAGGGTTATAAAATATTTTTTTTTATTATTTACTTCGATTATTTATTTATTAGGTCTCAGACATTTTTAGAAAGCTGGCGAAAAGGAGGATTAATGCCTGATTGGATGTGCTGTCAGTCAATGTGCAGGAAAATGAAATGGCAACTGCCCACTGACCTTCTTTTTCCTTTAATGTCGTTTTATTTCGATTTGCTGTTTGGTGAAGGTGGCAATTAAATAAAAAAATGCAAAAGGGAAAATAATTTTTTAATAAAGGTGTTATGGATAAAACTGAATTTTCTTTACACCTTTTCAATGTATGGCAGGAAGTCTTTTCTGCGTAGAATTCAAAGTTTCTAGATTAGCTTATGTAGTCACTTCGCTGAATAGTATGTTAAAAATTTTAACAATAAAAAAAACCGTATTTTTACTCTAAATGAAAACATATTCTGCTCTTTGGATATAATATTTAATTACATTTCCAGTATTGCATCATTTTGAAATATTTTATTTATTTATTTATTACTATTTTATTTAATCATATAATAAAATTACTAATTATGGAAGGAACATGCAGTATTATATAGGAATGACAACTAGAATGTTTAAAACAAGATTAACAGAGCATATGGCAGAAATTAAATATGAGAGAAGAATTACAGCTTTGGCAAGACTATACAGGGCCGAGACTTTAAAAATTCATTTTAAGAATAATAAAATAATTTATTCATCAAAACTTTATTTCCCATCTATTATCCGCGAATCAATAGAATCTATATGCGTAACGAGACCATATGCAATGAATCAGCCTCTTTTGAATTACCTAAAACCTGGCACGAAGTGTTTTTCAATTTAAAAAAAAAAACAATAAGGAAATATTAATTTTCACTTTTACAGTTGACTATATTTAAGCACCTGCTTTTATTACACATATGATATCGTGATTTATGTTTTTCAAGTTTATTTTCAAAAAAGAAATTGCAAGAATAGTTTGTTTATTGTGTAGATCTTGATAATGGCGCCGTTTGTGCGTTCGAAACATGTCGATCATTATATTAAAAGGTTTCTAATAAGCCTTTTTGTGTTCTGTTTTAATCACTGAAGCATTTATATTTGTATTTTAATATTAGTGTATCTGTATTATTATGTAAAATTTTTCTCCGCTAATATGGCCTTTACCACAGAATGAAATTGGAAACATGAAAAATTATAATAGTTTTTAATGCCTAGGCATGAACGAGGAAATTTTATCAAAAATCGTTTGGTTATTTCGGGTCAAGCATTTCTCAAACGCTAACAGAAACGGCAATTTGTACCTCATTGGATGTGATGCGAGAAAATGTAGAGGAAAAGGGAATAATACCACATTTCCCTTTCTTTTCCTTATTTTCTTTGAATGTATTTTTATTTCATTTATCTTTTTAATAAAGACTGAAATTAAGAAATTGTGTAAAAAAGGAAAATGCTTCGAATAACTTTGATATATCATTTCAAGGTATGTGGTTGGAAATTATTTTTATACATCGTAAATTAATTAATATCAAATTATTAATTGATGAAAGCTTATTTTGTTTTTTAAATGTTATACTCTTCATTTTTATTTATAATTTTTTTTCGTCTTTTAAAATGTTTCATTGTTGCAGTTTTATAGCCATTTGGACAATTTTGGCGAGCGTTTGTTGACACATAATTAAATCCACTGTTGTTCGAATTCGTGTACAATCGTGCGATTTACGTAGACTATTTGACGATTTATCACCTGTGGTGGGCTAACGAAAAAATGCCTTAAAATTACTGTATTAATTTATAATTAAGTTCTAAAATATTAAAATATTGTATTGTAATCGAAAACGCAGCTATTAACGTAATTTTGATAATTCTAGCATATCAGGAAGTGGTTTAAAAATCAATTACAAAATTCGAACTTTACATACAAAAAACAGTTTGAGTTAAATAAAAGAGTGTTAAAAGAATAGAAAGCAGATTAACCATAATATATCGCACTTTGGCGTCAAACTAAAATCTGTTATCGAAAAAGCAGACTTTCAATTCATGTTATGCATCAATTAATATAAATTGGTTTGGTACAAATGATACAAAGACGGATTGATTCGAACTTGAGTTTCATCTAATTACTAGCAAGCTACGCCCGCTACGCTGGTCAATTTCTCTTAACGAATCTTTAATCAAACGAAATATTGATATTTAATAGTTCACTTTTATATTTTAACAGAATAATAAGGCCAGTATAATTTGTGACTTGTGCTATAGCCAATATAAACGTCAGGACACGTCGCACTTATCATTATCTTTTCGGTATGGTACTCCATTGTGAAATTTGGTAATTTTTGAAATTCAACATTTGAAAAATGGCGTAATCATTAGATTTGAAATTTATATTAAGAAATATACATTTTTTTTACCTTTCAAACGCAGTTTGTTTAACAATTTTCTGACCAATACTTTTCGAGCTATTATTTTTTTCAGTAACTTCAAATGTTTCATTTTCCGAGATTAATCTGTGGAAAAGATTGGCGAAAAACCCAGTCGTCAGCAACGCATAGCTTTATATTAAAGAGGATGTTGGAGATAGGATTGTCACCATCACTCTTGAAATCGGTTCTGTAGTTCCAGAGATTCCATAGAAATTGTAATTTAGAATGATTTTAGAACGCTTTTCGCTCATTTCACTCTTTTAAATTTTGATTTTTTTTTTAAATTTATTCTTAGAGAGCATTTACGTCTTATAAGTAACTACCATGCCAAATTTCAAGTTTCTAGCTCCTTCAATATAAAAAAAGTCACAATTTTCGAAAATGTTTCACTCCTGCACCCCCTTGGGATTAGTGGCACCGACAGAAAATATAGCCTATGTTGGAGCAGGAAGTGTCACCATCAATTTGCCACCATCACTTTTGAAATCGGTTCTGTAGTTCCAGAGATTCCATAGAAATAGTAATTTAGAATGTTTTTAGAACGCTTTTCGCTCATTTCACCCTTTTAAATTTCGATTATTTTTATTTTGTTCTTAGAGAGCTTTTACATGTTATAACTAACTACAATGCCAAATTTCAAATTTCTAGCTCTTTTAGTATAAAAAAAATGCAATTTTAGAACGTTTTATGCTCCTGCAACACCCTGGGATTAGTGGCACCGACGTAAAATATAGCCTATGTTGGAGCAGGGATTGCCATCAAAAATTTGCCACCATCACTTTTGAAAAGGGATCGGTAGTTCCAGAGATTCCATAGAAATTGTAATTTAGAATGTTTTAAGAACGCTTTTCGCTCATCTCACAGTTTTAAATTTTGAATTTTTTTAGAATTTATTCTTAGAGAGCATTTACATCTTATAAGTAACTACCATGCCAAATTTCATGTTTCTAGCACCTTCAGTATAAAAAAATCAAAATTTTAGAACGTTTTTCGCTCATGCACTCCCCTGGGGCAGTGTCACCGGCATGAAATATAGCCTATGTTACAGCAGGAACTGTGACCATCAATTTACCACCATCACTTTTGAAAACAGTTCTGTATATCGAGAAATTCCATAGAAGTTGTAATTTAGAATGTTTTTAGAACGCGATTCGCTCATCTCACCCTTTTAAATTTCGATTTTTTTTTAATTTTTTGTTAGATAGCATTTACAACTTATAAGTAACTACCATGCCAAATTTCATGTTTCTATCTCCCTCAGTATAAAAAAAAATCGAAATTTTAGAACGTTTTTCGCTCTTTTACCCCTTTTCCTGTAGTAGTGGCACCGATATAAAACATAGCCTATGTTACAGCAAGGACTGTTAGCATCAATTTGCCACCATCACTTTTGAAAATGTTTCTATAGTTCCATAGATTCCATAGAAATTGTAATTTAGAATGATTTTAGAACGCTTTTCGCTCATTTCACCCTTTTAAATTTCGATTTTTTTAAAATTTATTCTTAGAGACCATTTACATCTTATAAGTAACTACCATGCCAAATTTCAAGTTTCTAGCTCTTTCAATATAAAAAAAGTCGAATTTTTCGAAAATTATTCACTCCTGCACCCCCTTGGGATTAGTGGCATCGACATAAAATATAGCTCATGTTGGAGCAGGAAGTGTCACCATCAATTTGCCACCATCACTTTTGAAATCGGTTCTGTAGTTCTAGAGATTCCATAGAAATTGTAATTTAGAATGATTTTAGAACGCTTTTCGCTCATTTCACCCTTTTAAATTTCGATTTTTTTAAAATTTATTCTTAGAGACCATTTACATCTTATAAGTAACTACCATGCCAAATTTCATGTTTCTAGCTCCTTCAGTATAAAAAAAAATCGAAATTTTAGAACGTTTTTCGCTCCCGCACCCCCCTGGGTTAGTGGCACCGACATAAAATATAGTGTATGTTGGAGCAGGGACTGTCACCATCAATTTGCCACCATCACTTTTCAAAACGGTTCTGTAGTTCCAAAGATTCCATAGAAATTGTAATTTAGAATGTTTTTAGAACGCTTTTCGCTCATTTCACCCTTTTAAATTTCGATTTTTTTATTATGTTCTTAGAGAGCATTTACATCTTATAAGTAACTACAATGCCAAATTTCAAATTTCTAGCTCCTTCAGTATAAAAAAAATCGAAATTTTAGAACGTTTTTCGCTCCTGCACCCCCTTGGGGGTAGTGGCACCGACATAAAATATAGCCTATGTTGGAGCAGGGATTGTCACCATCAATTTGCCACCATCACTTTTGAAAACAGTTCTGTAGTTCCAGAAATTCCATAGAAGTTGTAATTTAGAATGTTTTCAGAACGCGATTCGCTCATCTCACCCTTTTAAATTTCGATTTTTTTTAAATTTTTTGTTAGAGAGCATTTACAACGTATAAGTAACTACCATGCCAAATTTCATGTTTCTAGCTCCTTCAGTATTAAAAAAAAATCAAAATTTTAGAACGTTTTTCGTTCTTTTACCCTTTTTTCCTGTAGTAGTGGCACCGATGTAAAACATAGCCTATGTTACAGCAGGGACTGTTAGCATCAATTTGCCACCATCACTTTTGAAAATGTTTCTATAGTTCCAGAGATTCCATAGAAATTGTAATTTAGAATGTGTTTCGAACGCTTTTAGCCCATCTCATGCTTTTAATTTTCGAACTTTTTTAGAATTTGTTCTTAGAGATCATTTACATCTTATAAATAACTACCATGCCAAATTTCAAATTTCCAGCTCCTTCAGTATTAAAAAAATCGAAATTTTAGAAAGTTTTTCGCTCTTGCAACCCCCTGGGGGTAGTGGCACCGACATAAAATATAGCCTTTGTTGGAGCAGGGACTGTCACCATCAATTTGCCATCATCACTTTTGAAAACGGTTCTGTAATTCCAGATATTCCATAGAAATTGTAATTTAGAATGTTTTTAGAACGCTTTTCGCTCATCTCATCCTTTTAAATTTCGAATTTTATTAGAATTTTTTCTTAGAGAGCATTTACATCTTATAAGTAACTACCATGCCAAATTTCATGTTTCTAGCTCCTTCAGTATAAAAAAAAATCGAAATTTTAGAACGTTTTTCGCTCCCGCACCCCCCTGGGTTAGTGGCACCGACATAAAATATAGTGTATGTTGGAGCAGGGACTGTCACCATCAATTTGCCACCATCACTTTTGAAAACGGTTCTGTAGTTCCAAAGATTCCATAGAAATTGTAATTCAGAATGTTTATATTAAACTTTTCGCTCATCTCACACATTTTAAATTTCGAATTTTTTTAGAATTTTTTCTTAGAGAGCATTTACATCTTATAAGTAACTACCATTGCTAAATTTCATGTTTCTAGCTCCTTCAGTATAAAAAAAAAAATCGAAATTTTAGAACGTTTTTCGCTCCTGCACCCCCCTGGGGCTAGTGGCACCGACATAAAATATAGCCTATGTTGGAGCAGGGACTGTCACCATCAATTTGCCACCATCACTTTTGAAAACGGTTCTGTAGTTCCAGATATTCCATAGAAAGTGTAATTTAGAATGTTTTTAGAACGTTTTTCGCTCATCTCACCCTTTTAAATTTCGAAATTTATTAGAATTTGTTCTTAGAGAGTATTCACATCTTATAAGTAACTACCATGCTAAATTTCATGTTCCTAGCTCCACTAGTATAAAAAAAAATCGAAATTTTAGAACGTTTTTTGCTTTTGCACCCCCTGGTTTAGTGGCACCGATTTAAAATATAGCCTATGTTGGAGCAGGGATTGTCACCATCCATTTGCCACCATCACTTTTGAAATCGCTTCCGTAGTTCCACAGATTACCCCCTACAAACAAACAAAGAAACAAACAATCTTTACTACTTTATAATATTGGTATAGATATAAATAACGTTAATTTTTGTACTCTAGCAACAGTCTTTTTAGGTACGTTCGTAATTATGCAAATACCCTATGTACCCTATTATGCACCTATTGTCGTCGTCTGGTCCGTCCGTCTGTCCGTCTCTCTGCCTGTCCGTCTGCCCGCATATAACAACTCAAAAACTACCCAAACGAATTGTTTGAAATTTAACATATATTATCTTTGCAGAATTTTGTCGAGACATTATAGGTTTTATGAAAATCGAATCAAATTTTAGAAGATATTAATAAAAATTTTTATTATGAAATTTGAATTTCTTTTAAAAATCGGTACTTTCTTGTTACAGGAGCCTCCGAGGTTTAACCGTCAAGCGACCGAGATACTTATTTTATGACAGAAATTAATCTTCAGACGATATAATTCATTTCACAGAATTAAAAATCATCAAGATCTGAATATTTATATAACTAGCTATAGTACGAACGCATCTCGTTTGTCACGTTTGACGTACAATTTCCAATTTGTTTATTTCTTATTTTTTAACACTTTGCAACATTGTTGAAAAGTATTTATGAATGTCGGTTTCTGTCCTTGTTCTAAGTCGTATAATTATACTCAATGCTGTGAACTTGACATATGCGATTGATGTTTAGTATGGCATGTTCGGTATTGCAAATGAAATGTGTAGCATTTATATTTCGTTTACAGGGACATTCAAAGGAATTTCGTTACATTACGGTCTATGAATTAAAATCGCTTGCAGCGTATTTTAATGATGTCAGACTAAAAGTGCGTTTTCAGTTGTGTTTCGCGTTTTCAAAATTAACTGTTTTTTTTTTTTTCTTTTTTGGCATATTACTCTGTATGTATACATTTTATAGATCATATATAGGGCTGCACAAAAGAACTCGAGTACATTTCCGTTTATCACGGAAATCGCTGAAGGGGCATTTTCAGCTGTGTTGTACGTTTCCTAACGGAATTAAAATTTTACATTTTATATGTTATATATACAAATCTATAAATCATATACAGTGCTGCACAAAAGAATCCGGATATTTTTTCGAATAATGTTGTTAATTCCTGAAATTGGGTTTTTAGCATACTATGTGTTATATATAAAGCGCTTTAGATCATATACAGGGCTGCACAAAAGAATTGGGATGTTTATAAGACTTTTGGTGTGGATTGCTGAAATTAGGTTTTTAATTGTGTTACGAGTTTTCGAAATATTTCACTTAGACATCATCTTTCACCATATTAAACGGAGAAGTTTCCTAAATGTGTAGGAAAGTATTTCATAATTTATGCTTGAAGCAGGAATTTTCTTTCTTGTTTACTTGTTCTTTTTTTAAACTTTACTGCTGCGAGGTTGGTTGGATGAGAAGTAGGTCTGCCGAATTCAATGAAATATTTTGTTATAGAAGCAGTATACTCTTTGCTCACTTGTTATAAAATTAAAGAGAAAAAGTAGAAAAAAAAATAAAAATAAAAAATATACGTAAAATTACAAGTTTACAGTAAATTAAATAACCTAGCTTAAGTATTTTCAAACTCCGACAACATAATGAAATATTGATTTAATATCCTTTTTGACGAAAAATTGTGATGTGCCTGTTTCAGCCCATGTCCATTTTTTTTTATTAATTTGTTCATATCCGGGAATACTATCGTGTGACAGGAAGGAATAAGATATTCATTCACTGCAATCAAACTGCAAAATTTTCACGATGTTGAGATCAGTTTATTATTTGAATCACGTTTGATGTCAATGATTGAAGTCTTAATGTCCTTTGTTAATCCCACTTGCGTGGCATGATACCGTCAAAATTTACAGATATATGATTGCTACAGACGAAAGATTTCTATTTCTGATTGTTTATGCCTGTTTTATTATATAAAAAGAATTAAGTTGAATATTTATATGTAATACCTATGTTCTACATATTCATACGAAAGTTCACTGTCCATTTGAGCTACAGGCTTGGAAAAAAACAAGGTGATTACCCTGAGTGTAGCGCGCTACATTTCGAACAATGTAGTGTAGCGAGTAGCGGGATACAAAAAATCAGTAGTTTGTAGCGAGAGCCGACGCTACTTTTAACGCTACTTCAGGAAAAAAAGTACCATTCTGCAAATCACGTGGTCGAAATTGCTTCTTTTGTGCAGAATTCGTTCTGCTCAACAATTTCCAAATCGCAGTGGCAGATCTCAGCTACAGTGTATAGCAACTCATCGCGTAAAGTCATATATTTTTTCCATTGACACTTGCTGTTGAAATCAAGTAACCCACCAAAATAATTATTTTTCTTGTTGACAACACTTGTATATTTATTTGTTATTGAGTTCTCATATTTTTACGCCGGGTTTCTTATTATTCGGAATTGCTCTATTTACAGATTTATTTATTGCTTGAATTTAGGGTTGTTTTTCTGCAATTTTTTAGATTATAATATCTTTCTTAATTCTGTTATGGAATTTGTTAAGTATGTATAAACTAACGCTATTTTCGACAAACACAACAAATTTTCTTGTATGTTATTTTTCTTAATTTTCTAATGCCCTCGGTTATGTCGCATTTATTTAATTGTATCCTGGCAGACGCGATATAATTGAGGGTCACAATATTATTTAATCCGTGTCTTCAATTTCTTGCGTAAATTGAACACTTTGAGAAAATTTGAAAATAAAGAAGTAGTGACTACTTTTGAAAAGCAGTTTGTAGTCGCTACTTTTTATAACAAGTAGTTGTAGTTTTAGTTGTAGTTAACTACATTTTCAACAAAGTAGTTGTAGTTGTAGTTCGCTACAATAAAAATTAGTTTTTCCGACCCCTGTTCCCAGGTTTGAACTACTTTTTTAACCCTTTATATTCTGAATTAATTTTCCAGCTACTTTTTAGATGCTCAGAATCCTCGATTATTCCCACCAGTTATTTTTTTTTTGTAAAGTTTTCCTTATCTAATCATAGCATTTTAGGTAGCTTTCAATACAAAAAAGTATAAAGCTACCTATTGCAGCCGTTCGGAGGAAAGCAGTTCCAGAAAATTTCGATATATTTTCACCGATCATGACCCCCAGATCCCAAAACCACCCTCCGTTCAAATGTTGATTTATATATATATATATATATATATATCTCCATATATATATATATATATCTGACCTATGTCATACGATAACGCTCGTATTTATAAATCAATTTTGATGAAACTAATTGTGTGTATTAAACTCACCAATGTCTCGACCGAGTTCGTTGGACAGCTTGGTCCGCCATTTTGTTTCAAGATGGCGGCCAATTAAAAATTTAAAACTAAAATAAATATACAAAAAAGTTAAAAATTCAAATTTATTTTTTAATTCAGTGTTAGGCCTTGAAACGAGGATTCCAGACCATTTTTTGTTTTACCTCTATCTTAAAAAACGGCTGAGATAGAGCAGTTTGAAATTCTAGGGTGGCTGACATTTTGAAACAAGACAGCACATTACAAAAATTTTCATTGTTGTAATAATTTTCCCAATCAAACGCATAAAACTATATATTCATATCCGTTAGCGCCAAATTCTCGCCAAACTTGGCGACATTTGGCGAAATATCGCCAAATTTGGCGACCAAAATAAGTCTTCATAAATGAAGCCAATTTGGCTATTGCTCAATAATTTGGCGAGTTTCTTATTCAAATTCAGTATTAACGAATCTTTTGAAAACGTTTTATTTGCATTTTAAGTTGCTGTTTTCGTGTAACATTAGCTAAAATTTTAAAACGAAGATATAGGAAAGCTACCTTTTCCTCCCGGTACAGGCCGGAAGGACTTTTTGAGATTCAATTAGGTGAAAATTTCTCATTTGAAAAACCGGTGGTAACAGATTAATAATTCTGTAAAAGACGCTCGTCGCGAAGGGGTTAAAGTGGTACTTATAAGTACCGCCAGGATAAAAAGGGTTAAACCGAAAGAAGGGTGTTCGAATGAAATGAACGTACAATGATCAAAAATGTGTTTTCAATACGTTTGTTACAAGAAAAAAAATATTTTTTATGTAGTAGTAGATACCTTATTCATTTTACCTACATTTTTTTTTTTTTTTTAATAACAAATCTTTGTCAATACTTTGTCAAAAAAAAAAGTAATAAAAATGTTTTTGAAAATGTTACGAAATTTAATACAGTTTACGAAAATATAATATAACATTTTCCTAGTAAAATACAATTCCGAAAAGCATTCTTTTAACTTCCGAAACCTCAGAAATAAATTTCAGTGATTTAAAATATCATTTCTGAAACGAAAATTGCTTTTGCTGCCCGTAATTTTGGAAACTTTTCCGAGTGGTTTTACAGAGTATTAATCAGTTTTTTTCAACACAAAATCTGAGTTTTTTCGGATACTATTAATTCTCAAGTAAGCATTTTCAGCTGTGTCACAGAAATTTTACATACACGAAACACAAAAAATGTTAATATTAACGCTGTCAATATAACATTTTTGTCTGTTGAACATGAAAATGTTTACTTGAGAATTGATATCATCCGAAAAACGAATATTTCGTATTTTGAGAAAACTGATTAATACATTCTAAACGTTATAATATGGGAAATACATCGGAAACGTTACCGAAAATTACGGGCAGCAAAATAATCCTTTGTTTGAGAAAAGCTTTAAATTTCAGAAATCTATTGGTTTTTGAGATTTCGGAAGATAAAAGAACGATTTTTCAGATAGTGGGTTACTCGGAAGAGATTATATTGCATTTTATTCACATATAAAACAAGCTCGGAATACTTAAATTCATCTTTGTAGAATGAAAATAAAAAGTGCACACAAAACATGTGATTCACATTACCTAAAAGATGATTAAAATTTTAATTTGATTTTAAATTTTAAAACATTAAAATCGAGCACTTTCGGCTGTGAACCCAGCCTTCATCAAGTTTTATAAAAAACAGGTGTTAAAACACAAACGTCTAGATCTGTTATTTAAATGTGATCTAGACGTTTATGTTTTAACACCCGTTTTCTATAAATCCTGATGAAGGCTGGGTTCACAGCCGAAAGTGCTCGATTTTAATGTTTTAAAATTTAAAATTTAATTAAAATTTTAATCATCTTTTAGGTAATGTGAATCACATGTTTTTGTACGCACTTTTTTTTTTACATTTTATTCAATCGTATTAAATTTCATAATGTTTTCGGAAACATGTGTCTCTTTTTAAAGTGTACTTAGATTAAAATAAGGCAACTGCAATCACTATTTATCTTAAATTACAATAAAGATAAAAGTTTTATGTTTGTAATATTCAATCCATATTTTTGATTTATTAAACTCATTTTAAAACAAATACAATGCTCAAAAATGCATTTTCAATACATTTGTCGTAAAAAAATACGAAAGAAATGTTTCTCATGTAGTTGTAGTAGATACTGTATTTTAACCATAATCCAAAATGGATAGTAAGCACCTGAAAAGAACTGTACAGTTTCCATTTTTAACTTTTGTTTCAAGTTGTCTCTTTAGAATCTGTCCTCGTATACTTCAGTTTAATAGCTGTTCTTTTTTAAAAGATAGTGGTTCAATCAATGACTGAAAATAAAGTATTCTTTTTCCTAAAACATTTTACGATGGTTAGATAAATTTGAAATTGCCTGGTTCGCTCACTGTTCTTAAAAATGGGCTTTCTACTTCGCTCAAAAAGGGTTCTTTATATTCTACGAAATGTAATATGAATCAGATATCTTGTATACGAAAGGGTATTACGTTCTGATTTTATTTTAAACTCGATAAAATATTCAATATTCTACTCACTTTCGTATTTAATAAGCTCCGTTAAAAAAAAATGTTAAAATTTTGAAATTGTCATTAATGTTTGCGAATTTGGTGTGTTTGCTCATGCCGGTGTTACATTATTTATTTTTAGATGTAAGTGTAATAATAAATTTATATAAATGCATATTCTTTAAGAATTTTAATATAAAAATAACTTTGCTCTACGCCAACGTAGTTGGAGAATTAAGCGAAATATTTGTAACTTTCCCATAAAAAGCTGGTCCCACCAGTGGCTGAGAGGTTCTCTGCTCTTAAAGCTGGTAGACGGGAGGTGCTGGTTTCAAAACCCTGTTGCGCTCGTTGCCATAACCGTTCGGAGTTTTCCGTGGTTTTCTTCAAACCTTGCCGTGAATACAGGTTTGGATCCCTTAGAAAGACCCCCCCCCCACGGAGGGCACTGCCCCCTAGGGCCTATATCCCTCGTGTAGATAATCGGCCGTCATAACTCAACCAACCAACCAACCCATAAAAAGCTGACATTTTTACATATTAAATTGAACCATTTAAGCTTAAAATCAGTTATACAGAATCATATTTCCAATCTATTGACTTACTGAATATTTTCATAGAAAAGCTCCATATGATGTTAGTTTGACGTATGCATCACTGGATACATTGACAGATGCGTGCCAGAACTTGAGAAAAACAACTATGTTTCTAGAGTGAAAAAAAAAAATCCAATGATTGAAACACATTAGAAATCAAATTTTTGAAAGAAAACAATGCTTTAACCATTTATAGCTTTTTGGTATAAAGATTTCCACCATACTTTAATTTCCCACCATTGCTTTCTAAAGCGTTAAAGCGTCTTATTGGTTCTTTTGTGCATATTCATGTAATTCTAACTCTCAAGTATTCCTAGCATTCCTACTCATTTCTCCATAATACTGGGTACGTGTTTTCTCAAGTTTTTTCTTCAGCTTTTGGAGCGAAAACAGCGTCTTTTTCCTGCTTTTGGAGCAAAAACAGCGCCTTTTTCCTGTTTTTGGAGTAAATCGTTATTTTTTTTTACAAAATGCTATAGTAATTGATACGTTGTACATCCTAATTTTATCACTACGACAACGGAGAATAAGTTTCTTCTGCCCTCATTCTAGTAGAACGTCTTTTTGTGACTGATGAAGAAAGATACATATTTTCGAAACACGCTGTGTTACTTAAAAAAAAAATCTGTATTTAAGAAGAGTCATTCTATGATATTATAAGACAAAGCTTTAGAAGCTCTTACGCCTTTGATGCTCTAAAAATAATTTAGAAAACACTAGCTTAAATTCTCACATTAAAATAGCCTGAGTGTTAAAGGACTAACAAAAGCTAAGAGAATGTGTAGAAGTTTTAAAGCAACATTTTTACAGAAGATGATACAGAAGATTCTCGTTAATACGTCTCCGCTTGTAAGGTATTGACTACTCGCATCACGTGAGTAGGCAATGTGTGAATGAGATCGTTTTTGTCCGTTAACCGACTATGTGCGTACAAGTTATAAAGGCTCTCTATCTTTCTTTAACTTTCGAAGGACAGCTGAATCCCTGAAATTGTGAGTCGCCGTGTAATTTCGATTATGCAAATTTTCTGGAGCTGGTCGATCGACACGGAAGTATATAAGCAGCGAATTTTGACTTGAGTGCAGGGCTCAGAGGAGCTGGTGAGCGCTCAGCAGAGACTTGGCCTGGGAAGTTGAATATTGCGACTGAGATTTAGGTTTAGCCTTGAGACCTCGCATCGAGTCTCGTGATTAATAATCAGCCTTAGTATTTTTATACTGGAATTTTATGCAGTGATAAAGCTGACTTGAACCTGCATCAGTGCTTATGTAATTTGAAGGATAAGAGTATTGAATCGTGATTATATATTTAAAAAGGTTAAGGTTTAATTATATTGTTTCGTTTTTGTTTAAGCTACAAGTGTTAGCAAGAACTCTTTAGTTAATTTAATTTTTTAGGAAAATTTCGTGGAGCTCGCTCAAATTCCCTACTGATTGTGTTAATAAACCAGTTTTTGGTTTTAAAACAGTTGTACTTCTTCCCTCGTGCTCTACCACACAGCGGACATTTTAAGATGGCCGCTACACGCTTAAGACGTATCTGCGGTTAACGACGACAATTTCCTTTACCCCATTATTTCCTATTTGCAATTAATGTTAAAGACATCATTTAAAGCGTACAATTCATCGGATAATGCGGACAATTTTTTTCACAAACTAACCGAGCAGAATAGAAACTACTTTTGTGTATTATTTTTTCAAAAGCAACTTTCATGTAACTTTGTTTATTGAGAGATCAAAAAATTGTCAATGCCAATAATGAGGAGAAATAAAACATCCTGTATCACCCCAAACGAGAGACGTTATTCAAAAATTGCAAATGGCTGTTCGCCAATATTACCGATCAAAATGTGATATAACAGACAAAATTTTCCAGTCTGTCGCAAAACTGGAAAATTATGTGGTAAAAAGATCATTTGTTGAAGTAACGGAAATATATATAAAAGTGAGAGATTACTATTTAAGGAGCGATAGGACCTTTCGAGTCCAAAATAAGATGTTTTTTGGGACTCGGCATAAATCAGCAAGTTTTTCTCATTTTAGAGTGAAATTTTTAAAGTGGTTATAATAAAGTTATAACATAATAAACTCAATTAAATTTTTTCAATGTAATTAACAGATATTTAAAAATTACATAAAATGTATGAATAAACGAAATTTAATGACTTTTGCTTACCCGCAAGATAACTCTTGCAAAAATACAGTAGAATTCTAATTCTAGTATGAAATTGTATCGTAATATTGTCTTTATTAACTGAATCAAAATCTTCAAAATTTTTAATATTTTAATAATTTTAAAAATTAAAAAAAATCAAGAAATCGCAATTTTTACAATTTTTAACATTTATTATGTTATATATCAAAATCTATTGATGCTTTTCACTTAACTGAGGTTCGGTGAATTAAGACGATATTAAGATACAATTTGGTACTAGAATTAAGATTTTATTGGTTTTTTTTTTTTCAAGAGTTATATTGCGGGTAAGCAAAAGTCATTAAATTTCTTTTATTACATTTTATGTTAAGTATCTGTCATTTACATTGAAAAAATTGAATTGTATTTATTATGTTATTCCTTTATTACACCCAGAAAAATGAATTGATTAAAACTACAAAACATGTTTTATTGAGTACATTTTGGTTGTTTTAGCAAAATTCAAGTAAAATTGAACCATTTTACTTGAATTAACAAAACATCTTTTGCTGACGATACAATTTTTTTTTTTTTTTTTTTTTTTGGAATTGCAAAAAAAAAATTTTTTTTTGCTGATTCAAACAAATTTCCATTGGCCTATATTTAAACAAAAAGTTTTGTTGGGTCAACAGAATTTTTGTTGATTCAACAAAACTTTTTTCTGGGTGTATAACCACTGTGAAAATTTCACTGTAACATGAGAAAAACTTACAGATTTATGTGGAGTCGCTAAAGCATCTTATAACGAACAATGTAAGACTGGAAAGGTACTATGTCCCCTTAATTAAAGTTAAATTATGTAAATGGGGTAATTTCTTTACGTATTTTGTTTTTCCCTAGTAATTTATTTGTATTAACAAACTGACACTAACAGGCATTTTAACTAAAATTACTAAATTAAGAAAGAGTTGTTTATTTTAGTATTAAATTGGCAACTTCCGTAAAAAAACAAAATAATAATAATAATAATAATAATAATAATAATAATAATAATAAAACGGTAATAATAACAAAAGTTTAATTTCTTCAACGAAAGAGATTATTTTACACCTTTCAAATATTTACATCATTTAATGGGGAGTTCGATTAGACCGGGAAAAAAGGGCTTCAAATCGGAAGTCCGCATTAACGGAAGTTCACTCTTTAATGAATGTTTTGATGTAATAGTAATGTTTTTGTAGCATATAACTTATAAACTTAAAAATATTCTAAATTCAAATTTACAAACGCGAAAAGTGTTGGGTTAACTAAAGAATTAATCAAACGCATGGAATAAAAGTGTTTTGCGGATGAATACATTGTGACAATTTATAAAATTCAAGAACTGTTCATGAAACAAAAATCAACTTTTGAGCAAATGAAAATTCATTAAATGTTTAAAAAATGAATTGTGTGTTTTATTGGATGTCTTATAACAAGTAATAGAAATTGTTAAAAAGAAGAATCTAAAAAGGTGTACATAGTCATAGGTGTAACATAGGTGTAACATAGTCTGGACCTACATATAACATTTATTTTCAATCCAGAAAGTTTCTCACATTTAATGTTATTATTACAAAATTTTATCTCCTCTTACGATTGCTTTGAGATATTTATCTTTCCTTACAACTTACAATTAAATTGCACTTAATAATTTTCTTCAAAAACGACAACAAAAAATTCAAAGACAGAAAAAGTTCATGTCATTGACTGTTATGATTCATACGACATAATACTAACATAGTAGTAGTAAGCTAGTAGCTCCACGACTATTAGGATAACTATAGGAGTATCTGATTTATACGCTTAGCGACATCTATCTTTGTCTAGAAAGTTTAAAGCATAAAAAGCGATGAATCGGAAGAACAATGAGCAGACAAGAGCCATCTGGGGAGGAAAAAAGCATGAGTGATGCAACATGCTGCACCTCAATTGCTCACGCTATATTGTGACATATCAATAGACACGTAAGGACCCCCCTCTTCTGATTTGAAGAATGTTAACAGAACGAAGTTCTCCAAGCATTTTCCTATATTTTTTCTCCTTTTTTACTATGTTCTGATAGTGAATATTATTTAGAAAAAACAAATGAAAGATAAGTATTTATCTTTCATTATGGGATGCCTTTAAGGATGCAATATTATGGAATGCCTTTAAGTATGGACGCAGTCAGGGGGTGCAGAGGAGGGTCATTGCTTCTTTCTGGGTTTTTTAATTTAACTAACTAAATTTTCTTTTCATCTGATGATGTTCAAAAATTGAAATTTATTTTTCACAAGTGACATAAAATATTTAAACACTGCAAAGACTGATGATGTTGTTATTACAAAATTTCATCTCCTGTTACAATCGATTTGAGATATTTATCTTTCCTTAGAACTTACAATTACATCGCACTTAATAATTTTCTTCAAGGAAAAAAAAACAGACTAAAAAAATTCAAAGACCGGAAAAGTTTATGTCACTGACTGTTATGATTCATATGACATAATACTAACATAATAGTTGTAAGCTAGTAGATCCACGTACTCAATGGGAGAATCTCATTTATAAGCTTAGCAACATCTATCTCTGTCTAGAAAGTTTAAAGCATAAAAAGCGATGAATCGGGAGAACAATGCGCAGACAAGAGCCATCTGGGAAAAAAGCATGAGTGATGCAGCATGCTGCACGTCAATTGCTCACGCTATATAGTGACATATCAATAGACACGTAAGGGGCCACCTCTTCTGATTTGAAGAATGTTAACAGAACGAAGTTCACCAAACATTTTTCTATATATTTTTTTCTTTTTTACGAAACTCTGATAGTGAATATTATTGAGAAAATATAAATGAAAGATAAATATATGTTGTATAAAAATTATTAGCTATTAAATATATTAATGGATGTCTTTATGCATGAGCGTCGTCAGGAGGTACAGGGGAGGGTCAATGCTCTGGATTTTGAAATTTAATTAAGTGAATTTTCTTTTCCTCTGATAATTTTGGAAAAAGTAAAATTTATTTTTCACAAGTGACTTAAAATATTTAAAATCTTTGAGAAGGAAGAGTCTAAGATTTTACATCATGAATGTAAAATCTTAGTTCCTCTTTAATATATATCTTCCTATTAAATATATTATGGGATGTCTTTATGCATGGGCGCCGTGAGGAGGTACGGGAAAGGGTCAATGCTCTGGATTTTGAAATTTAATTAACTAAATTTTATTTTCCTCTGATGATTTTGGAAAAAGTAAAATTTATTTTTCACAAGCGACTTAAAATATTTAAACACTTTGAGGAAGGGAAACTAAGATTTTACATTCATAATGTAAAATCTTAGTTCCCCTTTCTCAAAATGTTTAAATATTTTAAATTACTTGTGAAGAATAAATTTTACTTCTGAAAAAGTAAAATGTATTATTGCACCGACAATGTTACACTATTTCAAATATATTGAAATTAATATACATCACTGAGGTGTGTTACAAGATTCTTACTGTAGAATATGGTAGGCACAGCATTTATCGACCATTTACAGAGACAGACAAAAATTTTCGTTTACAAAACTGTCTATGAACGAAAATTGTGTGAATTGTGTTTTCAGTTGTAGTATATGTTTTTATATTTAACTAATTTTTTGCATATTTCTTGGTGTGTATAAATTCTATATATCATACACAGGGCTGCACAAAAGAATTCGAGTGCATTTCCGTTTATTGACGGAAATTGCTGAAGGAGAATTTTCAACAGTGCTATACGTTTCCTAACTGAAGTAAATATTAGAATACTATGTAGTATAGATACAAATCTATAGTTCCTATACAGGGCTGCACAAGATAATTCGCATATACTTTTCCGACTATTGACGGTCATTGGTGGCATTGGGTTTTCAAATGTGTTATGCGTTTTCCGAATTGTTTACTTAGACATAATCTTTCACCATATTATACTGTGAAGTTTTGTTACTGTATTCTGAATGTGTTCGAAAGTGTTTCATTATCTATGCTTGACTCATGATTTTTCGTTCTTTTTTTTTCATGTTTTTTTACAAACGATAGCTGCAAACAGATAGAAGAAAAAAAAATGTGACGAGGATTTAAGCGAGAACCACAATAATCCTTTAAAGGAACACCAATAACAGCCGAATTCCAAGTCGATATACTTGCATTAACTATAGTTTTGTAATTTTGTAGTGTTGTAATTTTATAATTTGTAATTTTTTTGTAATTAAAAAAAAATTGTAATTTTTTTTTTCAAAGAATAAAAGAAACTGATTTTGCAATGTTATTGAAATAAAAAAAAATCGAATTAACGGAACCAAAGAGAAATCACATTTTTTTAAACAGACTTTTCGGCAACGTTTGTTTTATTTACTGAATGATTATACCTTGTAATATATTTTAATAATCATGTAACTTTTCATTTAATAACTGTTGTAAAATAAATATTTGTTGCGAGATTTTTAAATGAATTATTTCATTTTAATGTTTTTCTTTACAATGTATGTATTTTAAAATTGAATTACATCTGTTATAAAGTAAAATTTATGATAAAGATTATAAATGAGTTAAAAAGCAATGTAACAAAATTTAAATACAATAAATAAATAATAGTTCTCTTATATCGACATTTCGCTTAAACCATCATAATTATTTGGAAACTTATCACATTTTACCCCAATCTAAGAAAGTTTGTAGACGCTGTTGTTCAACTATATAGCTTCTTTTGCCATTCTGAATTTTTTTTTATTATCTATGCTCTGAGATAACACAGAGCCTATCAGGTATTTAATAATACGAAAACTATTTTATGCAAGAAATGAAAATAGAGGATTACCAGAAGTAAGAATTTTTCAAGTACCAAAAATACACTTCATAGCAAAGTATTATTGTGAACTTATTGACTGGCAATGAGTTGGACGTTTCGAACCACCTCTTTTGATCAATGTGCCTTACGAAGAAATTGAGGCCATGGTAAATGTAGGAAAAACGGAGGAATGGTCAAAATATCAATGCCATACCCAAGATGATAAAAGATACATTCACCTAGTGCCTGAGGCATCAGAAAGTGTATCTGCACAAGAAAAGAGACTTGGTTTCACATTGAATTGAATAAAATCAATACGCCATATCAAACATTTTAATCCCAAAAAGGATTACAAACTTTAGAAATATGTAAATCTCCAAATTAAAAGAAGTAAACAATTTGCTACGTAAGGTCAATTTTTATAATTTTTATGATTTAGTGCTTTGATTTTTAAATTTATATACTTCATGTATTATTATAAAATTATTATTATTTATAAGTTTATCTTTATTAATTAAACACTTTGCCAAATTTGTAAGACATTTTCTTAAAAATTTCAATATTTAACTATACTTGGGGCGCCGGCAGATATGAATGGATTTCGATAAAAAAAAAATATATATATATACATATGTAAACTACAGAATTATGTAATACACCCAATACACAACTTTCTCACACGACGCCAAATATATATATTTTTTTTAAATTAAAAAACAAAAAAATTATAAATTTTCATAAAACTTTCAATTTTTAACTATTTTTGGTACGCTTGGGGCACCTGAAGATATGAATGGATTTCGATTTAAAAAAAACATGCAAACTAATATAAATAAAAGACAACTTTCACACCCCACGCCAAAAGTAATTTAAAACAAATAAAAAAAACAAAAAAAATTATAAGTTTTCATAAAAATTTAAATTTTTAACTATTTTTGGGGCGTTTGGGGTACCGGAAGATATGAATGGATTTCAATAAAAAAAAAAAACGTGTAAATTAATATACATAAAAGGCAACTTTTGCACCCCGCGCCAAAAGTAATTTCGAAAAAAAAAAAAATTCGTATACTTTTCGATCCACCCTAATCTATTTCTAAATAAATTAAAGTAATTGAGACAAACGAGGAATGTTCCATAATTTTAGCCCACAACTCAAATATCGCTTAATAATAGTTTTTTCATGATCGAGGTGCTTATATAATAAATGACACCATATTTTCTTCGACGATTACGATTAAATGCAAAATCAAACTCTGTCTTATAAATAAAAGCAAGACAACAGTAGAGCTTATTTAAAATCTAAATTATTTAAAAATAAAATTTTGATTAAATAGTAAAAATTTTAATAAAAGTAAAGACTTACAAAATGTTTATTAAAAATTGCCTATTGATGCAAAATTTTTCAAACAGTTTTTTATTTGTTAATAACCGTAGAGCTTAAAATTATTTGTCAACTGCTAATATATGAAATATCTATTCAGTATTTTTAATCTAATGCTGATTTTTCCCTTCTAAGTAACTCACTTCGCAGATTTATCAGGAAATTGACACAATAAAAATTTAGCTTTTAATACTTAATATAAATATTCACATGCTTTACTTTCACTTTAAAAAATGAAAAGTATCGTAAATAAATCCCTTTCCTTATAAATAATCTGTTTGACTTCTCAAAATTCTTTAGTACTTTATTTAGGAAGTTAAAAAAAAATCGATGAGTAGTAATTCAAGATATATTCCTATTTGAGAAAGATGGTACTCAACAAAGCCCGCCGGAATTTCCATACAATGAAACGTCTGTTCCCTTTCTATCTCCTTTTATTGTTGACGTTGAATTTTAAATAAAAATACAATCTTTGTGTTGAAAAATAAGATTTGACAGTTTATTCTCAAATAAAAGGAATAATCCGTTGTATCTCGTGAATAAAATCTGCTTAGTGCTATATTGCGATACTTTAAAAATCTTGAAATATTGTTTTCAACTTCTGTTTTTTATGTTTCTATAAGAACTAATTTTTACGACCATAGTCATAAGTTTAAAACTTCGAAAAGGATTCATTCGAAAAATGATGAAAAAAAGTATATAATTAATGTAAATTTAAGTTTTGACAACAATTCAAAAAGTAAACCATTCACGGAAAAATAAAAGAAACTTCTGAATGAAAATTAAACAAAGGCATTATTACGTTTTTCACTCTTTTATTTTACTGAACTTAGATTTTTTTTGTATGTAAAAATGGAATTTTGTAATAGATTTTTAACTCACTTCCTGATATGTTATAATAATAATAAAAAATATATACAAATATGGGTTTCTGATGAAAATACAACATTTTAATAATTTTAGAATTATTTAATTATAAATTTATAACTTCATTATAAGGAATCTTTCCTTTAGCCTGAAACAGGTGATAAATCGCCAAATATTCTTTATGGTTACAATTGTGTACGAGTTACAACAACAATGGGTTTAATTATGTGCCAAACCAGGATCGTCAAAAAAAGTCCAACGGTTTGTGAAACTTCAAGAATGAAATATTTTAAATACAAAAAAGTAGAAAATAAAACACAAGTAAAATAAAAGTAATCATTTTATTAAATACCCTTTTATTTTTAATAAAGTACATTATATTATAACAAAAAAAAAAAAAAAAAAAAAAAAAAAAAAAAACTTTTTAAAATGGTATATTTGGGATGGCTTCAGATTTTTTTCCTCACTTTTCCTAGTATGGGCGTTGCATTTAATTTTACTCTTACGCAATTTCTGTTTATTTTTAATGACATATTTACACTATCTTGCTCTCTATCCTAAACAATTGTTAATATATTTTACTTTATTATAAATAGTTTTTGTTCTATTAATAGTTTTTACTTTATTTTAAGCAGTTGAAATTTCTTTTTTTCACTTTCCCCTAATTACATAAAATGTCGTTTATCTATTGGTTGGCGTTAATTTCCGTTTCAGCTAGGTAGCCCCACAAGCAGAATAACCGTTACATATTCTTACTTAGTTCCTTTACAGTTCCCTACATCGCCCCAACATTATCTCACTTACGGCTGTTCTCAAATCCAAAGGAACTACTTTCTAATACATTTTCTTAATTCATTTTTGTTCGCAAATGTATGAACTTGGCACATGCTCTTACTGAAACACTATGTAATCGAAATACGTTTTAAATTTTTTGCTAAAGGCAATAGATCTTTCAGAAAATACTGTCAAAATCAACGTTTTGAACCAAATTCCCGCCTCGGCGTCGCGAGCAACGAGAGAAACGTGTTGTCACGTGACACGAATCGCTTATAACTCGATAAGTAATTTGTTTATTTAAAAATTGGAAAACTTATTTCGCTTTAATAGTCAGGCCTGCCAATTTTATGCTTTTGCCTTTAAAAATGAGACAGAAATTCTGTAAGAAAATTTCGCGTTGTTGAGCAGATCATTTGAGAGTCACCTTAACAGTTGCGTAAAAAATCCACTTTTGCAATCATTGTTGTGCAAAAATTCAGAATGCATAAAATAATTAAATCTTCCTTAGAAGAACTGAAAATGTTATTGAAATTTCTTTTAATTAAGTCGTTTACAATTGTCAATTTTTGTAACTTGTATTTTAATAATGAAATCGCCCTTTTATTTAAATCCTTTTTGAACGAATATAATAAATATTGAGATATTTATTATATTCTTTTCAGCTATTAGTAAGGAATAGTGATGCACAAAAAATAACACATTGCCAAAAAATGAGATAAATAGTCATTTAGTAAACAGTTTCTTTTGAAATACAAAATAAAAGTATACTCGTTTCTTTTATTTATATATGTCAGGTAACATAGTTTATTCCTTTTTTTTTCTGCCGCTGAAAGAAAAAAATCAATTCATTATTAATGATAATGAAAAATCCGTTACATTACGATCATCGGGAAAAAATTGTTTTCAGTGAAATTTAATGATGTTATACTGTTTCCAACATAATGAAATCTATGTACATTCCTAATGTGCATGACAAGCTGCTTTATATATAGTATAGAGTAAGTAGCAAATATAGTCCGTTTACAGGGATGCACAAAACTATTCCATTGCATTATTATCATGGGGAAAAGTCATTTGCAGTGTCTTTTATTGATTTTACACTACTTCAATGAAATTGATACTCAGGTGCACTACAGCATGAATTCTATAGATTATAGAGTACGTATAGTTTATCGTTTATTTACAGAGACACTCAAAAGAATTCGGTTACAGGACTGACTATAAGCTGAGTAGTTTTATAGTGCATTAGACAGTTTTCTTAAACTGAAATATCGGTTATTCTATAACATATCACACCTACTGTATATGGTACAATCTGTGATATGCATTTAAAAACTTTACTATTTTCTAGTGTATTACGAAGTGTGTAGATACATGGTTGCATGAAACAATTGCTACACATTACTGGCTATAGACAGCAATTGCTGAAAATGAATTTTACTGCGTTGTGTGTGTGTGTGTGTGTTTTTTTATATAAATGTTGATTTAGATATCTCGTTTCACTGTATGAACAAAAGTGAAATTTCTTAACAGCATTCCGATAGTGTTTCATAATCTATGCCGTGATGCATGATTTTTCGTTCTTGTTTGAATTTCAACTGCTTGAAGTAAAAGCACGTAAGATTCTGACAGTTTTATAATATGTATATCAGTAGTAAATGGAACTTATATAACTTTTTTTACATAACGTGTGACGTTATAAGCAGGTGGAGGGGGGGGGGAGAGTATCACTCAAATGTGACAGTAGATAATAAATAGCGGTTCTACGCCAGAGGCGTACGAGGCGTAGAACTCTGAAGGTGAAGTTCAAGGTTACCGGAAGTGGCAGGTGTGGACACCGGAAGTCGCAGGTAGGGATAACAGGCATGTTGAGACAGGAAGTGAACAGGAAGTATGATCGGAAACGCGACAGGAAGTGAATGCGATAAGGAGAGAGGGGGAGGGCTTATTTTTGTGGGGGGCTTATGCTAACCTGAAATAAAAATGGAATTATTTCTTACTTTGTAAAAATTTAACATAAAATGTATCTTTTTTTTTTTCACCTGAAATAAAAATTTTATTTGCTAACTAACATCTAATATAAAAATGGAAATCTTTCTGACTTTGTTTTACTTTATAAAAGTTTAACGTGAAATTTATTTTTAGACTGGAAACGCGACAGGAAATAAGATCGGAAACGGGATTAGACATGCTTTTTCCAAAAAGGGTTTTCAGGAAGCAGTAAACATGTTTTAGGAACATGTTTGGGAGCTTGTTGCAACAGGAAAGGCAGTTTAAAAGGCCGGAAGTGATTAAGCGATAAGAAAAATACAGGAATATACACGTAGATTTTGTTCTTTGTAGAGGGTGAAATTTTATTTTATTTTTTATTTAAAGAGTATTCTTTTCTTTTTTTTTTTTTTCATTTAAAGCGTTTCAAATTATTTTTTATATTATTTTTTTTTTTTTTTTTTTGTAGTGGGTTACGTATTATTTTAATTTTTAGTGACGTTAGAACCTACAATGTTCTGTACCACACATGTCTTATCTTAGGTTATCAAGGATGTGTATGTGTTGTTATCTCTTTAAATGCCAGAGATGGGGCTTCAGACCTGCGTTGAGATATCTTTATCATAGTTTTAATGAACTGCAGGAAATTGTCTTTAGCTATTGAGTAATTCGCGAGTTTTGGTTTAATATGAATGCTAGTACATCTGTTTGTTTAATTTACAAGCACATTTCTCTTACAACATTCTGTCAACAGATCATTTCTATATTCGAAATAATAATTTAGAAGGAAAATGTTTATATGAAAATACTATGAAATGTCATTTATAGAGATTGACAAAAATAGCATGCTTGATTCTTTCTTGTATTAACCTTATATTCGAAATAGAGTTTTGTTACGAAAAATAACGTGTTTACATATTTTAAAAACGAAAGCAAAGTGATTTTTACAAATGTAACTATAAGCTATACACCCACGCATTTGTGTTATTGAATTAAATTACAATGCTTAATATTGTATTCACCGTACTATTTTCCTGCAAAAGCCGTTTCACAAACTTGTGTACTGAAATTAATGTGGCATTTTTAGGGAAAAATTAATTCAAGTCTTTAAGACTAATCTTTCAAAGGAAAAAAAGATTTGTCATACTTTCTCTTACATTATATCTTCCGTTTTTTAAGTTTACAAATTTGTGGAGTAACTTAAATAATCGTTTTTATACTAATTAAACAATATATTTTTTAATTATATGTTTTTTTAATTAACTTGTAATAGATTCTTTTTTTTTTCTTTTTCTTTTTCTTAAAAGGGTACTGTAGAATAACTTATGTCACAAATACTACATCCTTCTTTAGTTAAATATGTTTCACTTAAGACATGACAAAGTGTCTTAGAAACATTTCATTTTGGAGTTAAGTGATTAAAGAAGAAAAATATTATTTATATAAACACAACACATAAGACCAGTGACTGAGAGGTTCTGGTTTTAAAGCTACTAGACGTTTGGGTTTAAACTTCTCTCACGCTCGTCGACCTAACCGTTCGGAGTTTTCTTCGAACCTTGTCAATACGAGTTAGGAGCCCTTAGAATGACCCCTAGAGTGACCTATATCCCAAGCGTAGATAATCGGTTTTAACAAATAACCAACCATCCACAACACATAAGACATTTTAGATCATTTTAGATCATTCCATTTAGTTAATAAGTGATTTAACGTGCAAAATATTATTCATAAAACATACAATAAGAGAATTTTAAAGAATTTTTTCTTTCAAATGAACAATTTTTAGTGACTATTTAACTTATTAAAGAGAGCGGGTATTTTGTTTAGAGTTATACGATTAAAATAAATTTTCAATAGATTTGACTTTATACAACCAACATTTAAAAAAAAAAAAGGGAATGGAATCTAGTTTTTATAAAGTAACGTTTTTCAATTTTACAAATACTTTACACCCCGTCTTTTCCCCCCCTCTTTTAGTAGACTTTACATACATAAGACATAAAAAGCGTTTTAGAATACATCATTTAGAAATTAAGTGGTTTGATAAATAAAATATTATTTATAAAAACAATAGATACAAAAGTAATAAAGATTTTTACTTACAAATGTACGAACTTCTGATAGGTAAGACTTTCTAAATCATTGTGCAAGAATTAAGTGGTTATTGAACTTATAACATTATAGGATGAAATAATCATGTGACGTATTTTTAAACCAATAAAATGTCAATATTTTTAAACCAATAAAATGTCAATATTTTTAAACCAATAAAAAGTTAGTATTTTTTACACGAGCGCCCTCTATTACTATATAAATTTCAATGAAACGAGTTCATAACATTCTACTGTAACCTGGTATCGTTGTAATAGGTTGTATTTTTCGTTAAGTTAGTTTTCATTTAAGTTATTATGGAACGAGTTATGAATTCTTATGTTGGTGACGTAACCAACTTGGAGTGTCAACACTCATCACCAAAGTTAAATAATCAAGAGATGGATTCTACACTTTTATCCAAAGAAGGACTCGTTTCGAATTATGAAGTGAAACCCACCTCATCAGGACTAAAGAAACAGAAGTTACCCCATGTGTGTAAGACGTGTAACAAAGCATTTCCTCGAAAAGTTAACTTAATGTTTCACATGAAATGTCATTTAAAAGAAAAGTCTTTTCGTTGTGAGGTGTGTGCTGAAGTTTTTTCACAAAAGAGTGATTTACATAATCATCAAAAGATTCACAAATCGCCCAAACAATACAAGTGTAGTGATTGCAACGAGATATTTTCAAGAATGACTGACTTATTGAAACATAAGAAGACTCACAAGTCAGGAAAACAACATTCATGTACAAAGTGTAGCGAAATGTTTGATTGTGATTCAGATTTAGTACAACATTGTGATACTTTACATAAAGTTTTACCTAATGTGAAGAAGTCACCTGATTTGTTATTTGAAAAAGTGAAACATTTTAAAAGACAACATGATGTGCGAAATATTTGTACTAAAACTATCATTGTGTCCAATGAGATGAATCAAAAAGACTTTCGTTCGTTTTTTAACAGTGTTCGATCGGATGTTTTAAACGAATTAAATTACCAATTACAAATGAAAAAGTCAATAAAATGGTATGCAGCCGTTAAAGTGGATGTCTACCGTGAATCACAGGATGGTGACTTAGAGAGAGCAACCCCCTTTTTCCTTTCCAAAAGTGAACTGGAATTAACAGAACAAAACATACATGTACATGTTGAGAATGCCTTTCTAAAGGTATACAATGGCTTTGAAGATTTCACAGAACGTGTGTTTAATTGGACATTACAAAAAATTTTGAAATTAGAATTGATTACAGCTCAATATGACAGGCTTATTTGATTTGTATTACTTTAAATGATTAATAAATAGTTTTAATATGAAAAAGTATAGTGTTTTTTTTTTTTTTTTTAGTTGATGTAAATTACTTTGAACAGTTTGACAATGCAACATAAACTACTGTTTAACATTTTGAATGTCTTAGACAAAATGGGAATGAATTTGTTGAAATTATGTAAAACATGATGAAATAAATGTGATGTATTTATTATATGTTACTTAAACTACAAGAGAAATGATTGGAAATGTGTTATTTTAAATCTATGATACTTTTAATCACTAACAAAGTAAGACGTGACGTTATGAATCATCGATGGGTTTTCCTTTGAATAGGTATTAATCTTACTTATTGATAAGAAAGTTGAATTTTTCTCTTCGTTTAAACAATGACACTGCATGTTTTGATAATTTTCTCTCAACAGTCAAAATCAATGTTTTTAACCTAGTTAAGAAATTTTTTAACTTAAACCGTCACTGAGTTTATCCTAGATAAGTAAATTTTTATATTTAACCTACATATAAATTAAATGATTAACTATAACCATGACTGTTTTTAAAATCTAGATAAGTAGACGTTTTTATGAAACACATCCAGTGTTCTGCTGACTTTTATCGAGATTACATCAGTTAGTGAAGCAGATTAAATTGTATAAAAATATTTTATGAAATGAATATGCGATCCCACGAAGAAGTGTTTCAACCTTCAAAGCGTCCACGCTTAGAAAAAGCTATGGAAAAATCAAATACTTGTGAGAAGGAGTTAAAAGACCCAAGATTAAAACTTTCTAAAATGGACAATGACTGTGTAACTATATCACGTGATATCTCCTCTACTAAGAACTTACCAGATGTGAAACCTGAGATCACTATGAATTTTTCAAACTTTACCGGTGGTTACGATGCAACATCTTTCGAGAATCCACATCAAGAGTCAGTTTTTGCCCAGGACTATTTAAATACATTTTTCAAAGACATGAATTTTGAAAATTTAGATTGTTCTACCCCCTTAACCTCGCTAAAGGATGAACCCTTTCAAGAACCTACGAATAATATCTTACAGACTACTGTTAAACATGAAATGAACGAGCTACAAGCAAACAGCCTTTCACAAGCAAGTGGTGAAATACAAAGCATCACTACACCTACATTTGCCACTAAAAGTGACAAATTATACAATTCCAATGTGTTTCACAAAGAACTAAGTGACTGTTTCTACTTAACTTTGAAGTTAAAAAATAAACAATATTCTATACATATACGAGAATTTAAACGCAATGTATCTACTAATGAGGAAATCCCAACCAAAAACGGAGTTAATATGGATATTCATAGCTGGTATGAGTTTCAATATAAAATCCTTGCATTTAATTTAAGATACAAAAGTGCATCCTTTGTTTCTAATAACACGATTTTAGTGTTAAATCAAGATTCTATGATGCGAATTAAAAATTTGAAGAATTTTTCTCATGTTGACTTAAACGAACAACAAATGGAAAAATTAAAAGAAAGTACCTCACACTTAAATACTGTACTTTTACAACATATGTACACAAAACTATTACCCTTTCTCATTAAACAGAAATGTGTGGTGAGTAACAGATCCACAGAAAAAGAACCTGTGTTATGGTCTAAACTTAATACGTGTATCGAGAATAATATGGTAACAATACTTAACCAGTTGTATGAATGTACAGGATGTATTTTTCGACATGCAAGTCAAAGCCTTCACTCATGCTTCGCATTTAATAATAAGGAAAAATTTAATCAACTAGGTGAAGCTTTGTTAATGCTCATCGATTTCGATTATGTAATTTCAACGTTTTTGAATGGAGTTTATAGTGTTAGTGAACACTTTGTACATAAGCTTCATGAACAAACTGTTTATAATGAATTGTTTAAGACAAAATAAATTATTTGTTTTGTTAAAGATCTATGTGTGTTTATTTCTACAAAGTGTCTCTGTGTGAATTTATTAGTTTTTTATCTAATCGAACTTTTAAGTGAAGAGATGTAATTTAACTTTTTTGTATATTCCAATTCAAAAATTTCAACACTTGCAAAAAAGATTAAACTATTGAAAAAAAAAAATATTCACGTTAGAAAAAAAATTTTGAAAAAATTATTAGTTAACAAAAATAAAATAAAATAAAATAAAATAAAGTTAACAAAACAGCTTAAAAACATTAAAGTTAACAAAAAGTTTATAAATGTTAAAAGTTAACAAAAAAAAAAAAAGTTATGTTGAAAAGTTAAAAAAACAATGAAAAGTAAACAAAAATATAGTTTTTAAATTAAAATTTTTTAAAGTCTTCAAGTTAATCAAAATTAACTTTTTACTTTTAACTATTGAGAGACTATGATCTAATTGTTTATCCTCGTAACCAAGTGGTGCATATCAACTATATACTCTATATCTGCATATGCTCAGAAAAACATAGACATTTACACTAACGACTTTAAATTCGTTAAATTTGTTCGACTTTAAATTCTTTGCCAACTTTTAAGTTTAATTACTATACACAACTCGATTACCTTTCCCACAAAACACCTTTCAGAAACAAAACAGAAATTAACACTTACCGAAAAACACGTCCACTTTGGGTGTTAGTCTTCACTCAACTAACGTTTCTCTCTTATCTTTGCTAGGGGGCGCTGCAATCGCCGCTAGAGGCGTTAGTAGTCTTCAGGTGTGTGATAAGAATAAACTTTAAATCCAACTTACACTCGCTCAGTCATTCTTGCTTCTCTCTACCTTGCTATCAACCGTTTGCTGCTGGCTCATTGTTTGGTTGTTTAAACTTGTTGAATGACGTCATCATGTGTTTGTCTAAACTTGTTCAGTCTTGTTTTTATGCAGTACGTCTATTTAGATGAGTCATCACTCGCTTATCTTGGTTGACTTGTCCAAACTTGTTTTTGTGTGGCACGTCTATTTGGGTGAGTCATCGTTCGCTTATCTTGCTTTACTTGTTTGAACTTGTCTAGTATCCACCACCTCATGTCTTTTGTCATAGCTTGAACATACTTTACACCAATCACTTAAATATAAAAGTCTTGTCACATCTTACTTAAACTTTGATAAAAATATTAATTATTTATAAATTTCATCAAATTCTTATTTTTCTGATACATTTACTATGTAATTTTCGTTCAAAAATATGGTAAAGCCCGATTTTAAATCGAAGTCTAAGATAAATTCCCCAAATTTGTAACATTTTAACACTAATAATAAATATTGTAAGCGCCCAGTACATACAAGTTTTGTAAAAATAATATTACTTACTTATAGCTAACTCGTTATGTCCCATGATACAAAACTTCAATATAACTAAAATCAGTGTTAAACGAAAATCTAATCACGTGTCTTTATATATTATTTTGAAATGCTAAGCATTATATCTAAACGAATGATATAAGGAGTAGTTAGAATAGTTCTTATATTTTTGTTAGTAAAAAATGTATACACATTATCTTACAAGGTTGCAATATTCAACACACGGTTCACCATATTTAAAAACGATTCACCATGATTTAAAAACTTAGTAACATATTTTTAATTTATAAATTTAAATTAAAAATACTTAAGTATTTATAATTGTTTATTTATAAAAATATGTTTTAATTTAAATTTATAAATTAAAAATATGTTACTAAGTTTTTAAATCATAGTGAATCGTTTTTAAATATGGTGAACCGTGTGTTGAATATTGCAACCTTGTAAGATAATGTGTATACATTTTTTACTAACAAAAATATAAGAACTATTCTAACTACTCCTTATATCATTCGTTTAGATATAATGCTTAGCATTTCAAAATAATATATAAAGACACGTGATTAGATTTTCGTTTAACACTGATTTTAGTTATATTGAAGTTTTGTATCATGGGACATAACGAGTTAGCTATAAGTAAGTAATATTATTTTTACAAAACTTGTATGTACTGGGCGCTTACAATATTTATTATTAGTGTTAAAATGTTACAAATTTGGGGAATTTATCTTAGACTTCGATTTAAAATCGGGCTTTACCATATTTTTGAACGAAAATTACATAGTAAATGTATCAGAAAAATAAGAATTTGATGAAATTTATAAATAATTAATATTTTTATCAAAGTTTAAGTAAGATGTGACAAGACTTTTATATTTAAGTGATTGGTGTAAAGTATGTTCAAGCTATGACAAAAGACATGAGGTGGTGGATACTAGACAAGTTCAAACAAGTAAAGCAAGATAAGCGAACGATGACTCACCCAAATAGACGTGCCACACAAAAACAAGTTTGGACAAGTCAACCAAGATAAGCGAGTGATGACTCATCTAAATAGACGTACTGCATAAAAACAAGACTGAACAAGTTTAGACAAACACATGATGACGTCATTCAACAAGTTTAAACAACCAAACAATGAGCCAGCAGCAAACGGTTGTTAGCAAGGTAGAGAGAAGCAAGAATGACTGAGCGAGTGTAAGTTGGATTTAAAGTTTATTCTTATCACACACCTGAAGACTACTAACGCCTCTAGCGGCGATTGCAGCGCCCCCTAGCAAAGATAAGAGAGAAACGTTAGTTGAGTGAAGACTAACACCCAAAGTGGACGTGTTTTTCGGTAAGTGTTAATTTCTGTTTTGTTTCTGAAAGGTGTTTTGTGGGAAAGGTAATCGAGTTGTGTATAGTAATTAAACTTAAAAGTTGGCAAAGAATTTAAAGTCGAACAAATTTAACGAATTTAAAGTCGTTAGTGTAAATGTCTATGTTTTTCTGAGCATATGCAGATATAGAGTATATAGTTGATATGCACCACTTGGTTACGAGGATAAACAGTTAGATCATAGTCTCTCAATAGTTAAAAGTAAAAAGTTAATTTTGATTAACTTGAAGACTTTAAAAAATTTTAATTTAAAAACTATATTTTTGTTTACTTTTCATTGTTTTTTTAACTTTTCAACATAACTTATTTTTTTTTTTGTTAACTTTTAACATTTATAAACTTTTTGTTAACTTTAATGTTTTTAAGCTGTTTTGTTAACTTTATTTTATTTTATTTTATTTTATTTTTGTTAACTAATAATTTTTTCAAAATTTTTTTTCTAACGTGAATATTTTTTTTTTTCAATAGTTTAATCTTTTTTGCAAGTGTTGAAATTTTTGAATTGGAATATACAAAAAAGTTAAATTACATCTCTTCACTTAAAAGTTCGATTAGATAAAAAACTAATAAATTCACACAGAGACACTTTGTAGAAATAAACACACATAGATCTTTAACAAAACAAATCATTTATTTTGTCTTAAACAATTCATTATAAACAGTTTGTTCATGAAGCTTATGTACAAAGTGTTCACTAACACTATAAACTCCATTCAAAAACGTTGAAATTACATAATCGAAATCGATGAGCATTAACAAAGCTTCACCTAGTTGATTAAATTTTTCCTTATTATTAAATGCGAAGCATGAGTGAAGGCTTTGACTTGCATGTCGAAAAATACATCCTGTACATTCATACAACTGGTTAAGTATTGTTACCATATTATTCTCGATACACGTATTAAGTTTAGACCATAACACAGGTTCTTTTTCTGTGGATCTGTTACTCACCACACATTTCTGTTTAATGAGAAAGGGTAATAGTTTTGTGTACATATGTTGTAAAAGTACAGTATTTAAGTGTGAGGTACTTTCTTTTAATTTTTCCATTTGTTGTTCGTTTAAGTCAACATGAGAAAAATTCTTCAAATTTTTAATTCGCATCATAGAATCTTGATTTAACACTAAAATCGTGTTATTAGAAACAAAGGATGCACTTTTGTATCTTAAATTAAATGCAAGGATTTTATATTGAAACTCATACCAGCTATGAATATCCATATTAACTCCGTTTTTGGTTGGGATTTCCTCATTAGTAGATACATTGCGTTTAAATTCTCGTATATGTATAGAATATTGTTTATTTTTTAACTTCAAAGTTAAGTAGAAACAGTCACTTAGTTCTTTGTGAAACACATTGGAATTGTATAATTTGTCACTTTTAGTGGCAAATGTAGGTGTAGTGATGCTTTGTATTTCACCACTTGCTTGTGAAAGGCTGTTTGCTTGTAGCTCGTTCATTTCATGTTTAACAGTAGTCTGTAAGATATTATTCGTAGGTTCTTGAAAGGGTTCATCCTTTAGCGAGGTTAAGGGGGTAGAACAATCTAAATTTTCAAAATTCATGTCTTTGAAAAATGTATTTAAATAGTCCTGGGCAAAAACTGACTCTTGATGTGGATTCTCGAAAGATGTTGCATCGTAACCACCGGTAAAGTTTGAAAAATTCATAGTGATCTCAGGTTTCACATCTGGTAAGTTCTTAGTAGAGGAGATATCACGTGATATAGTTACACAGTCATTGTCCATTTTAGAAAGTTTTAATCTTGGGTCTTTTAACTCCTTCTCACAAGTATTTGATTTTTCCATAGCTTTTTCTAAGCGTGGACGCTTTGAAGGTTGAAACACTTCTTCGTGGGATCGCATATTCATTTCATAAAATATTTTTATACAATTTAATCTGCTTCACTAACTGATGTAATCTCGATAAAAGTCAGCAGAACACTGGATGTGTTTCATAAAAACGTCTACTTATCTAGATTTTAAAAACAGTCATGGTTATAGTTAATCATTTAATTTATATGTAGGTTAAATATAAAAATTTACTTATCTAGGATAAACTCAGTGACGGTTTAAGTTAAAAAATTTCTTAACTAGGTTAAAAACATTGATTTTGACTGTTGAGAGAAAATTATCAAAACATGCAGTGTCATTGTTTAAACGAAGAGAAAAATTCAACTTTCTTATCAATAAGTAAGATTAATACCTATTCAAAGGAAAACCCATCGATGATTCATAACGTCACGTCTTACTTTGTTAGTGATTAAAAGTATCATAGATTTAAAATAACACATTTCCAATCATTTCTCTTGTAGTTTAAGTAACATATAATAAATACATCACATTTATTTCATCATGTTTTACATAATTTCAACAAATTCATTCCCATTTTGTCTAAGACACTCAAAATGTTAAACAGTAGTTTATGTTGCATTGTCAAACTGTTCAAAGTAATTTACATCAACTAAAAAAAAAAAAAAACACTATACTTTTTCATATTAAAACTATTTATTAATCATTTAAAGTAATACAAATCAAATAAGCCTGTCATATTGAGCTGTAATCAATTCTAATTTCAAAATTTTTTGTAATGTCCAATTAAACACACGTTCTGTGAAATCTTCAAAGCCATTGTATACCTTTAGAAAGGCATTCTCAACATGTACATGTATGTTTTGTTCTGTTAATTCCAGTTCACTTTTGGAAAGGAAAAAGGGGGTTGCTCTCTCTAAGTCACCATCCTGTGATTCACGGTAGACATCCACTTTAACGGCTGCATACCATTTTATTGACTTTTTCATTTGTAATTGGTAATTTAATTCGTTTAAAACATCCGATCGAACACTGTTAAAAAACGAACGAAAGTCTTTTTGATTCATCTCATTGGACACAATGATAGTTTTAGTACAAATATTTCGCACATCATGTTGTCTTTTAAAATGTTTCACTTTTTCAAATAACAAATCAGGTGACTTCTTCACATTAGGTAAAACTTTATGTAAAGTATCACAATGTTGTACTAAATCTGAATCACAATCAAACATTTCGCTACACTTTGTACATGAATGTTGTTTTCCTGACTTGTGAGTCTTCTTATGTTTCAATAAGTCAGTCATTCTTGAAAATATCTCGTTGCAATCACTACACTTGTATTGTTTGGGCGATTTGTGAATCTTTTGATGATTATGTAAATCACTCTTTTGTGAAAAAACTTCAGCACACACCTCACAACGAAAAGACTTTTCTTTTAAATGACATTTCATGTGAAACATTAAGTTAACTTTTCGAGGAAATGCTTTGTTACACGTCTTACACACATGGGGTAACTTCTGTTTCTTTAGTCCTGATGAGGTGGGTTTCACTTCATAATTCGAAACGAGTCCTTCTTTGGATAAAAGTGTAGAATCCATCTCTTGATTATTTAACTTTGGTGATGAGTGTTGACACTCCAAGTTGGTTACGTCACCAACATAAGAATTCATAACTCGTTCCATAATAACTTAAATGAAAACTAACTTAACGAAAAATACAACCTATTACAACGATACCAGGTTACAGTAGAATGTTATGAACTCGTTTCATTGAAATTTATATAGTAATAGAGGGCGCTCGTGTAAAAAATACTAACTTTTTATTGGTTTAAAAATATTGACATTTTATTGGTTTAAAAATATTGACATTTTATTGGTTTAAAAATACGTCACATGATTATTTCATCCTATAATGTTATAAGTTCAATAACCACTTAATTCTTGCACAATGATTTAGAAAGTCTTACCTATCAGAAGTTCGTACATTTGTAAGTAAAAATCTTTATTACTTTTGTATCTATTGCTTTTATAAATAATATTTTATTTATCAAACCACTTAATTTCTAAATGATGTATTCTAAAACGCTTTTTATGTCTTATGTATGTAAAGTCTACTAAAAGAGGGGGGGAAAAGACGGGGTGTAAAGTATTTGTAAAATTGAAAAACGTTACTTTATAAAAACTAGATTCCATTCCCTTTTTTTTTTTTAAATGTTGGTTGTATAAAGTCAAATCTATTGAAAATTTATTTTAATCGTATAACTCTAAACAAAATACCCGCTCTCTTTAATAAGTTAAATAGTCACTAAAAATTGTTCATTTGAAAGAAAAAATTCTTTAAAATTCTCTTATTGTATGTTTTATGAATAATATTTTGCACGTTAAATCACTTATTAACTAAATGGAATGATCTAAAATGATCTAAAATGTCTTATGTGTTGTGGATGGTTGGTTATTTGTTAAAACCGATTATCTACGCTTGGGATATAGGTCACTCTAGGGGTCATTCTAAGGGCTCCTAACTCGTATTGACAAGGTTCGAAGAAAACTCCGAACGGTTAGGTCGACGAGCGTGAGAGAAGTTTAAACCCAAACGTCTAGTAGCTTTAAAACCAGAACCTCTCAGTCACTGGTCTTATGTGTTGTGTTTATATAAATAATATTTTTCTTCTTTAATCACTTAACTCCAAAATGAAATGTTTCTAAGACACTTTGTCATGTCTTAAGTGAAACATATTTAACTAAAGAAGGATGTAGTATTTGTGACATAAGTTATTCTACAGTACCCTTTTAAGAAAAAGAAAAAGAAAAAAAAAAGAATCTATTACAAGTTAATTAAAAAAACATATAATTAAAAAATATATTGTTTAATTAGTATAAAAACGATTATTTAAGTTACTCCACAAATTTGTAAACTTAAAAAACGGAAGATATAATGTAAGAGAAAGTATGACAAATCTTTTTTTCCTTTGAAAGATTAGTCTTAAAGACTTGAATTAATTTTTCCCTAAAAATGCCACATTAATTTCAGTACACAAGTTTGTGAAACGGCTTTTGCAGGAAAATAGTACGGTGAATACAATATTAAGCATTGTAATTTAATTCAATAACACAAATGCGTGGGTGTATAGCTTATAGTTACATTTGTAAAAATCACTTTGCTTTCGTTTTTAAAATATGTAAACACGTTATTTTTCGTAACAAAACTCTATTTCGAATATAAGGTTAATACAAGAAAGAATCAAGCATGCTATTTTTGTCAATCTCTATAAATGACATTTCATAGTATTTTCATATAAACATTTTCCTTCTAAATTATTATTTCGAATATAGAAATGATCTGTTGACAGAATGTTGTAAGAGAAATGTGCTTGTAAATTAAACAAACAGATGTACTAGCATTCATATTAAACCAAAACTCGCGAATTACTCAATAGCTAAAGACAATTTCCTGCAGTTCATTAAAACTATGATAAAGATATCTCAACGCAGGTCTGAAGCCCCATCTCTGGCATTTAAAGAGATAACAACACATACACATCCTTGATAACCTAAGATAAGACATGTGTGGTACAGAACATTGTAGGTTCTAACGTCACTAAAAATTAAAATAATACGTAACCCACTACAAAAAAAAAAAAAAAAATAATAATATAAAAAATAATTTGAAACGCTTTAAATGAAAAAAAAAAAAGAAAAGAATACTCTTTAAATAAAAAATAAAATAAAATTTCACCCTCTACAAAGAACAAAATCTACGTGTATATTCCTGTATTTTTCTTATCGCTTAATCACTTCCGGCCTTTTAAACTGCCTTTCCTGTTGCAACAAGCTCCCAAACATGTTCCTAAAACATGTTTACTGCTTCCTGAAAACCCTTTTTGGAAAAAGCATGTCTAATCCCGTTTCCGATCTTATTTCCTGTCGCGTTTCCAGTCTAAAAATAAATTTCACGTTAAACTTTTATAAAGTAAAACAAAGTCAGAAAGATTTCCATTTTTATATTAGATGTTAGTTAGCAAATAAAATTTTTATTTCAGGTGAAAAAAAAAAAGATACATTTTATGTTAAATTTTTACAAAGTAAGAAATAATTCCATTTTTATTTCAGGTTAGCATAAGCCCCCCACAAAAATAAGCCCTCCCCCTCTCTCCTTATCGCATTCACTTCCTGTCGCGTTTCCGATCATACTTCCTGTTCACTTCCTGTCTCAACATGCCTGTTATCCCTACCTGCGACTTCCGGTGTCCACACCTGCCACTTCCGGTAACCTTGAACTTCACCTTCAGAGTTCTACGCCTCGTACGCCTCTGGCGTAGAACCGCTATTTATTATCTACTTGTGACAACCTGTGACATAGAGAAAGGTAAAAACCACATAAGGCATCGTAATTATTGGATAACCCTTTTCGAATGATTAATCATTAAATTAGATTAACTATAAGTTACCGCACTTTGTTAACTAAATTGAAATGTATAAAAAATATTACAGAGTTTCATTTTTATGAATTTCTTTTGCTAAATCAGAAAATAAACTCTGATTACCACAGCTGAACAATTTGAAAAATTGAAGCAAATACATATCAGGTATCTCAAGCAAAATTCTTTTGTCTTATTGCTTTTACTTACTCTTCAATAAAGCAGGATTTTTACTAATTTTATTTTGTTTGGAATAACATTAAGTTGCATTTACGAATTAGTGTATTTTTTGTAACTATAAAAAAAATCTGTATTCAAATTTTGATGCCCCATTAAATTCTATTTTAGATTTTAGATTTTCAACTAAATGGCCAATGCATGAATTTAAAGTCCATGAGTGAAGTTATAATTTGTATGGCAATACGTTGGGGGGAAAATATGAGCGAAGAATGACGTTTTACGCCACATGAAGTAACTTTAATGCACCGTTGCCACTATGGCGACTAGTTTTACATTTTATTCGCACCATTATTTTTAAAAGGAAATTTTTAACTACATTTTTCTTACACATTTTGTCAAAGTGTATGTGAAAGATTTTTGTTTTGAGAAAGTGGTGCGAGATAAAATAAAAAAAATAGTCAGTGGCAACTCTATTAATGATATATCGATTGACTAAGATTTCGAAATATGAAATTTTTGTACTCATATTCTGCGCACATTATTCTAAAATTTAGTTCGGCTGAAATTTGAAATATACATTTGAAAATGCACTATCAACTATCACCGCTCATAGACCGTATAATGTATCCGAATGCTTTTTTTTTCGTTTGTTTTGTGCATCACTGTAAAAAATGATTGTCAAATTCACTGTATTTATTGCAGTAGATCGCAACGTAATATTTCCGTATGTAAAAATACCGCAAATATAACAGTAGATTTAACCAGTGTTTCCGATTTCAACATCCTCTCATGCGAACAACCAATCAGATCACATCGTAACCGGCGTCTGCGCAAGCAAAGACATTTTACTAGCATGATCTGCGCAAAGAAGTTCTACTTCTGTGTACGAGCTTATTCCCGGGCGACAGCGATAGCGAACAAATGGTGCTTTTAACTTACGCTTACGAGCAGAGCCCGATTAACCTCTGAATCTAGGGGAAGCACGGTATTATTTTGGCGCCCCCTTTTATTTGGCAAAAGCTTGCTTCCATTCATGAAAACTCGCCAGTGATACTAATACTAGGACTTCCCTCAAAGGGATTAGTCTGAGTGATATTGCTGAGAACATAGGGTTAACAATTACAATATAAAGAAAAAGAGCAAATTAAATGATAGAATTACAAAATATCATATATAAATTCATATACACTGTTAAAAAAATAGAAAAGAAGTACCGTTCATCAGATGTGTTGTCATAATTTTTTTTAACATGTGGCAAAGGATCTCATTTTCTTAAGCGCGTATTGCACAAAACTTGAAAAAAAAAATGCCGGATCTTTTAAAACGCCAAGCTAATTAAAGTTACGTAATTGGATTTGCAGCCAATAGATTATTCTATCAAGCGTGGCTTAACGCAAATTTAATTTCATTGTTGCACCTTTTTTGTGTGTGAATTTAAAATTTTTCTTCCTTGATTATATATCTATTATTTGTATAACTGTTTATAAAAACTCTTACACTTCAAACCACATTGATAGCATGTTTTGCTACAAACCAGATTGCAAAACTATAGTCTAAATTACTATTAAAGTATAGAAAAAATCTTTCGATGACTTCTGTAAAATAACTTTTACATTAAATCTCCATATCGGCAAAATTGAAAAATTATATATATTACAAAGTTAAGCTTAACAGATACTTCTTGATCATTCTATAGGAGGCTCTGCCCCATGCGCCTTTACAGCGCCAATCCGCAGACTTTTCTTTTGCCTGTCTGTCTGTCTCTCCACAATCTGTCTGTTTCCCTATCCGTTTTTCTGCCCGTCTCTCTAACTGATTGTCTATCTCTCTACACGTCTCGCTACCTGTCTCTATATTTCTCTACCGGTCTCGCTACCCGTCTCTATATTCCTCTACCAGTCTCGCTACCCGCTAATCTATTTCTCTAACCGTCTGTCTATCCGTCTAACTACTTGTATGTCTAGCCGTGTCTCTATCCACTTCGCTACCCATTTGTCTATCTGTCTCTCTACCCGTCTGGCTATAAGCCTCTCTACCCATCTTCTTACCCATCTCCGTACCCATCTACTGTCTCTCTACTCGTATGTATACCCGTCTCACTATCCGTCTGTTTTTGTACCCGACTCTTCAACCGTCTCGCTATCAATCTCATTACGACGTCAGTCAACTCGTCTCTGTACTCATCTCTCCACTCGTCTCTTTATCTACCACGCTACGCGTCTCAGAACCTTTCTCGCTACATTCCAGTCTACCGGTGTCGCTACCCGTCTCGAGACCCATCTCGCTACCCCTCTGTCAACCCTCTTTTTACCTTTCTCTCTAGCCGTCTGTCTATTCGTTTCGCTACCCGCCAGTCTACCTATGTCGCTACTCGTCTCTCTACCAATCTCACTACACGTCTGTCTACCCATTTGTTTACTCGTCTTTCTACCTCTCGCCACCTCTTCCCAATATTTAAATAGTTCATTTATTATACAGAAGCCGTTTATCAGTTATTAAATGCAAACAGAAGTAATTTATCTAATAAGTGTAATCAGATGCATTTTTTTTAAATACATACATAAACCTTAATAATAATTCATCAGTTTTGTGTCCATAGTTGTTTATATCATTTGACAGTAAATCTCAACTTCTTAAACCTGAATTGTCTCAAGCTTTTAAAAAAACCCACAAGGTCTGTATAACTGCAAAGTACCCTGAGGGCTATATTAGCTACATGTTATTAAGTTTCGTTATCGCGTTTGCAGCCAATTGCTTATGTCAGAAAGCGTGGCTTAACGCCATTTTAAATTCATTACTGTAACTTTCTTTTCTTTTCTTTTTTTTTTTTTTTTTTTTTTTTTTTGGGGGGGGGGGGGTAGGGGGGAAGGGTTTCAAATATATCATTTAAATTAAAACTTTTGCCTCCATGCCATTAGTGTTGTTTGTATTATTAACTAATACCTTGTAGACCGAGCTTCATTTGAAACAAATGTAAAAGACTTCTTCTACAGTTTTTTTGTAGGAGAAACTTTCGTAATTGGGCCCAAAGCCAATCGGAGTATTTAATATCATTATTGTAACTCTTATAGAGTTAAAACAATATTGTTGCTAGCTTTACTCTGGTTTGAGACCAACCTTGCATGTGTATCTGAATGGGAAAAAGTTTCGTATCCTATGTCGGTTGGCGAAAAAAATTTAAATGGTGCCAAAAGGTAGTTTTAGCAACTTACAAAATTTTTCAAGAGAGCGGTAAAACATGTTTTTCAAATATTTACAAACATACGTTTATTAAAGCATGTTTTTGCGCCATCTTAAAAATTTAAGCACGATGCTAAAATGAAATTTTATCGCCATACTCGATATTTTAATAAGTAATGAAAACACATAAACAAACTTATATAACAAACCTAAGAGGCATTTTTGTGATAAATAATTGTTATTGTCAGGGTGTTAAATTGTAAACAATTAATAAACGGCTAGTAAATAATAAATAGCATTTAAAATCTAAGGTACTTTTCGGTTAGCCGAGCGCCAGTGAAATGTATATATCTATATATACATATATATATATGTATACATACACACATATATGTATGTGCATATATATATGTTATATATACATACATGCATATATAAATGTGTGTATGTATAGATATATGTATATATATGTATACATAGATATATAAATTTCACTGGCGCCCGGCTAACCGAAAAGTACCAAATCTAAAAATGGAGAAGTGGTCCGTATAAAAATTAAGCGCTTGATATATGTAAATCTTTTTTTTATTTTTTAATATTTCCGAATGCACAGATAAAAAGGTAAAAATCTCTTTTCCAAATGCCAAATAGAAAATATACAAAATAGAAAAATATTTGCTAAAAAATATATTTACATAATACTACATCTGCAAAAAAATAAGATTTAGAAAAGTAAGCCAAATGCTTCAAATCCCAACAATCACATCTAAAAACTTATCACCAAAAAAGAACTCGCCAAATCTTACGGCACAGGAGATGGATTTTTACCTCTGAATGCAGAATATTAGTTTTTTTCTTGTACGATGGGTGATTATAACTGTTTCATTTCACATACTACATACCGTTTGATATATTGGTACTTTTATGTTATCCTGGCGCAGTTGATAAATCGCCAAATATTGTTCTTATAACATTTTCATATTGACCAATTCAATATAACCTTTCACTCATTTAATTTAAAATACATGCCTTTCATTAATCCCATTTAAAATGCTAAAAAGAGAAAAAAAAGAAATAATGCCATAAATCGAAACCTTTTATTTAAACACCAAAGAATTTTTTTTTATTATTTACACATGAGAAATAAAAAAAGCTGCTATTGCTGAGATTTGCGCCAAATCTCTAATACCAAGTCTACTAAGTTATTGCGGGGTTTTTCTTTCAAAGAGAAAAAAATCCAGATTAATTTTCGATTTCTACTCAATTGAAATATATTTTATTGTGCTGAATATTAGTGCGTGCATATTTTTTTTGCTCCTTGTACTCCATGAACTTTTCAATTAATTAATATCCTATTAATGACATTTATATTTCCCTAATATATAAAAAATACAATGTAAAAAATTGAAAATGGCAATTAGAGTGCTCTCTACACAGTCATTTTGGTGCCCATTTTTAACACTTTCCAACTTAGTTGAAAAGTGTTTATGACTTAGGTTTGTCTGCCGTCTGTCCGTCTGTCCGTGCTCTAACTGCCGTAAATATGCTCGGATTGCCCTGCAGTTTTTATATGTTATTGTCGTCATCTATAGCATGTTCCCTATTTCAACTGAAGTGTGTAGGACTTATAGTTTTTTTAAAGGGACACTCAAAAGAATTCCGTTACATTATGGTCTATGGGGAAAAATCATTTGCGGTTTATTTTACTGATGTTATACAATTTCAAACACATTGTAATTGATATATCACTAAGGTGCATTACAAGAAGCTTAATATGGAACAGGGTGTGCATAGCACTTATAGTTACTTTACAGGGACAGTCAAAAGAATTCCGTTACATTACGTCTATGGAGAAAAATCGTCTGCGGTTTATTTAAATAATGTTTCACTATTTTAAACGCATTGAAATTTATATATATCACTTAGGTGCATTACAAGAGGCTTACTACAGAATATTATGTGTATAGCAGTCATCGTTCATTTACAGGGACACACAAAAGAATTCTCTACTGTCTGTTAACAATAATTCCTGGAAGTGCGTTTTAAGTTGCTGAACGCGATTTTAAATTTAACTCACTTTTTGTCTATTACTTGGTGGGTATAAATTCTGTAGATCATATATAGGGCAGCACAAAAGTTCGCGAAGACATTTCCGTTTATTGACAGAAACTCCAGAAGGAGAATTTTAAACTGTGCTACGCGTTTCCTAACTAAACTAAAATTTAGCATCCTATGTAGTATATATACAAATCTATAGATCATATACAGGGCTGAATAAAAGTATTCGGATATTTTTCCGAATATTGTATATGTTGAAAATTCCTGAAATTACGTTTTTAAATATGTTATGCGTTTTCCAAATTGTTTAGTTAGATGTTATCTTTCAGTTTATAAAACGGTAATGATTTGTAAAATTGTTTTGGAAGCGTTGAAAAGTGTTACATAATCCATGCTTGACGCATGATTTTTCGTTCTTGTTAATTTTAGAGGGGAAGCATGTGCTTCACGTGCCTTTTGTATAATCAGACCTTGCTTACGAGCCTGCATTGTTTATATATCAGCGTTTAATTACAAATAGTTTTTTATATTTGTATTAGATAAACGTAATTCTAAAGTAAGTTTGTAATTCTAGTCCAATTATCTAAAAAATATATATATATAGATACATATATTATCTAAATTCTTCTCGCCCTTCAGAATTGAAGTGTTTCTATTTTTAGTACTACAAATATATTCTCTTTCTATATATGTATTTACACACAGTATTATAATGAATACTTGATGTCTCAGTTTTGCCAAAAAATTTCTATTAATAAATTCTGAATTCTTATATATATCATACACAAACAATAAAGAAATGTTTTAATGTTGGATTGATTTTCTATACATAAAATAATGAGTTCCAATGTTTTTTCTCAAACAAAAGACGAACTTTATGATTGTTCTAATAATCATCTAAAAATGAAAGCTGATTAAATTCAATGATTTAAAAAAAAAATATGGCTTTTAAAATTACAGAACTTTTTGTGGTAATTTGTACGGAAAAATATCTGTGAAATTTACAACAATTATAACCGTTGAAATGACGGAATATATGTGAAAAAATTTACATCGAATTTTACTGTGAGTTTTACGTAAAAACTGCTGGCAACATTGCTGCCAGCAGTTTTTGCCGTAAATTTGATGGAATTTTTTTTACAGTGATCTTTGTATATATATATACAAAGATCACTGTAAAAAAATGTATGTCATAAAGTTATAAAGTATGTCATTTTGGGAAAGTTTCCCCTACATTACGTGGTATGTGGAAACTCTATATAATATATATATATATATATATATATATATATATATATATATATATATATTATATATAGAGTTTCCACATACCACGTAATATAGGGGAAACTTTCCCAAAATGACATACTTTATGTTCCTCAATATTATCGTTAGAGACCAGCACTTAACGATACGCAGTTATGTTATGGAATCGATCAGCAACGATAAACATTTAATGGCAAAGATTTCAAGTTTGTATCTTTCATTGTTTACAAAGAAACTATTTACACCTTCATCAGAAACTTCTTGTGAACATTTTTTGTTGCTAATTCAAGTCAGTTTCATTTCAGTGATTACATATCTGAAGTATAAGGTGAGTAAATTTTTCTTTTTAGACTATTTTCTGTATGTGCGAAAATTTATACATGCATGTGTCCTCGAATACTGCCTCTGTATATACAATATGGCGATTGTAGGTAAAATGACATACCGCCTATTGGGATAAAATGACACAGAATGTAAATGTTAACAATAAGGTCCTGCTGTTTCCTGATGGCCATTCAAGCCATAAAAGTATTGATGCTCCGAATTATGCTAAACAGAATGGCATAATAATGATATCCTTCTCGCCCCATTGAACACGTCATCTACAACCATTGGGTGTTACATTTTTTGGTCCACTTAAAACCTTTAACAAGGAAATTTCAAAGTGGCCGAAAAATCATACAGGTAGAGTCGTAATACAATACCAAATGTACCAAATGTCCAGTTTTTTTTTCAGAAGCATGTGGAAGTGCTGCCACCATTGAAAATACAACCAGTGGGTTTTTGAAAACTTGAATTTATCCTTTGAACCCAGACTTCTTTCCCGATTATGTTTTCTGTGCTTCATTTGTGACAGAAAGTCCACTGGAAAATAAGAAAAGCAAATACAGCAACACAAATTCTACACATAACAGCCTTTTTAGACCTAATCCGTCAATTTTCACAGTTTAAATGTCACGTCCTCCAATTCCAGCGCAGACAACATCTGTTTCCGATACTCCGAAGACGTATTTATCTTTTCAACCGGCAACATCTTCAAATTCACCATCTTCATTTAGTAGACCACTTGATGTATCTCCAATGCCTTGTGCACCACATGTTAGATCATCCTCTGAAAAGAAGAAGCATGAAGGTGCAAAAGTTTTGACTAGCAGTCCTGATATTGCTGAAGCGACAGCAAAAGCTGCTGAGAAACATAATTCTCATTCAAGACGTGCAGCTCTATAGGCTAAAAAGAAAAATCGCTGTGTTACATTCACTGATGACGACAAAGACATAGAGCTTTCTGCCGATGATGATGATGAAGCCTGTCTTTATTGCAGAGATTTATTCAGACTCCCAAAACCGAAGGAGAAGTGGATAAAATGTGTTAAGTGTTCAAAGGGTGCACATAGTGTATGTGCGTGTGTTTCTTTGTGTACAAAAAAAATATTTGTGATGTAGGCAAGTAAAATTAATTAAAACTTATGGGTGTGTCGTTTTAGGACAGCACTGTAGATAAAATGACATAGTACACCAATTTATATAAATGTGTGACTTTATTTGTTATTCCTTAAAAGGCACCGTTGCATTTTGTATACCAAGCCATTTTGTAAAAAATACTGGTCATGAGAAAAGAAAAATTATGATTAGAAGCATTTTTCACTTAGGGTATGTCATTTTAGGACAATTCCCCTACTATAATTTAGTTAAGCTTGAAAATCGCATAAGTCAACGGAAAAAATAATCCAGTAATTCGTTTGTGTATCCGTATAAATTAATGATAAATGCTACGCTTTCTATGGCGATGTAGTGCATATTAATTTCGTAATATTTGAAATAATACAACATCACTAAAGTGTACTCCAAACTATTATCTATCACAGGCCAAAATCTATTCTTATTCTTTGGACCATTTCTTTTAGTGAACGATAAATGATACGCTTCTATATAAAACATGTTGTTTTGTACATTGATTCTATAATGTTTGAAGTAGTGTCACGTCTTTAAAGTATACTTCAAACTATATTCGTCCATAGTCCAGAATGTATCCGTATTCTGTTGAGTATTTCCGTAAAAGAACTATAAACAATCTATTTTCCATAGGGAGCATTATATAGAAAATTTCAATAACATGTATATTAATTTTGTGGCAATCCAAGTATAGTACAATGCAAAAAAAAAAAAAAAAAAAAAAAAATGTTCATTTTACAGTATAATACTGGCAGCTGGGATGCCAGTATTATACCGTAAAGTTAACAGTAATAAACAGTAAAATAAGCAGTAATACGCTGCCGTGCATGCGCGGTAACGTATTACTGCTTATTTTACTGTTTATCACTTTTAATTTTACGGTATAATACTGGCAGCTGGTATGCCAGTATAATACAATAAAATCAACAAAAATTTGTTTGTAGTGTATTTACGAAAATTAAGCATGGACAGATAGACCGACAAAATTACAGACAAATGGAAACCATAAACACTTTCAAGTATACTGAAAAGCATTTACAAAATGACAGAAATAAAGAATTACTGCTTAAAAAGTTGCTGCTGAAATCCCTAAAAATCACAAAAAAATCTCTCGTTTGTTTTTCTAATCTCTTCCGTAAAGCTGTACTTTAAATAAAATTCCACAGATTCTTTAATAAAATGAAAAAAAGAAAATTTAGCATTTCTTTTTTTCTCAATAGACGGAATAGAAGTTGCAATGGGTGTTTAAAATTTTATTTTTTATAGTTGATACAAAAGAAGATTTTTTTATGCTTAACGGATTGAGTCATTTTCTTTTTTGCCATTATTAATCAATGAAAGTGCCGAAATTATTATTTTACAAAATCGGCAAAATTTATTAATATAATTTAAAATTTGATATAAAATTAATCGCTGAAAGCAACAATATTCTTAAATATGTTATAATAACTTTGATCAGGCATATAATAATTAAATTACAAAAAAAAAGTACAAAAAACTAATTACAAATTATTAAGATACAATTAAGAATAATCATGAAAGGAATAAGTAATTACGAAAATAAAGGAAATTTATGTTAGGTTTTAAATTTTATTTTTGATACAAAATGATTTTTCATTTTTCTTTATTTTTTTAATTTTTAGATAATCGGCAAACTAATTTCAATCAAAAATTGAATTCCTGCCTCACACCCCACTTTAAATTTTATAAATTTATTGTGTTTGTTTTATTTTCTTAAATTGTTTCTGATTCAAATCGTTCCACGCATCATGTATAATTTATAAGAGCCATACCATAACCTACTTATCAAGCTGGAGCAATGATGCGTAAAGTGATAAATTCTACAACACTTTAAACTTTTTTTTTATATAACTCCTATTTTATCTAGATTCTTTTAACTGTTCCGATAGATATTTCAATGCGTAAATTTGCCGCCAGTAAAACTTTTTGATTAACAACTCCACATCGTAAAATAAGTGTGAAAATATGTATTAGGTGTGTATTGCTAGAACATATTGGTTGCGTTGCACCAGCTTGCTAGTTCATGGGGGTAACAGTTCGAATAAGCATACACATATATACTCTACTCCAGTTTATTTAATTCTTGTCGAGAAATAAGTGTCAAAAGCAATAAATGAATCCCTGCTTAATTCTCTATGCTGTCAATGAGCGATATAGCAGATTATCTTGATAACACAAAGAGATTCCAAATAACGTACTGAGTATTATACGGCTGTTATGTACATCTTGTAATGTACATTGTATGAGAGAAGTAAATTACATTTAATTATACTTTTATTAAGGTATACATAGATGTGTGTGTTTCCCCCATCCCTACAGATTGTAAGGATAATATCTTGACGGTAGCTAAATTCATTCCATTCCCAAATAAGAATGTCTTGCATCATTGACTTTAGTGCAACTATGATAAGGTTTCTTAGGTCATACAAATTTATTGCTGGACGTGGTACATTCTACGCTACAACTATTTCTCCTACGAATCTACACAAGAAAATGTCATAGATTACGTATGCAAAAACGCAACAAAAAAAATCTTCCTCAAACTTGAACCTACGTTCCACTAGTTGAGAGTTAGATAGACCGGGAGGAGGTAGCACAGATAATCACCTCATCGAGTTCACGGCTGAAATTCCAGAATTAGTTAAAACTCGATTCGCATATTAAAACGCAATCGGTCTGCCAAGTCATATCTTGGTGGAAAACACCTGAAAACCCGATTTTAGCGGTTGGCTCGTAGGTTTACCATTGTGTTTTCCTGCTCCCAGTCCTCCATGTTTTCATATCTTTGGGTGCAGAAAAACACAATGGTAAACCTATGAGTCAACCGCTAATATCGGGTTTTCAGGTGTTTTCCACCAAGATATGACTTGGCAGACCGATCGAGTTTTAACTAATTCTGGAATTTCAGCCGTGAACTCGATGAGGTGGTTATCTGTGCTGCCGCCTCCCGGTCTAAGAAGCTCTTCAGTGGTTAGTAATGGAAAATTTACTTTCGCATGCTTTGTTCTCTTTCAAATGACCTATAGATCATTCAGATTTATGATGGTTCGGGACTTGTAAAATTTAGACATCTTTTTGTATCGCCTTATATCTAGATATTGAAGAACGCTATGTATAATCTCAAAAATACGAGAAGCTATATGTAACTTTAAAACCTATTAACGCCACAGATATTTAAAGGGAAAATATTGAACTTATGCATTAAAAACAAAGTTACACCTTCTGACACAATATTATACAGTACATCATCGAAATTATCTTAGTATACACTCTTACGTCTTTATTTTTTTAGATATGCTCTCTAAACCTCGGTCATGCCTCCAACACCATCCGTCATCTGATTCTTTGCACCAATCAACGGACTTTTCTTCGACAATTCGTTTTCTCTAGTGACGTTTAAAGTAACATTAAGTAGTAAATAGTAATTTCTCACAATACACAAGTTCAAATTCCCATACAACAACTTTTCCTACAAAAAAATTCTATTTCTTAACTAATGTATAAACGATTTATATTTTCATATCACCTGAAGAAACTAAACGCTTTTATCGTCCATCGCATATCTTGCAAAATAGCTACGGACATGACTACGGCGAATTCTGAACTTAAACATAATCCGTTGTTATAGACACAACCAACTCTCAAACGATTGTGAGGTCTCCGCCTGTTTAACCCTTTGTGCAGAACAGCGCCCCGATCAAGCCAAAGAGAAGTCCAAGGCTTAGTATTCATTGGAAGCACACCTTCCCATACCGTCCCATAAAATGTAAACCCTTTCGATGTCCTAGAATACATATATGGCTATTTAAATACGTATTTAGATAAATGTATTTTTAGTTTTTAATATTACCCTACTTTAATTTAAAAAAAAAAATATTGATTATAATCAGAACAAGGTTAAAACATTTTTAAAATATCAGCTTTCCGAAAATTAGATGCCAAATTTGGAGGGACCCCAATCAGGAACCCCAGTGTTACGAATCAGATGACCCATATATTAGTGGCCATATATATCAGTCCTTGGTGCAGATGATTGTAGTGCCTCAAAACATACCAACCAGACTCACAATTGTGACGAAGTTGCAGACATTGAAAAAGCTGTTTTCAGTGTTTATCGAGTCGGTTCACAATTCCCAATCATGGCAATTTTTGTTAATTTTATACAAAATGTTATTTTTACACATTTTTTATTCAAAAATCTGAAATAGTAGTTATTGTAGAATCGAAAACTCGAAAACTGAATGGCCTAAAGGTTAAACAAAAAAATGAAAAAAAAAAAAAATCAAAATTTCGAACCGGTTAAAATAGTGTTATAGCTTAAGTCCATTAAAAAATTTAGTTCAAATATTTACCATATATATGGCGTTATAGCTTCAAAAAAAAAAAAAAAACTTCAAGATAAGCAGTTACATCGATACTAATAAAAGAAAGTTTCGCTCTATGTGTCTGTGTGTGTGCCCATGTGAGTGTATGTGTGCGATGGCTAGGAAAATCTAGCGCACCTAGAAGTTTAAAAATTTGGATTTAGGTAGTCCAAGGCACGCCCTGATGCCCCTGAGTCTCACGCTTGTAATCCAAAAACTTGATTTTTATTGAATTTAAATATTTGTCAACGACTTTTGACTAAACTACATCATTTATAAGTGCGCACTGTGTTATAAAAATAGTATGCTGATAAGTTAATATCTATTTCACTTATTCAGGTTATAATAGGATTTTATTTGATCAAGCATTTTATTTTACTTAGCAAAATCTAAATGTGTTCGCTGCGTTTTATCACGAAAGTTCACGAGACAGATTTTAAATTGTTATTTAATTGATAACGATTTATCCAAGAAACTTTGAATCTAACTTCCCATTTCATTAAAAACAAGAACGAAAAATCATGCGTCAAGCATAGATTATGAAACGCTTTCCAACACAGACAGAAAACTGTAACGAAGCTTCACCGTTAAATAAGATGAAAGAAGATATGTAAGTAAACAGTTTAGAAAACACATAACACATTGAAAAATACAGTTTTCGAAATTACCTTCCAGTGTCAAAAAAGTAGTCGAATTATTTTGTCCAGCCCTGTATATGATCAATACATGGTGATATATAGTATGATAAAATTTAGTTCAATTAGAATAGTTTGAATAGTTATTCACATTTAGTAATTTTCGCCAATCGATGGAAATGCTCTCGAAATCTTTTGTACAGCGCTGTATATTATCTGAACGTCTTTGTACACACAACATATTAAGCTAAAGGGGAACTTAAAACTCACTCGCAGCAATCACCAACCGTAAACAACAATGTATATTTTTCTTTGCTTAGCCCTGTATATGAATTTATTTATATTCCACAAATTTCTATTAGTCTACTAAATATAGTTCAGCAGGAAAATGCGTGACACAATAAAAAACTATCCTTAAGCAATTCATCCCATAGTCTGTAATACTTACGAATTCCCTTGTGTGGCCCTGTATATGATCAACCGAGTTTATAAACACACACGTACTATGAAAAAATTTAGTTAAACTTAAAAAGGCAAACTAAAGTTGAAACCACACTTATCACACATAGACTGTAAATATCGTACATGTACTGTAACCAATATATTTTGTGTATCCCTGTAAATAAACGCAATGCGCACAAGTTAGCAATTTATAGTGAAACTCCTCAGTAATGCATATAATTTTAATGGGTTTCAAATAGTGAAATATCACTAAATTACACTGAAAACGATTTTTCCCCATAGAACGTTGTGTAACAGAATTATTTTGTTTGACCCTGTAAATGAATAATAAATGCTTTGCCACCCATATTCTACAAAAAGCATGTTTTAATGCGCTGCATAACTGCATATCAATTTCATTATGTTTTAAATGATGTAGAGTCATCAAAATGCACTTGAACGATTATTTCCCATTGACTGTAATATAACGGAATACTTTTGATTGTCCCTGTAAAAAAAACTATGTGCTACACACTTCTGTTGAAATAGGGAACATGCTACAGTAAACGACAATAACATACAAAAATTTCAGGACAATCGAAGCATATTTACGGGAGTTAGAGTACGGACAGACGGCAGACAAACCGAAGTCATTAACACTTTTCAACTAGGTTGGAAAATGTTAAAAATAAGAAGGGGAAAAAAATCATGTGTCAAGTATAGATTATGAAAAACTAACACTTCCAGAATACGCACTGCTAAAAAAAAAAAAAAAAAAAAGTGTTGATTTTACAGTATAATGCTGGCAGCTAGGGTGCTAGTATTATACTGTAAAATCAACATTATTATTTTTTTTATTATTATTTTTTTTTTTTTTTTGCAGTGCGGTAACAGTATTTTACCGTTTAATCAAGTGAAAAAAGATATCTTAAGTAAACAATTTAAAACTGAAAACGTACTTTCAGAAATAAACCATTTATAGACGACAATGTATCTAGTTATTTAACTATATTCAACAAACATCTCTCGGTCTAATAAATGCAGTTTCGCTGGAAGAAGCATAACTCAATTAAAAAATATCCTTAAGTAACTGAAGCTCATACACAGTACGAATACTTTTATGCAAACTGGCTTACGAATACTTTTATGCAAACTTGCATATTATATATAGAATTTATACACACCACGTAGTACAAAAAAAAAAAAAAAAAAAAAAAAACTAGTGATGCGCATAACGATTATTTTGATTATTGGAATGAATCATTCGGGCATGCGCAGAAGCATATCTGTCAAACTTCAAAATTATTTTTTATTCAATTACTACCGGAAATTTTGATAAAGAAAAAAAAAAGACGTTTCTGATTTTAATTAGAATGAGATTAGACGCCGGATAAAAATGAAAAATGTGTTTCGTCGAAACTAATTAAAATCAAAAACAACTTCTTCTTTTTTTTGTTTCTTTATCAAAATTTCTGGTAGTAACTGAATAAAAAATAATTTTGAAGTTTGACAGATTTGCTTCCGCGCATGCCCGAATGATTCATTCGAATAATCAAAATAATCGTTATGCCCATCACTACAAAAAAACATTTAAACTTAAAACGAACTGACAAAGGAACTTCCAGCATTTATCGCTCATGGACAGAACTGCAACATAATTCTTTTGTGTATCCCTGTAAATTAATGATAAATACTTTGAAGAGAAATGCATATATGAATTTAATTACGCTTAAAATAGTATAAGATCATTAAAGTACACTGTAAACAATTTTCCCCCATAGAACATTGTAACGGGATTTTTTGAGTGTCCCTGTAAACGAACTAAACACACTACACATTTCATTTTCAATAGCGAACATATCATAGTGAACCTCAATAACATATATTTATGATATGTCAATTTGAGTACATTTACGAGTGTTAGAGCACGGACAGACGGCAAACAGACAGACAAACCATAAACATAAAACTTTTCCATTATGTTGGAAAGTGTTAAATAGTTTATTTTTATCTTTTTTTTTTTCAGAAACGTCCACGAAACTACTAACCACTTCAAAACATCTCTACGCTTGAAAGAGAAAAGTTTCTATTAAACTCAAAGGAATTTCAATACAAGGACTTTTGCTTTATTTTCTTATCACTTACACCGCAGATAAAAAGTTGTAAATAAATAGACCTGGGTCTTTTTTCGATTATTTTAAAATTTTAGGAAAAGTTTAACACCTTTCTCAAAACAGAGAACGAATATGCTGTAAAATAGGAAAACTTATTATTCTTACCCTTTTTCTACAAGTGAATAAAGAGCAGTTTAAACAGTAAAGAAAATTTTATTGACACGCAGTGAAGTTGCGTATTTTCCAATTTTACATTGCTCTTTTTATTCACAGTTTTAAGAAATGATGTGCATTTATTTACAAAAAAATAAATTTTGTTTTAAATGGAATTTATTTTTCAGGTTAAATTATTAATTTTTGAATGTATGAGAATTTGTCAATAATAATATTATTAAAATTAATTACTGTTATGCAATAAGTATTTCAGAAAATCAATTTAGACATAACAGTGGAAAGTGTTAAACAGTTTCTTTATTTTCTTTATTTTTATCTAATTTTTAAAAAACGTCCACGAAACTACTAAGCACTTCAAGACATCGCTACGCTTGAAAGACAAAGGCTTCTATTGAATTCAAAGGAATTTCAATACAAGGACTTTTGCTTTATTTTCTTAACACTTACACCGCAGATAAAAAGTTTTAAATAAATAGACCTGGGTCTTTTTTTCGATTATTTTAAAATTTTATGAAAAGTTTAACACCTGTCTCAAAACAGAGAACGAATACGCGGCATGGTAAAATAGGAAAACTTTTTACTCTTACCCTTTTTCTACAAGTGAATAAAGAGCAGTTTAAACAGTAAAGAAAATTTTATTGACACGCAGTGAAGTTGCGTATTTTCCAATTTTACATTGCTCTATTGCTCTTTTTATTCTCAGTTTTAAGAAATGGTGTGCATTTATTTACCAAAAAATAAATTTTGTTTTAAATGGAATTTATTTTTCAGGTTAAATTATTAATTTTAGAATGTATGAGAATTTGTCAATAATAATATTATTAAAATTAATTACTATTATGCAATAAGTATTTCAGAAAATCAATATAGACATAACAGTGGAAAGTGTTAAATAGTTTCTTTATTTTCCTCATTTTTATCTAATTTTTAAAAAACGTCCACGAAACTACTAACCAGTTCAACACATCTCTACGCTTGAAAGACAAAAGTTTCTATTGAATTCAAAAGAATTTCAATACAAGGACTTTTTTTTTATTTTCTTAACACTTACACCGCAGATAAAAAGTTTTAAATAAATATAACTGGGTCTTTTTTTTCGATTATTTTAAAATTTTATGAAAAGTTTAACACCTTTCTCAAAACAGAGAACGAATATGCGGCATAGTAAAATAGGAAAACTTTTTATTCTTACCCTTTTTCTACAAGTGAATAAAGAGCAGTTTAAACAGTAAAGAAAATTTTATTGACACGCAGTGAAGTTGCGTATTTTCCAATTTTACATTGCTCTTTTTATTCACAGTTTTAAGAAATGGTGTGCATTTATTTACCAAAAAATAAATTTTGTTTTAAATGGAATTTATTTTTCAGGTTAAATTATTAATTTTAGAATGTATCAGAATTTGTCAATAATAATAATATTAAAATTCATTACTATTATGCAATAAGTATTTCAGAAAATCAATATAGACATAACAGTGGAAAGTGTTAAACAGTTTCTTTATTTTCTTTATTTTTATCTAATTTTTAAAAAACGTCCACGAAACTACTAAGCACTTCAAGACATCGCTACGCTTGAAAGACAAAGGCTTCTATTGAATTCAAAGGAATTTCAATACAAGGACTTTTGCTTTATTTTCTTAACACTTACACCGCAGATAAAAAGTTTTGAATAAATAGACCTGGGTCTTTTTTTCGATTATTTTAAAATTTTATGAAAAGTTTAACACCTTTCTCAAAACAGAGAACGAATACGCGGCATAGTAAAATAGGAAAACTTTTTACTCTTACCCTTTTTCTACAAGTGAATAAAGAGCAGTTTAAACAGTAAAGAAAATTTTATTGACACGCAGTGAAGTTGCGTATTTTCCAATTTTACATTGCTCTTTTTATTCTCAGTTTTAAGAAATGGTGTGCATTTATTTACCAAAAAATAAATTTTGTTTTAAATGGAATTTATTTTTCAGGTTAAATTATTAATTTTAGAATGTATGAGAATTTGTCAATAATAATATTATTAAAATTAATTACTATTATGCAATAAGTATTTCAGAAAATCAATATAGACATAACAGTGGAAAGTGTTAAATAGTTTCTTTATTTTCCTCATTTTTATCTAATTTTTGAAAAACGTCCACGAAACTACTAACCAGTTCAACACATCTCTACGCTTGAAAGACAAAAGTTTCTATTGAATTCAAAAGAATTTCAATACAAGGACTTTTGCTTTATTTTCTTAACACTTACACCGCAGATAAAAAGTTTTAAATAAATAGAACTGGGTCTTTTTTTCGATTATTTTAACATTTCAGGAAAAGTTTAACACCTTTCTCAAAACAGAGAACGAATATGCGGCATAGTAAAATAGGAAAACTTTTTATTCTTACCCTTTTTCTACAAGTGAATAAAGAGCAGTTTAAACAGTAAAGAAAATTTTATTGACACGCAGTGAAGTTGCGTATTTTCCAATTTTACATTGCTCTTTTTATTCACAGTTTTAAGAAATGGTGTGCATTTATTTACCAAAAAATAAATTTTGTTTTAAATGGAATTTATTTTTCAGGTTAAATTATTAATTTTAGAATGTATCAGAATTTGTCAATAATAATAATATTAAAATTAATTACTATTATGCAATAAGTATTTCAGAAAATCAATATAGACATAACAGTGAAAGTGTTAAACAGTTTCTTTATTTTCTTTATTTTTATCTAATTTTTAAAAAACGTCCACGAAACTACTAAGCACTTCAAGACATCGCTACGCTTGAAAGACAAAGGCTTCTATTGAATTCAAAGGAATTTCAATACAAGGACTTTTGCTTTATTTTCTTAACACTTACACCGCAGATAAAAAGTTTTAAATAAATAGACCTGGGTCTTTTTTTCGATTATTTTAAAATTTTATGAAAAGTTTAACACCTTTCTCAAAACAGAGAACGAATACGCGGCATAGTAAAATAGGAAAACTTTTTATTCTTACCCTTTTTCTACAAGTGAATAAAGAGCAGTTTAAACAGTAAAGAAAATTTTATTGACACGCAGTGAAGTTGCGTATTTTCCAATTTTACATTGCTCTTTTTATTCACAGTTTTAAGAAATGGTGTGCATTTATTTACCAAAAAATAAATTTTGTTTTAAATGGAATTTATTTTTCAGGTTAAATTATTAATTTTAGAATGTATCAGAATTTGTCAATAATAATAATATTAAAATTAATTACTATTATGCAATAAGTATTTCAGAAAATCAATATAGACATAACAGTGGAAAGTGTTAGATAGTTTCTTTATCTTCTTTATTTTTAATTTTTTAAAAACGTCCACGAAACTAACTAAGCACTTCAAGACACCTCTACGCTTGAAAGACAAAAGTTTCTATTGAATTCAAAGGAATTTCAATACAAGGACTTTTGCTTTATTTTCTTAACACTTACACCGCAGATAAAAAGTTTTAAATAAATAGTCCTGGATTTTCTTCGAAATATTTTAAAATTTGAGGAAAAGTTTTACACCTTTGGTCAAAACGGAGAACGAATATGCGGCGTAGTAAAATAGGAAAAGTGTTTTTTTTACCCTTTTTCTACAGTGAATAAAGAGCAGCTTAAACAGTAAAGAAAATGTTATTGACACGCATTGTATGTAGCGTATTTTTAAATTTTATATTGCTCTTGTTATTATTTTGTTCACAGTTTTAAGAAATGGGGTACATTTATTTATTAACCATTAATTTTTCTTTAAGTGGATTTTATTTTTTAGGTTAAATTATTAATTTTAGAATGTATGAGAATTCGTCAATAGTAGTAGAGAAACGACAGTTCGGGCTCAGCCGGTGGCACTGTGGCACCGTGCCACCGGCCGGAGGCACCGTACCACCGACCGGAGGCACCGACCCTCCGATCGCACCCGCAACGCACCCTAGCGGGAAAAATGGAAATTGTGAAAAAAGGGTTAATGTTCTACTCTAACAGGAGGGGTGAAAATAAGAACTCTAAGAAAAGGTTAAATGGACACGATTATCATACTATAAGATGAATATTGATTTTATATACTAATTTTGAATGACAAACACCTTAATGAGTATCACTAATTAAGCGAAACAATGGAAAAATATCAACCTTAACGAAAAAAGCCGATTTCTTAAGAATTTTTCAACTATAAGATGACGATATCAACTTATATGAAGAAATTTAAACTTACATTTTAGTTTTGCACAATGGACACCTTAACGAGAATAATAATTAAGCAAAATAAAATAACAATTTTAACGAAACTGCTGATTTCTTATGAATTTTTCAACTATAACATGAGAATATCAAACTATAAGATGGATTTTAAACTTATATTATAGTTTCTGAACAATAGACACCTTAATGAGTATAATAATTAAGCAAAAGAAAATATTACTTTTAACGAAAATGATGATTTCCTATGAATTTTTTCAACTATAAGATGTGGATATCAAATCATAAGCCGTAGAATAAACATATATAATTATTTTAAATGGCGAACATTTTAATGAGTATTACTAATTAGACGAAACAATTGAAAAATATCAATTGTAAGGTATAAAGCTGATTTTTTAAGAATTTTTCAAGTATAAGATGAGAATATCAACTTATAAGAGGAAATTACACTTTTTTAGTTTTTCAACCGTAATACACAGAAAATATTCAAAATTTGAATGAATTTTATACCTAATCAATTGATTTTCCGCACAATAATAGGAGTTTTAACAACCATTATCTAATTTTACTGTGTATACTTGATTTAATTCTGTTTAGACGTACGTAATATAATCTTTTTATATCATTTAGACTTGAAATAAGAACCATAATTAAATAAAAACCAGTTGTTTATTTATTCTTAATACGCAAACTTTTTTTCTTTCCTAAAATGTAGCATTTCTGAGGAGGGATAATAATTCCACCCCACATTCTAAGGAAAAGGGGAGCCTAACAATGACCGTCTAGGTCACAACTTTTACTATAATATAAATATTATTCGCTATCAATGTTTACAAAAAATCCATGTTGGGAGATAGATATGAGTTATATTTTATTAAAGTTTACCCTCCTCCATCTTCTACACGATGCTAACAATTATACAAAACAAAAGAAATACCGATTTTTAACGAAAAAGGGTGAATTTTAATGAATTTTTACACAAGTTTTCGGTATTATTGTACACTAACAGGTATGATATTATTTCTTAGGTTATTACAATACAGAGAAAAGTATTCACCTTTAGATTACTTTTCGTGAAATATTTAACAGTAATTATATAAACTCCTGTTTACATCACTAATTTACATTTGAAAATAAGGATTTATAGGATAAAATAAATAATCTTAACTTATACTTAGTAAATTTTACACAATTCCAATTATTTTATACCGTGTTTTTCACGAGTTTTATATTAATTAGTAATTTTATATTAATTAACTTTGAATATTTTCTATGATATGGTTAATCCCTTTTTATCACAGAAATACCAGTACCTAAAATTTCACTTAAATTCATATTCTAAGTATTAATATTCACTTATAACTTTACTTTTAGTTATACTTTTACTTGAAACCATGTGAACTTGTAGAACCCTGCTTACGCATATGGAGTTTAGTACATCACACTGTTATCTAAATGAATATGAATACCTTATTGATTTAAATTTTCCAATTTTAACAGAATATGCACGAATATAAACTTTAATTTTATCTAAACATTTTATTTCAAATAGCCTAGTTTATGAAAACGATACATATTACCAAATATTAGACAACATTTTAACATGAACTTAGATACTGATCACATACCTATTTTAGCATAATTTATTAGCATACATAGCATTTCTTCCATTTCTTTCAGAAATATACATATAAAATTATGGATTTACCGAGTATATATCCAATTTTAGCTTTCACTTACCAATTTTTTACACCATTTCAATGATTTCAATGATTTCAAGCTATTTTATATCACAGAAACGAAAAAATAATTGAATACAGACGCGAGTAAATAATATTTGTATTGTATTTTCCATTCAAAGATTTGAAACTCAAGTTAAAATTTATGTTATAAGTATTGATATCCACTTTTAGTTATACTTTTACTTGAAACCATATGAACTTGTAGAACCTTGCTTACGCATATGAGTTTAGTACACACTGTTATCTAAATGAATATGAATATCTTATTGTTTTAAATTTTCCAATTTTAACAGAATATGCACGAATATAACCTTTAAGTTTATCTAAACATTTTATTTCAAATACCCTAGTTTATGAAAACGATACATATTACCAAATATTAGACATTTTAACATAAACTTAGATACTGATCACATACCTATTTTAGCATAACTTATTAACATGCAATAGCATTTTATCCATTTCTTTCAGAAATATACATATAAATATATGGATTTAACGAGTAAATATCCAATTTTAGCTTGCATTTAGTGATTTTTTTACACCATTCCAATGATTTCGAGCTATTTTATATCACAGAAACGAAAACATATTTGAACATAAACGCCTGTAAAATAATATTTGAACTGTGTTTCCTATTCAAAAATTCAAATCTCAAATTAAAATTTATGTTCTATCACTTATCAACTATTTATCACACATAACTTTTACCATAAAAACATCGTAGAAATTAAATATACGTTAAATGAAAATAATAAATTGTAAGTACCTAAAAATATCAAACACAAAATCTATTAATCAAAACTTAAAAAATTAAAAAAAAAAATTAAAAGTTCTTACGAAGTTAAAAAAAAAAATTTACAAATGAAAAAAAAAATTACAAATGAAAAAAAAAATTTACAAATGAAAAAAAAATTTACAAATGAAAAAAAAAAATTACAAATGAAAAAAAAATTTACAAATGAAAAAAAAATTACAAATGAAAAAAAAAATTACAAATGAAAAAAAAATTTACAAATGAAAAAAAAAATTACAAATGAAAAAAAAAATTACAAAATTAAAAAAAAAAGTTTTTACAAAAAAAAGTTTAAAAAAAGTATTTTACAAAATAAAAAAAAATAAAAAAGTTTTTTACATAAAAAAAAAGAAAAAAAAAGTACGAAGGTTTAATATATTACAAAAAGTACCCATTTTTTTACAAAATTTTTTAAAAAGTAGAAGTTTAATTGCTATTATTACCACTATCACTTCTTAGAATTTAGCAGCCTAGACTTTTGTACACTATATATTTTTAATACTATAAAGAAAATTTCAACTGCAATTGTACCAACACTATTATTAAGTTGGCATAAACCAAATTTCATACTGTATTTAGCGAATTTTCAATTAACATCTTCCGTGTAGAGTAACTTTTTCCTCTAACATTTGAAATCGTGTATATCTGCTACTTTCATATTTATAATTAATATTTCAGAATTAAGACCATACTAACCATTTTAATATAAGACCATATTTAAGCAAGATTCCATGATAAAGCTTATTATACTGATTATTTTTATTTAGTACGCATGCGCAGTTTTGTCACATGATCACTTTAACTGATGATAATATAAAATTTTGAAAAGTGATGCAGAGGTTCTCATTTCCCAAGTCAAATTCTTGCAGATGACTATTCAGATGACTGTATATGTATAGCTCCAGTAAATTTCCTGATTTTAAATCAGTTGGGGAAACAATTTATCTGTTAACGAATAAAGTAAGTTGTACTATATCATTGTAAAACATCAATAAATGATTATTTATCTATTAAATCTTTTCTAAGTATATAATTATATTTCTTTTATTGTATAGATGTTACACCAAGATGAATCAAAACAGCAGAAACTCTCTTTACCAGAAATGGATACCCCGGATGATTCATCGTCAACACATATAGAGTTAAAGAATAATATACATGTGAGTACTTATATGTGATATATTAGAATACATATATTAAACATAATTAGAGTGAATTTACAATAAAATATTGTACCAGATGTTCTATAAAATGTGATGTTTTTTCGTCTATAGTGTTAGAAGGAGTTCTAAATATATGCATTTATTTCTCTTGCAGATGTGTTCCACTTGTAACAAATACTTTTCAAGTAAATGGAATTTAAAAGAACATATACAAATCCATACTAGTGAAAAGCCATATACTTGTAATCATCGTCAAAAATCATCTACAAGAAAGCGTGAATTATCTTTTACTAGAAAATACAGACCATCAGTTCATATGAAAACACATCCTGTTAAAAAATTGTTTCAGTGTGAAAAGTGTGAGAAAATATTCGTTATTCCTAATAAACTGAATAGACATATGACTGTTATGTTGAACTTGTCGAAGACAGTATCCCAAATCATATTGAAGATGGATATTCAAAAATTAACCAGTAGTTTGAAGAATTTAACAGTCAAAGATCAGATTGGATACTTCGAAAAATTGACTGTATAGAACATAAACCAACATAACATTTACCCAAACTACTCATGCAGCATTATTGATTTGACATATGATATCCAAAAAGTGAAATTTGTAAAGAAAAATCCAAAGTGTTGTAAAGAATTTTATTGATATAATTGATAAAATGTATTGAAGAGAAAATGATATAAATGTAGACAATATTCACAATGTATTGTTTAAATACCCATAATAATAAAAAATGTATCTATACACATCTGTGTTTATTTTTATAAAACATATTTCATTGTTAAAATACATTGTATGATTTTTAACATGAAATTTCTACATGACAGTAAATAACTAATTTTGCTTTACGTAAGACTTGAGATTTATCATAACTTGTTCAAACGAAACAACATTTTTCCCCAATGAATATCCAGTTTACACACATACATATGAAAATCAACTTTTGATGATACTATACATCAGATTAATGAAAAATATATAAAATTCATTAAAAAATGTTTTTACAAATAAAAATTTAAAAATTTTTTACAAATTTAAAAAAAAAGTTTCTTTACAATTAAAAAAAGTTTTTACAAAAAAAGTTTTTACAAATTAAAAAATAAAAGTTTTTACATATATAAAAAAAATTTCTATAAAGTTAAAAAAAAAAAGATAAAAAAAGTTTACAAAACTAAAAAAAAATAAAAATTTAACAAAAAATAAATAAATATTTCAAGTTTTTCTAAAAATATTTACATATTAACAAAAATTTACTCAAAAGTCAGAACCAGACCTATGTCTAACATAGCATTTTTTCGACTTCAGTTGTTAAAATCATAGTGTTAGCGCTGTGAAAATACAAAATAATACCTTCAAATGGTAATCTATCTTGGATCCAATATATGGTATATTAAGAATCATTTGTGATTTCAACAAATTAAATATGCATGAGAAAACCATTAATGTATCAGCAACTGATGTTATATCAATCTATAAATCTGGAAGTTACCGACAGTAACAGTAACCAAAGACTAACAGATAGAGATGCTTTAAGGGTGTTGACATTACAGACAGATACAAGAAACAATTTATATCAGTCTTAATCAAATAAAAAATCTTCAGAGTTTCCTTTAGATTTACCTATTGAAGTGTAGATAACTGAAAACATATCTATCGGTCCAGAAGTGACTAATATAACAGCAAAGCATACAGATAATGGGTATCGCGGACTTTTAGTTTATGTTATCGCTTCAAGTGATAAATACTGCTGATTTCGGATAGATATGCATACAAGTAAATTATATGATGAGTCGAAAATGAACCGAGAATTCATATCGGAGTATAACTTAAACATAGGTACCTGCTTATGACTTGAAAAATTCACGACATTCTACAACGACTGATTTCAAATTACACAACCAATAAAATATTTACCTTCAAGGAAAGAAAATGAAACCCCATTCAACTGTTTCAGATATACAAATTGATCACGTGATCGATGTTGAACAGCAGGATCAGCCCTAAATCTAACATCCCATTTTTTCTCGAATTCGATTGTTTAAAGTGTTATTTTAAAGAGTAGTATAATGGTTGCCTAACCATTGTACATTTCTTTAAAATAAGAACTTTAAACAACCGAAATCGAGAAAAAATGGGATGTTAGATTTAGGGCTGATCCTGCTGTTCAACATCGATCACGTGATCAATTTGGATATCTGAAACAGTTGAATGGGGTTTCATTTTCTTTCCTTGAAGGTAAATATTTTATTGGTTGTGTAATTTGAAATCAGTCGTTGTAGAATGTCGTGAATTTTTCAAGTCATAAGCAGGTACACATGTTTAAGTTATACTCCGATATGAATTCTCGGTTCATTTTCGACTCATCATATAATTTACTTGTATGCATATCTATCCGAAATCAGCAGTATTTATCACTTGAAGCGATAACATAAACTAAAAGTCCGCGATACCCATTATCTGTATGCTTTGCTGTTATATTAGTCACTTCTGGACCGATAGATATGTTTTCAGTTATCTACACTTCAATAGGTAAATCTAAAGGAAACTCTGAAGATTTTTTATTTGATTAAGACTGATATAAATTGTTTCTTGTATCTGTCTGTAATGTCAACACCCTTAAAGCATCTCTATCTGTTAGTCTTTGGTTACTGTTACTGTCGGTAACTTCCAGATTTATAGATTGATATAACATCAGTTGCTGATACATTAATGGTTTTCTCATGCATATTTAATTTGTTGAAATCACAAATGATTCTTAATATACCATATATTGGATCCAAGATAGATTACCATTTGAAGGTATTATTTTGTATTTTCACAGCGCTAACACTATGATTTTAACAACTGAAGTCGAAAAAATGCTATGTTAGACATAGGTCTGGTTCTGACTTTTGAGTAAATTTTTGTTAATATGTAAATATTTTTAGAAAAACTTGAAATATTTATTTATTTTTTGTTAAATTTTTATTTTTTTTTAGTTTTGTAAACTTTTTTTATAACTTTTTTTTTTAACTTTATAGAAACTTTTTTTTATATATGTAAAAACTTTTTTTTTTAATTTGTAAAAACTTTTTTGTAAAAACTTTTTTTAATTGTAAAGAAACTTTTTTTTTTAAATTTGTAAAAAATTTTTAAATTTTTATTTGTAAAAACATTTTTTTAATGAATTTTATATATTTTTCATTAATCTGATGTATAGTATTATCAAAAGTTGATTTTCATATGTATGTGTGTAAACTGGATATTCATTGGGGAAAAATGTTGTTTCGTTTGAACAAGTTATGATAAATCTCAAGTCTTACGTAAAGCAAAATTAGTTATTTACTGTCATGTAGAAATTTCATGTTAAAAATCATACAATGTATTTTAACAATGAAATATGTTTTATAAAAATAAACACAGATGTGTATAGATACATTTTTTATTATTATGGGTATTTAAACAATACATTGTGAATATTGTCTACATTTATATCATTTTCTCTTCAATACATTTTATCAATTATATCAATAAAATTCTTTACAACACTTTGGATTTCTCTTTACAAATTTCACTTTTTGGATATCATATGTCAAATCAATAATGCTGCATGAGTAGTTTGGGTAAATGTTATGTTGGTTTATGTTCTATACAGTCAATTTTTCGAAGTATCCAATCTGATCTTTGACTGTTAAATTCTTCAAACTACTGGTTAATTTTTGAATATCCATCTTCAATATGATTTGGGATACTGTCTTCGACAAGTTCAACATAACAGTCATATGTCTATTCAGTTTATTAGGAATAACGAATATTTTCTCACACTTTTCACACTGAAACAATTTTTTAACAGGATGTGTTTTCATATGAACTGATGGTCTGTATTTTCTAGTAAAAGATAATTCACGCTTTCTTGTAGATGATTTTTGACGATGATTACAAGTATATGGTTTTTCACTAGTATGGATTTGTATATGTTCTTTTAAATTCCATTTACTTGAAAAGTATTTGTTACAAGTGGAACACATCTGCAAGAGAAATAAATGCATATATTTAGAACTCCTTCTAACACTATAGACGAAAAAACATCACATTTTATAGAACATCTGGTACAATATTTTATTGTAAATTCACTCTAATTATGTTTAATATATGTATTCTAATATGTCACATATAAGTACTCACATGTATATTATTCTTTAACTCTATATGTGTTGACGATGAATCATCCGGGGTATCCATTTCTGGTAAAGAGAGTTTCTGCTGTTTTGATTCATCTTGATGTAACATCTATACAATAAAAGAAATATAATTATATACTTAGAAAAGATTTAATAGATAAATAATCATTTATTGATGTTTTACAATGATATAGTACAACTTACTTTATTCGTTAACAGATAAATTGTTTCCCCAACTGGGTTAAAATCAGGAAATTTACTGGAGCTATACATATACAGTCATCTGAATAGTCATCTGCAAGAATTTGACTTGGGAAATGAGAACCTCTGCATCACTTTTCAAAATTTTATATTATCATCAGTTAAAGTGATCATGTGACAAAACTGCGCATGCGTACTAAATAAAAATAATCAGTATAATAAGCTTTATCATGGAATCTTGCTTAAATATGGTCTTATATTAAAATGGTTAGTATGGTCTTAATTCTGAAATATTAATTATAAATATGAAAGTAGCAGATATACACGATTTCAAATGTTAGAGGAAAAAGTTACTCTACACGGAAGATGTTAATTGGAAATTCGCTAAATACAGTATGAAATTTTGTTTATGCGAACTTAATAATAGTGTTGGTACAATTGCAGTTGAAATTTTCTTTATAGTATTAAAAATATATAGCGTACAAAAGTCTAGGCTGCTAAATTCTAAGAAGTGATAGTGGTAATAATAGCAATTAAACTTCTAATTTTTAAAAAATTTTGTAAAAAAATGGGTACTTTTTGTAATATATTAAACCTTTGTAATTTTTTTTCTTTTTTTTATGTAAAAAACTTTTTTATTTTTTTTTATTTTCTAAAATACTTTTTTTTTTTAAACTTTTTTTTGTAAAAACTTTTTTTTTTAATTTTGTAAATTTTTTTTTTCATTTGTAATTTTTTTTTTCATTTGTAAATTTTTTTTTCATTTGTAATTTTTTTTTTCATTTGTAATATTTTTTTTCATTTGTAATTTTTTTTTTCATTTGTAAATTTTTTTTTTCATTTGTAAATTTTTTTTTCATTTGTAAATTTTTTTTTCATTTGTAAATTTTTTTTTTTTAACTTCGTAAGAACTTTTAATTTTTTTTTTTTAATTTTTTAAGTTTTGATTAATAGATTTTGTGTTTGATATTTTTAGGTACTTACAATTTATTAATTTCATTTAACGTATATTTAATTTCTACGATGTTTTTATGGTAAAAGTTATGTGTGATAAATAGTTGATAAGTGATAGAACATAAATTTTAATTTGAGATTTGAATTTTTGAATAGGAAACACAGTTCAAATATTATTTTACAGGCGTTTATGTTCAAATATGTTTTCGTTTCTGTGATATAAAAAAGCTCGAAATCATTGGAATGGTGTAAAAAAATCACTAAATGCAAGCTAAAATTGGATATTTACTCGTTAAATCCATATATTTATATGTATATTTCTGAAAGGAATGGATAAAATGCTATTGCATATTAATAAGTTATGCTAAAATAGGTATGTGATCAGTATCTAAGTTTATGTTAAAATGTCTAATATTTGGTAATATGTATCGTTTTCATAAACTAGGGTATTTGAAATAAAATGTTTAGATAAACTTAAAGGTTATATTCGTGCATATTCTGTTAAAATTGGAAAATTTAAAACAATAAGATATTCATATTCATTTAGATAACAGTGTGTACTAAACTCATATGCGTAAGCAAGGTTCTACAAGTTCATATGGTTTCAAGTAAAAGTATAACTAAAAGTGGATATCAATACTTATAACATAAATTTTAACTTGAGTTTCAAATCTTTGAATGGAAAATACAATACAAATATTATTTACTCGCGTCTGTATTCAATTATTTTTTCGTTTCTGTGATATAAAATAGCTTGAAATCATTGAAATCATTGAAATGGTGTAAAAAATTGGTAAGTGAAAGCTAAAATTGGATATATACTCGGTAAATCCATAATTTTATATGTATATTTCTGAAAGAAATGGAAGAAATGCTATGTATGCTAATAAATTATGCTAAAATGGGTATGTGATCAGTATCTAAGTTCATGTTAAAATGTTGTCTAATATTTGGTAATGTGTATCGTTTTCATAAACTAGGCTATTTGAAATAAAATGTTTAGATAAAATTAAAGTTTATATTCGTGCATATTCTGTTAAAATTGGAAAATTTAAATCAATAAGGTATTCATATTCATTTAGATAACAGTGTGATGTACTAAACTCCATATGCGTAAGCAGGGTTCTACAAGTTCACATGGTTTCAAGTAAAAGTATAACTAAAAGTAAAGTTATAAGTGAATATTAATACTTAGAATATGAATTTAAGTGAAATTTTAGGTACTGGTATTTCTGTGATAAAAAGGGATTAACCATATCATAGAAAATATTCAAAGTTAATTAATATAAAATTACTAATTAATATAAAACTCGTGAAAAACACGGTATAAAATAATTGGAATTGTGTAAAATTTACTAAGTATAAGTTAAGATTATTTATTTTATCCTATAAATCCTTATTTTCAAATGTAAATTAGTGATGTAAACAGGAGTTTATATAATTACTGTTAAATATTTCACGAAAAGTAATCTAAAGGTGAATACTTTTCTCTGTATTGTAATAACCAAAGAAATAATATCATACCTGTTAGTGTACAATAATACCGAAAACTTGTGTAAAAATTCATTAAAATTCACCCTTTTTCGTTAAAAATCGGTATTTCTTTTGTTTTGTATAATTGTTAGCATCGTGTAGAAGATGGAGGAGGGTAAACTTTATTAAAATATAACTCATATCTATCTCCCAACATGGATTTTTTGTAAACATTGATAGCGAATAATATTTATATTATAGTAAAAGTTGTGACCTAGACGGTCATTGTTAGGCTCCCCTTTTCCTTAGAATGTGGGGTGGAATTATTATCCCTCCTCAGAAATGCTACATTTTAGGAAAGAAAAAAAGTTTGCGTATTAAGAATAAATAAACAACTGGTTTTTATTTAATTATGGTTCTTATTTCAAGTCTAAATGATATAAAAAGATTATATTACGTACGTCTAAACAGAATTAAATCAAGTATACACAGTAAAATTAGATAATGGTTGTTAAAACTCCTATTATTGTGCGGAAAATCAATTGATTAGGTATAAAATTCATTCAAATTTTGAATATTTTCTGTGTATTACGGTTGAAAAACTAAAAAAGTGTAATTTCCTCTTATAAGTTGATATTCTCATCTTATACTTGAAAAATTCTTAAAAAATCAGCTTTATACCTTACAATTGATATTTTTCAATTGTTTCGTCTAATTAGTAATACTCATTAAAATGTTCGCCATTTAAAATAATTATATATGTTTATTCTACGGCTTATGATTTGATATCCACATCTTATAGTTGAAAAAATTCATAGGAAATCATCATTTTCGTTAAAAGTAATATTTTCTTTTGCTTAATTATTATACTCATTAAGGTGTCTATTGTTCAGAAACTATAATATAAGTTTAAAATCCATCTTATAGTTTGATATTCTCATGTTATAGTTGAAAAATTCATAAGAAATCAGCAGTTTCGTTAAAATTGTTATTTTATTTTGCTTAATTATTATTCTCGTTAAGGTGTCCATTGTGCAAAACTAAAATGTAAGTTTAAATTTCTTCATATAAGTTGATATCGTCATCTTATAGTTGAAAAATTCTTAAGAAATCGGCTTTTTTCGTTAAGGTTGATATTTTTCCATTGTTTCGCTTAATTAGTGATACTCATTAAGGTGTTTGTCATTCAAAATTAGTATATAAAATCAATATTCATCTTATAGTATGATAATCTTGTCCATTTAACCTTTTCTTAGAGTTCTTATTTTCACCCCTCCTGTTAGAGTAGAACATTAACCCTTTTTTCACAATTTCCATTTTTCCCGCTAGGGTGCGTTGCGGGTGCGATCGGAGGGTCAGTGCCTCCGGCCGGTGGCACGGTGCCACAGTGCCACCGGCTGAGCCCGAACTGTCGTTTCCCTACTACTGTCAATAATAATATTATTAAAATTAATTACTATTATGCAACAAGTATTTCAGAAAATCAATATAGACTTAACAGTTTATGTCGAGTTCTCTATATTATAAAGCAAAAGCATGTCCGTGAGTAACACTGACGTCATATCGATGGTGGTAACGATCTGAGTAAACAATGTCTTCGTATCGCAATTTTTAAATCTTCTAAGCATAGCATAATTTATATTTTAATACTGTTGAATCAAAAAAGAAATGTATTTTCAAATGCAATTTTTTTTAACTGTATTTCAGTTCATTATTTTTTTTTTCTTTAATCTGTTTAAAAAATGAACATGCAACCAAATTACGGAAGATTAACCCCTTTGTGCTTAAAACAATGTAATTAATTTAATATTTGTTTGTTTACGTTTAAAAATCTTTAACGAAATTCTCAAACGAAATTAAACACGAATTTAACAGATATGTGATCGAAATCTACATTTAAATATTGAAATTATCAAAATCAAAAAGTTTGCTATAGATGGTGAAATCCTTCGCTATTAATCGCTTCCATACAGCTGACAAGAAAGTATACCAAAAATATTTTTTGGGGTATGAAAAAAATGTATTGGGGTTTACAATTTAAAATTATTTTCATCGACATTTTGTATATCGGAGTCTTTAACAAGCGTAGCTCGGTTGGATCGTAGCGTATATAGCGAGGTTCACCAATGTCTCGACCGAGTTCATCTGGTTTCACCATCTTATTTCAAAATGGCGGCAACTAAACAATTTAAAACAAAAAAATATACAAAAATTTACAAATTCAAGATTATTTTTTGTTTAAGTGTTAGGCTTTGATACAAGGATTCCAGAGGATTTTTTGTTTTGCTTCTATCTTAGAAAATAACTGCAATATAACCTTTTGAAATTCCAGGGTGGCTGATATTTTGAAACAAGACAGCAGATTGTAAAAAATCAGGGACTAATTTATGAGTTTTAGGAAACGTAATTTCTCGCAAATTATTATCTTTGATTATTGTAATCATTTTCCGAATCATACACGTAAGAATATATATTCGTATCCGTTGACGTCAAATTCTCGACCAGATTGGCGACACTTGGTGAAATATCGCCAAATTTGGCAACAAAAAATAAATCTCCATAATTGAAGCCAACTTGGCTATAGCTGACTAATTTGGCGAATTTCTTATTCAAATTCAATATTACAAAAAATTCTGTAATCAGTATCCCAGTACAGGTCGGAAGGACTTTTAAAAATAGAAAATACTATTCCGAAATTATTAACCAAACAAATTTTATTACATGTATGTCGCTACTCTCTTGTAAGGGTACGATAGTTTAGCTTTAAAAACATTATATGCGCACGATGTACTGTAAAAATGGAATTCAAATATATTATATATTATTAACTACTATAATAGTTAATAAGTATAGTATTTACGCTCGTTACAACGGAATTTTGTCTTCTGTTTTTAAATAATAATAAGTCTGAATTTATTCTCTGGAGTTTAGCGGGAAATTTTACGAGGCCTGTTTCGAATTGTCTCTTCTAGCTTTATCCAAGAAAACTTTTTAAATTACAATTTATTTCATTAAGAATAATTTACTTAATCTAAATGTAATCTTAACCTATAATATCTCAATTACCTTACAATATTTCCTTGGGTTCTTGGAAAGATTTAAATATAAACTTAGCAAATTTAATATATGAGTTATCGCAATACTATCCATAAAATTAAAAAGCGTAGTTTGTAAGAAAATAAAGCCATATCAACTATCGGGTGTTTATGAAATCCCGTTCACCAGAGCAGATGGAACATTACAATATTATATAGGAATGTTCCCTAGAAAGTTTAAAACAAGATTAAAAGAGCATATGACAGATATCAAATATGACAGAACAACTTCAGCACTGGCAAGACTACATAGAATTGAAACTTTAAAAATTGATTTTAAAAATAGTAAAATAATTTATCCATCAAGGCTTTATTTCCCATCTATTATCCGTGAATCAATAGGAATCTATATGCGTAACGTGAACATTTGCAATAAATCCACCTCTTTTGAATTATCTAAAATTTGGCACGAGGTACTTTTCAGTTTAAAAAAAAGCAATAAAGAAATATTAATTTTCACATTTACAGTTGACTATTTCAAGCACCTGCTTTTTTAGATATATGATCTCGTGATTTATATTTTCAAGTTTATTTTCAAAAATTTGCGCGAATATTTCTGTTTATCATTATACATCTTTAAAATGGCGCCGTATACGAGCGCTGAAACATATGTCGATCATTAAAAAGTTTTATAAGCCTTTTGTGTTTCCTCTTTGTATAACTTAACCATTTTATCTATATTTTAATAATAATTTACTTATTATATTTTTGATTCTATTTCTTTAGAAAGTGTCCATTAATTCGACAAGCAATTCAAGACATGTCTCGGCTTGAAAGAAAGAAGATTGTATATTGAACTCAAAGGAATTTCAATACAAAGACTTGCGTTTTATTTTCTTTAACACTTACACCGTAGAAGAAAAGTGTCTAATAAATAGTTGTTTTAGGAAAAGTGTTACACCTTCCTAAAAAAGGAGAACGACAAAGAAAAATAAGAAAAGTTCCTATCTTTGATCTATTATATGTTGAATAAAGAGCACGTTTAAACAATAAAGAAAATCTTCTTAGCACGCATTGATTGTTGCGAATTTTCCAATTTTATTAACACTTTCCAACAAAGTCGAAATGTGTTTATGCATTCGGTCTGTGTGTCCGCGCTAGTACGCGCGTAAATATGCACAGATTATTATGCAATTGATTTATATTATTAGTTTACATATATTAAGTTATATATTAAGTTATATATTAAGTTTACAGTGAAGTGATATGTTCGGTATTGAAAATGAAGTATGTAGCATTTATAGTTCGTTTACAGGGGCATTCAAAAGAATCCTGCTACATTATGATCTATGGGAAAAAATTGTTTGCAGTGCACTTTAATGATCTTATACTATTCCAAACATATTGAAATTGACATAAATCACTAAGGTGCACTACAAGATGCTTACTATAGAACAGGGCGGGCATAGCAGTTATCGTTCATTTACAGGGACACACAAAGAATTCAGTTTCTGTACTGCCTACAATGTACAAAAAAAATTCAGAGGTTACTAAAATTTTTTTAGTGGATTTGTATTCCACAGAATTTTTTAGTAACCGGTATTATAATCCGAAATTGTTTATAATACCGTAATACAATAATATAAACAATATATAATTGTTTATAATGCTAGCTGTTTTCTAGTAAGATTTTCTTGTAACTGAGTAAGAATACAAAAAATTTTTTAGTAATTGCAAGAATCAATGAGAAAATCTAAAAAATTTTTAGTAGATCGACCTTTTTTTTTTTACATTGTATGAGCAATGATTGCTTTCAGTTGTGGTATGCATTTTCTCATTTAACTAATTTTTTGCATATCACTTGGTGTGTATAAATTCTATAGATCCTATACAAGGCTGTACAAAAGAATTCGAGTCCATTTCTGTTTATTGATGGAAAATCCAAAGGGAATTTTTATCTGTATTATACGTTTCCTAACTGAACTATATGTTAGCATACTATGTAATATATATGCAAATCTATCAATCAGATACAGGTCTATTCAAAAGAATTCGGATACTTTTCAGACTATACATGGTAATTTCTGAAATTATGTCTTCAAAAGTGTTATACGTTTTCCATACTTATTCATGCTGCCTCCACTGTACTTAGTGGAGGTTGAAGATTAAGTGAACTTCTAATATGCATAAGGACCTTTACATACTACATAAACTCTAACCTTAACAATTTAGATATTCTTAATTGCATCATACAGTGTTATTTAGTATTTTTAGCATAATTTATCATTGTTTACTCTAGTATTATTATTAATTCATTATTGTTCATTTAGTACTTACTTCTATCCATTATTATTATTTACTTCAGCATCTTACAGTATTATTACATGGTAATACTATTGCTCAGTATCGCATAGTAGTATTTAGTACTGCTAAGTAGGATTGGTAAATTGTATTTTCAGAATTTGTATTTTTGGAATCTTGTATTTTCAGAATTTGTATTTTTGGAATCTTGTATTTTCAGAATTTGTATTTTTGGAATCTTGTATTTTCAGAATTTGTATTTTTGGAATCTTGTATTTTCAGAATTTGTATTTTTGGAATCTTGTATTTTCAGAATTTGTATTTCAGAATTACATAGTATAATTATTGCTCAATATCACAAAGTATAATTTAGTAATGCTCAGTATAATTAGGTAAACAAACCTGCTGGGCGGGGATAGTTGAGCTTAAGCGGAAAGGTAGGCCACCCCGCCCGGTTTGACCTTGACCTTGTTTACTTAGATATCATCTTACGGTGAACTATTACGGTATACTATTACGGTATACTATTCCGAATGTGCTGGAAAGTATTTCATAATGTATGCTCCGCGCATGATACTTCTATATTGCTTACTTTGCTCTTGTTATTATTCAATTCGCAATTTTAAGAACTGGTGTGCATAAATCAAAGCTAAATATTCTTTTAATGAAATTTATTTTTAGACGTAAAGTTAAATTACTTAATGTTATAATACATTGGAATTTATTCAATGACTAGCTGACCCGCCCGGCGTTGCCCGAGCCCGTGTAATAAACTGGAATCTTTTAAAAAACGAAACTCTGGCCAAGGTTTCCGATGGCTTCGACACCGTATACCGGGCACGCTCGCACGCTCCATAAAATCTTTTATTTCCCCCTTCCACCGCCAGGGGAGCAACCTCTTTCGGAAAGAACCTCTGAGACAGGTTAACGTTGCCTGCGGTACTGTGTAGTAGGCGTGCGACAAAATCGAGCTGGTTTCGAGAAGATGGGAACATTATAAGCCGAATTATTGAAATAAGGCACAGTTAGAGAAAATAATCATGAGTGAGGTGCCAGGTGAAGGGGATGTTTAAGTGTCTTTCAGAAAATGACAAATTAGGAGGACTACGATGCTTCTTTAAAAATTCGTCCGTTTGGTTAAGCTAGAAACTTAATTACAAATTTGGCTTAAAGTATTATTCGGAAATAGTGGTCGCCTCTACTCATAAATTTAGTTTAATGTTATAAAGGGTATCTATTAAGTTAATTATAATGTTGGGAATCACTTGCGTTCAAATCGGAAAGATAGTTGCTGAGATATGGAAAAGGTGGCATAGTTAGGTAAAAAACCTTGAAGCAGGGGTCGGGGGGGGGGGAGGGGATGTTCAAGTGCCGTTTAGCAAATGACTAATTAGGACAACCACTATACATCTTTAAAAATTCGTTCGTTTGGTTAAGCTAGGAACTTAATTAGAAATTTTGCTTAAACTATTATTCAGAAATAGCGGTAACCGCTACTCATAAATTTACTTTAATGTTATAGAAAATTTACTATTGAGTTAATTATAATGTTTGAAATCAGTTGCGTAGAAATCTAAAATATAGTTGCGGAGATACGGAAACAGAGCATAGTTAGAGGAAAAACTTTGAAGGAAGGACCGGGGGGAGGGGGGGGGGGATGTTCAAGTTCCCTTCAGCAAATGACTAATTAGGAGGATCACTATGCATCTTTAAAAATTCGTTCGCTTGGTTAAGCTAGAAACTTAATTACAAATTTGGCTTAAACTATTATTCGGAAATAGTGGTAGCCTCTACTCATAAATTAAGTTTAAAGTTATAAAGGGTGTCTATTAAGTTAATTATAATGTTTGGAATCACTTGCGTTCAAATCGGAAAGATAGTTGCTGAGATATGGAAACGGGGCATAATTAGGTAAAAAACTTGAAGGAGGGTTCGGGGGGGGGGGAGGAATGTTCAAGTTCTGTTCAGCAAATGACTAATTAGGACAACCGCTATGTATCTTTAAAAATTGGTTCGTTTGGTTAAGCTAGGAACTTAATTAGAAATTTGGCTTAAACTATTATTCAGAAATAGTGGTAACCACTACTCATAAATTTAGTTTAATGTTATAAAGGGTAACTATTAAGTTAATTATAATGTTTGGAATCACTTGTATTGAAATCGGAAAGATAGTTGCTGAGATATGGAAACGGGAAATAGTTAGAGAAAACTTTGAAGGAGGGCCCCGGAGGGGGGGGGGGGATGGCGAATGTTCAAGTGACCTTCAGCAAATAACTAATTAGGAGGATCACTATACATCTTTAAAGATTGATTCATTTGGTTAAGCTAGGAACTTATTTTGAAATTTGGTTTAAGCTATTATTCGGAAATACTGGTAACTGCGTTTTAGAAATACACCTTGATGCAATGAATGCTGAGTTTTACGATAATTTAGTAAAAATGGAACTAAATGGAGAAGTTCGGAACATTATTACTGAGATATTACTGAGAAACTGAGATTTAAAATAGCGGTATTCTGTATATAAAACAACAATTAAACGCTACGGGTTAAAATTGTTAAATGTAATTAGACCCCTACCCCTCGCTATTCCCGCAAATTTATAACAAATAATTTGTTAAATAAAGTTTTCTGTAATAGTAGTCTCTATCATAATAATATATGTCCTGTTTTAAAAAAACCTTAAACCCAGATAATTATAATGAAGAAAAACGTGCCTGTAAATGTCTTAAACAGGTGGCGTTTATGTAATAATTTGCCGTGAGTAGATGGCGCTGTATTAGCTTGGCTATATGCAGGTAACTGCAATCAAAGTTGGCACTATTTCGTTAGAAGTCCTTATCTATGCAACGTCATTCTGATTTATTTAATGTGTTTTGAGAAGATATTCTACACAACCAACCAACCGATTTAAAAAAGCGTATTTTTAATGAGAGTTCATTGTGCATTTTAATTAATATTTCAGAAAGTAATTAAAATATTAAGATTCTGACGCAATGTTGCACCAGGAGAGGGTTTGGATTACCTAAATCTAAATTTGCAGCCTTCTAGGTGGGCCAGATTTTCCTAGCCATCGCCAACAGACACACAGACACACAGAGCGAAACTTTCTTTTATTAGTTTAGATAATGTGGTATTAAATATATACTTAAGGTGGTTCTCAAATGATGCTCAATAACGTGAAACTTTCTGACACATTTTTAAACGCAAAGGCATAAAATTGGCAGGTCGGACTATTGAAGCTATTTGGAATCGAAATTAGTTTTCCATTTTTAGATAAATAAATTACATATCGAGTTACAAGCTATTCGTGTCATGTGACGACACATTTTTCCTCTTTCTGGTAATGCAGCGTCGGAAATTCGGTTCAAAACGCCGATTTGACCGTATTTTCTGGAAGATGCTCTGCTTTTACTAAAAATTGGAAAACGCATTTCGATTACATAGTTTCTGAATAAAAACATCTGATAATTTTATGCGTTTTCAAACAAAAATGAATTCAGAAAGTAGGTCTTTTGGACTTGAGGACAGCCTTAAAGCACCAATTATTCATATGCCACAATACAGCGTGCATAGGAAAGTGCTTTTATCCTAAAATAATTCTTGAACAAATAAGACTACAATTGGGGAACAAGTGTCTATCTATAGCCTTCTCAGACACAACATAAAAATTAAAATTTAAAATACCCAGAATTATTTATAACTTGCTAATCCCATCATTGTGATTTGAAAAAAAAAATCAGTTTTATTCTTCTTTGTTAAGGGTTTGGTTTGACTTGAGGGGATCACATGTGCTTCAGGGCTAATGTACTACAAAATGTAAAAATTAAAAATACAAGGATTATGTTTAAATTACTTTTTATTTCTGCAATTTATTATACATGGATGAGTTTTTTATTTTTTTGAAAATTTTTAAGTTTTTTCACCCATTGATGTACAGAAATACTTGAATGGTGGAAAAGCGCACTGTAGTTAGAGAATTACATTTTGTTCTTCGACATTTACTATATGTACTCTATCGCCAATCATTTCTGGTCTATGTCTTACATCTTTTTTTCTTACAGAGTCATGTGGTATTCAACATGGAGGAGGCGTATGGCATTCAAGCAGGTATCCTTCATTTAGCTGCAGTTTCGGAATTGTCAATAGATTCTTCGGATGAGCTAATAGAGGAAATTCCTTTTGGGGTTTGCTTCTCCTAAATATATGTACAACAATGATTAACTCACATAAATGTCAGAAATACATGCGAAAAAAATAGTAAAAAAATGATCGAACAAAAAAATGACCAAACACCATTTGAATCCAAAGTATCACATATGATAATAAAATGTTTACCGTTCTATCCGGGTCTAAAATTTATCACAAATTTAGATCTTTAAATCTATATAACGAGCATCATATATCCCTACGTATAATTTACATCCTTAAGTTGAGCTGTAATTTCCAAATAAATAACTAGTTATAAAACACTTACTTTGACGGCAGAAAGAAATCGTGTTTATCGCTGCAGATGCCATGATAAAATTTGAAATAGAAACCGTGCTAACATCTGCCAGTAAACTAAAAAAATTAAACTTAATATTTTAAATTATACCACATGTGATACTACTGCTTTCAGATGATTTTCTTCTATTAGGCATTTTTTTTTAATTCGGAAACACGAGTATTACGTGTAATATTTCTGAACCGAGGAAGATAGTTAAACGACTGCAACGTTTTCCTAGTGGCAAAATTTGAAAGTTATCAGTACTATCTTGAAACCTATGAGAGATAGCTAATAAAAGTAGATTGCAAAAGTGTAGAGAGTGCTGAATTTTGTATGAAATGGCGTCTTGCATGTAAAAAAAGCTTTATTATAAGCCTGAAATGTTAAATTTTCCATAACACCAATCGCCGTATAAATAGTCACTAATCGCTTGTAGAAGTATGGCATTATAATACAGATGCATATTTATTAATACAAATAACACAATAGGGTACAATTTTTTTAAATTGTAAGCAAGGTAAAATTTATTTTAATCTGCCCAATATGTCCGTCATCTGCAGGAATTTTTTGTATGTGTATGTATGCGAGGGCATATGTATTGCTGCATATGCTGAAAAAACTGTGCATACTTTACTTGATTTCCTTATAAAATTAATTTGACCTTGTTTACATGTGTTAGTTTTATTAGTAAATGTACATCTTTTATTATAATTCCGAAATTCTGCAAGTGATTAGTGACATATTTTAGCCGGTGCTTCGTTATCGAAAATTTTTTTAATAAAGTTATTTTTACACGCATGACTTAATTTTATTCTAAATCGAAGAAGCTTTACACTTTTATAATTGACCTTTTTTCATTATCTCTCATAGTTTTCAAGATAGGGTTAGATAACTTTTAAATTTGCCATTATAGGACTTTGCAATCCTTCTCATGTGATAGCGTTTAGTCATTTTACTACTGGTAGACACGTGTTCCACAATTTTAACTTTATCCGGTTAGGAGTTATTTCAAGATGAAAAGATCATTCTATGCATCCTTCTATATTTTAGGGAATTAATAGAGACTCAACAGTCTTCGTCTGTGTCTTTATTTTGAAAAGAAAACCTTCCAAAATAATAATTCACAAACAATTATATATATATATATTTGCTTTCAACTTAATCTAAATCTGTTTGTGCTGTAATGTAAATTTTCAGCATGAAATTTTTGCGTTAATAGGAATATCTAAACTTTTAGCAGGAAAATATTTTCAGTTGTTTTGAAAATAATGTAAGCGATAATGTATTACAATTTTGAAAAATTTATAGAGAATATTATAGATAATTTTTTTTCGTTTAGAAATACTAATAAAACACGTATATGTATCGCTGAAAATTTTCATCAGTCTGCAAAAATGCCATATTTTAGTATGTCTGAAACAAATGAAAATAATATAATTTAAATCCTTCCACAGTGTATAATAAAAATAATACGCCAAAGTGTTCATATTTAGTTCATTTATTCACGTTGTAACTAAACTAAACTTAGTGGTGTTACGATTCCTAGGGATCATGGCATAGGGTTGACCAGGGCACGCATGGAGATAGAAATAAGAAGGAGAACAGTGAAGATAGGCTTTCAAGATCAGAACATGGACCGGGAATTAGTACCCAGTTCGCGGCGCTGGTGCTCCCAAAGGCCGGTCATGTGACCTGTCAAACATGACAAATTGTCGTCTGCTCTTCCTGCATTTTGGTTTCGAGCATGGTAAAGAGTAGGCAGTCGAAACCGGAAATAGAGGGCGCTACACTCCCCAAAGGCCCAAAAGACCAGAAACGCCGCCATACTAGGTACCGCTTTTAGTTCCATAAGTAGAAACATTATCTTTATTCTCCTTTTCTCTATCTCCCTGAGGGCACGTTTGGTATAGGTGCACGTTTACACACTTGCTTTATTTCACAAATTATACGTTAGATGGCACTACTACTCAAACTGGAGGAGGGGACGTGACGTATTGGACTATTCAAAGTTGGTTGCATTTACAAAATAGCGGTAGTTACTTTAGAAAATCAACTCTTGTGATTTTTCAAAAGTTAAGTAAATTTTTTCATGTTTACATAATATGTCATACAGTATTTATTATTTAGTATTAAACTTTAAGAATAATATGTTCTGAAAGAGTATCTTTTCTTCTATATATTTGGCTATCTAATTGAATGAATACATTTAAAACGACGTTTTTACATTTGTTTATAACACAAACTGGCGTTAGGGGCACTTTTACACATAACGCTAGGGGTACATTTACACAGCGCGTAAATATGCCCCAGTCCTCCACGTCAACTTGTATTGCTTTATGCTATGTTGTTTTATGAAATATTTGTAACAAAAATTAAAGAATATTAATAAACTTTATTTGTATAATGAATGACTTTTGGCGTATTACAAAGTTTGACAATAAAATCGATAATAATATGAAAATTAAACATAGCAATCTTTACAAACAACATGCTAGCAGATACTATCTTATTTAGCATTAATATTACTACACAATTCCATGATATTAAATGAATTTTATGAATTTTAGGACATAAAAATAAAAATATTCAATAGAGTGTAATTATTAGGACTTTTCGAAATATTTATTAAAATATACCTATTTTTACGAAACAGAATTATGTCGAATTTTGACGTGTTACATGAAACAGAAATTTAAATAAAAACACCAAAATTATAGAAATAGACCTAAACGCAATTAAAATAGGTGCTTTGTTGTTGCAAGAAATACACAGGTGTCCAAAAGTTAAGAATAATGAAATTAAATGAAAATTCATTCGTAATGGTCCCGTGGGCTGTGAAGGGGGTGCAAATCATCCAAGTTGGATGGTAGAAAAAATTTCTATAATTTTGTTAAACACTTTGTACCTCATGTACGATGTTCTCATGAATATCCGTGCCTTCTATTGCTGGATAATCACGAATCTAACCTATCAGCAGAAATCCTAGACTATTTCAAAGCAAATGGAGTAACACTCTTGTCATTTCCACCTCATTGCAGCCACAAACTTCAACCCCTAGATCGCAGAGTGCATACGGCCCTTTGAAAAAGCAAGGTAACACTGTTTGTGATGCATGGATGTCCACCCATAACTGTCCAATGAACATTTACGACATCCTCGCCATTTTAGTGACAGGTATTCCTCTAGCAGCAACACCTACGAATTTAATGTCTGGGTATAGATTTCCTTTGAACACAGGAGTGTTTACAGATGCAGATTTTATGCCTTCCTATGTCACTGACAGACCCGATCCTACAGCACAACATGATGGCTCTATCACAAACACTTCTGCACAATCCGATAGTTCCATATCAAAAACTTCCGCAGAACTCAATAATTTCATACCAAGCACTTCTTCACAAGATAGTTCCATACCAAGCACTTCTTCATAACTCGATAGTTTCATACCAAGCACTTCTTCACAACCCGATAGTTCCGTACTAAGCACATTTGCACAGCCCGATGGTCCTATCTTACCTACCCCTGAGGCGGTAAGACCATTCCAAAAGGCAGGACCAAGAAAGGAAACTAACAGATGAAGAAATCAGCTATTTTGACTGACACACCAGTAAAAGAGGCTTTAGCAGAGGAGCAAAAGGTGCCAAAGAAAAAAAAAAGAGCAAAAACCAGCATAGAATAAACAAAAATATTTAAAGACAACTAAAAAACAACTGTTCACTAGTGATATCCAGGAGAAAAATTACACTAAAAAGCCTTATAGAAAACTTAAGGACGGGAAGAAATCTACAAAAGTTTTCCTTTTTAACAATTATTCAGATGAGGAAGATGACGAATGTGTCTGTATTGATTGTTTAGGACCTTACAGTATTTCTAAATCGACAGAAGAATGGGTAAAATGCACAAAATGTAAGAGGTGGGCTCATGCAGAATGCATTAAAAGAGATTCTACTTCCTTTTCTGTGTCAACTGTAATAGTGATGATGATGATGATGATGATTTTTGTTAAACAAAACATACCTAATTTTTAATTTCAGTAACTTGTAGCGTATTGTTTAACGGAATAAATATAGTGTTTTAATAAATATTCGTGTCATTTTACAATGTCTTAGCTGATCTAAAGGGCTGTGTATACGTGCCCCGGTCATGGGGCACATTAACACACTCGACATAAATCTAGAAATTAGATTTTTATAATATTTAAAATGGCACAGAACTAAATTTGATGATGCCAAACTATACTCTAAGGAGCACTTGTTGTATAAATACCAATACTTGTGTAATAAGTAAGACACAAAAAATCAGAAAAATCGAAGAAAAAAAAGTGTGAAAAAGTGCCCCGGTCTACCCTACACACATTGCCCAACTCTATTTCCTTTACTAGGACTTGACAAATGTGGTCGCCATGTCGCCACTGGCAACAAAGTTTTTTTTTTTTTTTTAATCTGGCGAACAAGTTATTTAATCTTAAAAATTTAAAATAATAAAATCAGACTGATTAAACTGATTTCAACAGGAAAATAGGCAAAAATTTGTTTTGCCGCGTCACTATTTCATCGATGCCGATGCCCCTCATCAGACATAGATTTTGTAGCACTCGACTATCCGGACATTTAAGGCATTCGACAATCAGCGTTTCCCGAAAATTCCGATTAATTTCACCCAGTATTTCTCTTTTTTTTTCAGATTTATATAATTTTCACAAGTTTCATTAGAAAACTTAGTTTATATTATCTTTCTAAATCATGTACTATTCCAAATCATGTAACTAATTATTCTAAATTATGCTTGTTATTATTTTTTTCTCTATTAGTTTATAAAAAACTTTTGTGCTTTTCAAAAATGAATTACGGCAAAGGGGAATTACGGCAAAATGAATTACGGCAAAAAATATTTTTTACTGGCGACTAGAATTTTTTGCTGGCTGCCCAAATTTTTAAAACCTTCTTCTTGTCCATGAACCTTTGGGTGCTATATCTCGATCCGGTAATCAACCTAACAAGTATTTTTCGCAAGCAACCTTGGTATTCATTTTATTGACCCCCGAAGAGATGAAATCTTGAGTGAACTTTGACCAGTCCACAGTCGAACTCTGTACCTGTGGTGTGGTAGCTCAACACGCTGACCACTAGGCTACTGGGCTTCATTCACGCTATAAACGTGATATATTTTAACCAAAATATACAACGAAAAAAAATCTGAAAAATTTCACTTGAATTTATTAGGAAAATGTATTACTTATAAGTGATAAAGTCCGATTTCTTTTACTACGGACTTTTGTGTTGTCGTCAAAAATGTACAGCCCACTTTTGGTTTCAAAAAATCAGAAATGTTCGGTTCCGTTGTAAACATATATTCCGGCTCGTGTAGTTAAACATATTGACCTGATTATCTAAGATTAACCATACGATACCGCACTTTGGCGGTAAACTAAAATCTGTGAAAGAAAAGCAAGATTTTCTTTTTATGTGGAACACGTAAACTTGGTGTGAAAGATGCGTTGCATCAACGTCTGCTCGGAATTGTATTTCATTTAAATTTTTGCTCTGAGTATAATCCAGAAAAACTTTTTATAATTGACCATTTACTTTACTAAATATATTACTTACTAGCTGATCCGTTCGGCGTTGCGCGGAAATCGGTGACTTTCTTTTGCGGTTTCGATAAAAATAGTCATTTCCGGTGCGCATTCTGTTCTAAACAAACATCTTTCCGAACGAAACTCCGGCACTCGTCCCCGCTGCCTACGGCATTGTATAGCCGGCGTGCTACTCACGCGCTGCAATATCATTTTCATTCTTTGTCTCTTTTTTTGTGAGGAGAACATTTCTCAATGTCCTAAATGGTGTCCATTACGGGTACCCGGTGCTGCGACCTCCTTCAGCAGCAGGTCATTTTATCCTTACAAGAGAAAGAGTGTTTAGAGACTACCGTATTCATGCAAGATGGTGTCACCATCACACATTACCCGAGCAGTGACAGCACTGCTTCGTGCCCACTTTGGAGTGATCGGGTAATTTCGAGAAATTTTCCGACATCCTGGCCTCCTACTTCTCCGGATTTGAATCCCTGTGACTTCTGGTTGTGGGATCCTGAAAGATCGTGTGTATGGAGGAAGCTTAGCAATTGATCGAGAAACCCTTCTCGTTACTCTTGAAAACGCTATAATACGCTTTGAACATGTGCTTGACGCAAATGGAATGCACATTGGACATATGCTGTAAATAAAAAAAAAAAACAGTTTTGTTTTTCCAGTTTGAGATTTTTGGTCTTCATGCGCCTCATTCTCACCTGGTGATCGAAATTTGAACTGATTTTTTAATATAACTTACATTCCAAGTTTCATCGATATCTGTCAAACAGAGCGGACAGTACGTAGGTCTAAAAAGGGTAACTTTAATTATAAGCACCCTGTATATATATATAGATTAACTTTAGATCATTAGCGCATAAATTTATGAATTTAAGGAATTTATTTTTATTCAGAAATTCCGGATTCATACCAGAAATTTTGCATAGTAATTTTTGGTTTATTTAATGACAGATGTTCCGTGATTACAAAAAGTAAAAATTTTTTATTAAAAAGAAATTCCTGTAATGTACGCGTATATGCAGCTAAAGATGCAAATGGGTTATTTTTATATCTAAATTTCTTTTGAAAATGTCCACGAAACCAGTTCGTGGTATCTTTTGGCTTGAAAGAAATAAAATTCTATTGAATTCGAAGCAACTTCGATTCAAGGACTTTTGCTTTATTTTCTTAACACTTACACTGCAGATAAAAAGTTTTTAATAAATAGTCGTGAATCTTTTCTCAAAATTTTAGAAAAAGTTTAACACAATTCTCAAAAGGAGAACGACAGAGATAAATAAGAAAATTTACTATCTTTAATCTATTTATATATAGAATAAATAACAAACCAAATAAAAAAAGAAAATTCCTTGTAGCGAATGGAGTTTTACTCATATTTATAGGTGCGTTCGTAATTATATAAATACGTAGCACCTTGTCGTACACTGCAAAAAAAGTGTTGATTTTACAGTTCAATACTAGCACCCCAGCTGCTAGCATTATACCGTAAAATTAACAGTAATAAATAGTAAAATGCGCGGTAGCGTATTAATGCTTATTTTACTGTTTATTGCTGTTAATTTTACGCTATAATACTGGCAGCTGGGGTACCAATATTATACTGTAAAATCAACACTTTTTTTGTTGTGTATGGTCCGTCCATTCGTTCATATATAACAGCGCAAAAACTACCCATCCTAATGGTTTAAAATTTAATAAAATAAAATCGTTGAAAAATTTTGTGAATTTAAAATTTTATGAAAATCGAATCGAAACCTAAAGTGAAATTAATGGAAATATTTATTAAGGTGGACCTACTCAACAACGCGAAACTTTCTGACACAATTTTAGACTCATTTTTAAACGCAAAGGCGTAAAATTCGCAGGCCTGACTATTGAAGGAATTTGGAATCGAAATGAGTTTTCCGTTGTTTGATAAATAAATTACTTATCGAGATATAAGCGATTCCTGTCACGTAGCTCTCTTCGGCACGGCGAGAATTCGGTTCAAAACGTCCACTTTGACAGTATTTTCTGAAAGATCTTCTGCGTTTACCAAAAAATAGAAAATGTGTTTCGATTACATAGTTTCTGAATAAGAACACCTGCCAATTTCATGCGTTTTCGAACAAAAATGAATTAAAAAATATGTCATAAAGTAGCCAGTTTGGATTTGAAAACAGCTTTAAGTAATTTGATTTTTTTAATAATCGGTACTTGCTTGTTACAGCAGTTTCCGAGGATTAATCATCAAGCGATCGAGATGTATCGCCAAGTTATTTAACATGTATGACGTTATAGTCCTATATGACGTATACAAAATTATGTAACAACTATGACCAAGTTATAGTCACATTCTTCATTCTATTAAATCCCATCAGACGTAATTGATTCAATGATATCCCATGATAGGTAATGATTCTAGGTTGGCATGGTGATTATATCCTATTTAAGATGGAGTCATATTATTTCCGTATTAATGAATTTAAAAACAGAATTTGTATTCTAAAATTGTTTAATTTACAGCAATCATATATACTCAAATCATAATTTTAAGAAATGATACATGTTTAGTTAAGGGGAAGTTCTACTTCTTTGGCTTAAACTTCACTTGACTTTTACAATTTTGTTCGGTTACAAAGAAAAGAGATATCAACTTCGGACTTTTTGCATTATATTGATTGATATTCCTATCGACTTATTTATTAACCATTGGGAAAATGGTTGTTGTTTTCGGTCGAGAATGGACCTCTTGACGTAATCATTTTATTTGACGTCATCATTTTATTTTTTAAGCGTTTTTAACGAGATTCTGTAACTTTAGAAGAATTTTTCTTTGAATAGGAAGTAGAAATGCATAAAATCGTTACAAAAATATTAAAGTTACAAAAAGGATAGATGCAAATTATCAGATATGAAAAATAAAGTAGAAATTTGGTACTTTCGTGTTATAGCGCCGCCCCCCCCCCCCCTCAAGGATGAATCGCCAAGAGACCAAGATTTATCGCCAAATTATAAAGCATGTATGACATTATAATAATATATATATATATATATATATACTAGGGGGCTATCCCCTGCGAGCTACGCTCGCCAACCCCCGCTCAGACTTCGAGGCCTCTAAAAACATGACAGCGTGCTTTGTTTTAAAAATATTGGTAAATCTGTAATTGTGTTGCCATGCTTTTAACGTTTTAATGGGGCATTTTTTTTTTTATTATCATGGCCTCATACACAGCTGTTGCGACAACTGACGATTGTTTTTGGGATTGATAAGTAAAATCAATTACACCTTGAAAAACCAGCTTGTATAAAATGGTTAGGTTTAAATTGTGGCTACCTCTCGGACTTTTATAAAAACGATCTGTATTCTATTCTTCCTTTGCGTTTAAGGATGAGAAAAATTCCATCTGCTTGTGAATAACATTAAGAACCACGGTATTGAAAAGTACTATGTTATAGACATTTTCAGTAACAGGTTTTAATTTTCTCTCTATTTTAATGCACCATCATGCATATTTTCATGTTATTTTAAATATGTAAAGTATTTATTTTAATTAATACGAATTTTCTAATAATTATTTATCATACAAAATTAATTAAATATTTTGTGCATGTATGCCTGCATTTATTCGGCATCAATTGATGAGATATTTAAACAAATTTGCTATCCGCGATAATTTTACACCATGTTATGTCACTTGAATATTGTCCATAAGAAAATCGGGTACTTTTCCAGTATAGGATCCTTTGCTTTTAGGTTTGGCGTAATTCGAGTTTAAAAAACGAATAGATTCGTTAATATACATATATTTGTTACCAAAAGTTATGAAAACAAACCCAGTTAACTTTTGGTGCTTTTCTATTATAGGGGTTCTTGTCGCTTTTTTAAAAAGTTTGGCGCAATTCGGGCATCAGAAAGTGAGATTTGGTGCCAAATGACATAAACAGCCATGGAAACAAACTCGACGATTTTTTTTGTTTATATGCGTATTTTAATTATACGTATATTATTATTGTTTTTTCTATACAAATTACTTCTGATTACATATAAAATAGGATAAATGACATTTTACGCTAAACAAATTGTATAAATATTGAAAAAATGCTTCTGTGTACGAAATGACAAAGTGAATAGGTTGACAGAAAGTATGTTGCCAAATTTTCCTTTGCCGCCATGCTATTTTCTCTGTTTCGTCAAGGCCCCATATACTGGAAAAGCACCGAATTTTTATGCTTGTTTATACATGTATTTATATGTATATATACAATTTATTTATAATTGTCTTTCAATTTACCTCTTTTTGTACATAAAAATAGCTAAATGGCGTCTTTATATTAAATAAATTGTATAAACATAAATGACGTCATTTGGACGAATTTATTCAAAATATTTTCAGTTTATAAATTAAATTAAATGCTGACAGAGACAATTGAATCCTGACGATAGAAATGTGATTTTTTTTTTTCAAATTTTCATGAAAAACATAATTTAATCACAATCTTGTCTTCATTATCGATTGAAATAAAAGATAAATTCAATTTCAATTTGAAAATGACGAATAAAAATAAATCAATAATCCCTATCGGGATCCTTTTCGATTTTTTTCCCTTTTTTGTCACAAAAAAAAAACTGAGTAATTAGTTGCCATCATTACAGAAATGTCATTAAAATTAGAAAAAAATTAATATCTCGAAAACTAATTCCAATTTCAAAAATCTATTACCAGTTTTGACATCCGCGGATTTTTATGGACAGTTGGTATTAATTTCACCATCAAGCGTTTAATATTTTATTAAAAATAGCCCTGAAACATAATCAGTCGTTTAATCAGTCGTTTCATAAAATCGTTTCATAAAATCGTTTCACAAATTCGTTTCATTAGGATTTTATATATATAGGGTAGATAACATTTCTTACGTATGTAGTCAAGTTATAGACATATATGATGCATATATGATGTATATATATGACGTGTATATGATGTATATACGATATATAAGACGTAAATAATATGTGTATAATGACGTATATGGCACATATAGGAGTGTTTGGAATATATATATGCGTATATAGGATGCATATATAAGAATGCGATAATCTTGGCGAAATCATAACTGCAATCTTTGCATAATCATAATTGTGGGGGCCGCTATAACACGAAAGTACGGCATTTTTTTTTTTTATTAATTTTTTTTGTAAGTTTTCGGAACATTTTCCCAATGGTTATTGTAATTTGTTAAATTATAATTTTTTTTTAAATTTTCTGTGTAAATAATAATAATAATACGCCTTGTGCGACGGAGAGTACCTGCAGGTACACGCCGTAAACTTCTAATCGGGCGACCGTTTTTCTCCAGTCAGAAGCATTTGAAATAAATTTGGTCGCAAAATTAGAAAAGAGCATTAAATTATCTGGGGCTTATGCCAACATTTAGCTGTAAAAGTTAATTTTTGAAAAGTTGGGTTCATTTGAACAAAAAAGGTAATTTTTTTGCCCTTTTTTTTACCTTTCACGAGCTTGTAAAAATAATTAATTAATGAAAATTGTATTTTTGACGATATAAGCTCCAGCAAAAACGATTAATTTTTTTTATAAAGCTTGAAAGAAATATCGGTCAAATAGTTCTCGAGAAAAATGGTCGCCCAGTTTGCAAAACATGGTTTCGAAATGGTTTCGACATGATTTCGAGGTTTTTATCGACATGGTTTCGAGGCGCATTTTCGATATGATTACAAAACTTTTCTTTCGACATGGTTTCGAGTAGCAATAAGCTTCCAGCGTTCAGCTACTCGCAGAAAGGACGTTTTCTGGTTCCAGCGAAATTGAAACGAATTGGAATATCACGAAACTGCTTTACAACCATCTACACACTTAAAGAATGCAAAAGAGGAAAAATATCGAAATTTTTGACTCAAAAAAGTAGAACCTCACCTTCAGCAAAATTTCTTTTTAGCTTAATTTAATTCAGATTAAAAGCTTATTTTTTTAAAGATTTAAAAATATGTTTAAGAAATCAGAGTCGCGATCGACTAATTCAGTCAAAAGTACTGGGTGTCTCGCTACATACTGCACTATATCATCATACCATAAATAAACGTCATTTGCAACGGAATTTCAATACAAGGACTTTTGATTTATTAATATATACACCACAGATAAAAATTTCAAATCAATAGTCGTGGATCTTTTCTCAAAATTTAAGGAAAAATGTAAAATTTTTCTCTTAGACGAAAGAGTTTCTATTCTTAATTTAGTTATGAACTGATTAAAGAACAGTTCAAACTTAAAAGAAAAATTCCTTGACACGCATTGACTGTTGCGCATTTTCCAATTTTACCTTGTTAGGTATATATTTATAATTATAAATTTACAATTTAAAGAAATGCTTTGTATTTACCAAACCAAAATTTCCCTTTAACGGAATTTATTTTTAGTGGTAAAATTAAATTACTTAATTTTATAATTTATTGAAATCTCGAGACTACTATTATTGTAAAAAATTATTACTCATACGCAGGGCCGTTTTCTGAACATGCGCAACATGTGCAAAATTTCACCAGTAAAAAACAACTTTCGCGTAATTTAATTGCAGATAAATAAGCCAAAAATTATTGTTATTTTTTAATAGTGGAAGTTTTCACATGCTGCACTTGTTTAGAATACTGCCATGATCATATGAACAATATTTTTCCAAAAATTGTATCAGAAACAGTTTTTGTTTCGGTATTAAATATTTAGGAATTACTTAGGTTTTGTGTTAAAACTTGAAATAAATTGAAAATTTATAATGTCAGTTTTTTTCGTTCAAAATCACTTATAAAAATTTAATATTTTCGTTTCAAACTAAATCTAAACCTATTTGCGCTATAATGTAAATTTTAAGCTCGAAACATTTTTGTATTTATCTGAATAATTATTAAAATTTTATCTAGAAATTATTTTATACTGTTTTAAAAATTGCTTAAGCTAAGACATATTAGAAGTTTTAGAAGCATATATAGATGATAATATACTAAAATTTTTCATTTGGAACAGCAAAGTGTAACTAACATATTAACAAATCATATTTTTCTCCATGACTACGAAAATATCTAATTTTAGAACGACTGAAATAAGGAAACGTAATATATTTCAAATATATGTATCGTGTGTTAAATAAGTATTATAACAATGGATCAACATCTATTTCATTTATTCACATTTTAAACCAGATTTTATTGTAATATATACACATTATAAACTAGATTTTTATAAACTGAAAAAAAAAAATCAATTGTTTTATATGGATAAAAAATATATAGAAAATTCCATATAATAAAATCAGTAAAGCTAAAATAATTTCACAAGGTTCACAGTATATTAGTTGCATAATCAGAGAGTCCATAGAAATTTTGAAAAGAGGTGATAATACATGTAATGATGTATTATCTTATCAGATCCCTTGTATTTGGTATAATGTACTTGGTATCACTGGGGTTTTTGTATTTTGCTGAAACTAAATCTAAACCTATTTGCGCTATAATGTAAATTTTAAGCTCGAAACATTTTTGTATTTATCTGAATGATTATTAAAATTTTATCTAGAAATTATTTTATACTGTTTTAAAAATTGCTTAAGCTAAGACATATTAGAAGTTTTAGAAGCATATATAGATGATAATATACTAAAATTTTTCATTTGGAACAGCAAAGTGTAACTAACATATTAACAAATCATATTTTTCTCCATGACTACGAAAATATCTAATTTTAGAACGACTGAAATAAGGAAACGTAATATATTTCAAATATATGTATCGTGTGTTAAATAAGTATTATAACAATGGATCAACATCTATTTCATTTATTCACATTTTAAACCAGATTTTATTGTAATATATACACATTATAAACTAGATTTTTATAAACTGAAAAAAAAATCAATTGTTTTATAAGGATAAAAAATATATAGAAAATTCCATATAATAAAATCAGTAAAGCTAAAATAATTTTACAAGGTTCACAGTATATTAGTTGCATAATCAGAGAGTCCATAGAAAATTTTAAAAGAGGTGATAATACATATAATGATGTATTATCTTATCAGATCCCTTGTATTTGGTATAATGTACTTGGTATCACTGGGGTTTTTGTATTTTGCTGACCCCCCCCCCCCCAGCTTGTAATGGTATCATCCCAACTTCCTTCACTGCCTCCATTTCATAGTTGGTTGGTTTCACCCATTTCGACCTGTCCAGTGCGCTCCTTTCGGAGCTGTGTCTTCTCGACTGCTTGTTATCATCTGAGGAAGGCTAATGTTTAGCCGAAAGCTCATGTATTTTGACATCTAAAAGTTTTAATGTTTTACAACTGTGATTTAAATTATTGCTCCTCTTTAGTAACACAAATTATCAATGTGTTTGCATTGTGTTTTATGTTTTGTATGGATTTATCATAAAATTATATCAAACGCACTTTAAATTGTTATTTTAATACAAGAAAATTTTAAATTACAATTAATTTTATTAAAAATAAATTACTTATTAACTACCTCATTTGTTTAGAAAATGGCCCTAAACCAGCAGGCAATTCAAAACAGCTTGAAAGAAAGAAAGAAGCTTCTATTGAATTCGGTGGAATTTACTACCTGAACTTTTGTTTTATTTTTTTAACACTTACACTACAGATAAAAGTTTTAAATAAATAGTCGTGGATCTTTCTGGAAAATTGAAGGAAAGGTTTAACACCTTTCCTCAAAAAGAGAACAAAAGTAAGCCTGAGAAAAATAAAATAAATTCCTATCTTTAATCTGATTATATACTGAACAAAGATTAAGGTGACAGTGAATATAAAGCATTTTTTGTTCATTTATAAATGCCAGCAACTTATATGAATCTTATATGAATTATATTTTTGATTACATCTTTTATTTTAATAATTACATTTTATTTTCAATAATAATTAATTAAATATTTTCCTATATATAATTTAATGTTATGATTGTGTGCACTGCCGTACATAATATATGAGTAGTTATACATATATATTCATGTATAAATATTTAAATATTGATTTTTAATGATTGGAAAATGAAAATGGATCAAAATAACTAGTTGGTGATGAATTGAAATGAATGAGGGAATTGGCACGTTTCATATAATACTCAATATTACTTAATCGATTGCGAACTCCATAGAAGTTTTCAATTCTGCCGTCCGTACCCTGAAACACACACACACAAATATATACATATTCTACTTTTGACTTTGATTGACATTTAGTTTAGATTTTAAAGGTGGATAATTTCTTCCCTCTTTAAGTTTATCTTAAAGAGGGTCATAGTCATATGATTAAGTAAAGAATAGTTGAGCTAGTTATCTCATACGGTTTCTTCATTGAAACTTTCTTATATTGTAATACTAAATATTTGTTATTGTTAAATTTAAAAAAAATGGATTTCATGAAACCTCCACAAATTATTAGCGTGCTCGTGAGTACTTTACGTATTGATTTGACGGAAACTTTTCATTATCTTGTAAAAAGATACGCTATTCATTGTTAGTCCGTTAAATACATCCAAGAAAGCAGATGAACACCCATTAGCTTTTAACAGTGACGTAATTCGAATTATTATTGTTATTATTAAACAGTGTTGAATATTGCTCTTAATAGTTGGAAAAACGTCCTGTCATTTATGAAAAACACTTCAGTCGTGGAGGAAATCATTGTTGTATAGATGGTTGTGTTGTGAAATAAGGTTGTGGAAGATTCCTCATTAATTACTATTTCTTTTATTACATTTATTAAAAAAGAATTTGTAATATATATCCTATACATTGAACCCAACTAGAGAAAAGGGTTATAAATTAACTTTTACTGAATGGATTTCAAAGGTACGTGCACTGACAGTAAAGAAATTTTGCGAAAAGATTTAAAATGTTAAACATCTTAATATGGTGACTTGTAATTACAAGTCATATGATTTCTTTACCAATTTTAATAATTGCGCTAAAATTAATCTAATCTTAATATGGTGTTTGGTTAAATAGGTAAGGATATAACTGTGAGCCATGCCGTAGAAAAAAATCATACAACTGGACATATTCATATCTGACAATGGCTGACATATAAACTCTCAGCCTCAATCACTAATACTAAAATCTTGAAATTTGGAGAATATTTACTTTTTTATTGCAGGTTTTCATAAGAGAAGGATTTTAATGATATTTAAAATAAAAATATGTATTTATCCTAACTATAGCATACAAAAAACCTGCATTCAGGTTTGAGAAAACTGATTAATTTTAATACACTATAAAAACTACTGGGAAACGTTTCAGAAAATCAGGAACAGCAAAAGAAACTTTCTTTTTATAAATGCACTATTAAATCTAGAAAATATATTAGTTTCTGGTATTTTCAAACATAAAGAACATTTTTCATAATCGTGGGCAACTTGGAAGAGGTTATGGTATATTTTCGTTTATTGTTATATTATATTTTCCTAGATTAAGAAATATTTGTTTTTTCTAACAGTGTAGATTTAAATGAATATTAAAAAAACTATTTATTTTAAATATGAATTGCAAAAAAGAAAAAGTAAAACGCCAAATATTGATTATCTTGATTTTTTGAGTGTATTTCACTGTGTATATGTATTATTGTTTTCACTCTTATCGTTTCTTTCATTATTTACGAGAAAGGGACGGAGAAATGAGAGATTTGCTTAATATAATAGGTATTTGTAAAAGTAACCCTACAAATCTTTCAATATATATATTAATAGGTTTTATTCTGTTGTTGTTTCAGTATATAAATTTGAATCAAAAATATTTAATAGGAATCAGAAATATATTTTAGGTGGATTTCATGTAATAATTTAAATCAATATAAGTACAAGGTTAGGTTTTGTTTTGTTGTTGTTGGTTTCTCTTATTGTTTCGGGGATTATGTGAGTGCGAAGGAAACCTGGGATATATATATATTTTTTTTAATTATTGTTATAGATATTTTTAAAAGTTACCTTTAAGACATTTTAGTATAAAAATATGAATAAAAAATATTTAATAGTGACCAGATATATATTTTATGTAAATTTTATCTAATAATTTAAAATGACATTTACCTTTTATGAGTACTATTCATGTTTAATATCAAATATTTGACTATTACGCTTTCAGTATGTTACATAAGGAAATAAAATATTGCATAAAGAAAAGAAAATCTCGAAGCTTATCGGTAGTATTCAAATATCTGTATTTAAAATGATAAAAAACTCTCGAATAAACATCTGAGGATATCTTACTTCTTCAAAAAAGGAGATTTCTATTGAACTCTCCGGAATTTCAGCACAAGAACTTTGGTTTCCTTTTCCCGATTTTATCCCTTGTCGAAGCATTCGTAATTCAGCGGTTGGGGTTCTTTCGAGGTATTGCTGAAAAGCACAGTTCCTACAACTCCTCGAGGAAGCTAAGATTCAAATAAAATGTCATGGATCCTTTTTCTAAATTGAAAAAGAAAAGAAAGAAGAGATTCAGTACATAGCTCTTACAATAAACAAATAACTGCAATCCAGTTGATAGATAAAAAAAAAAAATATCTTCCTAATACAGTAGTTTGACTGCAAATAAAAATAGCTTTTCAATGTTGAATTTTAAAGAGTTTATGCGGTCGTATTTAAACTGGTTTGTTCCTTTATCCTTCCCTAAATAGCAATCTTTATGGATTAGAAAAGAGTATTTTCTTCATTCAAACTTTTCTGTAAACTCCGCATTTATTTATTTATTTATTTATTTATTTTTACACAAATCAGTTAAAATTTATAAAATTAAATTGTTGTATACATACATTATTTTTAAAGTTTTTCGGGTGCTTTAAAAGAAATGTATCATTAAATATCTTTATTTAAACATAATTTTCTGTCATATTCCAAAATTGCATCTAAATTTTGAATAAATGTTTCTCTAAAATTAGAAATTTTATATAAATATTCATACCCGGTGATAATCAAATACTCTTTTCTTTTCTTTTTTTTCCGGAAGATGTTTGTAATTTTGAATTGTTTATGTATTTGCTTATTATCCTTCTCTTTACTCTCTCTCTTTCTCTTACTGTTATGAAAATGATACAACTGGGCATGAAATTTTAATTTTATAGAGATGTATGCGATTATATATTTAAATGAAATTAAAATCAATAATCAAAATTTATTTTTACAAAATTGTGATATTAATATCATTTTATATCGTTTTTCCAGTCACATTACATTTTTTAAAAATTGTTAAAATTGTTTTTTAAATATTCAATTGAAACCTACATAATCGATATAAAAAATACTCTTTTCCAAAAATAAATCTCTACTGTAAAATACTTCAATAATTGAAACACCTCCATAATGAATACCTCTATTTAGTGAGCACTTTTTCATTCTCCTACTCCTACATAATTTAATGCTTTTACTTCTGAATATTGGAGACCTCTGAATAGCAGACAAATTCTGAGGTTCTACTCAGTGTTATTCAGAGTTTTTACTCTATTATTATGTTATCCTTTAGTATTTTCCGAAGCTTTCGTAATTCAGTGACTAAAAATCTTTTGAGGTAAAAAGCACAGTTCTTTAAACTCCTTAATAAAGTTCAGATTCAAATAAAATTTCATGGATCTTTTTTCTAAGATAAAAAAGAAAAGATTCAGTACATAGCTCATACGCAATTTTTAAAAAGGGCAGATGTCTCTTTATCTAGAAAAATATAATATAACCACGAACGAAAATTTACAATAACCTCTTCCGATTTACTAACGGTTACTAGAAGATCTCTTATCTTTATAAACCCCAGAAACTGATATATCGTCTAGATTTAAGGAAGCATTTATAAAAAGCAAAGCTTTATTGCTGCTTTTCAAATACTTTTGCTGCCACTGATTTTTGGATATGTTTCAGAATACTTTTTACAGTATCAGTTTTTACAACCTGGAACACAGGTTTTTCGGATTCTATCCATTCTCAAATAAACATTTTAATGTTCAACAATCATGTTTGACAGACAGACATGAAAAATTAACAGCATTAACATTAATATTAAAATTAATATATTTATGTTACTCTTGCATGTATAGATTCAATTACGCAGCTGAAACTGCTTAATTGAGAATCGATAACATCCTAAAATCCGATATTTTGGTTTGAAAAAATTTATTAATCCACTATAAAAACTACTCGGAACCATTTCTGAGAATCAGTGGCAGTAAAAGGAACTTTGTTTTTATAAATGCTTCTTTGAATCTAGAAAATATATTGGTTTCTGCGGTTTCGAATGATAAAACAAAAAAAAATTCGGGATCATTATTGCTTATTTTCGTTCGTGGTTATATTCATTTTTGGACAATGCAATAACCAAATAACTGCAACGCAGTTTATAGATGATCAGAAAGGTCTTCCGATACGTTTTAGTAATAGCGTAGTTCGGCTGCAAATAACATTGTATTTTCAATGACGAAGTTTAAAGAGTTTGTACGATCGTATTTAAGCTGGTTTTATTATTATTATTATTATTATTATTATATTTCCATACATCTCAATCTTCATGGATAAAAAAAGAGTACATTTTCTTCATTCGAAAATTTCTGAAAACTCAGAACGTTTTTTATATAAACTTATTAAATTTTAGAAAATTAAAAAATTACACACATACCTTATTTTTAAAGTTTTCAGGTGCTTTTAAAATAAAAATATATCATTAAATGTTTGTACTTAAATTTTTCTGCCGCATTCCAAAATTGCAACTTTTTTAATCAACGATTCTCTAAAATTAGAAATTTTACAAATATAGTCACTCTTGATGATATTGAAAAACTCTTTTTCGTTCCTTTTTCTCTTTTGCCGGAAGAGGCATGTAATTTTAATTTGTTTGTATGTTTGTCTATCATCCTTTTCTCGCTTTCTGACTTTCATAATAAATGTTAGAACTGGGACAAAAATTTAATTTTATAGAAATGCACGTTCTATTATGTTTCTAAATGAAATAAAATAAAAGAGATAGAAAAAGAATATGTTTTTACAAAACTGAAATCTTTTATTGTATTATAATGCTTTTAAGCTTATATTTCAGTTTTTTATTATTACAAAATTTAGTTGTTTAATTCGAATGGAATCTAGATAGTCGTTGTTGAAAATATTGTTTTCCAAGTGAAAACTTCATTTTAAAATACTGCAATAATTGAAAGTATTAATATATAATGTAGTACTTTTAGTTATTTATGTAGTACTTAATTTAATGTAATACTTTTAGCACTTTAAACATTCAAAATTCTTAGATCATAGTTAACGTTCATTTGAAGTATTCCTAAAAAACGAAGCTCCCTAAACACCTCAATAATGTTGAGAATGAAATAAAAGGTCATAAATCTTTTTTTTCCAAATTTAAAAAGGAAAGATTCAGTACATAGCTCTTACAAAAAAACAAACAAATTAATTGCAATGCAGTTGATAGATACAAAAGATTTTCCTATACGTCTCACTAATACTGTAATTTGACTACAAATAGAAATGGCTTTTCAATGTCGAATTTTAAAGTGTTTATACAATCGTATTTAAACTGGTTTCGCCTTTTACCGGTCCGCAAATCGCAATCTTCATGTATTAAAAAAGGTATATTTTCTTCACTCAAGTTTTCTTACAAATTCAGCAATTTTCTTTAATATAGATTTTATTTTATTTTTACATATATTTTAATATAATTTTTTAATAATTAGAAAATTATACAGGATGTCCCAAAAATCATTGACCTCGACATATATTCCGTAAATATTGATCATAGACATATAACTACAAAGTCATGTAAATAAGGTACAGAATTTTATGAAATCGATTAAAATATTTAGGGGTAAATTTGAAGAAATACAAAATTTAAATTTTTATACGGCTTCCGTACAAAAAATTGTAAAATATTAGTACATTACAAAAATCGTAGAATATTTTAGTAACAGCTTTAGTTCTTAATTTTTGTTCACTGGTCAGTTACATTCCATATTTCGAAATGTAACTGACATTACATGCAGTGTCACTGATTCAATTACTGTGCACTTTCAACACTTTTTATGAAATTATTGTATTCCATACAAAGCAAGGTAAATCTTTTGAAAATTTGGTTTAAATATCTTTATTATTTTTAAAGTTCTTTCATTATTTTTAAAGTTATTTTCAAAATTTGCATTCGAACGAGAGTGAGATATCCTGTATTTTTTTTTATGTAAAATGTTGTTAAAATTCCTTTTTTTTTTCTTTTATGATAAAGTTAAAAGCAGAATTCGGTTTGGATGGTAGTGATTCACACCGTATTTTCGGCTGAAAACACGTACTGCGGAAACGATCTCGTATACGAAAATTGTTCGTTGTAGTATGCTATACTAGCTGTTAAAGGTTGTCCTATCATTTCTGAAACACCCTGTATTATTACTAAAACATATAGCGTTTCTAAATTAATAGGAAAAAACTATCAGAGGTAAATAAATGTGTCAAGATAAACTTTTTTTTTTTTTTTTACCAGAGTTACAATCCAATTGTTCAGTCAAAAAGACAGAATGCATCAACTGCAAACTGAAACTGAGTTTTCGTTTACAACTTTAACAATAATAAAGATATTTTAGCGAGAATTTCCATCAGATTAACTTTGCTTTCTATAAAATGGGATCTACTACCTCTTAAAGGCTGTCCAGTCTTTTCTGAAACACCCTGCATTATTACTAAAATAAACGAACCTAAATTAAAGAAACATACATTCAGGGGTGAATAAATGCTTCAAGATAAACAATTTTTGTATTGTAAACCAGAGTCACAATTCTTTTTTTCAATCTTAAAGACAGGATGCATCAACTGCAAACTGGACTAAGTTTTCGTTCACAACTTTAACAATAATAAAGATATTTTAGCGTGATTTCCATCAGAATAACTTTGCTTTCTATAAAATGGGATCTACTACCTCTTAAAGGCTGTCCAATCTTTTCTGAAACATTCTACATTATTACTAAAATAAAGACACCTAAATTAAAGAAAGAGACATTCAGGGGTGAATAAATGTATCAGGATAAACAATTTTTTTGTATTGTAAACCAGAGTCATAATTCTCTTATTCAATCTTAAAGACAGAATGCATCAACTGTAAACAGAAACTGAGTTTTCGTTCACAATATTAACTATAAAAAAGATGTAGCGAGGTTTTCATCAGATTTACTTTGCTTCCTATGAAATGTCCTATGGGATGTCCTACATCTTAAAGATTGTACTATCTTTTCTAAAACACCCGGTATTATTACTAAAATAAAGGAACCTATATTAAAGGAACAAACGTTCAAGAATAAAAAAATGCGTCAAGATAAACAATTTTTGAATTGAAAACCTAGGTCACAATCCACTTATCCACTCTAAAATACAGAGATCGAATGCAAGCTGAAACTGACTTTTTTTTCACAACGTTAACAATAATAAAGATATATTAGCGAGATTTTCATCAGATTAACTTTGTTTTCAATAAAATGGGATCTCATCATTAGAGAAGCTGCAAGCGCACTGTAATTTGTTCAATGACAACTAATTAACTGCCAGCTATACATTCCGAATTATAGAGTACCTAACTCACTGATGACTAGATGCAAGTGATGGCCATTTACAGCACTTATTTTGATGTCATGACATTTCACAGGAAGCAAAGTGGGTTTGCTGAAAGTATCGTTACAATACATGGATTACTTTTTTGAAAGAAAATCCGAATTCAGCGTGCATTTTCACTGAATAAATGCATTGTGACAAGTGTTGCCAGATCTACAGTCACAAAATCCCGGAAGCGCAGACAGAAATAGCGGGACAGGAGCTTCTCAATAGGAACATAAAAATACAGTAAATCCTATGAAAACTGAATCTTGACTTAAACGTAAAAAAAATCACGGACTCTACGGAAGGAATACCATGCAATTATACCTGCTAAGACGTATTCCTTCTTTGGTCACTTTAGATTCCGTCTTAGTAGGTTTTATTGCATTAAATAAACACAATAGTCTTGAACACAGAAAAATATATGAAAGCGGAATCGCTAGGGACCGAAACAAAATTCCGTTTTGGAGTTTCAGCTGTTATAATTGTAGGGTATTCTTTTCTCTACGTACCATGGATTTTTTACATAATACAGAATTCTGGTATAAACAGACTCCTTTTTTACTGATTATATACTAAAACAAATTGGAAATTGTACTTCAAACGTGACAAACGAAGTGCGTTCGTACTAGTTATATAAATATTCAGATCTTGATGATTTTTAATTCTGTGAAACGAATTATATCGTATGCAGATTAATTTCTGTAATAAAATAAGTATCTCGGTCGCTTGACGATTAAACCTCGGAAGCTCCTATAACGAGAAAGCACCGATTTGTTTTTAAAAAAATTCAAATTTCTTAATGAATATTTTTATTAATAACTTCTAAAATGTTGATTTGATTTTCATAAAATTTGAAATGTCTCGACAAAATCCTGCAAAGATAATATATCTTAAATTTCAAACCATTCGGTTGGGTACTTTTTGCGCTGTTATATACGGACAGACGGACGGACGGATCAGACGACGACTATAAGTTCTACGTATTTATATAATTATGAACGCATCTAAAAAGTGTAACAAAACCTGTAAAAACAGCATAGCTTGAGACAAGAAATATATTCCGTATTAGAGAGGTGTGGTTCTCAGAAGGTAGATTTGTACGGTATTTCTTTCGGTGAAATAAAGATTTTCGTTATAGACAATGTTTGTTCACAGGCTTTACTCTATTAAGTTCCACTCGATGATGACTAACGAATAGCATGGTACTAAAAGAAAATTTAAAGAATTTGTACATCATGGAAAATCGGGACTTCTGTCGTCCCGTGCAATGGATCCATGGGACGGATCTTCAACCCATTGCAAATCGGGACGTCTCGCGTAAATAGGAACATCTGGCAACACTAATTGCAACCTGGCTTTCCTATAAGGCAATTGATTGTCTTGATGTGTATTATCACCTCTGGAAGTTTCTTCTATTAGTTTAGAAACACCCCTGTGTAAATTTTAATAAGATTATATATTTTTTAACTATTACAAAACAAAATTTTTATAGAATTAATTCTTAAAATATTGTATATTACAAAATTCTAAAGAAAAACACCAATGGGCACCCGCAGAACAAAATCCAATAAAGGGATATTCTGAAAAAAAATATGCTTGCACGACTAATGCCATTATACTTTATTTTATGTTTTTTTTTAAAAAATAAAGAACGTAAACATGAAATAAAGGAATTGATGTCTCATACGTGGTCGGCACGACATTATTTTTTCCTCCTTTTTCTTTCTTTCTTTCCTCCTTTTTCTTTGTTTCTTTCTTCCTTTTTCTTTCTTACTTTCGTCGTTCTTCTTTTTTTTTTTTTTTTGGTGAGAAAAAAACGTTTTCCAATACCTGTTAGACCTAGCCTTCGAAAACAGGATGTTAGTTTTTTTTCTATTAGGAAAAAAATTATCTATACTAATAAAATAAAGTTTTGCTCTGTGTGTGTGTGTCTGTTGGCGATGGCTAGGAAAATTTAGCGCACTTAGAAGTCTGTAAATTTAGATTTAGGTAGTGCTATCCCTCTATTGGTGCACCTGACCTTCAGAATTTTAATATTTTGATAATTATCCTAGATATTAATTAGATTCTCATTAACCATCGCTTCTAAAATGACATCTTTTAAATCAAAATAGCGAAAGAAACGAGCCGGCGCATTGGATTTGCAAGCGGAAATGAACGAATTCGAAATTATTTTACTAATTAGCGAATTTTAAGAAAACTAATTGAGATATCAATTTGAAAATTTCTGAGCATATGTAAAATATATTCTGCATCTGACTATGTGATTTTTGAAAAATCCGGTTGATAATTTTTCTTAATTTGTGCAAAAAAATGCCAAAAATATGCCGGTGCCAGTGAAAACAATACGAGAAAGTTTCAGACAGGGATCTGCTTTCATTAAAAACTGAACTACAAAGAGATCTGTTTCTCTGGCCAATCCCTCCATTTAGTTTGCGAAAATGAAAGGAAATAATTGCCAATTTTTAATATGAACAAAAATTTAGGTAACTAATTAAGATATAGATTTGAAATTGAGGTCGGGAAGGGGTGTCATCTGCCGGCTATTTTAGCGTAGCGTCTTCGTTATGTTCTAATTATCAGAAAAATGTAATTTTAAATGATCGCATTAATGTAGGTGACGGTGGTTCTCTTGAACAAATTATTCATTTTATTTGCGGGTATGGGGAGGGGGGGGGGGTTAACGCCTTTCTCTGAGATTGTAATTATCTCGGGCCCGGGCAACGCCGGGCGGGTTAGCTAGTTTTAATTTAAAACACACACAGTGCTGTAGTCGTAACATAACCAGAGGGCATACGCTATATGCAAATGCTTTATGCTTGAGAGAATAGGCTATAGTTTGACGTGAGAAATAGAAGGTATATACAGAGTTTCTTTAAAAAATTCAGAAATACGGCGTATACCCCCTTATACCGTACACTACATCCCTGAACACCCACAATTTATTATGAAACACACACAGTTTTATTTTAAAACTCACAAGTTCACTTTATTATAAAACGCACCCAATTGTTATTATAAACACACTCAAAATATTTTATTATAAACACACAATGTTTAAATTATTATAAAATACACACATTGTCAAGAATACAACTGACTCAGCTAGTAGTACCAGAGTACTTCGATTAATACGCACTATTTTGTCTACCGGATACGAAGCAAAATCTCGCCAAAATCGCCAGATTACTACGCCAGTCAAACAACCGTCAGTTTGGCGCCGAAAAGAAACCTCAGTGCGTCTGTGACATCTGTACCAAAATAAATTAAACTAAGAAATTTTTGTTAAAACCACGCGGTCAGAGGCAATTTTTAAACATAGCAGCACTAAAAACGATAGAGAAATGTAGCAAATGAGATATAATAAAAATCTAAAAATAAGATTTTACCGATTTTTTGCAAAGAGTTTATTATTGTTTTCATTCATCGTTTAAGATATTTATTTACACATGACCATAAAACGAAAAACAAAACTAAAATTTTTTTTTCCACTGTGGTATTCAGATTGCAGAGCCCCTCAATGAAAATGCTTAATTGCTTTTCCCATGTAAGTGTTTAATTATTTTAAAACTTTTATAAAGAATAAATTTAATTATTTTTTTCAAAATCATGAAAGAAAAAGAAAATTTAATTATTTAAATTTTAAAATCCTGGTAGGGACAATTGTCCTCCCCTGTTCCCCATGCGGGGTCCATTAAAACAATACAACAGGAATCCCATTTCTTCTGCAGCAACATTAAAGGAAATAGGTTACTCATTCTAATTAGTCATCCGCCCGTCAGATAAATGGAAATATTTTTCTCTTTTTTTTTTCTTTGCTTTTTTATATCATTAGAGTATCCGAAAGTCCAAAACGTTTTGAGTTCTTTTTTCTCCAACCTATTTACAGAGAGAAAGAGAAAACCGTATTTTATTTCTCTTTGTTTTTGTTTCCTAAGAAGGTTATTTATGTTTGTCATCGGGGACATCATTAAACATTTCAAATATAAATTTGGGGTTTTAAGTTTCAAATGACAAAAATGTGAATACCAAGAATTGTAATAAATTCTTAAAAATATTGAATGTAAAATATTTGGGTATACACAGGGTGGAACAAAAATCCATAACACATTTTACAAATCAATTAAAAATCAATTAACTCACGGACGAAAAAGCTTATTATTATGAGCAAAAGTTTTGTTTAACGTTTAATTAATGTTCACAGAAAACGATTTTTATCTGCTTTTAAAACTATTACCGTAGCAGAAATTTGAAAAACTCATTTAAATCAATAAGCATCAGAAACTTTACAAAGAAATATAATACATTATTATTTGTTTCGGTTCGATCCTCGGTATGTTCTGTCTGTCATCTTCTTGTATCTAATGGATTTTTTTTATTTATCTTTTTACTTTTTTTATTGTTAAAGTTCTATTTCATTATTATATTTTTAAATATTTTTATTTAATTATTAACTTTTTAAATTTCTCACGGCTCCCTATTTGCCTCGCAAGTCGATTACCTGTTACCTGCAAGTTCAGTTAGTACGCAACTAGGTATTCCATCCTGCTAACTATATTGTTCCATTATATTTGTTAATGCCTTACCCTCTAAAGACTTCGATAACATCTACAAAATAAGCGAACTATCCTTCATGTTCACAAATTAAAAAAAATCAAACTTTTATTCAATTTATGTTTTTTCTGAACCATAATTCACTTTTTTCCACTTTTAGGTGCCCAGAAACTGAAATTTTAGGAATTTCAGGTGCAAGATTTTATGGAATTCGAATATTCTTAAAAATACGGATTCAAATCCTGAAAGTACACTTTTGAGATTGTTTGTATTTTGTAAAATAGATATGTGTGGATTCTCAATTTTTTAGTTGTTGTACATAATACATGATGCCTACAAAATAGAATTTATGTGAATGGTAAGTCTTAGTATGTAAATACAATTTGGATAAAGCTGAATAGATCAGAAACTACAATTCGCTACATTCATCGCAATTCATCCGAACTGTCGTTATAACGTAAAACAATACATATAGCAATTGTTTTAACACATAAATATCGTGTTTGATCTTCAGAAATGAGAGAGTTTTGAGTTTGTTTGATTCGTAAAACGAATATAGATGGCTTACCAATTTTTTAGCGCTTTCGCAGGGTGCTGGGATACAGTTGTATATATTTATTTAACTACTTCATTTAATTGGATAATTGAAGTTATCTTTATTGACAAGAGTTAAATATTATTATTATTATTAATTTATAGTTATTTATGAAGTATAAGGCCGTATAGTTTGCGAAGTAAAAACCCGTGAGTTCATGCATAGCCCGCCTTCTGTAGCAAATTAAATTATAGACAAATAAAAACAGAGATATAAATGTATAAATTATAAGTATTTATTAAGGAATTAAACATGAGTAAATGGTATAATTACAATATAAAGCAGTACAACTCTGTTATAATTATATAAAATTAATTTAAAGGATGCCTATCTGTATGCCTAACATTAATAATTTGGTTATTCTTAAACTAAAATCAAAGGACATCACAATATGATGTAAATAATGAAATGTTACCTGTTAATCCTATGAAAAGTAGCGAAGTCATCATTCCAGGTACTAGGCTCTTAAGACTGTATTAGCAAAGTCCAGGAAATGTAGCCTCAGAAATGTAACGGCTGCTGTTCATATTGCCAGTCATGGAAACAAGAAGTTACCGAGGCGTGTATTCAATGGACTTCACACCATCACTGCAGGTTATGGGCCTGCATGATGCTGTCGAATGCAAGCTGGCAATGTGCATTCTCAAGGATGCCGCTAAACACGGATGCGGTCTTAATGATGCTGTATACAGAGACTGGATTCATCTGAAAAGACGACGTGAGACGCCAGTCCTGCGACATATACAGCATCATGATGCCCGCATCCATGTTTGACGGCATCGTGGAAAACGCACATTGCCAGCTTGCATTCAACATCGTCATACTGGCATATCCCCTGGAGTGATGGTATGAGGTGCCATTGGATATACGTCTCGGAAATCTCTTGTTCGCATTGCCGTCATTTTCAACAGCAGCCGTTGCATTTCTGATGTGTTACGGCCCGTGGTTCTGCCCTATCTTCGATGCGTCCGCAACTCTACGTTTCAACAGTACAATGCACAACCGCATGTTGCCAGTACTATCCTGACCTTCCTTGATACAGAACATGTTCGATTGTTGCCCTGGCCAGTACGTTCTCCTGATTTCTCACCAACTGAAAATGTCTGGTCAATGGCTGCTGAGCGACTGACACACCACCACTAGCCAGTCACTACGGTTGATGAACTGTGGCATAGTGTTGAATGTGTATGGACTGCTGTACTCGTACATGACATACAATCTCTGTTCGACTCCATGCATAGGCTATAAATGCTGTTATTGCGGCCAGAGGCGGCTACTCTGGGTAGTATTTTCTCAGGATCTACAGCTCCAAATTTTCTGAAAATGTAATCACTTGTCCTTCCCATTATAATGTATTTGTCCAATAAATATCATTCTCTTATTTGCATTCCTTCCTGGTGTTGAAATTTTAATGGCCAGCAGTGTATATTCTCTAACAAGTCACATCCATTCTTCTTCAACCATAATTTACCGAGTTCTGATACTTTGAATTTTATGAATTTTCAGCGTTTTGTAACACTTAAAATTGATTATTCATGAAAGAGAATGCTAAAAACTAAAAAAATATTCAAGGTATCATAATTCGGTAAGTGTTGGTTATAGAACTGTTTTACCTGTTAGAGGGTATGACGAAAAATTTCTAAATATAACTTATAGGAAAGATCCAGAAACCAAATATAAAATTTTAATTTCGTAAATTAAAAAAAAAAAACTATTTTGACGTAAATGGATTTTCTTAACCCTTTCCGGCATAGTGATCCCACTCTGGGCACACCTAATTTTAATTCCAAACTTGCAAACGGCACCAAGAATATTTTAATAAAATTTTGTTTCTATAATGAAAGCTTAAAATTAGGAGTTCAAATTTTCTAAAAAAATTGTTTGTAAATACCGGTGTCAGTCAGCAATTTCTCATTTTACGAACAGACTTTGTCTGTGCCGGAAAGGGTTAATGATGAAAAGCAACATTCGATTTTTTTTTCAAATTGGAACTATACCTATTAAACTAACGAGTTAGGAATTAGTTATTGATCAGCAATAAAAAGCGACATCTTGTATATACTCCGGGACGAATAATAATTTTTAAAAAGCCGCACTTGAAAAGTTTTGATTTCTTTGTGAATTTTCTACACTTCCAGCGTAGTTGTTTTGTGTGTCCAAGTGTTTAAAAATTCGATTTGTCTGGCCATTTGTCTGTCTGTCCTCATTCCAACTCGCGTAAATAAACTCGGATTACCATGTTACTCAGGTAACAGGGATGTATCTTATTAAAGTTTACCATGGCATGTTCGATATTGAAAATGAAGTGTGTAGCATTTATAGTTCGTTTAGAGAGGCAGTCTAAATATTCCGTTACATTATTGTCTATGGAAAAAATCGTTTGCAGTGTTTTTAATGATGTTACTCTATTTCGAACATATTAAAATTGATATAAAGAACTGAAAAGTATTGCAAGATGCTTATTACAGAATAGGATGTGCATAGCATTCATCGTTCATTTACAGGGACACACAAAAAATAGATTATAGTACTGTCTGTGAGCAATAATTGCTGGAAAGGCTTTTTCAATTGTAGTATGTGTTTTCAAAGTTAATTAATATTTTTTATAACTTGGAGCGTATAAATTCTATAGATATCCTATACAGGGATGCACAGAAGTATTCAAGTACATTTTCGCTTATTGGCGGAAATTGGTGGAGAGGAATTTTCAACTGTGTTATGCGTTTCCTTTCGATTACTATGTAGTATATATACAAATCTATAGACCATGTACAAGGCTGCACATGAAAATTCGGATGTTTTTTAGAGTATTGATGGTAATTCCTGAAACTGCGTTTTCAAATTGTTTACTTAGACATCATCTTTCACCTTATTAAATGGTGATTTTTTTTTACAGTATTCTGAATGTGTTGGAAAGGGTTTCATTATCTATGCTTGACCCTTAATATTTTTTTCTTGTTATTTTTAAATATGCAAATCTTTTATTCGAGTTTTTGCGCAATAATTAGATGGTAAGTGGAACATCGCGAAGACTTACTTCAATCGAAAAGAAAAAACAGATTTTTCATAAGTTTTAATTTCAAGGCAATTGCAAATATGATGTAAAAAAAAAAAAAAGAAAAAAAAATGACGATTTGTGAAAATTTTTTTATTTTTGATTAGAAAAAAAAAGATATATTTTGGTTAGAAAAATGGTAAAATATATTTAATGTAAATGAATCTTTTGTCTTGCAATTTTTAACAAAATTTAAAAGTTCAAAGACTTTATACAGGAATTACCGCCACTGTCTAAACCATAAGGTCACATGATAACAAAGTTTTGCTTAAGAAATCGATTTGATATAATTTTCAGCATAAAAGAAACTTTAAAAAAACTTCGGACATTGTAATTACCGCAATAACAATGCAGCGACAGTTAAATTAAACAGGATAAAGAGCTAAATGACCTATGAAAAAAAAACTACTACAGACACAAGAAAATTATTAAACAAGACTGGAATTCGCAAGAAATCTTAAAAATTGCGTTATTAACAATTGATCTCAAGCAATATTTCCAAATGATCAATTTTTATCTCTTTTTTACCCCGGTGGAAATCAGAACGTATAAAGGGACAAGGAAAAGACGTAGAAAGGTAGAAATATATAATGAAAATTGCACTCTTTCGGGGGGGGGGGGGGGGCAGTCTAAAATAACTCCGTTACATTTTGATCCATGGGGGAAAATCGTTTGCAATACATTTTAATACCGTTATGTTTTCAAAAATTTTGAAATTAAAAAAGACCAAGATGCAGTGCAGCGTGTTTTTCATAGATCATGGAGTGCGATCATTTATCGTTCATTTACAGAGACGCTGCGAAATATTCGGTTACACGACGGACTGTGAAGGAATTGATTGCATGAAAAACTGAAATTTTTTAATAATATTCTGTTAGTGTTGGAAAGTGTTTCATAATCTATAACTTGACGATTGATTTTTCTTTCTTGTTTAAATAATCACATGTGCTCTAGAGATTACGAAAACGCACTTACTTGTTATCAGTTTCTGAAGAAACTGGAGTGCCATAATTTATGTGTTTCATCAAGAGAATGCCGTAATTCACACTGCAAATTCCACTTTTGGGTGGTTTGTAACCAATGAAATGCACTTTTTTGACTGGTCTGATTTAAGTCTTGGTTAAAACCCCATAGAAATCCTATTAAAAATACTGGAAAGAGTTGTATTTGTTGGTGGGAAACAACAGAACTCCACAAGTGAACTAAAACAAATACTTTTTGTCAGCGACGGTGGCGTATTATCTGCTTACATCACTTCCAAAAACTGAATAATTCATTACCAAAAAGAGTTTATGATGTGATTCTCGCAGGTGTCAGGAGAAAATATTTACTATTAACAGAAAATTTTACTCCTATATTTCCTTTAGTAGACCTATCATCTTGCAAAACCCATTTTTAACATTTTCCAACATAGGTGAAAAGTGTTTATTAATTCCGTCTGTCTATCTGTCTACCGTCTGTTCGTCTGTCCTCTAACTTGCGTACATTTACTCGGATTTCCATGCAATTGATGTATATTATTGAAGTTTACTATGGCATATTTGGTATTGAAAATGAAGTATGTAGCGTTTATAGTCCGTTTACAGGCACACTAAAAATAATTCCGTTTCATTATACAGTCTATGGCGAAAAATTCTTTGCGGCGTATTTTAATGACGTTGCACTATTTGAAACATATTGAAACTGATATACCATTGAGCTTGGGTATTGTGGAACTCACTGGGTTGTTCCACAAGATACTTACTATACGGTGTGCATAGCATTTATAGTTCATTTACAGGAACACAAAATAATTCAGTTATAATACTGTGTATGAGGAATAATTGCTGGAAGTGCGTTTTCATTTGCGGTACGCGTTTTTAAATTTAACTAATTTTTTGCATTTTTCTTAGTATTCATATAATTTCTATTGAAAGGTGATATACAGAGCTGCACAAAAAATCTTCACTACATTTCCGCTTATTGACGGAAAATTCTGAAGGGGACTTTTTAACTTTTATGCGTTTCCTATACCTGAACTAAAATTTTGCATATTGTGTAGTATATATTCAAATCTATAGATCATGTATAAGGCTGCACATGAGAATCCGGATATTGCCGCAGAATTCGCGGATCGCGGCGCGGCGTTTCGCGTGATGGTCTTTTGCTACGTCCCTTTTATACCGAGACAGTTGCGGAAGCCAGGAAGAAAGAGGAAAAAAACATTCTCAAAATTGAAACCGGACAAATTTAAAAGGAAAAATGATCAAATTAAACACCTCGAAATGCAGAAAGGGTTGGGCTCTGGGCTCTCAAGCTATCGAGAGACCATTGCGGCTTCGAGCTCTATGCCTGGTATTGGGTTTTAAAGTGTGTTATGCGTTGTCTAAATTGTTTAGTTAGACATCATCTTTCACATTATTAAACGTTGAAGTTTTGTTAGAGTATTATGAACGTATTAGAAAGTGTTTCATAATCTATTCTTGACGTATGATTTTTTGTTCTTGTTTTGATGTTGCTTTTATTCTTATAAATATATTTTCTAAAACTTCTTGTTTATCATAATTTGCTGTTGTAAAAGTTTTATAGTTTGTACAAAATATTCTTTAATATTCTAATGTAATAATTCAATAGAAATCTTAATATTAATAAACATAATAGTTTGTACAAATTATTAATAATAGAATGACACGAAATTATGTCTATAGATAAGATTACATTTATGTACTATGAACTTGTATTACAGAATAACTGTTAAATACAGTGAGTTGCAAAATGATTGGTCTATTGTCAAATATACATTATTTATAGTTTGTACAAAATATTCTTTAATATTTGAGTGTAATAATTCAATAGAAATCTTAATATTCCTTAGTGGATCAATCAATCATTTTGAAATTCACTGTATTTAACAGTTATTCTGTAATACAAGTTCATAGTAGATAAATGTAATCTTATCTATAAACATAATATCGAGTTATTCTATTTTACATTTGTCATTCTATATTTAATTTAGCTTGGTTTTTGTATAAGATGGAATTTTGTTATCGATTTGAAACTCACTGCTGTGCTAGATATACTAGGATTATAAAAATTGTATACAAAGACATGTTTCTGATGACAATACATTTTTAGAATTTAATTATAAATTAATAACTTAATATTTAGGCATTTTTCCATTAGCCCGCCACAGTTGATAAATCGCCAAATATTCTTTATGATTACAATTGTATACGAGTTACAACAACAAAATATTTTAAAATGCGCCAAATCACGCTCGTCAAAAACGGCTAACTGGCCGTGAAACAGCAACAATGCAATATTTCAAGCCTTAAAAAGTGGAAAAATAAATATTGATGAATATTTGAGAAAACAATTTATAAATCCCAAATAGGTTAGTTTAAATTATGTCTTTCATTTATTTCCTGTTGATGCCTTATTTTAAACAAGAAACAGAGCAAAAATTATATATATATTTAATAAGTGCACTAGCCCGCGCTTGCTACCCAAGAGTAAAAAAACAAAACATTGAATTTTCTACAATCGGATTCGGTGCCCACATCAAGTTAATGTATTGTAACGGATTTTTTTTTAAATTGAAATTAGTGTTTTCAAAATAAACAGTGAATGCTTATAAAAGTGTATATTAAAACAAAAAAAAATTTCAAGAATTTAAAAAAAAATTAAATGTATGCATGTATATTTTGGTAAAAAAATAAAGCTGTATAAAACTTTTTGCAGTTTTGATACAATATATATATATATATATATATTTAATATTATCAATGTAATAAGTTAATCTAATACGGTGGCTTCTCAGTCACTCTACTTTTTACATAGGAAAACAAACAGAAACGAAAAAGTTACTTTTTGTATATCCTTTTATTTAATATGCTTTTCCGAAACCATAATTTCTTTTTCCCTCTAGATGCATAAGGTCCATGACACCGGAGATTTCACAGGCAATGTTTATGGAGTCAATAACGTGTGATATATGTAAATATTTGAATTTTAAAAACTGCGTATGATGTTTTTTTTCATACGATATAGAGAAAATCGGCATTTTCCCCGTGTTTCGTTTGTTATTTTATTTTATAAAGTCCGTTTATACCATTTCTTTGATGATGACATTCGTACTTTAAAACGACACTAAGATATTTTTGACAAAATTTAGTTTATATATACATATATATATATATATATAAACAGATGACATATTTTATATAAAAGAACCGTAACTTAGAAAATCATTAATCATTATAATAAGTGACAAAATTTGACTGATGATGTATTATCCGCAATTTATTATAAAGCATTAATCGTCAGTATCTTTGGATGGATTTATGGAATAATCATTTGAAAGGTCTATAATTTAGTAATGTATAACTTTAGAAAACAGTGGATTTTTTTAAAAACATGAATTCTCTCCCTACCCCCTCCCCTCCCCCAACACACACACTCTCATACAAAAAGAAGACAAAAGAAAAGATGTGAAAAATTTTCAGATTAAAATTGATTAAATATGGAAGGAATGTTATTTTTCTTTCCTCTTTATCATATCATGAACTTTTTACAAAAATGTTCTACTGAATTATTACTTGGATATCTAAAAATCTTGTGGAAATTGTTATGAATTTGTAAAATATTTGTTGGTGTGCAGTATATGCTTCTGTCGTTAAGGAAATTTTGTAGCATACTTATTATTTTATTAATACAATCAGCGCGTTATTTTTTTTAACCAGCAATGAAGCTTTTATATCACCATTCTTTTTTTTATAAAAAAAACAAAATAATAATAAAAAAATAGAAATTTTTTTTACATATCTTTTTATTTGGCTTACGTTTCCACAAAACCATAATTTATTTTTCCCTCCAGACTCATAAGATCCATGACATCGGGGATTTCAGATGTAATTTTTATGGAGTCTTATGATATATGCAAATACTTGAAGTTTAAGAAATTGTGTATGATATTTTTTCAAATGGTTTCTTTTTATACTGAAAAGCCTCACCTTTTTCCATATTTTACATAGTATTTTATTTGATAAAGCCTGTTTGTTCGCACTTTAAAACGATATTAACATATATTTTTTTACAAACTTGTGTTTATAAGAAAACAAAAAACAATTGTCGTATTTTATGTCGAAGAATGGTAATTTAGAAAATCCTTACTCATATACGTAATAAGTGACAAAATTTGATTAACGATGTATCATCCGCAATTTGTCACAAAGCATTATTCATTGTCACTATCTGAGGTTGGCTTTATAGAATGATCGATTGTTAGAAGGCCACTAATTATTAAATGTATGTCGAAGAAAATAGTGGAAACTTTTTTTCTCCTTTTTTGAAAACGAATTTATCCTCTCCCCACAAAACAGAAAAAGACAAAAAAATCAGATCAAAATTGATTAAATATGAAACGTTTTGTTTTCTTTCCTGTTTATCACACCATTACTATTTTCAAAAACGCATCACTGAATTCTTACGCGGATGTCTAAAGCATTGTGAAAATTGCAATGAACTTATGAAATATCCAACAGAAAAAGACAAAAATTTCAGATCAAAATTCATTAAATATGAAACAGTTTGTTCTCTTTCCTGTTTATCATATTTTCAAAAATGTACCACTGAATTCTTATGCGGATATCTAAAGCATTGTGAAAATTGCAATGAATTTATGAAATATCAATGAATTTATGAAATATCAAACAGAAAAAAAAAATCAGATCAAAATTCATTAAATATGTAATGTTTTGTTCTCTTTCCTGTTTATTATACCACTACTATTTTTAAGAACGTACCACTAAATTTTTACGCGGATATCTAAAGTATTGGGAAAATTGCATTAAATTTATGAAAAATGCGTAGATGCTTTTATCATTGATGCAATTTTGTAATATGTAGAAAGTAGGGTAAAACCAGGTACTAAATGTTTTTCCCTTGTTGACAAAAGTCTAAAAAGGCGGAAGAATCGAAAAAACCCCCAAATATGTTTGGGAATATCTGGGCTATTGAAAACCACGCCTGTTGCCACAGGGAAATTCTTCTGTACTTTAGAAAAGCCGTTTTTAGGACAACCTGAATTTTATGTGGTAGGGTAAAACCGGGTACTAATCAGAAATAAAGTTTTTACACTTACGGTAGCAAAAAGCTTTATTGTAATAAATTTTAAATCAAACTTTAACCTTTTGCACTCCAGTGACACCTACCTATACGGTGGCACACTAAGTTTAACCTGAAATGATTGATTGACACCAGAATTTTGGAATGAAAGTACGTGAATAAAAGCTGTTACTAATTTCTAAATAGATTTGTTTTTAATATCTGATGTCAATCAATCATTTCAGGATAAACTGTTATACGGTATGTCACGTATAGGTGTCAGTGGAGTACAAAAGGTTAAAACATGTATACATTTTTTAAGGCCAGCAACCTTTTTTTTTCAGATTTTCAAGCAATTTTTATGTTATCATGTAATAGCTTTCTCAGCTATCTCAGCTGAGAAAGAGTGCAAAGAATGGGCGCTTCTCATGTGCCCACTCTTTGCAGTGTGGATATTGCATCCATCCTTCACCACCTGTTGAGTGAAGAAACAGTTCATTGAAGAATTCAGTGCAACACTGCACGGACACAGAGATTAATTCCCTTCAGAAGCCGATGGCACAGTGCTAGGGGATGCTAATATGGCTGTAGTTAAGATAGGTGCTTGCTAGGGGATGCTAATACGGCTGTAAAAACAGGGTCCTCAGTTTGACCTGCCTACATGGTTTTATCCTACTATCCCCTACTGTTTATTAATAATATAATCACCGAGATATTGGTTTAACCAGCACTGAAGCTTTTATACCGTCATTCTTCTTTTTTATAAAGGAACAAAACGAAGCATAAAAAAATTATTTTCCTCATATTCTTTTATTTGGCATGCTTTTTCCGAAACTAATTTATTTACCCCCCTGAACGCATAAGATCCATAACACCGGAGATTTCACATAAAATTCTATTGAATTCCGTAACTTGTAATATGTGTAAATTATTTGAATAGAAAAAACTGTCCATGATATACGTATTTCGTGTGTTTTTATCACTTTCCAACATTAGTTGAAAAATGTTTATAAATTCGGTTTGTCAGTCCGCGCGCTAATTTGCATAAATGTACTCGGATTGCTATACAATTAATATATGTTATTGGGGCATTACTATGGCATATTTGGTATTGCAAATAACGTGCTTAGCATTTATAGTTCATTTACAGGGACACTCAAAAGTATTCCGTTATTTTATGGTATATAGAAAAAAATCTTTTGTAATGTATCTTAATGATGTTACACTATTTCAAATATAATTGAAATTGATACACATCATTGAACAGCATTACAAGTGTACATAACATTTATTGTTCATTTACAGGGACATACAAAGACGTTTCAGTTGTGATATGCGTTTTTAAATTTAACTAATTTTTGCATATTACTTGGTAAGTATAAGTTTTCTAGATCATATACAGGGTTCATAAAATAATTAATTTCTGCTTATTGATGGAAATTGCTGAAGAGAATTTACAACTGTGTTATTCGTTTCTTAATTTAACTCAGTTTAGTTAACTATTTTTTTAATTTAATTTAATTTAATTAAATACTAAGTATATCTATACAAATATATAGATCATATACAAAAGAATTTGAATACTTTTCTGACTGTAGATGGAACTTCTGAAATTAGGTTTTCAGATGTTTTATCCTTTTTTATTCAAATTTTAGAATGATTTACATAAATATATCTTCTTTGACGTTAATAAACAGGAAAGTTTTGTTACAGTATTCTGAATGTGATGGAAAGTGTATCATAATCTATGTTTTACGCACGATTTTTTTTTTTTTTTTTTTGCAATAGAAAATATGCATTTTTACCGGATTTCATTTATTACTTTATATATTATAAAACACATTTACCCCATTTCTTTGAAATTATGTTACTCGTTGTTTAAAACTACATTAAGAAATTTTAATAAACAAAGGTAATAAAAAACAGATGGCCTATTTTTTTGTCAAAGAATCAAAAGAAATTAAAAAAAAATTGCATTAATCGTCTTGTTATCTTTATAAGAAATGGCATAATTTGACTGGCGAAATGTTATTCGCAATTTATCATAATAGCATTCTTTGACATATTCTAATGATGTGCTTTAAAAATACATCTATCGATTACTACTAATTTTGTCGAAGTGTAGCTTACAGAAACTGTAAAAAAAAAAAAAAAAAAAAAAAGTGGAAACAAATTTCCTAAAAAAAAAAGAAAAGAAAAGAAAAAGAAAAGAGATATAATTTTCTATAAAGACCGTTAAATTTTCTGATCAAAATTTATAAAATATTAATATTATTAAGTTCTTTTTGCCATTATTTGAATTGAACTGTTGTTTTATTTGAGAGCGTACTGTGTATATCACCAACAACATGTTAATTTGTTTCATTCAGGGCATTTAGAACTTATTATATACATAACGCGTCTAAATAGATACAAAAACGTTTAAAGGAATAATAATTAAAATAATATGACAGACAAACTATAATCATAAATACTGTTCATTTGAGTTGAGATTTAAGTGTAAAAAGAAAATAAATTAAAAACGTATTAAAAACATATTTTGACATTTTTATTATTATAATTAACGCGATATCGGATTAACCAGCACTGAAGTTTTTATATTATCCCTTTTTTTCATACAGAAAAAATCGAAACCAGAAAAATTGCTTTTTTGCATATATTTTTATTTAACATGCTTTTCCGAAACCATAATTTATTTTTCCCTCTGGATATATAATATCCATAACACCGGAGTTTTGACATGTAATTTTTGTGGAATCCGTAACTTATGATATTTGCAAATATTTGAATTAAAAAAACTGTGAATTATATTTTTTCATTCGATTTATTTTTATACATAAAAGGTCCATTTCCCACATATTTTGTTTACGTTATTTTATAAAGAACTTATCCAACATTTCATTATTCGTACATTAAAACTACAGTGTGAATATTTTTTTAATTTATTTTAATTTATTTATTTATTTTACAAAATTAATTTTTAAGAAAACAAATAACAGATGACAAATTTCATGTCAAACAATGGTAAATTAGAAAATAATTAATCATGCACGTAATAAATGATAAAATTTGACTAGTGATGTAATATCTGCAATTAGTCATCAACCATTAATCGTCAGTATCGTAAAATAGTTTTATAGAATAATCGATTAGAAGGTCACTGATTTTTAAATTTACAGCTTTAGAAAACAACGGAAAGGCTGTTGTTTTTTTAATTCCCCCAGCCCCACCACATCTTCCATTTAAAAAACAAATTTCCCCCCCCCCCCCCTCAACGCCCCTTCAGACAAAAAAGGGGAAAAAGAAAAGAAAATATGTGCAAAATTTCAGATCAAAATTGATAAATATGAAACTTTTTTTCTTCCATGTTTGCGATATCAATTACTGCTTTCAAAAATGTAACCACTGAGATGTTTCTGGGATATCTAAAGCCTTTTAGATATTCTTATGAATATCTGAAATACCGCGAAGTGTGTTTTATTATATAATTTTTATTTTATTAATATAATCAGCGTTATAAAGGTTTAACTAGCACTTTTATTTATTCCTTCTTCTTTTTATATATATGCAAAAAATAAACGCAACTAGAAAAATTTCTTTTTCGCAGATCCTTTTATTTGGCATGGTTTTCTGCGAAACCATAATTTATTTTTCAGTCCGGACATATAAGATCCTTGACACCGGAGGTTTCAAATGCAATTTTTATGGAGTCCGTAACTTATGATAAATGTAAATATTTGAATTCAAAAATCTGCATACGATGTATTTTTTGTATGTTTTCCTTTTATACAGAAAATGTGCATTTTCTCCGTGTTTCGTTTATCACTTTATAAAGCTTGTTTACACCGTTTCTTGGAATTCATCGTATTTGTACATTAAAACAAGGATCAGAAATTTAAAAAAAATGGAGTTTTAAATAACGTTTTAAAAAACAGATGACATATTTTATGTTCTAGGTAAAAATAAATGTATTAACACTTTGGGCCCGAAATTTTTTTCCAGTCTTGAGAAAAAGTTACTTCAACGTCAATAAAATTAAAAGTCTCAATCTATATCTCAAAAGTTAAAGTTTACTGGAATTTCATGTATATGTCATTTATTGAAATCTAATGAATATAGTTATTTTGCGAAGTATTCATATAAACAGCACTTTACGAAATTGATATAATCTGGTAGCCAGTTAAAAAAAAAAAAAAAAATTACCTCACCCCCCCCCCCCCCAAAAAAAAAAAAAAAAAAAAAAAAAAAAAAAAAAAAAAAAAAAAGATGGCGCCAACCTATTGTTCAGTGTGTGCGATGCACGTATGTGCTATGATAATAAAGACGCAAAGCATTTTAAGCGAGGTGGAAACATTTATAAAATACATATTATTCTTTAATTTTACTAAAAGTAATTATTCTTGAAATTATAATTAAGTTTTATAGATTTACTTCGAATGGATTACTTATATTTTATTAATCTTTAAAATGAATGTGATGGATTAATCAGTTTTATTTCTAAACACAAACAGTTGATTTGAAACTTACAAAATAAAAAAATAAAAAATTGAGAATTTTTTAGCATTGTATCTAATTTTAGATGGCATTTAGGATTAACACTATTTCTTACGGTTTTATTGACACCCCCCCCCTCCCCCGGACATTCTAATTATGTGGTATGCTAGCGAGCTAGAGCGGAAAAGAATAGCATTTCCTTTACACGAAATGGGAAATATCTTTTTAACATGTTTCTGCCATTAAACTACGATAGAAGAGGAAGATCACTACTGGCCGCGCCCGAGTTGGTGGTAGGGAAGAAAAAAAATTCATTTGTGCTCATTTCTTAAGCCAACTTTTGTACAAATAAATACCGTCAGATGATCGCTAGATAAAAAAACTTAGTCGCCAGTGGCGACCTGGCGATCCTATTTGTCAAGCCCTGCGTATGATAATATGCTAAGGAAAATTTTTGGAGACGTTTGGAAAATATCGTATCAGGAATAAAGAGACCTAACAACTTTCTAGTATTTTTTATGCTTTATCACAAAATATTAGTTTGTAAAAGTATCCTGTATTATAAATCAGTACAAAAACCCTTAACGGGTTAAAAGTTGTGACGCAGCACTTTCTTTTGGCTCTAAGAATTTCAAATATGGGTCTTAAAAGTAATGATATCAAATTTGAGTGACGCTATGTTAATTTTTTTTAAATCATCATTTTCTTTTTAGTTTTATTTATATTCACAGGTGTAATTATTATCTTAACATGAAAATACATATAAAATTTATTCCCTAAAGCTTTTTCATTGAGATCTCTCAGGAATTCAAAATATGGTTTTAAAAGAAATGATATCAAAATTTGAATGACACCTTGACGTGAATTTAATAGGATTGGTTTTAAATTTCAATTTAAATTATTTTTAGTTTCTCTTCTAAAGTATATTTACACATACAAACAATACTTTTAATTTTTCAATACACCGTTAAATATATTACTTTCACTGACCCTATATTATGTATTGAAATGTATTTATTTCAATAAAATGATTTATGTTTTGTGCCACGCTATCCAAAATGATAAGTAAAATTTATGTAAATGATTATTTTGCGTCATATTATAAACTTGCATACATTTTCCTTTGTTTGGATACTATGACGCAAAATAATCATTTACATAAATTTTACTTATGATTTTGGATAGCGTGGCACAAAACATAAATCATTTTATTGAAATAAATACACTTCAATAAATAATATAGGCTCTGTGAAAGTAATATATTTAACAGTGTATTGAAAAATTAAAAGTATTGTTTGTATGTGTAAATATACTTTAGAAGAGAAACTAAAAATAATTTAAATTGAAATTTAAAACCAATCCTATTAAATTCACGTCAAGGTGTCATTCAAATTTTGATATTATTTCTTTTAAAACCCATATTTTGAATTCCTGAGAGATCTGAATGAAAAAGCTTTAGCGAATAAATTTTATATGTATTTTCATTCTAAGATAATAATTGCACCTGTGAATATAAATAAAACTAAAAAGAAAATGATGATTTAAAAAAAATTAACATAGCGTCACTCAAATTTGATATCATTACTTTTAAGACCCATATTTGAAATTCTTAGAGCCAAAAGAAAGTGCTGCGTCACAACTTTTAACACGTTAAGAGTTTTTGTACTGATATCATTACTTTTAAGCGGTTATTGATGAAAATTTCATTCATTCGAAATTAAGCATTAGGTTATAAATTTATAAGAATAAAACTTAGTGGCTTCGCCCGCTAGTGGGCCTTCAATTTACATCAGGGCCTCGAATCTAACTGAATTCTCCATTTGTATGATAATCCCTTAATTTCCACATGGAATAGTATAAACCTATAACCGAACGAACCACTAACCCGGTTCCCCGCTGCCTCCGGCACCGTATACCAGTCGTGCTATGCATGCACCGGATAATACTTTAATTTGCACATCGAATAGTATAAACCTCTAACCGAACGAACCTCCGGCTCGGGTCCCCGCTGCCTGCGGCACCGTATAGCTGCCGTGCTGCATAATACGATTAAGTGGTCACAGACCTTTTAAACAATATATCACATGAGGGGTGTGTGCAATATTTTAAAAAGTACCCCCTTTGTGGGAGGGCAAAGTGGGGGATGATACTAGAGATGCATAATATGACTAAGTGGTTACAGACCTTTCCAACAATATATCACATGAGGAGTATCAGTAAAATATAAAAATTGCCCCCCTGGAGGGGGTAAAGTGGGGGGATGAACACCGGAGGTGCATAATCTAATTAAGTGGTCACAGACCTTTCCAACGATATATCACATGAGAGGTTGTGCAAAATTTCAATGAGTACCTCCTTGGGGGGCAAAGTGGGGGGATGGACACCAGAGATGCATACTATGACTAAGCGGTCACAGAGCTTTCCAACGATATATCACATGAGAGGTTGTGCAAAATTTCAAAAAGTACCCTCTAGGGGGGGGGGCAAAGTGGGGGTATAGACACAGGAGATGCATAATATGATTAAACAGTGACAGACCTTTCCAATAATATATCACATGAAAGGTGTGTGCAAAATTTTAAAAAGTACCCGCCTTGGGGGGGGGCAAAGTGGGGGATGGACACCAGAGATTCATAATATGACTAAGCGGTCACAGACTTTTCCAACGATATATCACATGAGGGGTTGTTCAAAATTTCAAAAAGTACCCCCTTGAGGGGGCAAAGTGGGGGTATGGATACCAGAGATGCATAATATGATTCAATAGTCACAGACCTTTCCAACAATATATCACATGAAGGGTATGTGCAAAATTTTAAAAAGTACCCGCATTGGGTGGGGGGCAAAGTGGGGGGATGGACACCAGAGATGCATACTATGACTAAGCGGTCACAGACCTTTCCAACGATATATCACATGAGGGGTTGTGCAAAATTTCAAAAAGTACCCCCTTAGGGAGGCAAAGTGGGGGTATGGACACAGGAGATGCATAATATGATTAAACAGTCACAGACCTTTCCAATAATATATCACATGAAGGGGTGTGTGCAAAATTTTAAAAAGTACCCGTCTTGGGGGGGGGGGCAAAGTGGGGGGATGGACACCAGAGATGCATACTATGACTAAGCAGTCACAGACCTTTCCAACGATATATCACATGAGGGGTTGTGCAAAATTTCAAAAAGTATCCCCTTGGGGGGGGGGTCAAAGTGGGGGCATGGACACCGGAGATGTGTAATAGGATTAAACGGTCACAGAACTTTCCAACAATATATCACATGAGGGGTATCAGCAAAATTTAGGAAAGTATCCCCCTTAAAAGTGGGGGGCAAAGCAGGGGATGGACATTATCATTAATTTCGTCAATCGGGCATGAAAAAATCATTAATTTCGTTGATCGTGTGTTTAAAAATCATGAATTTCGTTGATCGGGTGTGTAAAAATCTGTGAATTTCATGAATCGGGCACAGAAAAAACATGACTTTTGTCGATCGGGGTAGGTGGGATCATATATTTTGTCAAACGGGCATGTAAAAATCATAAATTTTGTTTACCGATCGCATAAAAATCGCAAATTTCATCAAATGGATACATAAAAACCAAGAAATTCTTCGATCGGCACATAAAAATCATTAATTTTGTGAAACGGATGCATAAAAATCAAGAAATTCGTGAATCGGGCACATAAAATTCATCAATCGGTGCGTAAAAATTATGAATTTCGTCGATTACGCATGAAAAAATCATGAATTTTGTAGAACGGACGCATAAAAATAACCAATTCGTAGAGTAGTCGCATAGAAATCATGAATTCATCAAGTGGGAGGTTAAAAATTACAAGTTCAAGAAGTATGTGCATAAAAATCTCAAATTTCATCAAACGTTTGCATAAAAATCAATAATTTTTGTCGATCGGGTTCAGAAAAATGAAATTTCGTCGATCGAATACGAAAAAATCATGAATTTCGGTGATCAAGTGCGTAAAAATCATGAACTTTGTTGACCGGTGTGTAAAAATCAGGAATTTTGTCGATCGGGTGTGTAAAAATGATGAGTTTCATTAATCAGGCACAGCAAAAACATGAATTTTGTGGATCAGGGAGGGGGAGATCATAAATTTTTTCGAACACAGATGTAAAAATCATGAATTTCGTTTATCTGTGCATAAAATTCATGAATTTTGTCAAACAGGCACATAAAGATCAAGAAATTTGTTGATCGGCATGTAAAAATCATTAATTTCATCCATCGGGCATGTAAAAATCATGAATTTAGTTGATCAGGCATGTAAAAATCACAAATTTTGTCAACGGGGCACATAAAAATCAAGAAATTATTGATCGGCATGTAAAAATCAGAAATTTTGTTGAACAGGCACATAAAAATTACGAATTTCTTTAATCGGCGCATAAAAATCATAAATTTCGCCCATCTAGTGCAGTAAAATCATTAATTTCATCGATCAGGCTCAGAAAAATCAGTAGTTTTGTCGATCTGGCGAGGAAAAATCATGAATTTTGTCAAACAGACACGGGAAAAAAAGAAAATCCTGCATTTGTCGGGTTTTCTCCGTATTTTTAATCGCCAGTTTTTCAAGTTTTATCGCCGAGTGCCTATTTTCACCTTTACCCAAAAACGAATAACATCGAATTAAAAGGTACAAGTTATTAGCTATTTACGGGGAAAAAAACTTTAACGGCCATGTACTACGTCAAGGTCTTAACTGGAGCGTAAAAATGAGGAAACGTGTTTCCTTACGGATGCTCAACTACTGTATAAAGCGTCGACAAAAAGGGGTGACAATCCCATGCAAATGAACTATGAAAACTTCCAAAAATGGGTGTTGGAAAAACTACTTCCAAATTTGCAACCGAATAGTGCCCTATATATAGACAATGCCCTACATCACATGCCTGTTGAAAACCGCACTCCTGCAAAGAATTCTATAATAAAAGTTATGAGAGACTGGCAGAAAAACAACAAAATATACTGTGGCGAACAAATGCGAAAAGTAGAACTTTTCTCTCATAGAGAGTAATCGTCCAAAGAAAATAGTCTATAAAATTGATAATAAAATTCTAGTTTAGAAGGTATTATTTTTTTTTTAATATTTTAAATAAAATTTTATCCGCCCTTCCAAATTGTTTGAAAATACAAGCTGCAATTTATAATAGATAAAATACTCCCTCCCCCAGGTATTTTGTTTATTTATTTATTGTTTTTAATTTATTTTGAATTGATGGTTCTCCATTTCAAAATTTTCATTTAATTTGATACTTTGATGGTCTATAGTATTGTTGTAATTGGGAATTCATTTCCTGTTGCATCATCCAAAATCCCCCTTTTCTTCTCAAAGTTTTGAAACATAAAAAGCACCTACGCAGTGTAGAGGTAGGGATGTACTTCGATTTGCAGAAAAGAGACAGTGAGACTTTGACGCATGCGCGCAACATTGTTTATTACGTAACTTTTTCAGAACATTTTTTATTAGAACTTTAGTTTTTGAACTCTAAAGTTTAAGTTTAGTATTGTTTGTGATTATGATTGTCAGAGAGCGTGTCGCTCAGTAACAGAAATGTATATAATAATTTGTTCGTCGTCTTATTTGTCATTAAATAGTGATGTGTTTACTAATATCCTGCATTTTATTTGAGTCAAGATTATTCTCTCGTGAAAATTGCATATATTGGAATATATCGAATCAACTGAAAGATGTTCTTTATTGAAGCAATGGAGCCCCGATGCCCGTTTTTTGGAACTTAGAAGGTAAGAAAATTTGTTTCTTACTGATTTTATTTTAAATAGTTTTAGAAATCAATTATATTAAAATTGATTAATTATATGTCGTCAACATCAGCTGAATGTTATTATAGGCAGTTGGAGTTGCCACATAACTGGCATCCCTGCCGGGATCGGTGGCTCCGTAGATGATTGGAATTAGAGGTTAGAAAGTTAATTAGAAGTTAGTTAACTAGAATTGAACATTAAGTATGGATAAATTAAAGAAATCAAGGACGCCAGTGCGTTCCAACTTCACAAAGTTGATAAAAGAAATAGAAGATACTTTGCAGGCTAAATGTGATGATATCGATAGTCTGTCGTCTCTTTTAGATAGGTTAGAATCAAAACATGAAGAGCTCTCATTAATAGATAAACAAATTTTAGATAATTTATCTGAAGATAAAAATTGTCAACAAGACGCCTTCGATTCGGAATATGAGCAAATAGACAAGTATAGTATAAATTACTGGGAAAATAAAAATAAACTATCTAGATACATCAAAAAATTAGAAAAAGAGAACAATCAGGATACCTCTTTGTCATTAGACAGTATGGCCACAAGAAGAAAGTTTAAATTACCTAAATTAGAGCTTAAGCCCTTTAATGGCGACATAAAAAATTGGCTATCTTTTTGGGGGCAATTTGAAAAAATCCACGAAGATCCGGATATTGTAAACGAGGACAAAATACAGTATCTAATTCAGTCTACCCAAAAGGGATCTAGAGCTCGGGAAATTGTTGAATCTTTCCCCCCTACAGCCGATAGCTATCCAGAGGCGATACAATCGTTGAAGGCACGGTTCGGTAGAACAGATATTTTAATCGAAGTATACATACGCGAAGTACTAGGATTAGTTATTAATAATTCTTTAGGACAAGGCCAGATACTGTCCCTTGTTAAGTTGTATGATAAAATAGAAACATACCTTCGGTCATTAAAAATGTTAGGCGTATCGAGCGAAAACTATTCTTCGATTTTATATCCATTGGTCGAATCAGCATTGCCTTCAGATATTCTTAAATTATGGGAAAGATATCTTGGCACTTTATCTGTTAATGATAAAGATAAAGATCAGGGAATTAATAAATTAGATACTTTAATGAAATTTTTACAAATTGAAGTTGAAATGGAGCAAAAGGTCAAATTGGCTAAGAGTGGGTTTTCTTTCGATAAAGATGTCTCAGTAAATAGAGAACTTAGATTCGATCGTAAGGATAAAATTTTTTCCCTTCCTACGGCGGCCGAACTGTATAATGCAGATGATAAAAAATTGGAAGAACAGTGTGTTTTTTGCGAAAATAAACACCGTAGTCAAAATTGTAGAGCGGTATGGAAAATGACACTCGCGAAGAGAAAAGATGCTTTATTAAAAAAAGGAGCTTGCTTTCGATGCTTCAATGCCAACCACTTGGCTAAAGCTTGTAAAATTAAAACTAATTGTACTCATTGTGGGAAAAGTCACCACCAGTTTATGTGCATAGAAAAGGATAAAATTAATTTAGGCGATAATTCTAAAGAGGATTCTACTCCTAATAAAGATTGTATGCTTGCGAATACAACTTCTAGAAAAAGGGTTTTGCTCCAAACATTGGTTGTACGCATATACAATGGGGATAAAACTATCCTGCGCCGCCAGACGCTCTCGGGGGTAGCCCGCGGCACGCTTCCGACCATCGCGCCCAAGTCTCTGAAGGACTTTTAATGCACCAGGACTTTGTCTCGTCCGGCGCTGCGACCGGTCATGGGCCGCCCCTCTGCGAACCCTAGACCATTTTACCAGGTATCGACCCCATAGGTCGTTGCGGCAGTAACCCTGCTCTGGGGAAACTTCCGCGTGGAACATACACATGATGAACCGCCGAAGAACCCCCGACGGCCTCGTTCACGAAACCCCACAGGGGGAAACGGTCCCTCGGTCATATGTCGAGTTACTCCGACGGCTCTTGCTTTCCCACGGCTTCCGATCATAGACATGCATGGATGGGCAAGCTTATACAATGGGGATATCGTACGAAATGTTAGAATTTTATATGACACGGGATCGCAACGGTCGTATATATCAAAATTTGCTGCTAACATGTTAGGATATAATAGTATAAGTAAAGAAAGAATAGTGCATAGTTTATTTGGGGGTCGACAATGTGAAGAACTACACGATAGATATTTAATTAATTTGGGAAATATGGATAATAGTTATCGATGTAAACTTGAGGTATTAGACCAACAAAAGATTTGCTCTGAAATTTCACCTATACCGGAAGGATCCTTTATTAATGAAATAAAACGGTACGGAATTTTATTGACTAATAGAGTCACTAAAACTAATGATTTATTATACGAATTTTCTCCTGATGAAATTCATGTGTTAATTGGTGCAGATGTCGCCGGAAAATTATTTACCGGAAATTTAAAACAATTACAGGGCGGATTAGTTTGCATGGGAACTCGTTTAGGTTGGACAATTCTCGGGAAAACTGAAGGTTATGAAAATAAAAATATGAACAATTTAGTTTTCTCGCTGCATGTCAAAGAGGCAAAAATTTCCGAGTTATGGCACCTTGACACTTTAGGAATTCGAGATCCTGGGGAGAAAAAGGGTAGAGAAGAGATAGAATTAGCCACTAAAGAACATTTTCTTAGTAATATAAGAGTAGATGACGAGGGTAGATATGAAGTTAGTCTTCCATGGATACAGGGCCACCCTAGACTACCCAGTTACGAAAATATCGCTCGACGTAGATTAAAAACATGTGTCGATTCATTAAAAAAGATAGGAAAATTAGGTGATTATAATCAAATATTTAATGAATGGTTAGACGAGAAAATAATTGAAAAGGTTGATCAGAGGAAAACGTTAGGTAGTGAGCATTACCTTCCTCATAGAGCAGTGTTTAAAGAAAACTCCACTACAAAAGTGCGGCCAGTTTTTGATGGTTCAGCTCGGGAAAAGGACTCACCATCAATAAATGATTGTATTGAAAAGGGGCCTAACCTCGTAGAACTGATTCCTTCTGTTTTAAACAGATTTAGATTGGGGAAAATAATTTTTCGAATATATGCATGTTTAAAATCTGAAATTATTTCTTTGTAACAAAAAGAGAAAACATATAAACCCCAATTGAATTTAATACATATGTTTTACATGTTTAGAGTATATAATTCATTGTTTTTGCATTTAAAAAAATCTAAATAATTAGCCCGGTCAAAAGCTTTATTGATATCAGCAGCTTTAACGGCGAACCGTAGATCCATTTTAACTGTAATGCCCGGCGGAATTAGTGAGTGAACACACCATTGCATTTGTACAGCTTGGCTTAAGAAAATAGTCCCATTTTTAAATCGGATTATATAAAAAACTAGAGTTTTCCTATTTAAGTGGATAGGGGGATTCGCTTCATATAAAACCGATTAGTATCATATATTAATTTTAAAAAAATCCTTCGGGCGGATTTCGAGATACGCTTCTTACACCATGACACCATTACATGCAGAGCGAAAAACTTCCCATTTTACTTAAAAATGGATTTCCATATCTTAAAATCTACTGCATGTAGAAATCTATAAATTTCAGGATAGAGTTAGACCGGAGATATAAGACAGCTGTCAAAAAATCACAACGATATGCCTCATATTTGCTGAGATATTAAATGTGGCTTTTCGCTTTTCCTTTGAACTCAAACTAGCTGTATATATAAGAGTGACGGAAATCTTCGGTTTTAAGCATTCGGTTTTCGGTTTTTGCTGCGTCACTCGAGAAACTACCGTCTCTCATGATTTATCGGGTGAAATACATATTTGAAATAAAAGAATCGACAACGGTGTAAAGAGAACTAAGCAAACTTTTAATATTATTCTTATTACTAAATACTCAAACAAAAATGGAGTCATAATAATAAATGTATATACATATACTGTCATTACAACATACAGATAATAACAAAAATAATTGTTAAGACAAAATAATACTCAATGGAAAGGTATGTTCTATTAATAGGAAGCCAGACCCAAACTGGTTAATAATTTGAATGTCTTTATAACGAATGGAATAATTGGATTTATCAAGGGTTATTTGCAATTTTCCATAAAGCATTCATTGTCAGAATGTTACAATGAATTTGATGAAGAATTGATTAAATATTTATTTATCTATTCAGTGTGTAAATTTTAAAAACACCGAACCTAGTAATTAATAATAATGGTTCGCACATGGCTTGATTCAAAATTTAAATATTTTGAACGGATGTATTTAAATAGGGTGTTATTTAGCAGTTTTTATTTTGTAAATATTTCTAGAAACTTGTAAACATTTCAAGTATCTATTTCATCTATAAATTTGATATATATTTTTTATTATTTAGTATTTTTATAAAGTGTTTTCTCTAATTTTTAAAATTTGAATTTTTTAATTTACTACATTTTTTAAATATTTCAATAATTTTAGAATTTGTCTAAATAATATATCAGCTGAAGTTTTTTCAATTAAAGTGACTTTAAAATAAATTTTCAATGTCATTTCTGGACTGTACAGGCTGAAATGATGCTCTGTAGAGCTCTAATGGGGAAAAAAATCTTCCCATCACTCCCAGCCAAAAAAAAGGCGGTGGGGGGGGGGGGGTATTTTTTTTTTAAAACTCTATAGTCCAATTTCAGACTGTCTTCTAATCACATTTGTAGTGGGTTTATTTTTTAAGCATATTTTCAAACCTTTAATAACCAGAGTTTAAAGGGTTAATTGAGAGCAGTTCTTAATAAATATAAATTGAAGTAAACTTTAAAAAAATACTTTTTTTTTTATAAAATATCTCTTTTTAACATACATTAAACTAAGATTATTTAACTTTGGAATTATGGTAAATTAACAAGAAAAATAAAACAATGATCTTACAGCATAATACTCAATCAGATGCTATTTCTAAGCTATAAATTATATTTTAACCCTCTCAGGGGCAAAGCATTTACATTGCTAAAATGTTGAAATGAATGAATGACACCGGAATTTAAGAACAAATTAATTTGGAAATAAGAAAAATGTATATTTCACTTACATAATAAACGGAAATGTTTATACCAAAATTCTGGTGTCATTGTTGCATTTGGGAATTAAAATTAAGTGGTTTCATAAACATACCACCGCCCTTGAAATGGTTAAAACAATTTTTACGCCTAACGAAAATCCTGTTTAGAAATTTTAATGTTTTTTTTTTTTTTTTTTTCTCGTAGAGGATAATTTAATTTACAAAGGTGGGAAGTAAATAACGCATGATATTCATCATTTTTACAGTAAAAAACCTTAAGTACGTTATTAATTTTGTTTACTTAGCCTTACACCGCCTTCATTTTCAAAGAAATCGAAACAAAAACTGTTCATACTAAATACAAAAGGTAAGCTTACCTGTAGCAAATATTTATTTCTATAAAAAAATTTAAATGCAATTATTAAGATTTAATAAGAAAGACTAAATATCCGATCTTACATTAAAATAGTCAGTCAAATGCTATTCCTAAAGACATAGCTTGATTATCATACAGGCATGTGAAACGTGTACCCTGGGCAAGAAATTTCTAGGGGCACTAAAATTTTACATAATACAATTTAATATACTTTTGAAATAAATTTACCATGAAAAATCTAAAATACGTCGCCACTTATGATTTTTATGCAAGATAATTACGGTTAATTTACAAATATTCTTTAAAAGTTACTCTTATTTTATAGCATATTATCTTCCATTCAGGGAGGTAAACTTCCAACCTCATTTGGAAATTTCAAGTGAGCTTACCCCATCCTCTTCACCCATCCCATTCACCCCATCCTCTAGAACCATTCTTTCCGAGTGCTATCAAATAAACTTTAAATTTCAATTGTTAAATTGTTAAAATTATCCAATATGTCAATAATAATTTTGTTTTAATGATTTATTAAAAATATTTTTCTACAGTTTAGTAGCAGCTAAAACATGAAATTCCAAATAGCAATAAAAATAATTTTTGTTATTAGTTAAATAATTATTTTAGTATTATTAGAGTACCATGAAATATTGCTCACAATCAACACCATTCTTTCGTGATACAAAAGAATATTAATTTACAGGACGTCCTTATGTTTACTTAGTTGTTAGGCTGTTCAGAGGTCCATTGTTGGTGAGAACGACTGCAGCACCCTCAAAACAACCATCCAATCAATCTACAGGATCAGTGAAAAGTCTTAGTCGAGCTGTACCTAGTAAAGCAATGAAATATTATAAGTTGTTTTAAATAATTCCCATTGTTTTTAAAAAATTTAAAGGAAATAATGTTTCTAATATTGAAAAGCATTTTTTAACTCTCGGGTAATGCTGTAATTAAAAAAAGATAAATAACATGATGTATTATATTCATAATCATATCTTAACAATTAAACTGCCTAAATATTTTGCTAATTTGTTTAGCTTTCTTTCTTTCTTTTTCTTTTTTAACCATTAGGAAAATGGTTGTTGTTTTCGGTCGAGAATGGACCTCTTGACGTCATCACTTTATTGACGTCGTCACTTTATTTTTTTAAGCATTTTTAAGCGTTTTTAAAGAAATTCTGTAACTTTAGAATATTTTTTAACGAAATTCTGTTACTTTAGAAGAATTTTTCTTTGAATAGGCAATAGAAATGCATAAAATCATTACAAAAATATTCAAGTTACAAAAAGGATAGTTGCAAATTATTCTTCTCCCCCCGCCTAACTTTTGTCTTATACAAGTAGTAAAAAATAAGTTATGACAACATCTGAAAAAATCGAAGCTGATATTCTTCGTAATAAGTATGAAATAAAAGCTTACTTGTAGAAAACATTTATTGCTATATATATTTTTTTTTTAATCCTGTATTAAACTAAAATGTTTTAGCTGTGGAACTGTTGTGAATGAAAGAATAATCAATGAGTGAGCTTGAAGCCGTTCGAAAGATCTTATTAAACTATATTGGCCGTCCTGAACGCGTTGCTCGATGTCTGTAACTTAACGAAAATAGCTTTTTAATTTTTCACAAACAAAATGTATAATAAATATTTTAAAAAACATGAAGTTTGATCTTACTACATAATATTGATTCAGATGTTATTTCTTGGCTATAAAAGCTGTTTTGAAATAATCCTCATATCTTAAAACACTTTTAAAGGAAATGGTGTTTATCCATTTGAAATATTTGTTTAAATCTCAGATAACAGTGTAATAAATAGGGGGGGGGGGGGATGAAATGATGTATTATATTAATTTTTGTCTTTTAACAATTAGAAACCTTAAAGTATTTTATTAATTTTATTTGTTTAATGTAACACCAATTTAATTTTTTAAAGAAATCACAACTAAAATTGCATTAAAAAGAAAAAGTAAAGCTTACTTATATTTATTCTTGTAAAACCTCTTTTTTAACCTACATTAAACTAAAATAAAACAAACGTGACAGAATAAGCAGGATTAAAGTTTAATCTTATACCGAAATTTACAATCAAATATTTTTCGAAAGGAAAAACTCCTTTAACTACATAACAGCCTCATTTTACGCCTATTTTAGCTAATATAAAGATTAAATTTGTATTAGAAATTTCAATTTTGTGACTCTTTATATACTTAAAAGTGTAATTTCTATAAAAAATATTTTGTGTAGTGCAGGAGATGTGTCTTTTTACTAAGGGCTTCTGCAAGCAGAAAAAAAAAATAAATAAAGAGATACGGGTGAAGCTGATTTTTCAGAAACTTACTTGGTTGCGACCGAAACATATTTATCATTATCACTGTTAAGTGGTTAAAATAATTAACATTGTTTAAAACACTTAAAAAAATAATGTTTATAACTTGGGTAACATTTTTTCTTTCATTCCTCATCAATGATAAAATAAAAAAATAAAAACAACAATATGGTGTATCGTACTCATTATCTTTTCTTAACAATTAAAACCTTTGAAGTATTTTATGAATTTAGTTTATTAAGAGTAGCCTAAACTGCCATTTTTATGCAAGTAATAAATATAATCTTTGAATTTCTGGGGGAAAAAATGACGCTAAAATTGTTCTTATTACATGTGAATAGAAATACTTTTTGTAGAAAAAAATTATATTTTTTTTTCTTGAATTAAACTAAAATGTTTTGTAAAAAGATTTGTAATGATTGTGTGGTAAACTAAAAGATTTGTAATGATTGTGTGGTAAACTAAAAAATTTGTAATGATTGTGTGGTAAACTAAAAGATTTGTAACAAGTTTGAATTAGCAAGATTAAAATGATCTCAAAACATAATATTCAGTCAGATAAATTTTTTAAGCTGATAAACTGTTTCAAAATAATTCTTAAACGATAAAAAATTCAAAGAAAATAATAATTTCGAATTTCACACACTGTTTTAAATAAAATACAGTCTCGTAATTTAAAAAAAAAGGGGGAGGGAACAAATGTAGCATACTTATCATTGTTTTTTAACAATTACAAACATTTTGTTTACTTAAACTTTATAAGAGGAACGATTTTTTCCCATCCTAGGCAGAGATAAAAAGAAAATTGGCTAAAAGCTATCTACTCTCGTCAGATAAATAGAAAGTTTTTTACCTCTTTTCTATTTGTCATATCATTAGTGCATACGGAAGCTTCAAGCATTTAGACTTTCGATTCATTTTTCTCTTATCTGTTCGGCAAAAAAATCCAGACAGTCTTTTATTTGGTTTCATTTTTCTGAAGCATAATTTATTTTTCCTATTGGATTGCGAGATCTATACGTTTAGATATTTTCGCTAGCTATTTCTGAAGAGTTTACGATGGATAAATGAATTACATAAGATGTGAATATTTGAATACATAGGTAATTTCTCTTTTTACATCATTGGAATCGATTTATTTTCCCTGTTCTATGTAAATTGAAATGCTCTATTAAATCTTCAGTTTTGAACCCAGATTTATTTATCAAATATTTATAAAGCTTTCTAATTTCAATACATGTCAAAGTGCACAGAAGGAGATTTAGCGAATCTGGGCGGCCAAAATTATTTTATCGTGTTATGCTAATTTAAACGAATTAGTTAATAAATACCTTTTTAAGCAAATAATATTGTTGTTGAATGAAAAGTGATTCGTGCTTTACGGTTTTATGCTTACATTTATTAAATGAAAATAAATAACACTATAAAAATAAAGCTAATTCTTGTTAGAATTCATTAGAGACCCAAATGCATCTAAGAATTAAAGCATGCTCTTCTTCTTAACTTGAATTTTCTAAATAAACAGCCAAATAAATTAACCCTTTGCACTCCTGTTACTCCACTGGAGGAACATCCAACATACGACTTTTAAGTTACCAGAGCTACAAATAGTGTTGCTATAAGATTTAAAAAATCTTGAATATTATTCTCAGCGCAAGTTTCTGTATAACTCTTTGTCAGGATAGAAGTCCATTTTTTGTCCATTGTAGAATTTTTGAGAAAGAATAATTTTCTTTTAAGGTCTTCGTGTATTTTCATAATAGTTCATTGGCTGGTTAGCTTTGTTAAGTAATAATAATATTTGCAACGTTGATGTTTGATTTTTACATTTTGAATTATTGAAAATGTCTTTATTTTATTATATTTTTATCACTTTGATGAACAAGTTGTTTTTTTAAGTTCCTGGGTAGTACCTCTCTTCTCAGAGTTTCTCTAACTGTAGCTGAACAGAAAACTTGAATACTTCAACATTTGTTGAACTTTATAAAATTTCAACTTTTTTTTTATTGGATCTTTCAAATAACTCATTGAAAGCCTTTACAATCTATTTATATTTCTTGAAATCTCAACAGTTCCTTCATTGCAATCATTCTTCTTCTTTATGAGTATGTTTGCTGTTGTATGATGTTAAATACTTTCTCCGAATCATTATTTTCATATTTGATGCCCCTAGAACAAAATGAATTCAAAATATAAATGAAACTGTATGCAGAATAAATAAGTGTATCTTGGATCAATAAAATTTCTGTATCCCTTATTTAAAAAATTCTGCAATTTTGCAGATGGTTTTAAAAACTCATAAGTAACTTTTACTCAACTGAACAGTAGAACAATAAACTTCCATATATTATGATTAATTACTTCGATTTTGTGAAAAATGGTATGCAGAATCCAAAATAGAATAAATGTGTCATTTGTAAACAGTTGTTACAAGAATCTATATTACTTTTATTCCAATTCAGATATCGGTACAATGCACATATGTGACCGCTTTGTTATTATCAATAATAATTTGTTTTCAATTTCAGTTCATATTATAAATATAAATTATAAAGCAAGACTTGGTGATTTTGAATGTTTAGATGACAGTTTGGAACAACAATATTTGTATAGCCTTAATTTAAAATTCAGGTGCATCCGGAGCTATTTTTAACAAGATCATAAATATAAAAGTCTAGATTTATCTTTACAAAAATAAATGTTGCTTGGAAATGCTTAGAAATATTACTAAAAGCTTTGAGTTTTGGAAATACGAAAAGAAAAATAATGGAAAAAAAGTCTTATTTTAACTAATTTTTACGATTACTGAAACTGATTATGTCTTGATCAGGATATTAAATAATTATGCTCACAATTTATAACAATTAGATATCACGTACCTCTCAAAATAAACATATTTCCTTTCGAAAGATATACCATCACTTTGCAAAACGATTCAAAGCACATACATTGAACACAACGTTCTCGTTTCGACTAATAGAAAAATATCTTTGCTTGTATTTCGAAGTAAAAATTGTATCATATGGATCCTCAATGATTCATCTCTATCACGTATCCATTTTTTGTTCATATGTTGTAATTTTCGACATCGACTTTTGGCCAGCCAGACTTGAAGAAATCTCCCACAGTGCAACACTTAGAAACTAATTATGATATATTTTTTTTCTAAATCTCGAGTAAATAAAAAAAGACCAAACCATATATGCACTATTTATTTTTTTTAATTATCGTTTTAGAATAAATTTAGCTAAAAATTAATATTACAAATTACTTGATTTTAAAAAAAAACCAACCAAAATTAAACATAAATACAATGTAACTCAATGAAAAAAAGATTGAAAATGCACTAAATCATTCCCAATTTGAGTCGTCTCATCAAATGTGGCGCAGGAGTGACCATTATGAGTGAACATTAATGAACAAAAATTGATTACAATACTTGAGGAAGTGACAATGTTTCAGTTATGAGTACGAACGTACGAACTTTCCGTACATGTTTGTATGCAGTACAAAACTACGGACGTATCGCCAAAACGAATAAAAAGTCGTTACTTACGACGTACTCTCTATTATAGAACCAAATACGATCAGGTATTACTGCATCAATTAAGAATTTGATGATAGGCATGAAGGTTACCACTAAGAATTAATATGTTAATGGAGCACGGATTTTGCAAAATTCAACTTTCAAATGGGTAAAACGGGTAGGGAATTGATGACAAAACCACTTCAAAAAGTAGGAATTTAACACGAATTCTCTGCACATTCACAGGTTTAAAACTTCAAAAAATGGTATGTACGTTGCTTCTCATATTAAAGTGGTAGAAATAAGATAAACGTGTAAAAAATCACAATTTAGAAAATTCAGCATAAGTTTAAGGTTGCAAAGGCTCACCCAGACGTTCGTTTTCTTAAATTTCGCTTTTTTAAAGATTGAAAAAAGATGAAACATTTTTTTTTCTTCGATGTGAGACGCAATCTTATCAAGATGTATATCAATTTTTCTAAGCGACGGAAAAGGGTAAAATATCTATGATTATAACAACGGAAACATTAATAAAAAAGAAAAATCATTGGAAACTATCTAAAATATTGATGATATTTTGCCTTTTTCTGGAGAAAAAAAATAGTTAAATAGGCTGTGTGTGTTTTCGCAAGTTTAAATATTTCATTTTTAGATTTTTTTTCACTTATAACACCCGTATATGTTTTTAAATGTATTACAGTTAAAATTTCGCCGAATTGGCAGGTGCGCAAATGTTTGCCTTCTTTTGGGGGATTTTTGGGGCCATATTTGAACGTGTGTGTATATATGCAAACGTATGCGTTATTGTAAGTAAGTCTTCACATACGCAAGTGCTAATAAATTTCCGTAAAAGAGTCTCTAAATGGCATATTTTGATGAGTGTTTAGTTTGGAAAATAATTACTCTGAACTGTAACACAGTTTTAACTACATTGTTGCCAGCATTATTATGATGTCAGCGTTAGTGGCGCGCACATTTATGCTTTATAACATAGATGTTTGTTTCAAATCTTTGGTGAAATTTATGGAATATCAGTGGACCCGTGCGAAGATTTCGCACTGCATTTTAATATTTTTTTCAATGCAAGTATAATTTTATATATATAAAAATAAGGACTAAAAATATCTGTAAACAACATTAGTCGCCAGGATATTGCCCCATTTATCCCATCAAAGTTACAGTAAAAACTGATCGCTGATAGCTAAGGCAAAGAAAAATTATCAATAGTATTTTAACTGCATTAGAAGATAACATCATCTGTTTCGGAAAAAAAACATGGGACAAAGAAAATTAAATTGAGCATTTGAATTTAAATTTTGCTCTTTAATCATAAATATAAATAAACCCGTGCAGCAATCTTTATTTTACATTTTTTTTTTTTTTAGTTATTGCTGAGCACGATATAATGTGGTATTTTATTTTTGTGGCAACATCAATTTCAGGAAAAAGTTTCATTTCATTTATGAAAACAATGCCGATTTAATTTTTAATTATCAGCAAATTTTAATCAAAAAACGTTTTAGTGTATTTGTGCTATGTCAGAAGCCTGTTCAAAATCCTTTTATGGTATCGTATTCATCGTTCAGCGTTTCGTATTGTCTTAGAAAAAGGGATGTTGACAGGAGAAATAATATATACGATTGGAGAGTTTTTTTCTATTTGATTAAATAATATACATGATGTAAAATTTAGGTTTTTTGACAGCAACAAGATATTTTAGAAACTTTGGCCAAAATTTAGACAGCTTATTCCTGTTACATTGTAAGAATTATTTCAATTTCAATGTTCTTTCAACTTTGTTGTCATCACTTAGTTAATATTGTACTATCAATGAGTTAATATTGTACTATTTTCATCAAAATTATCAATAAATATTTGTTATGATGGATAAGAATGCACATTTTCTGCTAAACGGAACATCACTTTCACCACGGATGCCTGTCGTATTTTTTAAACTATAACCGAAAATGAATATTTGAAAACATTTCTATCTGACAATGAAAATTTACAGGCATAAAAACTAAATACATTTTAAGAGTTTTAAATGGTTAAATTTACGGAATTTTTTTTAAATGTTAATTTTTGTTGTAGCTTTAGACTTTTCTAAAATGTAGCAAAATAGTTTTGTCAAAACTTAAAGAGAGTATGGTCTAAAATAAATCCTTTTAATTTTCACATTAAACTAAGAATTCAAAGACTTGTGGTAAAGTGACTCATTTTCGCGCAGTCTTAAGTAAGATGCTCCAAATACATGTATGAAAAACCACGTTTTATTATTTTTTTAAATCTCAGTGTCAATGATGGATTTTTGCCATATATAGCTCCTTTAACTCTTTGATTATGGAGGTAGGACATATGTCGTTCCAGCGACTGTTTTTTTTTTAAATTCCATGTGTACCCCTTTTTGAAAAATAATTTCTGTCATAACTTATATTAGGATATTTTCAAGAGAAATCTACCATAAAGACATTTTTTTTTTAATTTCAAAAGATTGAATATAACAAGTGGGTAAGTGTGATCGAAGATCGCACAAAGGATTTTGTTTAATATTCCTTTCAAAACACTTTATCCTTTCTTTAATTAATCCAAATAAATTTCATTTAGCAACAACAACAAAAAAAGTCGCGTTTTTTATAAAGTAAAACTTTACCGGTCTATTTTTCTCGTTTTTTCGAATACCTGAACCGGCTATTATACACTGTCATAATAATATCTGTCATGTGGACTAAATGCGATATTAAAAAAATAGTTTATATAAAATAGATATTTTAACCTATTGTGTAATCCTCTGTAATTCAGGTCCTACTGTCAAATTGCGGATTTTAGAAAGTGAGACTTTTTTGTGACAGTTCTTTAAAAGTATCTACATTGATTTTAAACTATATTGTTGGTAGCAAACCCCATGTTTGGAGATAACCTTGCCCACAGATTACGGAAGATTAGTTATTTTTTATATTTTACTAGCTGTTTCCCGTGACGTTGTTCACGTAACATTAAAAGAAAAATAAATGCATTAATTAAGAAAAAAGTTTCACCCCCGATAATTAAAAACATATGTAACTCTCTTTATAAAAAACTCCGTTTTTTCGAATATCTGAACAGGCCCGATAGCGGGCGAAGCCAGCTGTTATACTCTGTCATAATAATATCTGTCATGGGGACTAAATCCAATATTAAAAAAAAATTCATTTCAAAATTAAACATGTTGTACACCTTCAAAATGTTAAAATATGAGAATATTTCCATAATTGGGTTTTTATCATGATTCAATACGTTCCTCAAACTCATATATTTGCTATTCTCGATTATTCATATTGATACTCGCTTTGTATTATTCTCAAACATTTGAAAAATCCGTTAAACTTCCGATATGACGTCAGATTAATTTTCATTTTAATTCTCTAATGACGTGATATTAATCTGCTTTCTGTACATACACATACTCATACTCCTTGTATTATTGAGAAATGTTTGAAAATTTCCTTTTTATTACCAATATGACATCATATTAATCTTTTTTTCAACTGGTGAAACTTTTTATTTTATTTTCATTTTTCACGTGGAAATCTTTTAATAGAAAATTAATTATTGTAGAAAGAATTTTATTGTGGATTTTTAATTGTTGGCAACTGCTATAATATAAAATATTTAAATTTAATAGGAAAAGGCTGTTAGATTTTTGGTTCTTTATCTCTCTATATTAAAATAATACGAATTTTTCAAATTTTACGATTTTGAGCTTCATAGTAGGTATTCAGCTAAAAGTACACAATATTTTCATGTCTGCAAGCTATATAGTTTCTTAGAATGGCTCTGTGACGGACAGACAACGGAGCGGGAGTAATAGGGTTTCGTGAGATGAACGAAACTCTAAAAATAGTCACCAGTCTCGGCCCATAAGTAAAAGTTCGAGTTTCACTGCTAGCTTTATCCGTGAAAATTAAAACAATTTACTTTTGTAATGTCAGACATTCATCTTACAAGGAGACCGCCAAACATGATGCGCACAGATTTTGATGATTTTAAAGTATGTTATAGAGATCATAACCCTAACTATTCAGGTCAAAGGTTTCCTTCAAATGGGCTTTAGTTTTCGAGAAATTTCGGGTTAAAGTTCAGCATGCATTTCAAATACCCATTAGTTCGCAATCTTGAACAAGGACTCCGTGGTGCCGAGGTAGTGTTCGCGATTTGAGAGCCGGAGGCGGGTGTTCTGTCCTCTTGCGTGACTTTTACCTTTTTTAACAAATTTTATATATTTGTCGCGTAATAAGTCTTATGCAGAATTATGAATTCTGCATCTTTGAACTTTTTGATATTTTCCTAATAAATTCCATTTACATTTTCGAATATTTCGTGAAAATTTACAATTTTTTTTTCTTTTTTGTGCAGTTTTGAAATTAATATTTCTATTGACGAAATTCCAAGCTAATTAATTCCAACAACATATCTTAAAAGGAGTAATCAAATATTAAAGCAATAACGCTTATATCCAAGTTTTAGCCAGTTATATATTTTTTTATGTTATTTAAATACATTTAACTGTAAATTTCAAATTCAACATCATTTTTGATTTGCACAAATAAAAAATATATTACAAATATTTTTTTTTCAGTCTAACAAGTCGATGCCATGCAGAAAAATTCAACTAGAAATAAAAAATCGTTTGTAAATTACAATACATATAAAAAATATCTGAAAAAAAAATCGTCTGCAATTACTTTTACGGCAATATCAGAATAAATAAAATTTTCTTTTTATCCATTTCGCCCAGCTTCCTTTGCAGACTATTACCGGGTTTGAAATAATTTCTTTTTCAAATTTAATGCATTTTTTAATATAGTTATCACAATTTTATTTAAAGAATATATAATATGCTAATTTATACATTCTTCCAATATTGTTAAAAGAATTATTTAAAGGCGATTTTCAATGCGGAATTTGTTTAGAATATTTTTGCGATAGGTATCACACAATTAGTTCCATATTTAATAAACTAAAAATGTCGATGTCGGTGATGATAAATATTTTAGTAATTCAGCAGTTAACATATTTCAATATATTTAAAACAAACAAAATAATAAAATTATATATTATTTTGTTAATTTTTTTTAATCATTTAAATTTTTTAAAATAGAAAATGCAAATAGAATAAATGCATTATTTCATAAATACGATAAATAAATAAGTAATTATACATAAATGTAAACAATAATCATTTTACTAAAACGAGATATCAAGACATAAATTAGTTTGGATTTACGTCAAAAGAAATATTAGAATAAAAATTGCGCAAAAACTATAGATTTTCCAGAAATATTCGAAAATGTAAATGGAATTTATTAGAAAAATATTAAAAAGTTCAAAGATGCAGAATTCATAATTCTGCATAAAACTTATTACGCGACAAATATATAAAATTTGTTAAAAAAGGGTAAAAGTCACGCAAGAGGACAGAACACCCACCTTCGGCTCTCAAATCGCGAACGCTACCTCGGCACCACGGAGACCCTGTTCGAGATTGCGAACTAATGGGTATTTGAAATGCATGCTGAACTTTAACCCGAAATTTCTCGAAAACTAAAGCCCATTTGAAGGAAACCTTTGACCTGAATAGTTAGGGTTATGATCTCTATAACATACTTTAAAATCATCAAAATCTGTGCGCATCATGTTTGGCGGTCTCCTTGTAGTCTAGGGCTAAAAAGAAAAGCATCTCCACATAGAATGCATCTCCGTTTAACTATCATCGTAATATATTTTATTTTTAAGAATGTTATTGCCGATATACTACTTTCATACATGTCATACTCATAGACGAAAGCATTGCCTTATTCTGGTTAAGGTTGATGAGTATTTTTTTTTATTCTGTCCATGCGAATAATGAGTTCACTGCTAGTTAGAAATAAAGGTACAAAATAATATATAATATTCACTATTATTTCTTAACAATTGAAACATTAAATAGTTTTATTCATTTTATTTACTTAAACTCTGTAAATATAACGAATTCATCCCAACCTAGGCTGAGCTAAAAGGAAACTTGGTTTTCCCTTTTGCTAAAGCTATCTATTCCAGTCAAATAAGTGGAAATTTTTTTTACCTCTTTTCTATTTGTCATATCATTAGCGCATACGGAAACTTCAACCATTTAGACTTTCGATTCATTTTTCTCTTATATGTTTGGGGGGAAAGTAAAGACGGACTTTTATTTGGTTTCATTTTCCCAAAACATAATTTATTTTTTTTCACTATATTGCAAGTTCTATTATTTTATAGATTTTTACTAGCTATTTCTGAAGAGTATGGGGAATTGAAATTTCTAATTTGTATTTTTTCATGGTTATAAATGATATCTTTTTACCCTCTTCTATGTAAATTTAAATGTTTTTTAAGCACTCCGTTTCTTCATCAAAGTTTTTCTATTAAATAGTTATACAGTTTTTGGAAGTACTTGATCTGTTCAAGATTACGATAGTAAAATATCCATGTTTTATGCCTAATTAATTAATTAATTTACTATAGCAGTTTCTATCTCTTGCTCTGTTTTGTCAAATCTTTTTTTTTCGATGGCAATGCTTCAAAAGATAGATTCAAGACAAAAGATAAAAAGGAAAATTTTGAAATTAATCATATATTGAGAAAGCAATCAAAGCTAAAAGAGAGATAATGAGAGAAATGAGGATTTTGTTTCTGTTGCGCAAACTTAGGGGAAGGTGGCCTAAAATGATCCTAACGGGTAAAATGATCCACATATGTTTTCTTCCAGACAGGTCGCGCTATCTACAGGGTAACACATGAACTAGTTGTAATAAGTGAAGAAGAAGCAATGGCGGTATGCAAGCGATCGCAGTATTACGCGTCTGAATAGAATTCTTTGAAAAATTGGGTTTTATAACATCTGTTATAAGGTAAGCACTAACTTTCATATTTATTTAGATATACAGTCTTTCATGTACAGAAATAAGACTTGGTTTACTTAATGCAGTATAACAATATAATAAATTATAACACCTTGTAATAATGTATTTCTTTTAAATGCTAAAAGGTGTAAATTAACAACATAAGCTAACTTTTATTAGGTTGTTTTGCATGTTTCGGCTCACTTGTTCATCACTATCTCATTTGTTTTTGAAAATGGCTCGGAGTGAGCCGAAACATGTCAAACAACCTAATAAAAGTTATTTTTATGTTGTTAATTACCTTTTTAGCATTTAAAAGAAATGTATTAATGGAGTATGTTTTTAGATGTGAATTACACTTATGTACTGTCATAATTACTTTTATATCCTTTATTTTGCCGATAAAAAACTATTTACAACTATTTTTAAATGAAGGATCATTTTACCCTTTTGGTGAGGGTAAAATGATCCTTTGGACACATTTTAAAAAATCTATTTTTTTCATTACTCAATTTGGGTTTAAATTATTATTGAAATATGTTTACAAAGCAAAATATAGTGTAAAACATACTAGCAAAAGGTTAAAGATTTATTTTAACAGTTATGTCATTTTACACAAGTTTTTCCCTTAAGGGGATTATTTTAGGCCACCTTCCCCTAATTCTCTGACTTTCCAAAAAGTAATCTACTTATAATAAAATCCGAAGGCAAGAAAGTGTCTGGAACCATTCCTGGCGGGACCACTCTGGTCTGGAATCCACCGTAGTTAAACGCCATCTTAGGCTTAATGAAAAACATATGCTAACATATTACAGCACAGCTAAATGATAATATCTTCTACTGGAAATCATGTCTGTTCAGCATATTTTTCGTATAAAACATGTACATTATATCCTATTATAATGTTTTTTTCTTAATTAAACATCCAGATTAAACATCGGAATCTCAGATATAAACAAACGGACACTGTTGCGAACAATATTGTTTTGGCACCATCTACCGGCTTTAAAATATACTTTTCTCCAATACAAACCGTTCAATAATAAAATCTTCATGCTGTTTGTATGAAGTCTTATAAAAATGGAACGCAAATCAACAATCCGTCATTTTTGACGGGGGTTATATACTAGTCCCGTTATAAAATTTGAAATATATCGAAGCTAAGAAATGTAAATATTCATTCAGAAATATTTCTGACGAAGGTGTAAAGATCACTTTGAAATAATTCTGATGCTTTTTATAATTATTTATAATTATTTTAACACAATCATACTGATTGGTAAATAAATCATACGAGTAGTAACTTTTCCAACTGAGTGAAACAACACTGTTCCAACTGAATACAGGTCGGGACGCGATCCCAGAATCTTTGGCTTTAATTGCCAATGCTTTTCTAATTGAGCTACCTGGACGACATCACAGACAATCATTTGGAGGGTTTCGATTCATAGCCTGGACACATTCATTTGAAAAAATTACTACTCATATGATTTATTTACCAATTTGTAATATTGGGTCTAAAAAAGTGTAATCACACGTCTATCCTTTATTGGAGTTCCTTTACATGCGATTTATTCTGTTGAGCTGTTTCAAATAACATACCAGTCATTAGGAAACACATGTCATTAAAACAATATCTGATAACTGATGTCATTATCGAATGGCTATTTGAGTGAATTGGGGTGGCTAGGATGTCGCCCAGATAGGTCAATTGGAAGAGTTTTGGTATTTAAAGCCAAAGGTTCTGGGTTCGGGTCCCGGCCTGGGCATATTTTCATTCATTTGGAAGAATTATTACTCGTATAATTCTGATGCTTTATTTTTATTTTTATTTTTTTGCAAAAATAATACTTATGAATTTCAGAGTGTTTTTTTATTGTTATTCCTGGACAGTAATGTATTTCGAAAGAATCGAACAAAATAATATATTATATTCATCATTGTTTCTTAAGAATTAGAAACATTAAAGTATTTCATTCACTTTCCCCCCCCCCCCTCCTAAGCAGAATAATAAAAAAAATGGTTTTCCTGTTTGCTAAAATCTATTTACTCCCGTCAGATAAATGGAAAGATTTTACCTCTTTTCTATTTGTCATATCATTAGTGCATACGGAAGCTTTAAGAATTTAGACTTCCGATTCATTTTTCTCTTATCTGATTGAAAGAAAATATAAATACAAATTTTTATTTGATTTCATTTTCCCGAAACATAATTTGTTTTTCCCCTTGGTTTGATTTGTGAGGTCTATAAGTTTAGAGATTTTCATTAGCTATTTATGAAGAGTTTGTGCCGCCTCATATATGAAAGCGTAAAATGGGAATAATTTAATATGTAGATGACATTTTTCTTTCTATCGTTACAGTGTACAATTATTTATTATATTCTATGTAAACTTAAATTATATTTTAAAGAACAACTTGTTTTGAACGCACCTTTACAGGGTATCCTGAAATAAACTGAACGTTTTTAAATTTCAGAGACAAGTAAACGGTAACAGCTATTGAAGTTATCCTTGTCGGAGAATAATGTATAATGCAAGGAATTTTTTTACTATACTCTGACTTGTTTCAGTTTCAAATATCGTTGGTAGATGGCGTTGCAATTTCTCAAACTTTAAAACAGTTCAAAATAACCGTGCAATTTCAAAACGCAAACCTATGAATTTGAATTTGAAATATTTCAAAATTCCATACGCCTGTTTACTACAAACAAGCAAGCTGAAGAATAAAATAAAAAAATACTTCGTAAATCAAAATGACCAGTGGCTAGAAAATTAGTAGACGAGAATATTCAAATAGCAAGATGGTTTGAAGATGTCACGCATCTGGACTTCGGTCCGAACTATTCTTAGCCATTTGATTCAGAATTATGTTACGTACTAATTTGTGGACAGTGGGAGGATTGATAAATGGTCCACTTTGTACGCTAAAAATATTGTGTATGACCCATGACTAGTGATGTTATGATTGAATTTCATGATTACCGTGCACCATTTCTAACCCTGTTACATCTATTTATAAATATTGAAAAGAACAAAATGTCACATTCACTTGGCTTAAGCAGTTGCTTACGCTGTCACCATACATAATTCCCAAGGTTTAATTTTGTAAACAATTGCTGTGAATATTGGTCCAGGTTTTGAATTTGGAACAACTTATCGTCGTTTAGAAGATATTCTCATGGATGTGCCTTTCGAAAAGAATAGACTTGACCAAATTGGAAGAATGGAGGCATTGGCTGATAGATTAGCATTTGAGCATTACATGAGATAACTGACTACTAAATAAACACTTGAGAATGAAGATTCAACAGCTGTTAATGCAAACTTAGATTTATATTACTAAACAGGGAACATTAAACAGTGAATATATATACCATATTATTAATATAGATGACACTACTGGTTTTGGGATATTTTCAATTGAATCTAAGGGGATTTGAAATTAGATATAGGCGTAAATCTTTAGTAGACGTTGGCAACACTGGATTTCAAGCCCATATTAAGACATGGGCATACGAAGCACATACCCAAGGCCTTCAAGTTTAAGGGACTCCAAAACTGTAACTTAATAATGTAATGAATGTATCCTGTTACTTACTGCATGCTTGTAATATTATCTGAGATCATATAAATCAGACCTCCTGTTATTTTGAAGTTAAAATAAATCTCTGTTAAGTGAAGTACATTTTTATAAGCTGTTCACAATATTTAGTACAGAATAATTAGCACAAAATAAAAGTATTTATTATTATATTTTTAAATTATGTAAGAGATACGTGCATGAAAAATATTTCTCTTAAGTACACTGTACACATATAAGTTGCCGACATCAAGTCTGTGACCAGTCTCCCTCCCTTCCCTCTAAAAAATTGTCATTATCGGGCCCTGATTGATTGTTCTTAATCTTAGCTAGTATAATATTAAGAGGGAGATGGCTTACAAAGCATTCTAACGAGTATTTCGAGTGTTGTCGAATTTCCACATCTTCCACATCGAATTTCCACATAAGCGGACATTTCTAATTTCGGAACCGGTTAGAACCGGTTCCAAAATTAGAAATGTCCGCTAATAAAAAAACTGTAACTAAAATCGAAAAAGTAAAATCTAACAACGTTAGGGATCGGCCTCAGCTATCCTATGCAAAAAAATCATTTAAAAATAATAAAATGCGAGCGAGAAATCGCGCAAGAACCTTCCCATAGACTTAACATTAGCTTGGGCGTTTCTTCGCATGATTAGCGTATGCTCTTAAGGGTAGGGTAGATATACCTATCATCTTTTTCCAGTGGTATCTTTGGATCTTCTTCTGCTTACTTCCTCCACTACAGCTTTTTTTTAACGGTCATGGTTCTTTTGGGGTCTACTTCTTTAAGTTCAAAAGAGCTCTTTCTCCAATTAGTGAGTGCGGTGAAGTTGCTCTTGCCTCTCATCATATATACTATTATTTCTGTTGTCAGCATCCCTTTTTCTATTCATTTACAAAACGCACAACAATGATTAAAGTATCATTCGAAAGGTTTTTGAATCGGTTTCTGACATAGTACAGTCACACTTCGCTAAAACAGGTTTTTTTTATTAAAAATTGCAATTAATTAAATATTAAATCAGTATTGTTTTCATAAATGAAATGAAAGGTTCTTCTCAAATCAGCGTTGCCACAAAAACAAAATACCGCATTGTATCGTGCTCAACAATGATTAAAAAAAAGTACAAAAAAGATAAAGTAGGACGTCTCTGCACGGGCTTATTTTTTATATTTATCATTAAAAAGCAAAATTTAAATTCAAATGTTTACAACAAAAATACACTATCGACCGATCAAAGCATTTGTATTTCACGTGCAGCCTAAAATGTATGCTTTGTTATATTAAATTAAATCGTATTTTATATGTATTCAGTGTATTTTTCTCTATCTCGTGTTTTTTCCGGAAGCAGATGACGTCATCCTCTAATACCAATTAAAATACGATTCTTTTTTCTTTTTTCCCTCGCGCGTGCCTTTTGCTATCTTTGATCGTTTTTACTGCAACTTTGATGGAATAAATGAGATGATAATCTAGCTTGAGTAAGGTTGTTTGCAGATATTGTTAATCCTTATTTTTTCTTTAGAAGTTTAAAACTGTATTTAAAAAATATTAGATATCGGTAAAAAAATATATATTCAGTGCGAAATCCTCGCACGGGTCCGCTGATATATATTATTTCTTATATCAACATTCTTTTTTTTATTCATTTACAAAACGCGCAGCAGCGAATGAGGTATCATTCGAAAATTTCTGACATAGTACATTCACATTTCGTTAAAACATGTTTTTGATTAAAAATTGCTGTTAACGAAAAATGAAATCAGCATTGTTTTCATAAATGAAATGGAAAGTTTTTCACCAATCAATGTTGCCACAAAAATAAAATACCGCATTATATCGTGATCAACAATGATTATAAATAAATAAATATTACAAAAATGATAAAGTAGGACGTCTATGCACGGATTTATTTTATATTTACGATTAAAAAGCAAAATTGAAATTCAAATATTTTGAAGAAAAAGACACCATCGATCGATCAAAGCAGTGGTATTTCACATGTAGACGTCATCCTCTAATACAGTTAAAATACGATTGTTATTTGTTTCTCACGCTTACCTTTTGCTATCTTCGATCAATTTTTACTGTAACTTGGTGGAATAAATGAGATGATATTCTGGCTTGATTAATGTTGTTTGCAGATATTTTTATCTTTAATTTTTCTTTAGAAGTTTAAACTTGCATCTAAAAAATATTAGATATTGCTAAAAATACTAGATTGCAGTGCGAAATCCTCGCACGGGTCCACTGGTTACTGCTATAAATGTCCTCTAACTGTCATCATCCTGTTCTTCCAGAAGGTTGGCTGACTAATATTTTATCGCGTCCGGCTTTACTCTCAAAGCTTAAAAATATATTTAACATTCTATGTGACCTTCCAATCTTAATCCATCACTGGGCGAGAGACTTGGGTTCCCCTTATTCACTGCCGATTGTCGGGTCGGAGCTTTGTATTCTCTGGCAGTGATATTATATATTTTTACTATTGTTTTTTTCACAAATATTATTTTCGTTATACGCATATATTTATTTATCTCTTGTTCACCTCCCTACCCTCTGTCGCGCTTACCGGCGGGCTCAGCTTCGGCAGAACTTTGTATATTTTTTAAAACATAAATTAAGGGGACCGGGAGGGACATCCATTCTCTACAGACTTGGTTTCCTAGTCTGAGTAGTCCCTCTCGGGCAGTAAATTACCAAATCGTTGTTAAGGCCCTGATTTCCGAGGGGAAGAACTGATCAAAACGCACCCAAAAATTAAAAAAATATGCTTATTGATCAGATGGAAAGTTTTGAAATCGAATGAATTGAGACGGGGAAGAAAAATTACGAGGCGTCAAAGCCTTTAGAAATTGAAAAAGGGAAACGAAAGAAAAAATTATATTAAGATGAAAATAGTAAATTTAAGGGTGAAAATTTTTTGAATAATTAATATAATACTTTATATACATATCATTTAGGTCCATTGCAGCGCGTTCCCTTTAAAAATTATAAAGCCACCGATTCTTAAAGTAAATCAAATTACAATATTAAAAAAATCAATATTTTGTAGTTTTCTTTTATATAAAAATAATGCTGTAAAAAAATAAAAACAGAAATGTATAACATCGGGAAACATAAGTATGCAATGACATTTTTCACTTATAAATAATTTATTTCTATGCATTAAACTTTAAAATATATTTATATAAGAAACATTTATTCAAACGTAGCATTTAGACTTTAAATAAGAATATTGATTTAAATTTTATTTTAATTCACTTTGACATGTTGCTGTTTTTCCACAGTAAAATTTCTTTAAAGAAATATATCATAGAAAGCGTATATTCAGGAAATATACTCCTTTTTGAAAAAAATACTTCTTAGAATTTCAAGATAATGTATTTGAAAAGACTTATAATATAAGAAAGTAGATTTATAAAACTTTAAAATATTTTAAACTATTAAATCCTTATATCAACTTCAGGAGATAAAACTCAGACGCCTGCGAGGGAGAAAAATACCTCATGAATTTTCTCCTATAGAAAAAGAAATCAAAAAGTAATATTTTTAAACATTTAGTTTGTAAGAAGGCACTTTTATGTTTGGAATAACAAGTATTCATGGATATGTATACATTGCTAATATTTATAGGAAGGGTTTATATAGAAAGGAAAAAAAAATATTTTCTCATACGAAAACGTCTGTTTGTTTTATATTTTAGAATATAAATTTGCTTTAACCTGTGTTTTGGCTCATGTTAAAATTAACTTACTATTTTAGAAATATTATACATATATATCGTGTAAAAATGAAGTATACTGTAAAGAAAAACTTTGCTATATTTATGTTACAACTATTTTATCATGTAGCCGAAAACTTTTAAAATACTTAATTTTTTATTTACTCTGTGGCTGTATAGTTGCTGTTTTATTTGCAAGATTATAAAAAGAATTTCTTTTCGAATCTTTATTTTCTTAAAGTACCGTCTCAAATGCATTCTTATTAAGAGACTTCAAAAAAAGAAGGTTCTGTGCTTGGTCTTTATGTATGTATGTATGTATGTGTATATGTATGTATGTCCTCAATTTTCTCAACAACAATTGAGCGGATTTGAATGTAACTTTTACGCTACAATTCTAGTATACCAGAGAAGATTTTAAACTAAGCACATTCATCATATCGTATAATTTTTTTTTCTTTTTTTTTTCTTTTAACTAGGACACGTTAAATATTTTAATATACCATAGTCTAATGTGTTTCATACGTGAGAAATAATTAATAAATTGCTTTTATAAACGTGAGAAATAAAATTAGATTGGTTGAACGGATTTTGTTAAAAATCTTGGGCGATGAGCAATTGGAGTGCTTTTATAGATATGAAAGCGGTGATATACCAACAACAAAATATGATTTTTCGAGAGAGTTTTAGACGTGAGTAATAAGACTAGAGTGTCTTTGGTAAATATAAGGCAGTGGTGACATTTCCAGCAATAAAAAATGATTGATCGATAGAATTTGAATAAAAACTTGACGAACCTGCAATAATCGCCAAGCTACTGTTTATTCACTTATCTCATTCATTTAATAGAATTTGCCCAAGCACTAGATTGTGGATTGCAACAATATTGGACAAAATCTTCTAATCTGAGCATGCGTCATGTGCGTATGCCACGACCCTTTTATTTACAGAGACACTCAAATGGCAGCAACGTAGATTAAATTGAATATGGCTGCCAGAAAAATACTTTCTTGTGCCAAACAATTCTTGCTAAATGTTGAAGACACTCAAGAAACAGATCACTTGTTGTAAAGCTGCTGTCAGAAACCATTCCAATGGCAGATGAAGGTGCATTATCTAACAGTTCTGTCAACGTTCTGTTTCTTTTGTATATGGAAGCGGGTGGAATAAACTGCCTACTAGTATGCATTGCACAAACCACTATAACGTTTTGCCCTCTTTCAATACTTGAAATTAAATAAATGAATAAATAAATAATTAAATAAATGAAGACTAATTTTACTGCCGCGAAACCACTCATCGGAATGTTAATTTCTGTGGTATAAAAAAAGCTTGTGGTCTGTATTAACAAAAGCTACCGATAGATGGCTTGTACAGGCTCATGTTCCTGAGCATCACGGGATTGAACTGAATTATGTTTGCGGGAGCCTACGAGAGCGGCCAGTTGTCGAAATGGAAGCGTCGATGGAACAACGTTATGCGATTAAATTTTGTGTTCGTCTGCAAAAATCAGCATCGGAGACCTTTGACATGATACGTGAAGCTTTCAACGATGAAGCAATGTCGAGAGCAAGTATTTTTCGCTGGCATAAAGCTTTTTAGGAAGGAAGGCAAAATGTGGAAGATATTGAACGTGCGGGACGACTTTCAACGTCCAACACAGAGACAATGATTAACATAGCTGCGGTTATCATCAAGGAGGACCCCAGAATGGCGAAATGGCTTCCTATTGCACCATGACAATGCACGACCACATATTTCTTGTTGCGTTCAGGATGTTTTGCAGCAGAACAACGTAGAGATTCTACCACACCTTCCATATAGTCCTGATCTCGCTCCATGCGATTTCTGGCTGTTTCCTCAACTTAAGAAACCATTACGAGGCAAACATTTTGCAAGCAACAAAGCATGTGTTAAGGCTGCGGAGGCGGTTTTGAAAAAGCTCTCAAAAAACGGACTTTTACATGTTTTTAAGAAGTGGACAGAACGTTGGGATAAATGCATTACGTGCCACGGTAGTTATTTTGAAAAAGACCATGTAAATGATGACGATTAAAGGTATTCTGTATTTTCTATAATTTTAGTCTTATTACTTATTGAACAGCCCTCGTACTTGTGACTTATTAAAGCCCATGGCTCCTGCGATGCTCGTCAAAGTTGGTGACCTTAGGGATAAAGTAGGGGAAAAAAGCTATTAAATCAAACTGTAAGACTTTAAAACCTATTTTATAGCTATAAGTGACACGTAAAATAAATAACAGATATGTTGGACAAGAATGCGTGCGCACTCTTGAACACTTTGGTGCTACTATTCTTGCACGATCGTCACTAAATAACTTTGAAATGTCAATAATGTCATCGATAAGCAAATCCAAATCACTTAGGTGACACGTATTCAAATAATAACCTAATCGAAAAAAAAAAGAAAAGTAAATTATTTTTGTAATGCTTATTATGGTTCTGTTTTCCAAAACCATAAATATTACAGCGAGAAGTCCAAAATCTTTTTTTTTCTTCTACATCTTTAACAATTTCACCAAAATACGCAGAATTGTTTCACCATAAACTTATCATGTCGTCGTTTATACATCGTTTGCAACTGTAGCTAAACGCAAAACTCTGTTTTGGGATTGGATAATCGCTCTGCGTACTGTTGTACACCTCGCACTCCGGCACCACCCTACCCTAACAATAAATAAAAACTTTTATCATGATTTTAAAAAGGTGAGCTCTGGAACAAGAGGACATTTTAATGTACACGCATACATCCACACATACATATGACAACATATTGTAAAAATAGCTAAAAGGAATTCAGGGCACATTAAAATTTAAAAATATACCAATATTTCTACAATCAGGCTTTATCACGATTACAATACATTCCTTACACTGTATGCGTACGGAAAGTAAAATTGCGATTAAACTGCAGCTTATTTTTTGGAAGGCACGAAAAGAGAGCTATATATATGAACGAGCGCTATAACGAGAGGCTACTACTCTTATATATTACATATTTATGCGCAATTATACCACTCCATAAATTTAATTTTATTTACTATTCGTACAGTAATTATTGTATTGGGATAAAAAATCACCGTTGACATACTATATTTACAAATAGATTTGTTTATTTATCTCTCTAATAAACTCTTAATATGTTATGTGTATTGAGTTAATTCTGTTGAGAGTTAATTATATTGAGTTGTATAATTTTATAATCTGGAAAATTACAGAAAAACACTCTAAATGCAAACAACATATACATCTGTAAATAATGCAATTCCAAATAATAAGGTACCCAGCATTAAAATATAAAAACCCAATAACGAGTAAATAAACAAGTGTTACCAGCAAGAAAATTAATTATTTTGGTGGTTTAGTACTTGGTATAGTAGCAAGTGTCAATGGGGTAAAATCTATAACTTTATGCAATGCTTTGCTATACACTACAACTGAGATTTGCCATTGAGATTCGCAAATTATTAAACGCAACAAATTTTGAAGAAAAGAAGCAAGTTACGGCTATGTGATTTATAGAATGGAACTCCCCCCGCCGCCTGAAGTAGCGTTAAAAGTAGCATCAGTTCTCTCTACAAACATTTGATTTTTTGTATTGCGCTAGTCGTTACACTGCATTATTTAAAATATATAGCCCGATACACTACAAACTACAGTAAAAAGTAGCGACTAATGTAGTTTCGCTACTTGTAGCGCGCTACTTGTCACCCCTATCCTGACTACGAATTGACCATTTTGATAAAATATATGTCTGTCGGAAAATGCCGGCTTGATTGAACAGCTGTGGTTTTAAAGGGTTTACGAATGTATAATTTAAAAATTATATCAATCAAAATAAAGCACTCTGGTCCGTAGCTAAAATTGTTCGCAAAAACATTCCTCACTCCATCGTTGACTTGAAAACAAACATTGAACATGAGATTAAAAAAAATAAGTGTTCCAACATTGAGAAGAGTGGCCTCAAATTTGAAAAAACGCATACGTCTTTGTATCCGAGAAAAAGGTTCACATTTTCAATATCTTCTATAACAACGTTAATTTTCCTTCAGTATTGTTACTCTTTCAATTTAGTTTATGTTTGTAATTTGAATCATATGTGTATTTTAGTAAATAAAATATTTTTCAAGATTTGCGTGACTCTTCGATCACCCTGTATATTATACTTTTTCTAATATACAAGCCCATTAAAATTTTAATACGATGCTATTAAATTTCTCATATAACAAAGAATACTTGAAACATAAATTTATGACAATATATCGAATGCACATAATAAGAAACACATTGCTATAGTTTTTTCCCACATTCATGAATATATATGTATATATATTTCTTTTTTTAGTAAAAAAAAAAAAAAAAAAAAAAAAAGAAAAAAAAAAAAACATTTTTTAAAGAAACTAATTAAATCTTATATCGTTTACTCTTCAATGTAAAATTTGTAACGAAGTTTAAAAATCTTTTTTATTGTTATATCTTTTTTGTCTGAAAGTTAATATTTCTAATTAAATTGTTCGAAATAAAATAAAAATCTATATCATTAGAAGAAAAGTAAGTTTTTAAATTAGAATAATTGAATGTGATTTCAGTTTTACGGTTTAATTAATTAGTTCCGTAAGAATAGGAAGAAAGTGATTTTTCAAATGAATTTTTTTTTCAAATAAAATTTACTGATTATTTTCTTATGTCTCATTTTAATTTTACATAAATACAAGAACGAAAAATGATGCGTCAAGCGTAGATTAAGAAAAACTTTCCAACACATTCAGAATATTGCAACAAAACTTCACCGATTAATAAGGTGAAAGATGATGTCTACATAAACAAGGTCAAGGGCAAATCGGGAGGGGAGGCCTACCTATCGGCTTAAGCTCAACTAGCCCCACCCAGTGTCTACATAAACAATATGGAAAACACATAACACATTTGAAAACATAATTTCAGCAACTACCATGAATAGTCGGGAAAACCATGTTTTTTGCAGCCCTGTCTATGATCTATAGATTTGTATGTATAGGGACTGTTTTCTAGAAATAAGTACAAATTTTTCTTGATGGGAAAGCTATGGAAAAACGAGACAAAGAACACAAATGGGCACTGTAAGGTAACTTTAATAACCACATTATTCTGTAAAACAGTTATCGAGTTTCAATTGAACCGTTTTGTCGAACATTATCGATTTTACTTTCGATGGTACTTACTAGATGTTGTACAAAATCTATGTCCATAATTTTGAGACAGAACTTGATTCGATTGGTCAATGTCTGGATGTTATCTACTTTCCCACCTTTAGTATAACTAGAACTTTAGACTTAAGATACGCCGAGAATTGCTCAACTGGTCGAATTTCGGGAACGTTGGCTAGGTTGTCGGAGTTCTTTACGAAAGTGACGTTTTGCTGGCGCAAGTGGTTGAGAACGATTTTACAGCAATGACTGCTAGCCAAGTCTAGTCAGAAGACGTAATCACCGTCGTTGTAATTGGCAAGGATGTAGGTGATGAGACGACAGCGAATGCACTTGTTCAAATTATCGTTGCCCATTGACAGCGAACCCAGGCAGGATGAACGGACGACTCAATCCTTTCGAATACATCGCAATCCAAACTTCGAATTTCGCTTCAGTAGCGAATTTGATGATAGGTTGTGTCGTGGAGACGTCAAATGTGTAGTAGTCAGCATTGCCGTTAATAGCGGAGTGAGTGAGCGTGAAGTATGACTTGTCATCCAAGATGAATGCTCGATCAGAGAATTGTCTGTACAATCGACTACACTTCTTTTTCAGAGCAACCATTTGATTTTCTGTTCGCTTTGGCATGACCGCTTTCTTCTGATATTTGATATTAAGCTTCTTGGTGATTGTCTCATGTAGGTAGTCGGGTGAATCACTGAATTTGCAGCCGCTATATGGATTGTTACGCGGTCGTTTTTGTCAAACTGTTGTTTCAACTGTAACTTTGGATTGGTGAGATTTTGGGCCTTCCTACCCGATCCCGGGTGTCTTTCGTCCGGGGGACCCTTCTTGTAACGTTGTAGAATATCACAATCGTTCGTTTAGGGATATTTTCGGCGAAAAAATGGTTCACGGTGAACTTCTTCCCATGATGAATATTGCCTTCGTAAAACTTGTGCACACGCGTACACAGACACTCCTCTTTCGACTCTATCCTTGGAAATGAACTCTCGGCTAACAGGTATGCCCTTATATGCGATAACTCAATACTTCATGCACAGGTTTCGCCTGATTTGTATTCCTTTGCTATTTGCATAACTGCAAAGTTCATGCGGATTTCTAGGAAACAGCCTAATATGTTAAAATTTAGTTCAGTTAGGAAACTCATAGCACAGTTGCAAATTCCCCTTCAGCAATTTCCGTCAACGTAAATGTACTTTAGATCTTTTGTGCAGCCCTGTATATGATCTACAAAATGTATACACACAAAATAATATGCAAGAAAAAGTTAGTTAAATTAAAAAAACTCGTACCACAACTAAAACAGATCCAGCAATTACTTCTCTTATACAATACTGTAACCGAATTATTTTGTGTGTCCCTGAAATGAACGATTGATGCTATGCAAACCAAATTTTAAAGAAAGTACCTTGTAGTGCATCTAAGTGATGTATATTAATTTTAACATGTTTGAAACAGTGTAAAATCATTAAAATACACCGCAAACGATTTTTCCCCATAAACCGTAATGCAACGGAATACTTTTGAGCGTCCCTGTAAACGAACTATAAATGTCGCACGTTTCATTTTCAATACCGAACATGCCACAGTTAACGTCACTAACATATATTAATTGCATTGAAATCTGAGTATATTTACGCGAGTTAAAGCACGGACAGACGACAGACATATGACAGACAGACAATCTTATTTTTCAGTCAAAATAAGAAGAGTTTTATATTTTTGTTGTAGCCTATTTTATTTTGAGATAATGAATGTAGGATCAATTAAATCCATAAAAATTTCTTTCTACTAAGGTTGAGGAAAGATATCTTATTTCAAATAATGAATTGTAGCTAACTGATCAGTATAGGTCAAAATGGGACTAAGCTATGCCTGGAATTCATTCTTTACATGTCTCGTCGAGCCAAAAATTAAAAACAAATAGCATAAAATTTTGCATTCGTTAACAAAATCTCTGAAAATTCATTTTTGTTTAATAAATAATGTTTTAAAATTTTTCTTATTTTCTGTATAAAACATAAAAAAAATAATTTTTTAAAAGTATTTTTTCGTTCTTAACTGCATTATTTTATTTTTATTTATTTATTTATTTATTTTTTACTGCATCTTCACTTGAATATTTTAATTCTATATGCTATGGCTTCTGAACATATAAACTGAAAAATGCTATTTTTACATAGTATTTAAGGTGTAAATATAAAAATAGTATACAAGAATTTAAAATGTAAGATATTTTTGGTAAAGATGTAATTTTTTTTTTTTGTATATATCTAATCGGGTCGATCCAGATTACGTCAATTTTTACTTTAGCCAGGCAATGCCAAGAGAGCTGTTCTTCAGATCGAGCTAGTCCTGGGTCTGAACTTTTCGACCCGTTCAGACATCTATGGACCGGATGATGTATGCAAATATATATGTAGCTGTGCGAATATATGTGCGATGATGTGTGCAGATGTTCACTGGCCTTAGAACCGCAACTTTTAGTTTACAATAATGCAATTGTTCGGTGTAAGACTTACGAAAATTAAAAGCGTTGGGTACACATTCCTCCTTGATTACGAATGAATGTTTCATGTCCTTGAAACTGGCACCTCATGACATTTCAGATGTACTCATTAGCATTAAAATCCAGTGAGTGAAAAAGCCATGACAGAAACTGAAACTCATCAGTATGTTTTTGAAACCAATTTCGCAAAATGTTGGACTTGTGACTAGTGAGTTTTTTTTATATCAGCGTAGCAGCACACGGGGAGAAAATCTTTATTGGTCGAGAGGATATTGGACAAAAGTTGACTTGGGAAGCTTGCCTTTAACGCAAAGCTCTTATTTTTTTAATTGTCAAATTAGACCATGTGAACTCTTCCAATTGAATATCACCAAGTTCTCTAATGTGGGTTGATAGTTTTGACAAAAAAATTTCAGTCTGAGCATGAGTCCTATGAACATCGCTCTGTGATATATAAATGTGTCCTATTTATGACAAGGTGCTTCCTACTACTGAAATACTCTATATCTGATATAGACAAGACTGGTACGTCGGATCGACAAAGATAGTCAGAATTTATAGCTTTTATTGTATGTTCTGCAACACCCTCAAGTATCAGGTGTTTGCATGTAAACGTCCTCGATGCCAGTATGTCAACCATCGTTCCGTGATAATGAACTCTTTGTACATGAATGAAGCAACTATTCTCTTCAAAAATGGCATAATATTGCACAGTTTCGGCGTGATACCAATGAAATCGTGATTAGTAGGTCTAGACAAATCTTTTCCACAATAGAATACCTTGTGTATGAGAAAATTGAGCATGTAAATATCCACCATGCTAAATTAACAGACATCTCTTTTCGTCTTTTGTGCTAGCCTATGTCTAAAAGTGTCCGATGCAGTGTTTTTTCATTTCGGTCTGCATTGTATTTGGCTGTGAGTTAATCCACGCATATACCTATTTGTTTTCACTAAGCGGATACTTCTGTGTCATTACCTACAAAAAAGTAAAAATACTATGTTACTGCCTGCAGAAAAAGTAGAAATATAATGTTTATGATGTTACAATACTGGTGTTACAATAATTATATTACGATAATATTAGAAAAAAACTAAGTTAGCAGGTATCTGAGAAATGAATGTAATTTTATACGTTACAAGAATGAATCTTGCTGTAACAAGCAAGTTTAATTGCAGTCTCATAATATTAAATAGAATTTTATTATTGAAATCAATTTTTCTTTCATGGATATTTTCTTTAAATCAGGAGAAAACGGACTTTTATCAATAGATGCCAAAAATGTCCTCGTTTATCAAAGATTTGGAGAAAGCCTGAAATGGAAAGATTCACAACCCTTTTTCAGGTTTTCACTCACATAAATGCTAGAGTATAAAAGTTTCCATAATTTTACAGTATTATAAAAAAGAATAAAATAATAGGTCATTTTTTTCAAACTTAAACAAGCCTACACATCTTATTTCGATGTTTTTTTACTTTTTAAAATTGAAAATCGCGACAAAGGAATAAATAAAATTATGTTTTATAAATTTAGAAAGAGAAAATGCAGTGTACTTTTTTCCTCTAACCATTTCGAGATTATTTTTTAATTGTAACAATTTTATATTATTTTTACAAAAATGGAAGCAAAATGAGATAAATAAAATCAAATATATTATTTCTCAATTATTTTTTTTTGTTCATAATATATTGTAGTTTTGTTAATAATATCTAATAGTATTGTTCATAACATGTTATAATACCTTAACTACTACATATTGTTGTGAGCTCGGGGTTCGAAAGGACTGATGCCAATATATAAGAACAATAAACAGGCTTTATTTACCACAAACAGTTCGATAAGAACTGAAATATCTTCTCAAAATACAAATATTCAGTTATCTTCAAATCTAATAACAGCACAGCAAAATTCTACACAGAACAATATAGCGTATTGTTCAATACAAAATCGCTCATAGACAACACAGTCTCAAAGCAAAGCCTCTCGTGTGAATTCAATCACAGCTGATCATCAACTAACTGAACTGCACTGCCCGGAGGCCCTTATATAGGCTTTAGAGATCTTTCCAGAGTTTTCCAAAGCTTTCGGATGCTAGAAATTACCAGAAGGTGCTTTAACTTTCGATAGAGAACCCAAGCAAGAAAGGATCCCAATGTATAGGTATAAGGGGGGTGTGGTTGCACAAAAAGTCGCCAAATCCGTCGCCAACTTGGCGACATTTGGCGATATATCGCCAAATTTGGCGACAAAAATAAGTCGCCAAAACCATCGCCAACTTGGCGATAAACCCATTCCTTGGCGATATTCCCATAGGATTCCATTATAAAAAAACGATGCTGTAAGGTTGTTTTCCTTGCAAAGCACCCGAAGCCTTTCGCATTGAGTTACTTGATGCTCAATAGGAAATACATTAATAATACTGCAATTTTCACAATAATAAAATAAAATAAATTGAAACAAATGGAATATTTACAAGTATATACAAAATTCATAACAGTGCCCCCCTCTCAAGGACTGCACGTCCCGGGCAGTTCAACCTTTGATCGGAAAGCAAACCCGTTACCAACAAATGCTATACTATTCAAAACACTTAAAGCAAACATGGAAAATAACAATTAAACACATTCATAATGCTGAATTTATACAAAATATACACTTATTTAAAAAAATAAAATTAATTTAAACATAGACATCATTACATTCAAGTATTTAAATAATAATAACATTAATAATGATAATGCTAAGCAAAATAAATTATTACATTAACTTATATACAAGACCATGGTCATACTAATTTACATTATTTACATTACACTATTTACAATCAATGAACTAAGTGCTATGGCCATAGTATGGAGCCAGCCTGTCGTAATGAACGACTCTAGGCTTCGAACTTGGTGACTTTCGGATCCGAATTACGACATCGTTCAGTCTGTTTAGGACTGTATAAGGACCGTCCCAGTGCGATTGCAGTTTGGGAGAAAGTCCTTTGCGTCGAGTCGGATTATAAAACCAAACCTTGTCACCTTCTTTGAATTGATGTCCCGTGGCTTTCGTGTCGTACCTGGTCTTCATCTTCTCCGTCTGTATGTTGATCCGCTCTCGAGCCAAGTTGTGGACGTCTTCAAATCGTGCCTGGAGATTCTGCACGTATCCCTCTGACGATGAAGGCGCATCTGGAGGGCGACCAAACAGCAGATCACAAGGTAAACGAAGATCTCGACCGAAAAGCATCTGAGACGGGGAATAGCCGGTTGTTTCATGGACGGCGCTGCGATAGGCGAGAAGAAACAAGGGAAGTTTTTGGTCCCAGTCTTGCTGGTTTCTTGAGACTAGAAGTGAGATATTGTTGAGGATGGTACGATTAAATCTCTCAACCATGCCATCCGACTGCGGATGTAAAGGCGTCGTCCTAGTTTTGTCCATTCCGAGAAGTTGACAGACACCCTCAATCACAGCAGAGATGAAATTTCTCCCCTGGTCAGAATGCATTTGAAGGGGGACTCCATACCTTGATATCCACTGTTGTACCAAGGCATCCGCAACCGTAGAAGCTTCTTGATCAGGGATGGCATAAACTTCAGGCCATTTCGTGAAATAGTCCATGACAACAAGGAGGTATTTGTTGCCATCAGCACTTCTTGGCAGAGGACCTAGGATGTCAAGGGCGATGCGTTCGAAAAGTGCTCCTACATTGTAGAGATGTAGTCTTCCTCGGCTACGTTTCTTTGGTCCTTTCCGAGCTGCACATGCATCGCAAGATTTGCACCATTGTTCGACGTCAGCTCTCGCTTTTCCCCAGAAGAAGCGCTCTCGGACTCTGTGTAATGTTTTCATGACTCCAAAATGGCCACCAGTGGGACTGCCATGTAATTCCTTGAGGACCTCTGAGATTCGGGATCGAGGAAGTACCAACTGCCACCGAGATGTCTTCCCATCTTCCGATTCGAATTTTCGAAACAGGACACCATTCCTGATGTGGAGGGAGTTCCAAAGAGCCCAATATTGCTTCGTCGTAGGACTGTAAGTCGAGATGTCTTTCCAACTGGGCTTCGTGCTAGAAGATTCTAATAACTCCAAAATTGGTTTGATGTCAGAGTCTGCCATTTGATCTTCTCGAATCTTCTCATCGCTCCAAGGATCTGGTGGCGTTGATAGTGTAGTCTTCGTCTGGCGTATGACATGTTCGGGATTAAACTTGTTCTCCGCTCTTGAACAATAGCGACAACTTTCGGGACACGGTCTAGGATAAGGCATCAGCATTTCCATGTGATGAGCCTTTACGATGCCTGATGTCAAAATCGTATTCCTGGAGTCGTTGTATCCATCTGGCTACTTGGCCCTCTGGGTTCTTAAAATTCATCAGCCATGTTAGGGATGCGTGATCAGTACGAAGGAGAAATTTCCTGCCATAGAGATAGTGATGGAAGTGTTCTATGGCTTTCACTATAGCTAGTAACTCCTTACGAGTGACGCAATAATTCCGCTCTGGTTTCGATAAACATTTGCTCCAGTATGCTACGACTCTTTCTTGGCCATCTATTTCTTGAGAAAGTACAGCGCCGACACTTTCGTGACTGGCATCCGTGTCCACAATGAATTGTTTGTCGGGGTCTGGATAGGTAAGGACTGGAGAGGATGTGAGAGCTTCTTTCAGCCGCTGGAAGGAATTGTCGCATTCTTGTGTCCATAGAAACTTCTGCTTGCTTTCAGTGAGCCTATGCAAGGGTCTTGCGATGTTGGAGAACCCCTGGACAAACTTTCTGTAATAAGTGCATAGTCCCAGAAAGCTTCGCAACTGGTGGACGTTTTCCGGACGCTTCCAGTTCTTTACTGCAGACACTTTTTCAGGATCTGTTCGGACACCTTCAGCTGAGATGATGTGTCCTAAATAATTTACTTCGCGTTGGAAGAACTTGCATTTCAGAGGGTTCAGCTTTAAATTCGCCGCTCTTAGCTTCGCTAACACTTTTCGAATATTTTCTAGATGTTCTTCAAACGTGCGGCCACCAATGATGACGTCATCTAGGTAGATGAGACAAGCTTCAAAAGTCAGGCCTTTTAACACTGTCTCCATGAGGCGCTCGAACGTTGCTGGAGCATTGCAGAGCCCGAACGGCATAACTTTAAATTGCCAAAGTCCTTGTCCAGTAGTAAATGCGGTCTTCTCTTTGTCATCAGGATGGATCTCTACTTGCCAATATCCACTCTTCAAATCCAGTGTGGAAAACCATTTATGTCCTGAAAGAGTATCTAGCGTGTCGTCTATTCTTGGTAGAGGATAGCTGTCCTTCTTCGTGATGTCGTTAAGTTTTCGATAATCCACACAAAATCTTGTGGAGCCATCTTTCTTTCGGACCAACACGATGGGAGAGGCCCACGGACTTGATGACGGTTCGATGATGTCACTATCCTGCATCTCTTGCAAGAGCTTAGACACCTCTTCTTGTTTAGCGAACGGCAAGCGTCTGGGATGCTGTTTAATCGGTGGATGGTCGGCAGTATCAATTCTATGACGTGTCAGAGAAGTGCGAATCACTCTCGTTTTGAGAAAACACATCCTTAAATTCCTGGAACAGTCTTTCTGCGGCATGTCTCTGTTCAGGAGATAAATTTTCATTTCGTCCAATTACAGGTGTTAAACTTGTAGGCGGCTCCGACAACGTCAAGCTCGGGTCTTTGCAAACGCAGGTGACTGGAGCACAGGTTGCAAGCACTTCACCCTTCTGGATAATTCTAGACTTTTCACTTACGTTCGCAATCCTCACAGGTATCACATCTCTCGACAGATCTACCAGCGCTGATGCTATTAGCACTCCCTTTGGGCTTTTCTCAGGATATCCAACCAAGCCACACTGGAAACTTCTTTCGTTCTCAGTGAATCCATGTATCATCATTTCGGTCCGAGGAGGAATGATAACATCTGCCTTGGCTGTGATCTGTTGAATAGATTTGGGCTCATTTCCAAGTTTGAAAATAGTGACATCTTCTTGAGCAGAGCGTAACTCATTATTCTTAAAATCCAGTGTAAATTCATGCTCTTTTAAAAAGTCCAGTCCGAGTATGAAAGGGTCTGAAATATCGGCCACATAGACTGTATGATGGTAAGTGGCGTTCCCAAACTTTATTTTCAATTTCAATCTTCCATGTATGTCGATCTTATCCCCGGTCACGGTTTGAAGGATAACACGGGGCGGAGTCCAGAGGAGTTTTTCTTTTAGCCGCTGAGCTAGATCTTTCCGAATGATGGTCACATTGGCTCCTGTATCGATGATCATATTGCAGGGCAAATCATTCACACGCCCGACTATAAAAACTCCGTTCTCGCCGCAACTTCTTGCAGAAATTTGACACACTTGATAATGGGGCTTCTCAAAATCTGGCAACCTCCGCCCCGCGAGATGGCCATTAATTAGTTTTTCCTGCTCCGCCGTTCGTGGGGAGCTATTACCTTCTGTGCTGGGTCGTTTTAGGCAGTTTCTTTGAATATGGCCTTCTCCACCGCATTTCCAGCACTTGATTTTTCTGCCAGGTTTGTTGTCCAACAAGGAGTTCATCTGTTTCATCATATCCTTCATCTGCTGCTGTAAACGCTCCACAGCTCTATCCGACGTCTCAGACATGTTGGCTGCTCGCACAAAGTGTCGATCTTTCCTTGTAGCTTGCTGGGCTGCCTCGAATTTCAGGGCATAAACTAAAGCCCCTTTTAAATCACTGAGATCTGCAATCCGGAGTGCTTTCTGGATCTCAGAATCACGCACACCATCGATAAAATGTTGCAGAGCCAAGCTTTCTCTAATTTCAGTCGGACAGTCAGGATAAGCAAGATGTGAAAGTCTCTCGACATCCGTAGCAAGCTCTTGCAGGGATTCAGTGGATTTCTGCTGTCGAGATTTGAGCTGGAGTCTGCTATATTCCTTCATGCATTTCTCGCCAAAACGCAATTCTAAGGCACTGACGAGCGTTTCAAAATCCAGCGGTTCATTTGCAGGCAAAGTCTGTAGGACGTCGGCAGCATCAGCTCGTAGAGACGCAGCTAGCTGGCAAGCCTTTGTCTGGGAATCCCATTCATTAGCGTCCGCTACGATCCCAAATTGTGTCTTAAAAACTGGCCATGAGGATTTTCCGTCATAGGTCGAGAGTTTAATACAGGAACGTGGAAGCATAGATTGATACTTGACATCTTCGGTATAGTTTCCGGCAATTATCTTTTGTTTCTTCACATTTTCCAACTCTTTTTCTACACTCTCTATCCTTTCTTCGACGGTCTTGGCGATCTTTTGAACTTTTTCTTCTACTCTTTCTTCAACGGTCTCGGCGATCTTTTGAACTTTTTCTTCTACTCTTTCTTCTACGGTACTGGCTGTCCTTTGAATTTCTTCTACCTTTCCTTCTATTTCTTGAAATCTTCCTTCAACTTGTTTTCCACGCCGTCAATTCTGTCATTTAAAGATGTTATTTTATCCTCTATTAAATCTTTCAACTCTCCAAGGTTGGTTGACATATCCTTCTTCATTTCATCTTTTAAGTCGCCAAGGTTGGCAGTCATTTTCTCATCCATCGCTGACATATCTTTTTTCATTTCGGCCTGATTCGCAGTCATTTTCTCCTTCATTTCTTCTTTTAACTCGCCAAGGTTAGCAGTCATTTTCCCATCCATCGCTGACATATCTTTCTTCATTTCTTCTTTCAACTCGCCAAGGTTAGCAGTCATTTTCCCATCCATCGCTGACATATCTTTCTTCATTTCTTCTTTCAACTCGCCAAGGTTCGTAGCTAATTTCTCCAATAATTCTTTCAGTTGACCCTCCATTGCTCTGGTGATCGGCATTCAACCCCACTCCTGACACCAAATGTTGTGAGCTCGGGGTACGAAAGGACTGATGCCAATATATAAGAACAATAAACAGGCTTTATTTACCACAAACAGTTCGATAAGAACTGAAATATCTTCTCAAAATACAAATATTCAGTTATCTTCAAATCTAATAACAGCACAGCAAAATTCTACACAGAACAATATAGCGTATTGTTCAATACAAAATCGCTCATAGACAACACAGTCTCAAAGCAAAGCCTCTCGTGTGAATTCAATCACAGCTGATCATCAACTAACTGAACTGCACTGCCCGGAGGCCCTTATATAGGCTTTAGAGATCTTTCCAGAGTTTTCCAAAGCTTTCGGATGCTAGAAATTACCAGAAGGTGCTTTAACTTTCGATAGAGAACCCAAGCAAGAAAGGATCCCAATGTACAGGTATAAGGGGGGTGTGGTTGCACAAAAAGTTGCCAAATCCGTCGCCAACTTGGCGACATTTGGCGATATATCGCCAAATTTGGCGACAAAAATAAGTCGCCAAAACCATCGCCAACTTGGCGATAAACCCATTCCTTGGCGATATTCCCATACGATTCCATTATAAAAAAACGATGCTGTAAGGTTGTTTTCCTTGCAAAGCACCCGAAGCCTTTCGCATTGAGTTACTTGTTGCTCAATAGGAAATACATTAATAATACTGCAATTTTCACAATAATAAAATAAAATAAATTGAAACAAATGGAATATTTACAAGTATATACAAAATTCATAACAATATGATGGAAAAAAATCATTGAGAAATAAATTTATTAAAATGACTTTTATTGGCGAAGAAGATGAATGAATTTTTTTTTCCCTTTCCTGAAAAGATAATCTAGAAAAGTGTTTTTTTTTTTTTTTCACTCTCATCTAAATAGTGTTTCCTAAAATCCTTTAGTATTTTCAATTTCATTTAGTATGAATTTATTTTTCTGTAGCAAAGGAAAAAATTAGTGTACATTCGACCATGTTTTAAGCATACTTTTGCATCAAGCCAATATTGTTTATATTGGGTCTCAATATTGCTGCAATATTGTATTCATCGAAACTATTTCCAGTGAAATACTACTATTTCAGAAATACTGGATTTGCAGTGATATCTCGGCTAACGAATACCTCTGCTAATGATTAGTTTAGCTAAGAAATATTTTTCACCGTTTATCTGACTTGGCTAATGAACATGGATCTGGTTAACGAATGTTTTATTCGATGTGCACGTTAATTTTGCTATTCCACATACGTTCTGTCCTAACTTAGACAATATCAAATATTTCTTCATAAACAAATTTTTCAGGAGGAAAACGATCGAAACGCACCGTGTGATTGTTTATTTCTTGTAAATTCTTCAATGACGAATTTATCGCTATTTCTATCTAATATATTTTTTATCTATTTTTATCTAATCCATTAATAATTTAATGAAATACTACTATTTCCGAAATACTGTATTTACAGTGATATCTCGGCTAACGAATACTTCTGCTAACGATTAGTTTAGTTCAGAAATGTTTTTCACCGTTTATCTGACTTGGCTAATGAACATGGATCGGCTAACGAATGTTTTATTCGATGTGCACGTTAATACTGCTATTCCACATACGTACTGTCCTACCTTAGACAATATCAAATATTTCTTCATAAGCAAGTTTTTCAGGAGGAAAACGATCGAAACGCACCGTGTGATAGTTTATTTTTTGTAAATTCATCAATGACGAATTTATCACTATTTTTATCTCCAACGGTAGATATCTGCTCGAATTCCACCAATGAAAGCCTCTAAAAATATCTATGTTCAGTTCTTTGGCATTACACAAATTTTTAAAGTACTCAGAAGCGATTACTCGCCAAATGTTAGGCGTGTTGCTTACATTAATGGGTTCGATTCAGTCTTCAAAATAACCCTACTTGCAACGTGAATAAGCCGTTCGAAGGAAACCAGAGACAATAGCATATATATTTCAGATGGTATGATAGTACGTGTTGATTAAAACTTATTAAAATGCAGCCGCATGACATTTTATTTAGACGGGAAATTATGTTTTTGTTAACGGAGATTTCTGCTAACGAATATGATTTTGGAAGTAATTCATATATTTTTTAGCCCAGGCGTCAGTGTATATTGTAATTTATATTGTACTGCTAATAAATTACAGAAATCTGACTTTAAATTTACATTTTTACTTGTAATTACATTTAGGAATTTGCATTTTCAAATGTAAATGTTTCGGGAAAAATATTTCTTGCCAATGTTGGTGCAGAATTAACAAATACAAATATTCCAATGTTGGAGTAATATTTTCTGCCATTATTGGTCAGGATATAGCCAATGCTGGTGCAGTATTAACAAATATAAACATTCAAATGTTGGAGCAATAACTTATATATCATTATTGACAAAAATATAGCCAGTATTGGTCAAGATACTGATATTTTTGCCCAAAATCATTTTGCTACGAAAAAGATAAGGATAGATATTTGTCAACAACGATGAAACACAGCTTGTAAAATTTGAAAATGCATAAAAAATATCCATGTTTAGAATAATTTTTTATTAATCTTATGTGTCTTTATTAATCTCTAATATATCCATCAGAATTTCGACAACACAATATGTATGCCAAAATAAAACATCACTTTAATATCTTCCTTTTTATTGTCAAATTCCTGATAATACTTCACGTACACGAGACTTGTGTCTTATTATTGGTACAGTGTATCGAAGGAAATGTAAAATACAACTGAAGTGCATAACATTAATCACGTAAAACTAATGGTTGCATGAAATGAAACAACTTAGAAAGATTAAATTCCGTTCTATCGTAATTTGTCTTTTATTTCGACATTAAAGAAAGCCTTGAAGCAAGATTGTTCTAAATCTGGAAGACTCTGACAAAGTTGAAAAAATTTCATTCTTCAAGCACTTGTCAATTTTAATGGGTTTAAAAAATAGTTCAGATTTTTTCGAAATATATATATATATATATATATATATATATATATATATATATATATATATATATATATACAGGGTTTTTTTTTTCTTAACAATTTTAAATAGTTTAAAACTTTCAAAATAAAAATATGCTGCTTAAATAGTCACATGTACAAAATCATTAAAAAAAACTATTTTATACCAACACCATTTTTTAAATATTACACAAGCGATCTTAATGACATCGTACGTCTAATTTTATATTCGTAAAGATAGAATTTATTGTTATAAAAATGTAATTACATTCGAAATGTTATGAAATCGAAATCGAAAACAGAATATAATTTCTAAGCCGACTAACTATCAGACGGATCTGAGAGCAGAAAAACAGGGATAGTCTGAGAATAAGGATACCTCCTTAGAATATGTAATCGTGTAATAAAACGTTTTTAATAGGCTGGAGACATTTAATTGAAGGCTATATCACGATGGAGAACATTTGGATGATAGAAGCGTCTGGCGCAATTTTGAGCTTTTCATCCAAAATGTTCCCTGAATATTATTGCAAAAATTGCAAATGAAAACATAACGCTTTAATCTTTCTATGAAATATTAATACACTGAAAAAAAAAAAAATGTTGATTTTACAGTATATTACTGGCATCCCAGCTGCTAGTATTATACTGTAAAATCAACATTTTTTTTTTCAGTGTAGCGTTTCGGAAGATGCTGGCTATTTTAAATGGGTCCCCTAAAACTGTACCAAGCGGTAAAATTTCTCGGTAATCATGAAATTTACCATTTTAATGATCCTTAAACTTCTCAGACAGTGCTATTAAATTAATGTGTGACTTTTTACTGCTATTAAAATTTAACGAGTTATCTGCAAATAGACTATTTCTAAAAAATACTCAACCAGTACTATGGAATTGAAACTCCTTGTTGAAGATTTATAAGACAATATGTCCCATTAGCATTTGAATTGTTTAATGATTGATGTAAAAAGAGGATTACAAGAGTGCAAGTTTCGCAAAATTGAAAAATAAATAAATAAAATATATGAAATTTAAAATTTGAGGTTTTTGAACAAAATAATGTAAGCTTTGTTACAATAAATATTTGACAAATAAAGTTACAATTACATATATGTGGAGTTTTTACGAAGATGATTTTTTATTCCACGAAAAAGGGCAGTTTGTTCAAGATGGTGAATGATTACAGCCGATATCAAGAATCATGGCGAAGAGGTGAGGCAATGATGAGACACCACAAGAGTTTCGTCAATAAAGAGCAGCCGATTTCCAGAAAAATCGTTTATTAATAAACAGGAGCGATGCCAGGAACAGTTCCCACAGTATCCGGTATAAACTTATAGCCCTCAGGCTTGACGATGGCTCACTACATCGTTTAATAGATGTTAAAGAGATGATATGAAAATTCTAAGTGACTTCAACACCAGATAACCATTTGGTTAGTACTCCCAAACACGACAAAAATCTGCTCTACAAAAGCATGCAAGCCAGTTTTGTTCACGGCGCGTAGGGTTACTAATGACAACGTAACGAGCGAAAGAACCAATGAGTGAGAGGCGAATTCAAACCAAGCGAATGAGGCGCGAGGGAGAAGATTTAACACGAAAGAATCCCCAACACAACGGTGCATTGATTTTGAAGTGAAAAATACCCAGCGCGCGAAGCAAAGCATGAAATAAAATTTTAAAAAAAAAGTCTTTTAAAAACATTCGAAATGACAAAAGCGTCTCTCAGAATTTTATAGATTGGGGAGTTGATAAACGCTACGAATGACTTAAAGTTTTAGATTAAGATTTGGAATAAGATAATTATTAATATACGGGTTATTACTTTTAAAAGACCATTAAATAGGAATAAATATTATTAAGAATTAAGGAAATACTGACTATGTCAGAAGTTAGATTAATTTAAAGGACTAATGCGAAATAAATGCGAAGGAAATAAATGTTTTATATAACATATATATATATATATATATATATATATTTACCAAGTATTTTGCTCTTTACTATATGAAAAAGCACTTCGAAAATAAAAATAAAAACAAAACATTTGAACAGAGATTATTGTAAATCTGGAAGACTCCAACAAAGCTGCTAAATTTTTCCTTTTGAAATTATTATCAATTTTAAAGTATGCTTCAAAAAACAAAAAATACCAAGATATATAATTTTTAGACTCGCTTGTTCTAATTTCTTTGAACAGTTAGGAATAGTCTCTAGATCAAAAAATTTAAATCTGAAGCTTAAGAATCCAAACGTTCAAAATCATTGAAAAACTAGTTCATATTAAAATCGTTGTGTTTGACATAAATAAATAAAACATATAAAAATAAATATTTAATAATATTAAATTAAAAATAAATATTTAAAAATATATAAAAAATATTTAAAAATAAATAAATAAAAATAAAATTTTTGAAGAAAAATTTTTCAAAAAAAAAAATCTATTAAGTGCAGTTTGTACCCAAAGAATCGGATTTTTTTTTTTTCAGAAGAAAAAAAAACATTAATATGTTCAAAGAGAGGTGACGCTAATTTGAACTACGCTATCAAAAAACAAATATATAGATTATCCCTAGGTATGAGACAGCAGAGCAGGTATTTGTACACTGTGAAAAAAAAAACTGAAACGTTACATCCATAGACAGAAAGGTTTCCGAAAATTTTGCGTAAACTATCAATTCTTTTCAGTTACTGACTGGTTCGGAAACGTAGCGCGTATTTTCGTTAAACTATTCAAGGCCACGAACACTGTCAAAAAATTTTGAAACGTTTATTCCAAATCAGAAAGATTTCCGATACTATGGGTTCTCTTCAATTACTGGTTAGATCGGAAATGTAACACTAATTTTCATGTAAAGTTTCCGAAAGAGGAGAATGGAATACAAAATGGAGTAAGATTTGCGCATACTCATCCTCTCGAACCCATTACGTTCTAGAAACGTCATCATCACGTGATTCGTATTGTTCTGGAGATTAAAGTCATGTCAACGCGGCGCTTTGCTTAGAATTATACCAACGCGGTCGTTAAAAACCGCCGCGCCAAATCTCCAATGAAAGAAACATACAGCTCAGCTGATATGCCTCCAGGACTACTTGCTATTTGATTTCTTAATTTCTTAATTGATCTTTAAACTCTCTCAAGTTATATTTTAATTTAATTAATTTATTATTTTTTAATTTGTAACTTAAAACGTATGCTTCTTACATATATGTATCCGTTGATATCAATATCGTGATGCGATTTCAAATACCTCCTCCTAAATTATGACCACTTTGTACATACTCGGACGATTAAGTTTATGTACTACAAACGGTGGCGGTTCGTCAGAGGGTTCACAATCACTTTGCTACCAGTATTTTAAACAACTAAAGTTTGCCTTTCTTAATAGTAGAACATTCCACGATTAGATAAGGTCATATTTAAAATACGAATTTTCTGGTAGTAAAGTGACTGTGAACCCCCTGACGAGCACCACTGACTACAAGTATCTCATATTTATTCGTCAAGTGACGTAATTAAAAACCATGATTTTCGAGATAATAAATATGAATGAATAACAAACGTCCACATATATAATTTACTTAAACATTTTAAACCTAGCTCATATTACTAAAAATAATATGATTTTTCCCCTGAACTCAAAACGAATTAAGTAACTTATAATCTACTTCACCTAGAAATTGATTCCTTTTCGGTACTTGTTTGTTATAGAGGCCTTGGCGAGATAGATAAAATGATCTTTGCAACAGTAGAAATTTTACATGCATATTTTCTGGCAACCTATTCACTGTGTCATATACACATTTCTGCAAGTTTGTTCAAAATTTATACAATTTTTTCGAATATAATGAACCTATTTGTCTATTTTTATATAGAAACGGATGTAATATAAAAATATAAATAAAATGTATATATATATATATATATCTGTGTGTGTATACATAAAAGTTCATCAGGTTTATTTTCAAGGCTGTTTATATCATTTGGCAACAAATCTCACTTTCTGATACCCTACTTGCACCAAGTTTTATTAAAAGCGCTAAGGCCCCTAAAACAAACAAGAACAACTTTTTTCAGCCTCGGAAAACTGTCTCACTTTTAGGTAGCTTTCAATACAAAAAAGTATAAAGCTACCTATTGCAGCAGTTCGGAGGAAAGCAGTTCCGGAAAATTTCGATACATTTTCACCGATCATGGCCCCCAGACCCCAAAACCACCCTCCGTTGAAATGTTGATTTATATATATAGATATATCCATTATATATATATATATATGTCGTGTTTCCAAGTTCAAATCCGGGAAAAAGGCAGTCGTGCTCGTGATAAATAGGGTTAGTGATGTGATTGGTTTCCCTTTTAGCTCGCATCAGGCGGCAGTGTGGTATCATCAACAACAAGAAATGTCAGTCTATATTTTTGTCGAAGAACCTTTTATTTCCAGTTTTAAGACATCTCTTCAGGGAAAATGCTCATTAGCCAACGCTAAACGAAAAAAAAATACAACGTTCCATTATTTTCTAGAATCCGTCCCGATTCTTTTAGCAAACACCAGCGTCGAAAAAATCCCCTCCGAATCAGGATGATCGTGTTTTTAAACTAGCTTGCGTAATAATACAGAATACGTCACGTGACCCACTTCTATCGAATAAAAAGGTCTCTTTTGGAACTTTATCAATATTTCCGGTGGATTTATTTTGTTGTAAAATGCAAAAATTTTCTACGCCCTTCCAGAATATTCCATAATCTCGTACCAGATGCCTGTCATATCAACAAACGAGCTTATCTGTTTTTGAGGCTGTAGCTAAACTTCGAATTTAATACGTAATAAAAATAATAAGAAGAAAAGAAAATGAATCTTTATAAAAGGGAAAAAAAAAAAGAAAGAATTAAAGTTTCTCGGAAATATTTTAATAGACATTTGATATTTAATAATAGGATAACTTTATGAAATAAGGTTTTTTGAGCGGAATATTTTAAGAGATACGATATTTTAGCATTTAAATAAAGAAGTTATAGCAATTTGACCACACGGGAATAATACTAATGAATTTTAATAATGGATTAAAATAAAGATGTTCTATTTAAATAATAAATTAAAAAAGCTATCGCCATTTTTAGAATAACTACATTCGAATAAATATTATTAAGTGGATTAGGAATAATTGGCTTTACATATGGATAGTAAAAGGCTATTTTAAGAATGAGAATTATTTTAATAAGCTGGGTTATATACCGAATATTATTGAATGGACAAATTTTATATAATAATTGCGGAAAAAATTTAAATTTTGTAATATTATCCCCCCTCCCTAAAGATTTTGGATGAAGTTAATAGTTAAGTAACTATAAATTCAGCAATATAAATTTAATACTTTAGAAATTTGAATTTTGACTAGTATAAATTTAGAGACTGCCAGCAAGGAGATGGGGAATTTCTGAAGAACTGGAAGACAAAAACAAAAACAAAAATAAAATAATAGTAATCAATTAAAATTAATAGATAAATAAAAATAAAGCTACGAGCATTTCCCCTGTAAAATAATACAAGAAATGGTTACAATCTCACTTACCATTTGTAAGTGCACAAGAAAAATACAATAACAATAAATAATAAATATTAATAAACAGGAAAAACAGGATAATAATAGTAACAGAATTTTGCTTTTACCAAGTTCACAAGCTTTAGAATAAGTAGTCACTAGCAAATTGTTAAAACAAAGTTTTTTTTTTTTTTAAATTCGACTTAATTCAAATTTGAGTTCATTAGATCCAACTGTTTTATTTCAGTCTCTTTCTTGGATCGTGATAAGTCCTCATTTTGTTTTTTTTAAAAAAATGGTTACTGCAGTCCCTTTCTTAAAAATACAGTTTTTATGTAAAGGCTGAAAATAAAGACATTACTCCATCAAAATTTTAAAACTGTAGTCATTCTTACCAATACTTTATAATGACCTTATAATGCTAGCACTTGTCACAACATCTTCTCTTAAGTGTCACATTAATTTTCTCACATAATAAACAAGTCAAATTATCTCTTGGTCGTTTATTGTACTTGGAATATGTTATCTTTGTTATATTCCTGTGGGATTTGTTATATTTCTGTTGGGATCCCACCATCTTTAACTAATATTTGTCAAACATTTTTTCACTAATAAATAATATAACTCTTCAATAATATAAATAAATGCTATAATAAAATTCAATTCATAAACATAACAATAATAACTTTCAATATAACTAATACTTCTCAACATATGTAGTAATTCATAATACAATTCAATAGTAGAAATAATAATATAATAACATCAGTATAATTTAAGAAAATATCACAGTTTGTTTATTTATTGTTAGGAAAAATATTGGTTGAGGGTAAAATAATTACATAGCAAATAAATAAATTTCTTATTTTTTAATTATATAAGAAAGTATTTTTGCCAGTCGAAAGTATACAAAAAAAAATATATATATAATAATTTCAAAATCCAAATAAATTTAAATCTAAATATTTAGAAATTGAACTCTCAACCATTAGTTCCTTACAATAATTTTTTCCTCTGATACCCTTTTACAAAATTATACTGTTAAGTTATAAGTATTCATATCCTAAATGCAGAGAGTTGTTTTTTTGGCAAACTTAGAATAAATAAAGACAATAAATAACAAATAAAAGATGTTAATTTTAGCTGAGAAATGGAATACAAAGGCAATTAGTTTAGATACTTAATTTTCTATTGTCACACCAAAACAATCACTGTAAAATCACATCATCACTATCCAATCATTTATATAATTATAGAAATACTTATAAACGGTTACTATTTGATTATCTATTGAAGTAAATAACATAATATTAAATTTTTGAAACAATTGGTTTAAGAAAAAGTAAATAAAGTAAAAATAGTTTATTTTGATATAGAATTAAAACATTTAATTTCATTTTTCAACATCAATTTGACAATTCCTAAAATCAAAATACACATCTTATGCCTGCATAAGGTGTCTACTCAACCTCCAAAACTCTCAAAAACAAGTAATATTCTCGTTGCGCACCAAGAACATACCTGATAATGTTGAAAATTATTGTAATAAGAGATATTTAAATAATTAGAATTTACTCTATTGTTTTTACTTTAGTTTGATTTTGTGATGGTGATTGTGATGTCTGTGTTGGTTTTGATTGTTGTTTGGGTTGCTCATGAAATAGTCTGAAATTATTTGGTGAAAAATATGGTCTTAATTTAGACACATGTACAATAACTGAATTTAATTTAGTCTCATAATTAAATTTGTCTATTTCATAGGTCACATCAGAAAGTTTATTTATTATTTTGTATGGCCCAGAGAAAGTAGGTTCTAATTTTCGAGTGTTAGGATATTTAAATTCTTCACAAATTACATAATCTTGTATTTCTAGTGGAGATTCAACAAATTTTCTATCATAGAATCTTTTACTTTTAAGGTGGAATTCACAAGTTCGCGCTTTTGCAATTTTGAGTGCTTTATTAACAGGAGGGTAATAATTTTGTTTTAAAGGAGATTCATAAGGTAATTGACCATAAAATAAATAGGCAGGTGGGAATTTGGTTATGGAATGTGGTGTGTTATTGTATTCTTGGATGACTTGGTCTAATAATCTAGTCCAAGATATTTTAGAAGAAATGGAATTAACTTTACATTTAAGTCTAGTAACTATAGTTTGGTTCACTCGTTCTACCTTCCCATTGGTTTGGGGGTGATGTGATGATGTAAAACGTTGTTGAACATGATATTTTCTGAGGAATTTTTTGAATCTTGGAGACCTAAAAGATTTATGTCTATCGCCAAGTATTGTTTTAGGTGCTTGAATATTGAAAATTTGTTTTAAACAGTTAGTATATGTTTCGGTAGTAACACTTTTGGATGGAAAAGCCCAAACAAACCTAGTTGCATGATCTATTATTATGTGTAAGAATTTTTTTGTTGAATTGTAATAATTAAATCCACCCACAGTATCAATAGAAAGACATTCAAAAGGTTGATCTGTGGCTGGCATAGCTTGTAACAAGCCAAATCTTTTTTGTTTTCGTTTTTTATTTCTCTGGCATGTATCACAATGTTTAACAAATTGTGTAATATCTATTGTCATGTTGGGCCAATAATAGTTTGGAGATATTAAGTTAAGCATTTTTTGTATTCCTAAGTGTCCAAAATTATCATGAGCAATATGTAATAATTTTCTCCTGAGTGACATTGGTACTACTATTTTTTTGAATCCTTTTCTCTGAATAATTATAATCCCATTCTCTTTTTTGTATTTTCTGTCACAAACATTATCTTTATCTTGCATCGCTATAATTTCTTTTTTGTCCAATAATAAACTTACATGTTGATTAAGATAAGCAACAGGATTTCGTGACAACATGTCCGCTTCGACATTTGTAGAACCTTTTTGATACTTGATCTCATAATCGAACATGCTAAGTTTTAAAGACCATCGAAAAAGTCTACCTCTTAGATTTTTAACATTCTTTAACCATACCAGAGATGCATGGTCGGTATGGATTGTGAATTTAGTACCATGAAAATAGTGATAAAACTTATCAAGAGTATCTATGATAGCAAGGCATTCCAATTCAGTTATAAAGTAATTTTGTTCATAACTCTTCAAAATTCTAGAATGGTAAGCAATAGGATGCAAAAAATTATCTTTCCCTGGTTGTTTTAGAACTGCACCTACTGCTACCTGAGAGGCATCTACAAACATGTGGAGGGGTAATTTTGGGTCATAAATTTTTTAAATTGGTTTTGCAATTAGAGTATTTTTTAATTTCTCAAAAGAGTTTTGACATTCTGAGTTCCATTCCCATATTGTGTTTTTCCTAAGTAATTTATTGAGGGGGTATCTAATTTCAGCATATTTATCTATGAATTTGTGATAAACATTAATGGAACCTAAAAATCGTTGTAGTTCTTTAACATTAGAGGGAGGTTTCAATTTTTTAATTGTCTCAATATTGGTATTAGCTGGAGTTAAAGTCCCATTGGTGATCTCATAGCCTAAGAAATTAATTTTATTTTGATTTAGTTTACATTTAGAAAGTTTAAGTTTAAGGTTTTCTAGTTTACAGATTTCAAAGATTTTTGCTAAGTGATTTAAATGTTCTTCTAGAGAGGAGGAGAAAATTATTATATCGTCGAAATAATGGCAAGCAAAATCAATTTTATGCTTATTGAGGATTCTTCTAATGGTTCTATTAAATATCGGGGGGCCTGTCTTTATACCAAAGGGGAGCACCAGCCATTCGAAGAGGCCAAAATTGGTGGCAAAAGCTAATTTTTCTGTATCCGCTGGATGTATTGGTATGTGCCAGTAGCCAGAGGCTAAGTCCAAAGTGGAAAAATACTGGGCACTACTCAATTTATCTAAAATTTCATCGATAAGAGGTAAAGGTTCTGCATCGTTTTTAACTATTGCATTTAATTTCCTATAATCTATACATAGTCGGGTCTTTTTACCTTCCTCTCTTTTCATAGCCAAGGTGACGGGGGCAGAATAAGGACTATTGCTTTCTTTTATGAGACCAGCCGCTAACAAAGATTGAATTTGATTTTTTATTTCTTTTTCTTCTAAGGGGGAAGTTCTGTAGGGCCTCAAAGATATAGGTAGGTCAGATTTTAGTAAAACGCGTTGTGGTTCAATATTTATCTTACCCACATCATATTTATGTTTTGCAAAAATATCCCTATAATTTTGAACTATTTCCTTTAAATCCCCATTTTCAATTAAATTTATTTCCCCAATTAAATCTGAATTATAATCATTAATATCGCGAAAATTTTGAGGAGTCATTGAACTTCTGTAATCAGGCTGCACGTTACAATCATTGTAATTAGCTGCAAAAAAGTCCTGAGTATTCACAAAATTTTCAGTAGTATATGGTGATACTTTGTCATCATTATATCCATTTAAACTCTCATTACTATCACCATTTGTTAATAACTCATCTTTACATGAAATAGTATCTTCATTATAAGTTGTTATCAAGTTACCATCATTAAATAAATTCAAATTGTCACAATCAGAAGTTATCAAGTTATCCTTACCTTGTTGTAGTTTTTTTACAGTTACAGTATTAAAATGAAGTGATCTCTCATCATGTATGGAGATACTCCTATTTATAATCTTCCTTCCCTGTTTTACTGTACAATTCTTACAATTTATATTTAAATTAAATTTTGAACATTCTTTTAACCCCAAGATGCAGTAATCTAAATCTGTATCACATACTAAAAAGTTAACATATTTTTGGATTTTACCCACTTTAAGAAGAATACTACACTTTTGATTAATTTGTAAAAATCCCTTTGCCCGACCAATAGTAACTGGAGGAACAATTTCAATTTTAGCATTCAATTTTTTAACAAACTTTAATGGTAAAATTGCGATAGTTGAACCGGTATCGACGACACATGGTAAATTATAATTATTCGTATATCCATACACAATTAATTGTCAAATATTAGGAGTACCAATTGGAAGAGTATCAGAGGGTGTTGAGTTGTTATTAAAAATACACTCTTTTTCCCAGTGAAAAGCATTCATTACACCCTTGTTTACACAAATTCTACATGGCCTAGATGGGTACTGGTTCTGAAAATAATTGTTTTGTACTCTGTTTTGAAAATTTCTAGGTCTTTGAAAATTATAGTTTGGTCGAGGAACCCAGTTTCGAGGAGAATTAAATTGATTATTGGGCCGATTTGACTGAATCCAATGCCTAGGAGTATTAATTTGTTGAAAATTTGGTCTATTAGGCTGCACACTATATCGAGGAATGTCAAAATTAGTTGCATTAGGTTTACTTGGTAATGATGGACTTGTAACAGCAGGGGTGGAAACTTCCACAAATTGCTTAACAATTCTATACCATTCTGTTGTACTCTCAGGAGGGTTAACAATTAGATAATTTTGATATTCTGGTTTTAAACCATCGGTTAATCCTTGTAGTAATATAGTTTCACATAAATGCAATTTCCTACCAATTTCAATTTTCTTTCTAAAATAAGTTTCTAAGTTATTTAAACTATCCAATTTCAAAGCAGAAAATTCAGAAAATTTCGGGATATTTACCCTAATAAAATTCTCAGTTAAGATATCAGCTATCTGTTCGTATTTAGTGCAATTAAGGCAATCATTAATGTAAATCTTAAGAGCTTCTCCCTTTAAATTTTGAGAAATATTTTTAAACTTCCAATCATCATCCTTCTTTTCTTTTTCACAAGCATCATCAAAGTATTTTAACACGCCTGTATCTCAACTCCTAAATCTGGATCAAATGCTATAAATTTTGGTTCTGCCATAATATTTAATCTAACAAAAGAGTTAACTCGATCTTCTTTTAAATATCCGGATCTTAAAAACATTAAATTTTAAACTTATAACACTATATACCATACAAATAACGAAATAGATAAAATAGTAAATAGATATGTAATTTACAATCTCAGTAACATTTTAAAAATAATAGATTTTTTTTTTTTTTTTTTTTTTTTAAGAATATCTGTTCTTAAAACATGAAAATATAAATTATACCGCTGTCTATAATATTACAATGACGTATCACACGAAATCATCAAATAAATTAATTAACCTTAACAACACTTAAATATTTGCAACAGAAATAAATTTTAAAAACAAAATTTTAATCAGTATAACATAGTATATAAAACCTTTAAATTTCAAGGTAGACTATTAAATAAATAAAACATTTTAAATATAACATAAACTAATAAATATCAACATATAAAGATACCAATAAATAAAAATACCAACTTACAGTTACTCTTGAGCATATTTCACAGGAAAGTCTCACACATCTAAAAATCTTTAATTTTCTTGATAACACAAAAGTTCTGCTTTTTCGCAATCCTTTAAAACCAACACCATGAAGACGCTTATGAAGATGAATAGTATATTCTCTAGCAACAACTTCACTTAGGCCAACTTTTCCTCTTCTTTTCTCTTTTAGGCTTGACCATTTTTAATTTATTATAAAACTACAAAATAACAAAACACCAGACGTAAACGTGCTGTAATGGCGTAGACGTCCTCGTAACATATTCTTCTAATCGGCAAATTTCATGTTTAACTACACAAACTTTCTGTTGATCACCAGCATCCTGTTCGACTTATTATATTAATGTCGTGTTTCCAAGTTCAAATCCGGGAAAAAGGCAGTCGTGCTCGTGATAAATAGGGTTAGCGATGTGATTGGTTTCCCTTTTAGCTCGCATGAGGCGGCAGTGTGGTATCATCAACAACAAGAAATGTCAGTCCATATTTTTGTCGAAGAACCTTTTATTTCCAGTTTTAAGACATCTTTTCAGGGAAAATGCTCATTAGCCAACGCTAAACGAAAAAAAATACAACGTTCCATTATTTTCTAGAATCCGTCCCGATTCTTTTAGCAAACACCAGCGTCGAAAAAATCCCCTCCGAATCAGGATGATCGTGTTTTTAAACTAGCTTGCGTAATAATACAGAATACGTCACGTGACCCACTTCTATCGAATCAAAAGGTCTCTTTTGGAACTTTATCAATATATCCGGTGGATTTATTTTGTTGTAAAATGCAAAAATTTTCTACGCCCTTCCAGAATATTCCATAATCTCGTACCAGATGCCTGTCATATCAACAAACGAGCTTATCTGTTTTTGAGGCTGTAGCTAAACTTCGAATTTAATACGTAATAAAAATAATAAGAAGAAAAGAAAATGAATCTTTATAAAAGGGAAAAAAAAAAGAAAGAATTAAAGTTTCTCGGAAATATTTTAATAGACATTTGATATTTAATAATAGGATAACTTTATGAAATAAGGTTTTTTGAGCGGAATATTTTAAGAGATACGATATTTTAGCATTTAAATAAAGAAGTTATAGCAATTTGACCACACGGGAATAATACTAATGAATTTTAATAATGGATTAAAATAAAGATGTTCTATTTAAAGAATAAATTAAAAAAGCTATCGCCATTTTTAGAATAACTACATTCGAATAAATATTATTAAGTGGATTAGGAATAATTGGCTTTACATATGGATAGTAAAAGGCTATTTTAAGAATGAGAATTATTTTAATAAGCTGGGTTATATACCGAATATTATTGAATGGACAAATTTTATATAATAATTGCGGAAAAAATTTAAATTTTGTAATATAGGTCAGATATATATATATATCTGACCTTTGTCATACGATAACGCTCGTATTTATAAATCAATTTTGATGAAACTAATTGTGTGTATTAAGCTCACCCATGTTTCGACCGATGTCGTTGGCCAGCTTGGTCCGCCATTTTGTTTCAAGATGGCGGCCACTTAAAAATTTAAAACTAAAATAAATATACAAAAAAGTTAAAAATTCAAATTTTACGTGTTAGGCCTTGATACGAGGATTCCAGAGCATTTTTTGGTTTACCTCTATCTTAAAAAATGGCTGAGATAGAGCAGTTTGAAATTTTAGGGTGGCTGACATTTTGAAACAAGGCAGCACATTACAAAAATTTTCATTGTTGTAATAATTTTCCCAATCATACGCATAAAACTATATATTCATATCCGTTAGCGCCAAATTGTCGTCAAACTTGGCGACATCTGGCGAAATATCGGCAAATTTGGCGACCAAAATTAGTCTTCATAAATGAAGCCAATTTGGCTATTGCTCAATAATTTGGCGAATTTCTTATTCAAATTCAGAATTAACGAATCTTTTGTAAACGTTTTCTTTGCATTTTAACTTGCCTGTTTTCGTGTAACATTAGCTAAAATTTTAAAACGAAGATATAGGAAAGCCACCTTTTCCTCCCGGTACAGGCCGGAAGGACGTTTTAAGTTTATAAGGGTGCGATATACCATGGACCATTTTTAACAGACGCAAAAAGATAAATAGGTAACTCGATGTATAAAAGTGTGAATTAGGAATTGATAAAATAAAAAGGTTACACATCATTAGCTAAAACGGAAAAATCAATAAATTTCACGCAGAATAAAATAGTAAGTTGACATTCATGAAACCTGGTCACAACTCATTGTATCAAGATTTTTTTTTTTTATCCTGCGTACTATGAGGTAGAAAAACTCAAGAAATTCTTCTTTACAGAAACAAACAAAAGAATTCAATAGAATACCTGGCGGACCACATTTTTTCGAGATAGCTAAAAGCATCGTAAAGTGCGATTTGGTAACCTACATGAATACTTTAAAACCGTTTTCATCTACTCCCTTCTGCTACATTTCGGAATGTGGCAAAATATTCTCCTGTTTTCTTTTCTTTTCATTTCTCTTTTCCTTTTTTTCTTTTTTTTCTTTCTTTTTTACAGTGTTGTACCCTAAACCTCAATCTAACAGTGAAAGCTTTACAGACCCTCGTGTTTGACACGAGAACGTGAATTTTTATTAGATCTGGACGCAAGAAAGCAGGGAATAAATTTGAATTCTTCGTGTCAGATCTACGCCTTGGCATTTGAAATACCTCGCTGATTTTATTGTTTTCTATTGAAATGTGGAGTGAAATGTTTTGAACGGTATTAGTTATGCAAAGTGGTTTATTTTGCATTGTGTATTTTATTCGAATATATCGAGATTTTAAGATTAATTTTTTTTTTTTTTTTTTTTTTTTTTTTTGCGGTAATATTTGATTGATGTAAAATATTAGAAACTTTGCGTTTTACTGTAAAAGATATATATATATATATATATATTAAATAAAGAACTTCAGTTCCCGTAATATTATGTAAGTAAAAATTAACAAAAAATAAATAAAAGAGCTCGGTGAAAGCAAAATAATATGAAGTTGTAAAGTTGAATGTTCACAAATGCGAAAACCTGTTAAATGTGTGAATATTACCTTAGCTACAGCGCCTAGAATACATAGTGTGGAAACCGGCTACAAAATAGAACTAAAATATTTTATCCAATAAATGTACAACGTTGCTGAAAAGATTAGGATGGGATCGCAGCGCCATCTGCTAGCTCTTGACATTGTATTAGAATATTTTGGCTGGTGGTAAGTATTTTATATACTTAAATTATATCCTTTTCTCCTGTGACTTAGTGATTTTTATAAGCTTTTTTAAAATTATGAAAGCATGGCTAAAAAACGTGATACGCATTTTTTTGTCTCTGGTTGCAACATTATCCTAGGAGCACCGTTGCACATTTATAGGCTACAACTTTTTAGCACTTTTTAAAGCATTACAAGGATAGCCGGTTTCCACACTATGTATTCTAGGCGCTGTACCTTAGCTAATGTAAATGTTGCGAATGAATAGCTCTTCTTTATCGAAGTCCTTAACATTAGATGAATTTCAATGTCAGTAAGTTACGCCCTTACAAATGCAAGCTATTTTATAGAAGTAATAAGAAACAAGTTACAGTGCTATTACACGGGATAATTTAAAACGAGAAAAATTGTCGTGACTCTTCAGTTTTCCAAGCATTTATTTCATTGGCTGTTCCGGTCAAGGCTTTTCCCTCATCAGTTTTCCAAGCTTTCATTGGTTATTCTACGCAATTCATCTTGTTATCCATTTCGATGCCCCACTACAGGCGACAAAATTGCTCCGACAATAAAAAGTTGTTTGTTTTTCGAGGAACTCTTTTAAAGCAATTGGTTTAACATGCTGTCGCCCGAAAGCAGCGGCAACTTTGACGCCTCGTGTAATAGCACTTTTAGACGAACAATTATGCATATCAGAAATACAAATTATATTTTAATTTCGGTGCCGTATGTGAGAATAAAATGTAAATAAAAAGAAAAGTGTCCAGTTAAACTGATGGCATTGAGCTCACAGGCTATTCACACTAATTGTATATTATTCTCTTATTTCAAAGAATAATACCTCTCGAAACATAAAGAAATCGACAATAAATTAAGGGGGGTGGGGTAGCCCCACGTTCACTCCTTTATACTTAACCAATGAAACCCCAAAATTAATCAGGGAAGTGTCTTATCACAATGAACCTGAATACAAAATTTGAAGCAATCGGATAATTCTGCATGAAAAACACATTTATATAAATTAAGGGGGGGGGATTAGCACCCGTTTCCCCACTTAATACTTAACCAATGAACCACCAAAACGAATCAGGCAAGCGCCTTATCAGAATGAACCTATAAACAAAATTTGAAGCAAAACGGATATTTCTAACAAGAATTATCGCGTTACGTATATACATACATACAGAACAGGCGGGCACATTAGCTCTCAAACTTTGATTGGTAGCTAAAAATATCCATTTTTCGTAAAATTTACGACAGCGCGCTCGCTGAAAGGTTAAAGAAACTATGCAGATGTTACATGAATAAGTATGTTGTCACGAGTTGGCGGGAATGACTAAAAGATGAAATTTTCGTTAATTGAAAGGTACATATATGCGCTCAGAACTGATTAGAGTGAGCTTAGAGTGATCATACGGAATCAATGACACCTATTGTGAATATTATCTTGGGAAAAGTTTCAAAATATTGGTGAGTTACTTCATGAATCATCTATTTGAATATTTCAATCATAACAATAAAGAAAGATAAAATATTACAAGAGATGCTTCAAAATATTTGTGTTGGTAGTTGAAAAAATATATTACTCTTTAATTAACAAAATACTCTTCAAGGAACTTCAGTATATGTTTTAAATTTTATTTATTAATTTATGAAACAACTGACATCCATTTGCGTACAAACTTAAATCTTTCGCAATTTCTTCCATCCATGAGATTGTATATAGTTTAGTAAGATGATTGATGTTGTTGTAGATTTGAATTCGATTTTTCATTTTCTTTTAAAAAAAAAAACACATTTCTTTTAAAAATAAATCTTTAAAAGAAAACCGAAATGAATTTTTTCCAGTCAAAACATTATAAAAAAAAATCAGAACAAACCTTTTAATGAAATTCCCTTTTCCGATTCTTTACAATTTCTTTTAAACGAAATATGAAATATTTTCTTCTTCTATCTTAAATTAAGTAGACATATATTTTATAAAAAGAAAAATCTAATGTAATCAGTATCATGTTTTCTATAAATATCACATTGAGATGATTTTTGTACATATGTATGTATTTTATATTCTTTAAACAATGTTGTATATATTGCTTTAGTTAAAAAAGTACACTTCTATAAATAAATTACAGTTTTTAGAGAGGTTGCGAAATAAATTGATTTGTTGTAAATTTCATTTATTTATTTATTTAATAGCTATCAGTAGATTGACTCTTTTAAGATTTCAGAGATTTAACGAGATGATGGATGTTGTTTTAGAAATAATGTTCAAATTTTAAGTTATCTTAAAAAACAAATTCACTTTCTTAAAAACAAATTTTTAAAATAAAACATAAATCAATTTTCTTCAGTCAAAACATCAAATAAAAGAAATCAGGACGAACTTTTTAATAAAATTCACTTTTCCAATTCTTTACAATTCTTTTTAGACTAAGTATGAATTTCTTTTTTATTTTTAAACGAAGTATGATATATTTTTCTTCTTCCATCTTAAGTTAATTATACTTATAGAAAAATCTAATGTGATCAATATCAAGTTTTCTGTAAATATTACATTTAGATGATTTTTGTACATATGTATGTAATTTAAATACTGTAAATAATATTGCATACATATTGAAAATTGTTTTAATGTAAGTATGTATAAGAGCTTTAAGGTATGTATATTGGATATCTGAAAATTACCCATGAATAGTGAATCATTAATGGATATTTCAATCCCAATCTTAAGAAAATTTGTAAATTTTGCAAAAACTTTTACAAAATATTCATGCAAATACGTCCTAAATATTGCATCAATATGAATATTTCAATGATAATTATAAAAAATCCTAAAATAATTTCAAGAAATTCAAAATATTTATGCTGAATAATTGCAAAAGAAGTAAAATTAGACTTTAGTTAAAAAAGTACAGTCCTATAAATAAATAATAGCTTTTTAGATAATTTCGAAATAAATAGATTTGTTTTAAATTGCATTTATGTACATTGATGTCCAAAAATTAAGGGACAGTGACCGGACGATTTCAATTTCACACGGTTTGTCGAATAACAACTGAAATTCTTGACGAATTGTCCTTGAACTTCGTGGATGTAAAGAACATGTTTTACTTCATATTTTCCAGTGAAGATGTAGTCACGAGAACAATTAGGGAAGAGGGGGGCAATAATAAATTTATTAATAAAATAATATTTGGATCAGCCAGTAACGGAAAATGCTCAAAATGGTCTATCACTGTAGCAAACGACTATGTGTACGTCCTATGACTATGTATTCAACGTTTTCGTGCATTTGTGTACGCATAGCACGCATATTCATGAAGATGTTAACGTTTCTGTGAAAATTTCAAATGTTTTTTGTTTAAATCATACAGAGTTTTCAACCAAATTTAACACCATTTTCCGAAAACTGAACAAAAAACGTTAGAAACAGTTATATAGCAATTAAAAATAAATATATTGAATATTTGATGAGATATGAACAGGGCCCGATTATCCAAAAGGTACGTGAAGCACATGCTTCCCCTCTTAAATTTAAAAGGGGCCCCAAAATGACTGTAAAAGGGCCCTCTAATGCCCATTTTAATTTTTTTACATTATTTTTTGATATTTTTGGAAAAGAAGTTTTCTTAATTAATCCAAAATGAAATACACTCACTATTTTGCGAAACTTATTTATCAGGAAAATATGAATTTCATCAATAGGATGTTAATTGATCATAGCATTTTTATGTGCCTGTTATATGGAAACAACCAGGGAAATTGAGCATACAGTTATATGTACTAAATATATCTGAAGTATATACAGGGACATAAAAAAGATGTTTGATGAAATAAATGTGAACTCGGTTAAGCTATTTCCGTGAATAATATTAGTATCATTGGTGAGTTTTCAAGAATGAAGAATTAAGAAAAAGTTTGCCAAATGAAAGGGGCCCCCCAAAAGGATACAGTGCTTCTACTAGATTCTGCGGTTAATCGGGCCCTGGATATGGACATTTGTATGAAATACATTTTAACTGCGCATGCGTGAAAAATTCCAAAATTTGTATTTCATAATTCGGTAGTCGGCTATTTAGGGCAACTTATATAAAAAGTCCATTCCAATATCGTGAAAACTCAGAAAGATACAGGCGGTACAGTGAGTTGATTGTCAAATTGTGGAAAATCCCTTATAATCCAGCTACTCTTAGAAAGAAGCTCACTATATTGTCATTGCCTTTCTGAATGTTTACGATATGTGACAGGACTTTTTATGTAAGTTGCCCTAAATAGCGGTCTACTAAATTAGGAAATAAAAATTTTGGTATCTTTCACGCGTGCGCAGTCAAATTTTATTTCATAAAAATGTCTATATCTCATCAAATATTCAGTATATTCATTTTTTAATTGCAATATACTGTTTCTACTGTTCTTTGTCAAATTTTCGAAAAGTGGTATTAAATTTGGTTGAAAACTCTGTATGCTATAAATGAAAAACATAAGTGCAATTTTCACAGAAACAATAACATCTTCACGGATATGCAAGCTATGCTTCTATAAATGCATACAAACTTTAAACAAGACCCACATAGTCATTTACTACAGTGACAGACCATTTTGAGCATTTTATATGTTATTTGGGGGATCGCAAGTTTTATTTTATTATTAAATACATTTTAATTATGTATAAGAGCCTTGAATAAATTTATTATTGGCGCCCTAATTGTCCTCGTGACTAAATATTCACTGGAAAATATGAAATCAAACATGTTCTTTACATCCTCGAAGTTCAAGGAAAATTAATTAAAAATTTCAGTAGATATTTGACGTAACGTGTAAAAGCGAAAGCGTCCGGTCACTGACCCTTAACTTTTGGATATCAGTGTATTTATTTAATAGCTAGCAGTAGTTTGTGCATAATATTGATTCTTATAAGAATTCTGAGATTTAATGAGATGAAGGATACTGTTTCAGAAATAATGTTAAAATTTTAAGTTATCTTGAAAAACAAATTTACTTTCTTTAAAAGAAAATCTTTAAAATGAAACAGGAATCAATTTTCTTCAGTCAAAACATCGAATAAAAGAAATCAGAATGAACATTTTAATAAAATTCACTTTTCCGATTTTTTACAATTATTTTGAAACGAAGTATGAATTTCTTTTTTTTTTCTTTTTAAACGAAGTATGAAATCTTTTTCTTCTTCCATCTTAAATTAAGTAGACTTAAAAAAAAATCTAATGTAATCAACATCATGTTTTCCATAAATGTCACGTTAAGATGGTTTTTTACTAGCTTTTTCACGCTAAATAAGATAAAACTCACCGTTAACGGTATTAGCTAACATTTTTTGTTCATTAATTCAAGTAATCCTTAGAAATTAAGATTTATGTACTCAAAAGTGCCCGACTTTTATTTTTTAGCTTTTTCTTAATTAATTTTTCCCCTAAAAAAACTCAAATGTGATTCTAATTTTTTTAGGGAACTTTTTTTTTTTTTTGTTGGTTTTACGGATTTTAAATGTTTTCTTTATGAAAAATTACATTTGCTGTAATTTTTCATTTTTATGAGGTTTTTTTTTTTTTCTTTTTTACCGAGAATATGCTGTGTAACGCGATTAATACGGCTTCAAGAAGGGATAATATTGTTAATTAAAAAGTTAATAAGAATTAACAAGTAATTTTATACGGCAGTGGCTGATTATTTATTTGATCATCAATTGTCGTGTATTACGGAATAATATTTTATAAAAATCTTTAGAAAAATTTCTGAATGAGATTTTTTTTTCTACATAACAGAAAAAAAACTATTTGCGTATAAGTTAAGACATTTGGTAGAAGATTACTTTAAAACCTTCATTTATCTCTGGAATTATAGTGTGGGTAAATTTTACTTACCTACGTCTTATATTGCAAATAGCTACACTCAAACTTGCTACCACTCTAGGGTTATGTACTTTGACTTTAAAATTGACTTTTGAAATTTAATTAGAACAGGTTTCCTTTACCTTTTATTTTTATATTGATCTGTCATCAGTTATTGAGATCCAAGAAAAGAAACTTCCTAAAATTTTGTGTCTCCATAGACAAGATTTTTTTTTTTTTTTTTTTTTTTTTTTTTTTTTTTTTTTTAAATTCTGTGTTTTTGCCGTCTTTAACTGGGGTTGAAATTTTCTAAATTTCTCATCGTATATATAAGGTTTTATCAAGGAAGAAGTCAAGAAATTCCGCAAGATGATGATTCTCTGCAGTAATCAAGTACAGGGGTTCCTCATTTATGTTTTTAACTGATCCCGAGATATTACCGTAGTAATCGAAACAAGTATTTAATGGAAAAAACTCTAATTGATCCACAGACATTCTTAAGAAAATGAATATACTATATATGCAATATAGTGATGTATTTTTATGTTTTATTGTTAAAGTGTATATTGTTGCTTAATTTTGAAACGCTTTGGTTTAAATTTAATTAATTTACATGAACTTTTCTCAACATAAATTTGTGAGCTAATTTAATATATGACAGTCAAGAAACGTAAAAAAGAAGATTTTACCATTCGCTTGTGTGCAATTTTTATGTATGTTTATGCACAGTTTTTGAACGGATGCTCCAATTTTCCCAATTCTTGTTTTGTTGGATAGGGCCCGTTTCGGAAGCGGTCCAGTATCGATTTCATAAAATCCAAAAATGATATGCTTGTCTTTCTCTGTTTATTGTCTCTTTTTTTTTTCAAGATACTAAGTTCTAACTTGTTCTAACTTATAGCCAGTGGTAGGAAAAAGTACGTTTTTTTTTGTAGTGAACTATAACTACTTTATTAAAAATAACTATAACTATTTTATCAAACTACAACTACAACTACAATTACAACTACAATTACATGTCTTATTCATGGATGGGGAAAATGAGCAGCTTCTGCGGTCAGAGACTGGAGCACCAAAGGTAGAAGTCTGACTTAGCTCCGGTGGTGGTATCCTTTTTAGTCTGACTCCTACCCTACGAGGACCTGTCCAGCTTGGGTGACCCTACAGGTAGTTAGACTACCGCCGGCATAGCTCCCAAAGCTGGCACACTTGTCTTAGGGTGTGTAATATCATGGATCTGGTTTAGTCCTGCTGGCTTAAGGGGATGTGCAACAACAACACAATTACATGTCATGAACAGTAGCAACTACAAACTACTTTTTAAAAGTTAGTCACTATTCCGTTGCTTTCAGATTTTGTAAAAAGACATAATCTACACTCGAAATTGAGGACACGGATTAAGTAATACAGTGGCCACTCGTTTTATCGCGTCAGCAAGGGATACAATGAAATAAATGCGATACATTCCAGGGTACTAAAAAATTAAGAAAGATAAGGTACAAGAAAGAATTAGTCTCCAAAATGTTTGTTTTTACACCTATTACAATTCCTCTGTAATAGTATAAAAAAATAGGTATTAGTTCTAAAAAAAGAAACCCGACATTAAACCATGAAGATTTAATAATGTGCAAGTACACAGGTGTTGTTATCATGAAAATTAATTTATTCGTTTGCATCAGCACTTGGTTTTAACAGCAAGTTCACAACAAGTTGCTGACAATCGCCAATTGTTGAGAAGAACACATTTTGCACAAATGAAGCAAGTTAAGAAACACATGATTTGAAGAATGACACATTTCAATTTTTCCTGAAGTAGCATTAAAGGTTAAAAGTAGCATCAGTGTTGATGTTCACTACAAACTAATGACTTTTTGTATCTCGTTTCTGTCTACGTTACATTTTTCAAAATGTAGCGCGTTACCTTACAAACTATTAGAAAAAGTATTGACCATTATAGTTTCACTACCTGTAGCGCGATAGTTCCGACCACTGTTTGTGGTCAATTGCCATAATCTACATTAATAAAACAAAGAGTTTGAGTCTGTCTGTCTGTCTGTGTACGCTCTCACGCTATGGATAAGGTCAGCGGTACTCCAAAGTTTACCCGAGAAGACCTTGAAGAGATTTTTTTTTCAGAATTCGATTTAAATTTTTAAAAATTAAATATTAAGAGGTTTTTTACTGGATTTTTGCACATGGAATAAAGTTTTAGAGTGCAGAGAATCGCTAAAAATGTTATTTATCTTATATTTTGAATTCTTAAACATCGAAAAAAGAAAAAAATAATTTTTGCCGCTTCAATGTGAGACCAAATTTACAACTAATTCTTCTGAGCAAAGGAATAGGACATAATTACTAATATATAACAACGAAAACAATAATTATGAAGGAATAACTGTTGGAAACAATGCAAAAATTTGTCTCATACTTTGGCGTTTCCTGAAAAAAGGGCATATTAAATATGTTCTATGTTTTGGAAAATGCATTTCATTTTTAGATAATTTTACTGACGTACACGTTTTTGCTTTATAATATAGATGTTTGTTTCAAATCTCTAACGTAATTTATGGATTGTTGGAGATTTTTTTTTATCATATCTCTTAAGAAACGTTTTTGCTTTCGATTGATCTAAAATTTAGGTTTTTGCACAGCATCCAATCATTTTAGTAACATATGGAAATAAATTGGTCAAAGTTTAAACAGCTTATTTCTGTTATCATGGCAGAGTAATTGAAATTTAAATTTTAATATAATTTAAACTTTACGGAGCTTAATTTAAGCATATGTCAAATCAAAAATAAGTCAACACATATTTGGTATGATGGATTAAAATGCATCAATTTCATCACGAAGCCTTTTGCGTCTTATTCAGAATAGGACCCATGAATTAATGTTTGGAAATATTTTTATTTGACGATAAAAATTTACAGTGTTCTGAACATAATAAATTTTAAATTTTTTCACTTGTGAAAATTACGTGATGTTAAAAAAAAAAATGCAACTTTTCTTATAGGTTTACATTTTTATAAATTCTGATAAAATAGTTTCACCAAAATTTGAAGTGAAAGTGGTCGTTGTACTAAGAATTCTGAGATTTAAGAGGCAATGACTCATTTTCGCTCAGTCATAAATAAAATTCTTCGAATTCATGTATATGTAAATGCCTGTTTTATTATACATGAAAATATACTTTATAAATATTTATGTTATATACTTTAGATTACATATACTTTTTTGTTTTTTTTAGACTGCTGACCAGGCCCATTTTCTGCCGGGCTTTTGCTCAGCTTAACGGGTTGATGTCTGGCAACGGGGCGAGTAATTCGCCTGATCTCCGCATAGTGAAGATCTGTATAATAAATTTCTAGGGCAACGTGGTTTCAGAGCATCTTGTTGCCTAAGTTGCTTTTCATAGTTGGTCGGTTGCTAATTGATGTTTAGATGAGACGGTTCAGCACTGCACAGTGTAGCGAAGTCATGCCGGACGGATGTGAGATGCTGGAGTATTTACTAATTCCTCGTTGCATAGCATTTCCACGTCATGCTATCGCTACCACGGCCGATCTTCATCAGCCGTGATCGTTACTCGAGTTGGTCTCGTAATTTAGAACCTTGATCAGGTGACGAGATCTTCACCTGACTAGGCACCTCCAGAGGTATATAATTCACAAAGAACTAGGAGGACTTTGCACCCACGACGGATCTTACACGCACCGGTCGCCATTTGCGTACACCTGGAGTTTAATGATGGATTTTGGCATTTATCTCCTTTAACTGTTTCACTCTTTTATTTATCCTTAGAATTTAAATCACTTTATCACTTTATCTTACCTTTATCTTATCACTTATACTTAATCTTAGTCTAAACTGAAAATAAAAATGCAATGTGCATCTCCTTTAAACAATCATCTATATATTTAAAACGATAAGCGCATTCTGTCAAATTTCCACACGAATATCCTCTCTTTGCGCATGCGCCAACGTTTTTTGAAGGCTTCTCCCCTCAGAAAGGGGAAACATGATGGATTATCCCTCATATGTTTAGCCTAGGGGGACCCAGCCGCCATTGCATTGAAAGCATAGACCTTCTAATATATATTTGCTCTGAGATTAAAAGCTAAACCTTTTTTTTAAGAATTCATATTTCCATTGCTAAATATGCATATTTTTTCGCATAATTTTAAAGAGAGCTTGAGTACAGTTATATATTTAAAATGGATTGAAATGTTAGAGAGTTCGGAAAATAAAAACAATTTTTTTATTGCTATGTTAAAGGAGCCGACGCGAAAACAAACAAACAAACAAAAAAGCGAGAAGAAAACATTTCTTTTACAACTAGATAACAATATTTTTTCACGAAATTTTTACACGGGCTGTAAAACCGTTTTATTTATCACCAATAAATATTTCAAAGAGTTCGGACAGAAATAACTTTTTATTTTAAAACTATGAAACGACCTTACGCAAACAAGAAAATGAGCGCTTTTATCACTAAATATCAATATTTTTTCGCAAATTTTTCATTTTAAAATATAATTTCATACAAAATTTTAAAGAGGGTTTGGATACAGTTATATTTATAACCCACTGAAACGTCAGAGAGTTCGGAAGATGAGAACTATTTTTAATTGCTATGTTAAAGGAGCCGAAGAGAAACCAAACAAACAAAAAAGCGAGAAGAAAACATTTCTTTTACAACTAGATAACAATATTTTTTTACGAAATTTTTACACAGGCTGTAAAACCGTTTTATTTATCACCAATAAAGAGTTCAAAGAGTTCGGAAGAGAACTTTTATTTTAAAACTATGAAACGACCCTACATAAAAAAAACAAGAAAATGAGCGCTTTTCTCACTAAATATGAATATTTTTTTCGCGAATTTTTCATTTAAAAATATAATTTCATACAAAATCCGGTTAAAGATATAAAATAATAAAAACTTGATGTTTCTTTTTAAATTTATTATCACGGGCCCGGGCAACGCCGGGCGGGTGTCAGCTAGTTGTAATATATTTCACTTTTATGGGTGAAAATTGTCCTAAACTTTTACGCACGTGATTACGGGAGCATTGCTTCTTTCTATGTTCAGAGTAGATGAGTATATATTATTATTATTATTTTTCTCGACCGTACCAATAATGGGTCTACTGCTATAGTATTTGAATAAACTTTTTTGGCTACTCTCTAATTTCTACGAATGTTAGGATTTAGAAATTTGAAAACAGAAAAAAAGCAGAGTTAAAGCAATCATACCAAAGTTGGATCTTGATGAACTCAAAATGCAACCATCACCGAAATGACAAGGCTTTTGAAAATAATAATAATAATAATAATAATAATAATAATAATAATAATAATAGTAAAATCAACATCGGAGTACCCACTTAAAATCTATGTTTTTACATAAGTTAAAAATAAAAATAAAACACGAATTGTACAAACTCTTTTGTTGGAAATTGATTAAAAATATAGATAAAAATCAATGAAACATTATTAGCATTGAATAAACATGAATCTTAGAAGTAAATCGTATTAACCTTCTCACTGCCGCGACCTGATATATCCGTTCACTATGCTGTAGGTTTCACAGCAATACAAGGTTTGTTTAAATTAATATAATTCTACAAATATAATGCATTTTTAAAACATCAAGTAATGATTGATACTCTCAAGGATTATACTTATATACGTAATTAAGTTTTTTTATCTCAAGTTTGAAAATTCAGATTTTTTAAGCATTTAAAATATATATAGAGAGAAAACAACATTACAAATTTGTCCTTTTGCTCGGCGGTCAGGGGGTTAAGAGAAATGGGCGAAAATACATTTGCAAAGGGCAAACACTACAGTGAAAAGCTAAACCGTAACATTTAAACTAAAAACTTACTCATATAAGCTTTTAAATTTATAAAAATGTGTAATGAGTTGCTTTTAATCTCGTTTCAGAAAAAAAGACAATAAAATCAAAACCAAGATTTTTTCATCCCCTTTCTTTCTTTCTTTCTTTTTTTTTTTTTTTTTAACATCTCTTATTACCGCTTCAACTTAAAAAAATCTATAGGAATGTAGCGTGATTAATATCATACTTTGCCTTAATATTACAAGAAGATAATGAATATATTTTTACGAAATTTTTTATGCCAAAGAAAACGAAAATTATGCAAGATGACTTTGTTAGCAGATTTTTCTCCCCAACATACTTAACCTTACAAATTAAGATTTATGTGCTCAAAACTCTTTACTTGCCATTTTTCTTTCTTTTTAATCATTTTTTTTTTCTTAAACTGCTCAAAATTATTCAAAATTATGATGGTTAATGTTTTCGAAAGCGTGTGTATTACCTCAGGATTGAATAATGTTTTAAAATTGAAATATGGAGATCTAACGCAAATATTGACTCAAGAAGGATTTCGCCTGTAGAATCAGGTGCATGTATTTATGAGACTGAAAAAGCTTTCACTCGAATGATAAATATTAGAAGAAAATGATGTAGTACGTTACTCTTAAAAATACAGTTTGCTTCTTTTAATTTTTTAATGTAATTTGACATACAAAATAAATAGCTGAAACATTCCTGTTTAACCTGTTTTTTTCACTATAAAATGTGAAGAAAGTGAAAAGCACTTAAATATGCTCTGAAAAAAAAACTTTTGATTTATATGTCTTTGGTCTATCAAACGAGGTATGCAGTTCCAAAGTCAGCTTTTGATTTATAGGGTCCCCGGTGCAAGAAACATTTTGAAGCACCCTTTATTTTTTTAAAGGCAAAAATAAGTCTTTAAGAACCGTCAGGGTAGTAATATAAGGGCAGAGTTAGGTAAGGGCCCGAAAACCAATTTTTTTAGAACCTTATTTTTTTTTCTTTAAAAGCGTAGAAAAAGCTTCTTTTGTCTCATAGAGAGAGATAAAAGAAGACCGCCGCACACTTTCAACCTTATTCCCAACCCTGGCACTTTCTAAATACACACACAAAAGAAAATAAAGCAAAGAACAGTAAAAAGAAAAGACAGTGATTGAATCTTTCTGTTATAAAATATTTTTTGAAAAGTAATGTAAAAGACAATAATCCTTTTCATGTTTTCTTTTATTAATCAACTACAAAAGTAATTTTAAAGTATATTTTTACGAATCATACATATATTTATCTTTAAGCAAAACAATAAAGCCCAATAAATTTTTTTTTCATCTTGTTTTTTCCCCTATTTTACACCTTTTCTGTTAACGGTGTTGTAGATTACTCTAGATTCTAGACTGTCCAATTCCCGGACCGCAGAGGATTAAAAGTACCCTCAAAATATTGAGACTTTAATGCTTTTATATTTATATATATATATATATATATATATATATATATATATATATATATATATATATATATATATATATATATATATAGTGCGTTTCTAATACTAATCTACAATTTTTGAACGGTTTGTACGAAACTTGATATACATACGTTTAGAACCGGGGTAAAATTACGCGGCATATGATAAAGTAGAATGATGCTAGAGAGACGATGTGTGGATTTGACTGAGTGAAGAAGCATACATTGTTAAAAATTTGCAGCAAACTGTCCTGTTATTTGACCGTTTTTATAGAAAACGGCTGCATAACAGTAATTTAACTATATTCTGACCAAATTATTGCTCATAGTATGGTCAGAATAGAAGTAAATTACGTTTTTGTAACCGTTTTCTATAAAAACGGTCAAATGACTGGACAGTTTGTTGCAAATTTTTAACAGTGTAGCTAAAAAGCCTAATGAAATTTATTTTAGAATGTTGAAGATGTCGCTTATATTTTATCTTGTAAATATATAATAACCGGTTTATAAATATACTTAACTGCTGCTTGTGATATCCATATACATGAACTTCGGGTATTAAGGAATACTATTTACATTTGGGGCAATACAACATCCCGATATCGTTTAAAACCCGAAAACCGAATACAATTACAAACTTCAACTACCTGCAAATAGTTTATTTTTATAGACAAAAATTATTTTAAGAAATTTCAAACAAATAATACTAGAAATAATTTTACTTTGAGAGTATTGTGAGGTAGTCGGGAAGTATGGAATAGGGGTTTAAAAAGGAAGAAAATGAATAAAACTTGGCAAAAAACAGATTTAATGGTATCGAGAGAGCATGATAGAAATATAGTGTCTAGGAATCTAGGTAGGCAGCCAATATACTTCAGTTCATACTTCAGATTAGCACAAATCATAAATATAAGGATCTGTTTTTGCGCCATCATAATCATGGAGTATTATGAGATATTGATATTCCATATAACTCAACATCACCGGTTTGGAAAAAAATTACTCTATGTTTATTGGCATAAATCGCGAGCTGAAAAACGAGTATTACATCATAATCTGTTAGTATTTCGATGTACATTATGCTTAATTTCAATGTAAAATATTACTTCTAATAATGAATGAAAAATATTTAATAATTATCTTCTAAAACTTTCCAAACATGAAAAAGAAATATTTATTCGCACAACGCGCCTTGACGCCGACCGACGAACTGCGTGTTGTGGAAGGCACTCAGGAAACGTTCTTGTAGTTTATGATATTGCCGCTTGGTGGCAGCACTTTACCAAAGTTCCTCTTTATATACATGAATACATGTGAATACACATGAATACAAACATGACATGAAATATTTGGCGATTAAACGCAAGAATGTGGTTAATACGTAAGAACTCATTTTTGCGTGCGTTCGTAATTATATAAATACGTAGCACTTATAGTCGTCTTTTGGTCCGTCCGTCTATCCGCATATAACAGCGCAAAAACTACCCAACCGAATGGTTTGAAATTAAATATATGTAACTATTGCAGAATTTGGTCGAGTCATTTCAAATTTTATGAAAATCGAATCAAAACTTAAAAAGACATTAATAAAAGTTTTCTTTATTCTATTAAATCCTATCATACGTAATCTATATAGTAAAAGCGCAAGTCATGTGACTGAGGAAAACAAATACGGACTAACCACATCTTTTTCCATATGCCAAGCGGCCATTTTTATTCAAAGTTATTTTTTCAAATAAAATTGCATAAAAGTTACATTTTTAGAAAGATCGTTCAAAAAAATTGTTTGCTTGAGAGATGAGTTACATTAAAAAATGTATAGATTCTGAGATAACTTCAGCGAAAATTGGGTTAACAGCCGAATATCTCAATCCACTTAGGTGAATAAACAAAATATTCATTCATCGTGAGTCGTAGAAATATTAACCATGGAGGTCATCTTTCGCAAAGCAAGATCTCCATGGTGAATTAACAATGCTCTCTGGCGTCAGAAAAAAAAATAGCATCTGTAATGATGGCATACGTAATAAGAAAAAATAAAGGCATTTTCATTTCGTTCATAGCAGACGATATAATTTATTTCCCTGAAATAATAACAATGATTTTTTACATTGTAAACCTAGTTATAGCACGAAACGAACGCACCTCATTTGTCACGTTTAACGTACAGTTTCCAACTTTTTTTTTCTTTATTTTACCCGGAAGGACCCGATGGTTAACACTGAAAATGCCAGGTGGGTTTGTTAGTACTCAAATAAAAAACAGCCAGATAGGCAGAAAATACAGATGCACTTATGTTAACTGATCCAAACAATTCAGAAAAAGAAAAACATTTTTGACCCTATCAAGGATTTGAAAATCAATGCATATCAACCCATCTCTTTTAGGAACAATATCCGATTAATAACAATACAGTATATTGCAAAATATTTTGTGTGTGTGTGTGTAAGAAACATGTAATCCATTTAATCCGATTGGTGGGATTTCATACCAACATATATTTTCATGGTTTGTACCATTATTTTTTGAAAAGCTATTTTTGTATCATTTGGTGACAGAAATTTGCGTTTAAATAAGACAAAGATTATTATTTCAAAATAGTGGTATTAAAAAATTAAAACAGTACGAATACTGTTTTTATTTACCTATGCCGGCCAGATACCTAGAATGCAGAAACAACACCAGTTATTCCACTTATTTGTAACTATGTACTGTTGCACTTAGTTTTTGATTTCTGTATAAAATATTGATTACTGTAGATTTGGTGTTGTCCCGTTAATTTCACGTTATTTGTCTGTGTAATGGAATCCCTTGGAAATTTTTTCTTCCATGTAAAAATCAAAAAACAATAATTCAACAATAAATTCCAAATCTTCGGGCATTAATAAAATAGATGATAAAGGAAGGAGCTATATGCTTAAAATACAAAGAATTCCAAGAAATAATGCTGAGACAAAATAGATTAATATTGTTGTTGTCGTGTCAGAGAAAGTACCTTGGCACTTCTCTGAAAGAAGGGGTGCCAGATCTTCAAGAGAGGTTGGACTTCTGGAGCTGTTCTCCTAATTTTTGAACCAATTCCAGATGAGAGACCTGCACCTGGATTGGCACCCCCAGAGGTATCGTTTTCAAACTTGGAGGACATTGGAGCCATGAACAGATTTTAAGTGCACCAGCTTCCATTAATGTACACGGTCCCACAGCAGCCGCAGTCAAGAGAGATTGTTACTCTCCCAGGCAATGACTATGGTCGATGTTGCTTCACTTTCAGTGGTCTTGACGGGAAACGAGCTTAATCGTCTGCGCCACTGCGGGACAAATGGATTAATGTCAATCTGTTTCTAATCAGGGTTTTTTTTTAGCAATCGCGTTTTTAAAAATAATTAGTCATATTTGCTTAATATGACTCAACACGTAAAATTAAACAGTTACAGTAATTTTTATTGTTGTTTTTGTTTTCGGATTGTAATTGTTGTCTGTTCTCGTTAAGTTTTTGGGTGCTTTTCGTATTTTTTTTTCAAATCTTTAATTCTTTAAATTAAAATTTCTGTATTCAAAAAGCGTTACGCTGTTTTACTTTTGTCTTTTCTTCGTTTGGTTTTCTTATAAAAGTTTTTAAAAAAATTAAAAAAAAAACTTTTTAGTAGGTTTCTTTTTCTTACCTTTTAGGTAAAGACAAGGAAGTTCACTTTTCTTTTTATCATTATTTAAGCAGTTTTTTTCCTTATCCCTCTCATTTTACTGTTTTACCGGAAAAAAAAGTCTATAAAAATGTAACTTGATTAATAATTTGTTTTAACTAAATATCACATTGCAGTAATGAATACATTTTCGCTTGATTTAAAAAAAAAGTAAAACAAGACAAAATCTCGTGCAAGATTATTTTGACAATGCTTTTTTCCTTTCTATTTTTTTCTCTTTCTTTATTTATTTATATATAAAAAATTCGAGACTTTTAACCTCTGAAATTAAGTTTTATGTATTTCAAGCTTATTCCTTTCTTTTTCTTTACCTTTTCCTTTTTTACGGTCATTTTTCAAAACTGGCCAAAGTTATTCCAAATTATGACGTTAATTTTTTTTTCAAACATTTTTTGCTTGTGCATAGCCCTAAATTTAAACAATGCTCTAATAATGAAATATGAACTTCTAATCTAAACGTTGACTTATAAAAGATCCTGCTTGTAGAATTAACTTTTCGTCTGTTTTACTTGTTTTAGATATTTTTTTCTTTTATTCATTCAAATTGTAAATATTAGACAAAAAGAATCTGTTTCTGTTAAAAAATTCAATTGTTTTTTGCAACTTTTTAAATATACTCCATCGTATAATGTTAAATATGTAAAATACCTTATTTTTTTATTTTAAGAATATAAAGATATATATATTTTTTTTTTCTGTTTTACATTGAGTAAAACATAAAATATTTTCCACTTAAATGTGATGCGAAAATATATTGATTATTCTGTATTTCGTCTGCCAATGCCTTGGTAATTTTAGAAACAACTTATATACGAAAAACCCTTTTAGAAAAAAATTGTATGTTTAATATACTCGCTGAATCCCTTAAAACAAATAATTTTTATACTATGAGATAAATTTATAATTTATTATAAAATATAATTATATGTTTTGTGATGGCGAAAAGAATAAATGTTTTCGACTTAAACGTGGTGCGAAGAAATATTGATTCTGTCTTTCGTCTGCCAATGCAACTTTCTCTTTCTTCAAAAACTAAAAAAAAAAAAAAAAAAAAAAAAAAAACTGCCCAGTTAAACTGATGCATTGAGCTCACAGGCTATTCACATTAATTGTATATTATACTCTTATTTCAAAGAATAATGCCCCTCGAAAAATAAAAAAAATCGACAATATATTAAGGGGGATCATCCCCCGGTTCCCCCTTATAATTAACCAATGAACCCCAAAACTAATCAGGGAAGCCCCTTATTACAATGAACATATATACAAAATTTGAAGCAAATCGGATAATTCTGCATGAAAAACACATTTATTCTAAATTAAGGGGATTTGCTACCTTATTCCCCTTTATACTAAACCAATGAACTCCCAAAACTAATCAGGGAAGCGCCTTACCACAGTGAGCCTATATACAAAATTTGAAAAAAATCGGATAATTTTGCATAAAAAACAAATTTATCTAAATTAAGGGGGAGAATTAGCCCCCCCCCCCTTTTACCCTTATACGTAACCAAAGAACCCCCAAAACTAATAAGGAAAGCGCCTTATCACAATGAACCTATATACAAAATTTGAAGAAATTCGGATAATTCTGCATGAAAAACACATTTTTTTAAATTAAGGGATTATCCCCCCGTTCTCCCTTTATAGTTAACCAATGAACACCCAAAATTAATCAGGGAAGCGCCTTATCACAATAAACCTATTTACAAAATTTGAAGAAAATCTGATAATACTGCATGAAAAACCCATTTATCTAAATTAAGGGGGGGATAGCCCCCCCCGCTCCCACCCTTCCACCAATAACCCTTCCACCCCTAAAACTAATCAGGGAAGCGGCTTAGCACAATGAGCCTACATACAAAATTTGAAGAAAATCGGATAATTTCTGTATGAAAAACCCATTTATCTAAATTATGGGGGGATTAGCCCCCTTTCCCCCGTTCCCCCTTTATACTTAAACCAATGACCCCCCCCCCACAAAAAATAATCAGGTAAGCGCCTTATCACAATGAACCTATATACAAAATTTGAAGAAAATCTGATAATTCTGCATGAAAAACCCATTTATCTAAATTAGGGGGGGTAGCCCCCGTTCTCCCCCTTTATACTTAACCAATGAACCCCCAAAACTAATCAGAGAAGCGCTTTATCACAATGAACGTATAAACAAAATTTGAAGCAAAACGGTTATTTCTATCAAGACTTATCGCGTTACGTACGTACATACAGAACGGGCGTGCACATTATCTCTCAGGCTTTGATAGCCTGTGAGCTAAAAGGAAATATATTTTTCAGTAAAGTTTGCTTTAAAAGTGTATAAATGACAGAGTTATTTATTCTTGTAATGCAATATTACCTTATTTAACCGTAATCGTCATGGTTGTGTACAGGGAGGGGGGGGGGTAAGTGGTACAGTTGTATCGGATCCTGATGAAAAATATCATCGTATCATGAGAGACGGCAGTTTCTCGAGTGACGCAGCGAAAAACCGAAAAACCGAAAGCCGAAAACTGAAGATTCCGTCACTCTCATATATACAGCTAGCAGGACATCAAAGGAAAATCGAAACGCCGACATTTAATAATCTCAGTAAATATGAGGTATACCGTTTCGATTTTTTCACATTAGTCTTATATCTATGGCCTAACTCTATCCTGAAATTTATAAATTTCTACATGCAGTAGATTTTGAGATCTGGAAACCAATTTTTAAGCGAAAATGGGGAATGTAATGGGCAACATATCTATTATCTCCAAAACGGCTCGAAGGATTTTTTTAAAATTAATATATTATATTAATCGGTTTTAGATGAAGCGAAAGAGATTTTGAGTTAACGTAGGAAAACTCTTGTTTTTTATATAATCCAGTTTTAAAATCGGACTCTTTTCCTTCACGTTTTTCCATAGACTTATCATTAGACTCTTTACTCATTTCTTCCGCGATCAACGTATGCCAAATAATCGCTTCACGAATACAGTTAAAAACTTCTGCATGTAGGAAGTAAATTTATTAATTTTTTTAAATGCGAAAACAGTTAATTATACACTTCTAATGTTTAATACATATGTATTATATTAAATTACCATTTATAAGAAAATATTTCGAAATTATAAATTTGCATTTTATCGAAAAACTATTTATATCCATTTTTTAATATGAGGAGATATTTTTTAATTATATGTATTCAATTTTACTGTTATTTATAATAAGTTTTCGATTTTCAAAGGATTAAAAGATTTTCCATTTCTTAGTTATTATTGCTGAGCGAAGACAAAACTAGCACCGTTAAGCAACCAATCACTCGTTATCGTAGTAGACATGTAGAGTAGATATAAATATTGTATTCATGAGCCAGTCGCGAATGTTGTTTGTAAGAATAACACTCATATGAGGTATTTTATTATTTATTTATTGTTTGTTTATTTATTTTGATTAGATTGTCCTTTTAGAAATTGTCTTTTGATTTAGTGACGTAAATGGTGAGATAATTGTCAATAGTCACCTGTTTTATCGTTAAAAATGATATAAGGAAATTGCATTATGGCCAGTGAATCTTTTAAAAATCTGATGACTATTCATTTGGCATCATTTTAGTTGTAACTCTTTCCCATCATTCACCTCACACCAATTTAATAACTAAAACTTTTTATTCCAATGTGATTGAAATACGTTTAATTGTGATGAAACTTTGGTATATTATATAGGGTATTTATATAAGGAAATTGCATTATGGCCAGTGAATCTTTTAAAAATCTGATGACTATTCATTTGGCATCATTTCAGTTGCAACTCTTCCCCATCATTCACCTCACACAAATTTAATAACTAAAACTTTTTATTCCAGTGTGATTGAAATACGTTTAATTGTGATGAAACTTTACTATATTATATAGGGTATTTATATAACGTAAGTTTTCACTTTTATGTATATAAAATTAGATACGATGTTTTCATTATGAAATACAATGTTTCTATAGTTTATGTTATGGCTTATTTTAACATTTTTGTTATTGACTAAGCCTAATCATTAATATACCCGATTACATGAGATTTTGTTATTTGTATTGATATGTTTGTGTTTACGTATTTTGTTAAGATTATATTTTAGCTATTTTTAAGTAAGTTTTTTAAGATACTATATAGCAATGTTAAAATGTTGGCTATACTTTATTAGCTTATGTTAAAGATTGGTTAGAAAAAAAGGGTTGGCGAGATAAAAAAAATTTTGTCGATCAGTTAGTGCTCGACTAACATTTAAGTACCCTATTTTTAAATAAAAAGCATTTAATACAAGGTTTTTCTGTAGTGGACTCTAAGGGCCGCTGGAATGGAATTTAATTTTTAAAAAGGACACATTTTGAACCGGTTTGTTTACAGTCCCAATTATTTTATTTTTTATTAGTAGAATTTTGTGTTAATTTCCAAAATGACTGGCAAATTTTGCATTTTTTGTAAAAAAAAAAAATTCTTAGATGTAATTTTAAACAAAATCTCCTCATTCATTTCTTTAATTTGCAAATATTTTAAGTTTTCTTATTTAAAATACTGTGATTAAATGTCCAATGTAAGATTTTCCTTAGTTGAAAATTGTTGTGACAGAATTTACACAACTGCAAAAATAATTCATTACTACAACAATACATTTTCAGGGTTTTTTTCCAATAAAATTAAGCTATACAACAGAGGAAAGTTTAGTGTAGTATAATACTTCATACTATATTTACATTGCGGTAATTTGGAGAGTTGCAAAATATAGCTAACAAGTAAAAAACAAATCTTTAGCCTGCGGTTTTTAAAAGTCTTCCTAAATATTCACTCGACACGATGCAATTTCCTTACCTTGTATAATTTTTTATCGATAAAACAGGTAATTGACAATCATCTTACCATTTAAGTAACAATCTAAAGTCCATTTCTAAAAGGACAAGAAAATCAAATCAAAATAAGTAAACAAACAATAAGTAAATAATAAAATACCTAATCTTATTCTTGTAAACAAGAATTTGCATCGCAATCACCGCTCATGAATACATGACACAAGCGATAGGTTAATTTATTGTTAATTGATAGTAGAGGTGCACAATCTTTTTAAGTGAAGGGAAACTTAAAAAAATGGTTGGGTTGTCGAGGACCACCATCAGTAGCACAGAGAGAATTTTGTTTCGAGGAGATGTTGGGGGGGGGGGGGATAATTAGCATTATCCATACATACAGCACTGTTCGGTTGCAAATTTGGAAGAATGCACCCACTAGATGGATTTGTCATTTTTATGCGGCTACTTGACAAATTTGTAATTTTTACGTGCCCGTTCAAAAAATTCATGATTTTTATGTATAGGTTCAACTTTTATGTATAGGTTTCAACTTTTTTACTTAGTGGCCACTGGCCCGAACATGGATTTTTTTTACTCGCCAGTGTTTTCCAGCACTGATCAATAACAAATTTACAAATACTTGATAAAATATTTACGAAATTTCTCAAACGATTGTGGAATAAACGGCGAAATTCGTCAAATAGTGTCGGGAAAGAAATTGCGACATTTGTCAAATGGTCTTGGGAAAGAAATCAGGCATTGCAGGAAAAAAAATAATTATGTCTAACTGTCGTGAAAAAATTAGAGAAATTCGTCAAATAAGTTCGGAGGAAAAAAATCACAAAATTCGTCAAATGATCTCGGGAGAAAAATAGTGGAATTTGTCTAACAATCACGGAACAGAATTGCAAAATTTGTCGAACCGCAGCGGAAATAGAGTGCAAAATTTATTGAACATCAGCGGAAAGAAAGTGCACAATTTGTTCGTTCATGGAAAAAATCATGAAATTCATTAATCGATAGTCGATAAATCGCGAAATTCATCAATCGATAGCAGAAAAATCATAAAATTCATTGATAGTGGAAAAATCGCAAAATTCAACAACTGGTTTCGGGAGAAAATTTTTTTGAATATCGTCGAATGACTTTGAGGAAAAAAAAATCACAATCCGTCAAATAATTTCGGGGAAAAAATCGTGAAATTCGCCAAATTGTTTCGAAATTTGTCGAGCGACAGTGGGGAAAAAATCTTTTTCCATTCAATCATCGCAATTGGCAAGTGTGACTATTAAGTTTGACCAGTGGTGGCAGTAAAGTCAATCGCCAAATTTTCAGTATTACTCGCCGATTGGCGAATGGCAATTTTGTCCTATACTTTTATGCACCTGATCGATGAAATTGATGATTTTTTACACGCCTGATCGATGAAATTCAAGATTTTTACACACCCGATTGATGACTTCCTTGATTTTTATACATCCGTTTGACGAAATTAATGATTTTTACATGCCTGATAAACAAAATTCATGATTTTTATGCATGCGTTCAACAAAATTTATGATTTTCCTTCTCCTGATCCACAAAATTCATGTTTTTACCGTGCCTGATTGACGAAATTCATGATTTTCAAATGATATGGTCCGTCGGCCAAATAATGAAATTCACAATTTTTCTTCTCTAGACAATGGCGAAATTCGCATTTTTTTTTTTTCGTTTGTTGAAAGTTACAATTTTTCCACAAACATTCGATGGAATTCTTGATTTTTCCACTCCCAATTGACGAAATTTGCGATTTTCCATGCCTATCGACAAAATTCATAATGTTTTCCTACGATCTATGGACAATTTCCAAATTTTTTCCGGCACTGTTCGTTGAAATTCGCGATCTTTCCACGCCATTCGATGAAATTCGCTGCTCGATCCATGAAATTCACGATTTTAAGTGCCTTATTGACAAAATTCGCAGTTTTTTTTCAATTAGTTTACAAAATTATAATTTTTTTTTTTTTGAGTGATTGACGAAATTTACAACTCCGGAATTACCGATTTTGGCATCTCTAGTTTCTGTTGACTGATTATTGAAATTTGCGGTTTTTTTTCTAGCGACAAAATGGCGAAATTTGTGATTTTTCCATGCCCATTCGACAAAATTCGCATCCAGTCTATGCAATTCATGATTTTATGCGCCTGATCGATGAAATTCATATTTTCCTACGATCTATGGACAAAATTTGCAAATTTTTCTGACGAATTATTAAGAAAATTCGAAATTTTTGGATAGGTTGGCATGTAGGATCTCTGCGGGCCACCAGTTACCCAATGGGCAGCAGGTTGTGCATTCCTAATCGTGATGCAGTTTGGCTCATTCGACTCGACATCGATAGAACTTATAGATTTTAGTTTCACCACCAGGGGTAGTTATGTTCATATAGAAGAGAGTGCGCCCCTGGCAATGGAAGGGGAAATTAATGGATTTTGGAGCTAACTCGAGTTCTATGGGTCCCATCACAACATGGTTTGATTCATTCAACTTGACATTGACAGGATATATCAATTTTAGTTTCAAGTTTGACCACCAGGGGGCGCATTCCTATCTCAGGTTCTATGGCCCCGATCATGACAAGGTATGGCTCACTCAACTCGAAATCGACAGCCTCAAAGATTTCAGCTATGTTTGTATGGAACAGAGTGCGCCCCCTGGTGGTGGAAGATGGAACTAACGGATTTTACAGCTAACTCGAGTTCTATGGGTCCCATCACAATGCAGTTTGATTCATTCGACTCGACATCGACAGGATATATCGATTTTAGTTACAAGTTTAACCACCAGGGGGCGCTTTCCTATCTTGTGTTCTATGGGCCCGATCACGACAAGGTATGGCTCATTCGACTCGAAATCGACAGTCTAAAAGATTTCAGCTATGTTTGTATAGAAAACAGAGTGCGCCCTCTGGTGGTGGAAGATGGAACTAACGGATTTTGCAGCTAACTCGAGTTCTATGGGTCCCATCACAATGCAGTTTGATTCAATCGACAGGATATATAGATTTTAGTTACAATTTTCACCACCAGGGGCGCCATCCTATCTCGTGTTCTATGAGCCCGATCACGACGAGGTATGGCTCATTCGACTCGAAATCGACAGCCTGAAAGATTTCAGCTATGTTTGTATAGAACAGAGTGCGCCCCCTGGTGGTAGAAGATGGAACTACCGGATTTTGCAGCTAACTCGAGTTCTATTGGTCCCATCACAATGCAGTTTGATTCAATCAACAGGATATATAGATTTTAGTTACAATTTTCACCATCAGGGGGCGCTATCCTATCTCGTGTTCTATGGGCCCGATCACGACGAGGTATGGCTCATTCGACTCGAAATCGACAGCCTGAAAGATTTCAGCTATGTTTGTATAGAACAGAGTGCGCCCCCTGGTGGTGGAAGATGGAACTAACGGATTTTGCAGCTAACTCGAGTTCTATGGGTCCCATCACAATGCAGTTTGATTCAATCAACAGGATATATCGATTTTAGTTCCAAGTTTCACCATCATGGGGCGCTATCCTATCTCGTGTTCTATGGTCCCGATCACGACGAGGTATGGCTCATTCGACTCGAAATCGACAGTCTGAAAGATTTCAGCTATGTTTGTATAGAACAGAGTGCGCCCCCTGGTGGTGGAAGATGGAACTAACGGATTTTGCAGCTAACTCGAGTTCTATGGGTCCCATCACAATGCAGTTTGATTCATTCGACTCGACATCGACAGGATATATCGATTTTAGTTACAAGTTTCACCACCAGGGGGCGCTTTCCTATCTTGTGTTCTATGGGCCCGATCACGACTAGGTATGGCTCATTCGACTCGAAATCGACATCCTGAAACATTTTAGCTATGTTTGTATAGAACAGACTGCGCCCCCTGGTGGTGGAAGATGGAACTAACGGATTTTGCAGCTAACTCGAGTTCTATGGATCCCTTCACAATGCAGTTTAATTCATTCGAATTGACATCGACAGGATATATCGATTTTAGTTACAAGTTTCACCACCAGGGGATGCTTTCCTATCTCGGGTCCTACATGCCCCATCACGACGAGGTATGGCTCATTCGACTCGAAATCGACAGCCTCAAAGATTTCAGCTATGATCGTATAGAAGAGAGTGTGCCCCCTGTCGGCGGAAGGTAGAACTAACAGAGTTTGCAGCTATCTCGAGTTATATGGGTCCCATCACAATGCAGTTTGATTCATTCGACTCGACATCGACAGGATATATCGATTTTAGTTCCAAGTTTCACCACCAGGGGGCACTTTCCTATCGGGTTCTATGGGACCGATCACGTCGAGGTATGGCTCGTTTGACTCTGAATCGACAGCCTGAAAATGTTCAGCTATGTTTGTATAGAAAAGATTGCGCCCTTTCGCGGAGGAAGATGGAACAAACGGGTTTTGCCATGCAATTTCATCCTTCTAATTGTGTTACTCTCTCGCTGTATAATTTAAAAGTTGAGTCTTGGATTCCTCTTCTCCTCGGGCCACCACCCTCATATTTTTATTGGGGTCCAAGGGGTCTTTTTTAGCATTTCTTTAAAATTTTATTCTAATGATTAATTTATACCCTATGCTTAATTTCGACTAATTGACATTTTCATCAATAACCGCAAAAAAGTAATGATATCAGTACAAAAACCCTTAACGGGTTAAAAGTTGTGACGCAGCACTTTCTTTTGGCTCTAAGAATTTTAAATATGGGTCTTAAAAGAAATGACATCAAATTTGAGTGACGCTATGTTAATAATATTTTTTTAAATCATCATTTTCTTTTTAGTTTTATTTATATTCACAGGTGCAATTATTATCTTAACATGAAAAAATTTTATTTGCTGATGCTTTTTCATTCAGATCTCTCAGGAATTCAAAATATGGGTTTTAAAAGAAATGATATCAAAATTTGAGTGACACCTTGACGTGATTTTAGTAGGATTGTTTTAAAATTCAATTTAAATTATTTTCCGTTTGTCTTCTAAAGTATATTTACACATACAAACAATACTTTTAATTTTTCAATACACTGTTAAATATATTACTTTCACTGAGCCTATATTATGTATTGAAATGTATTTATTTCAATAAACTGATTTATGTTTTGTGCCACGCTATCCCAAATCATAAGTAAAATTTATGTAAATGATTATTTTGCGTCATATTATCCACTTGCATACATTTCCCTTTGTTTGGATACTATGACGCAAAATAATCATTTACATAAATTTTACTTATGATTTGGGATAGCACAAAACATAAATCAGTTTATTGAAATAAATACATTTCAATACATAATATAGGCTCAGTGAAAGTAATATATTTAACAGTGTATTGAAAAATTAAAAGTATTGTTTGTATGTGTAAATAAACTTTAGAAGACAAACGGAAAATAATTTCAATTGAATTTTAAAACAATCCTACTAAATTCACGTCAAGGTGTCACTCAAATTTTGATATCATTTCTTTTAAAACCCATATTTTGAATTCCTGAGAGATCTGAATGAAAAAGCATCAGCAAATAAATTTTATATATTTTTTTCATGTTAAGGTAATAATTGCACCTGTGAATATAAATAAAACTAAAAAGAAAATGATGATTTTAAAAAATATTATTAACATAGCGTCACTCAAATTTGATATCATTGCTTTTAAAACCCATATTTAAAATTCTTAGAGCCAAAAGAAAGTGCTGCGTCACAACGTTTAACCCGTTAAGGGTTTTTGTACTGATTTAGTATTAAGTATAAGCGCATACAGGACATGAAGGAAGCCCATAACAGCAATCTGTAGGTGACCCATCAGATATTTGTACCCGGGTTCGCAATTTGTGTGCATGCCTCTAGTATTAGTTCACCTTTGTTATCTTAATTCTATGAGCTATAATTCTTAACAATTTAACAGACAACTTATATGAAAAAAAACTTTTAGAAAATAAATGTATTTTTAATATACTCGCCTAAACTTTTCGAATACACACGCATAAAAAATTAATTTATATATTATAAGACAAATTTATAATTTATTATTAAATATTATATGTTTTGTAATAACAAAAAGGTGAAAAGTTTTCTACTTAAATGTGATTCAAAGAAATATTGATTCTTCTGTCTTTCGTCTTCTAATGAAAATTTCGTTTTCTACGCAAAGAAAGTGTAAAGATTGAAAATAAAGAAAAATACTTTTTCTTCAGAAATATTTTTATAAAATGTATGATCGATAGAGTCATTTATTCTCCTATTGAAATATTGCCTTATTCAACAGTATTAGCCTCTCTTTGATGTTTAAATGTTATAAGCTGTCATTTTTATAAATTTTCAACAACTTATTTACGAGATGATACATGATACTTTTTGATAAGGAATATATTTTCAGTATATTTGTCTAATCAAGTACATTTTTATCTGACGAATTTATTTACTTATTTATTTTTTAGTGATAAATAAATGGTAATATATTTTCTACTTAAATGTTATGTGAAAAAATATTGATTCTTCTGTCTTTCATCTGCCAGTGGAACTTTCATTTACTTCACAAAGAAAATGGAAAGACTAACAATAAAGGAAATAACTTTTTCTACAGAATTATTTTTATAAAGTATATCATCGACGGAGTCATTTATTTTCTTAATTAAATAATGCCTTATTCAACCTACTAATTAACCTGTCTTGATGTTTAAATGATGCACGCTATTATTTTTACAAATTTTCAACTACTTACTTACGAGATATTTGTTTCAATAATTAATATACGTATTTTCAATGTACTCGTCTAAATAAGTACGTTTTTATTTGATAAAATTTACTATATTTGTTTTATGATGTAGAATTTATAAAATGTTTTCTAATTAAATATTATATGCAAAATTATTGGTTCTTCTGTCTTTTGTGAAACAATGGAATTTTTGTTTACTGCACAAAGAAATATGAAAGATTAAAAATAAAGAAAATAACTTTTTCTCTAGAGATATTTTTCACAAAGTTATTTATTTTCCCAATGAAATATCGCCTTATTCAACAGTATTAGCCTGTCGTTGATGTTTAATTGCTATACTCTGTTATTTTTGCTAATTTGCAACAACTTATTTACAAAATAATCTGTTACAATATAATATACTCGCCTAAACTTTTCTTATACGCTCGCTCAAAAAACTAAATTTTTATATTATGAGATTATTATATATTTTGTGATGAGAATAAGATGAAATGTTTGCTACTTAAATTTGCTACGAAAATATATTGTTTCTTATGTATTTTTTCCGCCAATGACATTTTAGATTCATGCACAAGGGAAATGAAAAGGATAAAATTAAAGGATTAAAAATAAAGGATACAAATTTTTCTAAAATTTTTTTAATAAAATATATGATCTGAAGAATCATTTATTCTATTGAAAAAAAAAAATGCCTTATTAAATAGTGTTAGCCTGTCTTTGATGTTTAAATGCTATGTTCTGTTATTTTTGCGAATTTACAACAATTTGTCGTCAGGATAATTTTTTAGATAATGAATATAATTTTAATATACTCGCCAAAATAGTTTTAATGCACTCGCTTAAGAGGTTTAATAACTTCTAAACTGACAAATTACATGTAAATGTGACTCTAATATGAATTGCAATAACACAACATCTGATTAAAATTTTGGAAATGAAATTTTAAACACACATTAAAAGAGATATATGCCAACAGTTAACGTTCTGAAAAGAGTCTATATGCATATAAAGTTTTAAATTTAATTTCAAATTTAATGCTTTTCAATACATGAATTCACCTTACATGCATTTCTCGCAGGATTTCTTATAATTGAATCGCCACGGTGAGACAATTTTTTTTATTGAATAGAGATACACTATGTGTTTTAAATGACATACACTCGAAAAAATATAATAATTAGTTCTTTAAAAAAAATGTAAAAAAAAAAATCTCGTTAAGAAAAATAGAAATAGTTATAATTTCTAAATTTCCTACTTGATGAACATAATAGTAGGTCATTTGATGCATCTATAAGGTTTATACCTTCAGAAAATAACTTTTCCACAAAGTTATCTATACTAAATAAAATAAACTTTTTGTCTGTGTGTGTATCTTTTTGTTCGTTTCTTATCAAACTTGTTTTAGTAAAAGTATTTAGTTTTTTTCTTAGCAAAAGAGTCTATATGCATACAAAGTTTTAAATTTAATTTGAAATTTAATGTTTTTTCAGTAAACGAATTCACCTTATATGCCTTGCTCGCAGGATTTCTCATAACTGAATCGCCACAGTGAGACAATTTTTTTTGTTGAATAGATACATACACTATGTGTTTAAAATGACATACACTCGAAAAAAATATAATAATTAGTTCTTGAAAAAAATGTCAAAAAAATCTCGTTAAAAAAATAGAAATAGTTATAATTTCTAAATTTCTTACTTGATGAACTTAATATTAGGTCATTTTGTGTATCTATAAGGTTTATATCTTCAGAAAATAACTTTTCTACAAAGTTATCTATACTATGTCTGTGTGTGTGTGTCTGTTTGTTTGTTTCTTCGTGATGGTTAGAAAAATCAATTTATCGCACGTAGAAATCAGCAAACAGACGAAGACACCTACGATTGTACCTGAGGTTGGATATTTGCATTAGACTTTTTAAAATTTTTATATTGAACGGAAAAATTTGCGTATTTCCCCGATTTTCCAAGTTTACTGGCGATTTTCTTCCTCTTATAAAACCAATCGAAAATCAGTCCTTTAGTCCAATATAATAAATTTTGTTTGCTTTTCAATAAAGTTTATTTGAGTTTCGTACAGTGATTTTGTTTTTTTAAATTTTCGCGATTTTTTAAAAGTTTCCTTGCCTAAAATGAAGATTTTGTTTCTTATCAACTGATTTCTACTTAATACCTTAACCATCCAATGTTATTTTTTATATCCTTGTATGGAGGAAAGCTTCAGAAATCATGTTTAAAGAAAAAATATTCTTAATTTGAATTTAAACAAATTTGTAAAAACTTTAAGAAAAGAAAAATTCCCAACGACCGAAATGAAGTTTAAGAGAGGGAATTTTTTGGCGATGTCTTTCTACAGAAGCTTTCTATCGCTAAAATGCATTGAGGAGCTCTCGTAGTTGAAGCGCAATACTACACGTAGACTGAGGGTACGTGCGTTACTAATTATTTGGAAGTCAAGAAGAAAAAAGCCTAATCGTTATGTAGATAATTAAGAATTATCTACATAAAAGTAATAGATTATAAAAAAATAATAATAAAATTTAAAAAATAAAAAGAATAAGTTAAAGTTTAAAGTGAATAAAATTTTAAAAATATAAAATTTGTCGTAGCATGCCTGCGAAGCATGTCTGGAAACGAACAACTAGATTAGTTTATAGGTTTGATTCTAGAATTAGATCGTATACCCAAATTACCCCACATTTTAAGAATTACAATTATATACTAAGCACTGCCATTTAATATTAAACTTTTAAGTAAATCTATTGTGAATAAATGTAATAAAACATACCTCAATTTGAAAGCAGTAGATTAGATTATTTTGTTATAAAATATCCTTTTGATGTTGATGCACCCAGAAAAAAGTTTTGTTGAATCAACAAAAATTTGGTTGACGCAACAAAACTTTTTGCTTAAATATAGGTCAATGGAAATTTTGTTTGAATCAACAAAACATTTTTTTTTTTTTTTTTTTTTTTTTTTTTTTTTTGCAATTCCAAAAAAAATTTTGTATCGCCAGCAAAAAATATTTTATTAATTCAAGTAAAATGGTTCAATTTTACTTGAATTTTGCTAAAACAACCAAAATGTACTCGACAAAACATGTTTTGTATATGTATCAATTCCTTTTTCTGGATGTGCGTCTGCTAACGGAATTGAAAATAAGTACCATTTTAACTTTTTTTTTTTATATAGAGAATAATCCTGGTTATTTAAAACATTTTCACACCGAAACGATGAAAAACATGGTGCAAAAATATAATGTAAATTAAATAATTCTATAAAAATAATATTAGGTTTCATAAAATAAAAGTGCAATTATACCCAAATTACGCCGACAAGAGGTATTGAACACTACCAGTTTTTTATTTAGCAGCGCAGTTTCGAAACAAATACAGTCTTTGAAAAATCTTATAAAGTAAAAGTTAAAACTTTGTGCTAAATAGAAATTTGAAAGAAATTATACTTTTGCAAAAGGATACATATAGTTCGCCTTTCAGTGGTTTTTTTTTCTTCCTTTAGCACATTGTCTGCCATATCACACGAATACGTGCGCCATCAATATTTTCATTGAAGACAATTTATTGCTATGAAACGAGATTATTGATAATTTATTACCATATATTTAAAAAAAGTTACCCCGTGGCCCCCAGGCATGTTCAGTGATTAGAGTTTAGTTTTCAACATGTGAAAATAACTAAAATTTTTATATTTCTGGATATAAATGTATAAAATTAACAATACTTATATAAAATTAAGAAACATTGCCGCGATTGGTGATTGGGAACCGACTCGATAAACACTGAAAACCGTTTTTGGAAATGTCTGTCAAAAAAGCCACTTCGTCACAGTCTGTGGTGGTCAACGTGTTAAAAGTGTAATTTTTTAACACTTTCCAACATAGTTGAAAAGTGTTTATGAATTCGGTTTGCCTGTCTGTAGTCTGTCCGTGGTCTAACTCGTGTTAATAAACACGGGATTGCCATGCAATTGATATATGTTAATCAGGTTGTTCGGTATTGAAAATGAAGCGTGTATCATATATAATTTCTGGTTATTATTTTCAGTATCTATTTTACGATAAAAAGAAGGATGGCTATGCAATTTTTAATATTTTCCAACATAGTTGAAAAGTGTTTATGAATTCCGTTTGTCTGTCTGTAGTCTGTCCGTGGTCTAACTCGCGTTTATAAACACGGGATTGCCATGCAATTGGTATATGTTAATCAGGTTGTTCGGTATTGAAAATGAAGCGTGTATCATATATAATTTCTGGTTATTATTTTCAGTATCTATTTTACGATAAAAAGAAGGATGGCTATGCAATTTTTAATACTTTCCAACCTAGTTGAAAAGTGTTTATGAATTCGGTTTGCCTGTCTGTAGTCTGTCCGTGGTCTAACTCGCGTTAATAAACACGGGATTGCCATGCAATTGATATATGTTAATCAGGTTGTTCGGTATTGAAAATGAAGCGTGTATCATATATAATTTCTGGTTATTATTTTCAGTATCTATTTTACGATAAAAAGAAGAATGGCTATGCAATTTTTAATATTTTCCAACATAGTTGAAAAGTGTTTATGAATTCCGTTTGTCTGTCTGTAGTCTGTCCGTGGTCTAACTCGCGTTAATAAACACGGGATTGCCATGCAATTGGTATATGTTAATCAGGTTGTTCGGTATTGAAAATGAAGCGTGTATCATATATAATTTCTGGTTATTATTTTCAGTATCTATTTTACGATAAAAAAAAGGATGGCTATGCAATTTTTAATACTTTCCAACATAGTTGAAAAGTGTTTATGAATTCGGTTTGTCTGTCTGTAGTCTGTAGTCTGTCTGTAGTCTGCGTAAATATATTCGAATTGCCATGCAATTGACATATGTTATTGAGATTTACTATGGTGTGTTCCATATTGAAAATGAAGTGTGTAACATTTCATTCATAGTTATTTACGATTCATTATAGTTCATCAAGGAATTCCGTTACATTACGGTTTATGGGGAAAAATCGTTTGTGGTCTATTTTAATAATGTTACAATATTTCAAACTTATTAAAATTGATATACATCACTGAGGTGCACTACAAGATATTTACTATAGAATAAAATGTGCATAGCACTTATCGTTCATTTACAGGGACACACAATCTTACAAAGTTCTGCACAAAAGATCTCAAGTATATTATCGTTTATTGGCGGAATTTTCTGTAGAGGAATCTTCACCTTTGTTATGCGTCAACTAACTGAAGTTAAATTTTAAAATACTATATAGTATATACAAATCTATAGATAGGGCTGCACAAAATAATTCGGATACTTTTCCGACTGTAGACGGTAATTGCTGAAATTGGGTTTTCATATTGGGTTTTCATCAAATTATTTCCTTAGACATCATCTTTCATCATATTATACTGGAAATTTTGAAATGGTATTCTGAATGTGTTGGAAGGTATTTCATAATGTCTGCTTGACGCATAATTTTTCGTTCTTGTTTATTCCTTGATATCGATCCAGATATTTGGTGGAACTGATACTTGGAGTTTTACTGTATTTATATTTTAAATACTAATTAAAGCTTTAGAAAAATTTAAAAATTTAAGAATAAGGTAAAGATAGGAGAGTATGCGCACAATTCAGAAGAATAACAATAAAAAATCTAAATATTAATTTTTTGCTAAACTATCCATGGATAATTTTTACTTCATTTGTTTTTTATGAATTTCCATTGCTATTTTGTTGTTATGTTGCAATTTAATAGAACATTTGCAATAAAACCAAGAAAGTTATTTTGCGCAATCTGTCTTTACAGGGTTGGTGTGATTGCGCACATGGGTAGGAGAGATTGTTACTAATAATAACTACAATTAAATTGTTAACAATAATAATTACACTTAAATAACATTATTGTAAGGTTTTTGTGAACAAATATTATTGTATTAGGAGTGAATATTTCAACCTAATGATTAAAGAATCAGAAAAAGGAGATGATTTTTAAAACGATTAAAAAAATTTAAGTAAACGAAAAAAAGTAAAAAAGCAGAAAAAGCAAGTCCAGATAAGATTACAAAATAACATTAAGTTACTTGATAACACGTTTAACTTAAAATTAGTCCATTTTCATTTTTTTATGCAAATTTACTAATAAGCTGCGTAATCTCTCCTAGCATGGAAACTAATGGGAACAATGCGGCATCTCTCCTAAGTAGCAGATGCGCAAACTCTCCAATTTTGGTAGGAGAGATTGCGCGGCCGTTTATTTAAACATGGCCGCTACTAAAACGAACCGTTGATGTTCACATTGTTAGTCTAGATTAGTTGCTTATGAGAAATCGTTTAAGTTTAAAATATTTTGTACTACTGACATTGTATAGAAATTCCGATGAATAGCTATGAAAATTCAAGCACTTACTTTGGGAAAACAAAACAAAATAGCAATGCTTTATCTTAGACACTCAAAACAACTCCTCCTTCCTCTCAAACCTCTATGTGCGCAATCTCTCCGACTGCGCCATCTCTCCTGGCTTTACCTTATTAAAATAATTAAAAACAAGGAAAAACTACAATAAATATACATAAGGAAAACTTATAAGGTTTCATATGGTAGAAAAACTTAAGTAAAAATTATAAAAAAATAAGAAAAATTGAATGCGTTTGTTCATAAAGCTAAGTTGCTATTAGAGGTAGGCGCGTAGAAAAACAAAAGCTCTTTTTTTTTTTAAGACTGTTAGTACATACACCTCGACCGAGTGAAAGAAAAGTAACTTATAACTTAATTTCTGTTTATCGAATTTAAAGGTACTATACGACCCCCCCCCCCCTTTCCAAAAAAAGGTAAAAAATAAAAAATAAAAAAGAATCCGAACGATAGTCATTATTATAAACTGGCCGATTAAAACGAAAATAGTCTTTCGAAATTATGTCTTTCAATTTATGTTTTCAAAGGATAAGCTAAGAAGGCTGAATGCATACAGAAATTATACCAAACTTTGAAATTTTCAATGAGAACACCCAATTTTGACAGCATATTTGGTTGTTTTGTTAAATTTTATCTTCGGATACTAAAGCATAACTCAAAATCTACTTCGCAAAATGAACAGTAATTTTGGATTCACATATTTGACGCTTTTAAAAACCGATTTCTGTTAAAAAATTCATAAGTTACACATCAAAGATCCTTTATAATGTTTTCGAAAATTAATTTCAAACATATGTTATATATAAATACACGCACATATATATATAACCATTAAATGAACGTTATAACCACCAACAAAAACTGCGAAATTATGAATAAAATTAAAATAACCAATTGACAACAGAACAGGTCCCTCCAACAAACTGAACATAAATACCAAAAACATAGTACAAAAAAAAAAAAAAAAAGTAGAAAATAAATAACAGAAAATAAATAACAGAAATGGAAAAATGGAAATTTGTGGAATTTAGACAGAATCTTCAGATCCTAATTGCCTAAACTGCCACAAATAATATGTGTGGTTTCATCTTCATATTAGCCATAAAATAGCTAAAGAATATGAAATTGGGACAACTACACTAGAATGTAGAGAAATACACGATGAAACAACAATTAATTTCAAAATAAAACCTGATTAAAAAGGATTGAGGAAAAATAAATAATTAAAAACTTGAAAGTACCACATTTGAAAGCAAAATCTAAACTTGAGTCAGCATGTATTACAAATTACAAGAATTGGAGCTTTAAGTACATGTTGTCAAAAAAAAAAAAGGTAGGGGGAGTTATTTAAAAATTGATGATGGAACAACTTGTAATGCATAGCCAAGCACATACCCCAATCCAATATACAAAACCAGCACCATCTATAGAAAAACCAAAATTGAACTCCACCGTAAATTCAAATGAATAAATCAATGAAGTGCTGCCCTCTATTGAAAAATATATACAATTATAAAATAATTTATTGCATTATTGGATGATGTTTAAAACAAAGACTGTCTTAAGACAGATAATTGAACAAAATTATGTTAATAATTTATTGTATTAGTATAATTGAAAAATAATAATAAAAAAAATAAAAATAAAAATAAAATAAATAAATAAAATAAAATAAATGAAACTTATGATTATTGATTAATATATATTATAAATATTTGTACCAAGCGATGACATATCACCATTTATATTACTGTGACACATTGCATCATATCTTAAGTTAATTTATAATTAATTAAAAAAATGTATATAATAAATATGCTAAGGAATTAATATTAATAATTAAACATTGAAATTAATGAGTTACATTTAATGTGTCTACAAATTTTCTCAAAAATTAAATACACATGATATAAGGGGAGAGGGTAAAATAAAAAATAAAATTTATACAAGCAATGTATTCTCATTTAAGAAAATAAACTATGTATTAGAAGCTAATATGATATTGTCCGCAGTGGGCTAGAATTTAAATATAACTAAACCAATATGCATATAAGAAATCGAAACAAAGTCCATTACAAAATGTGTAATTGCATCGTAGTATATATATATATATATATATATATATATATATATATATATATATATATATATATATATATATATATATATATATATTTAATTAATTTTCGTAAAAAATATGAATTATAACATATAAAGTTTTTTTTAGAAGTCGATTTCTAGAAGATTCAAATATATGAATCCAAAAACAGCTCATACCACCACGTAGTTTCATAGTTGTACTTAAAAAACTACATGCATTGCAATCTGTTTTGCAACGATTAAAATGTATTTCCCATTAGGAGTTTCAAACATTAAAATTTCGTAATTTATAAACTATTTGACTATATGATTTCCCATTACATATCCGAGAGTAAAATTCACCTAAAAATTCAGATATGATATCCAAATAGGGTGTTTGTATGTAAATTACAAAATTTGGTGCAAGTTCTGTGTGAAGCTGGCCCCGTGAGTTTTTTTTTTTAAACATAAATTGAAAGAAGATATAAATTCTAATAAAATGGCTCTTTTAATTTTTGCCTGCGGCTTTTAAAATTAGAGTAATAAATATCGTTCGGATTTTTGGGGGTACTGTATTTGCAGTGTTATTTAAATGCAGAGTTAACTGTGCGTGAAAGAGCTTAGAATTCAGAACATTTTTATATGGTAACAATTATTAAAGATCGTTATAACTATTTACCACGTATTGCAATACGTAGTAAATTTCTTGGTGCTCAAAACGTTTTCTTATTTACTTATACTATGTAGCGCCATGTCTTATTTCTATTTCTATTCATCTTCACATGGTGTTTTGTTGTACTGTTATGTAGGCATTCATAAACTTTGCCAATTCAGAAAAATCCATTCTTTGCCATTGAAAAATTCTACTGCTTACATATAAGCCACTATAATAACAGATATATTAACAAATAGTCTCAACAACTTGTTTTAAAATCATGAAATTAGTAAGAAAGGTACATTTTGTTGTGTAGATGCCTACAAAGGAAGTTATTTTGAAGAATATCAAAATAAAGATAATTGAAAATTTAAAAAGTATTTACATATCTTACAATCTGTGGCACGTACTAAATAATATCTCTTATTATGGCAGTTTTTACTCCATTCTTGTTTTTTCCTCTTTTCAAAAATGCATTTATGCGATAACTATTTTAATGATGAATATAATTCTAATATAATCACTATAACATACTTTATAGTCAAAGATGAAATATTTTGTACTTAAATGTGATGCGAAAAAATATTGATTTTTCTTTATTTCGTCTACCAATGAAATTTTCATTTTCTGCACGAAGAAAATGGAAAGACTAAAAATATAAGAAATAAGTTTTCTTGCAGAGTTATTTTTATAAAGTGTATTATTGACAGGATCATTTATTCTCATAATGAAATATCCTTTTGTTTAATAGTACATGTTGATCTTTGATGTCTTAATTCTTATTTATGGTGATTTTTATCCATTTAACCAATAATAAATCTATAAAAATATCTTTTTCGAAAATAAATTTAACATTGTATCCAGTTTTTGTTTTCATTATATTTTTAAGAAATTTTTCATAGGAAAAAAATAAATAAAAACGAAACAACCTGACTTTGAGCATTTCAGTCCAATATAGCGATAGACTTTTTTGTACACTGGTGTTCAGAAATTAAAGGGCAGTGACCAATTTCAGACGTTTCGTCGAATATTTACTAAAACTCGTGAGGAAATACCCGAAATACCCTTGAACTTTGAGGCTCTAAAGGTCATGTTTGACTTCATGTTTTTCAGTGAAGATTTTGTCGCGAGAACAATTAGGTGGGGCGCAATAATAATTTTAATAATAAAATAATATTTTCGATCACCCAAGTAACAGAAAATGTTAAAATGTTACTGTCGGAAATTACTATTTAGGTCCTGTTCAAAATTTGTGTGCATTTCTGTAAGCATAGCACGTATATTCATGAAGATGTTAACGTTTCTGTAGCAAATTCAAAAGTTTTTTTTTTTTTTTTTTTTAATAGCATGCAGAGTTTTTAGCTGAATTTAACACCGCTTTCCAAAAACTTGACAAAAAATCGTAGAAATAGTATACTGTAATTAAAATATTAATATACTAGTGTATATAACACCCGTCAAAAATGACGGATTGTTGATCTGCGTCCCATTTTCATAAGACTTCATACAAACAAACAGCATGAAAATTTTATTATTGAAAGGTTTGTATTGTAGAAAAGTACATTTTAAAGCCGGTAGATGACGCCAAAACAACATTGTTCGCAACAGTGTTCGTTTGTTTATATCTGGGATTCCGATGTTTAATCTGGATTTTTAATTAAGAACTTAAAACATTATAATAGGATATGATATACATGTTTTATAGGAAAAATATGCTGAACAGATATGATTTCAAGTAGAAGATAATATCATTTAGCTGTGATATGTTAGCATAGGTTTTTCATTAAGCCTGACATGACGTTTAACTACGGTCGATTCGCAGATCAGAGTGGTCCGGCCCGGAATGGTTACAGACACTTTCTTGCCTTCGGATTTTAATATAAGTAGATTGCATATTTGATGAGATATGGGTATTTGTACGAAATAATTTTTTTAACTGCGCATGCGCGAGCTACAGCATTTATTTATTTATTTATTTATTTATTTATTTGTCATGATTTAATAGTCAATGCTATAGGACAACTCATATAAAAAGACTCGTGACAACTCAAAAAATTACAGTAATAATTGATAAATTGAGGAGGAAATCTCATATAATCCAATGAGATTTTAATTTAGAACTGTTTTGACGTAAATCGATTGTTATATTAAAAAAAAAGAGCATTTAAAACATTTTTATAATTAGAAATTTACGTTTAAAACTAACGATTTCGGAATTAGCTATTTGTCAATTATAGGAAGAGACATTCTGTATAAAACAATATGATATTATTATTGTGTTGCATAGATTATATATCGCAAATACTTCAAATATTACTAATATTTTGAATACATGATTTTATAACATTGCATCCTACCGAACCTAATAAATAGATGATAAGAAGTTTTTGATACATCTATCATATTTTGTACCAATATATTCTTTTGTTACTTTTAAATTATTTTCATTTGTCTTTTTCCTCCACACGATAAACGTTAGTGAAATATCAATTCCAGAAAATATGAAAAAGAAAATAAAATCTCTTCCTTATCTTACTAAAATATGTCTTGCTTTAACAACAAAAAAAAAAACTATTATTGCTAAAAAAAAAAAAAAGTCTCTTCTGCCCAATTAACGTGTTAAATGTAGGCTACTTTTTTTTTATATTATTATTTAGATTGCTTGACTGCCACCATTTTATTTAAGTAGAAATATTCCCTTTATTTAATGGCATATAAAATAATACGAGGATAAAGCAAATTACACTTATTTTTAAAACTGTTGAGAATCAAACAATCTGAATAACAATAAAGTAGCCTACTGGCAACACTGATTTGCTCGTGAAGGTATCGGGCGTGACGATTAAGGGGTTAATCACTTCTGTGAATCGTACAAATAACTGTACCATTTGAATATGCCATTAATACAGGGAATAAACTAATAGCTTTGATGCCTAAAGAAAAGTTGAGAACAGGTTGTTAAACATATTAATCTCCTTCATTTAGAAAGAATACGGAAAAATTACGCAAGAACTACGGAAGAATTACACAACAACACTATCATTAATCTAAAACAATAAATCTTTGAAACCACTCACGATGAAATCTTCAACTGTCAACAAAAGAACTCAATGAACTGACGCCCACACAGTGTACTACGCCGAAAGTAATTTAAGTGATTTAATGTTATTTTTCTCAGAAGATTATAAACAAGAGACTAATTAGTACATTAAAGACAGTAATTCTACACAGAACTTTAATAACATATTTAAAAACTATAAACTATGTTTTAATAACCCTAGTGCACCCTATTTCATCATGTTTTGAAATGTATTTCCCACTATATCACATGATAAGATCAAGGAACTGTAAAAGCTTTCTATTGGAACTCTAATATAATTTATTTAGTCTTATGAAATATGTAGTGCGGGCAGTAAGGAGTCAAAGATGCTCCAACCAAATAATGTTATATTTAATGCACAATTGTAGTGATTAGAACGGGATTGTTAACTTTATTATGAATATATATCTTTAACCTAAATTATGCGTCTTAAAAGAAGACTACGATCGCTTACAATAAAGGATAATACTTAGCCACATGGATTATTCATGCAGAAGTGACAAACATGGATTACATTAAAAGGTAAGAGAACTTTATTTACCTTATGAGGAAAATATTTCGAAGAATGTCATTAGGCATTATTTTATCTGTTATGATTAGAGAAATGCGCTATTGTGCTAGTAACGAGAATTAAATTTGCATCAAAGGTTTTATATATTTTTTTATTTGTTTCTCTGTATCAGGGTTTTAAAAAGTGTGGTCCCTCTTCGTTATCAGAATACGCGAATGAGTTCTAAGGGACACTCGAAAAGTCTGTGTTCAAAACCAGTATACGATGCAAGGCAGCTAAATGAGCCAGTAAAAAAGGTTTTTCATCTGATTGGCTATTTTTTTTTAAACAATTTTGTAACTCACTAAATGTTAAAGATGACATATGCCTCTGTTTCAGCAAAATAACGCATATATGCAAGAAATATGCAAGGATGAAAAAGCACTTCCAAGAAATGCACGTCAAAAAACTTGCTTGAAAATGTTATGTTAAATATAAAATAAAAGTTATGTTTATTTGCATCCATTCATTATTTTGTTATTTTCCTCGTTTCCACTTTTCTATTCTTGAGTCTTACAAGTAAAAAAAAAAGAAAAGAAAAGAAAGAAAGAAAGAAAAATAAAAAAGAAAGAGGGTACATGGTACATAAAAGTTTCAAAAACCTGCTCTATATAATGTTTAATTTTAATAAAGTCTTATCTTTTTCTATCCAAATTTATTATTATTTCTAAAACTAAACGTTATAACAACTTATTAACTTATTTTATAACAATCTGGCTAATTCTCTCTAAGCCAAATGGTGCCCTAAAAATATAATTTAATGGTAATAGGGTAATTTAATGGTTAATAGGGACATATTTTGGCCAATATATCCCTTCTTTGCCTCTAAATTACTTTTATTTCTCTTTTTGTCCTTGTGATGAACGTTAGTGGAATATCTATTCCACCAAATATGAAAAAAGAATAAATATATGAAAATGTCTTCCTTTCATAACAAAAACAAACCTATTATTGCTAAGAGAAGATAAAAGTATCTCCTCCCCAATTAATCACCTCTGTGGATCATACGATTAACTGCATCATTTGAACATACTATTAATATTGAATGAACTAATAGCTTTGATAAATAAAGAAAGGTTGAGAAAAAGTTTTCTATATTTTTTATCTGTTTCTCTAGATAATGCTTTAATTTGAAAAAGACTTTATTAGATATTTTTATTGCTCCAATTTATTATTATTTGATGAAAAGATTGTTAAGTTAAATTTAGTCAGTTGACGTCTATATATAAACCTAGATAAAATCCTTCTTATTTGATTTTCATTTCACTATAAAACAAACTACATATTCCTTCCTTTCTTTCAAATTATTCTTATTTGTGTTTTTGCCCATATGGTAAATGTTGGAGAAATATCTATTCTACCAAATATGAAAATGTCTTCCTTTTGTAACAAAAACTAACCTATTATTGCTAAGGAAAAATAAAAAAATAATCATTCCCAATTAATAATTTCTGTGGAATCGTACGATTAACTGCATCATTTGAACACACCATTAATATATGGGATGAACTAATAGCTTTGATAAATAAAGAAAGGTTGAGAAAATGTTTTATATATTTTTTTATCTGTTTCACTCGATAATGTGTTAATTTTGAAAAAGTCTTTATTAGATATTTTTGTTGCCCCAATTTATTACTATTTTATAACAAGCTAGTTAACTTAAATTAAGTCAGTTGACGCTTTAAAAGTAGTTTCTCGGCAAAATATAAACTTAGATAAAATCCTTCTTATTGCATTTTCATTTCACTGTAAAGCAAATTGAATTTTCCTTCCTTATTTCTAAATTATTTGTATTTATTTATTTGTATTTGTATGTTTTTTTTTGCTCATGTGATAAATATTGCACATAGTGTATAATATTTATTCGAAAAAAAAAATCTGAAAATATGTCTTTTTTCATACAATAATAAACTTCTATTATTGCTAAGTGAGAAAAATGTCTCTCCTAACCAATTAATCACTTCTACGGATCGTATGATTAACTGGACCATTTGAACATACTATTAATACATGAAATAATAGCGTTGATAAGTAAAGAAAGGTTAAGAAAAAGTTTTACCTATTTTTTATTTGTTTTTCTATATAATGCGTTAATTTCAAAAAAGTCTTTATAATATATTTGTGGTGTCTCAATTTATTATTATTTTATAACAAGCTAGCTATTCTAAACTAAGTCGATTGGCGTCGTAAAAGTATAAATTTCTTCTACCTCGGTCATATTTTGTGTCAATACATTCCTTCTTTTCTTCTAAATATTTTTTATTTCCCTTTTTGCCCTTGTGGTAAACTTTGGTGGAATATCTATTAATACATGGTATTAACATACATTAATACATTGGATGACCTCTAGTAGCTTTGATAAATAAATAAAGGTTGATATATATTTTTATATGTGTCTCTAGATAATATGTTAATTTTGAAAAAGACTTTATTAGATATTTTTGTTGACCCTATTTATTATTATTTAATAACAAACTAAGTTAAATTAAGTCAGTTGACGTCTTAATATAAACTTAGATAAAATTCTTCTTATTTGATTTTTATTTCACTGGAAAACAAATTTCACATTCCTTCCCTACTTTATTTTTTTTTTTTTTAATTTGTCTTTTTGCCCATATAATAAATGTTGGTGAAACATCTATTCACCAAATATGAAAAAAAAAAAAGAAAAAAAAAATCTGAAAATATGTTTCTCTTTAAATATGTTTCTGATAAATAAATAAAAATTGAGAAAAGGTTTTATCTATTTTTTATTTGTTTCTCTGGATAATGAGCTCATTTTGAAAAAGTATTTATAAGATACTTCTGGTACCTCAATTTGTTATTATTTTATAACAAACTAGTTAAGTTAAATTAGATTAATATGCATCTTTAAAATATTTTGTCGGCATAATATAAACATAGATAAAATTCTTCTTGATTGATTTTCATTTCACTGGAAGACAAATTGCATATTTCTTCCTTACTTCAAAATTATTTTTGTCTTTTGGCCCATATTATAAATGTTGGTAAAATATATATTCTCTAAATATAAAAAAAAGAAAGAAAGAAAATCTGAAAATATGTTTCCCTTTTATACAAAAATAAACCTATTATTGCTAAGAGAAAAAAAAAAGGTCTCTCCTACCCAATTAATCACTTCTACGGATCATATGATTAACTGCATCATTTGAACATACCATTAATACATAGGATGAACTCTGGTAGTTTTGATAAATAAATAAAGGTTGAAAAAAGGTTTTATATATTTTTTATTTGTTTCTCTAGATAATGTACTCATTTTAAAGAAGTCTTTATAAGATATTTTTGGTACCACAATTTATTATTATTTTATAACAAACTTGTTACGTTAGATTAGATTAATAGGCGTCTTAAAAGTACTTTGTCGACAAAAAACAAACTTATATAAAATCCTTCTTGATTGTTTTCATTTCACTGTAAAAAAATTACATATTCCTTCCTTACTTCTAAATTATTTTTATTTGTATTTCTGTCCATATGATAAATGTTGGTGTAATATTGGTTGTACATTTATGTACCTTTCTTAATTTATTATTAATTTCCATGAATGTATTTTTAATGATTTTCTTGAGATTTCATAGAAAAAAATAATGTTCAAACAATCATTTATATTTAAATATGTTTCTATTTCTTTGTCATTCTGAATTAATTCCATAATCTAGCTAATATGAAAAAAATCACCAGATATGAAAAAAAGAAAAGAAAAATCTGAAAATATGTTGCTATTTCATACAAAAATAAACCTGTTATTGCTAAGCGAAAAAAAATGTATCTCCTACCCAATTAATAACTTCAACGGATCATACTATTAACTGCACCATTTGAACATACTTATAGGAACACCATTTGAACATACATTGATATATAGGATGAACTCTAGTAGCTTTGATAAAAAAATAAAGGTTGAGAAAAGGCTTTATATATTTTTTATTTGTTTCTTTAGATAATGTGCTCATTTTGAAAAAGTCTTTATAAGATATTTTTGGTACCCCAATTTATTATTATTTTATAACAAACTAGTTAAGTTAGATTAGATTAGTAGGCGTCTTAAAAGTACTTTGTCGGCAAAATACAAAATTATATAAAATCCTTCTTGATTGATTTCCATTTCACTGCAAAACAAATTGCCTATTCCTTCCTTACTTCTAAATTATATTTACTTGTCTTTTTTCCCATATGACAAATGTTGGTGAAATATCTATTCCACCAAATATGAAAAATAGAAAAGAAAAATCTGAAAATATTATTCCCTTTCGTACAAAAATAAACCTATTATTTCTAAGCGAAAAAAAAAAGTCTGCCCTCCCCAATTAATCACTTCTGAGGTTCGTACGATTAACTGCATCATTTGAACATACCATTAATATATGGAATGTACTAATAGCTTTGATAAGTAAAGAAAGGTTGAGAAAACGTTTTATGTTTTTATTAGGATTATTATTTGTTTCTCTGAATAATGTGTTAATTTTGAAAAAGTCTTTATTACTCTTTATTAGATATTTTTGTTGCCCCCAATTTATAATTATTTTATGACAAGTTAGTTAAATTAAACTAAATCAATTAGCCCCTGAACATATGTTATTGGAGAAATATGAACAAAAGAGAAAATCCTTCTGATTTAAAATTCGATTTATTACTCAAAAAAAAAAAAAAAAAAAAAAGAAAAGAAAAGAAAAGAGGAAAATAATAAAATAAAAAAAATAAAAAAAAGTTTTTTTTTTTTTTTTTTTTTTAAGAAACCTATTTTGCTTGAACTAAACGTCCTGTCGAGTTTCGGCAAAATAGAGTTATCCAACCGGAAACAGTATTCTATCATGATCATCTTAGTCAGTAAGATAATTTTATTTATTTATTAATTTTTATTTTTTTATTATTATTTTTAACTCAACTTGCTTTTTGTATGTAAAGATGGAATTTTGTAATCGATTATTAAGTAACTTTCTGATATACCAGAATTATAAAATAATGTCCAAAGACGTGTTTCAGATGACAGTACAGCAATTTAATGTTTTTAGAACGTAATCATAAATTAATAACTTAATTTTAAGGCATTTTTCCGTTCGTCCCCCACAGGTGATAAATCGCCAAATATTCTTTAGGATTACAATTGTATACGAGTTACAACAACGATGGATTTAATTATGCACCAAACTACGCTCGCAAAAATAGGCTGTGAAGTTGACACAATGAAATATTTTAAGCACTATAAAGTAGAAAGATTAAATAAAAAATAATGAGTGTAATACATATATTTAAAAAAAATACGCCTTAATCAATTAACAGTTTCATATTAGTTAAATTATTATTATACATTGAGAAAACAATTTAGAAATCCTGAAAAAAGATAGTTTAAATAATGTTTCCAGTTTTCTTTCCTGTTGCCATATTTAAAAAAAAGAAACAAAAAAAATTATAAATATTTTTAATAAATTCACTAGTTTGCGCTTTCTACCAACCGTAAAATAAAGCTGTGAATTTACCATAATCGGGAACGGTGCCCATGGCAAATTAATGTATTGTAACTGAATTGTTTTAGAAAAATCACGAATTACAGCCATGCAATTTGAATGCTTATAAAAAAATGCATTAAAAAAAACTTTTTTTATTTTTATGCTTATTATTTGATTACCTTTGTTACCATCTTTTAAAAAGGCTTTTTCTTTAAAATGCTCTTTCCTTTCTCTTTTCAATATGTGCAAGCTTCAGAAATTTAAAGACGTAGCAAAATGAAACACTTAAATTTAAAACTACTCTAAGCATTATCATGAATTTTCAAAGCTAACATATAAGGCTGAAAGGAAATTATTTAAATCTGTTTGTTATTTGGTATTTCAGAATTACCTCTTTTACCTGTGAGGAATATTCTGATGAGATATACCTGGCTGCACAAAGTAATGGAAACTTAATCGATATTTCTATGAACTTCCTTTCAACATTATCATAATTTAAAAATCGATACTTCGGTGAATTTTATCGGAATTCTCTTTCGAGAGAAATCACCGTTAAAAAATACTGAGAATATGATTTAAAAACAAAATTATTTTTTAAAAATTCTCCTTAAATAAAACGATTATTTCCTTTTTCTACTGTTCGAAGATTGTGCGGTAATTTATTTTATTTGGTAGAAGTTTATTTACTTGTAATCACAGAAGAAAAACTATTTTGGTTACGGGGATCTCATCCCATTAGGGAGTACATTGTTTTTACTTAAACAGCAAAGTTAAATTTTACCGCAGTTAAAAATCTATAATTTTATTAAAAAAGAATTACGATAAAATATTCCAGTTATTTTAATATTTTTTTTTATTGTTGCTGTTATTAGTATAATAGGTTTTACTTCTATAATACAGGGTAGTGAATAGTTATTAGATGATTTTAAAAGCTAATAACGCTGGAAGATTTTTCTTCAAAGAGAAAGATGATTGGGTGATTGAACTTTTAGATTCAAAAGCCAAAGTGTCTCTGTCATTCGAGGATTTTCATTTGAAAAATAATTTTATCATGGATTCGTTTTGGAATGACTTTTTGGAGAAGTAACATTAATTGCACAGGTTTGCTATGAAAACATTGTCTGTAAAGTAAGTTGTCCCTTTTCTATCTTTAGAAGAAAAAAGTATTGGATTCATGAAAATTTTCGACTTTCGATTTGCAACGGATTTATACGTTTTAGAAGGTCCTGGACACGATTTGACTGTTTTCAGAAAATGTCTGTCTGTGACTCTGTCTGTCTGTGAGTCTGTGACTCTGTCTCTTTGTGAGTCTGTGATCTGTCTGTCTGTATGTGACAAATATTTTGTGGACGCTCTATCTCAAGGCTTAATGCACGAAATTTAAATAAACTTTATATTCAGTTAGTCCCCGATATAAATTGATGCTGATTAGTTTTTGGTGAAATTAGTTTTGCAGATTAGTTTTTGGCTCCCAATAAGTGGCGCTGCTATGCTGCATTTTACACGATTTCTGAAATAGCTATATCTCAAGAACTAATGCACTTATTTTCATCAAACTTTAGATTCAGTTACACCTGGGCATAAATAGACGCTGATTAAGTTTTGGTGCAGATATCCCATGAGGTGGCGCTGCTATACCACTTATTTCATGATTTTTACGATAGCTATATCTCAAGAACTAATGCACGGAATTTCATCAAATTTCAGATTCTGTTAGACTTTGACTTAATAGATGCTACTTACGTTTTGGTGTAAATAGCCCAACAATGGCGCCGCTATGCTACTTTTATCATTATTATCACGATAACTATATCTCAAGAACTAATGCACGGATTTTCATCAAACTTCAGATTCAGTTAGACGTTGACATAAGTTGTTGTTGATTAGGATTTGATCGAATTCGCCCAACAGGTGTCGCTGTTGTACTACATTTTGCAGGATTTACACAATTTTAGCAATAGTCAAATCTCAAGAACTAATGTACGGAGTTTGATAAAACTTCATTCAGTTAGACCTTGATATAAATTGGTGCTGATTCTTTTTAGTGTATGCGAAACCTGTGTGAGATAGAAGAAAGTTTTGGGATTGGCACATCCGACTAGTTTTGTTTTTGTTTTTAGAGTTTTTTGGATGTTGATTACTGGAAAAATAAAGTCTAGAAAATAATAATCATAACATACATTTTCATCACAAATAGGTTAAATCCAGGTTATATGCCCCATCGGGTTAGTTGTCCTAAGTCACTGTATTTCAGCTGTTGGACCTGTGTCGGAGCTAGTGACGTTCGTCTACTATCAATTGTTATAAAAAAATTTAGTAGACGAAGTTACAGCGATTTATTGCTTGAAATAAATGTTTTATCCGTCAAAGAAAGATATTTCTTTTACTGTTGGCAAGTTTCCTCCCCCCCCCCCCCCTCTTCCCACTAACTTAAGTTACATAAGTTGAACCTTCCGTAGAATATTTATATATACACTGGCCTCCAAAAGTTAAGGTACAACCGGTTTTTTGCGTCTAATTTACAAATGAATGAATATAGAAAAAACAAATTTGGAGGAAATGTGCGCTAAACTGTTATTTATTAAATGCGACATAAAAATTTACTTAAGTTAAACGTATAAATGAAATTACAACAAAAAAACACTCATGGTGGAAAATTCCATTCTTGGAGATATCAGTACATCGCAGTATTATGCAGTAAAATGTGACAGAAACATTAAAAAACTGGTTCTAATACATAATATGCCCACCCCGGACTTGAATGCATTGGCGGCATCGACTTTCCATGCTCTCAATTAAATTGTCGGACACCGAAATAGGTAACGCTGACCAAACTTGGAGTAAGCCTTGTTCCAGCTCATTTAATGACCTTGGAGGAGGACTTAAAGCCGCAACTTGTCTTCCAAGATAGTCCCAAAGATGTTCTATCGGATTCAAGTCTGGAGAGTGAGCTGGCCATTCCATTCTCTCTAAACCGTGATCCTCAAGATAATCCTCAACAACCACAGCTCGATGTGGTCTCGCATTATCATCCATTAGAATGAAACCATTGCCAATAGCACCGGCATATGGGCGCACATATCAATCAAGGATCTCATCGCGATATCTCGCACCAGTCACAGTTCCTCCATGGAACACATGCAGGTCAGTGTGGCCTCCGAGTGAGATCCCTGCCCAAATCATGATTCCACCGTTTTTGTACCTGTGTGTTTCGACAGTGTTTGATTGATGGTATCGAGTGCATTGTTCTCTCCAGTTCAGACGTCCTGAATCGCTCTCCAGTGTGAATCTGGACTCGTCTGTGAAGAGTACAGAAGCCCACTGTTGTCTAGTCCAGGAAACATGTTCTCTTGCCCAACATAAGTAGGCCATTCTCTGTGGTCTGTTGAGGGGGACACACACAACTGGTAGCCTTGCATAGAGACCTGCATTGTGAAGACGTCTTCGCACCGTAGAGGAAAGTATATTCAACTAGGTAAATTATATCTAAGAGGAAGAGGGACTTTCCTCTATTCATTATGACCTAATTACATGGTATACAGGAGTTTCTGTGCTATTTTCAAGATTCATCATGTAAATGCTATAGTTATAGCTCGGATGAATGAAATTAGCGCTGCAGTTCGCAGCCTTGTCCAACAAATAAGAGTGAAATATACCAGTCCAGGATATCGTCGGGATAGCTCAGTAGGGAGAGCGTTGGTACGGCAAACCAAGGTACCCAAGTTCGAGTCCTGGTCCCGGCATATTTTCACTCTGTTGGAAAAAATCTCAACTATGATACTCCAACCATTAGATATAACTTACCTAGTTGAATATACTTTCCTCTATTCATTATGACATCTAAGGTCTTTTCTAATTTCCTTCTTGGCACACGAACGAAGGGCACATTGTTCAAAATTGCAATCAATTCAATTATTTTTGAAGCGGTTTTTATACGTTATAAATGAAATGTTGAATGCCGATAATTATAAATATATACATTTTAGAAGGTAGCTCATCTCTCAAAAATGAAAAAAAAATTAACAATATTTCTAAAAATGTAACTTTTATGCAGTTTTATTCAAAAAAATAATTTTGAGGAAAAATGGCCGACTTTCACATGAAAAAAGAAGTGGTCAATCCCGTATCTGTTTAAGAGAGAAACGTGATTTACGTTATTATAATATATTATAATAGATCCTAAATTCTATAGATCCTAAAAATATATGCTGCTTTATCTCGCGAGAAACATGCTAAAAAATCAACCCTATTCAATTATACAAAAATAATTTATGCTTAAGAAGTTTAAATACGTAACCTTTCATGTTCCTTCATTCTATTGGTTTATTTTTATTATATATATATATATATTATTTTTTGTGTGACAGAAAACAATCCCAATCTCTTCTCTATATTTCCTTTTCTATTTTGCATAAACCACCAAATTATATAACTGACCTTCATTTGCAATTTCTCTATCTACCTTTCATGTTTTCATAACTTCATCCTATCTATTTATTTAATGATATAATTTATTTAAATAGTGTCGCATCTTTTTCATATTCCTTTAATATCTTTATTTTATGGAAAACAATCCAAATCATAGGGCACGTATATTCACCTATTTGATTTATTTAAATTTCCTTACATTGTTACATCTAACTTCTGATTTGCAATTTCTGTTTTTCTCTCTTTTCTTAGTGTAATCCACCAGTTTATATAATCTCATCTCATTTGCAATTTTCTTATATATCTTGTTCGTTTTTATAATTCCTTTCCATCTATATTTATTTAGCGACATACCTAACAGCGGCACTGGTTACGTCACCTTTAAGGCGCCAGTTGTCAAAATTCTTGCCTTAAATCGGAAATTGAACCAACGACCTCAAGATCTCCAGATAGCCGCCTTTCTATCTAAGTTCCCCAAGTGTCTTGGCGTTCTAGCTTTTATCCGATTCTTTTATTTGAAATGCCAAAAATTCCACACTATCTGTATGAATTTTTTATACAATCTATGATGCTATCTTGAGAAATGTTATTTCAGTTTTGCTTATTCTGTATGCATGTCATTTGATATAAGAAAACAGGAAAACATATCTGATATACAATTTTTCTCCTTTCAGACGTGAAGGATTTTATGCATTTTTGTCCTTTAAAAAGTGATACATTTTTCTTTTAAAAATCAATTCCGTTTTCTCCTTAGTACCATATCATGCCCCGTTATTTGTTTTCTCCGTCATACATATGTACTTTATTTTTTTAAATGTGCTTATGGTTGTTTAAATAAAAACTCAACTTGTTTACAAACATATAGAAAGCTAAATTTTAACCAAAACATTTCCCTATGCCTCTATAAATGTACCAAAAAATATTGCAAACAAGACATTGTAACTGAATTGCTGATGTAAACATACGTGAAAAGCCTCTTGAATTAGAACTAAAATGAAAAATATTTTGTATTTAAAAAAAAAAAAAAAACTTTCTTTGTTGAGATTTTCTTTTTCTTTTCTTTCTTTTCTTGGTTACGATCTATGAAAATATACTACAGCTACTCATGATATAACTTTTTTTTAGAGAAATAAAGACCCTTTTTTCAAACTATGAATTACAAAGTTGAGTATATTTTAAGAAAAAAATCATACTTTCCTCAAAATAATATCAGTGAAAAGAATTCAAATAAAGATTCGTAGTTTTTTATAGTACATGATACGTAAAAAATATATTGTCTTAAACTTTTAGCTGGAGATTCTATCTGACTATCTTTTATCGCAGCAAAACGTTTAGTAACAAAATATAAATTATTCTTAAATTCACAATTATGGAAATCTGAAAATCATTATTTATGGATTAGCTTTATATGTAATATAATATTTATTTTAAAATTGTTATTGGAGATTAAAACCCCATTTAGTACAAGAATTATATAGTAATAAATTATTTTATACTTTTTAAATTCCTAGTTATAAATTTAAGAAAATACTAATGGTGAATGAATGTAACAAAATAATTTATTTGAAAAACGAGACATCATAACTATAACCAAATTAATGCTGAAAACATCGGTGAAAAGCTTACGAAATTTGAACTGATGTAGAAAAATATTTTGAAGAGAAAAAGCTTTATTTTTGAGGATTTTATTTTTAATCTAAAAAAAAAAAAAAAATTACATTAATTCGTGGCATCCAATTTTTTTCAGAGAAATATAAAAATAATCTATTCCGAAACCATGCAATATATGGTTCATTGTCTCTGAAAAAAAAAATCATACTTTCATTAAAATGGAAAAGAATTGAAATAAAGATTGGAATTAATCGCGAATGTTGCAGTAATGCACCCTTCAGGATGCGTCTGTTTTTACTTTACGTCTCTCTTTGCTACTGTATTAAGCATTTCTATCACCGCGTTGCATATATGCAACATACCCAAAAGTCGATGTTACCTATACAGTGCGCTTTAAAAGATGATTTTATTTATTGCTTCTATCTCCCAACACAGCAGTTGGTATAAATTATTCACAGAATTTTCAACAGACGGCAATACACAGGGTTTTTTTTTTTTTTTTTTTTTTTTTTTTTTTTTTTTAATGTTAAACTTTTATTTATCATTTGATTAGTTTCGCATCGCGATTGCTAAAGTGAACTTCGTAAATTTTGTAAAATTAAAAATATTACTAATAATTAAAATATTACGGGCTGGAGACGTCCAAAAATAGATTTTTTACAAAGATAAGTATATATGACGCGGTCGAGGCAAGAGAGTGCTAGGCCACATTTTTGAACTTCTGAGATATTTCGATTTGAAAATTTGATCAAATACTCAAATAAAGACATAATATAACCTAAAGTTTCTCTTCCAATGTCTTAGTAACATTTGAGATATTCTGAGTAACAATATGGCATTACTTTAATGATATTACTATTATGTTCTTTGTAAATTAGCTATCTTCATTGGAGACATAAACATCTGGGGCAAAAACGAAACCTGGGACATATGCTGCCACCAAGTGACATTGGAAACAAATTATTTGTATAATTTACAATATTAAGCAACAGATTACAGTGTTAGATTTATTTCACCAAAAAATGTGGCATGGCACTCTCTTGCCCCGACCTCCTCATATATTTTACAATTTTGTATTAGAAAATTGTTAATATTTAAGAATGTAATTTTCTATTTAATGCAGATGTAAAAAAAGTACCTTTGAGTTAGTAATTTTTTATTTTTATGTTCTAATTTTTTAATTATTTTTTTACATGCTTAAAATGATGTATTCTAACATCTGAGTATAAATATATATATTTTTTTATCGGATTTGTTGAGTAACAAAGTGTTAAACATTCTCCATGATGAGCAATAAGATTTCATACTTTTGGCGGCAGAAGATTAAAACATTTTGTATCACATTAAAGCATGCAATAATATTTTATTTTTATTTCTTAAATTCTCAATTATAAAATTAAGAAATTCATAATTTATGGATTAACTACTGTACTGAATAATTTTCATGACAAGAAATGTAAGATTATTTTTAACTTTTTACATGAAAACTAAAACATCCTTCATTATATTAAAACATGTAATTTCATTGTCTATACTGAAATTTCTAATTATAGAGAATTCAGAAAAGAACAATTTAGGGATTAACTTTAAATATTCTGAACGATAGGTGATATCAGATTAATTTACATTTTTGACTAAAATGAAAACATCCTTCATCGCATTAAAACATGTAATTTATCTTCTATGTTGAAATTTCCAATTATAGAGTTCAGAAAAAAATAATTTAGGGATTAATTTTAAATATTCTGTACTTATAGGCTATATAAGATTATTTTACATTTTTGACTGATACTTAAAACATTCCTTCATCACATTAAAACATGTAATTTGTTTTCTCTACTGAAATTTCTAATTACAGAGTTCAGGAAAGAATAATGTATGGAATAACTTTAAATATTTTGCATGACAGGCGATATAAGATTATTTTAAACTTTCTACTGAAAACTAAAACATCCTTCATTATATTAAAACGTGTAATTTATTTTCTATGCTGAAATTTCCAATTATAGAGTTCAGAAAAGAATAATTTAGGGATTAACTTTAAATAATCTGAACGATAGGTGATATAAGATTATTTTACATTTTTTTACTAAAATTAAAACATCCTTCATCGCATTAAAACATGTAATTTATCTTCTATGTTGAAATTTCCAATTATAGAGTTCAGAAAAGAATAATTTAGGGATTAACTTTAAATATTCTGAACGATAGGTGATATAAGATTATTTTACATTTTTTTACTAAAATTAAAACATCCTTCATCGCATTAAAACATGTAATTTATCTTCTATGTTGAAATTTCCAATTATAGAGTTCAGAAAAGAATAATTTAGGGATTAACTTTAAATATTCTAACGATAGGTGATATAAGATTATTTTACATTTTTTACTAAATTTAAAACATCCTTCATCGCTTAAAACATGTAATTTATCTTCTATGTTGAAATTTCCAATTATAGAGTTCAGAAAAAAATAATTTAAAGATTAATTTTAAATATTCTGTACTTATAGGCTATATAAGATTATTTTACATTTTTGACTGATACTTAAAACATTCCTTCATCACATTAAAACATGTAATTTGTTTTCTCTACTGAAATTTCTAATTACAGAGTTCAGGAAAGAATAATGTATGGAATAACTTTAAATATTTTGCATGACAGGCGATATAAGATTATTTTAAACTTTCTACTGAAAACTAAAACATCCTTCATTATATTAAAACGTGTAATTTATTTTCTATGCTGAAATTTCCAATTATAGAGTTCAGAAAAGAATAATTTAGGGATTAACTTTAAATAATCTGAACGATAGGTGATATAAGATTATTTTACATTTTTTTACTAAAATTAAAACATCCTTCATCGCATTAAAACATGTAATTTATCTTCTATGTTGAAATTTCCAATTATAGAGTTCAGAAAAGAATAATTTAGGGATTAACTTTAAATATTCTGAACGATAGGTGATATAAGATTATTTTACATTTTTTTACTAAAATTAAAACATCCTTCATCGCATTAAAACATGTAATTTATCTTCTATGTTGAAATTTCCAATTATAGAGTTCAGAAAAGAATAATTTAGGGATTAACTTTAAATATTCTAACGATAGGTGATATAAGATTATTTTACATTTTTTACTAAATTTAAAACATCCTTCATCGCTTAAAACATGTAATTTATCTTCTATGTTGAAATTTCCAATTATAGAGTTCAGAAAAAATTAATTTAGGGATTAATTTTAAATATTCTGCACTTATAGGCTATATAAGATTATTTTACATTTTTGACTGATACTTAAAACATTCCTTCATCACATTAAAACATGTAATTTGTTTTCTCTACTGAAATTTCTAATTACAAAGTTCAGGAAAGAAATATGTATGGAATAACTTTAAATATTTTGCATGAAAGGCAATATAAGATTATTTTAAACTTTCTACTGAAAACTAAAACATCCTTCATTATATTAAAACGTGTAATTTATTTTCTATACTGAAATTTCCAATTATAGTTCAGAAAAGAATAATTTAGGGATTAACTTTAAATATTCTAAACGATAGGTGATATAAGATTATTTTACATTTTTTACTAAAATTAAAACATACTTCATCGAATTAAAACATGTAATTTATCTTCTATATTGAAATTTCCAATTATCGAGTTCAGAAGAAATTAATTTCGGGATTAATTTTAAATATCCTGCTCTGATAGGCTATGTAAGATTATTTTACATTTTTGACTGAAAATTAAAATATTCCTTCATCACATTAAAACATGTAATTTGTTTTCTCTACTGAAATTTCTAATTACAGAGTTCCAGAGAAGAACAATGTATGGAATAACTTTAAATATTTTGCATGATAGGCGATATAATATTATTTTAAACTTTACACTGAAAATTTAAGCATTCTTTATTATAGAATAAAACATGTCATAGTAAAATATTTCCTATACTTAAATTCCAAATTGAAATATTCAGAAAATCATAATAATGAAGTGATTTTAAATATCCTGAATGCTAAGAAATTTATATGCAACTTATTTTGAATAATTTATGGATTAATTTTAAATTATATATGTGATAGGCAATTTAAGATTATTTTAAACTTTGGACAGAAATTTAAATCATCCATTATCACATTCAAACATATAATAATAACTTATTTTCTGCACTTAAATTCCCAACTGTAGAATTCAGAAAAGAATAATTTATGGATTAAACTTTAAACATTTTGTATGCTAAGAAGATTATTTTAAACTTCTGATTAGAGATCAAAACGTACTTTATTACAATAATCCGTGTAATGACAATTTATATTCTATACTTAAATTTGTAATTATACAGTTCAGAAAACTGTAATTTATGAATTAAATTTAAATATTCTGTGGAACAGTTAATACAAGATTATCTTAAATCTTTGACAGACTATTAAAACACTGATTGATTCAATAAAATAAGTAGTAAAAAATTATTTTTTACTCTTAACTTCCCATGTTTAAATTTAAGTAAATCATAATTAATATATTAAATTAAAGTAATTTATATACCAGTGGACCCATGCGAGGCTTCAGCACTGAAATCTTCATTAATTTTTAATTAACTAATCAAACAACGGGTTTTAACAAAATGTGAGTACACTGTAAAAAAAAAATGCAGTAAAATTACTGGCAGAGGCCGGCAGCAGAGATTCTAGTCATACCCCGTTAAAAAAACAAAAAAAAAAAAAAAAAAAAAAAATCCATGCCCATCATTTTGTGCAGCCCGTAATTTTACGGGGCAAAGTAATATAGCATTATAATGCACAGGATATAATGCACTTTAAAACACAATAACACTTTGCTTACTGTTCCATAGCACGTAGCACGTTAGATAATCATCACAAAATCGCTGTTTTGGCAGGTTAAAATTTTCTAAACACGAGTAAAATGAAGGGCTACACCCTAGCGGAGGACAATGAATGGGGACGTACCGTATTTTTGCTAACATATGGTCTAGAACTGTAAGAATATGTGGATTGCTCTTAATTTTCTAAGTATCTAAAGGATAAGGCCGCTTATTTAGTGGATCAGACCGTTTTTCATCAAATAAGTTTGTTGCCCGTGAAAATTGAAGGGCAAACGCTCATAAATTTACAGTTTTTTCTGAGAGTGTATAGTATGTCAAAAGCATGTTAAAAACCTTTCATATTAAATCTCATTCATCGTTCTGGACTTTGTATGTGCATAAAAAAGGGAAAGTTGACTTCAAAAATAATATAAATTGTTAAATACACTGTGTGTAATAGGTAGCATGCGATTATTTGAATTTTTGACTGAAGATTAATACACTAGTACATTAAATCATATATTAATAAAATATCAGTAGACTAATGAGAGGCTTTCGTACTACAATCTTTGAGATTATTTGTTCATACGTTTTTCATTAATTTTTAATCAAACAAAGTGTTTTAACGAAATGTGAGTGTACTATGTGAAAAGCCTGTTTAAAAGCCTTTCGTATTAAATCTTACATATATCATATAATCATTCATTATATATCATATATCGTATATATCATATATCATTACATAATCTTACAATATCATCGTTATGCGTTTCGTATGTGCATGGGAAAAGGGAGGTTGACGTCAGAAATAATATACGCCAGTGGACACGCGCGAGGATTTCACATTGCAAAGTCTAATATTTTTTAACAATGTCTAATATTTTTTAGATGCAGGTTTAAACTTCTAAAGAAAAATTAAGGATAAAAATATCTAGAAACAACATTAGTGAAGTCAGAATATTATATCATTTATTGCATCAAAGTTACAGTAAAAATTGATAGAAGATAGTAAAAAGGCATGCGCGAGGGCAAAAAATAATAACAATCGTGTTTTAACTGCATTAGCGGATACCGTCATCCATTTCAGGAAAAACACAAGACAAAGAAAATAAATTTAATAAATATAAAATACAATTTAATTTAATATAACAAAGCATGCATTTTAGGCTGTACGTGAAATACCACTGCTTCGATCGATCGATGGTGTCTTTTTCTGCTAAACATTTGACTTTGAATTTTGCTTTTTAATTGTAAATATAAAATAAATCCGCTTTATCTTTTTGTGCTAGTTATTTGTTTTATAATCATTGTTGAGCTCAACATAATGCGGCATTTTATCTTTGAGGCAACATTGATTTGAGAAAAACCTTTCATTTTATTTAGGAAAGAAATGCTGATTTAATTTTGAATAAACTGGAATTTTTATTCAAAAAACATGTTTTAACGAAATGTGAGCGTACTATGCCAGAAGCCAGTTAAAAAACCTTTCGATTGATACCTCATTCATTGTTGTGCGCTTTTTAAATACATAAAGAAAGGGATGTTGATAATTGAAATAATATATATTATTTTTAAATATTCCGTGTGTGATTCCGTATGCAATTATTTAAATTATTGACGGAAAGTTAAAACACTCTATACCACATTATGTTATATAATAGTAAATTACCAGTGGACCAATGACAGGCTTTCGCACTGCAAACTTTTAGATTATTTTCTAATACGTTTTTCATTAATTTTTAATTAATTGCAATTTTTAGTCATATAGTTTTAAAGAATATTTTTAGATGCATATTTTTCTCAAAAAATTTGCGAGTGTACTATGCCAAAAGTCTGTTCAAAAACCTTTCGAACGACGCCTCATTCATAGTTTGTGTGCGCATAGAAAAAAAGATGTTGAAATCAGAAATAATATATATGATTTTCTGTTCTTAATTTCAGTTATGAATTTCTTATTTTCATAATTTACGGATTAACTTTAAATATTCTATATATAAGAGCCATAAACAATTATATTTTTTGTTGTAATCACTGGGAAATCTAGTATTTTTCTTTAAAAAAAAAAAACTATTTTTATTATTTGTTTTTGTACCAAATCAATAAATGTAAAGACTAATTTAAATAAATGTTATAATATATATTTCATTCAAATTTCTTTGAAAAACTTAAAATAAACTTTCATAAGCTTGGCTTTTTAGATAAAAAATGTTAATACTACCATTATATTAAATGTACCTCATTAAAATTAAAATACCTCAAATTTAATAAAAACTTATTTTGTTAATTAATTCAGTTACATGGGAATGTTTGAAAATGTAAGCCTAATCCTTTGAAAATTTAGTCTTTGACGTAAGCATTATTGAATATGTAACTGATATTTTAACAACAAACAATCTTTTGCACCATACTGCCTTGACAGCAAATATAGATGGGCGAGTATCGACAATACGCCCATAGCTGCCAACTGCTATAATTTGTTCTCGGCACTTCTTATAAATAGAAAATGTCACCTGATTTAACCGCAGACAATCTTCTAAAAGTCGTAGAAATGGCAGTTATAAATACGCCATATTCAACTGAATATTATTGCTTCTTACTAGCAATAATAGTAATACAGTGGCCTGCAAAAGTTAAGTTACAAACAGTCTTTTGTGTCTGATTTGAAAACAAATGAACATAAAAACATGAAATTTAGAAAGAGTTGTGCTTTAAACAGTTATTTATTGAATTTTACATAGTTTTAACATCAAACATGATTTACATTACTAAAAAAATTTTTAGACATTTATTTCAACCACTAAGGAGATTAAATGGCGGAACGAAAGTTTTAGGTCATATCTCAGCAGCAGTTTTAGGTATGAGCATGAAATTCATGATAACAAATCTACTAAAAATATAGTTAAACGCGTATTTCAGAGTTTTTAGAAATTCAAATACTAAGGAAGGATTAAATAGGGGTCGAAAGTTTTAAGTCATTTCGCTATATCTCAGCTGCAATTTAAGATATGAGTGTAGCATTCAGATAAACTAATCGGCTAAAAAAATAGTTAAACACGTATTTCAGCGATTTTAGAGGTATTTTTAGCGATTTCGTTACCAGCATAGGCTACGAATCTGATTATGGAAGATAAGACGAATAAGACAACTATAACTGATTTTTGATTGAATATATTTTTGCGTAAGGCATTTTTCTAAGTGTTTCTTTTTTTTCTAATTTCATCATTTATAAAGTTGAAGTAATTTACTATGATAGAGGCAAAGAATCGTTATTTTCATTCTGGCTGTCATTTTAACGATTTATTGTCGCAAATGCACAGAGCTCCGTTATTGTGAAGGTCGTATATTTAGAATATTGTATTTTTACTTATTTTAACCGAAAGGCACCCATGGTTAACACGGGAAAAGCCACGTGTTTTTGCTAGTTTTATAGATAAAGTAGTTGTAGTTCGCCACAGCACCGACCACTGCTCACGCCTTATAACTCTTCATATTTGTTTTTGAAATTTTGGCGCTAATGCAGCATACTTTCTTATAATATTAACCTCAGTCCTCAATCAAATAAAAGTTATAATCTTTATTTTAATTTTAATTTTCCAACGCATGGAAAGTTTGTTAGGCACTTCTTATAAATAGAAAATGTCACCTGATTTAACCGCAGACAATCTTCTAAAAATCGTAGAAATGGCAGTTATAAATACGCCATATTCAACTGAATATTATTGCTTCTTACTATCAATAATAGTAATACAGTGGCCTGCAAAATTTAAGTTACAAACAGTATTTTGTGTCTGATTTGAAAACAAATGAACATAAAAACATGAAATTTAGAAAGAGTTGTGCTTTAAACAGTTATTTATTGAATTTTACATAGTTTTAACATCAAACATGATTTACATTGTACTGTTCAGAAAATATTTAGGGATTGCCTCCAAGGACGAATACTGAACTCACGACATCACGCTACTTTACACAGAAACCGAAAGAAAACCTACCGAAAAATAGGCGATCTTTCTATCATATAATGTTTATATGATAGGAAATGCAAAGTAGCCTTATCTGCTTGTGTTTTGTGACCACTACCGAATTACTGACACATTTTCCGCCTCGATTTTTGTAGTCGAATTTTCTTGTTTTTCCAACATGTTCTTTTTTTATCTTTCTTAATTTTTTAATGCCCTCGATTATATCGCATTTCTTTTATTGTATTCCAGTAGATGCAATATAACGAAGGGCCAATGTATTACTTAATCCGTGTCCACGATTTTGAGCGTAGATTGAATTTTTTGAGAAAATCTGAAAGTAGAGAAGTAGTGTCTACTTTTGAAAAAAAAGTTAATATCTGCTAGATTTTAAAACTAATAGTTGTACTTGTAATCAACTACATCTATACTAATATAATGAAGTCAGAACGCCTGACAGACTGACTGACTCATCAACGCAGACATGAAACGAGTGAAGTCAGGATCACGAAATTTGCACAGTAGATTGCTGTTATGACCTGGGCAAGCAATAAGAAAGGATTTTAGAAAATTTACTCCCTAAGGGGGGGGGGAATAGGGGTTCAAAAGTTTTAGATCACTTCACCATATCTCAGTAGGAGTTTCAGGTAGGAGCGTGAAATTCAGGATAACAAATCTACTAAAAAAATTTTTAGACATTTATTTCAACCACTAAGGAGATTAAATGGCGGAACGAAAGTTTTAGGTCATATCTCAGCAGCAGTTTTAGGTATGAGCATGAAATTCATGATAACAAATCTACTAAAAATATAGTTAAACGCGTATTTCAGAGTTTTTAGAAATTCAAATACTAAGGAAGGATTAAATAGGGGTCGAAAGTTTTAAGTCATTTCGCTATATCTCAGCTGCAATTTAAGATATGAGTGTAGCATTCAGATAAACTAATCGGCTAAAAAAATAGTTAAACACGTATTTCAGCGATTTTAGAGGTATTTTTAGCGATTTCGTTACCAGCATAGGCTACGAATCTGATTATGGAAGATAAGACGAATAAGACAACTATAACTGATTTTTGATTGGATATATTTTTGCGTAAGGCATTTTTCTAAGTGTTTCTTTTTTTTCTAATTTCATCATTTATAAAGTTGAAGTAATTTACTATGATAGAGTCAAAGAATCGTTATTTTCATTCTGGCTGTCGTTTTAACGATTTATTGTCGCGAATGCACAGAGCTCCGTTATTGTGATCGTCGTATATTTAGAATATTGTATTTTTACTTATTTTAACCGAAAGGCACCCATGGTTAACACGGGAAAAGCCACGTGTTTTTGCTAGTTTTATAGATAAAGTAGTTGTAGTTCGCCACAGCACCGACCACTGCTCACGCCTTATAATTCTTCATATTTGTTTTTGAAATTTTGGAGGTAATGCAGCATACTTTCGTATAATATTAACCTCAGTCCTCAATCAAATAAAAGTTATAATCTTTATTTTAATTTTAATTTTCCAACGCATGGAAAGTTTGTTAGGACACGAGATTTAATCACAAAATTCATTTAACTTTCAATGGTGCTTTAAATAATTAGTTGTTCTCTCGGAATGCAAAGTAATTTTAAGTTTGCTTCGCTTTTAAATAATCAACGAACTAACAATAATCTTAGAATATGTTAACACTAGTACGGGTTTTAGAAATAAAGTACAATAAAAGAAGGCTATCTCTATATAAATTAATATCCATTCTCCAGTTAGAATCTTTATAAAAGGTCAAAAGTTCTGTAGCTGAGAAGAACTGGGATAAAAGACTATTTAGGGTAACATAGATATTACTCAACTTTTTGGTAAACCATTAAAGCAACATCTCAAAGAGCAACATAAAAAAATTGCTAAAAAATATTTATATGTGTAAGGGACGAATGGTTCTAAAATTTCTTTAACTATATTGAAAATTTATTTTTTTTATATTGTTCTAACAAATATGTCTATTTTATTCAGAAATTATTTTCCTTTATAAAATCGTCTGGTAACATGCCAAAATGTTATTGAAAAATACTTAAACTACAAAGATTGTTGAAAGCGCAAACGAGCCCTTTAAATAAACTAAATCATCACAAATGGACAGTTGGAATCTTTCTAAAAAGTTGAGAAGTCTGTAAAAGAATATAACTACCGGTTGTCCAAAAATGGAATGACTGATTTTAAAATTAAATAACTTGCAAAAGGTGTCAGATATTAAAATAATACTTTCAGGAGGGTTATGTACACTCTCAGAAAAAACTGTAAATTTATGATCGTTTGCCCTTCAATTTTCACGGGTAACAGCCTTATTTGATGAAAAACAGTCTGATCCACTAAATAAGCGGCCTTCTCTTAGATACTTAGAAAATTAAGATTCTTACAGTTTTAGCCCATATGTTAGCAAAAATACGGTACGACCCCATACATTGTCCTCCGCTATGGTGTAACCCTTCATTTTACTCGTGTTTCGAAATTTTTAACCTGCCAAAAAAGCGATTCTGTGATGATTATCTAACGTGCTACGTGCTACGGAACAGTAAGTAAAGTGTTATTGTGTTTTAAAGTGCATTATATCGTGTGCTATATGTGTGTGTTTTAATGCTGTATTACTTTGTCCCGTAAAATTACGGGCTGCACAAAATGATAGGCATGGATTTTTTTTTTTTTTTTTTTTTACGGGGTATGACCGGGATTTCTGCTGTCGGCCTCTGCTCGTAATTTTACAGCATTTTTTTTGTGTGTAAGATGTCAGGAGTATTTTTACTGTGAATCCTGATTTTAGTTCTAATTACCAGCAATAGATGGTGCAGTGAGCAATAGACGTCCAATCGAGACAGAAGCAGAAATCACACAGCATTGATGCGAAGGAAGGAGGTTAAATATCTGGAGTGAGTCTCATTCAGCAATACAATTTCGTTCTTAGGGCCCTATTCTGAACTCAGTCGAATCACTTCATTTGTTTAACCTCCTTCCTTATCATACTGGGTGATTTTCGCTTTGCCCTCGACTGAGCGCCTATTGCTTTCAGCAACATTTATTGCCACTATTTGAAACTAAAATCGGGAATCGCAGGAAAAAAAATCCTGACATCTTACATAATCCTCCTTGCAAGAATTTTTTAAATGCCTATCACCGTTTGGAAGTTATTGAATTTTAAAATCAGTCAGTTCACTTTAGGATACCCTTTATAATTTAACATTTGTGAGATTCAGCTTAAAACGAAAATCCATTTATTCATAACTTAATATATAACATTCCTACCTTGTAATTATTTATACTTGGGATCCAGCCCGGGTTTCTATGTTACAAAATATAAGTAAAAACTCATTTTGTTTTATTGAAAACTGTAATAGGATTTTCGCATTTAGTATATATATATATATATATATATATATATATGTGTGTGTGTGTGTGTGTGTGTGTGTGTGTGTGTGTGTGTGTGTCACGATTTAAGGATGAAAGATGGTGTAATGCAGTGGCAGTTCCATTTTATATAAAGTTTTTCAGATGATCGATGTTATTTTGAGATACCAGCCGAGCGAGGAATTTCAAGGTGCGGTCGTCGTATTCATTACAAATATCGGTGTTAATTGGCTAAATAAATACTCGAGCAATCACCAAAAGGCTTTCTATTTGCATCTTAATACTCTAGGCGGAGATCCTCTTTCACCATTATCCGTCATTTCAGATCTTAAGACAAGATACAATTTGTAATGACATTCTAGCAGCACATGTTATTAGCTTAAATCCACTCGAAGACAAAATACAGGACTTAAAAGATGTTAGCAATAATCATCTTTAACAATCTATGACGAAGCAGTATCCCGGAAAAAGATTTCATCTCCATATCAAAAGTACCAGGTTCATATTCGAGCTGGGGCTCAGACCCCCAAACACACTCTTCTGGCCTCTGTTTTTGACGGCGACCCAAAGCCAAGAGCATCGGTGTATCATTTTTAGAAAAAGTATGAATACAGGGTCACGTGACGGCTTGTGCGCCAATGGAGAATAGGGATTTATTGCGAAACGCGCCAGAATTTGGAAGCACAGTGGTTTCCGCTAAGACATGGCGCGAAAAAAAGCTAGGAGAATTTTCGATAATGTTCTATAAAATAGCTGCGACCCAGAGTGTTTTAAGCTAACTGATTATCGTTCGTTACTGGTTTGAGAATATGGAATGTTTTTTTACTTTCAGGAGAAGGAAAAAAGAAAATAAGAAAAATGATTTATCGAACTTAGATCAAAGCCAGAAGGGAATTAAAATAAAATGTTTTACATTTCAATATCTGAAATTATTAAAATAAATACAGCCTTTTTAGAAATTTAGAAAAATAAAAAGGGAATAAGGTGGGTTTTTTAAAGGGATGAATATTAGGAAGTTTTTATAATTTAAAGATAAAGACGCTATTTATTGAACTAACTAGCAGCAATTAAAATGTTGAATTTAGATATAAGGTTTTTGGAATAGAAGAGTTAAAATACATTTTTAAACGGAGAAAATAAATATTGTAGAGTAAATTAGATTAGGATGGGATAAAAATATTTTAGCGTATAGCAATAAATTTTAAATTTTGTTATATATATATTGACCGCTGGCAACACCAAGAAACATTTTTATATGAAAATATCAATTATGTATTATTTAAATAAAGTTTTGAAATTTATTAAAAGTGACAATATTATATTAGCTTGCCAGGAGTTAATAGACGAAAATATCACCCAAATATTTAGTTATTTATAGCAGCCTTTTCGATTATGCTGATTCCAGTGGTTTAAGCGCGCAGTTGGATTACATGTACAGTGTCTCACAAAAGTGATGGGACACTTGTGCTTTATAAAAAGAAACTGCAATAAAATAAATAAACAAACATGTGCAAAAATTTTTTGGGTGTGTTTCATATTTAAAGTTAGTAACAATTATTACATAACATACATTTTGTCAAAATATTAAAATATTAATTTAGTAAAAATACAATTGTTCAGAACGGAGCAAAAAATGGCTCACATAAGTGATGGGACACTTACTTTTCCATCAAATATTTATCCAAAAATTTTACTTTTTAAAAGGTTTTAATATTTTGTTGGATTTCCTTTTACTTTTAAAACATGATTTAATCTTTTTGGGATGGATTCGACTAATTTTTTTGTGATTTCTGGAGTGATTTTACCCCATTCTTCTTGAAGCACCGATTTTAGTTGTTGTTTTGAAGAAATGGTGTGTTTGCGAATTCTTGATTCCAATTCTTGCCAAATATTCTCTATGGGATTTAAGTCTGGAGATTGTGGTGGTGTTTTTATTATTTCAGGACAGTTATATAGCAGCCAGAGTCTAACGTTCAGAGCAGTGTGCTTGGGGTCATTGTCCTGGTAGAATTTAAAATCGTTATGAAGGTTCAATTTTCGTGCTGAAGATTTCAAATTTTGCTTTAAAATATCAATATACTTGTACTGATCCATTATACTGTCAATAAAAACAAGATTACCAACTCCAGCGGACGACATACACCCCCATACCATAACTCCTCCTCCACCATATTTTACTGTTGGTACCAAGTTCTGTTTGCGAAATTCTTCCCTGGGTTTTCTCCACACCAAGATTCTACCGTCAGAACCAAATATATTAAATTTACTCTCATCAGCAAATATAACTTTATTCCAGTAATCAGAATTCTTATTTATGTTGGATTTTGCGAAAGCTAGTCTGAGTTTTCTATTCTTTTCACTTACGAAGAATTTTTCCTGGCTACTCTACCGTGATATCCAGCAGATCGAATTACCCTTCTAATAGTCTCAGGATTAACAATTATTCCATATAATGCTTGTAAATCAGCAGCAACTTTTGAAGCACTAATTCTTGGATTTTTTTTTAATATTTCGAACGATAATTCGCTTTATTCCATTGGATAGCTTTGATGGTCGGCCAGGTCTTCTTTTATCCTGAATCATATGATTCTTTTTATATCGTTTAATGATATTGAAAACTGTTGAACGACTCAAGTTAACTGTTTCAGCAGTTTTTCTAATAGATTTTCCACGTTCAATATGCAAATTAATAACTAATTTTCGAATTTCAGGCGAAGTTTCCTTTCGTTTAGCATTCATGGCTACACAGAGCTAAAAAACACAAAAATTCCAAAGCAAACTGGAGAGAAATACTGCAGACGATTTTTATAAATTATTGCCAATTGCTTTTAAGTAAAAATAAAACCCAAAAAATATTTTTATTGCTTATTTCAGACGATTTTTGTTGCATATATAATGGTGTCCCATCACTTATGTGAGCTATTTTTTGCTCCGTTCTAAACATTTGTATTTTTATTAAATTAATATTTTAATATTTTGACAAAATGTATGTTATGTAATAATCTTTACTAAATTTAAGTATGAAACACACCCACAAAAAATGTGTACATGTTTTTTTAATTTATTTGATTAGTTTCCTTTTGTAAAGCACAAGTGTCCCATCACTTATGTGAGACACTGTATGTTAAATTTGCGTTTTATTTTAATTATTTTATTTAGTTATTGATGAAGATTTTATTTCGTTATAGAATATTACCATAAAACAAATGCTGAACTATTTATACTGTTTTAAGTGGAAATGGGTTTATCTTTCGCAATTGGGTTGTATGCTGTAGATTTTTTAAAAAATCCATGCGTGAAAAGTATTTTTAAAACCATAACAATATTCAAACAAATAGCATTTGAAACAGACTTTTTTTTTTAATTTAATGGTGTAAAAATTGAAATTGTGCGATGTTTAGAAATGAAAACAATTACAGTAAAATCTAAATTAATTGGTCAGATGTTGCGAATTGCGTTAATAAGTCGTCAGCGTTACTTACGGATATGTTTTTTGCTTTATAATATAGATTTTTTTCAATGCTTGCAAATAATGCGCGATTCTTTTAACAAGAGTTTTCAACCATTTTTATCTCACAGCGGACTCAAATGTTTAGTTATGCTTTCGCGGCAAATTTGAGTGAATAGTTATGCTTCCGCGGCACGCTTCTATTGGCATAATAAAATAAAATATGAAAGAAATATATGTTTTCCAATTTATTGAAATAAAAACTATTTATAAAGCCAAACAAAATGCACCATCACAAGCCAATAAGAATATTTAAAAAATAAGAATTAAATTCTTAAAACTTATTATTAATTTTATTTGTCTCTACATTACATTAGCAGACACGGCCGGCGTTACCGGGACCGGCCTTAGTCTGCCTCGAAAAATTAAGCCCGGCCCCGGCCCCAGTATATTTTTGTTTTGAAGTAAATTTAAAAATTTGAAAACTCTTAACGATTTACATTTTTATAATAAACAGAAGTAGTACGAAAGTAATGACGTCATAAATCTTTGGTTATAAAAGATTGTTATAGAAACAAAGTAATTTTTCATTTCCCTGGCTACGCGAAATCGAAAAAATATCTTTATAAAAATAAACAATTAAAAATGCCTTCACAAAAAAGAACGAAAGAAAGAAATGTCTAGCCTGGAAATTTCAACTGCAGTTAAGTCTCAAAATTAAAAAAATTGTGTACGAATTCTAAATAAACTTTATTGAAAAGAGGACAAATTTTGCAATATTGGGCTAACAGATTGGATTGTTTTTATGAGTGGATATACAGAAATCGCTGGCAAACTGGAAAAATTAGAGAAATGCGCATTTGCATAGGGAAATCACTTATATCTCACTTACAAAGGAACACCCTCGTCATAACAAAACGCTTTGTGTGATAAAAGGTTAATGTAAGAAAAATCCCTCTCTGGAACCTCATTTTGGTCATCAAGAAGTTATATTTTCTTAAAGTCTTTAATAATTCGTATAAATTCAAATTATTAATTAATATGTATTTATTATTTTTAGGGTTCCATACTTAAAAAGTAAAAACGGAACCATTATAAAATCACTCCTGTATCTGTCTGGACCGTCTGTCAGAGCCCTTTTTCTAGTAAACTATGGGACGTGGAAAGTTCAAACTTGGGAAAGTTATAAAGCCTTTTTACCCACTTATTTTCAGATTATTAGCCATTCACAAATATGTTTAGGGAAAATTTAGGGGGTTAATTAAGTTAGTTTAAAAAAAATGTTTTCTTTTCGTATATCGTGTGGGATATAGTCTGAAAAATCTATAACACCGAACTCAAAAATATAGTTGTTTTAGTTTTAGATATTATATTTTCGTAGATATTGTCGAAAATGTACTGCAAAAATATATCCCCCCCCCCCATCTATATCCGAATCTGCTGAAACTAAACATATGAAAAAAAATTAGGGGATGTAAAAGTTTATTTAATCCTTTCGAAAAACTATGAAGATTTTTCTAGGTAACAAATTTTTTGAGAAAAACGCATTTTTCCGTTACACACAAACTTTACTTTTCATGTGGTCAGCGAGGCAGCTGACGAGAGCTCCAGGTATCTATCGACGCAAAATCACCCAAGGATATTTGATAAGGATTTTCGAAAAAAAAAATTTGATAATTAGCCGAGATATTAAGTTGCTTGAAAAATATTTTTTTCTTTTTATATATCGTGTAGGGTATCGTTCGAAAGATCTCGTAACATCGAACTCAAAAATACATTTGTTTTAATTTTAGGTATATTTTCAGAGATATTGTCGAAAGTACTGGAAAAATATGCCCCCTCCTCATCTTATTTCCCAAACGACTGAAACTAAATTATGAAAAAATTAAGAGTAGTAGGAGTTTATTAATTAATAAATAGTAATTAATAAATTCAATGTACGGAACCATTTGAGGGCGAGTTATACTCAATCGCACTTCACCAATTTCTTTAATGATTACAGAAAGTTTTCTCCAGGAAGGGAGATATTCAAACAATGAAATAAACCTACACAGAAGTCTACATTTTTACAATAAGTCTTATCACAAAGTAAATCGTGAGGTTTAAATATTCTGCGTTATATATTTATATTACTTTGTGAAATCTTCATAGATTGTGACTGCGAATATTTTCTTTGCGCTCCTGAGATCATTTCACGGCACACCGATTGAAAACTACAGACTTAAACCATTAACTTCTCTCCACAATCCAACAACAATTATCAATTTGATCTGATTTTTCTATCTTTTCAGCGCATGGAAAGTTTAATACTACCCTAAATTTAATCACAAAGCTCACTTAATTTCCAATAGTGTTTTAAATAATTAGCTGCGCTGTAAGAATGCAAAGTAATTTTAAGTTCGTTCCACTTTTAAATAATCAATAAATTAACGGAAATCCTGGAATATGATCTAACTAGTATGGCTTTCAGAGATATGGTACAATGAAAGAAGGATATCCCAAAATAAATTAATATTCGATTGATTTGCAGTAACTCAATAAATTAAAGTATTTTAATAACAATTTAAGAACTTTCATTGTTGTTGGCAATCTTCGATAAAATCGATAACTTTCTGAAACCCTTGTTGAGAAATCTCATATATTATATTAGTAATTTACTTCCATTTCCAAAAATGTTTTAAATGAGATAACTATTGATGTTTTCGTGCATGTTATGCATTCACACAACATTATGATCAGCAGAATTTGCTTGACCTACCTGAAGGAGACCCTATATTTGTTTAGGCAATATTACCATTGTTAGGTCCGAAAAGTTGTTCATTCGTCTAACATTATTGATTCTTTCCCGTGGGAGCAGGCGAAATACATATAAAGTTACTTTCAAAATTATTACAAAAACCAATTTGATTATATTAATGGCTATTCATATCTATATCCCCATAATCAATTCTATTTAATTCAAATGGGAATTTGAAAAATACAACTACTATGTATGAAACATTTCAGGTTCGGCAAAATTTGAGAGGATTATAAAGAGAAATGTGTAAAGAATGAATGGATAATTAGTATAGGTGATACAAACGTCTTCCATATGAGAGGCCTAACATACCAGGTTGTCCCATCAAGACCACTCAAACTCTGTACAGTCAGATTCATCGCTTGGAGCACATGAAAAATGCCCAAAGACCTGTACCCCTACGACCCATAGTTTTCGTGAAAAAATGTGAAAGAAAAGTATGACGTCATATCCAGCGCAAGAAAAAAAGCTTTATTGGAAACATGAACATCGTACTTACATATGTTTTCAGACGAAGATGCGCAAAATATCCCCAGCGCATATCGAGGCATGCATGAGCGCTCCTTGAATGACTGACTGCACAGGTTGCAGCAGCGTGGCGTTCACAAAAATACACACAGCATGAACATAAGCACTAAGTCATTTTCTGTAGTAACTTGGTCTCGAGAAACCAATTCCTACAGGTGGCCCCATAGGAAGAAATTCAAAGGTGTCAGATCTGGCGATCGTGGCGTCACTGGTGTTTCCAATAAAGTATTTTTTCTCGCCCCAGATATGACATCATACTTTTCTTTCACATATTTCTAGGAAACTATGGGTCGTAGAGGTATACTTATTTTAGACTTTTTTTTGTACTCTAAGCGAGAAATCTGACAGTGCAGAGTTTGGGTGGTCTTGATGGGACACCCTGTATAATGGACAAATTAGACAAAGAGGCTGGATTTTTATACATATTAATTTTTCAGAGACTAGCAAAACCGTAAAATGTTCTCTGGGATAGAAGTATGGATTTTTTTATTGTTATTATTCAAAGGCATGCACTTACGGTGGAAGGCACTATTTACAGTATCTATGCTGTAACATTAGCAATTACAGTAAATAAATGTGACAATAAAATCCCAGATAATCTCATAATGCTTACTAGGCTAACATTTCGGCTAAATAATTGTTCTATTAAACGAACTACACTGAAAACAATGCTTTAAATTGAGAAAAACTTTTTTATTGAAATACTATCAATCGGCATATTTGGATATTTGGAATCATTCATTCATCACGTCACATTTCAAGAGGTGTGGGGGGGGGAGGGCTGGAGGTCAACAAAGTGCGATACAGTGTGACGGGGGAAGAGGATTGGTTAACACATTGTGACGTCATATGTAAAATATGAAAACAAATAGGCAGACATTGTTTACAAGCAGTCATAAAATAATTTTTTACTCAGTACGTATTACGCATATTTATCCTTTGCATTGCAAAAACTTGAAGTATAACCAGAGCTGCAGCAATGGTGCTGCAAATGGTGCTCTAGCACCAGGCGTCGGCGTTGTTCACAGTCAACTTTCTCATCATAGTCATCAGTTTCAGTTATCACTACTGATGCATGATGCATAAGTAGAAAAAGGAACAAAATCTTTTGTACCAGGTGCCAAATAGAGTTGCTAAGGGGATGAGTATAACACAAGATCTTGGCAGTTTTGTGGCATTATTTCAGTAGATAATAGATAGAATATTAAAATAATAATAATAATTGAAATGTTTGTTTTTTAAGTAAAAATATATATATTAAAAGTTATTACAGTGCAATAGATCTGTTTATTAAACAGTTTTATAAGCCTTTGCGATTACTGTAATCACTTTTAGCGGACATATATGTATATATATGTAATAATAAAAAAAAAAAAATTCGCCATTTTTCCTTAATTAATTTATTTCAAATTCTTACAATTCTAATATTTTCTCTTTTTTATAAAATATCTCTCAAGTCTAATTTATATTTTTATTCCATAGCTTTAATCAAAATATTCTTTTAATTATAATTCTAAAAATCTTAATCTGGTTAAAGCTACACATATTTGTAAAAACCTTAGTTTATTTCTTCTTTTGAAACATTCAAATTTTATTTCTTTAGAACGTCTCTTAGTATCATTTTTATTTTTATTAATATTATCATTCGATATCCCATAATCCTTTCGGCTCGCGTGTCTTCCGGTTCACCTCAAAATTATGCCGTATACAGTAATAAGTTCCATGGCTTTGCAAGCTTCTTATTGGCTAGGCCTCCCCTGCATTGCGAAAATATTCATACTCTCGCTACCTTTAAAACGCGGTTGCACGGCTTGGATATTAGAATTTGTACGCTTTTCTTGCTGCCAATAAAAGCACGTCACCTGGAGAAGGGATCTTGTTTAGCTGGTGTAATTAACTTTAATTCTTTTAACATCTACATGCTGTCAGATATGAACTCTGAAATTATTCGTTAGTGGAATTGCTTCATATTTAGTATCATGTCAATAAAAGAACTGATATCAACTAATCATCTTTTTTATTCCTACGGGAAAACTCTATGTTTTGCATAACCATCGTCTTGCCTTGGGAATCATGACTGCTATGTATGTTACGACTGCTATGTTTACGACGGCCACTGCTCTATTTTTACGGAATACTGGAGTGCTAATTCGATCTCTTTATTGTGAAATGCCATATTACTTACCCATCATACGTAGTATAGGGTAAGTCTTGTAATCGTTTTGAAAATCGAAAAAAAAAATTTGACGGATTTCAGACACTGGAGATTCCGAAAAACATATTTTTAGTAAAAAAATTTGCCGTCCGTCTGTCTGTCTGTATGTCTGTAAACGCTCTATCTTTCGAACAAATTGAGATAGAGACTTGAAATTTGGTGTGTATTTACTATGTAATAATGGGAAGAAGCTCATTGAATTTCAGTAACCTCAATTAACCGGAACTATTTTTTCAGACTCTCGAAGTATTCGTTCTGATAAAAGGTATATAAAAATTTTCGAAATTGTTTATTTTAAGTAGTAAATATAAAAAACAATAAAAAAACATAAATTTTGCATAAAACATGAAGTCGATCGGATAATGAGTTGCCGAGATATTTGTAATCCTATTTTCCACACTCTTCGATTTTTCATGACCCTGTATTTCATCCAAATTTCACTTCAAAGATACATTTTAATTGAAAATTTGACGCTTAATCAGATGCAATAAACCGCTAGTTAATAGGAGTATTATTTTTGGAGTTATAAGGAAAAACCTCTTTCAAGCAATTCAGTAATCGAGCCTTTTTATGACGTCATCAAGCCACGATTTTATTTGAATTGCAATGCATTTTACAAGTAGTTTACACATTCTTATTTTAATATTTTACATTATACATATACATGGTGGGTAAGTATTACGGTGGCCCCCAACGACTAGTTTAACATATATATTAATGATAATAAGGGATTCTTCTTATATAATTAGATGTATTTTCTATTAAAATTAACTTTAAATAGCAGTTATAAAAAACGTGATGTCACAATAGAAAAGTGGGGAGGATATCACTCGAGTGTGACAGCTTGTCAGAGTGAAAAAGCAACAAGCTTGTCAGAGTGAAAAAGCAACAAGCTTGTCAGAGTGAAAAAGCAACAAGCTTGTAAGAGTGAAAAAACACCAAAAATTGCGTGACGTAATGGATGACTTTACTGTGAATTCGTAATTCCAAGAATTTCAAATCAAACTTACAAATTAAATCAGTTGTATCTTTTTGTCACTTTATTGGAGGGTTACTGTCTTTTATTTTACCATGCGAATCTTTTCACTTAATAAATAGTTGTGTTTCTTGTTTAAATAAATAACGAAGCATGACAAATCTTAGAAAATTGAAGACTTGCAACAACACAAATCTGTTTCTTGAATTTGTACAATTTGATCGAGCATTTATCTTGCTCCATTTATACAATTTTTCCCTTTTCAAAAAAGTGCAAATGCAATCTGTCGTGTTTTAGAATGCGCTTCATTCAAAATTAACATCGCCACTTTTGCTTGATCTTCCTTTTTTTTTTCTTTTTTTTCTTTTATTATATTTGCTTAAAAAAAAAAACCTTTGGAATTTAAAATGCATGAATTGACTGATTGACTCTCTTAAAATGATTTTTTTTTTTTTTTTTTTTTTTTTTTTTTTTTTTACATTTTAAATGTAAAATTTATGTTTGGGTGGGTGGAAATCCAAATATTCAGCAGTGACAAAACAAAACAAAATAAATGATAAGTGAAAATTCAACCATTATGTTTATATGAAAGTCAAAATTTTATAAGAATTGATTCAGCAATGTCATTTTACAGTTACAAAATCGTATTTTGTAGAATTAAAAAAAATAATGATTATCTAGTGTGTATTTATTATTATTATTATTATTATATATTATTATTATTCTTCTTATTATTATTATTATCATCATCATCATAATATCATTTTAAACTTTTTATCTAATAATAATTTCAGTTCCTTTAATAAAAAAGGCGTAAAATATCTATGAAAAAACGCCTGTAATAGCACAACTCTATTTCTCGAATTTGAGCAACAGAACGGAGCACATTTTTTTTGTCCATTTATACATTTGATTCTTTCCCATAAGTGTAAACGTAATCTGTCGCAATATATCGAGCGCTTTCAGTCAAAATTAGGAGTTATCACATTTCCTAAATTTTAGGGGTTTTTTTTCTTTTTTTCTTTATTTCTTTGTTATCTGATCCGCACGACGTTATCCGGGTCCATGATAACAAATTTAAACAAACCTCAAGTTTGTATGATTTTACATCTTTAAGCCGATTTTGCATTAAATTATATTTTTAAATGAAAAATTTGCGAAAAAATATTGATATTTAGTGATAAAAGCGTTCGTAAAACGACATTTTTTCCCCCTAGGGTCATAGTTTTTTTTTTAATGTTGTTTTTATTGCTCGAACTCTTTGAAATCTTTATTAGTTATAAATATAACTGTTTTACAGCCCTTGTAAAAATTTTGTGAAAAAATATTTTTATCTAGTTGTAAAAGAAATATGTTTTCTTCTATCTTTTTTTTTTTTTTTTTTTTGGTATGATTGTTTGTTTTTGCGTCCTTTAATATAACAATAAAAAATGGTTGTCATCTTCAGAACTCTCTGAAATTTCAATCGGTTATAAATATAACTGGATCCAAGATCTTTTTAAAATTTTGTAAAAAATATATGCATATTTAATAGTGAAAACATGAGTTGAAGCCGAAACACCCCGCTTTTTCGCGTTTTTTTCTGTTTTTTTTTTTTTCTCAGATTTTTTTTAATTACTTCTGCACGTCCGAATGTTTCAAAAATGTTATAGGTGCTGTAAATCTTGTCTGATGCTCTAAAAAGATTGTCTCGAAATACGGACGTTTAGTTTTCTTTAGCATAGAAAAAAGATCGTCTTCTTGAGGCGCGAAGTGACCTGTGGTCGCCGGTGTTTTTAAAAGGGTTAAAGTTAATATTTCTCTTGTGATTAGAAAAAATGTTTTAGCTTTTAGAGATTATTTTTGGTTTGTGGATACCTTTAAAATTGTGCCCTGTAGGGGCGTTAACATAGGGAGAAAACCGTACTTCGGGAAAACGACCATTAAATAAAAAATCAAAAAGTTAAAAACGATATTTTTTCGAATTGATTGCAACATTTGAAACACGCTCTTTCTGAATATGTCATCCAATTTTAATTGTACCGAATGGTTTTGCCGATTTTGGCCAATTTAAAACTACGAAACAACACACACACACACACACAAAAAAAAGAAAATAATAATAATAAAATAAATAAATAAATAAATAACGCGTTTTCGTTTCTTTAATCTCTCCCGATGTGTAAATCGGGTTCTGTACATGCGCGAATGCTTTTGTCGGCTGGTAAAGAAAGAGATGAGTTTTTAATTATTATCTCTGATAATTATCACAGTATTAAAAATCTGAGCCTCAGGTACATCAGGACATGCTTTGGACTACCTAAAACAAAATTTTCAGACCTGTGTGAGCTGTTGATTTCGCTAGCCATCGACAAAAAAAACACACACAGACAAATACTTTTTTTCATTACTATAGATTTATTTTGTGTTCTAATTATTAAGAAATCAAAATGGAGTAAGGAATGAACTAAAATATCATTTTACAATTATGAAATCTTATTTCGTAGAATTTACAAATTCATGATTATCCGATTTCATTCCTCCCCTATGCGAAATTATTCATCAAATAAATAATTTTACTGCTTAAAATAAATAAACAAAGCGTAAAAAATCTGGGAAAATGAATATATGCAACTACACAGCTCTGTCTCTTGGATTTGAACAATTTGATCAAGAAGTTTTTTTGCCTCTTTTTGTACGTTTGACTTCCTTCCTAAAACTGTAAATGTAATCTGCCGCAGAGTGCACTTGCATTCAAAATTAAGAGGAATCACTTTGCCCCGACCTTTTTTTTTCTTTTTCGAGAAAAATTCTTGAACCCAAAAATCGTAAATAGAAAGTCTTCTTTTTTAAAATGCATGCAAAACTTTTTAACTCTTTCCAACATAAGTTGAAAATTTTTTTGGACTTTGACTTCGGTTTAACTGTCTGCCGTCTGTCCGTGCTTCAATTCACGTAAATATACTTGGATTGTCATGTAACTGATATATGTAATTGATTTTATATAGCATGTTCGCTATTGAAAGTGGAATGTGTAGCATTTAGAGTTCCTTTACACACTAAAAAAAAATCAGTTACATTAAGATCCATGGTGAAAAATTGCTTGCGGTGTATTTTAATGATTTTACACTATTTCAAACACAGTGAAATTGATATACTATATTGACGCATTGGATGTCAACGCCGACGCAACTGTGGCCGAACGGATGGCATCCGTACTTCGAATTCAGAGGTCTTAGGATCAAACCCGGAACAACCGAAATGACAATAATGGTTGTTTCTAATGTCTCTCATGTTCTAAAATTCCTAGGACTGTCTTAATTTATTTAGATATTTTATGTACACTTTATTTCCGGTTCGAGCAGTTTCTAGAACTGTCTTAATGTATTCAGATAAAGTATGTTATCAGGGGTCTGTCCAGACTTCTTCACAGGGTCCTGTTTTTGTGAAATTGTGAACAGCTTTTTATATTTGTGAAAAATCTAATCATAATTTTGTGAATTTCAAATGGTCGTTATATTCAGGTTCTTGTTTATGCATTTTTAAGAAGATATATGGATATAAAATATATATATATTCTTTACATATGTAAAAGTGACAGGTCAGGTTTTACTTTTAAATAATTAATTTGTGAAATGTTGTCCTAATTACACTGTAAAAAAAAGGACAAATGTTTCTTAATCTATAAAAATATAATATAACAGCAAACGAAAATATATAATAGTTACCCACGATTCTGAAAAACGTTCTTTATCCTTACATATCTCAGAAAACAATATATTTTCGAGGTTTAACGACGCATTTTTAAAAACAAAGTTTCTTATGCTGCCACTGATTTTCGGGAACGTTCCGAATAGTTTATGAATTTATAGTTTAAAAATAGAAAATTTTTGTAAAAAACCTATTTTTAAGACAAATAATTTTGTGAAGGATACTGTTTTAGGGAAAATAATTTTGTGAAGGGTCCTGTTGTAGGGAAAATAATTTTGTGAAGAGTGCTTTTTTGAAATGAAAAATTTTGTGAAGAGTCCTTTATAGGACCCAATTTTTTTCTAAACAGATCCCTGGTTATCGTCATTCCCTGTTCCAGAACTATCGTTGGATTGTATATAAGCTGTACTGATTGAGGACTAAATCAGTCGAGGTGAGCTCTTGATGTTGTACGTTTGGTTCGCTAATAAACCATTTAGTTCTAACTCGTGCGAATCCTCATTCCTACATCTACGTGACAGTATCACTGACAAGGAGAGGACCAAGCTTGCTAATCACAGATTTTGATTATTTTTATATATGTAGTAGGGTAGAAGTCCCTTAGTCTCAGGTTCAACGGATTTTATACAACGCTCCTTAGTTCTCGAAAAATAGGGGGGGGGGGGGTCTAATATTTTAACACAACTTAAATACTTACTTTGTAACCGAATTTCTGCGTTGGTCGTAGCTCAGTTGTTATGCGGCGTCTGCTCCTTGATCCGTGGGCCCGGGTTTGAGACCGAGACGAGCTACGTTTGTTTTTCTCATTTTTTTGTTTTATAAATATACTTGTAATTATAATTTAATAATCTCAATTAAAATTTTTAATATCGTACATTAATTATGATGTTAGCATATTTAAATTAAATTAATTTTATTTTTAAACCATTATTAAACATTTCTCATCATTTAAAGAGATTTTTTTTTAAATAAATCCATTATTGACTAGCAAAAATTCCAAATTCGTTACAAAATCACACCTTATTTTATTAATTATAAATTAATTCAAATAGCAAGCATGCGTATTACAAATTTAAAAATCTTTAATATGCAAAAAAATATGTTGTAATTTAATTCGTATGCTAAATTTTAATATAATTATGCTTCTTACTTTGAAAACAGAGTAGCATTATCATCGCATTGACATCTGTTGTTAAAACAATATATAAATCATGTTTTTTTTTAAATCACGAATTGACACAATTGTTCAATATCATTGCATCGATAAAGCATATATGAAAATCATTTTAAAAGTGATTTGAAAAAAAATAACTGTTTAATGATGTTTCATACAACGATATAGTTAAAAATAAAATATAAATAGGTTTGCATTATAATTAATGTACAATATTATAATTTTAATTAGGATTATTAAATAATAATTCCAGTATATTTATAAAACCAAAAATGAGAAAAACAAACGTAGCTCGTCTTGGACTCGAACCCGTGCCTACGGATCAACTAGCAGACGCCATAACAACTGAGCTACGACCAACGCAGTAATTTTGTTACAAAGTAAGTATTTAAGTTGTGTTAAAATACTAGACCCCCTATTTCTCTAGAACTAAGGAGCGTACTATATAAAATCCGTTGAACCTGAGGCTAAGGAGCCTCTACCCTACAACATATATAAAAATAATCAAAATCTCTGATTACCAAGCTTTGTCCTCTCCTTGTGAGGTGCCCTATAAGATGGTTATTGCAGAATATGATGTTAATATCATTCATCGTTTATTTACAGGGTCACACAAAAGAATTTGGTTATAATATTGTCTATGAATAATAAGTGCTAGAAGGTAGAAGTGCGTTTTGGTTGTGGTATACGTATTTATATTTTGCATATTACTTAGTGTGTATAAATTCTATAGATCAAAAACAAGGCTGCTCAAAAGATCTCAAGTACATTTCCGTTTATTGGTGGAAGAAAGAATGCCATTATATTATAGTCTATGGGAAAAATTTGTGTGCGGTGTATTTTAATGATGTTACACGGTTTCAGATAAAATGAAAGTTATATACATTATTGAGATACGTTACAGGATGCTTATTGTAGATTAATACGTGCATAAAACTTGCCCATTTACAGGGACACACAAAAGATTTTAGTTGCAGTGCCGTCTATAAGTGACAGATACTGGAAGTGCGTTTTCAGTTGTGGTATGATTTTTTAAATTTTACTAAATTTTTCCATATAACGTAGTGTGTATGAATTTTATATATCACATATAGGACTACGAAAATTAATTCGTAACCATTACTGTATATAATCGTGAAGTGCTTAAGGTTGATTCTTAAGTGAGTTAGTATTTCCCATCTGAACTATATTCAGTATACTAAGAGATGTCTGTAGAATATAAAGGAATTCAAATACAGGACTATGCAAAAAACTGGATACAATGGCGTCTATGGATGGTAATTTCTGAAAGTATGCTTTTAGTTGTGTTTTCCCCTTTAGTTTTTTCCCCTTAATTAAATTTTAGTTTAATATATGGCGTATTTAAAAATCTATTGATAATATACAAGGCTCTACAAAATTATTGGAGTACATTTCCTTCTATTAGTGGAAATTGCTGAAAGTAAATTTCAGACTGTGTTATACTTTTTGTAACGAAGCTAAATTTTACCATACTATACAGTGTATATACAGATATATAGATCGTGTACAGGGAATCACAAAAGAATTCAATTACCGTACTGGTAATCGCTGAAATTAGAATTTCAAATGCGTTACGCGTTACGCATTACTTAGATGTGATTTTTCATCCTTTTTAACGGCAAAGTTCTTTTACAATATTCTGGAAATGTTAGAATGTCTTTCATAATCTGAATAACTGACTTATGATTTTTCTTTCTTGTTTAAATTTTAAAAATAAAATTTATGTTTTATCTCTAAATTTTAAACAGTCTGTATGGGAAAACGGGAAAAAACAAACAAACAATAAGGTTAATTTTAAGTGTTCTATATATTAAGAAATTGAAAGTGAGTAAGGATTTAAACGAAAACGTCATTTTACCAGTAACAAAATCCTATTTCATAGAATTTAAAAAGTCATGATTACCTGGTGAGCAATTTTCAGCATTCTACCACCTGAAACTCTTTATTTAATAAATAACTTTGTTTCCTTTAAATAGATAAACAAATCGGAAAAAATCTTAGAAAAGTGACTTCCTGCAACAACACAGCTCTGTCGCTACTATTTTAACAATTTGATCAAACAGATTTTTTTCTCCATTTAAGCATTTCATTCCTTACCATGTAAGTGCAAATGCAATCAGTCACGTTTTAAAATGCGCTTTGATTCAAAATTAACATGCATCACTTTTCCAGGGTTTTTTCGGTTTCTTTTCTTTCTTTCTTTTTTCTTTTTCTTTTTTTTCTCTCTCTCTCTCTCTTTTTTTTTTTAATTTGTTATTGTCAGAAATATTTTTGAACATTAAAATCATGAATCTCTTTCAAAAGAATGCATGCAAATATTTTGATCATGAAGCCCAAAACTTCAACACCAGAAAAAAAAGTTAAATATATATAATTAAATAAGTAATAAAATTCAACGTTTGGCCGTTCTCTTTACTAAGAAACCGAAATTCTGTAAGCAATCTTTTGAAAGATGCATTTTCCAATTACAAAATCGTATTCCGTAGGATTTAAAAATTTATGATTATCCGGTAGATGTTTTCCATTATTTTAACATGAGGAACTCTTTTCCTAATAAATAATTTTGTTTCTTTAAATAAATAAATAAATAAATAAAGCGTAAAAAATTACCGAAAAGTGAAAACCAGCAACAACAGACTCTTGTATTTGAACAATTTGATCAAGCATCTTCTTTGCTCCTATTCAAACATTTGATTCCTTTCGCTGAAAGCGCAAATGCAATCTCTCCTGTTTTAAAGTGCGCTTTCATTCAAAATTAACAGGAATTGAACTTATTTTTTCTGCTCCTTTTCATTTTCTTTTATTTGGCAAAGAAATCCCGGAACTCAAAAAGCGTGAATAGACTCCTTTAAAATAATGCAGTCAGATTTATTCATTAATTATTATTATTATTTACATTCTAAGTGTAAAATTTATGTTCAAGAAATCCAAACACTTGATACTAGGAAAAAAAATCGAAAAGTACAAATTTAACTCTTTAAGTTTATAAAAAAATCGAAAATATCAAAGCATTGACTTAGCAACGCCATTTTACAGGTACAATATTGCACTTCCAAGAATTTAAAAACTCACGATTATCAAGTATAATTTATTACCATCTCTGAAATATTCAGGAATATTTTTCAAAAACTTAAAAAATATGTATGAAGATTTTAAAAATCAATCGAAAAATCAATAAAAATACAAGTAAAAAATATGTAAATTTATATATATATATATATAAACCGTTAAAAAACAAAACAGAAACATCATACAACTATCGGGGAATAAAAATGAATATGAAAAAGGAAAAACATACCTGTTTAAAAATTATCCAGAAAAAATTTGCAAAAAAAAAAAAAAAAAAGATTATATATTTAAGATAATATAAAACAGATTAGAATATATATATATACAATAGATAATAAGTAATAATGATCAATGAAATAAAAAAATATATTTTATCTCTTTTGTTTAATTTTATTTGGAAAAAAATCTTGGAAACGGAAAAGGTGAATGTACTCTCATGAATGAAGCGTTTAGATGTTTTTTAAATTCTAAATGTAAGATTAATATTGGGAGTGAAAAAACTCAAACACTCAGCACTGGAAAATAAAAAATAAAAAATAAAAGATAAGTCAAGTATTAGCAATTCTATTTATCAAAAAATCGAAATTATATACGGATTGATTTAGACAAAATCATTTTAAAGTTGCAAACTTCGAAGCATATAAAAATTCCTGAGTTTCAAATAAAAATCGTCAGAATCATAAAAGAGGAATATATTGAGAAATATATATTTTTTTATTTTTAAATACATTTTGAATCTATATCAATATTATTAAAATCTAATAAATGTTTTATAATGTTTAACTATGGTATCACATTATTATATTTTAATAGCTAGATTAGATTTATTAAAATTTTAATCTGATGAATAGTAAATAGTCAGTTACTTACATTTTTCAAATTTTATTTAACCACTTACGTTTAAAAAACGTGCCACGTATGTCCAGATGATTTCGTGAATTAGTTGCTTTGCAGCCAAGTCTTATACCACTATTGTTTAATAATAATCAATTATTTGATGACAGAAATCCTGTGATTAAAAACGACGGAGATTGTTATTAAAAATAGTCGTACCAAACATGGCAGCTATGCATCCAGTTCGTAAAACAACTCGACGTCGACATATTTCCAGTGTAAGGGGTTAAAATTGGCGTGGAACTTTGATATCCCAATCATGAAAAGAAAACTATAATCCAACTATAAGCAAATATAATCCACTTCTAATAAAAAAACAAGTCGTTGGGGGCCACCGTAATACATGGATATGCATAATATAAAATATCAAAATAAAACATGTGTAAACTACTTATAAAATGCATTGCAATTCGAATAAAATCCGAGGCTAACGAAAAAGAAAGGCTACCGCGGTGCTTTATGCGTATCTTTTTTTACAGACTGCGGGTGTCACGTGATGCTCAAATCCACCAATGCAGATGTACGAAAAGAGCATCACGTCACTCTCGCGGTCTGTAAAAAAAGATAAGTGGAATGCACCGCGGTAGCCTGTCTTTCTCGTAAGCCTCGAATAAAATCGTGATGACGTCATAAACTTTAAATCGAGGCTAACGAAAAAGACAGGCTACCACGGTTCATTGTTCATTCCACTTATCTTTTTTTACAGACCGCTAGAGTGACGTATTGCCCTTTTCGTACATCTGTATTGGTGCATTCGAGCATCACGTGACTCCCGCGGTCTGTAAAAAAAGATTTGCGTAAAGCACCGCGGTAGCCTTTCTTTTTCGTTAGCCTCGCTTTAAATGATCTATTACTGAATTGCGTAAAAGAAACATCCTTATAACTCCAAAAATGTTAATCATATTAACTAACGGTTTATTGCATCTGATTAAGCGTCTCATTTCCAATTAAAATGTATCTTTGAATTGAAATTTGAATGAAATACAGGGTCATGAAAAATCGAAGAGTGTGGAAAATATTATTACAAATATCTCGGCAACGAAATTATCCGATCGACTTCATTCTTTATGCAAAATTTATGTTTTTTTATTGTCTTTTATATTCACTCCTTAAAATAAACAATTTCGAAAATTTTTATATACCTTTTATCAGAACGAATATTTTGAGAGTCCGAAAAAAATAGTTCCGGATAATCGAGGTCACTGAAATTCAATAAGCTTCTTCCCATTGTTACATACTAAGTACATACCAAATTTCAAGTCTCTATCTCAATTTGTTCGGGAGATAGAGCGTTTACAGACACACAGATAGACGGACGGCAATTTTTTTTTTATAAAAATATGTTTTTCAGAATCCCCAGTGTGTGAAACTTGTAAATCCGTTAAAAAAATTTTTTTCGATTTTCAAAACGATTACAAGATTTACCCTATACTACGTATGAGGGGTAAGTAATAAATTGGTCAAATGCGAGTATAACTCGCGCTCAGAGGGTTCTGTACATAAAATTTATTTACTAATATTTATTAATTAACGAACTCCTACTACCCTTATTTTTTTCATAATTTTAGTTTCAGTAGATTCGGAAATAGGAGGGGGACATATTTTTGCATTACACTTTCGACGATATCTCTGAAAATGTAACACCTAAAACTAAAATAGATATATTTTGAATTTGGTGTTACGAGCTCTTTCGAACAATACCCTATACACAATGTACAAAATAAATAAATAAAAATAAATAAAATCAATAAATAAATAAGTAACTTAATTAATATCTCGGCTAATTACTGACAAATGTTTTCGGATATAATTATCAACAGTCCTTGGATGATTCCACGTCGATTGGTACCTTGAGCGCCTCTCAACCTCAACTCCCCCGCTGACCACCCGATAAGTAAAGTTTGTGTGTAACGGAAAATTGCGATTTTCTTAAATCTATGTGACCTAGGATAATCGCTATAGTTTCCTTGCAAGCTTTAAACAAACTCCTACTCCCCCTAATTTTTTCCAAGTTTTAGTTTGAGTAGATTCGGAAATAGAGGGGATGGGCATATTTTGGCAGTGCGTTTTCGACGATATCTCTGAAAATATGATACCTGAAATTAAAACAAATATATATTTGAGTTCGGTGTTATGAGATCTTTCACACGATATACAAAAAGAATTTCTTTTCAAATAACTGAATTAGCCCCTCTTAATTTTTCCTAAACATATTTATGAATGGCTAATAATCTACAAATATGTGGGTCAATGGTCTTTGTAACTCTCCCAAGTTTGAACTTTCCACATGCCATAGTGTGTGAGAAAAAGGACTGTGACAAACGGACAGACACACGAGTGATCTTATAATGTTTCAGTTTTTACTTTTTAAGTACGGAATCCTAATAAAAGCGCCGAACAAACATTGCTTTTATTATATCTAAAATATTAAATTTATACCTATCCTGAAATAAACATTATCATTACAACCCATTTTATTCTTTCTATTTATTTGCTTGTATGTTTACTGAAAATAAAAATTAAAAAGTTAGTAATGTATTTTCAAACCCTAAAAGTTCGCAAAATAAAAATACTTAATGCACCTAACATTTTAGATAAAGAAATGTTTAAGAATCAATTGAGGATTGTTATCAATTTAATTTCGACTATTTAAAAGAAAAAAATAATTAAAACCACGGTATGTAGAATTCTACTTACCGTAATTAAAACTATTCACGAAATCTGTGGAAAAAATAATAATAAATGAAAAGGAAGGAAAAAAGATCATAAATTTACTTAATCCTCCAGTTTAGATAGAACAGGCGTCAAAACTATACAACTATTTCAGAATTTCCATAAGCTATTTTCTTTTTTATAATAAAGATAAATTAATGAAATGCGATTTACTGTTATTTCTTCTTCGTCAATATGCATTCCGAATTTTAAATGATTTTAACAATAGTTTTTATGCTTGAAAAAAATATGCAGTTAAATAAAAATTCGCTTAAATTTCTTATTAGATTACCCTTTATTCAACATAAATAAAGATAAAGTAATGCCCAAACTATGCGACTATTTGATAATTTCCATAATCTATCTTTTTTTTACTTTCTTTTTTTAATAAAGATAAACTAATTAAATACGATTTGCTGTTATTTCTTCACATTCTTTGACATGCATTCCGAATTTTATTTTAGTTTAGTTTTTGTGTTTTTATGCTTGAAAAAAAAAACTGTAACTAAATAAAAATTCGCTTAAACTTTTTATTAAACTCTCTTCGACATAAATAGGGATAAATCAGAGAATATACGTTTAATAACCATCTTCCATTCATCGATTCCTTATTCTTTTTTCCAACTTAAACGTGTACCTATATTTATCCGTAAAATATTTTTTTAATTTAGATAAATGTCTAAAAATAGATACTCTTTTTTTTATTTCATTTAACTACAAACTAGAAGTTTCATAAGTTTCGTTCAAAAATACTCAAGTTTAGAGTTTCATTCAAACTGTGTTTACACGTTTAATTAATGTGTATGCAAAACACTAGATGGCGCGCGCATGCTACAAGCATCTCTTTTCTATCTCAAAGTGGGGAAGAGAAAGATGAAAGATCTTTTCTCGTAACCATGGCAACAAGCTCTTGTTCTTCCCGTTGCTATAGCTACAGCTTGTGTGTGTGTCTGTGTGTACAGACGAGTTCGAGACGTTGCTTGATGCTTCCAAAACACTGGGAAGGAGAGTCCAAGTTCGAAAATATCGAGGGGCGTTTCGTAGTTTGTAGAATGATTTTGTTTGTGATTGCAATTGAGTAAAGTTTCTTATATAGCATTGCATTGAGAGTAAGAAACAGACTTGAAAGGAATATTTTAATTGCACTTGTAAATCGAAGATTATCATGCATTGAAAAAAAAAAAAAAAAAAAAAACTCTGCAAAAATTTTAGCAGTTCTTTTTATTATGCCAATAAAGTTATTTCCCAATATATGCACCATTAATGCATAAGAACTTAAAAATATTAATGAGATAAAAAAAAAAAAATGAGATAAAAATTTTCTTTTCCAATAGAGAAGTAAAATACGTAAATGCACATGAGGTAAAAGTTATTAAAAAATATCATTTGTCATAAGTTATTTTGCTGATTACAATATTTTATATTAAAACATAGTGCAATTTGAATGCACTTTGAAAAACTAAAAAAAGCACACTTTGAAACAAAAAAAATGAAAAAAAAAATCGGCAAAAAATTTAGTACTTTTTATTATGCTAATAAAGTTATTTTCCAATATATGCACTATTAATGCAGAAGAGTTTAAAAGTAATAGTGAGATTAAAAATGAGATAAAAGCTTTCTTAATCAACAAAACACTTAAAATACGCAAATGCAATCTAGAAAAGTTATTAAAAAATATTATTTGTCCTTTGTTTTTTTCTTGATTAAAATATTTACATTAAAACAAAGTACGATTCGAATGCACTTCTTAAAGTAAATTAAGCACAGTCTGAACAACAACAACAACAACAAAATATCTGCCAAAATTTTAGTATTTCTTTTTATTATGCTAATAAAGTTAATTTCAAATATATGCACTATTAATGCAGAAGAGTTTAAAAGTAATGATGAGATCAAAAATGAAATAACAATTCTCGTGTAAAATTCGTAAATACACACGAGGAAAGAGTTATTAAAAAAGATATTTTATAGTTTATTATCTTTCTGATGAAATATTTTGCATCAAAACAATGTAGAATTCGAACATACTTCGAAAAATAGAATAACCCGACTTTAAAAGAATGAAAATAATATATTTTTGTGGCATTTCATTTCATATCAATATGCAACTATTTCCAATGTATATTGACTAACAGTGCACAACAACGTTAAGATAAAAATGAAAGCAAAAATGGACTAAAAAAGGTGTTTCGTCCAAAATAACATGAAATAAAATCACATAAGAAAAAAGGCATTAAATAGTATTACTTATCATTTATATTATATTATTGATTAAAATACTTTGCGGAAAAACACGGGGCAGTTCGAATTCACTTCAAAAATGAAATAATCACACTTTGAAAAAAAATGGAAAAAAAAAAACGAAAAAAAAAGGAAAGAAAAGAAAAAGAAAGAAAAGAAAAAAGAAAATAAATATTTCAAAAAATTTTAGTAGGTTTTCATTTTATACCAATACAAATATTTTCCAATATGCACACTATCAGTGCACAACAGTGAAAACATAATGATGAGACAAAATATTTTTCTTCCAATAGAAAACGTAAAATAAAAGCGCATAAGGAAACGTCATTAAACAATACTGTTTATGAGTTATATTATTTAACTAAATAAAATACCTTGCATCACAGCATAGTGCGATTCAAATGCACTTCGAAAAATAAAATAATCCCACTTTAAAAGTTAAAAAAAAATATATTTAAAAAAAAAATGTGCATTTCATGTCATACAAATAAAGTTATTTTCCAATATTTTTACTATCAGGGCCGCAAGAGCGAAAAAATAATCATGATAATAATCACACTTTGAAAACATGAAAAAAAAAGAAAAGAAAAGGAAAAAGAAAGAAAGAAAAGAAAAGAAAAAGAGACATCTTTCCAAAAATTTTAGTGGTTTTTCATTTTATATCAGTACAAATATTTTCCAATATACACACTATCAGTGTACAACAATGAAAAAAATAATGATGAGACAAAATATTTTTCCTCCAATAGAAAACGTAAAATAAAAGCGAATAAGGAAACGACATTAAACAATATTATTTATCAGTTATATTATTTAACTGAATAAATTACCTTGCATCACAGCATGGTGCGATTCGAATGCACTTAGAAAAATAAAATAATTCCACTTTAAAAGATTTAAAAAAGAAAATCTTTCAAAAAAAATGTACATTTCATGTCATACAAATAAAGTTATTTTCCAATATTCTTAGTATCAGGGCGCAACAGCGAAAAAATAATCATGAGACCTATATTTAACATTCAAAACGTAACAGATTTTGAATGCACTTGGAAAAATAAAAAAAAAAATCCACTTTAAAAGATTAAAAATATATATCTTTCCGAAAAATTTTGTACACTTCATGGCATACAAATACAGCTATTGTCTAATATACTTACATCAGTGCTCAACAGTGTAAAAATAATGATGAGACCTATATTCACCAATTAAAAAATGGTGCGTTTTAAATGCACATTGAAAAATAAAATAATTCCACTTTAAAAGATTTTTAAAAATATCTTTCCAATTTTTTTTTTCTGAATATCATGTCATACAATACAGTTATTTTCCAATATACGTACTATCAGTGCGCAATAACGAAAATATAATGATGATACCAATATTTAGCTTTCTAAAAATGGTGCATTTTGAAAGCACATTAAAAAACTGTCTAAGCATAATATGTAAAAAAAAAGAAAAGAAAAAAATCTAAACTTGCGTAACAATTCATTTCATATCTATACAATCATTTTTCCATGTACAAACTATTTGTGCAAAACAACGTAAAAATAATGATTACACTAAAAACAGACTATAACAGATATTTCACCCAATATGAAACGTAAAAATAAATTCACATAAGGAAAATCATTTAAGTAATACTATTTCCCATTTACATTATACACTATTGAATAAATTATTTTGCAGCAAAACATGATGCAATTCGAATGCACTTCAAAAATAAAATAATCACACTTTGAAAATATGAAAAAAAAAAAAAAAATACAAAAACTTTAGTGGCAATATTTATATTAATCATTTCATATCAATACAACTATTAGTACACAACAACGTGAAAATGGTGATCTGACGAAAAACAGACTATGAAAGATTTTTCATTCAATAGAAAACGTAAAATAAAAGCACACAAGGAAAATGTTTTAAATAATATTATTTGTCATTTATATATTATGCTATTGAATAAAAAAAATATTGCTGCAAAACATGATGCAATTCGAATGTTCTTCAAAAATAAATGGATCACTCTTTAAAAAAATGAAAAAAAAAATCAAATATTTTAGTGTTTTTTTTTATTTTATACCAATGCAGCTATTTTTCAATATATTCACTAATAGTGGACAACATGGTAAAAATAATCATGAGACCAAGAACGAAATTTAAAAGATTTTTCATCATAAAAGCACATGAGGAAAAGCTATTAAATAATATTATTTATCATTTATGTTATTTGCTGACTAAACTACATTGCATTTGAAAAAAAAAAAAAAAAAAAAAAAAAAAAAAAAAAAAAAAAAAAGCTGCGATTCTAATGCATTTCTGAAAAGTAAAAAATAATAAAAATAAAATAAAAAAATAAGTATCCAGCGTTCAAAAATAAATAAATAAATAAAAATAAATATCATGCGTTAAAAAAAAAAAAAATCACAATTGTTACTATATAAATTTTTTATTATACATTTTTTCCCACAATTCTCTCACAATTAATTCGAAACATAAAAATGTTTGAATGACTAAAAATGGATTATAAAAATTTTCTTGTCCAATAGAAAACGTAAAATAATTTCATAAGATAAAGAAGATATTGTATAATACTATTTATTGTTTATGGTATTTTGATGAGTAATTTTCAATAAAACATGGTGAGAACAATACTATATATTTCGAGAAAAAAAATTAATTAAATTAAGTAAAAGAAAAAAGAAAAAAGAAAGAAAGAAAAGAAAAATGTCATTTCAATATTTTCAATAGCTCTTCTTACTATACCAACAAAATTTCCAACATGCATACTATTATAGCATAATATCATTAAAAAAAAAAAATAAATAAATATATATATAAAAAATAACATTCATGACTTTTTTCTGATAGATGAAACAAATAATAAACTATAAAAGTTCTCTCGTTGTTTAGAAAATATAGAACAAATGAAATCGAAGAAAAACATATAAAATAATGTAATACGGTATGTTACTTATTAATATATTTTGCATTAAAACATTATGCAAATCAAATGCAACTTCCAGAAAATATTATTACGCCTTGGAAAAACGAAAAGAATAATATTTGCAGAATTTTTATTAGCACCATATTAACCCAAATTAATCCAAGCATAGAAGTTTTATAAAATGCGATATTATTTGCATTGAAATTTGCTTAAATTACATTCATTAAGACATCAAAAAAGTTTCGTGCATGAACAATAATATTTTATTTAATTTGACGTTACCATTATTAATTTATTATTAATAATTAACCATTAAATTTAAATAAAAAAATTTAAGTTTTCTTACGGCATTTGTTTTATTTTTATTTTATTTACAGAGCTTGCAACTTTACTCCATTATAAAAACATATGATTAATCTCAAGTGGAATAATTATACATTTTCAAAAAGTCGAATTTGTCAATAACCGTTTCAAGTAAAAAACCAGCGTATTTTGAAAATTTCTCAACAGAAAGCGATTACTTCAATTGAATTACTAACATTTTATAGATGTCTCCAGAACTCTTAAAAATAGCAGAAAAATAAAATTAGTGAAAAATATATGTCACGGTGTTAATAAAAATATATTTATTGAATAGGTGCGTTTACGCACATTTGGCCGAAAATGGGTTAACAAACCAACATGATTATTTCCCATGATTATATTAATACACAATGTCACAAAAACATTGATATATTTTTTAAATTGATGGAATGAATAACGTTTTCTCCTTCATTAGAAAATGCAGAATATATGAACAAGGAGAAAACCGTATAAAATTTACTATGCGATGTTTTACTGATTAAAATATTTTGCACTAAAACATGATGCAAAATTTAAATGTAACTTCCAGAAATAATTATTACGATTTGAAAAAATAAACATATTTACGTATATATTTTCAAAATGAACACTAATGAAAAACAAATAAAATTTGTTATACGTTATTTTACTAATTAAAATATTTTGTATCAAACTATCATAAAATTCAAATATATTTAAAAAAAGAAAAGATAAAAAATAGTACGTTTTGGATAATGAAAAAAATAACTACTTCAAGATTTTTTTCTAGCATTTCTTATTGTACCAAAAAAAAAAAAAGAAATATATTTGCAGAATTTTTGCTAACACTTTTTGTTATAACAACAAAATTAATTTCCAATTTCCAATAAACTCACTATTGTTTCTGAATAGAACCACAACATTCATCTTTTTTTTCTTAATACATAGAAGGAAAAATGAACTATAAAAGTTTTCTCTTTCATCAGAAAATTCAAAGCAAATTAACACAAGGAAAAATATGTACAGCAATATTGTTATTTTACTTATCAAAATATTTTGAATCGAAACATGGTGTATTTTGAATGCACTTGGAAAAAGAAAAAAAGCGCTGTGAAAGAGTGTAAATACATATTTTAAGAATTTTTAAAAACACCTCTTATTATATATCAAAATAAATTATTTCTCAAAACATTCACTATTAATGCACAATAGATCACACCCAGATAAAGGAATTAATTAAAACTACAAAACATGTTTTGTTGAGTACATTCTGGTTGTTTAAGCAAAATTCAAGTAAAATTGAACCATTTTACTTGAATTAACAAAACATTTTTTGCTGACGATGCAAAAATGTTTTTTGGAATTGCAAAAAAAAAAAATTTTTTTTTTTTTATGCAAACAAAATTTCCATTGACCTACATTTAAACAAAAAGTTTTATTGGGTCAACCAATTTTTTGTTGATTCAACAAAACTTTTTTCTGGGTGCAAAAACATTGATATTTGTTTTTTAAAAGATGAAAGAAAAGTGAGCTATAGTAGTTTCCTCGTTAATTACAGAATGAAAAATAAATGGATATGATGAAAACATATTAATATTACTTATTATTTCGGTTATTTTATTGATTAAAGTATTTTGCACCAAAACATGGCGCATTACGATTAAACTTCAAAAGAGAAAATTAGCACTTTAAAAAAATGGAACAATATATTTTCAGAATTTTTAAAAACACTTTAACAAATAAAATTATTTTTCAAAGTGCTCACTATTAATGCACAATAACCCAAAAACATTGACATTATTTTTCATAACTGTAAAAAATGAAGTACTCAAAAATGAGTAAGTCCATGTACTCATTTCGAAATGAGTATTTTTGGATCAAAAATGAACATGTGCATTCTCAAAAATGAGTAAGTCCATGTACTCATATCGAAATGAGTATTTTTGGATCAAAAATGAACATGTGCATTCTCAAAAATGAGTAAGTTCATGTACTCATATCGAAATGAGTATTTTTGGATAAAAAATGAACATATGTATTCTCAAAAATGAGTAAGTTTATGTACTCATTTCGAAATGAGTATTTTTGGATCAAAAATGAACATATGATCAAACCCAACATACTTGTATATTTCAGAATGTGTAATGACGAAATTTCGGAGCCTAAAAAGCTATTATTTGAAGGAAAAACGAAGAATAAGAGAAATGAAAAGTGGATCTGGTTGTTAGGGATTTTCATCAAAGTGGATCCACTACAACACATTTACTCTTTTTTTTTTCCTCCCATTTTACACATCTACTTTTTTTTTTTTCTTGATAGTACTTCAAAATTATAATTTTTTTCCCCACTAATTTTTTAAAAATTTATTTTAACTTTTTTAACGTGAGGCAATATTGTGTTATTTAAAAGTTTCATAACATAATATCTTTGCAAATTATAGCTATGCAAATTGGTATTAAACTAAGCTTATTTAGCTTACAAATTTATGAATTACGCTAAAATGTATTATTTTATAAATTATAATTTTACAAGTTTATAATTTTTTCCTTGAATTTATAAAATTAGTTAATATTTTTTCTTTACTTTTATAAAAATAAAGTTTTTAACTTTATAACGTTTTTAATTTATTTCTTTAGCTTATATTTTTATAAATTAAACTAATTTAATTTAAATAAAATCAATAAGTCAAGATTTAAACATACCTATCCCAAGGTCATTAATTTCAAATTTGTCTTTAAAAATATTTTTTTTAACTATTTAGTTTAACCGAACCGTACGCAAAAGCTCTCAGCATAGCTGAACTATAATAATTTAATTTATTATAAAAAAATTTATTTACATAATTTTAAATAAGACATTAAAAAAATATTTTAATAGCATGTAATAAACACGACTGATTAAGATAATTGTTGTTTTTATTAGAATTGATAAATAGATAATCAGGCAAATAATTTAAAAAATATATATGTTCGAATAAAGAAATTGTTGGTACTGTTGCAAAAAGAAGGAATCAGTATTCTTAATGCAATGTTTTACGCATATAATACATAATAAATTGAAATTTATCTGTTATAAGGCATCAAATCATACAGCAAAATATTGAAAATTATGAAAAGAAAATATTAAAAACATTGGAATTGAAAAAATCCATCTACAGATGAAACCTCGAGTTTTTGCAAGTTTTGCAAAGTAACTAACAACATTTGAGAAGGAGGTGTGACCACTCATGGCGCATTGGTCTGAGTCGTCAGGTTAGTACACAAGACATCACGGGTTCGATTCCTCTCATGGGCAACGGTTGGTTAATTACTATAAACTCACGCAGGAATGAAAAAAATGAGCAGAAATGTATGTATCCCTTATAAGGTTGTCCTCGCGAAGCAACTTTTTTTTATCCTATAAATTTTATTTTAACGACATAAAAAAATTTAAATTTGAATACATCCATGGGATCAAAAATGAGTACATAGCAGTTCATATTTGAATACATTCATGGGATCAAAAATGAGTACATAGCAGTTCATACTTGAATACATCCATGCGATCAAAAATGAGTACATGTGTTTCTCAATTTTGAGTACATTTGGATCGGAGCTATTTTGAGTATGTGACGTATTCAAAATTGAGTACTTTTTACTCAATTTTGAGTACCCATTTTTTACAGTGGACGGAAGAATGATGTGTAAAAGTGTCCTCGTTCATTACAATATAAAAAAATAAATGAATATGACGAAAAACGTATTAATATTATTTATTATTTGTGTTAGTTTACTTACTGGAATATTTTGCAACAAAACATGTTGCATTACGATTAAACTTCAAAAGAGAAAATTAGCTCTTTGAAAAAAAAAATGGAGTGATATTTTTTCAGAATTTTTAAAAACATTGTAATATTTAAAATAATTTTCACTGTTAATGCATAATAACACAAAAACTTTGATATATTTTTCGTAAAAGGTTGAACGAAGAGTGATGTATAAAAGTGCCTTTGTTCATTACAATATGAAAAATAAATAAAAATTATGAAAAATATTTTAATACTATTTATTAGTTATGTTATTTTATTGATTAAAGTATTTTGCATCAAAACATGGCGCATTACGATTAGTCTTCAAAAGAGAAAATTAGCACTTCCAAAAAATGGAACAATATATTTTCAGAATTTTTAAAAACACTTTAACAAATAAAATTATTTTTCAAAGTGCTCACTATTAATGCACAATAACCCAAAAACATTGACATTATTTTTCATAAAAGATGGAACGAGGAATGATGTGTAAAAGTGTCCTCGTTCATTACAATATGAAAAAATAAATGAATATGACGAAAAAGTATTAATATTATTTATTATTTGTGTTAGTTTACTTACTGGAATATTTTGCAACAAAACATGTTGCATTACGATTAAACTTCAAAAGAGAAAATTAGCACTTTGAAAAAAATGGAGTAATATTTTTTCAGAATTTTTAAAAACACTGTAACATTTAAAATAATTTTCACTGTTACTGCTTAATAACACAAAAACTTTGACATATTTTTCGTAAAAGGTGGAACGAAGAGTGATGTATAAAAGTACCCTTGTTCATTACAATATGAAAAATAAATAAAAATTATGAAAAATATTTTAATACTATTTATTAGTTATGTTATTTTATTGATTAAAGTATTTTGCATCAAAACATGGCGCATTACGATTAGACTTCAGAAGAGAAAATTAGCACTTTCAAAAAATGGAGCAATATATTTTTTCAGAATCTTTAAAAACACTCTTAACAAATAAAATTATTTTCCAAAATGCTCACTATTAATACACAATAGCACAAAAACATTGATATTTTTCCTCTTAAAAGATGGAACGAAGAGTGAGTTACAAAAGTTTCCTCGTCCATTACAGAATGAAAGATAAATGAACATAATAAAATATATATAAAATAATATTACATGTTAGTTTACTGACCGAAAGATTTTGTAGCATAACTTAATGCTATTCAAATGCACTACAACAGTGGTTCCCAACCTTTTTTTCGCCGCGCCCCACCAAAACATCTCTAAAATGATGATGCCCCCCCTCCCCCTATAACACATAATTCTTATAAAATTTTAAAAGAATTTACTCCTGATAGAGTAAAAAGCATTTATCCTGATCCTGAAACGTGCCGAAGGTAATGGATGAATCAAATATTTTTTTTAATCGTCTGATACTCCTCGTAGTTTACTGGCACACGGTCGCCCCGTATGCGCGATGCATAGAGTGCTCAGAATCCTTGATTAGAAAAATCAATAATTTTGAATTAAACATTTTTGTTTTATTTAATCACAGAATTTCTGCTATTAAATTACGCAACAATTTCTAATCAGAATAAAACGTGATAAAAGATTCTGTAAAGGAAGGTCGTCACGTAATTGTTAAATATACACTTGAATAGTTTCATGTGTAAAATTAATTTTCGTGTGACATATTGCAGTGCGAGTCATTCAATAAATAATCGAAAAAGTTGTTTAAAATTCTAAAATACTTATAAATCAGAAAAATTATAAAGCATTTTTAAATATATAAAAGTACCTAAATATCTTAAAAAGTTTTATCTATAATTATTCTGGTATAACTGTATTTAAAACTTTTGAATGGATACTTTTTACAAACTGAATAAAAAACTTATTTTTTTTAATAATGTTTTTGAAATTTGAATATGTAACTTTTATTTTCAGTTTACAACATTACTATTAGAAACACAATTCAGAAGGTATGGGTTCACAGAAATTCCGAATTGTCCCCTTGAAAAGTTAAATTGCCCCCCTGAAAAGTTAAATTGCCCCCCTGTGGGGCGTACGCCCCCCGTTGGGAACCACTGCACTACAAGAATAAAAATTAACACTTTGAAAAAACTGGAAAATATGTATATATATTCAGAATTTTTAAAAACGCCTCTTATTACGTGATCCACTCAGAAAGAAAATTATTACGCTTTGTAAGAAGGGGAAAATGAGAAAGTAGTAATTAAGTAATAAATAAATAAACATGAATAAAAAACTGCTATGAATAAGAAACTGAAGAAAATTACGTCATTTAGACAAAAAGATAGAAAAAACTTTTAGTTTTCTGATTGAAATGCATGATTTCTAGTAAACATGACACCATTTTCACTGGCGGGAGCATTTCGTTTTGTCTAAAATTGTGTTCCAATCCCATTACCAGCGGAGTGAAAAATTATTGAACATCATTAAGACACAACTTTATTGGAATGCAACAGTTTTATGAATGAAAATGTGTGGTTTTTAAATATGAAGTCATTTTCACTGACAGAAGCATTCCACCTGTCAACAATCGCGACCCTTTGTATAGTGTAGGAAAGAAAATTCTGAATATATCTTTGGCCTTAACTTCGATACAGGAGGAATAAAACATCAATGTACATTACGTCATTTAGACACAATCGCACCGAGATATGTATTTAATGAGTCGAAATGTATTTTTCCATTCGAATGTCTTTTAAAAATAATTTTCATAGGTGAAAGCATTTTTACCTTTGAAGCTTTATTTTCTAATTTCAAGTATGGTGGAATAAAAAAATTCTGAAAATGATGTCATTTTCACGCAGTTATTAGAAAGTATTACTATTTTATGAATTATAACAGGTAAAAGAATTTTTGAACTAAAAATTACGTAATTTCACTTTTAGAGTCCTTAAATTCCTTTATGTTCTTAAACACCATCTATTAAAGTTTAAAATGTTTTTATTTTCTTCTATCTTTACAAGAAGAAAGTATTGGATTCATGAAAATTTTCAACTTCCGGTTTTCGACGGATTTATATGTTTTAGAAGGTCCTGAACACGAATTGACTATTTTTAGAAAATGTCTGTCTGTGACTCTGTCTGTCTGTCTGTCTGTCTGTCTGTCTGTCTGTATGTGACAAACATTTTGTGGGCGCTCTATCTCAAGAACTAATGCTCGGAATTTAATAAAACTTTAGATTCAGTTAGTCCCTGATATAAATTGGTGCTGATTAGTTTTTGGTAAAAATCGCCCGGCAGGTGGCGCTGCTATGTAGCATTTTTCGCGAATTCCGCAATAGCTCTACCTCAAGAACTAATGCTCGGAATTTAATAAAACTTTAGATTCAGTTAGTCCCTGATATAAATTGGTGCTGATTAGTTTTTGGTAAAAATCTCTCCGCAGGTGGCGCTGCTATGCAACATTTTTCGCGATTTCCGCAGTAGCTCTATCTGAAGAACTAATACTCGGAATTTAGTAAAACTTTATATTCAGTTAGTCTCTGATATAAATTGGTGCTGATTAGTTTTTGGTAAAAATCGCCCCGCAGGTGGCGCTGCTATGCAGCATTTTGAAGGATTTAAACGATTTTAGCGATAGTCATATCTCAAGAAATATTGCACGGAATTTAATACAACTTGAGTTTCAGTTAGACCTTGATATAAATTGGTGCTGATTCATTTTAATGTATGCGAAACCTGTGTGAGATAGAAGAAAGTTTTGGGATTGACACATCCGACTAGTTTTCATTGTATTGAAAAAAATGGCATCGATAAAGATATTATAATCCTCATTATTTCTTTTTATCTTAAAACAATGGAGGTAACCCGATTGCTACCATTTTGAAAAAATTTGCTTAAAATCATTTTAAATTTAAAATTAAATATAAAAATGGCTTAAAAAAATCTAGTTTGAGGGATAATCTACAAATGAACAATTTTCAGTTGGAAAAATAATTATTAAAATTGGCTCAGCTGCTAGAACGTATGACGGAAAAAACTGCTTGTGTTTTAAATATATATATTGATTAAGATTTATATTATTTTAGTGAATAAAATATTTTGCACCAAAACGAATTTTAATAATAATTTATATCTAAAAATATAAATATCACGTGTATATATATATATATATATATATATATATATATACATATCTATCTTTTTCTTTTTTTTTTAAAGCCTAAAAAGATTGTTTTCAGCACTTTGAAAAAATGAAAATATATATTTACAGATTTTTACCAGCACTTCTTATTATAGTAAAATATTATTTTCCTATGTACTCGCTATTGTTCGTTCAATAGAAAACGCAAAGTAAATGAATATGAATAATGATTACCTAAAATCATTTTCCATTTGTACTATTTTGCTGATTGAAAACTTTCTCCTCAAAAATATTCAAATAAAAATGGGTTATCACGAAAACATTTTATTCAGAATGTTAAATATAGCTTAGAGGCGTAGTTTTAATGCATTAAAACCCATCATACTTTCAATTAATGAAAATAAATTATTTTTTTGCAAAAATTTTACCACCCTTCTTTTATGCCAATTAAATTATTTTCGAATGCACTCAATATAATACTTAGTAGTATAACAACATCCGTGAATACTTTTAACAGATTTACGAATAATGAGTTATAAAACTTTTCTCGTTCAGATGAAAACATAAAATAACAAGTCGAAAATTGTACGTTAAACGTGACAAATGAGGTGCGTTCGTTTCGTGCTATGACTAACTTTACAATGTAAAAAAATCATCGGTATTATTTCAGTGAAATAAATTATATCGTCTGCTATGAGCGAAATGTGGAAGCCTTTTTTTTTCTTATCTTTCTTTTTACGTATGTCATGTTTACAGATGCAATTTTCTTTTCGACATCAGGCAGCGCTGTAAAATTCATCATGGAGATCTTGAATTGCGAATGATTACCTCCATGGTTTAATATTTCTATGAATTACGATGAATGAATATTTTGTTTTTTTACTTTAATGGATTGAGATATTCGGCTGATAACCTAGTTTTCACTGAAGTTATCTCAGAATCTATACATTTTTTAATGTAACTCATCTTTCAAACAAACAATTTTTTTCAACGGTCTTTCTAAAAATGTAACTTTTATGCCATTTTATTCGAAAAAATAATTTTTAATAAAAATGGCCGCTTTGGCATATGGAAAAAGATGTGGTTAACCCGTATTTGTTTTCCTCAGTCACATGACTTGCGCTTTTACTATATAGATTACGTATGATAGGATTTAATAGAATAAAGAAAACTTTTATTAATATCTTTTTAAGTTTTGATTCGATTTTCCTAAAATTTGAAATGACTCAAAAAATTCTGCAACGATTATATATATTAAATTTCAAACCATTCGGTTGGGTATTTTTTGCGCTGTTATATGCAGACGGACGAACCAGACGATGACTATATGTGCTACGTATTTATATAATTACGAACGCACCTAATAAAAGGAGTATTTAAAAAATATATATTTTTTACACTCTTAATTTTTTATTTACATTTTCTGCTTTTTAATGCTTAAAATATCTGGTTATTGCAGTTTCATTAGGCAGTTGACAATTTTTGGCGAGAGTGTTTTGGTACATTATCCATTGTTTTTTTCCTTAACTCATAAACAGTTGTAACCATAAAGATTACTTAGCCATTTATCACCTGCGGCCAGCTAACGGAAAAATACCTTAAATTATTTTTTTTTTATTTATAAGTAAGTTATAAAAATATTAAAACGTTGCATTGTTATCGGAAACACACCTATGTAGATATTTTTTATAATTCTAGCTTATCGGGAAATAAATGAAAAATCGATTACGAAATTCCATCCTTACAGTACAAAAACCAAGTTAAGTTAAATAAAACGGCGTAATAAATATGAACGCAAGCAACGATACAGTAAATATTACTTATTGCTTAAGTTATTTTATTGATTAACATATCTTGCCTCAAAAGATCTGAACGCGTATGTAAATAAAAAGAATATGAACTAGAAAACATTTCATTAAGAATTTTGAAATGTATAGCTTGGAGGTACGGTTTTATTGCATTTGGAAATCAAAAACTATCACACTCAAAAAATAATAAATTCTTTTGGGGGGGAATTTTATTATCGCTACTTATTACGGAAATAAAATTTATTTTCGAAATACACTCAATATTAATGTTCAGTAGTATAACAACATTGATATGTACTTTTAACAGATGTAACGAATAATGAGTTATAAAGTCTTTCTCGTTAAGTTGAAAATATAAAATAAATGAACATAAGCAACGATTCAATAAATAATGTCTTCTACTGTTTATGTAACTTTATTGATTAACATATTTTCTCTCAAATATTCTTTAAGCAAATAAAAAGGATTTAATACAGAAAACATTTTATTAAGAATATCAGACATAGCTTACGGGTACAGTTTTAAGGCATTTTAAATAGAGAAATACCACTTTAAAAAAAAAAAAAAAAAAAAAAAAAAAAAAACTTTTTTTTTTTTTTTTTTTTTTACTGAAATTTTACTGCCTCTTCTTATTACGCTTATACAATTACTTTCGAAATGTACTTTAATTTAGATCAGCAGTATAAAAACATGGGTGAATATATTTTAAGAGGTCAGGTACATTTTAAACTGACAAATTACATGTAAAAGTGACACTAATATATGGATTACAATAACTCCCCATCTAGTTAACATTTAGAAATAAAATTTTAAACAAAAGTAAACGATATATATTCTAACCGTTAATGTTCTGAAAAAGAGTCTAGATGCACATAAAGTTTTTTATTTAATTTAATTTGAATGTTAAGGCTTTGTTAATAAATTAATTCACTTTAATGAATTGCGCGCAGGATTTCTTATTATTACAGGAATTATAACAGTGAGCACAATTTATTTTATTTTATTTTCTTTTTTTTTCTTTTTTTTTTTTTTTTGAATAACGATATAATGTGCATTTAAACTCTCCTACTCTGGAAAAAATATAATGATTAATTCTTAAAAAAATAATAATAATAAATCTTCAAAAATTTTATTTGTTTTTAATAAAAATGTCATAATTTCTAATTTTTTTTTTTTTACTTGATGAACATAATATTGTTCATCAATCATTTTGTGTAACTAAAAGGTTTATATCTTCAGTCAAAACTTCATTAAATTCTAATCATCCATTTCTAAGAAATAGAGCGCACAATGACCAAAATTACAGTTTTGAGACAATTGGCTTTAAAGATGAAATTCCCCCTTTATCATGTACAAAAGATTTCAAACTGTTCTGTACCCTTCAAACTTCTCTTGAAAAATAAGTTTTTTTTTTTTTTTTTTTTTTTTTTTTTTTTTTTTTTTTTTTACTGTTCCTAAAGAATAAAATTTTAATATAAGCTATTAATTTTTTAATTATTTATTTTTTGACACTTTTAAAAATATTTGACCCCTTAATAGATGTAACGAATAATGATTTATAAAAGTTCTCTCGTTCAATTGAAAACATTAAAGTAATTGAACAGGGGCAACGATACAGAAAATAACATCATTTATTGTTTATGTTAATTAACATATTTTATCTAAAAAAATATGAAAAGAGAAAGAATATAATAAAGAAAACATTTTATTCAGAACATCAAATATAGATAGAGAAGAAGTTCTACTGTATTTTTAAATAGAGACTTATCATACTTTGATAAAAGAGTGGAATGCATAATATTGTATATTTTAAGATAATAAACTAACTTTATTAACCATTTATAGACAGAGATAATATGTTTTTCAGTAGCTATAGGTTTAAAATTAGAAGCAAAATATTTTTACACTTCTAGAAAAAACTTAAGTGGCATTATTTAACGTATTCCCTCCACAGGTGCAGGATTATTACTGTATTATTACTGTATTATTGGGGGGGGGGGGGTGGAGGCTCGAAAGCCAAAGCACCGCGACCAGAGGTCTATTGTACTATCCCCCCAGGTCTCCTAATTTTGAACCAATTCCAGATGAGAGACCTGCATCTGGAGTGGCACCCCCAGAGGTAGCGCTTATACATAACTTGGAGGACTTTGGTGCAGGATAAATAACACTTAATTTTCCAGAGATTCAGGATAAAAAACATTTAATTTTATTTGGGGTAATTAGCAGGCCTTTGTAATAATTTTTTGTGTATTCAACATCTAATCATAAATTTCTTAGCATCATCATATCTCATCACTTTGTATAAGGATTTATTTTGTGTTGTTCAATTTAACACCCTCTAATCACAGACGCCAAATAAATATAATTTAATTTTGTTTTGAATATCTCTTAATTTTGAGCGAATTACGAAAGCTTTATTAATAATTTCTAAGAGCATTCAATAGCGAGTCCATAAATTTATTAGTAACAATAGATTTCATTGTTTCAAGTAAAAACTTACTCATTCTGACATTCTTATTCTAACCACGGAAACAAGATATTCATTATCTGGATGCATTAGTCCGGGTGGCTGCGTCACATTTTATCGAGCAATTTTAGTGTCGATGATATTTGTATATCTGATATACCAGATGACACATATAACGAAACAGCCAGTAAGCTGACACACCAAAGAAGGTTGTTGCCGTAGGAACATCGCACATCCCGCTGCAATGTCAAATGAATGGCAACCCGGTTAGTGATTGATCCCGAGTCGGGGTAACACCAATAATCGGGTTGTGGTTCATTTCACATTGCGGCTGTCTATATGATGTTGCTATGGCTACATACCAAGTTGTTACGCCAGCTGACTGGCAGTTTCTTTATATGTATCATCTAATATATATATATACCAAAATCATCGACGCTAAAATTGGTTATAAAAATGCGACGCTGCTTCCTGGAATACAAGTGTATTAGCAGCAACATATTTTAATACTTCAAATAAAGACTTATCCTTTCGCGACGAACGCCCTTTATACTTCTTTTAATTTATGGTTACAAATTTTTCAGAATGTTAATTTTTGCTTTATTTAATCGCAGAAAAATTATGATTAGATAAGACGAAATGTTGTGTTTGGAAATACTGCTGTTTAAATTCAAGGATTTCGAGCACCTTTTACGATACATATGCATGTTATGTTGCTCATCGCGAAAGGGTTAATTACTATTATTCAGCTTATGCTAACCACAGGTACAGGTTAAATAACACTTATTTTTTAATATTAATGTTCAATTTGGGAGTAATTAGCAGACCTTTCTAATAATCTTTTAATGCTTTCAACATCCAGTTATAAATATCTTATCATCAACATACTGAGTGCCTCAAATAAAGATTTATTTAGTGTTGATTAACTTAATACAGATGACACATAATTCGAATTTAATTTTGTTCTGAATATTGCTCATTTTTCAGCCAATTATCAATTCTTTATTAATAATTTCAAAGTGTATTCAGTGGAGAGACATAAATTTATTAATAGCAATACATTTTAATGCTCTAAAAAAAATTTACTCATATTGAGGTTCTTATTCTAAGCACGAAAGCAGTATTAATAACACAATATGTTTTTGAAAAATGCTTAGTTTTAGTTAGGCTGTATTGCTAATATTTTAGGGCATTCAACATCTGAATGCAAATATGTTAGCAGAAATGTAGTGATGGGCATAATGAATGACTTTGATATCCGAATGAACCCTTCGGGCATAGCCTAGTTGCCAACCTTCGTAATCTTTTAAATATTTTAAAATAAAAAAAATCGTCTAAAAGAGAAATAAGAATAACATAAGAGCATTGCTCTTGAATTAATTAATTTATTAATATATCATTTTTACAAAAAATCTGGTTTAAATAGATTAAAAAGAATACGAAGGTTGGCAGCTATGCTTCTGTGCATGCCCGAATTGTTCATTCGAATAGCAAAATGATTCATTATGTCCATCACTAATTTCAGTACCCCAGTACAGATTTCATTAGTAATATTTATCTTATGCTATCCACAGCTTCTGGATAAATAATACTTAATTTTCTTTAATAATGTTTATTTTGGATGCGTGTGTTAATTAATACATTTAAAAATTAATAATTTCTAAGTATATTTGAAGCGTTTAAAGGCAGAGCGGTTAAGTCATTATTTTTGAAAAATGAGTTAGGTGCATGGTGAATGGTGAATACCTAGACATATCATTCTATAGATAGGAATATAGATATAAGTGATAGTTTCACAAAATTTTCTGTAAGTAGCAGCCGAAGATATTTTACTCCATAAGAAATCATTATAGTGCGTCTAGAAACCCTTCTTTTTTCAGCATTTAAGAAAATTTCACTTACACTTCACTGAATTTAAACGCCTCATTTATAACTAGATAAGCTTGATAGCAATAATGTGCATTAATGTTTTGAGTAACCATTCAGCCATATTGGCCAGCTGATGTTAAATACAAATGCAAGATAACTAACGCTTCATAATGCTCAATTTCAGTTTAATTAACAGAAATTTATAATACAGTTGAGCTAAAGCCGAAATACACATAGAAATTATAATAAGCGTATTCAATTTCGATGCAAGTTTATTAGCAACAACATACCGCAATACTTCCAGCAAAGGCTTATTTGTGTTAGGTAACTTATGTTAACCACAGAGGCAGGATGTTCACAGGATAGAGTAAGTGCCTCATCGGATTTAAGACTCTAAGTCTTAATCCCATTGGGGTGATGTCGAGAATGCTTTGGGAAAATCTTTAATGCATTCTTGTTTTCTCTCAGGGAAATCAGGGAGTTAATATCCGCTTCTGTGGAACAGTAGGGTAGACTGCTTAAAATCCCTCTCAACAACTAAATAAGCAATCCGAGAGCTTTAGATATGATCAAATATTTTCTGCTGATGCTTCTATTTTATTTTTTTTTAATTTTTTGTTTTCAAGTTTTCTCTGAGAAATACCTTGTAAAAAAGAAATAAAATGGTTAATTTGCTCTTTTTTATCTAGTAAGCCTTTCTTACATCAAAAGATATTTTTTTAAATATTGCATCGGATAAGTAACACTAAATTTCGTTTTGATAATTTCTTTATTTTCGGTTAATTATCATTTTGAGTTAATTATTTCTAAATATTATTTATAACCAGGTATAAGTTTTTTAGAAGCAGTGTTCTTTAATGCTTTGAGTAAATACTTAATCATGTTGCTAAACTTATGCTAACGGTAACGGCTAACCCGAAATGAAAGATAGGTGACGCTTCATTTTGGTTTCAATAATGCTTAATTTCAGGTTAATTAACAGAAATTTATAATACACTTCACCTAAAACCAAAATACGCTTACACATTATAACAAGCGATTCAATTCGATGCAAGTTTATTAGCAACAGCAGACTTCAATATTTCGAGCAAATACTTATTTGTGTTAGTCATCTTATGTTAACCACAGAGACAGGATGTTCGTAGGATAGCGTAAGTGCCCGATCGGATTTAAGGCTCTGAGTCTTAATCCTATCTGGGTGATGTCCAGAATGCTTCGGGAAAGCTTTTAATGCATTCTTGTTTTCGTTTAGGGCCCTGAAGGAACTAATATACACTTCTGGGAAACTCCATTGCAAGAGTCCATTGCTTAAAATCCTCTTCAACAACTAAATAAACAATACGAGAGCTTTAGGTATGATAAAATATTCTCTGCTGATGCATCTGTTTTATTTTATTTGTAAATGTTTTATCTAGGTAAATATAAAATAAAATGATTAATTTGCTCTTGTTTTATGCGGTAGCATTTATCAGTGTGTTCATTACCTTGACGTAAGCTTATTAGCAGCAAGATATTTCAACGCCTCCAGCAAAGACTTATTCCGTACTGGTAAATTTATGCTAACCACAAAAGCAGAATAGATAACGCTTCAATTTGCTTAGAATAATGTTTAATTTCGGGTTCAATAATATAAAATTATAATACAGTTCTGCTAAAATGGAAATAAGATTTGAAATTGTTATAAGCATGTTCAGTTTCGATGGCAATTAATAAGCAAAAACAACCTCGATTCTTCGAGCAAAGACTTATTTGTACTGGGTAACTTATATTAACCACAGGAGCTCACACAGGATGGAGCAAGTACCCAATCGGATTTAAGGATATGGATCTTAATACCATAGGGGTGATGTCCAGAATGCTTTGTGAAAGTCTTTAAAGCCTCTTTCTTGCCTCTGATGGCCCTCAAAGAACTAATATCCGTTTCTTACGAACTGTAGAGATAATTGTTTAAAATCCCTTTTAACAACTAAATAAACAATATTGAGATTTTTAATATGATAAAATATTTTCTGCTGATGCTTCTTTTTTTCTTTATTTTTTAAATGCCATTTTTTCTCTTAGATACTCTAAGAAAGTGTGAAATGAAATAATTAATTTTCACTTTTTTTTATATGCTAGCATTTGTTAGTGTATTCAATATTTTATTAGTTTATTATCAGAAAGCTATTTTAAAGCGTTCAATAAAGACATTAAATATTGGTTAATTTATGTTAACCAGAAATGCTGTATAAATAACATTGAATTTGGTTTTATTAATGCACCATTTAAGGGTAACCAACTTTTTTAATCACTTTTTTAACTCATTAAATATTTGTTAATCTGACATAAGCGAATTAGCAACAACGTACTTTAATATTTTTTTACTTTAACACTTAAATATGTTGGGCATCTTATGCTATTCATTAGTGCAGGATAGCTATCACATCATTTTGCGATGGGTAATGCTTAGTTAATGCTTAGTTAATTTATTAGCTTCTGTTAATTAACAGAAATTTACAATACAGCTCTCCTAAAGTCGAAATACGCTTAGAAATGATAATAAGCATGTTCGATTTCCATACAAGTTTATTAACAACAACATAAATCAATGTTTCGAGCTTATTACTTATTAGGGTGCCTAGATATGAGAGTTGGCGACATGCGAGGCTCAGACTGTGCTTAGATATACATGTTTGTCCAAACTATGGCAATCTTTTAGGAATTGCCATTACTCACTGATGAGTGGCGACTATCACGACTGTGGAATCCTAATATTTTATAAGGTAGACTAAAATTGTCGATATTCACCTATAAGAATACACTTAAAGGTTATACTCATTTCATGATGAATATGAGAGTTAATTGATGTTGATTTGCGTTTTCATCCTGTTAAAAATGTGGTATTAAGATTAAAAGATGTACGCCGACACGAAATAATTTAACGAATAGTGTTAAAACTTCGTGTTTAATACTGTAAAATGTTTTCAATTTCTTGTATGCTTAATGGGTGGATATTTGGTATTTGTATTGTAAATGACTAAATTTATCTTTTTAGGCCTAGTAATTTAATTAATCAGTCTATAATAATTCGAGCTGTATGTACTCATTTTAAGTTAAAATATGCTGCTACTAAGGGTGAATTTACGGGAATATTATTGAAATAGCAATACATTAGAATTTGCTATATAAACCTTAATTTCTCATCTTATACAACACATTTTAACAAACAAAAAATAATCAGACAACTAGTAAATATAGATCATAAATTATATTAAATAATCAATACATAAATTAAACAAAAATTATCTTATTTGGCCAAAAACCAATGCTTTTTGTATTATCTCTTTTAGTACCGTTTACGCAAATACAAATAGAAGAAATTCAATAAGTCAGTTTTTTTAACGGACAGAATGGCTTCAAATACAAAATAATATTTTAATAGTCTAAATGAATAAATACTATAAATGACCACTAATACAGTGAATGGTTGCTAGAAGAACAAGAGCACTGCATGCAGTTAAATGAAGAAACATGATGCAAACAAACACGAGCTTGGCGATGTTAGCATGCTTCTTAAAATCGCTATTGGCACGAGTTGGCGACAATGGCAGGCTTGCCAAGACGCCTTGGCGACTCGTTTTTATGTAAAATCACCTTAACTAATCAAATTTTATATCCCGTATATCGCCACTCTCATATCTAGTCACCCTAGTACTTATTTGTATTCAGCAACTCATGTTAACCACAGAAGTAGAATATTCACAGGATGGAGTAAGTGTCCAGTCGACTCTGGGTCTTAATCCCATCGGGGTAACGTCGAGGAAACCCTTAATGCATTCTTGTTTCCTCACAGTGCTCTCAAGAAACTAATATCCGTTTCTGTGGAATTGTACAGTCGGTTGCTTCAAATCCTCTTCAACAACTAAATAAACAATGTGAGCGATTTAGATATGATAAAGTATTCTCTGCTGGTGTTTCTGGTTTATTTTATTTTTTTAAATCGCAATTTTTCTCTGATATATACTACATAAATATGAAATAAAATGATTGATTTGCTCTTTTTTATGTTGTAAGTATTCGTTACTTCAAGAGGTATTTGTTTTCAAAAAGGTTACACCGGATAAATAACACCTAATTTTGTTTTATTATTTCTTTATTTTGAGTTAATTAGCATTTTTAATCCTATTTATAAACAGACGTATGTTTGTTAGAAGTAACGTTCATAAACGCTTTACGCTAACGTTCTCGCTTTGAGTAAATACTTAATCATGGGCCAACTTATGCTAACCCTAAAAGCGGGATTACTAACACTTCATTTTACTTTGATTAATGCTTAATTTCTAGTTAATTAATAGCAATTTATATTATACAAAGTATTTGTAAATAGTACAAAATTATGTATGTCGTGAAAAATTTATCATATTTTTCATATTTTTATCAGACTCTTGAGGCTAAAAATAACAGAAATGAAAGAGAAATAATTAAAACCGTCAGAATAAAAGAAAAGAGAAACCTGAATTATGATGATTCGTGTTGGTAGCTACTCAGTGCTCCCTAAACACCAGAATACAGGTGCAAAATGTAATGACGAGATGCAAAGAGTGAAACTTTGGATTAAATAACTAGAGAATTAAAATTATTGGAGGCAAATGGTTTTTAGGCAAAAAGGTTGAAGATTCATATGTTAAAGGGATGTCCTGATCCCAGCGTCTGATCATTTAACTACCCTGATTGCAATCCTGCATATTATTATGTGAGTGGCGTGGTTCAGCATTTAACTTTTTTAGTGCGGGAGTCGACAGAAGTCGACATAAGGGTCCGAGTGCGGGAGTCGACTAATGTCGACATCTAGGAGTTGGGTGCAAAATAGGTTTAGCAAAATATTCCGCACAGGGCATTAACCAACCAAAAAAAATTCCGCACTGAATGGGTACACCAAACAACATGCCAGTATCACAAAGATCCAACTGATAGACAGAATTAAGGGAAAATTTGCTAGATTCATATTTTAGACACATGTGCCAGATTCCGGAGCTACATCGATACCATTATGGCTGCCGAGGGTGGCTTCTTTAATTAAAGCCTCTTTGCAATTTTGTAATATTTATGTCATTTATGCACTTTTTAATTAAAATTTGTTTTTAACTCGGATATTTCATACTTTTGTCTTTCACCAGCAACTGTAAAATTTATCCCTAACTCACTGTTTTTGTGCTAAATCGTAAAAATTCTTATAAATTATAATAAGCGTGTTCAGTTTTGGTGCAAGTATGTTAGCAACAACATACTTCAGTGCTTCGAGCTTATTTGTGCTGGGCAACTGATGTTTGTTAACTACAGAAGAAGAATATTCATAGGTTGGTCGGATTTAAGGCTCTGGGACTTAATTCCATCGGAGTGATGTCGAGAATGGGAAAGCCTTTAATGCATTCTTGTTTCCTCTCAGCGCTCTCAAGGAGCTACTATCCACTACTGTGGAACTTTATGCTGTAGAATTGACTGCTTAAAATGCTATATAACAAAACAACTAAATAAACAATACGAGTTAGATATGATCAAATATTTTCTGCTGATGCTTTTGTTTTATTTTATTTTTTTAATTTTCAAGTTTCCTCTGAGATATACTATGTAACTACGAAGTGCAATGGTTAATTTCCTCTTTTTATGTGGTAAGCGTTTGTAACTTCAAAAGGTATTTTTTTAAGCATTACACCGGATAAATGACACTTAATTTTGTTTTGATTCTTTATTTTCGATTAATTATCATTTTTAATTAATTAATTCTAACTATTATAACAAAGTGCAATTCTGTTAGAAGCAGTGTTCTTTAAAGCTTTGAGAAAATACTTAATCAAGTTTCTAAACTTATGCTAACGGTTAACCCGAAATGCAAGAAATGATAACGTTTTATTTTCAATTTAATGATTCTTAATTTTAGCTTAATTAAAAAAAAATTATAATACATTTCTCCCAAAATCGAAATATGTTTAGACAATAAATTGTTTATTATTGTTTATTGGATGTTTATAATAAATAGTTGTTTCATCTTGCTCTTTTGGCGAAGGTAATTTGAATGTGGACTACATGTCTATAACAATACCTATTATCACGGCATTCTTCTCCCAGATAGAGTTTTACATATAATCAAATATTCTCTGTAGATGCTTATTTTTAATTTTATTATTTTTATGCAAAGTATTTCTGAAATATTCCAGGTAAATATGAAATAAAACGGTTAGGTTGCTCTTTTTTATGTGGTAGCTGTTGTTATTTCAAGAAGTATTTATTTTAAAATAAACGTTATTCTGCTCTATAATAAACAATAATAAATAATTATTTTACCCAGATTTTTGTTGAAGGTAAATTGACTATAGAGTAGTTTTTTATAATAGTGCTTTCCATAAAGATTTCCTCTTCTCCCAGCGAGAGCTTTGGATATAATCAAACTTCCGCTGCAGATATTACTTGTTTATTTTATTTTTAAATATAACTAACTATTATAACAAAGTGCAATTCTGTTAGAAGCAGTGTTCTTTAAAGCTTTGAGAAAATACTTAATCAAGTTTCTAAACTTATGCTAACGGTTAACCCGAAATGCAAGAAATGATAACGTTTTATTTTCAATTTAATGATTCTTAATTTTAGCTTAATTAAAAAAAAATTATAATACATTTCTCCCAAAATCGAAATATGTTTAGACAATAAATTGTTTATTATTGTTTATTGGATGTTTATAATAAATAGTTGTTTCATCTTGCTCTTTTGGCGAAGGTAATTTGAATGTGGACTACATGTCTATAACAATACCTATTATCACGGCATTCTTCTCCCAGATAGAGTTTTACATATAATCAAATATTCTCTGTAGATGCTTATTTTTAATTTTATTATTTTTATGCAAAGTATTTCTGAAATATTCCAGGTAAATATGAAATAAAACGGTTAGGTTGCTCTTTTTTATGTGGTAGCTGTTGTTATTTCAAGAAGTATTTATTTTAAAATAAACGTTATTCTGCTCTATAATAAACAATAATAAATAATTATTTTACCCAGATTTTTGTTGAAGGTAAATTGACTATAGAGTAGTTTTTTATAATAGTGCTTTCCATAAAGATTTCCTCTTCTCCCAGCGAGAGCTTTGGATATAATCAAACTTCCGCTGCAGATATTACTTGTTTATTTTATTTTTAAATAACAAGTTTTCTCTCAAAAATTCTAAGTAAATATGAAACAAAAGGATTGATTTCCCTATATTTTTAGATGGTAGGATTAATTACTTCAATAACTATATGTTTTGAGTCTTGGAAAAAATTATGGCCTGCTGAGCCAAAAAAAGAAAACACTCGGTAGATTTGAACGCGCTCTCTCGTGAATAATCAAAATAAAAAATATATTTAACAGTGGCTATTTGCTGCTTACAAAAATAAAGGTAAGTAAAATTAGCTTACCTTTTACACTTCATTGCTCGCATACTGGTCGATAATCCATCATGACACATGGCTAGGGATTTCACTGAAATTATTCCTAAGACTCGAATTTGTTCTTTTTATTATGTGAATAACATATATTTGTTGTGTTCAATATTCTTGAGAGCTATTCAAGATGAACTGGAAAAATAATATAGAATTATTATGTGTGGTTTTAAACGAAGATAAGGACTCCCTTTTTTTGATTGAATATATATATTATATTTTTTAAGGAGCAGTTAAGCTGCATCCTTCTGAAGCAATTACATTTTGAGAATGATTACATTTTTTTTTTGTGTGGCGTAAACAGCACATGCCACTAAATAAAATATAAAAAATAAGTCTGTTTAAAGTAAGGTGTAAGCATGTGCTTCGAGCAGTCTTTTCAATATCGCAAAAACAGTCATTATCACAAAAGCGGCACACACATATTTCACATATGTTCGTTAAAGAGTTTTAGACTACTAATTGGATTCTTTTCTCCTATAATTGGATGTTGTTCTGGAAGTTCATCTGGGTGATTAATTTGAAGATTGAAAATGTTATTTTGATTTATTAAAATATTTTGTACATTTTTAAAGATTAATTTTAATTGACAATGAGTTGTAATGAACGATATTTACTCAGATATTTTTGTCGGAGGTAACTTGAATATGAACTAGCTTTGCATGAGAATGAAGCTCGGTAGTTTAGCAGTCAGAGTTCTACTTCCCTAGTTCGACTCCAGACTTGGAAAGGTCCATTTAACCTTTCATCCCTTCGGGGTCGATAAAATGAGTATAAATATAAACTAAAGACTGAGGGTCCCGCATTAGGTTGACCACCTAACCGGGACATATACTGTATGGCACCTCAGTGTCCTTGGTTAAGAAAACAGAGATGGACATTGTAGACAAAGGTCCTTAATGGATTCAGTGCCGCAAAATTCAGTTTAGTTTGTACAAGAATGATTTTTATTAAGGGGAGATTCTGCGGATACGGCTTGATTTTAGGATGTTTTCGGGAATTCGTTTTGTTTAAATTATGCATATAGATAAAAATTGTTTTTGGCATTCACTGTAAACAATTTTGCAGCAAAGTAACCGGTCATTCGACCGTTTTCTATAAAAACGGTCGAATGACCGTACTTAACCGCACATAACCGTAATTTAAAGCTATTTTGACCATAACATTGCTCATATTAGAGTCAGAATACTGTTAAATTACTGTTATGTAACCGTTTTTTATAAATACGGTCGCATGACCGGTTACTCTGCTGCAAATTTTTTACAGTGTTGATTTTACTGTACTTTTGCTCAAATGTGTGAATTTTATCATATTTTTTTTTAATCGATTTAAGCTCCTCCGAAATTCAACATGCACGGTGTGCACAGTAAACTGGTGTAACTAATTGCACTCTTAATAATCACTTGAAACAAAGTGTTCACGTGGATTCTTAAAATTAGTTGGATGCTAAACTAAAATTGATAAGGTGAATCACAACTTCACAAAATGCCGGCTGTTTGAAACTTGAGGTTAATTTTTGACATTAATTTTTCATTTTTTAAACTGTCTAATAAATCAAAATTATTATTATTTTTTTACTTTTTAAGGTTTATTCTCTAATGCAAAAAGCTTATTTCAATATGAAAAAATAATAATAAAACAAAATGTCGATAGTTTGAACGGTTTAAGAATGAGAACCTACACTGATTCAGAATGACTTGTTTCAAGAAAAACGTGTTTGAAGTTTTTGATCAGCCCTTTTGTCAACTACGACACCGGTCCGTTAAACTGATTGAACGACTTAAATATTTGGGGGAAATAAAAAAGCGCATATTTTAAACACTTTAAGAATTTAAAAAATGGGGGGGGGGGAATTTCCGGAGAACTCTAACTAAGCCATTCTCCTCTCAGTTAGAACTTTGGGATAGAATCAAATATTTTCTGCAGTTGATTCTTCTTCTTTTCCTTCTTCTTCTTTTTCTTTTTATCTCATGTTTTTTTTCTAAAAGAGCCCTAAGGTAATATGAAATAAAATAGTTAATTTACTTTTTTTTTTAATTATGGAAACATTTATTACTACTCCATTAAGCATTTTTTTAAGAGATTCAAAAAATAATTTAAAGAAAAGGTAATGAACTATTGATTAAATAATGTATTAAGTATTGATTAAAAACTCCAAGTAGCATTTATTCAAAAGAGGTCTATTACTGTTATTTATTGAAGAGCATTGTGGTATGATTGTATGTATTGTAAGTATGTCGTATGCTGTGTATGATGCATCTGTACTTTAAGTTGTATGTAAGTACGTAAGATGGATGTATACAAGTATGTAAGTAGGAATATATGTAATTAAAAAAAAATAACTTGCAAAGCAAATTTAAAAAAAAAAATATTTCGATATTGTTAAGCCCGAGAAGGGACAGATATTAAAATTATTTTATTTAGTCAATGCTCCAATAATGTTGCATTTTTATATTAAATCTTATTCAGTCTATTTAATCTTAAAAAATTAAATTTAAATTTGAAACATGATATTAAAGCAACTTTAAAACATTTCATTTAGTTGAAATGAAATCTAAATAAATCTTCAACTTTTTTAAATTATTTGAACTTCTCATGTTTCTTGTCTGTTAGATTTTGCTACAATACAAATTTTGCATAATGCATGTAAAACTGAAAAAAAAAAATTGAAGATTTATTTAGATTTCATTTCAACTAAATGAAATGTTTTAAAGTTGCTTTAATATCATGTTTCAAATTTAAATTTAATTTTTTAAGATTAAATAGACTGAATAAGATTTAATATAAAAATGCAACATTATTGTAGCATTGACTAAATAAAATAATTTTAATATCTGTCCCTTCTCGGGCTTAACAATATGGAAATATTTTTTTTTTTTTTTAATTTGCTTTGCAAGTTACTTTTTTTAATATCTCTAGATTTTTAATAACAAATTAATATGAAGCAGATAAGATTCACACGAGGCAAGTATGTAAAAGACTGCACAGATCAAAATCAGTATCGGTAATATGAAATATACAGTTCAAACATTGATTATTCTGTAAACAATTAAAATAATACAAGTAATTTTTAACAAAAAAAAATATAACGGACTTCAACAGATTGTTTCTCATCTTCATAATAATAATAATAAACGAATCATGTTCATTTTTGCAAATAATTTTATTCCATTCTGCAAAATACGTTTGCAACCACTTTGGAAAGAGACACTAGTAAGCGGTGTGTGAAAGCTATCGATAAAATCTTATGTTGTTTTATCACATAAGAAGTATAAAAATAATAAAGAGTATATATGAGCAGAATGTTCTTGAATATAATTGTAATCAGTGAATGTGTCAAGAGTTTTTGTTATATAATACAAATAATAAGAAAACTAGCTGGCTTCGCCCGCTAGCGGGCCCCGAATTTACATCGGTTCCTTGAATCTTGTAAAACCTCGAACCGAACGAATCTCCGACACGGGTCTCCGCTGCCTTCGGCACCGGATAATCCCTTAATTTGCACATTGAATACTATAAACCTCTAACCGAACGAACCTCCGACCCGGGTCCCCTCTGACTTCCGCACCGTATACTGGTCGTGCTACTGACGCACAGGATGATCCCTTAATTTGCACATCGAATAGTATAAACCTCTAACTGAACGAACCTCCGGCTCGAGTCCCCGCTGCCTGCGGCACCGTATAGCAGTCGTGCTGCGCACGCGCTGCATAGTATGATTAAGAGGTCACAGACCTTTCCAACGATATATCACATGAGGCGTGTGTGTAAAATTTAGTGGCAAAGTGGGGGATGGACACCGGCGATAAATAATATGATTAAGCGGTCTCAGACCTTTCCAACGATTTATAACATGAGGGGTATCGGCAAAATTTAGAAAAGTGCCTCCCCTTGGGGGGGGGGGGCAAAGTGGAGGGATGAACACCGGAGATGCATAATATTATTAAGCGGCCTCAGACTTTTCCAACGATATATCACATGAGGGATGTGTGCAAAATTTAGAAAAGTACCCCCCTTGGGGGCAAAGTGGGGGGGGATGGACACCGGATATGCATAATATGATTAAGCGGTTTAAACCTTTCCGACGATATATCACATGAGGGATGTGTGCAAAATTTAGTTAGACATATTTGTTTATTTAGCATTTTTTATTATAATGTCTACACTGAACTATTATTGAATCTGTATTTGTGTTTAATTATTTTAGTGTACCTATGTATTCTGTATAATTTTTTAATTCACTCATTTAAGAAAATCAACATTTTGTTAATTATGTTTTCATTGACTTGTAATTACGCAACATTTCATGAGCACTATCGTCTATAAGCAATTCCGTCTTAAATCTCAGTACAACGGTTTTTATAACTTATATATTGTAATTAATATTAAATTTAGCATATTTATTTAAGGTTAAATATCACCAAGGATTAAGTATCAAATGTTGTATTAAGTATTGCATTTCAATTGTACAGAATGTTGAACCGTAATTTCCAACGTGAAAGAATTGATTTGTAGTCGAGCATTATTGTTATATTGAGAAACACAGAATTTTATTGAATTTAGTAATAGGCTTGCCCAATTGTGGGCAGCCTCCTGTGCAATTTTGTAATAGTAAATACCTCCGCTGGGCGGGGCTAGTTGAACTGAAGCCAAAAGGTAGGCCTCTCTGCCCCATTTAACCTTGATCTTGTTTAGTTAAACATCATTTTTCACCTTATTAAACTGTAAAGTTTTGTTACTGTATTCTGAATATGTTGGAAAGTGTTTCATAATCTATGCTGGACGCATGATTTGTCGTTCTTGTTAAAGTATACAGATGCACGAAACAATGGTATATTTTGCATATATTATGTCTCTCATGAGCCCCAAAAATGCATTATTACTTACCCATCATACGTAGTAAAGGGTAAGTCTTATAATCGTTTTGGAAATCGAAAAAAAAAAAATTGACGGATTTACACGTTTCAGATACTGGAGATTCAAAAACATATTTTTAGAAAAAAAAAATTGCCGTCCGTCTGTCTATGTGTATGTGTGTCTGTAAGTGCTCTATCTCCCGAACAAATTGAGATAGAGACTTGTAATTTGGTATGTACTTAGTATGTAATAATGGAAAGACGCTTATTGAATTTCAGTAACCTCGATTATCCGGAACTATTTTTTTGGGGCTCTCAAAATATTCGTTTTGATAAAAGGTATATAAAAATTTTCGAAATTGTTTATTTTAAGTAGTGAATATAAAAGACAATAAAAAACAAATTTTGCATAAAGAACGAAGTCGATCGGATAATTGTAGTCGAGATATTTGTAATAATATTTCCCACACTCTTCGATTTTTCATGACCCTGTATTTCATTCAAATTTCAATTCAAAGATATACTTTAATTGAAAATGAGACGCTTAATCCGACTCAATAAACTGTTAGTTAATAGAATTATCAATTTATATATAAGGGAGTTATAAGGATGTTTTTTTACGCAATTCAGCAATAGAGCTTTTAAAGTTTATCACGTCATCAAGCAACGATTTTATTCGAATTGCAATGCATTTTATAAATAATTTACACATGTTTTATTTTCATATTTTATATTATGCATATCCATGATGGGTAAGTATTACGGTGGCCCCCAACAACTAGTTTTCACAAGAAAAAGGTCATCGCACCACGTTAAAGAAGTGGATGCATAATTATGAATGCAGAGTTTCATGAGAAAGTTTTAGTAGAATGTAACATTCGCTCTTGACTTTCTTTCACCTTTATTATTTACCGGAAGATGATAAACACCATAAGAAACAAAAAATCGCATCAAGTGTTCAAGCTTGGACTTAAACCACAAACAGCTGCTGCTGAAATTTTCATCATTAATCATTTTCGATAAAAATTACTATACGTTTGCCCTTGAAAACCTCGCATCTGCCATGTACGAAACATGAAACTTACTCCAGGGAGATAAAAGAATAACTACTATAAAGCAATATATGTTAAACAAGCCCTTAACGACAATATTAAATATATTATAGAATGTTTGTCATGTTACTGTATAAAATTTCTCACACATTATCTATTTTTATTGATACGCGAAAAATCTTTTACGAAATGGTACAAAATAATACGAAAGCCAGTGTTATTTTGTAACACCTTTTTTTTTTTCTTTATTATATAATTGTCTGAATAAAATAAATTACATTTTTAATCGTTTAAAAATAAGAAAATTGTTTCATCTAGGGAATGATAATTTTCAAAGTATAAAATAAAAATCCGTTGCAAAAGTTCATACATTTACTCATGTACAAAACTCAATTTTTTCCCAAAATTTTAGGAAGTAAAAGCGGGGTACGTATTATACATGATATATTTCTGAAAACTATTAGAACCTATATAGCATGTTAAGAAATTATTATACGACCACTTTAATTTTGCAACTTAGGAAATAAATCAGGGACTCAACATATAAAATATGATGTTACAATAAAATTATTACCAGTGGGTTTAAATAAACTTGAATAATGGGATAAATTAATAAATTAATTAAAATATTAGAAGTGCAGGAAAAATACGCTGTTAAGAAATTATAAGACCACTTGTCCCAAAAAACAAAAAAACATGTGAAAATTAATATTACAGAGGTCCTCCATTTTTTACTTTCTTCTATCTGTAATAAAAGAAAGTGTTGTAATCTAATTTTTTTCTACTTCTGATTTTCGACGGATTTACGTGCTTTCGGGGGTCAGAGATCCCGAAAAATACGTTTTTACAAAATAAGTCTGTCCTTGTGTGGGGCCGCTTTGTGTCTCCCTAAATTTTAAGAAGTTTCGCATAGTATTGGACCAAACTTATCTTCATATATATGTTTTTGGCTATGCCCAGAAGGTTACCAGTTGAAATTTGGGATATTCCGCTCAAAAGGGACGCTGTGGTAACGACTTTGGTTTTCCTTCTTGTATCATTGGAAAGTGTAAGAAGTGTTGTGCAGTATAAACCCTGATACGAAAAACGTTCCTACTTTTATTAGATAAAAACTCTTGAATTTTCTTTCCAGACATTCGCGAACGGTTTTGCTGCGTAAATGATTCTCTCACTTGTCTGTGGCTTTATGTTTATGTACTCTCTTTGCTCATTCATTCTGTTACTGTTAAACTATGTAGTTGTAATTGTTATATGCGGGTCGTTCTCTAGCCCGCTCATGATGCTTGTATGCTACGTCTAAAATATATATAATCCAGTGCATCATATATAAACTAGTGTATTAAAATATATTCCAAGTTTTATAACTGGAGTCCTTCTCAAAATGGAATGCAATCACACATCTCTCAGATTATAACGAATTATTAATATTTTTCTTCATTTTGTTAACTAGTGCCGCCCAGTGGATTTATGTGAAATATGCTCTAGGTGGATCTAACGATGAAAACAGGTAAGTGAATCTTTCTTACCTATATTTATATTGAGTGAAATTTAAATAATAGATAGAAGGCCTTATTTAATTACTGCGCATATCCGTAAAACGAAGTTGTGCATAAAATTGAACCAAACATCATATATATGTTTTGGACTATGACCATCAAGTCCCAGTTGAAATTGGGGATATTCCCCCAAAAGAGGAGCTGTGATACTAGTTGTATTGTACATCGGAGCCCACTTGAATTGGGCTTCGGAAGGGGACGCTGTGATAACGATTTTTCTTTTGTATCCTAGGAAAGTTTATGAAGTTATGGATTTAAATGAACCAATCTTCATATATACGTTTTTGACGATGCACGTCATGTCCCAACTGAAAATGGGGATATTTACCCAGAATGGGGCGCTGTGATACTAGTTGTATTGTACATCAACTACTCGTGCAGCGAAGGATGCTTCGCATCCAGGTAACCCGACGATTCGCAAGCAGCTGACATACAACAGAACGACGAAAAATATAGATTTTATTAAAAAATATCATCGAGATTAACTCGTATTTACTTCAGTTAATAGAAGGAATCAGAAATTCAAGTTGGAAATTAAAATCGGTGTAGTTGTGTTTTGCCCTGGATGCTCGTGCAGCTACGCACACTTCGGCATCTTGTTTCTTTCTAAAATGCATAATTCTAAAAAAATAGGCTTTTTGAAATATTAACATGTATGAGACAGAAGAAAGTTGTGGAATTGGCATATCCGATTAGTTTCGTGTAATCTCAAAAAATATTTTTCATTGAAGTGACCAGTTTTTTTTAAAGTTCTGCTGCGTGAATACTCAGCCATTCTCTTACAAAGGCAACTTCAAATTCGTTCGCAGAAGGAAACAGTTTATTATTAGCAGAAACTTTATGACCTTAAAAATCCCAAAAGTTTTTCCTGAGATTTAAATCTGGACTTCTGCTGGACCACGACAAAACATCAACTTTTCATAGCATTTCAATAAGCATTAACCTGCTGAAAGAAACCTAATTAAAAACCCAAATGGTATAAGATAATCATGTAGCATACATTGAGATTTTGAGTCATCCGTCCCGAAATGGGCTGTAAGTCACAAAATCTAAGAGGAGGAAATGCTCCCCAAATCATTATGCAGCCTCCGCTCATTTGTCGATTAAAACATTATTTTGTTTTTTCCTCAAGTCATACCAATAGTATTTATATCCGTATGGACCGTCAATGTTGTATTTTTCATCAAAAAATATTATTTGTTTCCACTCATCGTCTCATGAAATGACAAATAACTTTCGTTTTTTTCTTTATTTTCCAAAATATGTAATTAGCATTTCATTTAAGACTCTTCTAAATCATGACATCTGATTTTTTTTTTTTTAATTTAAAAGCGTTTTGAAATTTTATGAGTGGAAAGACCTTTCTTTGTAGATATCCGAAAAACTTGTCGATTAACAGGTACTGTCAATTTCTTCTTCCTTCCAGATCGTTTTATTTTGTTTTGGGAATTTTTTTCTTAATTATGACATTCTAAATGGCAGTTTTGTATCGTTTCATTACCATTACTATTTCTATTTCAGATTTAACAGTAATAAAATCTGTCTTACCTGGAATTCAGATAACTCTTTTCCCCGCTGCATCGGCAAAAAATAATAATAATAATAATAAAACTCACAATCAAAGCATAAAAAATGTACTTCTGTGTTAATGACGTTACAAAATAGTAAAGCATGCGCTTTATGATGATTCGTAATTTACATATGCAAGATAACATGCAAATTTTCAATATTGTCCTATCACAAGGGTATTTATATTTAAACAATAGCACACCAACGCTGGCAAGCCATAATTCGTATGATGTACTTTCGTTGCCAATGTCTGCAGTATAGAGTATTATTTCTAAAATATTGGTGTTTCATTGTAAATAATTCCAAATTAAAGATAATATTGGAACAATATTGGCTAAGGATAATATATAAAACATAATTTTGTTGCCAATATCCTCAGCCAATATATCTCCAATATTTGTGTTTTATTACAAATATTTTCAATGTAATGTCAATATTTTCTGTAATAGTGACGTTTATTTGTAAATATTTCCAATGAAACGCTCATATTTCTATAATAGCGGCGTTTTGGTGCAAATAATTAAAATTTAAAGCCAATATTTTACTCAGATTGGCATTTCATTGGAAACATTTCCGATTAAAATAATACTCATGCAATAGATCCCAATATAAACATTATGACCAATATTGGCTTGCTACTAGATGTTCCACAAAAGGATATGATATAATTCTTTTTACGTTTTCAGATGGGAAATTTGATTTATTCACGTGGCATGCTTTCCAGATGCTTTGCAGAAAATTCCTACTTAAACCGATAAAAGGCATTAAAAAGCGCAGTCAAATTTTCCATGGAAACGATCTCACTGACCCGCACATTTTTATGGCCTCTCCGTGGCCAGATAACGTTCCCTTCCTTGCAGCGTAAAAATATTTAATCCGAATTCTAGGAAAATTGTGAATAATGTTGCCAGGTCCAGTTTTCATTTCCCATTTTAAAATGCTACTCCTGTTTCATTCTTATTTTTTTTTTGTTTCTTATATGTTTTCAAGGTAATACAACCAACAAATTTAAAAATTGGATTTCGTTTAGTACCGTTATTTTAAAGTAAAAACAATTTAAATTACATATACATATGGAAAGAGAACTGTGATATCGATATTTTTATCACATATTATTTATGTATATTATATTTTATTAAAAGTTAAATCATTTCTTTTTAATTAACTGCTCTTAACTAACTTTGAATTAAGGGCTGTGATTGCAGTTGTAACGATTCAATATGGGTTTTTAGAAATTACCTTTTCAAAAGTTTTTTTTTTTTTTTTTAAGTTAAATACACGATTGTTTAATTTATTAAATGAGGTATTTCTTTCTATGAAAAGGGTGATTAAAAAAAGATTGAACAAATTTTAAGCGGTAGTACTAAGACCAAAACAAACAATTTTTGTATAAAGAACCAGGGTCATAACATTTTTCTCTCTCTCAAAAATACAGGGTATCTCACATCAATCCGAACATAATTATCGCGCATAACTTCAACTAAAATAAAGATATTTGAAGGCCGGCTTCAACAGACTTTCCTTACTTTGTGTAAAAGAACAGTGATATGATGAAAGGTAGTAGAAGTGCACGCCATTATTGTATGTGTATGGTGACCCTTCGGTCCCATCCACTAAATAAATAGTCATAATTCAGAAATGATAATAAAATTTTTTTATTTAAAATCAATATTATGTGAGGATGGCAGTGGAGCAGGTCTGTCAAATTACGAAGATCAAATTAAAGATCAAGCACTAAAATAAGAAAAAGGAGAGAAGCTAAACCCAAGAATTTCGCTAAATTCTATCCCTAACTCTAAATAAGATGGCTACTCTAATTGTATTCCGGAGCTTAAGAAAACCTAAGAAACTAAATAGATCACTTATAGAAAATGTCACTAATTTTAAAAGGAATTCCAAGGATCTCAAATATGTTTTTATTCTGAAGTAATTAACGTAACGCCTTACAACCGGGATAAGCTTCTCAGATGAAGACTTATTTCACACTTGGAACGTCATTGGCTATCGCTAAGTGGCAGAATCCAAACTCAAATTCCGGAAACAATGAAGATTGTACTCCTTAAATTGATAGATCCGATCAAATCCGACTATACTTACCTCTACCAGCGTATTTATACTCGCTGTTTGAACACAGAAATCTAATTTGCACATATTTCAATGTAAAATAACTGCAACAATCAGATTTAGGGAGATTTAACTATACTTTGCGAAAGTAAAAGAAATGACAGATTAGGTGGCTCTTTCTCGCACAAGTGTTAGAATTCGGACAACATGCTCACAACCGAAGTTACATTGCTACAAGTGAAATCATATGAACCATAAGTGAACCATATGAATCACAATGAACAAACCATTCGAACCACATGTGACAACAAATCATATAAACCACAATGAACAAACCATGTGAACCACAATAAACAAATCATATAAACCACAATGAACAAACTATATGAACCACAAGTGAACCACCATATGAACCACAACAAACCATATGAATCACAAGTGAAACCATATGAACTGTCAATTACATTCGGATATATAAAGCGTCTAATCCGGCGCTATTTGGATAAGAATGGCAGCCATTGGTGCGATTAGTTGTGATATCTTTACATTTCACATAAAGAAGGGTCAATGTGTTTCAAATTTCGTTAAAGCATCTTCATTATTACAACAGTTATGAACAGAATTCGAATTCGGATTCGAGTGAGATTTCCTGTATTTTTGACTGATGGTATGGATCGTGACTCCAGTTTCCTTTACAAAAACTGTTTCTTGTAATGTGTACTTGCACCGCATAAAGTTTGTTCAAAACTTCTTTAATCATCCGGTGTTTCTTATGTAAGATAACTTGAACCGTATCTTTTGTTGTAAGAAATCTTAATTTATTTCGTATGGATAAAGTTCTTAATATATTTTTTATGTTACCCTTTTCTTATGTTAAAAACACAATCATTCATTATAACTCGCATACAGACGAGCATTTTAAGTTAAAAAAGAAAACAGAAATAATTGCGTTTAACCCTCTAAGCGTGTGGAACGTAATATTCCGTTCACTAAGCTCCAGGTTTCACTGCAATATTTGCAATGTTTAAGATAATATAATTTTATAGACTTAATGAATTTTCAAAACATTGAAGAATGATTAATACTCTCAAGGGTTACATTCATATTTGTAATTAAGTTTATTTATAATGCTGAAAGAACCATATTTTTTTAGCATTTAAAACAAAATACAGTGAAAACAACATTACAATTTTACCCTTTTTCAAAACCCTCAGAGGGTTAAAGATTTTATTAAAGTACAGCAAGTAATTGCAGACACATGCTTTGCATTATTACTGGCTGCCCACAATGTTTTAAGAACTTGTCGCACTTTTGCAAGATTGTGTGATATGGTTTAGAGTCCACGTGACTTCTGGCCGTTTCGGAAGTAAATAAGCATAATACCATTGCGTCGTTTTTTTGCAGATGACCCATAGTTCTCTTCCCGTGTAAAGATGCATGGCAAGAAGAATAAATAAACAGATGATTTCCATGGAATATTTTTATTTTAAGAGAAAGAGAGTTGAAAGTTTTGGGGTGGCCCCCTCGGCACTCAGAACATAGTTCACATCATGAAAATTCCGATCTTCTCCTTACCAGAGATAAAAAGGATCTGCCGTAATTTTACAATACATTCTCGCCGATGCTTTGTTTTCCACACCAAATATACATGTGTATCGCACATTTTTCGCCAGAAAGAATTTCGGACAGTTAGGCATCTGGCATATTAATTTACAGGGGGGGGGGGGGGATGAATCAAAGAAGTGCCATGCCTGGCTACTTATTGCTATTTTCGTAATTTTTGAGCAGCAATCTAATGAATGTTATGAGAAAGAAATCAGATGTGGCTTTCTGTATATGAATCATATGATAAGCATATAGAATTTTGGCAGCTGGGAATTAATTAAAAATAGCATTTACATTGAAACCAGGAAGTTAATATTTTGCTTGGTCAAAAGCGTAAATGTAAAACTGTTTTGAATTTATCATTAAGTTTTCCAGACAGAAAGCAAAGTTTGAAAGGATAATGAAAATATTTAACGTACATATTGAATAATTTTGCAGCTGCATTTTTGCAGAAAAGGAAGATTATTTTTGCGGTCAGAAGCCAGTCATAAAAATTATAGAAAAGAAACGCTAACGTATTTGATGAAATATAATTGCTTTTAATCTTTAAAATAGAAAGGAAAATCTTTAAAATAAAAATTTAATTAATCTTTAAGAAACATAAGGGAACTATAAATTTTAAATAATAATGAAAATATGTATATGATCTTCATCATATACATATACTCCCCCTTCATAGGAAAAAAAATGCTGACCTTGTTGCGATACACATGTGCACACACTGAAAACAAGCTGTACTATCCATAAAACAAACATTTCAAAGCCTGGCAGACTACCATAGAAAAATAAGTAATAAACACATAAAAAGCATATAAAAATATAAACAAGTACTTGATTTAAAAAAAAAAATAGCACTTTGTTCTGCAAGGTATACCCAATTCAAATGTCTTGTCTGCTTATACAATATATAAGTATAGCCATAACAGTTCCAAAATGCAGACACAATTAACATTTTCCTTTTATTTTAATAAAGACACGTCAAATAATTTTGCAGCTGCATTTTTGCAGAAAAGGAAGATTATTTTTGCGGTCAGAAGCCAGACATAAAAATGATAGAAAAGAAAGGCTAATGTATTTGATGAAATATAATTGCTTTTAATCTTTAAAATAGAAAGGAAAATCTTTAAAATAAAAATTTAATTAATCTTTAAGAAACATAAGGGAACTATAAATTTTGAATAATAATGAAAATATGTATATGATCTTCATCATAGGTTGCAAAAATTTGTGTTACTTTAAATGCATTAAATAAATAAAAAAAAATGAGAATAAATATTATTTAATCGGGTACTTCTCGATTATCCCGTCGAACACTTTTCATAACAAAAAACTATCGCTAAACAGTAACGCCAAATAAACGGGAGAACGTTGCATTGGAATATCAAAATAAATAAATAAATAAAATATAAGAATTTAAGGACACAAATGTTATTTTAATTAATGAAATAACTAATAAATCAGTAAAACATAACGAATAATACACGCAAATGTCGAATTAAAAACCACTTGATGATATAACAAACACGTATAATGCTTCTGGCATCAAGTAAATTGGACTGCATTTTTGGCGTTTAATCTTACAGTTTGGCGATAGTTTTTTGTTATGAAAAGTGGTCGACGGGATAATAGAGAAGTACCTTTAATCGATATTATTGCATACAAGGTTTTTTGTGTGCACAAACAAACTAATTCCCGACCATAAAATACTTCCACTATAGTGTCTTTAATTTAACTTATTTTTTTAAATGAAGAGCTGTTAATTTATTTTATAAAATTGATTTACATTTTAATAAAAAATAATAAATAATAATCACACTAATCACATATTTGATTTACTAAAGAGATTTTAAAGTTTTGCAAAAACCAACACTTGAATCTCTTATGCGTAATAGAATATTAAACTAGAAAAATTGAAACAATTAAAACTTTAGAAAATATCCCAAATATGTAATAAAATCTTAGTATTTTAAGTTAAAAAAGAAAATTGCAATAACTGCATTTAAAGATTTTATTAAAGTATGGCCATTAATTGACAGGCATTTATAAAAACAAGTGTAGCCATTTAAATGATTTTCTGTGAACTTTTGTTTTAGGGTATGTGGACTGTTTTAGTACAAAAATACTCCGTTTGATAGTTCCTTTAAATTGCGAAATTTCTGCGATGCTGAGTTGTTTTAGTGTTTTTTTATGCTAATAGTAACAACAAATATTTGTAAGAAAATGTAGTCATTAATAATGGTAAATAATTACTTATATAACAAACACATGCTAAGCGCCATATTTTATGAAAAGTAGTCTGATTAAATCCCATCAAACATAACATGGTGCAAAACATATAAATATAAATATGTGACGAACACATCTTATAAATAATGGCATATTTAATCGAAATGTATGTGTTGTAGGATAGCAGACATTCAACATATTTGAGATGCTGAATCCTTTTAAAGTAACAATGATGTTTTACAGTAATAGTTGTTTTAATTCTATTGAGGCTAATATTATCGACAAATTGTTATAATGAAAAGTAAGTAAATTTAAGCTATAAAAATGATAAATGGCTGCTTATTCAACAAGCATATACGTTAAAGAACATCTTTTCTGTAGAAAATTCATCTGGTTAAATATCGTCAAACATTTACATGTTGCAAAGCATTTAAGTACAAATGCGACATGCGCATCTTATAAATAATGACATTTTGATTCGAAATATAGGATAACAAGCATTGGAATTGTCTTTACTCACGAATAATCTTTTACCGTACGTTATTTAAAAGACATAGAATCACGAAATGGCGTGATTATTCCTTATTCACGAATCTTTTGTAAGTCTTGCAATATGAAAAATCAGTGTGAATAATTTTTTTTAAAACTCCACACGTTGTTGGAAAGTTCAAGGAATTAAAAAAAAAAAAATGTTGTCATATGCCATATTTTTAAATCTTTCCTAAGATACTTATGTAAGCGTCAGGTGCCTTTGAATAAACAAAAAATCAAAAACTCTTTGTATTCATCTGCCATAAAGAAAAGTTATTTTGTAATCAGAACCCGACTTACACTATTTAGGACGCAATATACATAATGAATTTTGGAATTCCTCACATTTGTTTATTTGAACATTGCTATAATTATAAAATTAGCTTTAAAAAAATTATATATTTTTATTTGTATATACTATAACAATTTCTAAAAGCTTATTTAAAATGAAAATATTTTTTATATTTTTTACACACGTAAAATAAGTGACACGTTATATGTTATGCGTATATGTTATAATGTGCATAATGGTATGTTACATTATACGCTGGTTAAGTAGTTACTGCATGTATTTTAAAACTGACAAACCACAATGCGGACATTTCTATGCAGTTTAGACGTTTAGAAGATTATTAACTCGTGAACTACTTACTAGTGCGAATTCGCACCGACCAAAATATCAAATTTCGGCGAAATGTTTTCATTAGCTTACATTTTCAATTAACAGAATGAAGCTTTGGATAAAAATAAATGTCACAGTTTTATTCCTCGTCAAATTTTATATAGAAATCATGCATTATATTTTACTAGCAAACTACGCCCGCTACGCTGGTCAATTTCTCTTAACGCACCTTTAATCAAACGAAATATTGACCTTGAATTTGACCTTGTGTTTTAAAACCATATGGACCTTTACTTGACCATATGGATCACTTACAGTAGGATTTGGTAAATAACGATAAAATAATATGCTATATACCATAACTATCCTTGAAAACTCATCTAACTAACAGTGAAGGTTCCGTCAAAATTCATTCGGCAGAATATTTTTTAAAGGCTAAGCTTTCATAATCGGGTTCATCTGATTACTATAGTCAATATACATACGTCAGGACACATTGCTGTTATGATTATCTTTTTATGCATGAAGGTTTCGCTATGGTACTCCATTGTAAAATTTGGTAATTTTTGAAATTCAATATTTGAAAAACTGCATAATCATTAGATTTGAAATTTATATCAAGAAAAATACAATTTTTTACCTTTCTAACTCAGTTTGTCTAACAATTTTGTGACAAATACTTTTCGAGCTATTAATTTTTTCAGTAACTTCAAATGTTTCATTTTCCGAGATTAATCTGTGGCAACGATTAGCGAAAATCCCAGTCGTCAGCAACGCATACCTTTTCATTAAAGAGGATTATCATTATATTGCCAACAAAGTTATACGCAGTTGGAGTTACGGAATCTCAAATCGCATTAATGTGCAATGTGCGGGGGCTAAACCGAAGTGTGGAGTTCATGAGTTTATATTATAAAAAACTTTATTAAATCCATCCAGTTTGTTAGTAAACCTTATATCACAATCTAATAAAAGCTTTATTTTTAATAAGCTAAGTCTAAGGATTTCGGGGGGGGGGGGGGCGAAAATCTGGCCTGTAATACTTTAGTAAACGTATTAAAATTTTTAAATTTTTGTTATGGAAGATCTTCAATTTTTAACATATAATGAAATGTAATGAATATTTGAGAGCATAATTAATTTTCATCCTTAAAACTATATTATTCAAAAACGGTTATTTTGCAACTTGCGCGCATGATTTCGCTAAATCGGCTTGTCTGATTATCATGAAACTGTAACTTCTTGCATAATAAGTGAATAACCACAAAATGACCTAAAAATTTTATATTTTAGTTTATGTTTCCTAAAACGCGGTTATTAAATTTTAAAAATGTTTCCGAATTTCCAGCTTATGCGAAATATTTACATTTTTTATTCAAAGAATGCAGATTTTGTTTAGATATTAAGTCATTTCCATTAGTCAATTTGTCTAAGTATTTAAAAAATATAGCCCATGTGATTAAGTTATGTGAGTGTTGTCCTATACGGAGTACATGAAATATGCATTTACTTATGAATTACAATTAGTAAAATATAATAAATAATAAATATATAATTTTTTGCAAAGCAAAATTCAAAAGAGAAGGTCTGTTTAAATGCTTCTTGTAAGTTTTGTACAAATGTGTCTAATCATTTTTAAAATAACAAGCTTTTAAACTTTTACTCCGAGAAACAGACGTACTTTTTTTACGACAAGAGATGTGTGTAATTTTGATATGAAGATATTTTTTTTTAAGAGATGTCATTAAGAGATATAATTTTTATCTTAATTTGTGTTAATCTGAATGCATGAAACGTGGAAACTAACGACTAGAAAATCATGAAAAGGTAGAAAAAATAGCCTACAACTATTTCGAAGCTTCTTAATAGTAGCCTCTTCTTCAGTACAAAATGAAGGAGAAGGGAAGAGAGAAAGAGAAACAGCAGCGATATGCATGCGTTATTGCTTCTGCAGTTTCTCATCCCATTTTATTAACACATTAAGCGCCGCTATATATATTAAACTTTTTTAATAAAGCAGTTGTTTTTTCTTTATATGAATGGAAAGTCTTTAAGGTATTTCTGAAGATTTTTTTTTTTAATTCGAATATTTAGGAAAAATAGCATGTTCCCAAAATGGGAACAATGGCGCCTAATGGGGGTAAATTTTTTCAAAATTTTACTTATGTCTCCTTGCATTTATGTTTGTTATTTCTTAGTTCTTTAGCTATAAAAGGGTTAATATCAATCTGAAACTGATATTTTACGAAGAATTCATATAAATTTGCCCAACATCTACATTTATATTAAAAATAAAAAATAAAATTACCGATTCCATAATCATTTTCATTACCTCTTTATTTTTCTTCATTACATCATTTTTATCCAACTATTTTACATGAAAATGATTGAACATTTTTTATGCAGCATTATATTACAATTTTTTCGTTTTCTGAAATTGGTTTTTTAACATTTTTTTTTTTTTTGCATTTTGTTTAGATTTTTCCATATTCCAATTTGAAAATTCGTCTGAACTTTCATCTAAAATATCAAGTCTGTGTTTAATACTTTGTCTTTTTTAAACACTAAATCAGATATTTCTTGATTGTCTGTTGATTTAGAATTTACAGAAAGTGCTACTCCACTTAATATAACATAGGATAAATAGTCGCATAAATTATTTTCTATTACATATGTAATAGAAAATAATTTATGCGACATACATATGAAGACGATATCTTCCTCATATGTTATAATACTGCAATCAGGTGGAAAATAAACGATTTCCGGATCATCCGAAAAATCATCCAAATCTAAAAAAAAATGTGCAATCATCTTCCATGTAAAATAGTCAGAAAAAATGATGTAATGATGAAAAATAAAGAGATAGATAATGAAAATGTTTATGGAACTGGTAATTTCATTTTGTTTTTTATTATAAATGTAAAAGTTGGACTAATTTATACAAAATCTTCGTAAAATATCAGTTTCAGATTGATATTATACCTTCTATAGCTAATGAATTGAAAAATAAATACCACAAATGCACGGAGGCACATGTACAAGTTTTCAAAAACATTGATAAGATTAAAAAGTGGTTCTTTTTATGAAGCGTTGAAACATCCGAATGCTAAATTTATTTTGTTTGGTTCTGGTTTTCATTACGTCGCTTTTTACACGTCACATAATTACAAAAGAAAAAAGAAAGAAAGAAAGAAAAAGAAAAACTTTATAAACATGCAAAACAACGAAAGTACTCCTTTTATGAATAAACGGTTATTTAAAACCTCTTCTAGGTGATAATATTTTCGAATTTTTTTCTATATTTCTTTCAAAATTTTTTTATATACCTACACTTATAGTATCCGTGTTATAATCAGACTCTTACTTAACTTATAAACGTTGTCAATGTGTATACGGCCTTTTTATTAGAAGAAAACCCATTTCCATCGAAATTATTATCGCTAAACTATTACACCAGAAACATAAAAAAATCATGAGGTATATACATATAAAAATAAACTTTAAATAGCTTCTTAAAATCTTTTAGTGAATATGTAATCAGTATAAACACTTCATATCGATTTATGATTTGAAAGTATTTTAGTTTTGCAATTTAACAAATTGGCTTAGAATACGTTATTTTATAAAGTAGCAATTAAGAATACAAGCAATTGAAAAAATATTTTTTACGCAACAAATGCATTTTATATTATTTAGTAGTAACTAAAATATAGGCCTTTAATAATAGTTAAAACTCAATAACTACAGAAATTTTACAATTATCATCGTTATTAAAAACTGTCTCCAAAATCTTCACGAATTAATCTCGAGTTATGAAAAACATTGAAGTTATTTTTTCTTATCAGATTGCAATTTTTTTGCAGATAAATTTACATATTTTAACTCTAATGTTGAACATTTGTCTTGATTAAATACAATCCTATTGTGGCTTTCTTAAATTGCTTCCAAAAATGAGCTCGAATTGCCTTTGGAATTTCACCCTTCTCATGATAATCACATGATGAAATATTCATACATCTGGGAACAGATCTAATGCTTTATCACAGAAAAAAAGAAAAAAAAAATAAGAAGAAAAAGCAATAGAAAGTAGTAGAACAGGATAAAAGATTACAGTCTTGATTAAAATTGATTTTTCCACAATTCCATCTGTGTCAAAAGATGTCTTTTTCGGTGTAAAGGTATTTTTATATATGGAATGTGCGTCCGTTAAGTTTTATTTAGAATCGTAAGTTTTTTTTCTTTTTTTTCCCTTTAAATTTAAAATGATAAACATCAATATGTGCTGTATACGAAATGTATTTCAAAAGAATCATTTTACATAAAATGAGTGTATGAAATGTATACAAAGTAACCAAAATTAAACTACACATTTTCTAGAGGTCTATACAGCAAAATCATCAGAAAGTCGTGAAATTTGAGGAGTGTCGTAAGAATAACAGGTATTTGTGCTAGAGTAAAAATAATTAGTTTCAAAAAACGTCAATAGACATCATATAAAATTTTTATATAGAATATATAACATGAACTACACAACTTATTATTTTTCACAATTCCAACTGTGTCAAAAGATGTCTTTTTCGATGCAATGGTATTTTTGTACTTTTCCTTTATAGGGAGCTTGGCGATTTTGTTAAAAACATGGCGCAATTTGGGTTTCATAAAGTGAAATTTGTTGCCAAATGATATGAACCACTGTGAAAACAAACCTGGTGAATTTTTATGATTTTTTTATGTATATATATATATATATATATATATATATATATATATATATATATATATATATATACATTATCATTGTTTTTATATACGATATATACGATTTACTACTATTTTTAGATAAAAATTGATAAATAGCTTTATATTAAATAAGTTGTATAAATAGTGAAACAATTTCTTGTGTGTATGAAGCAATGAATAGGTTGCCAGAAAATATGCATGAAAAATTTCCTTCACTCACTAAGAATATTTTTTCTATCTCGCCAAGGTACTATACGTCAAAAGTATCGGTATTTTTGTCTATAGATATGCATCCGTTAATTTTTTTTTTTTTTTTTTTTTTTTTAGAATCGTATATTTTTTTCTGTTAAAATTTAAGTGATAAACATCAATGTGTGCTGTATACACAATGTATTTCAAAAGAATCATCTTCTATAAAATTAATGTATGAAATATACAAGGTATCCAAAATTAAACTACACATATCCGAGCGGTTTACAGCAAAAACTTATTCATCAAAAAGTCGTGAAATTTGCGGAATATCGTAAGGAGATAACAGGTATTTTTTCTAGAGCAAAAATAATTCGTTCCAAAAACCGTCAGTAGAGGACATAATAAAATCTTTATACAGAATATATAACATGAGCTACACAATTTATCTGTCTAATTTGGACAAAACATGCCCACCGTTGTCTGCTACCATCTGGTATCGTAACATAGATTGTTAAATGCTTGATTGCAGTGTGTGCATTTGATGTGAGATGCTGTCTTTAAGATCATGTGGAGATTTTATGTTATCACGATAAAGCAAGTTTTTGGGATATCGCCGGAACTAAAAATCATATGGATTCAAATCTAGGGATATTGTAAGCCAAGCCATAAGCAGATGATGACTGATGATCTTTCTATGTAAAATGCGGCTCTTGAGAACTTGTCTCTAATATTGGACCATTGGCTTGATAAATACAATGATATTGTGACATTCTTAAATTGCTTCAAAAATGAGTTCGAATTGACTTTGAAATGTCACCTTTCTCATGATAATTGCATGATGAATTATTTATAGATCTGGGAATAGACATAATGCTTCAGAGTAGAAAGAAAGTAAAAAAAAAAAGAAGTAAAAAAAAAAAGGCAGTATCAAGTATTATTATATAGTTTAAAAAATAGAATAGTAGTCTTGATTAGAATTTATTTTTCTCAAGTCGAACTGTGTTGAAAGATGGGGTTTTTGATATGGAATATGCGTCCATATTCTTCCATATTTTTTTCTTTTCTTTTCTTTTCTTTTTTTTTTTTAGTATCATATGAAAAGTTCTATTTCCTCCTTAAACTTATAAAATATATGAATGGGTTGTATATATAATCTATTTAAAACAATATTCAGTGTAAAATGTTTGTATGATATATTATTCTCTACCGATTATACTTCATTTCACGCTACATCTTTGGTAAACACCACGCTAATTAATGTGAACTTCGAATACATCATTGAAATAAATTCTGTATTATTTTCTATGAAAAATTACTACTATAAACGAAGTTATTGTAGTTTGAGCCTCTCAAAACAAATTGTGTAAATATAGTCTAAATATCATTTTTCTTTCGGAAAATTGTAAACTAAATAGATGTGCTGCATACATAATCAAGGATTGATTTTCGTAATGGCCAACTCTGAAAAGGGCCTCTAGAGCTAAAAAAATCAAGTATTTTTACTTGAAATGATAATAAATTGAAGCTACAAAAATGTTATGGGAGCTCCCAACTGCAACTTTGACACAGAATCCCTAAGTCGGGCCCTGTACATAACGTATGTCAAACAATATTATCTTATGTAAAATGTGTAAGTAACATACATTACTCAATAGTGTATTATTTTTAAAAACATGATAACTAGGATTAAATTCTAATCCATTATTGAAATAAATTCCAGGATATTCTCAATGGAAAATGGTAACAATAGGCGAGATGATTATTGGTTTGACGTAGAAAAGTAAAGTAATATCCTGTACGTGTTATTTCTTTCCCTTAAATTTAAACTAATAAACTGTATGGGTATGTTATATACATAATATTTTTGAAACAATATCATCTTATATAAAATGTACACATGACAAATGTATTGCCCTATTGTGTACTCTTCAGCCGCCATCTTTTGGAAAATCATGTTAACTCTTTTGCGAAATTCTAATACGTTAATGAATTAAATTCTGTAGAAAATGATCACTTCAAAAGAAATGGTTCTGAATTCATGTTATGTACAAATATTCAAGTAATATCGTCTAGGTGTAATTTTTCTATTACATTTATGCTGACAAAATATCTATCTGGATGTTCAGCATACACAATGCTTTTCGAACAATCCCATCTTATGTAAAATATGTATATGATTTATATTGTACTATAGCGTATTCTTCCCTCTACATTTTTATAAAAACGTGCTAAATACTGCGAAATTCTAACACGTTATTAAAGAAAACTCTATAGGACAGCGTTTTTAGGTGCGTTCGTAATTATATAAATACGTAGCACCTATAGTCGTAGCACCTATAGTAACTATCCAACCGAATGGTCTGAAATTTAATATATATTATTGCTGTAGAATTTTGTCGAGTTATTTCAAATTTTATGAAAATCGAATCAAAACTTAAAAAGATATTAATAAAAGATTTCTTTTTTCTAATAAATGCTATCGTACGTAATCTATATAAATAAAAGCGCAAGTCATGTGACTGAGGAAAACAAATACGAGCAAACCACTTATTTTTTCCCATGCCAGGCGGCTATTTTTATTCAAAATTATTTTTTCGAATAAAATTGCATAAAAGTTACATTTTTAGAAAGACCGTTGAAAAAAATTGTTTGTTTGAAAGATGAGTTACATTAAAAAATGTATAGATTCTGAGATAACTTCAGTGGAAATTACGTTAACAGCTGAATATCTTAATCCATTAGAGTAAATAAACACAGGATATTCTATCGTTGTGAGTCATAAAAATATCAAACCATGGGCGTAATCATTCGCAAAGCAAGATCTCCATGGTGAATTTTACAGTGTTGTCTGGTGTAGAAAAAAAATTCGCATTTGTAAACGTGGCATACGTATTAAGAAAAAAAATAGGCATGGTCATTTCGCTCATAGCAGACGATATAATTCAATTCACTGAAATAATAAGGATGATTCTTTTTTACATTGTGAAACTAGTTATAAAACGAACGTACCTCCTATGTCACGTTTAACGTATAATTTCCAACTTGTTAAACTTTGTGATCTCGCGGACACCTTTTGATGTGATATGCATTTCGGGAACCCCCAACTATATTTTTTCTTAATTGTCTGAGTGCAACGAAGACTCATACACAGCGCAGTATTACTTTGCCCCATATATAGCTACGATGGATATTAAAACCTTTCGTCAAGCATAACTCAAAAAATATTTAACGGATTTCGTTCAAATTTTTACAGCAGGTACCTATAAAGGTGACAACGTCGTCTATTTATTACCAAGAATAAGTGTCAAACCGTTTGGAAGTTATATTAAAAAAAATAGATAACAAAGCACAATTAAAGTACATACGTCACTAAATTTTGTGCGTACGTCATTTTCACCGGCGGGAGATTTTCGTAGACAATCGGAATTGAAAAGTTCATGGAATACATGGAGCAAAAAATATGCAAGCACTAATATTCAGCACAATAAAATATATTTCAATTTAATAAAAATGGAAAGTTAATCTGGAATTTTTTCTGTTTGAAAAGTATTAGAGATTAGTAAGAGTAGTATTAGTATTAGAGATTTGGCGTAAATCACACCATTAGCAGCTTTTTTATTTCGCGTGTGTATGTTAGGAACAATTCTTTGATGTTTAAATAAAAGGTTTCGATTTGTGGCATTATTCCTTATTTTCTTTTCCCTTTTAGTATTTTAAATGGAATTAGTGAAAGGCGTGTATTTTAAATTAAATGAGTGAAAGACGTGTATTTTTAATGCATGTATTTCAAATGAAATCAGTGAAAGATTTATATTTAAATGAAATGAATGCAATATGAAGATGTTATGAGAAAAATATTTGGCGATTTATCAACTGCGCCAAGTTAACATAAAAGTACCAATACATATGTGGGTACTTCTCTATTATCCCGTCGACCACTTTTCATAACAAAAAACTAACGCCAAATAAACGGGAGAACGTTGTCATTGAAATATCAAAATACATAAATAAATAAAATATAAGAATTTAAGGACACAATTGTTATTTTAATGAATTAAATAACTAATAAATCAGTAAAACATAATGAAAAATACACGCAAATGTCGCGTTAAAAACCACTTGATGACGTAACAAACACGTATAATGCTTCTGATATCAAGTAAATGGGACTGCATTTTTGGGGTTTAATCTAACAGTTTGGCGATAGTTTTTTGTTATGAAAAGTGGTCGACGGGATAATAGAGCGATCAGTCCTCTATGTGAAATGAAACAAGGCACAGATGTCATATACGCACCACGTTGGCGCGATTTTTCCCTCCACCAGCTTGGGGAAAACTTTGTTTTTGAATATTAGTTACAAATAGTGTGACAAATAGTACACGTGATTTTTTATTTCAATATAAAAATAAAATAACGTAATAAATGAAACAGCTTCTATTATTTTAAAAAAGGAAATAAAAATAAATAAATAATAGTTTGATATAAATAAAGGCGCGGATGTCATATACGCACCACATTGGCGCGATTGCAACAAAATGGCAATTTTATGCCTCACATGGTAACCCGGTTATTTTGTTTCAATTGTTGTTTATTAACTTTTACTTTTTATTTTAATTCTATAAATTGTTTTTATTATATATATCAATATTTATTTATATCAAACTATCATTTATTTATTTTTATTTCCCATTTTTGAATAATAGGAGCTATTTCATTTATTACGTTATTTTATTTTTATATTGAAATAAAAAATTACATGCTATTATTGTATGGTATTTGTAACCAATATTCAAAAACAAAGTTTTCGCCAAATTAGCGGGGGAAAAATCGCGCCAATCTGGTGCGTATATGACATCTGTGCCTAAATTAATATTGATATACATATAAAAATAATCTATAGAATTAAAATAAAAAAATAAAAGTAAACAAACACAACAAACAGTTTTCGCCAAAGGGGCGGAGGAAAAATCGCGCCAACGTGGTGAGTATATGGCATCTGTGCCGGGATTTTTACCCTTTTATCTGTGCTTTCGGAAATATAAAAAAATTAAAAAATTCTTATATCAGGTGTATAATGTTTTGCATTTTTATACGGACCACTTCTCCATTTTAAGATTTTAAATGCTATTTATATCGGATATTTCTTTATTGAGATTCCCACAAGTTTTTTCCGGTAATATTTTTAGTTCGCTTATTAATTGTTTACAATTTGCCCCCCTGGCAATAACAATTATTTATCACAAAAAATGGGTACTTCTCTATTATCCCGTCGACCACTTTTCATAACAAAAAACTATCGCCAAACTGTAACGCTAAATAAACGGGAGAACGTTGCCATTGAAATATCAAAATAAATAAAATATAAGAATTTAAGGACACAATTGTTACTTTAATGAATGAAATAACTAATAAATCAGTAAAACATAATGAAAAATACACGCAAATGTCGAATTAAAAACCACTTGATGGCATAACAAATACGTATAATGCTTCTGGCATCAAGTAAATGGGACTGTATTTTTGGCGTTTAATCTTAGTTTGGCGATAGTTTTTTGTTAAGAAAAGTGGTCGACGGGATAATAGAGAAGTACCCAAAAATGGCTTAGTTTTGTTAAATTTGTTTGTTATGTATTTTCATTTCTTATTAAAATATCGAAAATGGCAATAAAATTTTATTTTAGCACCGTACTTAATTTTTTAAAATGGCTCAAAAACATGGTTTAATAAACGTATATTTGTAAATATTTTTAAAAACATGTTTTTCCGCTCTCTAGAAAAATTTGTAAGATTCTACAACTGCCTTTGGCACCAACCAGTACATGATACGGAACTTTTCCCTATTCAGATACACAGAAGAGGTTGGTCACAAACAAGAGTAATGCTAGCAACAATATTGTTTTAACTCTATAAGAGTTAGAAACAATAATGATATTAAATTCCCCGATTAGCTTAGGGCCCGATTACGGAACTTTCTCCTAGAAAAAAAAAGTGCAACGAAGACTCATACACAGCGCAGTATTACTTTGCCCCATATATAGCTACGATGGATATTAAAACCTTTCGTCAAGCATAACTCAAAAAATATTTAACGGATTTCGTTCAAATTTTTACAGCAGGTACCTATAAAGGTGACAACGTCGTCTATTTATTACCAAGAATAAGTGTCAAACCGTTTGGAAGTTATATTAAAAAAATAGATAACAAAGCACAATTAAAGTACATACGTCACTAAATTTTGTGCGTACGTCATTTTCACCGGCGGGAGATTTTCGTAGACAATCGGAATTGAAAAGTTCATGGAATACATGGAGCAAAAAATATGCAAGCACTAATATTCAGCACAATAAAATATATTTCAATTTAATAAAAATGGAAAGTTAATCTGGAATTTTTTCTGTTTGAAAAGTATTAGAGATTAGTAAGAGTAGTATTAGTATTAGAGATTTGGCGTAAATCACACCATTAGCAGCTTTTTTATTTCGCGTGTGTATGTTAGGAACAATTCTTTGATGTTTAAATAAAAGGTTTCGATTTGTGGCATTATTCCTTATTTTCTTTTCCTTTTTAGTATTTTAAATGGAATTAGTGAAAGGCGTGTATTTTAAATTAAATGAGTGAAAGACGTGTATTTTTAATGCATGTATTTCAAATGAAATCAGTGAAAGATTTATATTTAAATGAAATGAATGCAATATGAAGATGTTATGAGAAAAATATTTGGCGATTTATCAACTGCGCCAAGTTAACATAAAAGTACCAATACATATGTGGGTACTTCTCTATTATCCCGTCGACCACTTTTCATAACAAAAAACTATCGCCAAATAAACGGGAGAACGTTGTCATTGAAATATCAAAATACATAAATAAATAAAATATAAGAATTTAAGGACACAATTGTTATTTTAATGAATTAAATAACTAATAAATCAGTAAAACATAATGAAAAATACACGCAAATGTCGCGTTAAAAACCACTTGATGACGTAACAAACACGTATAATGCTTCTGATATCAAGTAAATGGGACTGCATTTTTGGGGTTTAATCTAACAGTTTGGCGATAGTTTTTTGTTATGAAAAGTGGTCGACGGGATAATAGAGCGATCAGTCCTCTATGTGAAATGAAACAAGGCACAGATGTCATATACGCACCACGTTGGCGCGATTTTTCCCTCCACCAGCTTGGGGAAAACTTTGTTTTTGAATATTAGTTACAAATAGTGTGACAAATAGTACACGTGATTTTTTATTTCAATATAAAAATAAAATAACGTAATAAATGAAACAGCTTCTATTATTTTAAAAAAGGAAATAAAAATAAATAAATAATAGTTTGATATAAATAAAGGCGCGGATGTCATATACGCACCACATTGGCGCGATTGCAACAAAATGGCAATTTTATGCCTCACATGGTAACCCGGTTATTTTGTTTCAATTGTTGTTTATTAACTTTTACTTTTTATTTTAATTCTATAAATTGTTTTTATTATATATATCAATATTTATTTATATCAAACTATCATTTATTTATTTTTATTTCCCATTTTTGAATAATAGGAGCTATTTCATTTATTACGTTATTTTATTTTTATATTGAAATAAAAAATTACATGCTATTATTGTATGGTATTTGTAACCAATATTCAAAAACAAAGTTTTCGCCAAATTAGCGGGGGAAAAATCGCGCCAATCTGGTGCGTATATGACATCTGTGCCTAAATTAATATTGATATACATATAAAAATAATCTATAGAATTAAAATAAAAAAATAAAAGTAAACAAACACAACAAACAGTTTTCGCCAAAGGGGCGGAGGAAAAATCGCGCCAACGTGGTGAGTATATGGCATCTGTGCCGGGATTTTTACCCTTTTATCTGTGCTTTCGGAAATATAAAAAAATTAAAAAATTCTTATATCAGGTGTATAATGTTTTGCATTTTTATACGGACCACTTCTCCATTTTAAGATTTTAAATGCTATTTATATCGGATATTTCTTTATTGAGATTCCCACAAGTTTTTTCCGGTAATATTTTTAGTTCGCTTATTAATTGTTTACAATTTGCCCCCCTGGCAATAACAATTATTTATCACAAAAAATGGGTACTTCTCTATTATCCCGTCGACCACTTTTCATAACAAAAAACTATCGCCAAACTGTAACGCTAAATAAACGGGAGAACGTTGCCATTGAAATATCAAAATAAATAAAATATAAGAATTTAAGGACACAATTGTTACTTTAATGAATGAAATAACTAATAAATCAGTAAAACATAATGAAAAATACACGCAAATGTCGAATTAAAAACCACTTGATGGCATAACAAATACGTATAATGCTTCTGGCATCAAGTAAATGGGACTGTATTTTTGGCGTTTAATCTTAGTTTGGCGATAGTTTTTTGTTAAGAAAAGTGGTCGACGGGATAATAGAGAAGTACCCAAAAATGGCTTAGTTTTGTTAAATTTGTTTGTTATGTATTTTCATTTCTTATTAAAATATCGAAAATGGCAATAAAATTTTATTTTAGCACCGTACTTAATTTTTTAAAATGGCTCAAAAACATGGTTTAATAAACGTATATTTGTAAATATTTTTAAAAACATGTTTTTCCGCTCTCTAGAAAAATTTGTAAGATTCTACAACTGCCTTTGGCACCAACCAGTACATGATACGGAACTTTTCCCTATTCAGATACACAGAAGAGGTTGGTCACAAACAAGAGTAATGCTAGCAACAATATTGTTTTAACTCTATAAGAGTTAGAAACAATAATGATATTAAATTCTCCGATTAGCTTAGGGCCCGATTACGGAACTTTCTCCTAGAAAAAAAAAAACTGTAGAAGTCTTTTACATTTGTTTCGAATGAAGCTCGATCAACAAAGTATTAATTGATAATACAAACAACACTAATATTAACATGGGGGCAAAAGTTTGAATTTAAGTGTATATATTTGGAACCCTCCCCCCCCCCCCCCCAACCACCCACCAAAAAAAGAAAAAGAAAGTTACAGAAATGAATTTAAAATGGCGTGAAGCCACCCTTTCTGACATAAGAAATTGGCTGCGAACCCGATTACGAAACTTTCACTTAACTTAATAACATGTATCTAATAGCCCTGAGGACAATTCCCCTTCCCAGTTATATGGACCTTGGGGCTTTTTTAAAAAGCTTGACGCAGTTCGTGTTGAAGAAGTTGGGATTTACTGTCAAATGACATAAACTACTATGGAAATAAAACTGGTGAATTATTATGCTGGTTTATGTATGTATTTAAAAAAAATGCATCTGATTACACTCTTTAGATAAATTACTCCTGTTTGCATTTAATAACAGATAAACGGCTTCCGTTTACTAAATTGTTTAAATATTGGGAAGAGTTGGCGAGAGATAGATAGACATGTAAACAAACGGGTAGACAGACGGGTAGAGAGACGGATAGCGACAGAGATAAGCTAACGGGTAGCGAAACGAATAGACAGACGGGTAGCGAGGCAGGTGCAAAAAAGGGTTGACAGAGGGGTAGTGAGATGGGTAGGGAGACGGGTAGCGTGGTGGATAGCGAGACGAGTACAGAGACAACTTGACAGACGGGTAGAGAGAGGGGTATATAGACAGACAGACGTGTTGATAGACGAGTAGTGTAACGGGAAGCGAGACAGGTAGAGACATGATTAAAGAGTCGGGTAGAAAGACAGACGGATACTGAGACGGGTATACAGAAGAGTAGAGAGACAGTAGACAGATGAGTTCGGAGAGAGACACAGCTAAGACATACGAGTAGTTAGACTGGTAGACACGTTTGTAGCAAAGCATGTTATCAATGTGGTTTGAAGTATACGAGTTTCTATAAATAGTTATACAAATAAACAAAGGAAATTTTTTTAATTCAAATATTAAATATTTGATTTAATATTTCAATATTTAATGTTTTATTTTTTAATATTTTATTTAGATATTTGTCACAAAGAAAATGTTGCAAAAATTAAATTAAATTTGCGTTAAACTACGCTTGCTAAAATACGCTATTGGCTGCAACTCTGATTATGTGACTTTAAAAATACCGTTTTAAAAGATCCGGCGGTTTTTTTTTTTTTTTTTAAGTTTTGAGAAATTCCTGCTTAAGAAAATGAGATTATTTGCCAAATGTTATAAAAAAATGCATATGAAAACATAACAGTATATGAATTTATGTATGATATTTTGTAATTATATCATTTAATTTGCTATTTTTCATATGTTGTATCTTTATCTATCTCTTGTCTATCATATGCTGTATATTCACTTAGATTCTTGTTGATATCTTCTTTATATCGTAATTGTTAACTTTATGTTCTCAGCAATATCACTCAGACTAATCCCTTTGAGGGAAGTCCTAGTATAAGGTAAGTAATTATTTTAACGTATCCACCTTATTTATGTTTCATTACACGTATTCTATATTTAATTAACGGTATTAGAAAAATCAGCTGCATTAATAAGAAAAATAATTATAATATACATTTTAAGACAGTTAAAATGTGCATACTACTATTTCATATGAGAAGTATACTGCTTATCTGTTACTACTGGATGTGCAGCATTTCATTCAATGTTTATGTAAGTCTGATTCGACATTCCATTCTACAGTTGTTAATCGTGTGCACAAGGCTTGAGAAAGTCTATTCACACAAATACGTAATGCAGAATGGAAGTAATTCTGTAATAGCTTGAAAGCAATTTTCATGAAAAAATCGCATGATAATTCCGCATCTTGTTGCTAATCCATATCAAGGTTTTGATTTCACAAATTTTTTGGAAATGAAATCCACTCATGTTCTGACATCGAGGGAGAAAAATAAAATCTAAAAAATACTTTCATGTGCTTCAAGTGTATAACAAAATGTTCGATAATATCAGGGGATAATGTATCTACAAACGTTTGTAAGAAATCGAAAAATGTTTGGAATGTTTCAAATATTAATTTTAAGTCGATTTGCCCACAAAAACTTTTGTTGTTGTTAATTCTACTTATTTCTGGACTTTGAAATTACGTAGCAACGTTACTTGTAAGCTAAAATTCAGTTCATTCAGAAAATTAAAAATAACTTTTAATTACGCCGCCTTGGCAAGCCAACAGAAATTATTAAACCGATCTTTCAAATGGAATTTGGAGTCCATTAAAATCAGTCTTACCTCATCCCGCAGCGCACAAGTGCAATTTAACTCTCGTGACAGCCACCTAATTTCTGTAATCAATTTCTGTACAATTTTGTTTAATGTAGTCTTCAAATCTCCAGGCTTTTTTGGCAACCAGCGACTCATGGTGAACAAAACTGTGTGTCTCAAACTACATGTGATGCTTTAGATTTAACCAAGCTGATCAAACCACTAAAAGTTTCACTCATAGTCCGAGCCTCATCTATATTTATTCCGGCACATCTTGAAGAGCTAAAGTATTTTCTTGTATGAAACTGCTTAAACACATTTACATGTAAATAGGTCTGTACTTGTTGTGTGAGTTGAAAGGGATTTGCAAAACAGAAAATCGTCACAAATCTTACCACCGAATTCATAATGAACGAAAACTATCAAACTTCCAGTTTCAGAAATCTCAAAACGCTCATCTATTTGCAATGCGTAAAAAAGGACTGATCAATCAGTCAGTGAGATCAAATCAATCTGAGACATGTTCAATCAATCAGTTCTTAATATTTTCGCACATATTCCACCTCCGGAGAATCGAAATGTCTCCACCGACAGATTTGGAGTTTTATGCTTATTAATGATCTAGAGTAGAAGTTCTAGTCTTGCAACTCCCTCCTCCTCCGAAGCTATAGAAATTTCTCCCGAAGAAAAAAAAAATCTGAATTCAGCATTGGGCTTGAGGCTTGAGGATCACTCGCTTGTGGACCACCAGGGGTCCGCGGAGTACAGTTTAAGAAACGCTGCTATAGGATATTCTGTGCATAAAAATAGTCACTATAAATGAAGTGAATACCAATTAGGTTGTAGATAAATTCAAATAATATAAATATTTACTTGTGTTTTTCTTTTCAATTATTTTTTTAATTAAGAAACTTTCCATATTTAAATTCCACAAAATAAAAACTTTCCCATTTAGAACTATGATGAAATCTCTAATAAACAGACCCCTACCATGCATGTATAATTATGTACTAGAAACTTAAATTCCGTCCTTCACTCGGGTAAATTATTTTTACACTTTATTTTCAAATGACATTTATTTCGATTGATCAGTGCTGAGCATAGATGTTCAGTATTTTGGTGCATTTTATTAATTTCCTAGCAATATACTTCTCTGATGTTATAATTTTGCCTGTGTTTAAAATTGATGTTATGGTTTTGCCTGCGAATTATTCCATTTGCCAACCACTAAATAGTAACCTTGACTTTATTTTGATGTACTTTGGTTTGAGGAAGAGTTTTAGTGCTTCAACTTTCACTAATCATCGCAAGGAACACCGTCGCTTGTCTCATGGAAGCCATTTCTTGTCACGTGTCATAATGCGATCAAGAAATGGATTATTTTTGTTGCAAAAAAGAAAAACAGGCCAACCTTCGTATTGACAAAGATAGTTTTATTTTATTTTATTTTATGTTAAAGTTGGCTTTCGTTCAGCATTCAGCACGTGATACATCTGTTTGTCGAGCTTTTTTTATTTTTCCATTTGGTGCAAATGTAGAACAACTGCTGAATGTCCAGAAATTAGTTCTTCTGTAAACTCCGGAATTTTTTTGTGTATATCGTTTTTTTGTGATACTCGATCGGCTGCTCTCAGTTACTGGAGAACGTCTACGGCCCGTCTCATCTCCAAGGCTCTCATCTCCCTTATGACACTTTCAGAACTAAAATTGAGTTATACGTTTCCTAACGGCTTATGACCAAATGCTTGTTTGATGTTGCAAGCACTTCCTGGCACTTTAAATCCCATTTTCACCTCAGAAAAAAAAAGAAAAGAAAAAAGAAAATACAGCTTGAATTTACTTTCTTACCATCATTATGATCATCATATATCATCACTTTTAACGACATCCCAAATTACTTTGACATCCTAAATTAAATAAGAAAACAATGTCAACAAAAACCTTTGCATAAACCAATAAATCAAAACTTTTTAGTTTAAACTTATGTATTATATGAATAAATTAAAAAAAAATTAAGCATTAAAATTTAAAATAACAAAATATTTAATTATTTTTTCTCCAACCTAATAAAAAAAACACGTACTTTTAATTCATTTAAATGAAGAGAAAATATTAAAGGTTTTATTTTTTATAAAAGAATCTTTTCTTGCATCATGAAATTAATACAAATTCTATTAATAAAATAATCAATTTACATGATTAATTATCATTAATTATTTCAAATTTAATTAAACCTAATTTTTTATTCAATTATTTGAATAGATAATAAAATTTAAATTTCGATCTGTTCATTCCATGTTCAATTAAAACCCTTCAATTAACATTATTATATGAAGTTAAAATTATTATAATAAAAAATTTTTTTTTCTTTTCAATTATTAAATCAAATAATTATTATCAAAATTTCTGTAAAACAAATTCTCTCTTTTAATGTTTAATTGACATTGAGTTTTTACTATACATATTATCTTTTTTTTAATTTTTTTATTATATACTCTTTTCACTTTATACTTCTAGAATGGTATAAAAAAAATAGCAGTTAAAATCATATGAATCAGATTTATTTAAAATTAGTATTACTTTGCATAATTATATATATATATATATATTTATTTAATAGTTTCAAGATTTATTATATTCATTGATATAATTGTTTTCATTATTGAAAAATTATTTTTTCAAATAACTTTTTAAATAATATCTGTTAAAGAACAAATAATTTAAGGTGTCCGAACGATGTTGAAAACAGCTGTATTGATTATAATGAAACTTGCCTTCTGTAATAATTCGAGCTGGAGAAATTGATCTAGATAAATCCCTAATTCTGGAAAATTCGTTTCGACAGGTTAAATAAACACAGCACTGAAAATGTTGCTATTTGTAAATCGAAAAATGCTCTAACGAATTCTACGAAACATGTCTATTATACAATTCGAACACGAAAAAAAAATCTAGCTAGGTCCCGAATTCGGAAAAATTCATTTTGAGTTGTTAAAATAACCTCAACACTGAAAATGCAGCTATAAATCGAAAACGGCCTCAATTTTCAGGAATAGTTTATAATCGAGCATGAAAAGACTATCTAACGAGAAAATCTGTTTTGACTGGGTAAAATAAACTCACCATTGAAAATGCTGCTATAAATAGAAAATGGTTCCGAAGGTATTCATCAAATAAGCCTCATGTCCAGTACGAGGGAGCCATCTAACGAGGTTTCGACATGGAAAAAATCCGTTTAGGAATGTTTTAAAATTTTATTATCATTAATCTTTCGTAATCTAAATTATCGCCAATACTATTGTCATTTAGCAATACGATTACGAAAAAATGTCTACGCTGTAGGATAAGTCGAGCTTCTGGTCGATCTGTCATCGTCTTAGGACAGATTGCGCTCTATGTAGTAATCGTAGACAACATTGCATTTCAAATTATGTGTAAATTGTGATGATGTTCTACGAATTAGAAATTACTGAGGTCGCCTTTTCGTTTAATAGAATTTACATAAAGCACGACTTAGGTAGTGATGCGAGCATTACAAAATGATGAGATAAATCTCAACTGCATCACAGCTCATTTTGATAGGTTAAAATAAACGTAACACTTAAACATCTTGCTGACATACTGTCATTCATAATGGAGTTAAAAGCTATTGAACAAACATTTTGAAGGCACAGTGTTTGTAAATGACATGGGAATGTAATATAATAGTATTCTGTGAAACGCAGAAAAACTTATCATAATCAGACTTCTGAAAATATCCGTTTTACAATGCTGATAGGGTTAAATAATAAATACTTTTTAAATGCAATAGTTTGTTAAATGAAACAGTTCCATTTTTATTTATTTATTTATTTATACTTACATTTTGATATTTGCTCTTTCTTAATCAAGGTGATCGACAATTAATGTAGTTCTGCATGTGTTGTTTGGCCCAAAATTAGCAGTAGTTTTATAATTAAGAGCATTTTTCTGTTAAATATATCTCATAGTTCTGAATTTTTTTTATAAGTGAAGATACAAATTTCTTATTATGTATTTACAATGTTTGATTTCTCTTTTTTTAAACTTAAAAATGTTTTTGTTTGTCATTGTTGTTTGGAGTATTCGAATAAATGCCTCTGAGATCCGAATCTAAGATCTATATCCTCCAGAAAAAGTACGTCATATTTAAAAGAAAACGAGCATTTTAATTCATAAAACTGAAACGTTTTATTAGTATTGCGTCAGTATGAGATCGTTGCACATCTGACCGTTCTGAGACGATGGGGCTTAACTCCGTAACATATGGATCTTTTGGAGATATTAAACTATCGTATGTTTGTTCGAAAGAAACACATGTTTCAGATATTGTGCAGAAAAAAAATTAATGTATTCGTTTATATTTATTAATTTCAATTATTTTAGTAAATAAAATTGTTAAAATTCTTTATGTCTGCAGTATGCCCTCAAAAATTGAAATTTAAACTTTACGGAAAAAAATATTCATTTTAGAAAGAATGAACCCGGATGAATTATTAGTCTATCGCCAGTGACCAATGTGCATTCACAACGTCAGCTAGCATCAGCTAGCGTCTTTGCTAGCGTTGACAACGTCAGCTGCTAACGTCAATGTCGGCTTACAACGTCCATACCAGCGCGAGCAGCTACGCAAAGAAACATGAAAAGATCGCAAATTTCATGTATTCTTGTTAATGAATCACAATCCCAAGAAGAATTAAATAAAATACGTACATTTAAAAGACGGAGAAGAGCTGTTGAAACAACTGAAAAATGCATTCAATGTTTATGTGACATCCAGGACCATAAACTAAAATTCAGCGCACAGGAAACGAAACCGATAAGCAAGAGGATGAACATTTATTAGAACAATGATCGTAACACCGAAAGTCTAGAAGTTTTAGAACAGAGCCGAATGTGAACTTGAAATCGAGTAGTTAATAAAGATGCAACGTATCGAAGCTTGGGATCTTTTAACGCTGAATGCGTTCATTGCAAAGCGAATTCATTTTCATTAAGAACGCGCAACTAATCAAATTAACTGCAAATCACTTGGTGACCTCTTTTTGCATTGACGAATTGAACTTAAACTCCCCAATACCCAAATAAATTGGTGCACTCTTTTTAAAATGCCCTCCATTTGATCCATAAAAATTTCGAAATTTGACTCCCTGTTTTGCTTTGGCTTCATTTAAAATATACGATACGATTAACAGCCATGGTTGTCGAATGATTAACAGCCATGGTATTTACAACTCTATCGCCGGCGGCCAAGTTTATAACAAAATTAATTTGGCATTTCATTTGACACACACACACACACACACACAATATATATATATATATATATATATATATATATATATATAAAAGGAATTTTAAAAGATCGCAGTATGGGCAGATGTATTTTTTATGTTTTGAAATTACCGTTAATGAAAGAATTGAATGCCTACGAATCCATAAACTACGCTCGAGCAAGCAAAGGTCGGCTAGTATGTACGGTGCAAATACATATAGTTTCCTGTAACGCCAGTTTTTCAAATAACTATACACGAAGCACAAAGACAGACCCTCAGATTCATTTGTATCGATCTACGAATATGTATTTTTGTGCATGGAATAATTTTGATAATAATTAATCGTTGTTGTTTTTTTTCAAGGCTCAGAGACGAAACAGTTTTAAAGTATTTCTACCTACAGAAAATCGTCGTGAAACTCGGTATGTTGTGCGGGAAAAAATGTCGGCTTCATTTGGCTGTCACATGATCAAGATTCCATCAATTGTTCGACAACTGGTTTTCACTAACTGTCGAACTGCCATATGATCAACATAGGCTAAAAACAGCCGACATTGGTGGAGTGCTTCAGCCTGTCTCTTTCGTTGGGTACGGCTATATCATATACCTCATTACATTATCGTGAGAGTTTTTCGCTTACGACCCATATATACGATGGTCTTATTAAGTGGTGTTTAACCATTCACTACTTCTTAGTTCTTTTACCTTTAAGGGCTTTTCGGGGGCTGCGAAGCAGGAAGATGTTTCATGAGTATATTTTATCAACTGTTTTAATATTTAATAAATTTAATCAATTGTGTGCACATTGTTATATGTGATTTACTTTAGATATGAACAAACTAAGCAAGTTATGAAATCGGATGCATAAGTAAGGTATATAAATTGAAAAAAAATATTAAATAACTCATCAAAAGGTGATTTTCTTTCTAAAAATATAACGAAATTTCTTTAGAATTTAAATGCGTTTACAATATTATAATTATTTTGCAGTGTTCCTAGAAATGACGAAGACCGGATTGATCTAATTGGTCTAATTATGTATAATGCAAATGATTTTATGCAATTTAATAAACGTGCAACTATACTGCTCTGCATACCGTGTTAAATAGCTAACCAATGGAGATTTCGACGCTTTATAAAAGCATAGTGATTGATTGACCTTGAGTATTGAAAGGATAATTTTGTAAGGTGAACGGATCATAAGTAACGCTAATATTCTCACTTGGATTGAGCAAAATCTCATGCATCTCTAGATGCTTCGATAGACACTTTAATGTACATATTATATATATATGTGTGTGTGTGTATAATCTTATTCAATTTGTATTCATCTTGTTGATTTTTTGTTATTATTGCTCTATTATTCATTTAAAATCTGCATGCTTTTACTCTCTAGCGTATTTTTTTTTCCTTTTCCTTTTTCTTATTTCATACGTGATTTTATTATATATATATATGTATATAACCGTAAACTCAGAAACGTTATACACAAATAGGAGAATAAAAATAAAAATCAAATATGAACACATACCGGTTGGAATAAAAACCAGAAAAAGAAGAAGAAAAGAAAAGAAAATTCAAACAAAAATTCAAACCAAAAAAGGTGAATTAATGAAATAAACATTTGTGAAACTCTAGCATAATCAACGGGCCAAAATCACTACGGATTCCACAAAAAATGTACGGTTTCATCCTCGTACAAGCTATAATAAGCTAAAATAATACAAGATATGGGCTATCGCACATTAATAGATCAGAAAATGAAAGAAAATGCGAAATGAAAAAGTTGGAAGTGAGGAAGATTTCCTCATAAAAAAAACCAGGAAAACGTGCATGACTTGAAAAATCTTCATATGTTGCCAAAACTATTTACAAATATATTTTGCCATTATAATAATTAGCAAATCTGCTAACAATTAGTGATAATTAGTATTAATATTTAGTATATCTTGTATTCTACATTTGTATTCTGAACTCATTTTATGTAATATCTGAAGCTTCACTCAGTTTCATTTGATTTGGCATTGGTGTTATTACAATACAAGAAAGATCTCAAATAATTTTAGGAGATTGAACTCCTTTGAACTGTAAAGCAAATTACGATTATATGCACTGATACTCCAGTACTAGCTTTTCTTTGCTAAAATAAAAACAAAAACAATTGTAATAGGGCTGATAACAGAAAATTTCACGTAACTGTAGCACTTATTTGATAATGGTTCAAATAAAAATATTAAATAAACAAAGTAAGTATCAGTTTAAGAGAATTTCGAGTTTCCAAATATAGATAGTATCCTCAAAAAAGCTAGAATTTACGATAAACAATATTTTTAGAAAATTCGAAATTATGGTTGCACCATAACATCTGAAATGTATCACAAGCACGTAAGACGGAAAAATAGTTTATCCCCCTCACACTAGCAAAAAGTACGCGAATGAATGCGAAAATTGGAATGTGGTATTCTGTTTACAATTATAATTATTAATATATATATATATATATATATATATATATATATATATTAATAATAATAATATATTATAAAATATCTATGATAGCGAGATTGGAAAATAGTTTATCCCCCTCACATAGCAAAAGTACGCAGAATGGAAAATGCGAAATGGATATGTATACTGTATAATATATTATATTTATGATAAAGTAGAATGATATTAGAACTTGATATGTATTTTGAAATTCATAGATATTATATATATATATATATATATATATATATATAATATATAAAACTTATATATATATATAATATACATATATATATATATATACATATATATATATATATATATATATATATATATATATATATATATATATATATATATATATATATATATATATATATATATATATATATATAACATATTACCCCACTTAGCTGATTTTTTTTAAGGGTGGTGGGATTTGTATATACTATGTTTATTTAATTATACATTGAATATTTCTTAATTTTGAAATTTCAGAAACTTTCACAGTGCACTGTTAAAAATATCGTGAAAAATTACCTCTGTTTTTAAAGGCTCTCTATTTTCTGACCAATGAGAATACTACATAAACGGCCTTGGAGCGTTCTCATTGGTCAGAAAATAGACTGCTTTTAAAAACAGATGTAATTTTTCACGATATTTTTAACAGTGTGTCTGCTTTTTCAGAATGATAAAAATAAATGTACTACATTAATCTTTTTAAGACAAGAGTGTATCTCAGATGCTAAAACATACGTGCGTTAATGCGAAAAAAAAACCCTTTTACCCCAAAATTTAAACTTCAAACTTTCATATAACACTTTATTTCAGACTTTCATTCAAAAGACGTTTTTTTTTTTTTTTTTTTAGTGCTACTTTTTAGCTAATTTATTTTTATTCAATTTTTGGTCAATTTAGTGTAATAATAATAATAATAGTTATAACAGAATTCAGCGATATTATCATATTAACAAAATACAAACTACAATAATTACGTGTTCAAAATTATTTTGCCACACTTATGCTTCGAATTTATACTTCGAATTATTGACCACTTTTCCAGGAAAAAAAATCTTAATGTTTGAGAAAATGATTATCTACCAGTTAGATATCGAATATTTTTTTATTTTAGACTTCCATATTAACAAAATATAAACTAACTCACATTAAAAAAAAAAAAAAAAGTTTGTTCTGTATTATTTTTCAACTAATTTATGTTTTTTCCATTGATTTTGTGTAGTCAATAATAATAATAATAATAATAACAAAATCCTGATATTTATCTGGTAAAAATTATTTTCAAACATTTATGTTCTAACTTCTAACTCCTTTGTTAAAATATATTTCAGGAAGAATTTTTAATGTTTGAGAAAATGATTACCTCAGAGCTAGATGTTGAAGAAGTAAGTTTTATTTTTAGACTTGCATATAAAAAAATGCAAACTAATTCACATTTTTCAAAGAACTGCGTTTGGTCTATGTTGCTTTTGAATTAATTTATATTACTTTTCATTACTTTTGTGTAATAATAACTATTATAAATATATTACATATATTACAGAAGTCTGATATTTATATGCTTAAAATTATTTTGAAACATTTATGTTTCTAACTTCTTTGTTGAAGTCTTTTCTTAGCATTAATTTTTAATGTGATTAAAATGAATATCTGACAATTAGATGTCGAAGAATTAAGCCAGAAGAAATAGACTTCTGTAACCCAGATTGTTTTATCTACGTAACAAGCACTTAAGATCTTTCAACTTTTGTGCATTCCTATAAAGAAATCTGGTAAGCATTTATTCACTTTATTTATTTATTTTTTAATTCTTTTAATTATCATTTTTAATCATCTTATTTTTTGATAAGTTTTCCAGAAAAATTAAAAATAAATAAAAATTCCTTTAATCCAGGCTTTTTATCTCCAATATTTATTTTTTAGACTTGTATATTAACAAAACAAAAATAAATTAACATTTTTCAAAAAACTTGTTCGCTTTGTTTCTTTTCAACTAAGTTATGTATTTTCTTCACTAGTTTTGTGTAATAATAATAATATTAATAATATTAGTAATAAAAATAACTGAATTTTGATGTTCAAAACTATTTTTAAACATTTACGGATCTAAATTCCTTGTTTAAATATTTTCTTAGTAATAATCCTTAACGTTTGATAAAATGATTATCTTACAGTTAGATGTGAAAAAGTAATCCGAAAGAAGTAGAATTCTGTAATCCAAATTGTTTCATCTACGCATATGTGGTTAAGAGGCTTCTAGTTTTGTGTGGTCCCACAAAGAAATCTGGAAGGTTTTTATTTAATTTTTTATAAAAACCTTTTCTTTGATTTGATTATCTTAATTATCCTTTTTAATCATCTTATTTTTGAAGACGTTTTCAGGAAATTACAAAAAAAAAGAAAAAAGAAAATAGTAATTTAAAATTTTTGTAGATCTGTAAGTTACCATCGTATTTGCATTTATTCATACATTTTTTTTTCCTTCCTTGATTTTTTTTATTTATGTATTTATAGATATTTTTGAAATATTTATTTTTATTTTAACTGTGTAATTTTTTTCTTTTCTTTTCTTTTCTTTTCTTTTTCTTTTTCTTTTTTTTTTAACTACGTAAGAAATAAAAGATCCTTTAGTGAATATTTAATTTTTAGACTTTCATATTAGCAGAATACAAACTAAATCACATTTTTCGAAAAACTTATTTGCTCTGTTACTTTTCATCTAATGTATGTATTTTCAACTAATTTATGTTTTTTCCATTGATTTTGTGTAGTCAATAATAATAATAATAATAACAACAAAATCCTGATATTTATCTGGTAAAAATTATTTTCAAACATTTATGTTCTAACTTCTAACTCCTTTGTTAAAATATATTTCAGGAAGAATTTTTAATGTTTGAGAAAATGATTACCTCAGAGCTAGATGTTGAAGAAGTATGTTTTATTTTTAGACTTGCATATAAAAAAAATGCAAACTAATTCACATTTTTCAAAGAACTGCGTTTGCTCTATGTTGCTTTTGAATTAATTTATATTACTTTTCATTACTTTTGTGTAATAATAACAATTATAAATATATTACATATATTACAGAATTCTGATATTTATATGCTTAAAATTATTTTGAAATATTTATGTTTCTAACTTCTTTGTTGAAGTCTTTTCTTAGGATTAATTTTTAATGTGATTAAAATGAATATCTGACAGTTAGATGTCGAAGAATTAAGCCAGTTGAAATAGACTTCTGTAACCCAGATTGTTTTATCTACGTAACAAGCACTTAAGAGCTTTCAACTTTTGTGCATTCCCATAAAGAAATCTGGTAAGCATTTATTCACTTTATTTATTTATTTTTTTAATTCTTTTAATTATCATTTTTAATCATCTTATTTTTTGATAAGTTTTCCAGAAAAATTAAAAATAAATAAAAATTCCTTTAATCCAGGCTTTTTATCTCCAATATTTATTTTTTAGACTTGTATATTAACAAAACAAAAATAAATTAACATTTTTCAAAAAACTTGTTCGCTTTGTTTCTTTTCAACTAAGTTATGTATTCTCTTCATTAGTTTTGTGTAATAATAATAATATTAATAATATTAGTAATAATAATAACGGAATTTTGATGTTCAAAACTATTTTTAAACATTTACGGATCTAAATTCCTTGTTTAAATATTTTCTTAGTAATAATCCTTAACGTTTGATAAAATGATTATCTTACAGTTAAATGTGAAAAAGTAATCCGAAAGAAGTAGAATTCTGTAATCCAAATTGTTTTATCTACGCATATGTGGTTAAGAGGCTTCTAGTTTGGTGTGGTCCCACAAAGAAATCTGGAAGGTTTTTATTTAGTTTTTTATAAAAACCTTTTCTTTGATTTGATTATCTTAATTATCCTTTTTAATCATCTTATTTTTGAAGACGTTTTCAGGAAATTACAAAAAAAAAAAAAAAAAAAAAAAAAGAAAATAGTAATTTAAAATTGTGTAGATCTGTAACTTACCATCGTATTTGCATTTATTCATACATTTTTTTTTACTTCCTTGATTTTTTTTATTTATGTATCTATAGATATTTTTGAAATATTTATTTTTATTTAACTGTGTAATTTTTTTCTTTTCTTGTCTTTTCTTTTCTTTTCTTTTCTTTTCTTTTCTTTTCTTTTCTTTTCTTTTCTTTTCTTTTTCTTTTCTTTCTTTCTTTCTTTTTTCTTTTCTTTTCTTTTTTTTTTTTTTTTTTTTTTTTTTTAACTACGTAAGAAATAAAAGATCCTTTAGTAAATATTTAATTTTTAGACTTTCATATTAGCAAAATACAAACTAAATCACATTTTTCGAAAAACTTATTTGCTCTATTACTTTTCAACTAATGTATGTATTTTCTGCCTTAATTTTGTGTAATAATAATAATAGTAGTGATGATAATAACAGAATTTTGATATTTATATGTTAAAAAGATATTTTGAAACATTTGCGGATCTAACTTCCTTGTTGAAATCTTTTCTTAGGAATAATACTTAAAGTTTGAGAAAATGACTATCTGGCGGTTAGAAGTGAAATAAGTAATTAGTATGAAATATAATTCTGTAACTCAAATTGTTTTATCAACGCTTATGTAGTTAAAAGACTTCTAGTTTTGTGTGTCCCCACAAAGAAATCTGGTAGCTTTTTATTTAGTTAATATATATATATATATATTCTATCAATGATCATTCTTAATCATTCTTATTTTTAATGAGGCTTCCAGAAAATTAAAAAAAAATAATTTAAGATTTCTTAGACTTGTAAGTTGCTATTATATTTTCAAAATAAAAATTATAGTAGGCAAATGAAAATTATTTTAGCCGATATTTAATCTTTACACTTACATATTAACAAAATACAAACTAACTCATATAAAAAAAAAAAAAACTTTTTTTTTCAGTGTTATTTTTCAATTAATTTATGTATTTTCTTCATTATTATTATTTTTTTGCGTAATAATAATATAATAATAATAACATAATTATTTTATTTGCATGCTCAAAAATTTGAAACATTTTCAGATATAATTTTCTTGTTCAAATCTTTTCTTAGGAATAATTCTCAACGTTTGAGAAAATGATTATCTGACAGTCAGATGTGAAAGAAGTAGTCCGGAAGAAAAAGAGTTATGTAACCCAGATTGTTCTATCTACGCAGAAGCAGTTTAGAGGCTTCAAGCTTTGTGTATTCCCATTAAGAAATGACATCTCGACTAACGTTATTTGGGAGGGTTTTTTTTTTTTTTTTTTTTTTTTTTTTTTTACTTTACCTTTGTAGTCCTTTATCTTATTAAATCTAATCTTTTTTAATAATTCCTATTTTTTGATGATCAGAAATTTATATAAAAAAACTTACTTAAGTTTTTGTAGATGTGTAAGTTGTCATCATGTTTGAATTTATTCATGTATTCTTTCATTTTTTTTTAGCTTATGCATTTATGGATATATTTACAATATTTTTTTTTTTAATTTAACAATGGATATTTAATTAACTACGCAAAGCTTTTCAAATATGATAGGTGAAGCTTCTTTTTTATTAGTTACATCCGAAACTTTTTTTTCGTTATGCTTGCTGAATATTTATAAATCGAAAGTTTCTATATCTATAATAAAAATATTTTTTTTTTAAAAAAGAAAGAAAGAAATTGCTTAGAAATCATAAAGGAGATAGGTAGATAAGCATTGATTTTCTTCCCCCTACAGCAGTGGTTCCCAACCTTATTTTGGCCATGCCACACCTAAGCATCTCTAAAATCCTAATCCACCTCCTCTTCCCTTGTGCAACATATAATACTTATTATTTAAAATGTGAGCTCTTATTCACATGGGGAAAGTCTTCTATACTAACCATATTGCAACGAACGTCCCCCGTTATGCTTCTTTTAATTTTAAGGCTCGACTTTTTCCCAAAAGTAATTTGTCCCTAAAGGGACTTTGTAGCATAAAACCCCATTCAACCAACCAACCGAAAAGTAATTTTCGTTTTATTAAATCGCTGAAAATAGAGGTTTAGATAAGGTGAAAATCACTGTGCGAAAATAGTTGTATTCAATTTAGGGATTTTGTGGTTCCTATAAGGCGAGCATCCCAAAGTGGCGCTAATCCCAAAGTGGTTAACAATGACAAGCACTTCAATATTTTTTTACGTGATTTTAATAGTAAAAATGTTGTCACAAATATGTTTTAACATAACTTAACAAATTCAACGAAGCAATACATTTTCATGTTCATATTTAGATGAGTTTTTCTATTCTCTGCCAACTCACCACAGAATGAAACAAAAGTTTATATGATCTGCAGTTTTATTTTCACAAAATTTATGGAAGAGTCGTAAATAATTTTTGTGCAAGGTAAATCACACGTTATTACTAAATTGTGTAAATATTTATGTATAATTAAAACTTAAAAATACATCAGATTGACGTTTCGGTCGACTTCTACGACCATCTTCAGAATATGATGTTAAATTGAATAAACTTAAAATACAATCCACACAACTTGTGTGTATTTGGATTGTATTTCAAGATGGTTGTCCTTTGTTTTTAAGTTTATTCAATTTAACATCATATTCTGAAGATGGTCGTAAAAGTCGACCGAAACGTCAATCTGATGTATTTTTAAGTTTTAATTATACATAAATATTTATACACCATTTAGTAATAACGTGTGATTTACCTTGAACTAAAATTATTTACGATATTGTACGAATATTTTTGGATACTAAGTTTTCTTTATGAATAATACAAAGCAGGTATGGATTATTATATTTATCAATTCTAAGTTGCCATTTTTCTTCACCACCATAAGACACTTCTCTATTAGGAGATTTATCTATTATCCGGCGACAATGTTTCCGATGATAATGCAGCAATTTAATATATTTAGATCTAGATATAAATTAATAAATTAATTTTAATGTATTTTTCCGTTAGCGGAGCGCAGTTGATAAATCGCCAAATATTCTTTCAAATATACAATACGCTTACATCTGTATAGATTTAATTACAATAATGGAATTAATTATGCGCCAAGCCACTCTTGGCAAAACATGCCAACTGGCTGTGAAGCTGCAACTTTGAAATATTTTAAACACTAAAAAATATAAAATATACATTGAAAATAAAGAGTGCAACATTAAAATTAAAACGCTTTTTATTTACTGTTAATATTTTACTGTGTGATTTTTCTCGGTACAACAAACTTTTGCAGTACAAAAATGTGAGAAGGCCCTGTTCTATTAACTAATACCAGTAAATCGCAAAAAATACAAGCTTACATAAAATATTTTGAACCAATTAAAATTTTGTAATATCAAAAATGTTTAAACCTGGGACAGATGTAAAATTGGTTTGATTTGTTGCGGTCACAACGATCATCATTTGCACAGGAATACCTTTTGTCTAGTTGCCAGCACCTTAACCGCTAGAGAAGCAGGTACAAAGAATATGAAGAGAGTAGATATTCTTTGGCAGACACTCCAAATAATGTGTGCAAATTCGGAATAACATTTTTTTTTTTTTTTGCTTCACTATATCGTTTAAAAAGTAGAACTAGTTTTTACATTTAACGATATCTCGTTTTATGGCAGAACATTGCATTTTTCTCCACATTTATACTTTTATTTTTTTATATTTTGTTGCTATTTAAGTGTCGCTTTTTTTTATCCCTACAAGAATGTTAAAATGAAGATTTTCTCCCTTATGTATTTTAGCAGGTATTTACTATGTTTATTATATTCTATAGCATAATATATTTGCAGTAACTAGATCGGTGTAAAATTAAAGTTACAAATACAAAACATGTGGTATTCCAAAAAAGGAATTGGTTGGTATTCAGGAACTTACTGACAACTTTAACTACTTCTTTGGTGACTTGGAGAATTTGCCGACAAAATATGGTGTTAAACAATTGTTAAATACTAGAAATTAAGTGCCAACGATATATAAGTGCAGAATTATTATGAATGTCGCAGATTACTTGCGGTGATGTCAAATGATAGTTTTTTCGTCAACGCAAGGATAAAAATGGCACTAATTAACAGTCAGGGAATTAATACAATTATAAGCCTTTGCCTGCGTTGTTAGAAGTTTCAACAGTACACCGTGTTCTTCATAGAGTTAGTGTTATTGTTTGGAAGTTAATTGCGATTTTAAACATAAAGTTCTGAGTCTCTTCGAATTTTATTATACTATATTAGCGTAGTTTGTATAATGTAGTTAGAAAGAGATAATTTTAAAAAACACAAATTTGAAACTCTATTTAAAAAAAAAAAAAAAATAGAAAAAAAAAAAGCAGTAGATTTTTAAAATAATTTTTCTGTAATTTATTTAATGAATAAATAAAAAACAAAATTCTAAAGACTGCGTTAAACAAATCCACACTATAATAGATGATTTCTACAAAAGAAAACGCCAACCCAACATGGATTGGACCTACCAAGTCGGTAATGAAAAAAGCAAGCCGGCGCTCAGCACGGCCCGAATAGGCCGGGACCATTTTTTTAAATTCGTTCTCGGACAGGTTCAGGCTTTGTATAGGACAGGCTTTAACAGGCTTTGGCCCAAGCCCAAGCTCGGTCCCGTACAGACTTCTAATTTAAACTACGTTATTTGCGACATATTTATCTGCCCTGGTGTTTAGAAGTCTTTTTATTTCTTTTTTTTCAATTAATTAATTACAAGAGAGAAGACACTAAAGTGCGATTCCACTTGTGAGCCCCTTGGATTTTACAATTTTCTAATTCCTTCTTAAGCCTTCTCTCTTATAAGCATTTCATAGTTATAACTTAAGATGTTAGTAAAGAAAATTCAGTAAATATTTATATACTCTACTAAAGAAATCACAACTTAAAATCCTGCTTCGTTGATGAAAAATGTCTGCTTGCAGAATTTCTATATTTCTATTACTTCTTAGCGGTCGATAAGAAAGTAAAACTGGCCCGTATGACAATGATATAATTTTCCACGTACATCACTGAACAGTTATGAACTAACAATATTCAATCAAAAATTATTTTGAAAACTCTAAATAAATAATATATAATAGGATTAAAAACGACTTAATATAAATTGATACTGTAGTAAATAATTTATTTTTAGACATTACAGAAATACAATATATATGTTCCATGCATATGGAATATTATTTTTATTGTATTGTAGATTTTCCCTAGCCATTGGTCATTAAAATTTAAGACTGGATATTTGAATGCAGATGAGCAGCTGTTTTCATACCCTGATAACACAGTATGTAAATTCGTCTACTTTACATTGTCTTGTGCATTTATTTAAACACTTGTATTTGCACGTTATGCATATTTTGTTAGTTCCTTAATTTAGTTTTGATCCTTATTTTATATATTTAAATATCTACTAATTTAATAATTCTTTTTTAAATTATGTTATGTATTGTTTACTTTAAATATTCTAAAATGACGACACTAAACGATTATACATAATTTAGTTGTCTGTTATATTTAAATAATTTTATTGAGTTTTTAATTATATTAATTCTGTATATAAATGATTTTGATTTCTACTCTCTTCTTTAAATCTTAATAATTACTTTAGTTTATATATATATAAATATTAGTTTGTAAATTTTTCAACTATATTTTCTTATTAATTTAATGAGTTTTAGGTTATAAATATTATCAAATAATTTTGAATTATATTTAATTTTAATATTTTTTTATTATTTGGCTTCTATTTGTGGGTTTTAACATTGTTATTTAAAAAACTACTGTACATCCCCATATTTTTAACTGTGTACTTTATTGTTATCTTTAAAGGTAACTTGTTTACTCACGTGGATTTTTGTTCATTATTTAGCACGGAGTTTATATCGTGAGTAACAAGAGTTTTTCTTTTAAATTTAATCATTTATGGTATGGCCTATTTTCATGTATGTTTTATTTATTTTTCGATATTTCTCCATATATATATATATATATATATATATTGGCAAGTAATTGGGCTCCACTGTGAAAAATATTTAAGGCGATTTTTCGCAGTACAGAAGTTGCTTGTCAGATATTATTTACTGGCAAAGTGTAGTAGATAGTGGCGCTTGACGAAGTATCTCACTTTGCAAGCAATTCATTTGATATTCATTAAATAATATTTTCTTATATTTTCTCGTTTCTATTTTCTCTTTTATTTTAATTTATTTTATATCTCTTTTCAATTTGCGCTCTTGGTTTGAGTATGTTTTCTGCACATAGCCAATCAAAATGCTATTTGATATTGTCATTAAATATAGACCAATTGAATTCTGATATCTTTGCAAAAATTATAAAACATATGTGACGAAAATCGGTGCTGTAGCGGAGGTATTATGGTTTAGATGGATGAACAATATCGGCTAATAACAGATGAAGCGACCACGTTATACATAGAGTAATATCTGCTGATCATAATGATGCTTGGCGATCCAATCTGTAAGATATTAGCATCTATTATCATAGGATATCATTGATGTTTTAACATAATTACGGGCATGAAATAATATATATGTATATATATATATAGACAGTTGACGTGTACGAGATGGTTTCGAAAGACAATGGCTGAAACAAACTTATAGATTATCTCCTAAGAAAATAATCAATTATAGCATCAAGTCTTTATTTAATAAATAAAAGGCAACAGCATTTGGAAGAGTTCTTTTCAAGGCATTGTCAATCTTGACGAACTAAATCGCACATATTTCACGTGTTCACGTTCCCATAGCACAACAAAACAAACTAGAGAAAAAAAAATTCAAGTTGTGCACAAAACGGTATTAAAATTCCATTGCAACTGGAGTCGCATGTTTGAGACAAGAGAAATGACGAAAAAGTTCTTTTCTAACCTATTCTATTAGTTAGAGCGTAAAGATACAACGACATAATGCAACAGACGCCCGCAGCCAATGAAAAAGCGAGTTGGGGAAGTTACCAGAGAATGCATCAAATGCTTGTAATTCGGCTTCCCCAAAAACGCGGGAAAAACGTTTAAAGCGTCCTCAAAATAAACTAAAAAAGGTCTATGATCAAAAAAGAATATTCTGAAATGAGACTGGAAAAAATCATTACGGACACAGAGCCAAAGGAATTTTACAAAAGGGAAATAATTTTAAGATGAAAAATAGTGATTTTAATGGAGAAAAATTTTTAGAATAAATGTAGGATAGGTTAATATTTTAAAATATATTATACATATAATTAAAATGAAATCACATATGTGAAAATCAAGGGAAAATATGGCTATGATGTCATACACTCACGCACAGTTTTTTTTTTTTTAAATCGGTTATAAAAAGGAAAAAAGTAGCCAAATTTAGGGGATTTTTTCCTTCAATGGCAACATAGCTATTGTATTAAGTTATTGGTTAGGCGCGGACTTGAAAATCGCGCCAAACAAAAAGTCGCCAAAAATTGTTGCGTGAGTGTAAAGCATCTGTTCCAAAAATATAATACAAAATTTAACCCCAGTAAATTGAAAATGCGAATATGAAAAACTATGAATATCTTATGGATTCGTCAGAGGAGTTTGATATGTATAATAAGCTTTATTTATCTTGTAAGCGATAGCTTTTTTTTAAGCGTGATCGAATTTAGGTACCAACTTTATTTTAATGTTTTATAAATCCTTATACTCTAACCAAACATATGTAAAAATCAAAATCGTACCTTTCTATATGGAATAAATAGATATCTATAGATTTATAGATTATTTTTTGAAAAAATAGTAAAAATGTGAAAAATAGCTAACTTTGGCCATTAAAAAAAATTGTTTAATCATTGCAGAGAATTTTAATATTATATAGTAAACAGTGAAAAAAAAACATAATAGCCACATTTCCGAAGGAACTTTTATGTTCACCATTGAAAGGTGCCACTTTTATTGTCTTGTTTACCCTAATATTTTTCTCATAAAACATCGTTTGCTTTTCAGATGCTTTCACATATATTCTGTATATTCCCGCACACTTTTGAAACAAGAAAATTAGTTAGAATTTACAGGTGTGTGTTATACGCCGAGTATAAAAATAAAATGTTAACAGGTAAGAAAAGATTTAGAACTCGACGCCAATGAACAATAAAAGAAAACATGATCAATTCAATAAACCAATGAACGATCCCAGATACTTTGTAGGGATTCAAGTAGACACGGTGAACTTAATCTTGTGTTCCCAGAACGAATTTGTTCATATTTTCTTTATGTTTGCACTATTTAATTATACTTTTTAATGATCTTTATTACATTTTCATACTGCATTGCCTGTGAAAGTTTCTGTTTAAAGAATAGGTGCGCGTAATGCGTGAAATATAGCTATAAATAGAAAAATACAGTCTCAAATTAAGGGTGCAGCTAAATGCGGGAATATATGGTATTTTCTTTTATTTATTAAAAAACCAAGATTAATCTATTTTAAAATAATTCAGTTTTTAACACTTTCCAAAATAGTTGTTTACCCTTTCCAACGTAGCTGAAAAGTGATTATGAATTCGATTTGTCTGACCGTCTATCTGTCCATGCTCTAACTTGCGTAAATATACTCAGATGGTCATGTACTAATTCATATATGTTATTAAAAATTACTATGGCATGTTCGGTATTGAAAATGAAGTTTTTAGCATTTGAATGCACCGTTACATCACGGTCTGTGGCGGGAAATAGTTTGTTATGTATTTTAATGGTGTTACACTATTTCAAACATATTGAAATTGATATACATCACTGAGATGTTCTGCAAGATGCTTACTATAAAATATGGTGTGTATAGCATTTATCTTTCATTTACAGGTACATGAGACACAAAAGAATTCAGTAACAGTATTGTCTATGACCATTACTTGCTTTTCAGGTTTGGTAGGCGATTTTAAATTTAACTAATATTTTGCATATTACTCGATGTGTATAAATTCTGTAGATCATATACAGTTTTTGCACAAAATAATTCGAGTACATTTCCGCTTAATGATAGAATTTGCCGAAGGGGAAATTTCAACTGTGTTATGTTTTTTCCTAACTAAACTAAATTTTTGCATACTATGCAGTATATAAACAAATTTATACATCATATACAGAGCTGCACAAAATATTTCAGATGATTTACCGGCAGATGGGGATTAGTGACATAGCGTGATTTCAAATGTGTATATATTCTTATGTGCTATAATTTTTACCAAAATCGTTTACTTACAAAGAGAGGGCCAAGCTTGGTAAACACAGATTTTGATTACTTTTATATATGTTACGGGTTATTATGATTACGGGTAGAAGCCCCGTAGTCTCAGGTTCAACGGATTTTATACTACGCCCCTTAGTTCTCGAGAAATGGGAAGTCTAATATTATAATTCAACTTAAATAGTTACTTTGAAAAGAAGTTACTGCGTATTGGTCGTAGCTCAGTTGTTATGGCGTCTGCTCGTTGATCCTTGGGCCCGGTTTCGAGACCGCGATGCGCTACGTTTGTGTTCCCCATTTTTTGTTTTATAAATATAGTTATAATTATAATTTAAAAATCTCACAATTAAAAATTTCAACTATCGTACATTAATTATAATGTTAACATATTTAAATTTTAATTTAGTATTTTTGATTTTTAAACCATTATTAAACATTTTTCATCATTTAAAGAGTTTTTTTATTAAAAAATTGGATCTATTATCTACTATTAAAAATTCCAAAATCGTTACAAAATCATACTTTATTTTATGAATAACATCATATAAATTACAATCTTTAATATGCAAAAAAAGATGTAATTTAATTTTTATGCTAAATTTTAATATAATTATGCTTCTTACTTTAAAAACTAGTAGTATTATCATCGCATTGACTTCCATTGTTAAGGCAATATATAAATGACGTTCCTTTAAAATCACAAATTTACACAATAGTTCAATATCATTGCATCGGTAAAACTTATATGAAATATATTTTATAAGTGATTTAAAAGAACAATTAACCGTTTAATGATGTTTTATACCATGATTTAGTTACAAATAAAAAATAAAAATAAATAGGCTAACATTATAATTAATGTACAATATTATAATTTTTAATTACGATTATTAAATTTTAATTTCTATTATATTTATGAAACAAAAAAATGAGAAAAACAAACGTAGCGTGTTCCGGTCTCGAACCCGGGCCTGCGGATTAATGAGCAGACGCCATAACAACTGAGCTACTACCAACGCCAGTAATTTTGTTACAAAGTAAGTATTTAAGTTGTGTTATAATATTAGACCCCCTATTTCTCGAGAACTAAGGGACGTTGTATAAAATCCATTGAGCCTGAGACTAGGGGGCTTCTACCCTACAACATATATAAAAATGATCAAAATCTGTGATTATCAAGCTTGCCCCTCTCCTTGTTAGATATCATCTTTCATCTTATTAAATGGTGAAGTTTCATTGCAATGCTCTGAATGTGTTAGAGAATGTTTCGTGATCCATACTTGACGCATGATTCTTCTTTCTTGTTAGTTTTATGAAAAGTTCTTTGGCCTAACAATTCTTTCTTTGTTTATTTTATTTTATTTTAAAAATCCTTATAATCTTTTTACGTAAAAATACGTAGTTTTAAGGGTGTTTTGATTAAAAATTTCAGATATTTCAGAAAAGCAGTGTTTTTTCACAGTAGTGAAAAATATAGTGCGGTATTATAATGTAGTGCGGTATTATAATGAATAAACGGAAGATTAAATTAAATTGGATCGGTTTTTATGCATCTTACAGATTTTTATTTTTCCAATCTAAATTTAATGGATACGGAACAGATTCACATTTCAATTTTTTTATATTTTACAATGTTATGTTATTTAATAATGATCGATATTCTACAAACTTCACCTCATTAATACTTACTATGTTTGCATATTTGAACGAAAACCTAAGGAGATGTTGATAATATCCACATAATAGACGCATATATTATACATACGCTGTAAAAAAAGACAAATGTTTCTTAATAATATTCATAATAGACGCAGATCTTATACATACACTGTAAAAAAAGACAAATGTTTCTTAATAATATTCATAATAGACGCAGATCTTATACATACACTGTAAAAAAAGACAAATGTTTCTTAATAATATTCATAATAGACGCTTATATTATACATACACTGTAAAAAAAGACAAATGTTTCTTAATAATATTCATAATAGACGCAGATCTTATACATACACTGTAAAAAAAGACAAATGTTTCTTAATAATATTCATAATAGACGCAGATCTTATACATACACTGTAAAAAAAGACAAATGTTTCTTAATAATATTCAGAATAGACGCAGATCTTATACACACACTGTAAAAAAAGACAAATGTTTCTTAATAATATTCAGAATAGACGCAGACCTTATACATACTCTGTAAAAAAAAGACAAATGTTTCTTAATAATAGTCAGAATAGACGCAGATCTTATACATACACTGTAAAAAAAGACAAATGTTTCTTAATAATATTCAGAATAGACGCAGATGTTATACATACACTGTTAAAAAAACAAATGTTTCTTAATCTACGAAAATATAATATAACCGCGAACGAAAATGTACAATAACCTCTTCCGAGTTACCCATGATTCCGAAAAGCGTTCTTTATCATTGAAAACTCAGAAAACCAATACATTTTCAAGATTTAAAGAGTCATTTATAAAACAAAAATTCTTTTGCTGCTACTTATTTTCGAAAACGTTTCCGAGTGGTTCTTTATAGCGTATTAATCAGTTTTCTGAAAGCGGAATATCGGTTTTTAGGATATCGGTTTTGCTGTTAATTAAACATTTTCAGCTGCGTAATTGAATTTATAAATGCAAGAATTACAAAATAATGTTAATGTCAATGCTGGCAATTTACCATGTTTGTCCGTAAAATTTTTTTGTTGGTATGATATAGAATCATTTATACATATCTTTATTCTAAATTATTATCTTCCTAATTTAATTTTCAATATATTAATTAATATTCTCTTCGCTAAAATATCTCTTATTCTAAAACCTCAAATGTTACTTCCTTTTCTCATATGAAAGACTATCTTTACTAAATGCAGCATGTACGTTATAAATCTATTTTAATTCCAATGCGGTTATAACAGATGTAATGTTATGTGTTCTGGACATTCATTGACAGCTGCTTGGGCGCCCAACCTTTTTCTGTTCATAAACAAATTGTGCAAGTAATGTAATTTCCCAGATACAATGTTTAGCTCTTTCCTTTGACTAAAATTCCTTTCCCACCGGGTTGCCCGCCTGTGTCCTCTAAAATTCACAAAAATTACGGGTTCGCCAAATGTGGTAGCTTTTTCATTACATCCTCCCAAAACATTTCTATTAATTATCCTTAACGTACATAAATTCTTTTGCGCGTCTGCGGTTTGCTGTCTCGGTGTATTATCGAATCTTGGCGAGACAATCTACTGCCCAAAACGGCAGATCACTCCTAGCTCTTGGTCTGTCAACAACTGTTCTAAGCCTCTAATATCCGAGACCACCCCATTCTTACCATCTTATACTTGCTATATATCAATAAAAAACTTTCAGCTGGGATGTCTTCGTTCATTGGATATTTCATGTCTGCCTTCCTGGATGTAGAACCTTTGGGTAATTGTTTACAACGCACATGGTACGAACGAACGGTCCAAAAAAAACTTTCTCAATTCATGCGTTATGCATTAAAATATTTCAGCCCAACAATAATCTTCACCATACACAGTTGGTTATATGGTGTGAAGTCCTGATATATTCAAATGGACATTTTTTTAAAAACATTGCCGTCGTATAGTAGCACAGTGGATGCACCGCAATTCAGTCCGTTTCCTGACAAATTAATCCACACAAGAGGCATTAGATGAAAACAAGTCTTGTAATCCATGGAATTCTTTTTATTTATACCAGCACAACATCGACACAAGAAATCAGAGAGGGTGGCCTTCGCTTATTCTACCAAAAATTACATGTTTATCCGACAAAAGCAAGAGAAGATCTGATCTAATTTTTCAGATTCATTATCGCCAACACATTAGATGTAACATGCCAATCGTTACATTTCTAGCCAGGCATGAACCGTCAAATTTTTGACAGTTAGCAATAAACCAATATTGAGCATTTTTGAATAAGAAATGAAAGGATGCCATAATTTGGCGGAACATCAATTTTTGTGATTTTTTAACTTACACCCGAGCGTTGTTTTGGGAAAATTAGGCATGTGTTATTATAATCTAACGAAAAGAGTTTATAGTGCATATTTTTGCAGCAGTCAAATTATGAAAACGGTGCCAGCATTTAACACAAGATACGAAGAAAGACAAAACAACATATGTTGCGTTCATCTGCAGTACATTAATATTCGAATTGAAACCGCATGAGAGTAACGTACATTTAGTGTTACGAAGAAATATCTGGGAACAATTTTAGCTAGGAAGAAATGATTGTTTTTCGGATTAAAGAATAAAAAGATTTTGAATACAGAAATTAATTCACATAGAGAAACTTTAAGATAGGAAAATTAAACTTTAGAGTAAAACGCAAAATATATATGATTCTATATCATAGTTGGACATGAAAATGTTTCTTGAGAATTGATAGCATCTGAAGAAATCTATATACTGCCTTGAAACACTGACTAAAACACTATAAAAACTACTCGAAAACATTTCTGAAAATCAGTGTCACCAAAACAGTTTTTTTTTTTTTTTTTTTTTTTTTTTTTTTTTTTTTTTTATAATTGCTTCTTAAAATCTCGAAAATATATTGTTTTCTGAGATTTCTGAAAATAAAAGAACGCTTTTTGGAATCGTGGGTAACTCGGGAAAACATTACATTAAATTTCCGTTCGTGTATGTATTTTATTTTGTACATTTGTGTACATTGTAAGAAAAGATAAATGTTTTTGAATCTATGAAACGAACAAAAGTAGATAATTACCACTTCCGAGATATCCAGTCTTGCGAAAAGCGTTTTCTTTATCTGTGGATACCTCAGAAACCAATATATTTTCAAAATCTAAAGAAGTATTGATAAAAATAATTTTTTTTTGCTGCTACCGATTTTCGGAAACGTTTCCCGGTACTTTTTATAGTGCATTAATCATTTTCCTCTTAGGATGATATCCATTATCAAGTAAAAGTTTTCATCTTCAACAATACCACCAAAAAAAAAAAAACTTTATTCTGGTTTGAGAAAACCGATTAATACACCATAAAACTATTCGAATAAGTTTTCGAAAAACGGTGATAGCAAAATAAACTTTGTTTTTATAAATGCTTCCTTAAATTTCAAAAATATGTTGGTTTCTGAGGTTTCTACAGATAAAGAACCCTTTTCGGAGTCGTGGATAACAGGGTAGGGAAGAGGTTATTGTATATTTTCGTTCGTGGTTACATTATATTTTCGCAGAATAATTAACATTTATTTTTACAGTGTAGAAAGCATAATTGAAAGTATGTAGACAGTGGTGTAAAGAGTGAACAAAATGAGATGAAAAGGATATTTAATGATAAACAAATAAATATAATAATGATGATTTGAAAATAATTAACACTGGTACTTTGAAATAAAGTATAGGAATTTTCAATGTATGTATTTTGCTTATTTACCAACTTTGCGTAAAACTATTCAATTTGATCTAAGTCGAACAAACATGTTTCAAACCAAAACTTCTACTTAATAAATGATTTATATTTTATGAAATCTATATCTTTCACTCGTTTTGCATTGAAGAAGAAGCCCCTAGTATGAAGATTAAAATTTTTTTTATACTTTTTGGCTATTTACAATTTTTTTCCGCTGGTTTTTACAGATAATAGATTAATCTTAACACAAGAGATTTTATTTAATCTTACGGGTTTTTGAATGCTATGGAGGGGAGGGGGTTAAGCCCTAAATCCCCCACCTTGTGCTGTGCCAATGACATCAATTCTAATACTTGTTTGAATGCGTATGAAAAGTTTTATTTTATTAGATTATTTAGCCAGCATACGTGCACTAAATTTCTTTAACCCCTTCTGAAGTTTATTTCCCTTTGGCTTCTTAAAATTGTATTTAACTTCATTTTATCCGTTAAATTCTTATTGACAGTTCGAGAGCTTCACTAAGATTTTAACACCTTAAATATAAATTTAAGTACATATTTTAGAAATATTTTGCAAAGCAAAAAGCAAAGAAACATCCTTTTTGAGGAGCATACAGAAAAAAAAATAAAAAATTTTAATTTTGTGATGAGAACTTTGAAAAGACCGAATGCATTCCAAGTAGAATGATTGCATCGCATCGGGTCGGGTAACGAGTCGAACAGTGGTTTGGGTCGGGTCGGGTTGACGTTAAACGTTTTGGGTTCGGGTTTGGGTTTTAACTTTTGTGGGTCGGGTTCAGGTTGACCCGTTAAAAGAATGTCTTGACTATTTCTCAGATTAAAAATCTATACATATATTTGAACATTAATGAGTATATAAAAGTTGATTGTTTTAAAGCTAAAATAAATGTTACAAATATAACTGAAGAGTAATTTTTCCATAATTATATTAAAACATAGATAAATTTTCTTTTTTTTTTCGGGTTTGATTTTAAATGATTTGGTTTTTGGTTAAAGCGTGTATATTTGTGGGTCTATGATTTTTTTTATCTCGGGTTCAGTTCGGGTTCCGTGTTGACTTAAAATAGAATTTTCGGACTGAACAAGACCCGAAACTGACCATGACTCTAATTCCAAGGCTATAGAATTAAAATTTAAGAGGGGAATTTACAAGCTGACTAATAGCAAGACTTAAAGTGTCCTCCGAAAGTCCAGATAATTGGATAATCCTTATAAGTGATGTCCAAATTAAATAAAATCTACTGTATATTCTTACTAGCAATTTAATAAAGAAACGCACGCATTTTGTAACAGCTATTATGATACAGCTGTCAAAAGGAAAATAAGAAATTAGTCAATCATCTATGACCGGATCTTGTGCTCGGAAATATAGCAACAAAATACTGGAAATCCGCTTTCGGGATAAGCCTTTAATAATTTTGTATCATCATGTCGCGGCATATTGATCAAAACCGCAAACATCTGTCTATATATTACACCCGATGAAACATCACTTTTACCTGGCGCACGCGAGCCGTTGAAACCGCAATTTATTTCCCCACTGTGAACACAAAACTTGGCGATTTATGAAAATTCCCAAAATCTTCTTCCCTTTTCAAATCTGCCCAGCTGTGAAATGCTATATCACATCATCCAGGTGTGTTTCTCTGTATTTCTGTGGGCTTCTTCCAAAAAGGGTAAATCCAAACAAAGCTTATGTAGACTTACAGTCCAGACGGTTTAAAAAAACAAAACAAAAAACAAAGCTGCTAGTTGCTGACGTAGTCCTTATTAATCCTCAAATATGCTTGTTAGGTATTGGTTTTTGTCTTTGCTTTTTTTTTAATGCCCATAGTTCCTTTAATTCTGTTAACCGTGCTATCAGAGCACTGTGAGGTTTCACCAACGACGCTGAAGCACTAGGGGTGCTGAATATACAAGATTATCTGAAAGCGATGCAAAAGATGAAGACTCTCCGAAAAAAATTATTAGTCATTCCAATAAAGAAGAGTTCGAAAGGGTGCAGTGATCAGATGGTTCGTCGCACGCAAGGAGTTCACTTATTAGTGAAAAGCGAAATGAAATTTTGGCTATCATTGTTTGCGAGGTGACGATAAGTGGAGGACCACATCTTGGCAGGTAAGGATTATTCTGTACATAACATAAGATGGGATGTTACCTAGATGTAAATTGGATATGTTACAACTTTATCTGTCGCTACATAACTTTCCAGCTACATAGAGAACGGGTCTTAATATTCTGCTAAAGTTCAGATGCGGAAAAATTTATATATATTGTATATATTGGCCTATGACTTTGTTATTGGCATTCATGGAATAATAGAAAAAATATTATCAGTAATCAATTGGTATTTGTTAAATGACATGAAAATATCAATGAAATTTTGGCTATCATTGTTTGCGAGCTGACAAAAAAGGGAGGATCACATGTAGGCATATAAAGGATTATTCAGTACATAACATAAAATGACATGCTGCCAAAATGTAAAAATGGAATGTTACAACTTTTTGTAGCTACACAATTTTTCAGCTACATAAAAAGCAGTATCAAAAGTTTGTTTAAGTAAAATTATGGTGTGGTTTATAAAAATGAAAAAAAATTAAATATCTATACTTTTAAATATATATGTATATAAAGTCATATCTTTAACTGTGTTGTTACCATTCGTTTACAAATAGAAAATTATTAATCACTTAAAATTATTAAATGAATTGAAATTAACTGTTAATCAAACCATAATTACAGTCACCTATATTTTTAGTATTTATTTGTTTTTCACACACATTGCCATTATACAATTCACATTGATTTTCATATGTTACTAAATTTGAATTTGGATTGCTTCAACTTCTCCGAAACTACATAACTTCTCAATCATCTAGAAAGTAGTCTAAAAAAAATTTGTCCGGATATGGTTAACTTTGTAAAAATAAAAATAATAAAAAAATTAATATTTTTTATTTTTCTTGGCTGGTGTCAACTTTATAAGTATTCATTTATTGATTGAAGATTATTATTCGATTAATAATTCCCAAATCAATCGGAAATTTACTATTAAATACGAATACGTTTAATTACCTGTATTATATAGTTTTGTAGTTTTCCTATTTATTTTGTCTTCTTAACCCTTTTTATCCTGACGGTACTTATAAGTACCACTTTAACCCATTTCGCGACGAGCGTCTTTTACAGAATTTTTAATCTGTTACCACCGGTTTTTCAAATGAGAAATTTTCACCTAATTGATTCGCAAAAATGCTATGATTAGATAAGGAAAACTTTAAAAAAAAAAAATAAATAAATAACTGGTGGAAATAATCGAGGATTCTGAGCATCTAAAAAGTAGCTGGAAAATTAATTCAGGATATAAAGGGCTAAAATAATTTACATTTACTATGAATTAACATAAGATACAACATTACCGTTATTTGAATATTAAATTTTACAATTTTCCTCTGAATATATCATTTTAATTTATCAATTTGACGCTTTTGCCATTTTATCTAAATTTAAAGGTGATATTTTTATTTTTTTTTTTTAATAAAAATTTGACCTGTTTGCGAGTTGTCGATAAGAGGCGAACTACATTTTGGCAAATAAGGTTATTCTGTACATATCATAAAGTTTGATGTTACCGAAATGCAAATGGGAATTATCACAACTTTCATGTAGCTACATAACGTTCCAGCTGCATGGAAAGAAGTCTAAAAAAAAAATTTTTCAAATTTCTGAGTATGGTTAGCTCTGTAAAAATAAAAAAATAAACAAATTAATATTTTAAAATTTTTGGGGTTGGTGTCTACTTTATAAGCATTCATTTATTAATTGAAGATTGTTATTCTATTAATAATTCCCAAATCAATCGGAAATTTACTATTAAATACCAATATGTTTAATTACTTGTATTATATAGTTTGTAGTTTTCCTATTTATTTTGCCTTCTTAATATAATTTACACTTACTATAAATTAACATAAGATACAACATTACAGTAATTTAAATTTTAAACTAATACAACTTTCCTCTGGATATATCATTTTAATTTATCAATTAGACGCTTTTGCCATTTTATCTAAATTTAAAGGCTGTGTTTTTGTATTTTTTTTTTTAAACAAAAATTTGAATTGTTTTCGAGTTGTCGATAAGAGGCGAACTACATTTTGACAAATAAGGATAAGTCTGTACATATCATAAAGTTTGATATACCGAAATGTAAATAGGGAATGTCACAACTTTCCTGTAGCTACATAACGTTCCAACTGCATAGATAGCGGTCTCAAAAATTTTCTTAAATTTGGGTACTGTGCATCGCACAGTACCCAAATTTAGCAGTGACATCGCATAGCAAAAGTTACAATATTACCGAAATTTGAAGTGAAGATACTTAAACTGTTCTATGGCTATACAGTTTTGCAGTTATATAGTGAAAGCTTTTACTGTTTCATTAAAATGTTGATGTGGTAACGTTTATAAAAACGAAAGAATAAAAAAGGGTCCTTTTTTTTCAGAAACTGTTATGTGCATTCTAAATCTAATAGAAAAAAAATAAGACGTTAACGAAGCGTAAACTGGTAATATTACAATTTTTCTGTAACAACATAACTTTTAGTGTGAAATTTAATAAAAAATTATAAATAATAATAAAAATGATAAAAAAAAATTAAATACCCGACTTTGATATTAAAGAACGCATTTTGAATGAAACAATTTTTAAAAATGTGCAATTATATTATCCCAGTCTTTTTTTAAACGTTTATTTATTCCAAGTTTACTTTGATAAAAGCATTTTTTTTTTAAATTTGTGATGTCGTTATCGATGTTTTTTTTTCCAATTAGCAAGACAATATAGCCCAATATAGCAAGCCTGATGTTCTATTCTAATCTCAAAATGTAGTATATATAAAACCAATTTAAAAATGTTATGCTTTTATTTTCCCTTTTTTGTTCCTGAGATAAGGAACAGAAAAACGAGACTTCCATTCAGTTTTATATTAAGAAAGGTATCACTGTTACTTGTTCCAATTCGAATGCCATTTCATTTTTCTAGCCCTATTTTTTATTTTTCTACTGTTTATTTTTTCACAACAGAATGGAAATATTTTAATCAGGCAATTAACAGTTAAGATGATTTAAGAATTAAGTTTTATAGTGATTGGCTGTCGTTATCAAATCCACTGGGGCAAACTGTAAAATATAACCCAATACTGATAAAACCCACACTGATAAAACCCATTTCGATCTGACATCCTATTAATAGAATATGCCGTTTCATTCAATATTATTTTGTCTTCGAAATTATTTTGTGTTATTATCTGGATATAGTAATGATAGTTTATGTCTATACATTTAATATTGCGAATTCTTTTATGTTTTTGCCGGTGCTATAGTCTAAATAAACCAGAGGATATACGATATAGGCACAAGGTATATGCTAAAGGGATATACGCTATATCTATATTTGAGAACAATCAGAGGGTATACAAAGTTGAAGACAGTATATTCAAAATTCAGACGGTAAATGGCGTGTACCACCGTGTACCCTTCACTACATGCCTGGTTTTAGCATTTAATAATAATAATAATAAAATTTTCTATAATTCTCTTTAAAAGGTCCGGTTTCAAAATTTAATTTTATTTATTATAAGCATTTGTTAATGATTTTTTTCTTAAATATGTCTTTATATAAACTATAAAGAATATTTTTCAAATAAAAAGTTTATTTTTTTTCATAAAAAATTAAAAATTAAAAATTTTAAACTTATTTTATTTTTTATATAACTCAAGAACTAGTGGCTCGATTGCATTACTTTTTTCACTATTGTGTTCAAAAAAGGTTTCTTGTTAATTTGACTTCATGATTTATAAAAATATTACTTATAAAATTTATAATACATTTAAAAAACTAAAAAAAGAGGATATTTCAGAGTGATTTTTACTTCGAGGGCTATATTTTCAAACTTTTCACGTGAAATTAAATATTCTGAAGAAAATTTATTAAAAACATAGCATAAACAGTCTGTTCAAAATTCCATACACATATCTTGCAAGGAAGTTTAGATAGATCCTTTTTAAAATGGCAAATTATGAAGCAAAAAAAAAAAATTTTTTTTTGAGATAAATGGACTTTTAGTTAAGGGTAAGTAAAGTTTTTGTTAAAGTATTGCTAGTATAACACAAAAATTTATGTCTTTTGAAGTAATAATTTTAGAAATACACGGTTTGCTTCATTTAATTTACTTAACTTTGTAGTATTTTATTAGAAAAACAAAACAAACAAACAAAAAAGAAATAAAAGAAAATACAATAATGCATTTTTCTTTTTTTGATAATTTTGACCCCCCCCCCCCCGGACACACTTAAACAGTTTGCGATCTGTTTAATCCTGTTGAAATGCGGCATTTTTTAAACGTCTTAAAAATTTCTTCATAAATCTTACACAAAATAATTATTTTCGTTGGATTTCAGTAAATGACATTTTCCTTAAATTTATGTAAATGATATATCCGTTTAATAGTGGTAAGTGGTATATTCATTAACTTTCAGTAAATACAAACTATTGTGATTTGAGTAGCCAATTTTAATATTATTAAAGTAAAAATAAACCAAACTTTCCCCAAAATTGAAAAACAATTTGAAACCGAAAGCGTTAAGTAAGAAACAGAAAAAAAAGGGAAAGAAAGAAGAAGAAAAAGAAAAAGAAGTGCTGTGTACCTTTTTATCAGTAGAGACTCTGAAATTTGTTTACGCTTATGGGAGGTTATAGAAATTTAGCTACTCTTTTAAATAGTTAATGATATTTGAATTTCAATCAACGTTTTTTTTTAAAGAAAAGAAAAGAAACCATATATCATATGTGCTTTTCAGATCATGCTACACTAGTATAAGCAATGCAGCAAAAAATCAAACATTTAGTTAATATTTCTATTAATTAAAAATATTGTATGATTTAAATCTGATTATTAATTAAAATTTAATAAACGAAAACTATAGGTAGTAAAAAAATTAACTATTTTGCATTAAATTTAAAATGCATTAAATTTTTGAAAAGTTAATTTTTATTTTAAAATGTATGTTCGATTTTACTATCTAATTTCTAAAAATTTTTTCTTTATTCCAATTTCATTTTGATAAAAGCATTTTAGAAATGTTTCGTTTTTTTTTTTTTTTTCCAATTACCAAGTCAATTTCATTATAAGAACGCCTGATAGTCTTATCCCAAACTGTGGTTTATATATATCAGACCAATTAAAAAGTATTATCTTTTTCCTTTTTCTTGAGATAAGTGGATGAGAAACGAGACGCCATTTAAATTTTTAGTAAGACAGGTGTTTTTCTTATTTGTTTCAATGCCAAATCACTTTTTCAAGCTTATATTTTATTTTTTTTACATTCAATTTTTCATTAGAAAGAAAACGATCTGCAAATTAAAAATACTTTAAACAGTCAATTAATAGTTAAGATAATTTAGCGATGATGCTTTATGCTGATTAGCTGTGATTGCTAAATTCAGTAATACAAATTCCAAGACAAAAAAAAAAAATAAAATAAATAAATAAATAAAAAGAAGAAAAAAAATAAAGAAAAATGAATTAAAATGAATTAAAATAAAATAATAAAATACAAGAGGAAGCAGCAGCTTAAAAAAATTGTAATTTAACAAATTACAACAACCATTGGGAAAATGTTCCGAAAACTTAAAAAAAAAGGTTTGTACAATTTCTATTTGTAGACCATCCCCTAAGCAAAATTTAAGTATTGCTTTAACTCTTGTTTAGATTGATGTCTGAGCTAAAGGTATTTTGAGGAAATTAAAGTTGAAGACCACGTTTTTTGCTTTATAAGACGATTTCTCAGCCGACGTCAATTTTTGAATTCGGCTTTTTTTCATATCTGATTATTTGCATCTATCTTTTTGTAACTTTAACATTTTGTCGGGTTATTCCTACAATAACTTTAACTCCTGCTTAGATTTATGTCTGAGCTAAAAGTGTTTTGAGGAAATTAAAGTTGAAGACCACGTCTTTTTCTTTATAAGACGATTTCTCATCTGACGTCAATTTTTGAATTCGGCTTTTTTTCATATCTGATTATTTGCATCTATCCTTTTTGTAACTTTAACATTTTTTAAAGATTTTATGCCTTTCTATTGTCTATTCAAAGAAAAAATATTCTAAAGTTACTGAATTTCGTTAAAAATGCTTAAAAAATTCTTCTAAAGTTACAGAATTTCGTTAAAAACGCTTAAAAAATTCTTCTAAAGTTACAGATTTTTTTTTTTTTTTTTTTAAACGCTTAAAAAATAAAGTGACGACGCCAAGAGGTCCATTCTCGACCGAAAACAACAACCATTTTCCCAATGGTTAAAAAAAAGAAAACACTGTTTTCTTTCATCAAAATTTATGGTATTTAATCTTCAAGGGATACAACACAAACCTATGTGAATTTAGTTACTCTCAGAAGTAATTAATTAGAGAAAAAGAAAATCTAATTAACTAGATTTTTAAATATTCAAGAAAGGCCTTCGCTAGCCGTCTTTGGCATTTATGGTAGAATAGAATCCTCACCTAAATTTAAGGACATTTTATTTTCGCTTTATCATCGTATTTTACCAAATAAACTCAATACGATCCACAAAAACCCCAGTGTGATCCGAAATATATATTTCCAGATAAAATACGCTTCAGATTCTAACGTTTTCAGAGCGAAAAAGCTAATTTAGCGTGAAAATGCGAAAATTCTTATTCAATTTCTATCTCACACCTCAAGCATTCTGTTTTTTTCCCCAAGCTTCCTTATTTTTATTTTACTTCTCAACCCTACCAAGTCGTCAATTGAGTTCGGAGCATCCGCATTTTATAAGGCATAATCAGAATATAGAATGCAAATCGCACTATTTTATTCCATGAAAATACAAGAAATGAATGACGCATTCTGAGTTACAAAATAGACATTACGAAATAGAAATTACGATACTTTTATGTTAGCCGGGCGCCAGTGATATATATGCATATATATATATATATATATATATATATATATACACTTATAAACTAATATTGTATTAATATTGTATTTAATTTTTGAACTTTAAGATTTTTTTTCACAGGTTTAGCAATGTTATGGCTAATATGATGAAGAAACCACTCATTTTATTTGTGGTATTCAGGCATTTGGAACTTGATAATTCTGTCTAAATTCCACAAATTTCATTCATTCAATTTCATTCAGTCAATTTCATTCATTTAATTTTTAATTTAATTTCTTCTTCTTTTAAATAAGTATTTGATATCTATATTCAGAGTATTGGAGAACACTTTCGTTGTCAATAAATTGTTACTTACTAAATCATAATTTCATAGTTTCTGTTGGTGTTTCGGTAATGTTTCATTATTGGTTATATATATATGTATATATATATATATATATATATATATATATATATATTGTGATGTATATATATGTGATATATATATGTATGTGAAAAACAAAGGATGAGATATTATAAAAAGCAATGGAAAGGATACAGCAGGAGATAAACTTAATTAAACGAAAAATCAAAAATGAAAAACTATAAATGGATTATCCACTATACCTCTTTTTGAATTTTATGGTATTTTTATGATGTATCTCGGAAATACATCTCATAGAAGAAGCTAAGGTTTTTTCACGCTTCAGATCATAAAATAATTTTTTCCACAATTTATTGTAGAATAATGCTTCAAAAAACTAAAAACTTAAAATTAGAAAACAAATATAAAAATAATCAAAAATCATGCATTAGGCATCGATTATGAAACACTTTCCGACACTAATAGAATATTATTAAAAAAAAATTCATTTTATTTATTACTATGTAATCGATCATTAGTCCGTCCTGTGATCGAATTATCTTGTGCGTGTCTGTAAATGAATGATAAATGCTAAGAACTCTATAGTCTATACAAAACCTATTGTAGTGCACCACAGTGATTCTTTTTAATTTCATTGCGTTTGAAGTATCATAACATCATTAAAATGTATAGCAAACGATTTTTCCCATATATCATAATGTAATGAAATTCTTTTGTGCGTTCCTGTAACCGAACCGATTACAATTACCTGTTACACCGATTACTCCTAGTATAAAATGCTACTTATTTTATAATCCTTTGAAAGCATGATTTAGCTCACCGCAGGGATGCATTTCAATTACATTTGAAGTATTGTAACATCATTAAAATGCACCGGAAACGATTTCCCCCCCAACGACGATAATGTAACTGAATTATTTTGTGTAACCCTGTAAACAAACTTTAAATACTGCACACTTCATTTTCAATACCACACATTCGATTATAAACAGAAATGACATAAAAAAAATGACATGACAATCCGAGTATATTTACGGGATGGACAAACAGACAGACAAACCAAATTTAAAAACATTTTTCAACTATGTTGGAAAGTGTTAAAAACAATTTATATTAGCCTAATTCAAAAATTAGCTACGAACTTTTCAAACTGCTATACAGTTGGATTAATTTTAAATATTCATTTATGCAGATGTTATCTTAAATCATATAGAAGGTAATTTCTCTTTTTAGTCTAAGTTGTCCTTCAGAAAAAATTGATAAAACTCTAATTTTTTGCAAATTCTACTTTCAGAACAGAAGAAATAGTGAAAAAAGTTTGTAAAATACGTGAGGAAATACGGCAGTTAACATTTATTATTTATTTTACTTTATTAATACTTTATTATTTTATTTTTTATAAACTTTTAGTACATAAATAAATGTATATTTTTTAACCGACTGCAACAAAGGAGGAGGTTCTCACTTCGACGCGTATGTATTTTTTTTATTATTATTACTATTATCCTCACCGAATACTCCGAAACTACGAGACCGATTCATGTTTTTTTTATTATTGTTTATGAAAGAGGATACTCTCTAATTGGTCCTATTTAAATTTTATCGAAATCGGTTCAGTACTTTTTTAGAAATTCGACAAAAGTTTGTAGTTTTTGTTTCTGTTTTTTGAGGGGGTTGGGGGGAGGGAGTTTATGTTACTCAAGAGTGGGTTTTATCCTGCGCGCAATGTAACGCAACTTTATGCGTTGCTAAAAAAATTCTACTTTTTTTTTTTTTTTTTTTTTTTTTTTTTAATCATTTGTATTTCCCTACTTTAAACGTCTACCTCTATAATTTTGTATCTTTTTTAAGCATTCTTGAAATCTTTAAAATTATTTAAACTTTTCCCGACTCCCTGAAATTTCTTCTACATCAATCTTTACTCTTTAACATCATCTTTCATGTGTATATCGAGGAAATCCAACAAAAGATTAGAATATTTTCACTACATTTTCTCTTAAAAGATTAATCGTAAAGAGTTTTAAAGATAAATTTTTAAAATCCACTTTCAGTGTTATTTTTGTTATTTTTATGAATGAAGGTTTAATTTAAATCGCGAAAGCTGTTAGATTTTGAATTTTATTGATTTTTTTTTTCATTTTATCTTTAGTTTCCAATCGTTTGAGAAAATGACAAAAAAAAAAAAAAAAAAAAAAAAAAGAAGAAGAAGCGTAAAACTGTATAATTAAATTTCCTTCTTATTTTTTGTCTGTTCAAAGAATGTTGTTTTATTTTCATAATATTGTTACTACAGGTGTGTTACTTTTTAATACTATTTTAAATTTGGTTCGTTTTTTTTCTTTCCATTCCATATACTGTAAAAAAAAAAAAAAGTTTTTAATCTGGGAAAAGATAATATAGCCGCGAACGAAAATATAAAAAAAAAAGAATTTCTCTCGAGTTACCCACGATTCCGAAAGACGTTCTTTATTTTGAGAAACTTCAGATCTTATCTATTTTCAAGATTTAAAGAAGTGTTTATTTTTTTTAATGCCACTGATTTTCGGAATCGTTTCCGGGTAGTTTTTATAGTGTATTAATCAGTTTTTCTTTTCCAGGAATATTGGTTTTTCGTATGCTGTCAACTCTCAAATAAACATTTTCTTGTTCATCAATCATGCTTTACAAAACAGCATTGACATTAATATTAAAAATAATATTATTTTGGTACTCTGGTTTGTTTAAATTCAATTACTGAAAATGTTAAATTGAGAATTGATAGCATTCAAAAAGCCGATATTGTGTTTTCAGAAAACTAATTAATACACTTTAAAAACTGCTCGGAAACGTTTCCAAAAATATGTGGTAGCAAAAGATACTTTGTTTTTATAAATGCTTCTCTAAATCTCGAAAATATATTGGTTTTTGAAGTTTCTAAAAATAAAGAACGCTTTTCGGAATCGTGAGTAACTCAGAAATGGTTATTGTATATTTTTGTTCTTTATTATATTATATTTTCGTAGATTAAGGAACATTTGTCTTTTTTATTAGTTTATTTATTTATTTATTTTTTACAGTGTATTATCCTATTATATTTTTTATAAACTTCAACTGAAACGGTGGTTTACCTCAAATTTCGCATATTTGTTCAATATTAATAATAATACACAGCATTATACTGAATTTTGCAGGTAAACGTTTCAGTTTTTTTCCTCTCTGTATGTTCATTCTTTATCTTCCATAAAATGAAAATACTTAGATCCACCTTGTTATGGAGGTAAGATTTTCCTTAATAAAAACAATTGTTGAAGAAAGACTTTTGATTATAAAGTTAAATTTAAAAAAAAAAAAAAAAAAAAAAAAAACATAACATCAAAACTGAAAACTATTTATTATTAAAGTAAATTGTATTTTTCTTATAATTATTCCGCAGGTCTTTAAGAAGCTGCCTTTAAAAATATAATTAATTTAATAAAGATGATTTTTCCATAATGCTAAATACTTATCTCGTTCCTTGTAAAATTTCCATGATAAAAATTAATTTTCTGTAATGCTAAATACTTATATTGTTCCTTGTAAATCTTTCATTATAAAAATGAATTTTCCGTAATGCTAAATACTTATCTCGTTCCATGTAAAACTTTCGTGTAACTAATTGATCTAGAAAATGAGAGAAATTAACCTTTTACTCTTAGAATAGTGCTGTATATTTTTCTCAAATAAAAAATAATAATAGGTTACATCGTTTTAGTAATAGCAGAAGCGTAAACTATAGAATATAGATTCCATATTCTATAAAACATTTTATTTGAAATGAAAAACAATGTTTGCACCATGAGTGCATTAATTTTGTATTCCTGTATTAAAATTGCAATATTTTACATTATTCCCTTGTTCATTAATTCTTTAAGAGGTTATTCAAAATTAATTATCTGCGATGTAGTGCACAATATATCATATAGTTGTCTTACTTAGAAAATTATTGTCACACATTTTTTTTTTTCCGTTTGTTGCTTAATATTAAGTTTTAACTTGAAATATTTTTTCTTGATCTTTTTTTTTTTCTTACCTTGAAAACATGATTGGTATTGTTGAACGGTAATCTATTTTGGAAATTTCGAAAAATATTCTCAAAACTTACGCTTGTGGCAGGGTGCCTTTTTATAAGGGTAACTTTTTTATAAGGATGAGAGTTTATAATAGTAAACGAGTGAGTTTTGAGATTTTAGATGCAAGTGTATTGTCCTGAATCACTAACATTTGTGCGTAAGTGTGTATATATTCTGTCATTCTTTGAGTTTCGCAATGTACGTACGCATGTATCTCCAAAAATCTGGTTATCAAGGTTATTTTTGCAATGATGTGTTAATTAGGTAACTGTGGTTGTGTAGTAGCTATATATAGTGAGGTTGCAGATGAATTCGGTGGATTTAGAACGGATTTTGCCTACGGGTAATCAAGTCCTTTCGTGATATTGACGCTACGTGTATGTTGATTTTATGTGAAATTCCTGACTAGCAGTTTTTGATAGAGTCAGAGGTTGTGAGCTTTCGTCTATTTGGTAAGAAGTTGAGTTTTCTACTTCACAGTAAAAAAAAAATGCCAGGTACAGATGAATATCATAAAACAGCTCTGCTTGTTTTTTTTTTGTCAGTAACATCATTTTTCGTGCTATAATTTTGAGCCCAGAGCATTCAATGTATGAATTTATCTTGCCTGTAATATTATTAATCAACGAATGTCGTAGTCGCCCGTTCATATTGTATTTTCTTTAGTATATTATTATTAAAGATCTCGAAAGTGCCCCGTATTATATATATTATTATAAACAATTATAGCTATAAAGATAGTATGGGTCACACACTTTTAGATACGGCAAGATGATTTAGTCGAAGAAGAATAGCGGACTTTTTAAAGGAAAAGCAAAGCGGGAAATCGTCATCTTTAACAGCATTATGCGGAGAAGTATCAGTGGGACTTTGCGTTGTTTCTGAATAATAATCTATACCCCTAGATTCCCCGTTTATATTTTCCACAGCAACATCTAAAGGTGTTTTACCATCTCTGGCCTTAGCATACGAATAAAGAAGTGTCGGGATCCACGGGGTTCGATTTATAGTATCTTCTGAAGTGAATTTCTTGGGTTCTATTAAATAACGACAAGGAGAGTAATAATTTAACAAGTTTGGGAAAGGATTTCCCTCTTCTCAGTTTTCGAAATTGATCCTCTGCATTAAATCCATCTGCTCCACTGCTAACCCCCTCTACTTGTTTTTTAACCCCTTGAAGGGCGGTGGAACACATATGTCCCTCTTAACTTTAATTTTTCAAACGCAAATTCGGAACCATTTCCAACCAATCCAGAATTTTGGAAGAAAATTTTGCTTTTATATCTTACGTGAAGAAAATCTGTTACATATTTTCAAATAAGATTATTTATAAATTCTGGTGTCAATCAATCATTTTAACGTTTTAGTAACAGAAGTATCTTGCCCTGAAAGGATTAAAATTTATTTTGTTTAAGTAAATCCAGTGTCATGGCTTCTCTTCAAGTGTATAGCCATGAAGGTGTGAACACACGCTCACTCAAGAACAATAATAATTATTATTATCTTAAATGCATGTAATATATCATTTGATATAAGTAAAATGGTCAATGAATTTTTATATAAACATTTTGATAAAAAAATTAAATATTTATTCATTTATCTACTTGTGGATTGGTTTAAACTCTTTAAATTGATTTATCTGGATGTAATTTTTAACATCGCTTCAATAAAACGACTGAACATGTTTTTCTTTTCTTTCTTGCCCTGAAAATACAATTAGGCAAACAAATTCTTACAACAAATTACAACAAATTCTTAGGTGCACGTTAATGTATACGTCACTACCGAACTTTAAATTTTTTTTTAACTAATAGAGATATTCAATAAATTAAAAAAAAATTAAAAAAAATTAATACATGTATGAATTTTCAACAAATTTATTTTCTGTGTTGAAATTTTCAATACTGCTTTAATTATACGCCTGTGATATTGGGCCTTTTCTTTCTCATCCGACTAATTCTTTCCTAGGTATTTCAAGAAAATTTAGTTTATCACGTAGTTTTTGTTTTGTTATTTGTTTGTTCTTCATGTCATTATTTAATTTTCAAAAATACTTAGATCAACTCCTTGTTCATAGTAAAAACAATTATTATTAAAGAATTTTTTTTTTAACTTTCAAATTTAAATTAAAAAACATGTAATATCCAAGCTGAAAAACTTTTTTTTGGCTCAAATTTCTTTTTAATTACTTTATGTAATATTATAATTATTTTAATAAATTAAATATATTAAATAATCAATTTATTGATTTTGTTAATGAACAACGAAAATTACTACCAAAACTAACGAATGCAACAAACATTATTATCATCATCATTATTAATATTATAACAAAAATATTACTTGAATATGGTTAATATTTCATTTGATATAAATAAAGAAAATGGTGAATTTTAAATATATGTATATTTATGAGTGTATATTTAATAAGCTTGACAAAAAACTTTATTCGAAATTATGTACTACTATACGGATGCCGATTTTCGGAAAGGTACTGATCAACCAATGATGGAATTTATATAAAAAAATATATATAGTACTTAAAGCCTTTTTTATTATGTGTCAATATATCAATTCAGATTACAAACAAAACTTTTTTAAAGAATCTCCAACGAATTTGTGATAGGTTCGTAGCGTTTTGTATGCCAGTGCTCCATGTATCTTCAACCCTGTCCAAAATATTCTCCAAAAGTGCGATTCACCACTGAATTTTAGTCACCAACTTTTTTAAGTAAGAGGCTTCACACTGGGTGCGTTTTTTTAATACCACTTTTTTTTGTAGAATAATCTTCTTTACCATGCACATTTTGCAGCAGTCTTCCAAGAAGGTTATTTGTGTTACAAATGTTATATTTTGAAATCCACCACGAAATATCTTCTTTACAAATACTAGTTTTCAAGAAATGGACCAGTAGGATCCCTGAAATAATTAAAATATTGAGTAATTTAAAAAAACACAGATAAGGAATAATCATTAATTTTTTGTGTGTATTTAATTTTTAACATAATTTTAATAAACGACTGTGATATTTGAAATGTTCGTTTCTTTTTCTTATCCTGCGAATACATTCCTAGGCATTTCACGTAAATTTATACTTCACATTACTTTTTTTTTTATTCTTTTCTCTTATTCATGAAGCCGTGCGAAGATAAATATTTCACACACATTCTCACAAATGGTGAAACACCCGAATCAGCCGCTTGGCCTCGTAAAAAGAGAGAGAGAGGAATGAATGAAACCCTCTTTTCATCTTTCTGCGCGATTCTCTTCTCTGACTTTCAAAGAAAACTCTTAAATTTTGCATTCTTGTGTCTCATTATCTTTTCTGGTATAAGAATCTTGTAAATTTTTTTTCTTGTTCAGGAAAAAAAATGAGGGAAAAAGGGGTGAAAATATGCAGACGAATGGTAAGATAATACAAGTAAGAAAAATAAAAAGGAATTTTTGCTCAAAAATAGCTGCTTTGGCGAATGGTTTGGATCGCAGACGATCGCAGAGTTGTTGGCGGGCGTTGGTTGTAGTCACGGGTCAATAGCCGTATGACGGTCGATTCCATTCTAGGAACAGTAAAGGGGGGTGTTAGGCCCTTTTTCCAAGAAAGGGTGAGGGAGGGCCCGGTGTATACGGTGATGATAACAAAACTTTGCACCTGGAATTCTACGAAATGCAGAAATATTTCTTTGAATAAAAATCAAAAGCCATCCATTTTGAAGGCATGTCTGCTCGCGTACATAGTTACCCGCAAATGTAGAGAAGGGACAGGAGAGGGCTATTTCCTTCCCTGGAATTTGAAATTTAATTAATTAAATTTTCTTTATTTCTAATTGTTAAAAAAAAATGATAAAAGTTATTCTTCCTAAGTGACATCAGAATAAACACTAAGAAAAAAAAAACTAAGAATGTTTTGTTCTCGTGGAAAACAATTTTTCATTTAATTTCTTCTTTTACGTTCATGTGTTTCAAATTTAACATAAACGGGGGGGGGGGGGAAGACAACACGAAAAAAGAGTAGCAAATGCTGGTAGAAACGTAACATATTTCTGAATATTTAGTATTTTTTAATAGTTACATTTTGTATTGCTTTTTATGTTGATATGTTTAAAAATTGTCTTACATGGGGAGTTTTAGCCAAAATAATCTTAGTTTCATGTTTATAGTCTCCAATGATAACAATAATAAAAAGCGAACTAGAATGTGAACCACAGGTACATCTGTTCTAAAATCATGCTCCTCTCTAGATGTCTTCACTGCTGGTACACATGCTCTCATAGGAGGTAAGGGTGGTTGGTGGCTAATGAGAGAGCGAAGAGAGAGAGAGAGAGAGAGAGATTTTGGCGGGAATGAAGAATTTAGAATTGTTGAGTGTGAAGAGATAGGTGAAGAGGAAGAACGCGGGTGCTGTAAAAGAGAAAATGCTTGTAAGGTAATGGGTATCGAAATGAGGAGCGAAGTACTATTAAGAGTATTTAAAATGTTTCGAGAGGCTCTTTAAAGATGAAAAATTGATTCGTAACTGCGAATGTTGGGAAGAACAGAATATTTTTAAATAACTTTTCTGAGCGAATTGAAGATCGTTTGGTGACAGCTTTTCCCGATAAGTACAATGATAGAACTTCATTATGTTGCCAAAGATAGTTAATAAATGTGTTTCGATTAATCTTTGAGGTTGTGAAAGAGTCTTTTGTTGATTCCAACATCTGATTCTTTAAATTTCAATTTTATAAAAGTTTTCATTTTATTCAGAGGAATAACTGGCGAATGAAATATTGGAATCAGCATATTGAGTTAATATAAACAATCTCTGTGCTACGGTAGTATGATAAAAAAAAAAAAAAAAAAAAAACACTTAAAAGAAAGGTACTTTTAACCAGAAAAATTAGCATACAACAAGGAATTTATATAAAAATACTGCTTGCAAATATATACAAAATTCATAACAATATATATATATATATATATATATATATATATATATTTCCGCAGTTCAAAATGAATAAAAAATTTTGAACAGTTGACAAAACATATGAGATAATTGTACAGACCATAGTATAATTGACCCGTTTTATATATATTATATATAGATAGACAGATATAAATCATGTATTTTCTAGCATATTACTGAAAATATAGATAATATAGCTCAATTTGTATTGCATGAAAATAGAATATGAAGCGAAACCAGACATCTTATAACATTATGTTATTGTTATATTTTTTACTTTCAACAATAATTAATAGTCACACTATTATTTTCGTGTGAAATATTGATAAATAAGAAAAACGTGTCAAGAACTATAAAAGTAGCTTGCAGTAATTATTTACACAATATATTTGCAATACAATAATGAAGTATTTTATTCATTAAACGATGCACATGGTCATATCTTTTTTATAATTTGGGCGATACAATGCATTAAAAAATCAAGTATTATATTATATTATATTCTCGTGTATTATATTATATTCTCGTTCTCTATTATGTCAAGTATTATATTATATTCTCGTGTATCTTCACGTTGTAAAGTAGTGAAAATTTTCCATTTGCCTGTAAATTGCGTTTACTAGCAAAAGTAGTTGGAATACAGGGGAGAGGGGGGTAACTGTGTTTGAAAAGAAGAAAATAAATAAATAATTAATTAAAAATGTCTATAAAATAGCTAATGTATTTTTTATTATTGTTTTTAAAACAGAAAAAATATATTATGTTTTTGTTTTCTTTAAGATTAACATTTGACTGCATTCTCGTTCGCAGATGGCATTGGTAGTGGTAGATGACATTTCGCGTGGTATTTTTGACAATAATAAAATTAACTAAAATAATTTTGAAATTCTCCACACATCTTCACGTGTCTTCACATTGAAGGGAAGGGGAAAGCTTTCATTTTACCTGCATATATTTTTTTTTCGCAAAAAATAGGTGATTAATATTGTCATATATATATATATATATATATATATATATATATATATGACCTCGCCCTACCTCATACCGAACTATACACAATACATGCACATACTTATATACAGAGGTGTTGGTTACAGTAACAGTGTCGCGAGTTCAATGGTTTTTTCCCATCTCAAAAAATGCTCACCGCGCTTAAAGAAGTTTTCACTTCAAATATACAGAGGTGTCGGTAACAGTGTCGGTTACAGTAACAGTGTCGCGAGTTCAATGTTTTTTTCCCATCTCAAAAAATGCCCAACGCGCCTAAAGAAGTTTTCACTTCAAAAATAATATAATATAATTTGCAATTATTCAGTTTAAAATAATTTTAATTATGACTTTTTTTAAATAACGTAGCTTTTTTATTTTTATTTATTTATTTCTAGTTAATGCATGACAGAAATCCAATGTGCGTTGACAAATGTCCCATAGTAATTTTTGACAATGAATATAACAAATAAAATGACTTTGGTAATGCGTCCTTGCGTATCTTCTCACTGTATAGTTACGAAAACTTTCAGTTTGCCAGTATAACAGTTGTTCAGCAAAAGCAATTTGTAGGGAGGGGAAATTGTTTAAATAAAATAAATTGAATAAATTAATAATACACACACATATATATGACAGACCTTTGAAATAAAAAAAAATAACATACCAAGTTCGTATAACAAAAAGGACCGGATCTCTTATTTAACCTCCGCATGTAATTACATTTTACATAAATTGTTAAAATAAAAAATAGAAATAGAAAGCATATTACCAAATAAAGCGTACCAGGTAATCTCAAAATATTTAGAATAAGAAGCATATTTTAACGGTTCAAGATAGTAAACAATAACTAGGGGTTAACAGGATTTAATCTCGAACAATTATTGCAAAATAAATTTCATTTAATAAATTGGTACAGAAATGGAATATAGATATCACATGAATACCGCGAGATAAAATATCACCTCCTCAATAGACTTAGAAAATTTTAAGTCTTTTAGTATAATCTATTCCTGGTCTGTTGCAAAAATTTGAATAGTCAATAGTTTTTTCAAAATGAACTACGATGCACCCTTCCCTGATGTTATGACTCACAAAAAATAGTTTAGTTACGCCTAAGTACATAACATTTAGCTTAAGAAATTCTTTCCAAAACTAAAAGATAGGAAGTTTCATCTCAAGTAAAAAATAGTACTCTTGGCATTTTTCAAACAATATTAAACACCAATTAGCTTTTGGAATTGTGTACGTTTATTATATTACGTGGACACTTTAAAGTTTTTAAAGTACGGTAATTTATGTTGTGAGTTATATCCAATAAGACATAATTCTAATGCTTCATATAAATAGTAAAATACAGTGATAGATGTTTTTATAATATTCAAATTTTAATTGCTTAAAATTAATTAATAAAATTAATTAATAATTAATTAATTGCATTAATTTGCTTAATTATGAATGCAAGGTGTGAGAAATTCTCTCTGGAAAAATTTACAAGTATTAAAATATGAATTTAGATGTTTTTATTTGTAATGTTCTGGCTGAGGTTTTATCCTTAAAATTACACTGCTCCTTTTCTGCGGAAGTCACTTAAAAATAAAAGTTATACAACTATAACTCGATTAAAAAATATATCAAAAGTAAAAAGTTGTTTAAAAGTTGTTTTAAAAAGTTGTTTGAAAACTTTTAAATCTGTTCGTTAAAAAAAAAAAAAAAAAAAAAAAAAAAAAAAAAAAATTAGTTATTTACGAATGAACTACAATGCGTCATCTGATTTTATCACCCACAAAATATAGTTTAATCATCCTTCTATGTTTTCCTATGTATATACCATTATGCCTATATAATTGTTATACTTTTGAATTTCAAAATACAATAACAAGTTCTTGCAATAACTCAAACCTAATCTCCAATTAAGATAAGTTAATCATAAAGTGTAGACAGAATATCAATAGTGCAAACATAAAATTAGCAAAGCTATTTCTGATATATATATATATATATATATATATATATATATATATATATATATATATATATATATAGCTTGATAATCTTGAGGCACAATTTTGTAATGATTATTGTTGGCTTGCTATAAGAAAACATGTTTTTAGTATAAAAAAGAAATATATAAACCAATATTTCAAGGTATTTAAAAAGAATCAATATTCTCCACATTTTTGTGATATCTTTTATGATATTCTACATTATAGAGCAAACCTATTAAATACAAGTCTTTCTAATAAACCTAAATATAAAACTAATAATACACAATTAATTATAAATTTTTCCAATCATGTATTTAATAATATAAATTTACACAATATAATAAACAACATTAATAATAATTTTCCAATAAAAAATTTTACCATTCACAAGACATATAAATATAATCGCACACTTGGACGTAAAATTTTTAATTACAATTCTTTTGCAAAAAATTTGGTCTCTTCAAAGAATTACCCATGTTATTGTAATGACCCAAAATATCAAAAGTATATAAATACAACACATGGTCATATCATTACTGGTGATCTTAATATTGTAGAACAACCTATTTTACAAAACTTAATGCATAATGGCACAAAATTTCGTCTTCCATATAAGTGTAATATCAAATCCATAATATTGCAGTTTATTCAAGATATTGATTTGTTTATATATAAAATTGCTGTTGATTACAATAAACCAATCGAATATTTCAGTGAATGGAGATTTTCTGTAATTGATAAATTAAAAAATGAAATTATAAAAAATTATCATCATATTACACATGCAGCTTTTAAAAACATAAATAAACATATATCAGAATTACAAAACAAATTTATAATTACTTATGTAGATAAATCTCCAAATAATTATGCTATCATTTGTAAAGAATACTATAAAGTGTTAATTCACAATGCAATCAACACAAGTAATATTTTTAATAAAACTAAATTAAATATTGAAATAAATAACAGAAAATTATTAAATTATCACAAATTACTAAAAATCAAATGTAATAATTTTAATTATCCTTATCTTGTTATAATTCCAAAATTTCATAAAAATCCTATTAAATTTCGCACTGTTACCATCGGTTGTAACACATATAATAAAAATGCAAGCAATTTACTACTTAATATTTTAAAGCAGATATATGATATAACGCTAAAACATAATAACCAACATTGCCTAAAAAATAGTTTTCAACTCATTAATAAAATACATAATATCAATCCGGTAAAATTCATAAAAACATTGGATTTTAATGATTTATTTAATAACATTGATATAAAAGATTTACATAAAACAATGTGTATATTATTTAAAGAATTTAAATCTCAATTAAAATTAAAAGAACATATTTCAGTAAATTTTTTTAAAACTTTACTAAATTTTACATTGCATAATAATTACATTATATATGACAATATTATCTATAAACAATGCCAGGGAATTCCGCAGGGTGGAACCGCATCTTGTATTCTCTCTGACCTTTACTTATATTATTATGAAAGAAATATAAGTCCGAACACTGATTATGTATTTTATCGCTATATTGATGACATTATCATATTTTATTTCAATGAAAAAAATTGCACATCACCACTCAATTTTTATCCTACTCAGCTTAAATTAAGCGAAAATGATTTAATTAATAATAATATAAACTTTCTTGACTTAAAAATTAATATTACTAATAATTATAAATTAATTTTTGATATTTATGATAAGAGATTTGATTTCCCATTTAAAGTAAATATTTTTACCAATTATGCTTCATGTTTACATAAATCTGTTTATAAAAATATAATTATCAATTATCTACATCGTATAAAATACTTATGCTCAGATATAAATAAAAACAAAAATATTAGATATATTCGAGATCAAGCAAAAATATATGGATATCCTATTTTTATGATAAATTCAATCATCAACTCTTTTAAATAACATTTATTATATAATTTAAATATAAACATGGTATGTAATAAATTATTGTTTTAGTGTGCGATAACATATAACAAAAGATATAGAAAATAATAATTATAACATACATTATTACAATTATAACATATTAGGAAATTTAATATTTAATATTTGTTTGAATATTATATACACTTTATGTAGAAAATTACAAATATAACATACATAATTACAATTATAACATATTAGGAAATTTAATATTTGATTGAACATTATTTATACTTTGTATAGTTGTGATTGTGCGTTGCCGATCACCTCTGTTTAAGGTATTATTGATGTGCAGTTTTCATACATTTATAAATTAACTTATACAATAACAAATTAAATTATACAATGATAACATTGGTGATTATAACTCATATATATATATCTATTTGCAATATATATAAAAATAAATATATATAGTTTTTATTTTTGTATATGAATAATTAAAATTAACAAGTATTTTAATTACTGCATTGCATTAATTTGATTGAAAAACAGTAGTAATACTATTAATTATCAACATTATAAATTTTGAGATATTTTGAATTGTTTATGAATTATTTAATTAGATATTTAAATTAATCTATAAATATAAAATATATTTACAATGTAGTATAAATTAAACATTAATTATTTAAAAACAAGTCTAATATATATTTAAGTAGTAGTAAAAATAAAACATTAATTATTTAATAAATGTCTATAATATCAGTGGATTAACACAGCTGGAAGCAAAAATAATTTGAATTAAAATAATATCTCTTTTACATAATATATTCTTGTTAAGAATATCTGAAATGCTGTGCAAGTTGAATTAATTCTGTGTAGATTTATTCATATAGTAGTATTATATTTTTTTTGAATTTTAAGTAAAATTACAAGTTAGTATTGTTTTTTAAAGTTTATTTATATAAATAAATCTAATGAAGTGAGTATGTAACTAATATAGTGGATATATAACTAAATATTAATTATGAACTATTATAATACCAATAGATGGCGACACTTTACCTTTCAGGTAGTTGTAGATAATATTGTTATTATTATATTTAATTTAACTATAGAGGGAGCTATTGATTGTATATTAATTTTACTTTCAGGAATTAAAATTGGATGGAGTAATATATATTCACGGATATAAATTTGTTATAAGTGTATTAAAACCAGAATTATTTTGAGTGTTTTTGAATCATTTTGTGATTGGGTGTCATTTATGGGGTTGTGTTTTAAAAAAAGTGTGCTCTCAACTTGTCTTACAAATCATTTCTCTCAACTCGACTTAGTTAACATGTATGATGCATTGCCATGTGGATGTGAATATTATGTAGACGTTGTGACATTTTAAGGATTCTGTATAATTATTGTGAGTAAAATATTTTATCTACACTTTACGAGTTCATATTTCCAATTTTATTATTTCAAAACTGTTATCTCGTGGTAATTTAGTGAGGTGTTAATTGCAGTTTTTTGGATAATCGATGTGAGTGAAATATATTGTATTTTCTTAATGGTTTTTTATTTCCTATTTAAATGTTTCCAAATTTTGGTATTTCCAATTGTTGTCTGGTAATAATTCAGTGTACCTGGATGATTCTACTGATCTTAGCATTATGCCAGTGGAATTATGAAACACTGAATTATTATTTAAAACACATGTGGGTGCATCCAGGCTGATGAGTACATGTGCATGTGTTTTTCCATGTCCAATTCATATTTGATTCTCATGTGGTCCGATTTTCCATTGTGTATGGTTCATATTTAATTTGTTAATCCATTTGTGTTTACTTAGTTGCAACTCCAATTTATAATTTTTTTTTTCCCCCTTTCTCTCTATTTCTTTTTTCAATATTCTTTTGGTATGAGTAAAATTTGGCTAATTACCATTGAAGCATCAGCTATGGTAATATTATGTTTGCACATGGTATTTATTAGCTATGTGGTATTCTGTATACACAGTATCATTGATTATCTCTTTGGAGATTTAAGTAGAATAGAACTTGATTTGTTTTTTGAAATTCATAGATATTATAATTATATATATATATATATATATATATATATATATATATATATATATATATATATATATATATATATATATATATACATCAGGACTCACAGCATATACGATAAATTTTATTGTTCCTACCAGCATCCATAGTAAAAATAATCCAAAAGTAAATATATATCCAAAGTATAAAATAATTTTTTAACACATGCAAATCTGTGCAATAGAATTGCATCACGAAGATAATTATTTCAAAATATTGGTAGCAACAATAAAATTTCTCACATATTCAGTGAGGCCTATATATGTGTGTGCGTGTGTGTGTGCGTGTGCGTGTGGATGTATAATATAAACTTTCATTTCGTGTGAAAAGCAGTACTCTTCGCATTTTTTAAACAACATTATCCTCCGGTTAGCTTTCGGATTTCAAACGTATTATAGGCTTTCCAGTCAGAATCCTCAATGATCGGCAAATGTACAGAGCCAGCGCATGAATCATTGCTTTCTTGATTAATGACAGCACAGCAGAGGAAAAGCCAGAACACGAGAGCCTATATATGAAGCGAATATTGCTTTTGAAGTTCAAAATAGAATCAGAAGGGTTGCTGTTAAAAAGAATCTAGCGCCCACCGTGGCGTTTTCTTCTACATGAACGGTTTGATACACTTTAGAAAAGGTCGAGGTTTCCGGGGGCAAAAAGCGGCGTATCAACCTCTCATACTCCAAAAATAATTTAAGAAATAAAATGAAATAATATAAAACAAAGCTTCTGTGAAAATACCAAAGATAAGTAGTGTTCCGAGAAAGAAGTTCCGTAAAAGAGTGTTCCGAAGCAGTATTGTAGCCACAGGGTGGCTAGTGGTCAGGGAAAAATACAGTAAAAAAAATGACATTTACCAGTACATTCTTATAGAAAAATTCAAATTGATTATTTGATCGAATAATCAACATAAATTTTTCTTTAAGAATATACTGGTGTTTATCACTTTTTTTGACTGTATTTTTCCCTGACCACTAGCCACCCTGAGCCAGCACTTCTTTTCGGAGAGGTTCACAGCTCTATACAGTTCTGCAGTTAAACGAAAATCGTTTTGATAAGCTTTTACCCCATGTAAAATTTTTGCAACAGAACACATTGTGACAAGAAGAGTTCCCATTTTTTTAAATAATTAATAAATGAAAAGAAATTTGTGCCAGCAACACATGTAAAGGATTTACAGTTTTTTTTTTATTATTCTTTTTGGCGCATATGCCGCACCATAGTACGTAATCTCTTTCTATTTCTTGAAAAATTGGAATCATAAAAAAATCTAGGTTTTTAAATTCTTAAATATAGGAATCGAAATTTAGATAGATTAGATGAACAAAAATCTGCCAGATTTTTCTTTATAAAAGAGTTGGGCTTGAAAAAAAATATTTATATACAGACATAAAAACGAAAAGCGAATTTTAAAAAATGGCATTCAAAGTGCATTTTCTTCGTTTATTACTATTATAATTGTTGGTCTTGTTGTTGTGGTTATTATATATAGTTATTTTTTATTTATTCATTTCAAAAGGGGTCTGAACCCCATGAAATCCCCCTTAACTACTCTATTGTCCCGAACGATGTCTCTTTCAGTGCGCGTTTCACAATATTTTCTTCACAAAATACAGTGACTTCTCACTTATACGCGATAAACGGAAATAATTTTTCAGCGCTAGTTTTTTTAAGGTAATTTTCGTCTTATTAAATCGCAGAATTTATAAATCAATTTTACTGTTTTAAAATAGTGGTATGAAAAACTAATTACTGAACTTCGCGTATAAGTGAAAGGTCACTGTATACAATAAGAATAAAATTGCACATATAGAGATTTTTTTTCTTCTTACCTTCAAACTCACTCACTATCTGTAAATGCAAATTAGCATTTATACAAGTAAATTTATAGAGATTTCGCGTACGTAAGAAAAAAGTTTGGTGAGCACAAGTAGGCATGATATTGATAAGCCCTGATCTAATGATTTAGAATAAAGAGACCTTTTATTGCAATAAAAAAAAATTGGAGTATTTTTTCTTCCCTAAAAATCAGTCTTTAAACTATAAGAGTTTTTAAATGAGGGTATATATAGGATGCTGTTGTTCGGCTTCATTAAAAAAAATATAATAATAATGGATGTGTCTAGTATGACATACTTCATGGGATGATTAATTTCTGGTCTTAATGTATCCCAATGTAATTTTGGAGTATTTTTTCTTCCCTAAAAATCAGTCTTTAAACTATAAGAGTTTTTAAATGAGAATACATATTGAATGCTGTTGTTCAGCTTCATTAAAAAAAAAAAAAACCCAATAATAATGGGTTCGTTACATGTGTCTATTATAACATACTTCATGGGATGATTAATTTCTGGTCTTAAAGTATCCCAATATTCATTTTACAGAATACCACGTACACATATAAAAATAATAATGACAAATAGCTATACAAAAACTTGGTAATTTGTAGAAATTATTCTACTTTCTATTCTTCATATTTCTGAGCTTGATATATTTTGATGTGTATTCTGTCCTACCAGTTTTAAAGCATTATTTCCTAATTTAAAATATTTATTCAACTTTTCCTATAACCCTTTGATGCGTATTTGAAATTTTTGTGTGGAAATCGAGTCGGAATTATACTGAAATTAAGCTTATATATATATATATATATAGCAAATAAAAAAATTAAATTCTAATTAAAACAATGCTAAGAATTAAAATATTTCATATATATTTACTGAACTTTGCATAATTTGGACATTTCTGTTTAACGAAAACTTTGAAATTGACTCTAAAATCCTCTCCACTGCTTAGATACCAATACTTCTGAGAAGAGAGATTATCAAAATGTACAAAATATATTACAACTTTCAGAAATAAATATAGCAAATCCAAGAATACAAATTCTCATGTAAAACAGTACTTAGAATCAGGAACTACTTATTCTAACCCGTCGTGTTTATTTCTTAAATGAAAATTCCAGAAAGGATTGTAAACCCTCTTAACTTGTTAGATACTATTTCTGAGAAGCAGGATTCTCATAAATGCATAAAAGGTATTCTAACATTCAGAAAGAAATATGGTGAATAGAAAAATTAAAATTGCAATTCAAAACATTGCTTAGAATAAGGATATATTTCATATAGATTTATTGGAATTTCCTTTTTATTTCTTTAAATGAAAATTTTGAAAATGCTTGTAAAACCATCTTCGCTGTTTACACATTAGTACTTCTGAGAAGGCAGATTATCAAAATTTATAAAGTATTCCGACTTTCAGAAAGAAACATAGGAAATACAAAAATTTAAATTGTAATGTAATACAGCGCTAACAGAGTAAGGAACTATTTCTTATAGATTTTATAACCGATCGTGTATATTTCTTAAAATGACTAAAATCTTCTTAATTGCTTAGACATTTCTACTTCTGAGAAGAAAGATTATCATAAACGTATAAAAGGTTTTCTATCGTTCAGAGAAAAGTTGTAAGTAAATTGAATTAGTAAATTGAAAAATTATAATTGTAATTCAAACGGTGTAAATTAAGATATATTTCATATAGATTTTCTGATTTTTGCATTTATATATTTATGTGTAACGAAAACATTAAAAATGATTATAAAACCCTTTCCACTACTTAGACACTACTACTTCCGAGAAGTAAAATTATCAAATTGATAAAGTATTCAAACGGTCAGAAAGAAGTACATAGGTGTTTCTATATTTCTGTTTAAAGAAAACTTTAAAAATGACTGTAAAACCCTCTTCACTGCTTTGACACTATTACTTCTGAGAAGGAAGATTATCAAAATTTATATTCCAATTTTTAGAAAGAAATATAGCAAATGCAAAAATTAAAATTCTAAAGTAATACAATGTTTAGAATCAGGAACTATTTCAAATAGATTTTCTTACCAATCGTGTTTAGTTCTTAAATGAAAATTCTGGGAATTACTGCAAACCCTCTTAACTCCTTAGACACTACTTCTGAGAAGCCCCCAAGCTTATCATAAATGCGTAAAATATATTCTGACGTCCGGAAAGAAATATGGCAAATTGAAAAATTAAAATTGTATTTCAAATCATTGGTTAGAATAAGGACCTATTTCACAAAGATTTATTGGAATTTCGTTTTAATTGTTTACATGAAAATTTTGAAAATGTCTATATAACCCTCTTCACTGCTTTGACACTACTTCCAAGACGGCAAATTATAAAAAATTATTGATTATTCCAACTTTCAAAAATAAATAAAACAATTGTAAAAATTAAAATTTTAATGTAATTCAGTGTTTTGAATAAAGAAACTATTTAATATAGATTTTCTAACCGATCGTGTATATTTCTTAAAATGACTGTAAAACCTTCTTTACTGCTTAGACACTATTATTACTGAGAAGGAAGATTATCATAAACGCATAAAAGGTATTCTAATGTTTAGAAAGAAATATAACAAATTAAAAAATTAAAATTGTATTTAAAACAATGCTTAGAATGGAGATATATTTCATATAGATTTACTGACCTCTGAGTTTATATAATTCTTTTTAACGATACTTTTAAGATGTTTGTAAAACCCTATTCACTGCTTACACACTACTACTTCTGAGAGTAGTAATTAAAATTGTAATTGTCAAATAAATTGTAAAATTATTAATTCTAAGCACTGTTTGAATTAAAATTTTAATTTTTGAATTTGCCATATTTCTAAATTTAAAATTTATAAAAAAAATTAAAATGCATTCTAAGCATTGCTTAGAATTAAGATATATTTTGTATAGATTTATTGACATTAAAATGACTGTAAAACCTTCTTCACTGCTTAGACAACTTCTACTTCTGACAAGGAAGATTATCATAAACGTAAAAAAGATTTTGTAACATTCAGAAATAAATATAGTAAATTCAAAAATTAAAATTATAATTCAAACTGTGCTTAGAATTACGATTATATTTCATACAGATTTACTGATCTTTGCATTTATATATTTCTGTTTAACAAAATATTGACAAACATTGAAAATGATTTAACAAACATTGAACAAACATTGAAAATGATTATAAAACCCTGTCCACTGCTTAGACACTATTACTTCTGAGAGGTAAAATTTTCAAAATTGATAAAGTATTCAATCAGCAAGAAATATATCTAATATAAAGTTATATATATTGTCGAAAGAAATATATATAATAAACACAAAAATGAAAATTTAATTGTAAATACTTAGAATAAGGAACTTTTTCATACATATTTTCTAACTGATCGTGTTTATTTTTTAAAAGAAAATGTTGGAAACGACTGTAAAAACCAAAATAAAGTGTTCAAACTTTCAGAAAGAAATATAGCAAACATAAACATGAAAATTTAATTGTAAATATTTAGAAAAATTAACTTTTTCATATAGATTTTCTAACCGATCGTGTTTATTTTTTAAAAGAAAATTTTCGGAATTACTGTAATAACCCTCTTAATTTCTTAGGCACTATTTCAGGAAAGTAACATTATCATAAACGCATAAAAGATATTTTAACGTTCAGAAAGAAATATAGAAAATTCAATAATTAAAATTGTAATGCATTGCATTGTTTAGAATACGGATCTATTTCACATAGATTCATTACCAATTCGTTTTTTACCAATTCGTTTAAATAAAAAATTTGAAAATTCCTGTAAAACCATCTTCACATCTTTGACACTACTTCCACACAGGCAAATTATCAAAATTTATTGATTATCCCAACCTACAAAAAGAAATAAAACAATTATAAAAATAAAATTGTAATGTAATACAGTGTTTTAAACAAGGAAACTATTTCACATAGATTTTCTAACCTATCGTATATATTTCTTAAAATGACTGTAAAACTTTCTTCACTGCTTAGACACTATTATTACTGAGAAAGAAGATTATCATAAACGTATAAAAGGTTTTCTAACGTTCAGAAAAATATATAATAGATTCAAAATTCAAAACTGTATTTAAAACAGTCCTTAGAGTTAAGTTATATTTCATATAGATTTACTGACCTTTGCGTTTATATATTTCTGTTTAATGAAAACTTTGAAAATGACTGTAAAACCCTTTTCACTTCTTAGACACTTACTACTTCTGAAAAGGAAGATCATTAAACTTTATAAATTATTTCATACAGATTTTCTAACAGAGTTTTTTTTTAATGAAATTTTGGAAATTACTGTTAAAAAAACTTAACTTCTGATATACTACTTCTGGGAAATAACATCATCATAAATGCATAAAAGGTATTTAAACGTTCAGATAGAAATATCGCGAATTCAAAACTTAAAAATTTAATTAAAACAGTGTTTAAAATTATGATACAATTAAAAGAAATTTACTGACTTTTATTTTTATATATTTCTATTTAAAAAACTTTGAAAATTAGTGTAAAACCATCTTTATTGCTTAGAGAGTGGTGCACACTTACGCGACCCGCGAGCCGTACGTGGCCCAGAGCTCATTTTCTTCTGCCCCGTATGTAGATAAAAATAATTAAAATATGTATAAAATGATAAATATTTGGGTATATATTTTGTAAAATGCATTTTTTAAATAGAACGTGATTGTTTTTAGAATCTGTAGAATAAAAATTAAATTAAAAGACAACTATACAGAACATGCATTTGAAAATTAGGTGCAGAATTTGTTCCGAATTTAGCATATTGTGCATAAAGAATTTTGTGGCCTTTTCGTTCTAGTTATCTGAGGTTTTGTCGGTGCAAAATAATAAAAAATAAACAAAGCTCTCACTTACGATATGAAAATCTTGAAAGTTCGCGAATCTTGAAAATCGTCCTCACTAAATACGGCTAAATTTGCATTTAATAAAATAAAAATTGCATATATAAAACTGTTAACATTAGTTAAAATTTAATCATTAAGTATGAAATATTATTATATATTAGTAATTAATAGTAATAAATGCATGACTACAAAAATATAATTTAATCGGTGATTGTTGAAAGGAACTAAGTCTATATTTTGACATTTCTCATTTTAAGAGGATTTCAATAATTTTTCATGATTATTGACCGTTTCGAAAAGAAAGGAACTAAGTCCGGTTCTACCTATGCATGTTTGAGAGGGAGGAATTTAAAAGTTGAGTGTTGAAAAGCATTCCATGGCGTGTCCATGGCGTGGGAATTGTCAAAATATAGATTTAGTTCATTTCAACAATCACCGATTGAAATTGCAGCCCTCGAGTTCACTTTTCTACTAGATTTTGGATCTTTCAGTTTCTTTCATTTCATCTTTCTTCTCACAATTTTTAGTGAGTACCTCTGGTTTAGACACTATATATTTTTAGATGCAAGGTTATCATAAACATATAAAAGGCATTGTAACATTCAGAAAGGAATATAGCACACACAAAATATATATATATGAGTACCTTAGAAACCAAGGGATACAAGTGACAAAATTTCGATTTGGAGTAAATTTAATTCAAAATTTTGAGTCAATAATAATTGTCAGAAATAATTATGAAACTGTTGCTTATTTCATAGTAGTTTTTGAACTCTTATTTCAATAACTGTGTAAAGATGGTGGAGTACAATTTTTTTAAATTTATAGTTAATCATTATTGATAACAAGGAGTACAAGCTTCGAATGCTTAAGTAGTTGACCTGCAAAACGCAGCACATAATTAAAAAATCACTTATATTTTTTGCATACAAACAAAGAGCCCTATTTCCAGGTCGCCTATGCACTTAGCTCAGTTATTTTTCAATTTTGTCACTTGTACCCCTTGGTTTTTGGGGTATATATAATCAAGCCCTCCTCCCCCTCCCCACCAATGAAAAATTACCTTTTTTTTTTTCCTCTGTTTAATTACTTTGAATCATTTCAGAAAGATAAATTATTTAAAAATCATTCGAGTAAAATAGAATTTAGTTAACCAAATTTCAAAATGAAATTTATATACATTTAATTAAATTTATCAAAATTTAAATGTAATCCCCCCCCCCCCCCTACTCCTACCTTTCCATGTAGCTGATATCTAACTTTTCTGGCGAATTGTTGTTGGCGACATAAAACTTTGCCAAAATGTACTTAGCAACCCTGATAAAAAATTCCCTCCCTATTTTCCCTTTAGAATTTCTCCACATGACTACTCTCTATCACACATTCCCTCTTTCGGATCATGATGACCCCCCTTCTGGCTGGACGTGACCAAATTACGCGATTTGACCACCGGTCACTTTTCATTCGATATATGAGGGATCGATTTTCTATTATTTATAAGAGAAGAGACGCAGGAAAGTCATAGAGATTCTTTTGCATACATTGGAATTTTGAGATATTCCACTAGCTTATTTGTTGTCCCCAAGGGGTGATTTTTCCGATATACCCAGATAAGAGAGATTCAGCGAGCGCAGAAAAAGAAAAAGGAATACTTAGCAGGATTATTTGATTTGAAATCACATGGGAGGTAGCGAATAAAACTTAAGAGTGCTGTGTATCAATGCCGACATAACTGATTTTTTTCGTAATAATATAGGACGTGGTCGAAATGTATTAGGATTAATGTCCCATATTGGGTATACGTGGACTTTTTTTCTCTTTAGACTGTAGAAATAATCACTTTAAGAAGGAGACTGGAGGATAAAATGCATAGCTGCTAACTTTCACGTTTTAATCCTATTACTATTTTTGAACGGAAAAAATTATTTTATTTTATTTTAAATTTTTGGCGACTATGTAAGACTATTTTTTCTGTTCTTAATTTAATAGTTGAAAAAAAGCGTAGGAGTTGGCAGTTATTAAAATGCAGTATTTTGAAAATGAACAGGATTCGCGGTTTATTGTCTTATTAATTCGATAATATTTAAGTTTTTTACAGGCCGTACCTCATCATGAGCAGGACTTCTTGGGCAGGACTCCGCTCTCTGGACAGGTGGAAAATATTACAGAAACAAAACAAACAAGAGTGATGCTATTACAATAAACAGTAAAGTGACAACAATGGTTGCAAAAATGAAATTAATTTTGCGACAAAATTAATTTCATTGGGCCTATTTGTTATTTAAAAAATAAGTAACACGTTTTTGATCCAATTATTAACATGGGTTTTGAAATACACTGTATCCCTAAATTATTGTCGGGGTTTCCTTATTTCATAACTTTTGATTTAAGAACATGGCGAAAAATATTATTATACATTCGTAAAGTACAAATAAAGAAGTATTTTAATAACACAAACTAAGTTACATACTCGTAAAGATGCAACTCAAATCATTATTAATCAAATATCAATTATAACCAACTAATAACTAATATTAATAGTTTATCAAATTTATAAAAATGTTAATGAATTATGTCAAGTGAAAACTATTTAATTTTATGCCCATTTAATCTATATATATATATATTTCTCTTACGTGGCGCGAAAAAAAGACTGAATTTCTAAATTATCGTTTGGCAACAACCATAATTTCCAGCCCCAATATGGCGGCCATTGTGAGAGCAGTGAAACTAAAACTAGCAATTATTAAAAATAAAATAACATGTACGTAATCCAAAGCGTTTGAGGTGATTCCTCATTTCAATTATGAGTGATATCGTTAATTCCAAATGAATTCTCAAATCTTATTTAGAATTTATTTACGAATTTCACTCACACGAAAGCCGGAGAGAATAAAAATATAAACTGTCTAGATTGCATCTGCTACCATATGTTGCTGTCTTAGTAAAATAAAAAATACTATCTTCTTATCACGTAGTGATTTTTTTATGAATTTAAGCCGTGCTGTACAATGTTATAGGAGCAATGAGTTTTAAACTAATTGTTTTTCCACGATCCTTTTTCCATAGTATTTAAATGATTTATGCCCACTGGTAGCACCAATATAAATGAATTTTTAATTGCGTTTTCAACGAAGTATTCAATTACCTTTTTTTTTACATTTAAAAAAAATTGTCAATTTCATATGTTAAAATTATTTATGTTAGTACTCATTCCAGCTAGAATTGCTTGGGACCACGTAGCGGTCTAAATGTGAATTGCTTCGCAATTTACGGGGGTTGGCGAGCGTTAGCGAATAGGGACTGAGCCCCTAGTTATATAAAAAAATCACTTATTATCATTAAAAGTAAAGATGTATTTGTTTAAAGGGATAAACAGTACACATAAAGGCATATAAATACCTTTTAATATATTGATCGACAAGTTTCGTATACTCAATCGGCGACATTTTCAAGCTATCACGGCACCAGATTATATAGTGTAAAGTCTGGATATATCGTAAGGAACATTTCTTCTTAAAAATTGCCGAGGTATAATGGTGCAATGCGTGTGCTGCAATAATCGTAAGTTCGTTTCCTGTTAAAATAATTAATCCATACAAGAGGCATTAGATGAAATCAAGTCTTGTTATCCATGGAATTATTTTTATTAAACCAACACATCGACACAAAAAAACAGAGAGGGTGGCCTTCGCTTATTCTACCAAAAATTTTACATCTTTATCCGACAAAAGCGAGAGCAGATCTGATCTAATTTTACAGATACATTATCGCCAACATATTAGATGTAACATGCCAATCCGTACATTTCTAGCCAGGCATGAACCGTCAAATTTTGACAGTTAGCAATAAACCAATATTGAGCATTTTTGAATAAGAAATGAAAGGATACCATAATTTGGCGGAACATCAATTTTTGTGACTTTTTAACTTACACCCGAGCGTTGTTTTGGGAAAATTAGGCATGTGTTATTACAATCTAACGAAAAGAGTTTATAGTGCATATTTTTTGCAGCAGTCAAATTATGAAAACGGTGCCTGCATTTAACACAAGATACGAAGAAAGACAAAACAACATATGTTACGGTCATCTGCAGTACATTAATATTCGAATTGAAACCGCATGAGAGAAACGTACATTTAATGTTACGAAGAAATATCTGGGAACATTTTAAGCTAGGAAGAAATGATTGTTTTTCGGATTAAAGAATAAAAAGATTTTGAATACAGAAATTACTTCACATAGAGAAACTTGAAGATAGGAAAATTAAATTTTAGAGTAAAACACAAAATATATATGATTCTATATCATATATATCTCCCCTTTGGCAAAATGAAAAAAAAAATGGCGCTGGCAAGAAATGCATTGGCATAAACACAAATAAACACAAAATATTCAAATAAAATGAAGACGAAGACCACCATACACAATACAACATATAATGTAAAGTAATATAAGATTATAGCAAGTACTTGTAATATGTAATAGACACAACAATGGTGCCAGGTATACCATTATCATCTATAGACATAAAACGTCTCCAAAATGTCAAGTCTGATAATTTTTTTATAAAAAGGCTGCAGCATATAAATCAGACATAGTAATCAGACATTAATAAGATATATCTTTTTCTTTTAAAAATTCACGTCATTAAAGACGGAAGGCCTATAAATTCTTTTCATGGTGTACACATTCAAATATAATATACGCTAGCAATAATAATAGAAAACATAAAATAATTTATGCTTTACCTGCAGGTTAACCGATGTCAAGTGGTATTTCTTCGAAGCATATATTTCAAATACATAAAAATCATACTGATAAAAAATAGCAAAATTATATTGTTCTCATGAAAATCAGTACGTAAACAAACAATGATAAGTAAGATAACATATATATGAATATATAAAAGTAAAATTTTATGCATATTTATGGCATGCAATTAATCATCTTGTAATGTTCTTACAAGAAAAATAAACTCTTTATACTCTTTATACTTGTAAAATTGATATGCATACAAAAATAATATATACAATATGGATGCAGATATGGATATTGAATTGGGATCTATAATTTTATTCACTTTATTTTTTTTTAATTTATAAATTGGAAGTACAATTCGGATATCGACATGAAAATCTTAATTAATTTAGGCATGAAAAAATATATGGATACTGCCAATTTGCAATAATTTTTTTTAAACAATGCAACAATTAGAGGTGTTGCCTAAAATGCCAAACGCTTATGTATCTAAACTATAAAAATATCTGAAAAAAAAATCATGACTTAAAATAGACTGAAGCCAAAAAGTATTGCCAAAAATTATTGTGTCTACCAGGCAATATAATTAACTTTTAGGAAATTCCTATCAAGAACTAGATATATGACTGGTGTATGAGAATAGAATTTTGACATAACAATTCCAAAATCACAAGAATAATGCATTAAAAATGTAAATACAGTGGAAGTATTTTATTAAAAGGAAGAGGTATGTAAACCTTGATGATAATTTTTTTTTTTTTTTAAGTTTAAAGTGACCTAAAAATATAAAGTGAAATGAAAGGTAAGCATATTAAGCCTCAAAGTGAATTCAACTAGTACGTGTGTTAGAAATTTGAAGGTACAGACCTATCGTCCACCATATGAAGATGCCCTGAAATTTTCATATGACAGATCTGTAAAAGGAAAATGTGTGTGGTGTGGAGCACTGATCAACATCACCTATAAGCAAATGATACTTACCAAACAGATACCTAAAATTAAATTAGAAATGTAAAAAGGGGAAAGAAAGAAAAGAAAAAAATCATGTTCGACATGTTTAAAACTGTACATGTTTTCTTGTACATGCCGTAACCATGGTGTGTACTTGTTTGTGTCAACGATGAAAGAAATACAAATATAAAGTGAAAATGAGTATGTATAAAATGTATATAAAAATTAATAATAGCAAAATGTAAATAACTTGTAAATATAAAATAATCAGAAAGTATGAGAATAAATTGCAAAAAAAATATACCTGAAATACGACATACTGTAACCGTGTTATATTCAAAGAGAAAGTACACCAGTACATATACTTTATTTAAACATAATGAGATTGATAGGTGAAATGATAAATCTGAAACATTAAAATTGAATTGTATTGCATTTTGAAAGATTTATCAGTAGTAACATGTAATATAGAAGTGTAAATAGAAATGTAACCTGAAAAGTGACAAAAATAATAGAAATATAAGTATTTTATGTTTGAAAAGATATTTGAATAACATGTGTGTCTTGAATGCGATACATAGAAAATAAGTTAAAATAAAATTTGTCCAACCATTAAAAAATCAAATAAACATAAATGTTTACTGTTAACCTGTGAAAAAGAAGAGACATTAAAAGAAAATCCAACGGTATGAAGAGTGTACCCAAAACAGCTATTTGTGCCTAGCAATATTAAGTACAACTAAAGTGTATATGTATAAAAAATAAAGGATGAGAGAAAAAAAAAATCTGGTAACAAGGTACCAGCGCTCAAAAAGTTATATATCTGAAAACAAAGAATCAGACTCACCAAAATAATAATCTGATAACGAGGTATCAGCCCACAATAAGATATGTTTCTGAAAACAAGGGAATCAGAACTCCATGACGTGAAATAAAAAGAACAAAAGAAGAGAATAAAGATTTACCGCTGGACTGTACACTATAAATATATAGCATAATTCACAAGAAGTATCGTCAAACTGAGAAAAAATACAAAAGCTACAAGAAGACAGTGAATTGAAATACCGATGAGCCGAAAAATACGGTGAAAACTTTATCCAGACAATTGTATGCAAAAAAAATTAAATGATTTTTTTTTTTTTAAGAGAAAAAAAATATGTGTGAAATGTGAATTGGAAAAATTTAGTCATAGAAACATGTATGTTGAAATGACAATCTCACATGTAGAACATATAAGTGAAAAACTTTTGTAAACTCTTTGTATGAGAAAAATTTTGTAAAACTGTGAAACATACGTCTGCGTGCAAGAATGTACGACAAAAAGAATTGCGCAAATATCCACCAGTACTCGAAGGGGAAAAAAAAAGAAAAGATCCATTGTACAACTATGTAATTCGAATAACGGCGAATACTCCCAAAATACTTCTTGTTGAATGAAATCGTTGACAAATTTAGAAAGACACAAGAATCCGAAGCATGGAAACCATAATTCCACACAAGACCCGCTATGTAAAAAAAATTATTTTACCGTACATGGTCATCAACTGGGAAAAACTGGGGATCCACACAAAACATACCTTGCAAGAAGTATGACGATGAAAAGTTCAACAAAGTAAAAACATTTAAAAAGAAAACAATATTGTAATAAATGAAAATACTGTTCAAGATCTATTAACTAGAAAAAGAACATTTGCATAAGCTGCAATGAAGATCGTAAAAATGGCTCACACTTAAATGATAAAGAATATCTAAGTTAAAAAATTTAAAAGTGAAAGAGAAAGGCAAAAACAAAACATTTCAGATTCCCATCTGAAGTCCTATTAATGTTTGGGATTAAATCACTATAAGAAAGCAAATGAGAAACAAAAATGGTAATTTTGAATCATTCCTTGCTTGTGGTACCTCAATGCAATGAATGAAAAGAGATTCCGAAACACAATTATAAAAAGTGCAATATCCACAAATATTATTAAGAGGAAAGTGTGAGTATATCAAAACGTTTAAAGTGAAAAATTAAATCTAGAAATCATAAAAATAATGGAATCTTGTATTCCACTCACCTACAGTATAATCCCATTGACTCAAGAATATACGAATTAATGAAAAGTAAATGGAATAAGAAAGTAAGTATTTTAAAATTCTTTAAAAATATCAAACTCTTTGAAAGTTTAGAGAACGGCAAGACACGACATGCAAATGTAAAATGTAACTGAAGTTAAAATAAATGTATAAAAGCTTTTATATGTGTACAGGAAAATTTGTTTTGTTAAAAATATCAAAGTAGAAAAATTTGGCATTTAATTATAAAATTTGACGCATGGCAGTAGAACATAAATTAAATATTATTATAATATGATAATATAGGTATATTAATTTTTATCTGTGAAAACTGCATCCATATCCTACACTTCATCATAATATTAAAATGCAAAACTATCTACAATAATACAGAAAATATCTTTACCTGAATTTCTGTGAAAAATCAAAAATTTTATAAATAACATAATCTCATTGACAAAGAATAATTTACTGTGGAAGCACTGGTGCGTCTTTTTTAATAATATTAATAAAAATAAGTTTCACCACAGTTATTTGTACAATATATATATTTATATCTATTTTTTGTTTGTTTGTTCGTTTATTCAAATGAAACCAACTTTTATTTTGTAATAAAGTATTAAAATGCAAAACAAAATTTATAATCATAAATATTTTTGTTCACATTTAAATATTACCCATGAATTTCCATAAGAGTCTTAAAATATGTACATAAAATCAAGTGGGAGCAACGGTACATATTGCATAAGTTAAGTGCTATGCAAAAATTTTTTATATATCTATATTATTACCTTTTTTTAAAAAAAATCAACAGAAAGTCCAGAAAGATATTGAAGTTGATCTCATCTTACCCTTGCTTCACCTAAATTACACAGGCAATTTCAAACAAAACTTTATCAAATATGTATTTTTTTATTATTATTATTAAAGAAAAATGTCACTGTACGAATAAATACAAGGCTTAAAAATTTTAAATAGCTGATCCTGATACATAAAAATTTTAACAGTCATAACCTGAAAAAAAATCAACACTTTACCATTACGATAATCAAAATAAAGTTTAATCACCATCAAAGTAATAAAAATGTTTTATGATAAAGTGTTAGTAGTTTTAACCAGTTACAATAAATATATAAAAAAAAATGCAGCAAGTTGGCATATTTGGACATAATCTTCCTCGCGACTGCAAATATCCCCTTATGGCATAAACATTAAATTAGAAACAAACAAACATAATTCTATTAATATCATATAAGGAAATACTCTGATAGCAATAATAAATTCTCAGCTAGCAAAAATGACCAAGGAAAATTAAGTGCTGGTGTTAAAAAAAGTCAGATATCATTTTATAACGTGAGATTGTTTATCATAAGTATAAAAATCTTACCTGTACTTCAACTTACAATGTTCTTACTAAACGAGAACATATTTTGCAAAATTCCAAAAGCAATAATATCTGTAATTTTTTTTTTGTATGAAGGCAGAGACATAATACATGCATGACATACTTATAATTACCTGAAAAAAATTCTTTTAGCCCTAACCAGATTAAAAACAAGATATGCAAAGTACAATAAGAACATTAAATTTAGCGAACAAGTACCTAACTGTTTATTATTATTACTATTATTATTATTATACTTAAAATATTCCATCACCCTTTTTTTTATCCAATGCCATATGAAATAGTATCATGCATACACAATAAATAAATAATAATAAAAAATATATATAAAATACTACATTTCTAGTACATAAGATCTGCCTTAGTAAATATTTTATTTGGAAAGGTCAATCTCAAACTTATATTGTAAAATGTTTAAAAACTCTTTGATAAACGTTAAATATGAATTTTTCAATATTTAAAATTAATATCTTTATACTATTTAAAACAAATAGTCTAAAAGCACTGAAACGAGTTATCTATAAGGATCAATTATTTTTAAAAATGAAAAAATTTAAAATTACTAAACAGTAAAACATTATTGCAAAACTATAAAAATAGTTCTTTGCTTTTTGTCCTTTGCGAAAAGGAAAGAAAAAAAAGTACATACTTTAGAATCTGTGAGAAGATGAAAAAATTACGTATATATTTTTCTTTTTTTTATAATCCAAATAAAAAGAATCGCACTATTAATGAATACAGACACGGATTTCTGGCTATTGGCACAATCCTTACGTTGCATAAGCTTGGTAAATAAAGAGTAATTTATGCATCAACAGCCCACGCAATGTTCAAATCAAGGAGCGAAATAAAAGTAATCATTTCTTTTTCTTTTTTTTTTTTTTTTTTTTTTGCATCTAGGGAGCGGAGTTGACACCGATTGTTGCGAGAAAGTGTCCAGTGTTCCACTTTCACTTATGAACAACAGCGCGATAGTTCGTATAAAGGACGATCGAGCGAATCTTCCGCTCTTAGCAGTGTGTTGGCAGATTTCCGTTATCGGCAACATGGCACATAAAACGAAAGAGATCATCTCCAGCCTAAGTAGCGGTAGATAGGAAAGACAGTCTGAGCTAGGCTTAGATAGAAAATTTGTCCGGCGATATCCTTCATCATCTATCGAAGCTGATGTACGAAATCACACAGTTTAGTTTCGGAAAAATATAGCAACGGTTGAAAAATCCAGGCTAGTGTCGAATACATTTTCGCGTACTAGGTACGAGATCGGTGTCGAGAGAAATATTTTTTTTCGTCGAAAGCATTTTTTGTAATTCCAAGATAGAACCAAGCAGATCATCCGCTGAAATTTTTACGGTATGTAGGCTTCTGTCATCAGGTAAAATAGTTGATCCGAATCAGTCACCGATAATAGTCACTTGAATTTGCATATAGTTCTGCAGTCATGCTATAACATCGTCCGGTTCCCATATATGAGAGTACTAATCACAAATAGAATCCAATGTAAGTTAAGTTCAGAAAAGTTGACAGGATGCAGATAAAAAAATGCAAAAATGTTTTTTTTTTTTTAAATAGGCCACCCTCATGTGTCGATTGAACTATAAAAATTCCTGCGTCCAAAGGCACCAGATTATATATCACGGCACCAGATTATATAGTGTAAAGTCTCGATATATCGTAAGGAACATTTCTTCTTAAAAATTGCCGAGGTATAATGGTGCAATGCGTGTGCTGCAATAATCGTAAGTTCGTTTCCTGTTAAAATAATTAATCCATACAAGAGGCATTAGATGAAATCAAGTCTTGTTATCCATGGAATTATTTTTATTAAACCAACACATCGACACAAAAAAACAGAGAGGGTGGCCTTCGCTTATTCTACCAAAAATTTTACATCTTTATCCGACAAAAGCGAGAGCAGATCTGATCTAATTTTACAGATACATTATCGCCAACATATTAGATGTAACATGCCAATCCGTACATTTCTAGCCAGGCATGAACCGTCAAATTTTGACAGTTAGCAATAAACCAATATTGAGCATTTTTGAATAAGAAATGAAAGGATACCATAATTTGGCGGAACATCAATTTTTGTGACTTTTTAACTTACACCGGAGCGTTGTTTTGGGAAAATTAGGCATGTGTTATTACAATCTAACGAAAAGAGTTTATAGTGCATATTTTTTGCAGCAGTCAAATTATGAAAACGGTGCCTGCATTTAACACAAGATACGAAGAAAGACAAAACAACATATGTTACGGTCATCTGCAGTACATTAATATTCGAATTGAAACCGCATGAGAGAAACGTACATTTAATGTTACGAAGAAATATCTGGGAACATTTTAAGCTAGGAAGAAATGATTGTTTTTCGGATTAAAGAATAAAAAGATTTTGAATACAGAAATTAATTCACATAGAGAAACTTGAAGATAGGAAAATTAAATTTTAGAGTAAAACACAAAATATATATGATTCTATATCATACAAGCGATTATTTACGAAAATAGTTTATTTATCATTATTGAACTTGAAAATGTCGTCATTGAGCTTACGAAACTTTTCGATCTATACATTAAAAAGTAATTATAAGCCTTTATGTGTACTGTTTATCCTTTTAAGCAAATACATCTTTACTTTTGTGCTCATAATTCATTAATAACTTTTTGATAAAATTGATAAAATTTTAATATTAATTATTATTTTATTATAATCGTTATTTAATTCATAACGTTTTGAGTTGCAACTTTATGTATATGTAACTTTGTTTGTGGTATTAGAGAAAAGCGTTTCGAGTTGTACTTTACGAATATGTAATAATATTTTTCCTCATGTTCTTAAATCAAAAGTTATGAGGTAAGGAAACTCCGGCAATAATTTATGGACACTGTGCATTTTGGATATGGCCAAATGTAATTTTGCAGCAAAATTAATTTCATTGTTGTAGGCATTCATTGTTGTAGATTTCATTGTTGTCAGCAAATACATTAATTTCATTATTTTCATACATTAATTTCATAAATTAATTTCATTGTTGTAACCATTGTTGTGGCCCTGTGTTCCCAGCATCACTCTTGTTTGATATGTATCTTTAATATTTTTCGCCTGTGCGAAAAATGCCCTTGTAGTCCTGCTCATGATAAGTTACGATCCTCAGAATACTTGAATACGTCGTCATCGACAATAAACTTGTGTGAAACATTAGAGGAAAATCGGTTCGACGGAAGTAGGTTAAAAATTGTTTGCAAGATTTGACCCAGACTAGAGTTGCAAAATACCGGTTTATTGCCAGGTTTATTTCCAGTAGACCCGGTTTATTCCCAGGTTTATTCCCAAAAGACCTGGTTTGTTCCCAAAAAATCAAGTTTATTCCCGAAAAACCCAGTTTATTCATAGGTTCAAACCGGGTTTTTTCTAGCCTTTGCGACTCTAACCCAGATCGACCGACAACAAAGGAAGTTAAATAAAAGTGTGTGAAAAACTTCTTTTACTTTAATAAATTGGAAAGAAAACTGCTATAATTTCAATAGTAATTAGAGGTTGCTTTTATTAAATAAAGCAAAACGAACTAATAAAAAATGTATACACTTGTGTAGCTTGATGAAGGGAACCGTTAATTAATTGTTCGCGAAACTGTAGTTATTTATTCTTCAATTTATATCGAGATGAAACAAAACACATTTTTGAAGATATTACATAGTAGAATATATAGTATATGATGACTAGTCTATATAAAAAAATAAAACTTAGGAGTACTGTTCATCAATGAAGACATAACTGATTTTCGTTTTCGTACATATGCAAGGCATGGTCGATGCGTATAAGGATAAATGTTCTATAGTGGATTTCTTTTTCTTGTTTTAGACTGTAAAAATAATCATTTTAGGAAGAAAATTAGGGAAGAAAAAGTAGTGTCTTGAAAATTAAATTCAAGATGAATTGTAAATACCATGAATATAGTTGCAACAGTAATATGCTAGCAATTGATTTCATCAAGTAAAACCAACCAAACTAATACTAATGTCAACATTTGTTTTCCTGGATGAAAGGAAGTGATAATTAATTGCTTGCGAAATTCTAGTCATCCCCCTCCCCATCAATTTTTAAGGAGATTAAATAAAATACGTTTTTTTTTTTTTTCAAGATATTGCATAGGAAGATATAATATATAAGGAATATTAAACATAGGAAATAAAACTTAGGAGTACTGTGTATCAACGCCGACATAATTATGTTTTATGTAATAATATAAGAAGTGGTCGAAATGTATTAGGATAAACGACCCGTAGTGGGTATAGATGGATTTATATATATATATATATATATATAGAGAGAGAGAGAGAGACTATAGAAATAATTACTTTAGGATGTAGACTAAACGGAAATCAAAATAAAACAATAAACGGAAAAAAATATATGGCTATAGTTTTAATAATATTTAGTTTAGTTTTTAACTTCATCAAATAAGCCACAGTGGACTAATATCAACAAAAGTAGACACTTTTTGTTCGCAAAACTATAATCATATTTTGTTTTCCTCCATTTTTATGAAGATGAAATGAACTATATTTTTAAGATGCATAGGGACATATAATTTTTATGAGAAATAATCAATGTTCTATACAGAAAATAAGACTTAGGAGTGATTTGGATCGATTCCAACATAACTGATATATATATTTTTTTGTTATAATATGGGACGTGGTCGAAATTTATTAGAATAAATGTCCCATGTGGATTTACGTGAACTTTTTATTCTCTCAGTAGACTGTAGAAATAATCACTTTAGGAAACAGACTAAAGAGTAAAAAGTAGTTGTATCTCGAAATTTTACAAATAAATTAGAAACAAGTTGGAAATTGTACGTCAAACGTGACAAATGAGGTGCGTTCATACAATAGCTAGTTGCATAAATATTCAGATCTTTTCTGATTTTTAATTCTGTGAAATGAATTATATCGTCTGCAGATTCATTTCTGTCATAAAATAAGTATCTCGGTCGCTTGACGATTAAACTTCGGAAGCTCCTATAACAAAAAAGCACCGATTTAAAAAAAAATTCAAATTTCTTAATAAATATTTTTATTAATATCTCCTAAAGTTTTGATTCGATTTTAATAAAATTTGAAATGTCTCGACAAAATTCTGCAAAGATAATATATTTTTAATTGCAAATCATTCGGTTGGGTAGTTTTTGCGTTGTTATATGCGGACGGGCGGTCAGACGGACAGACAGACAGACGGACGGACAGACGGACGGACCAAGCGACGACTATAGGTGCTACGTATTTATATAATTACGAACGCACCTAAAAACGTTATTGTAGTTTCAATAATACTTAGTTAGATTTTAACGTCATCAACAGCTAACTAATATCAACAAAAGCAGACACTTGTTCGCGAAACTATAGTCATGTTTTGTTTTCCTCCATTTGAATGAAGCTGAAATAAAATATACTTTTAAGATGTATAGAAACATATACTTTGTATGATGAATAATCATTGTTCTACACAGAAAATAACATTTAGGAGTGGTGTGAATCAATTCCAACGTAACTGATTTTTTTTCCGTTACATTATAGGATGTGGTCAAAATATATTAGAATTAATGTCGCATATGGTTTTAAGTGGATTTTTTATTATCTCTGTAGACTGTAAAAATAATCATTCCAGGAAGCATACTAAATGGTAAAAATTAGTAGTATCACAAAATTTCATTTCAGTAAATTGAAAAAAAAAATGGCAACATTTTCAATTATAATTACTTAGCGGTAAACGTCATTAAATAAAGCAAAGCGGATTAAGATCAACAAAACCAAACACTTGTTCGCGAAACTACAGTCATGTTTTTTTTTCTCTTCCTTTTCATGAAGATGACAAAAATAGATTTTTGTAAGTATAATAGGAACATTAATTAATATTCTATATAGAAAGTTTAACTTAGAAATGTTATATATCAATGTCTACATAACTGATTTTTTCCTTAATAATATAGAACGTGCTCAAAATGTATTAGAGTAAATGTCCTATATTGGATATACGTGTATTTTTTTATCTCTTTAGACTGTAGAAATAATCACTTTAGGATGAATACTAAAATATAAAATATAGTATTTTGAACATAAAAAACACTGTTTTACTTCAATAAATAAGAAAGAATATGACTGTAGTTTCAATCGTAATTAGCAGTTGACTTTATCAAATAAAGCAAATCTAACTAATATCAAAAAGAGAAGACACTCTGTCGCGGAACTATAGTTATTTTTAACCTCTATTTTTAGGGACATGATATAAAATCTGTTTTTCAAGATATTTCACATGAACGTGTAATGTATAATGAATAGTATATAGGTAACATTTAACTTGCAAGTGCTATGTATCAATACCGACATAAGGATTTTTTTTCCTTAATAATATGAGACATAGTCGAAATATATTACAAATGTCCCATATTGGGTATACGTGGACTTTTTTTTTCTCTCTTTAGACTGCGGAAATAATCACTTTAGAAAGTCAACTAAAGGATAAAATGTAGTATCTTGAAGAAAATAATTGCTTTTACTGCAACAAATTGGAAAGAACATGACTGTATTTTAGTAATTAGTTAACGGGTGACTTCATAAGATAAAGCAAAGCGAACTAATATGAACAACAGTAGACGCTTGTTTGCCTTGAAGAAGAGAGCCGTTAATAAATTGTTCGCGAAACTAGAGTCACATCCCCCCCCCCCCTCTATTTTTATGAAGATGAAATAAAATACATTTTTTAAACATGTTGAACAGGAGCATGCAATGAAGCTTAAAAGTGCTGCATGCCAATGCAGGCATCACTGATTTGTTTTCGTAATAATATACGATGTGGTCGAACTATATTAGGATAAATGTCTGAAATTAGATACATGAGGATTTTGTTTTGTGTATATAAATTTCTTTATACAGTTATGTCTGAATATTTGAAAAGTTTTACTTAAAATTTGAACCAATAAAATTATTTTTACGACTTTTTACACAATATAAAATAACTATCCTACTAACGAAAATCACGTACAATAAAAACGTAAAGGCAATTTACATAATTAAATTTTTTTAACTTAAAAATTTAATAGGTAAAAGTTATAAAATATAAATATTGTACATATCAACGCCTTCTTCAATGGTTACATAAGCTACATTTTTGCGTTAATAAATAACAATGTTTTATTCTGTTATCAACTTTGTAAAATGGTATATGCTTTTTAAAAAAAGTAATTCTGAAAATAAAAAGGTTAATATTCAGTCCATTTATTCATACAATATTACAATTATCAAGCTATCCGATTTGTCGATTAGATTTTAATTTAAATATTAATGCGAAAATTTGAAGAATACTTAAGATTCAAAATTAATGGTTGCAGGTAGATAATTGATGCACTTATCTGGTTTAATAAATTGATTTAGAGAATCATAATGAATTAAAAATATAATTTCGATCATGCCAAAGTTAATGATTAAGAAGTCAGCAGAAGTTGCGATTATTTCTGACTAAATTAATTTAAAGGATATTTGATGTTTGAGTTGTATTGTTCAGCGGAACGAAAATGACTTCTTCAGAAAATTTAATAAGTATAAATCGGAAACAGAATAAACCGGCACCTACAGGCTTTGACAGTGTATCCTTTTTCAAATTTTTAATTACAGTAGAAGATCAAACTATGCTTACATAATGTATTGAAAATCGATCGGTAAATTATGTTAAAATACTGTTAAGGAAATTTTTCATGGAGCTATGTAATTACGAGGTTTAATAACAAAATTATAGTACGTCACTCGATGCTATTAGATTTTGTCGAGCAGTTTATTTGTTTTTCTTGCTAATTTTTGGTGTTGTTTATAGTGATATACTATTTTCCCGTTATATATCACGTTTCGTTATAGTGGTCTACTTCCGCGTTATCAGTTTTCTTCACTTTTTAGGGTTTCGTTCATATTACGGAACCCTATTACTCCCGCTTCGTTGTCTGTCCGTCACATAGCCGGTTCTCAGAAACTATGTAACTTACAGTCATGAAATTTTGTGTACTTATAGCTAAATACCTATTAGGAAGCTCAAAATCATAAAATTTGAAAAAATTCTATTATTTTAATATAGAGAGATAAAAAACCAAAAATCTAACAGCCTTTTCCTATTAATTTTAAACATTTTTCGTTATAGCAGTTGCCAACAATTAAAAATACACAATAAATAGCTTTCTACCATAATTAATTGTCTATTGAAAGATTTCCACGTGAAAAATGAAAATGAAATAAAAGATCTCACCAACTGAAAAAAATATTAATATGAGGCGATATTGCTAATAAAACGGAAATTTTCAAACATATCTCAATAATACAAGAAGTATGAATATGTGTAAAGGCAGAGAGCAGCTTAATATGACGTCATTAGAGAATTAAAAAGAAGATTAATCTGACGTCGAACATTTTGAAGGTCTTGTTTACAACATGTTTAATTTTGAAATTGTTTTTTTTTTTTTTTTTTTTTTTTTTTTTTTTTTTTTTTTAAATATCGCATTTAGTCCACATGACAGATACTATCGGACCGGTTCAGATTTTCGAAAAAAACGAGAAAAATAGACCGGTAAATTTTTACTTTATAAAAAACATAACTTTTTTTTTTCTTTGGAAAATGAAATTTATTTGGATTTATTAAAGGAAGTATAAAGTGTTTTGAAAGGAATATTAAACGAAACCCTTTGTGCGATCTTCGATCACACTTACCCACTTGTTAACTACTTGTAAGCGCTGGAAAGACGTGTCACGCACATCGGGATATGTTTCTGAAATAGTTGCATAACCGTCAAATCTCGTACCACTATTTTTTTATTGTAATCTTCGCCTTGTTTAATCGCAAAATTTCTGTCATCAAATAAGACGAAGATTACTATTAAAAAATAGTGATACGAGACTTAGAAACTATGCAACTAATTCACAAAAATATCTCGATGCTTGTTTTACGTCTTTCAGGCGCAAGTGGTTAATAACCGCGATTCTATGGTGTTCTTGTTCTTGTGCTACCCCAGCATATGCGATGTAGCAAGGGATTTGAAGATGTTAGTGGATAAATATGCTAAGTGATATTTTTTTTATAAATGGAAATTTTTGGGTAGAAAATTGTATTATGACTTGCATTGTATTATTAACTTAAACATAGATCTCTCATTTATTGTGCCAAGTCTTTCAATAATGGAGTTTTCTAGTGTATAAAGGGGTTTTGTGCAGTTTCATCAGTGGATGTCAGTGGAGCATGTCAAGTACACGTGTGAAATCCTCCTTTAGAAAATCATTGATATCGAAATCGTACCGACAGCGCTCAGAATCGGGTCCTAATTATATTCAGGTAGTTATGGTTATTGGGTATGCACTAAAGCTGAGTACTTGCTCTGTTTTTGGAGCCCAAGCCCGAAACATTTTGTCTCATCAGAGCCCGAGCCCGATACCGAAAATATGCTTTAGAAAACTGTTAATAATATTTTTAAATTATAGCAAGCTTAATTTCCTCATTTAAAAATCTCTTCTTGCTTAGAAATAAGTTTTACTACTAAATATACTCTCATGACAACTTTTCGGGATTTTCATGTCCCTGAATATCTGTTTAAAATAGCAATTTTGTTATTCATACCCAATCTTACAAAAATATGCAAAGATTATAATTCTTATTCTTTTAAAATATGATTGCACAACTATGGCAGAAAGACATGACTTCTGTTTTCCAGTAATTCTAGAAAAGGACTTCAAACAGAAAGAGAAGGCAGACAAAGGGATATCCCCGGCCTCTTCATGTTACTAACACTAACCTTGTTGGGGAATCAGAATATTTTTTGTTATAGCCCATCATTAACAATTCAATTCTCTTTCAAAATGATATTTAAAGGATTGTAAAACACGTTAAGAAACTTGGACTACATTTATTGTTTCTCAAATAGCAAGTTTTTTTTTTTTTTTTTTTTTTTTTTTTTTTTTTTTGTGAATAAATAAAATTTTTGCCCGAGCCGGCCTGTGCCCGTTTCGGACACGAGCTCGGGTTCCAAAGCTCGAGCTGAGCTCGTCTTGTCTCGAATATGCACATAAGGTGTTCCTCCAGAAATAAGAAACAAGTTTTTCGATACATGGAGTGGAAAAACATATTATGTGCGGTAAATCGTTAAAAAATTGTCAAATTCCTCCCAGCTATTATATCAATGTCAATGAAACCCTAACATTTTAAGTGTCATTTCTTCACAATAGTATCGGAAAAACAATGATTGAGTGGAGTATAACAAAAGAAAAAAACATGTTGTAAACTTTAAAGCTTTTTTTTTTTTTTTTTTTTTTTTTTTCAAATTCCTTAAATTGTCACTTAACATGTTCATGCTCAAATTTCTCCAACTGTAAGCATTTATAATGTTAATGTTATTCAATAAGCGTCTGAGAGTAAACATTATGAAAAGCTTGGTTGACTGGTGAAAAAGTAATTTAAATTCAGTTAACATTTTTTTCCACGGATGATTTAGAAGTCGCGATTATTCCTGACTAAATAAATTTAAAGAATACTGTATGTTTGAGTTACATTGTTCAATGGAATCAAATTGACTCCTTCAAAAAACAGTTAAAGGAATGAAAACATGCGAGTCCATGAATATATTTCAGTAAACTTGATATATTTTGTTAAAGTATATTTACATTAGTTTTGCTGCTTTTTCGAAACGAATATTCTTTTTTAAAAACTTTTAATATTCTTAAATTTAAACAAACAGGAGGCTGACATCAGGCGAGACAAACAGAATAGAGATTTTAGGTTTTAAAATGTTTTGTTTCAAATTGTCATATATTTTGCCATTTGATGTGCCCAAAACGTCTTGAAGCAAACAAGAAAATCTGATTGAATATTATGTAAAGACTGAATGCCCATGTTACTTACAATCTCGTTTACTTATAATGTCCTCAATAAGAGTAAAATTGAAACAAACAGGAAACTGACATCAGGTGAGACAAACAGAATAGAGGTTTTAGGTTTTAAAATGTCTTGTTGCTCATCGTTAGATATTTTTCTATCTGATGTGTCCAAAAAGACTTCTTGAAGCATATAACAATATCTGATTGAATATCATATAAGACTTAATACCCATGTTACACTAGAATCTCTTTTACTTACAATCTCCTCAATAAGAATAAAATTGAAACAAACAGGAGGTTGACATCAGACAAAATAGACAGAACAGACGTGGTAGATTTTTGAGACGAAGCAGATAACATTGTTCTGACCCTCGAATATAATATTTTAACATTTTAACACAATTTTTAGATTGTGCCAGTAAATATTTTCGAACTTGAAAATTCAATAAGTCATTAATAAACATAAAGATGGAAAAAGTAGCATTTTTAAGAGGTAGTCCATAAATTTTGTGCAGTAATGGTTAGAAAAGGTTAAACTTTTAGCCAACAAGTGGCATGGCACTGATTGAATCTGTGAGAATGAAAAAGCTGACGCCAAAACTTCCAAACGCAACCATTTGTTTTATTTATTTTTCATATTTCAACTAAATTGAATAAAAATGAAAATAATTAGCGATTTTAGATCCACTTTATACGTCAGGAGCACAGGTTTGAGAGTGCGTAGTGCCATCTATCGGGTAAAAGTTTTACCTGTCTTATTTTAATTACTGTGTAAAAAATTTACTTATCTTATTCAGATGTTATTTATTTCATCTTTATTTATTTTTTAATTTAACGAATTAATGGATTTTAATTTTCGGAGTATTTTTATGGACATATAGGTGCCACATGCCAACACATGTTATCTTATTTAAGATATCACTTATTTAATCTTCATATTTATTGTACTTAACGTTTTATGGAATTTTAAATTTCTGGAATCTTTTGGGGGACATATCCTGTAGATAAGATACACTTTGATGTTTCAAAAACATATTGTAAGTCTTAAATTTATGATTATTTTATGACAATAATAATAATAATACTCTGTCAGTTAAGTGAGGTGTGATAGGAAAGATTTTTTTTTTCGAATCCATAATAAGTCTTTTACGTTTATAATTATTTTCATATTCGGGAAGATACTTTTTTCTCCATTGTTAGCTGATGATTCCAAATGCAATACCAAAAATCTTTTCCATCTTTGAAGTTACAATATTTTCTCTTCTGAACATTAAGATAGCAAGACAATTACAAATCTCTGTAGTATGCTATGATGGATATGCTTCGTGTAATAGTCCATCGTATTGCTCGGGTACGCTCCTTCTGTTTTCCTCATCTTATTGAATTCATATATTTAAATTACATTGAAACTAATTAGGCCGTATGTTTCACGTAAAGTGATCCCAGATTCAGGAGCATACTCGAGATCTAATATACAAGAAAGAAACATTTAAATAAAAGCAAACTGAAATTGATTAAATTGAATTTATTTTAAAAGATTAACATATTTAAATACATAAGTGTAAATCATTATGCATAGTTTAACGTACTTAACAGTAAACTCGACCGTATGTTTTAATAATATATTTACCACCGAGAATGCCTCATCGCGTAATTAATATCAGTTTAAATAATTAAATATAATACAGAAATTTGCTCGGAATTAAAAGCCTGCTTACCCCTTATACATCTGGTAGACATCATCATCATCTAGGGGGTCCAAAATCCAATTCCTGATATTGGCGGTTGGCGGTTTCACACAACAAAAAAAAGAACTTATAATTTTCACCTAACAATCACGGGTTACAAATACCCTGAGGACACTACTCCAAGATCATCTTTCTGAGAACCTTTTTTCTCTCTCACCAAATTTTTTTTTTGCCCCTGGTCATCTCCTTTTTCTTACTTAACTATTTAGTAATTCTTACGCCCTTTTTTCTCCCCTAAATCTCGTCGTCCAACCCTTTTTTCTCATCCTGATCCCCATTTAAAGACAGCATTTTACTGGATTTTCCTATAAACATATTTCGCTTTACATTACCATAATTTTGGATACATTAAATACTTCCCCCTCTCTGGCCAAGATATCAGGTGTTAAAGCCATAACTTTGACGGTTTCTTTGATCTTATAGAAAAGCTTATTTCTAGAGGCATCACTATTTCATCCAGCTGTAAGTCTCTGAACACCTTTCGTCTCTTTTATTCTCTATACCTTTTCTGGTCAATAGAACACAAAACTTACTGGACGTACTTATTCAATTTACGTGAAGTCGTGCATTCGAATTCCTTTTCTTTACAGAAAATACCCTACCTTTTAAAACCCTAAATGACCACCGTGCGCAGCAGTTGCATATCTCCCAGCGTCTTTTCATTCCTTTATTCTTATACCTTTCTTGGTCAATAGGATACACTCAGCCAGCTGTCGCCCCAAACACCTTGAGCGGAACTCGTTTGATCTTTAGTCAAATGGAACTACCATGCTATTCCTTATATTCTTGCGAGAAATAGTAAAATTTGTAACAAAAGAAATTCCTTTTTCCCATGAACCCGTGGGCAGCACAGAACTGCTAAACTTGCTGGGTATATCTCAGCAATATGCAAAAAACCCCGAAAAGAAAAAAAAAGGAAAAAAAAAGAAAAATGAGATGAGTTACGCTGAACTGTGATGAGGCATTCCCACAATGTGATACAAAACAAAGTTAACACGATATTAATAGTATAACATGAAATTTCACACAACTTATACAAATAACATAAGATAACTATACTAATCAGGAAATAATGAGAAAATTAAAAAAAAATATATAAACAACAGGCCACAAGTGCCTACAATTAGAAATCAAAACTTCTAATAATATGTAAACTCAAAGAACATTGATAATAATGAAAGCATAAAATGAATAAATTTTCCTATCCAATTGCATATGTATATAAGGTTAGAAGATTCAAATAAAGAAGAATTATTTCCTGCTTAGCTAACAAGCATAATTTTGTTAGTAAAACTTCAGTCGTTTTTAGCGTGCTTTGCAACAGCATGTTATGAGAGTAGCCAGGGTTGTTATGAGTAAGCATACAATAAATAAAGCCGAGCCAATCAGTTTCAAAAGGAAAATCGAAGAGTTCAAATCAGGTATATTCAACCAGTCCCACATATTGGAAGCTGTTACAGAACTCACAGTTCGAGTATAATTAGTGTTAAGTTGTAACAATTCCACCGACGGCTCATCTAAACAGTATCTAAAGGAGTGGCATTGTATTAACGCAGCAGATTTCAGGCAAATTTTTTCGGCAGCACATTTTTCTTCAGCCTGGAATTTAACTGTGTGGGTTTTTGCATCTAACTGTAGATATACAGCTTTCGTATGGAGAGAAATTTGCTGTAATTGTACTGTCACAATACCAGGTTGGCAGGAACTGTGTGCTTTAAATGTAAGACGAGCCAAAATAGGACAATTATAGCACCCTGTCGTAGCAATGCTTTCGCCATGCAATTGTGGACATATAGTGGATGTCTGCAGTGCGATTTTATAATTTCGAAAATGCAGTTGAACACGCACGGCCGAAGACATTAATTGAGTGGATCGTAATTTTTCTTCTTCAATGTTAAAAAAATGAATATGCTTTTGTAGGGGTAAAGCGTATTCCTGGGATGCTCGAAGGCGTTCAATGCTGTCAGGTGCTGTAATACATCTTAGATTATCCTCAAAATAATCACACGTGGTGAGTTGTGGTGCAAAGATAAAATCTGTGGTGTAAGATGTATTCGCCTGTATAGCTCCTATCATATTGGGTTGAGGAATATTGCGTTCACAGGCAGGTGCTAAAAAGGCTTCCTCAGGTTTTCCAACTCGTTGGATTAGTTTTTCCGTCAAATGTAGCTGCGGTTGATCATAGGCGCCGAGTATGGAAATCTTAATTCCATTTGGCGTGTACGCTGAATCAGATATCAATAATCGCGAAATTGTGTTATTTTCAACCTGTGTTACAGAGATTTTATATTGGCATGTATGGCCTGTTAATTTTGAGACTTCGAAACTGTTCAACAGGTCCGGTTCATACCACACTCTATGAAAGTTACAACTCGGACGAGTTAAAATAAAGCAGCCGTTGCCACTGTCTCCACTGACACATGCAGAAAATCCTGGAAATTGTCGGCTTTCGGGAGTTTCTGCTTCGAAGTTTATGCCTCCCTTTCCTATAGATCGTTTACTGCAATGTGTACCACGACCACAGAATTTGTTGAAAATACACGATATCTGACTAATTTGTTTAGTGGTAACGGGGAATGTGAAGTACAACCGTTCTTTTGTGAAAGAGCACACAATGGCATCTAATTTAATTTTTAGGGTGAACAAATGGTTTTCATGTTCGTCCGAAAACCATAAACAATTTTCGGCTGAAATAGATTGCAATGTTATTTCAGCAGTGGTGAAGATTTGGCAATTCTTCGTTCCATCATTGAGGATCTCACATGACTTTAGGTCAGACTGTATAATTGTATTTACACTGCAGTCGGCTGAAATTGTCGTGAAAATGCAAGTGCACATGAGCAGAACAAGTGGTAAGGTATAAATGTTGGCCCGTTGAATTGCATTTCGTTCGAGGGCTGCATAACAATTATGTGTGATTTCTCGAAATGTAGATCCTATAAAAGCCCCCAAAAGCAGAGAGCAACGAGCTATAATTTTCAATAGTCGACCTAATCCATACATTATCGTTAGGAATGCATATATAATGAATTTGAAACTTTTAAAAATAAGTTTTACACACCATAACATAATGACGATGAGAATGAAGATCAACACATACATAACGTATTGAACGAGAGGTGGATAGCACTTAAAATGTTTTATAACATCATAACACAGAAGGCAATGTCGTAATTGGCAGACTGTTTTGCCCATCACATGTACAAGTCCTGTGACCACTTTGCCGCTGGGATGGATGTATGTAACCTGTAAGTCGGTTTTGTAGGCGAGTAGTTCAAATGGTATATGTATAATGTTATCTAAAGGAACATTCACGACGTGTTCAAAGTCTTCGCTACGTAAAATCACTTTTCCTGCATCAGGAAGATGAAGTAAAGGGTCCTCAAATGTAAAGGACAAGTTTCTTTGCGAAAATGTAGCTTTTTCTCCTTCTAATAGATGACGGCGAAATTTATTTGAATTGGGAATGTGACGTTTATCAAAGTAGCAAGTTTCTAAAATGATGATGTCAGGATTAGAGATAATATCGTCTGGCAAAACAGCTAAAAGATCTATTTTTTCAAAAGTCATGTCGCAGAAGCAATCGCTGTTATTGGTGCAGGGGCGCAACTTGCAGAAATCAGAGGTACCCTGACAATTCTTTTCGTCACATTCGCAGAATTTTCTATCTTTCGTGAAACAATTATAGGCAGTGGATGTAGCATCAATAACATCCCGTGAGCTGCGGAGAATATATGAAGTGGGTATTGTTAGTTGATAGTCTTTCTTAATTATGAAGGTTTCATTGATGATTAAACAATGACTACAGTCATGAAAATGGCATGCATTGGGCGGTATGTCTAATTTATTCCAAATGTTTTTAGGGATTTTTCCACACACAAACTCGTTAGAAAAGTGGCATTGTAGTCCAGACTTATGTCGCTGACGCGACGGAGTGGCTACTTCCAATATTATGCAGATAAGCAGAGCTGTAAATTGAAATAAACAGGCTCTTAATTTAATAATATTTCCGAGCAAAAGACAAACAGTTATGCAGAACAATAACAATTTTAATTGCAAATTATATTTTTAAAATAATATCTTATCTAATTTTTTTTATTTTTTTTTTATTATTATTATTATTATTATTATTATATATTTTTTTTTATTTAATTAGTAAGAAAAGGTAAAAGTAACATTAAGGAAAATTCCTTTCATTCAAGCAATGATTCTGTGTTGTGGGAAAAGAAATTGGAATGTATAAATATGTGAACCTGTAAAGTTTAATTCATTATAAGGAAAGTAAGAAAAAAAAAACCCGCTTTGATCTGGAGATAACGTTAAAGGAAATGAAATATGTGCAGAAATTAATTCATAACTAAAATAATATATACTTTAAGTAATGTAGTTATTAATAGTACAATACATAATCCGTCAATAAATCTAACGTTCTAACAAATTTTTACCCCTGCAATTGGCCATTTTGCAGGGATAAATAACAACAAACGATTTGAAATATTCTAAGATTATGATTAGTTATTTAACGGAATTGTTTGAAATTGATTAACATGCAGTTGTATGTATGTAACTTGATATATGTTACAACTGCAATAATGAAAACCATTAAATAGGTATGGTCAATGTTTATAAATATAAACAAAAAAAAAATTTTTTTTTAAAACAAGTAAGGTTTAACTGTATAGATTTTTATTTATTTATTTTTATTTTTTATTATTAATTAATTAGTTAATTAATTTATTTATTTATTACTATTATTAATATTATTATTATAAACAAATTTACTATAAGTCGCTCTTGAGCCGGTTCAAATTTATGAGAATCGATGTACTTAATTAGTATAATATAATAAGATTGAGAGTGAAGGTAGACAATCCTAGAATAAAGTAGGAAAAAAAATTACTCTATGTACACTTAATAAGTTATCAAAATTCTTTCTATATGTGATAAGACTGTTACATAACGTATAGTTTGCCTAAATAAGAAATACTTCTCTCGATAGGGTTTACTCACAATAAAACTCCGCCTTGTCTCATTACTAAATTCCAAAATTAGTAGTTAATTAGCTAATTAATACATTAGAATCTTAAAATTGAACTTGTAACATACTATAGTAAAATTCATACACACAATGTCGGTATGGAATAATATAATGTATAAGATAAGTATCATATGTTTCCTAATATTCAAATGCAATTCTCAAAACTATAATGAATTACTTAATTAAATCACTTGAATAAAATACAATAAGTCTAAAATAATACTAAAATATGTACATATGTCTATACGAGATAACATAATGAATTTATTTTGACGTACAGTAACTAAATTCAAGACATGAATAATAAAAATTAGTCAATTAGCTAATTTCCTCAGTAATATAAAACGTACATTTGGATTGTAAATTAATATAAATAAGTAAGTACATTGACCGTTTATACATGATAAGTACTATGCGCTAAATGAGTATTATACCTTAACTGTAAATAAAGTATAATTCCAAAATTGATAGCAAAGTGATTAATGCAGTAAATAATGAAATTTAGATTCAAACTCTAAAATGATACACTAGAATATGTACAAATGTAAGAAATATAATGCCTTAAGGAGTATCGTGGCATAGTTCATAAATAAAATAATTTTGCTAAATTATAGATAAATAACGAAAAAGTATTAAATAAAGATCCAGAATCATATGATGAATTACATGATAAATATAACTCCTCGATTATAGTTAGCTAAAAAAATTACATTAAAATAAAACCAAATTTCAAATCACATAGTAGTGATAAACGCTCGAATATGTACATTTTAATGTTTGTCCCCTACGTTCGAATAAAATACTATCTTAACATTTCTTAACTCAGAAAAGTAAAAGGAAAATTGTAGGCCTCATTCTCTCTCTCTCTCTTTTTCTCTTTCTTAACACGTATAGTAACAAATGCTTAACAATAAGGATGGAAAGTTAGTCACTATTTCGTGATGTCTAAGGCCCATTGAAGAAAACGCTGAGGGTCATAGCGGGGCTGTATTTGTCTCAAGTCATAAGGATATGTTTGGGAAGTGTGCGTGGCATCCCTTACTGGATCGTATATAATAGTTTCATTGCTATCATCGCCTGAAGCGAGAGTGGTATCTGGTACCTGGGAAATGCTATTCATACTGTCATCATTGTTGTCTTCTGTAAGTGTTTCACCTGAGGGTGAATATGATACGATTTCTTCACCTGCGTTGTGTTGTGGTTCAGCATTAATTGTGCTTGGGGCAGGCCATAAGATTTCTATGTCTGGGGTGTCGTCAAAGATAGCATGTGTCTTTTTATTTTGTGGGGGTATTTCACAATGCTGTTTTTGCACTAAAGAATGGAATAAGTCCAGTTCTGGTTTTCTCGCAGTGAAAGGAATAAGTCTTTGTGCATGGACCTTTGTACTTCGAGCCGAAGGATTCGATGGGTCTATGATTGTGAAATCGACTTTATTGTGAGCCTTTTTTACTTCATAGGGACCAACGTTTAAACGCCGTTTAGTCGTTAATTTATTCCTGTCCGTGCTTCTATTATTTAAAAATACTAAATCACCAGGAGAAAATTTACGGTACCTAGAAAATTGATGTTGGTAATTTTCCTGTTTAGTGGTTGCCCTCAAGATATTTTCTTTAACTTTTCGATTTACGTAATTTAATTGAGATGCTTTTTTAGCTACGAAATCTGCATGTGATACATGTTCAACTGGGCGTCTTTCATTAAGTATATCTGTCGGTAAAATCGGTTCGAATCCCAATTGTATAAACGCCGGTTTTTCGTTAGTTGCGGAATGTACCGTATTGTTATATATTAAGGCGTAGTAGTCGATAAAATCGTCCCATTGTGATGTCTCTTCAGCAAAAATTGCGAGTGATTTTTTTATATTTTTGTTTATTGCCTCCGCCGATCCATTTCCAGATGGATGTTGAGGTGATGTAGTTAATTTAGTTACGCTAAATTTCTCACATAAGTACTTAAATACTTCGGATGTAAAGCACGAGGCGTTATCAGTGAGATATCTCGTGGGAATTCCATAAGTACAAATGTATTCTAAGACGCAGTCAGCGGTGTAACGTGTTGTAGTGTTCGGTACAGCATAAAGTTTAATAAATTTAGAAAAATGATCTATGAATGTTAGGATATATTGGTTTCCTTTATCAGTTTTGTGGAAAGGCCCAATGTAATCACCGCTAATGAATTCGTTAACTCTTGATGGGAGATAGTGTCGTTCTAATGGAACAGGAAATAACTTATTTGGTGACCTAAATGCGGCACACTGTTTACAAGAATTAACAAAGTGTTTTGTATCGGAATACATATGTTGCCAAAAGTATTTTTCACATATAGCATGATAAGTTTTTAGAACTCCGAAATGCGCCAAATGGTTTGCAGTTAGAATATGTGGTTTAAATTTATCTGGAACAACTATTTGTTCTACTTTTGTGGATTTCCGAATTCGTGGTATTGAAGCTTTATGTAACAGTAAGCCATCACGTATGAAATAATCGGTAAAATTTTGAGAATCACCTTTAGATGGATTTCCCAACGTTGAAATAATTAATGAAAGTTTTTTATCTTCGCCCTGGGCTAATTTAATATCTTCAATCGTGGGAAGGTCGATTTGAATGGCATTTACGTTGAATAGTTCCGATTTATAAGTTTTTGTATTATTTTCCATGTCTACATAAAAAAGAATGTACGCTTGCTTATTAAGAACGTCTTCTATCGTTACTTTTTCGACTTTTTCATCATCCAATATATACCAATCGCCGTATTTATCCTTATTATAACAATAGTAATGTCCGTTTTCCGTTATTTCACTGTCGTGAACAATAACTGCATTGAGAGAATACCATAGTGGCTTATCACTCTTCTTACTAGTCATGTAAGGTCGAATATTTAATTTCTCAGGATAAGGTACAAATGTTGTTATTTTATTTGTTTGCGAATTCGAAAATTTGAATCTATTGAAGTGAATCGTTAATATTTTGGGATTTTTTGAAATAGACGTAACTTTATTTGCTTTACCAGTTAGTTTACAATTAACACAGCGATAATTATCTGATAAATATTCTACGTTCGTAAAACGTTGTAACGAATTTTCAAGTGAATCAATTTCTTGTGTAATAGCTAAAGAAATATTCTTAAATAATTCAAAAGTAATGCTTTTCTTATTACAATATAAACATTTTACCTCACTCTGAAAATTACCTCCAAATAAAGATGTAATTGGATTATTAATGCTGGTGATGTTCAAAGTTTCATTCGTATGATTTTTAGCAACATTTTCTAACATACAGATAACCTGAAGAAGAAATTCCTGTGCATCCGATTGTTTATTCATTCGAAACTGTGTACTGATTTTGGTTAAATTCTCGTATAATTCTAGTGGTTGAATAACCTTCCCTATGTTTTTAACAACTGAAGTTAGATGTCTCTTTAATGAACATATCATACAAAATTTTGTATTTTCACAATTTATAATGTCATGTGATAAATAATCTGTCAATGGAGACAAATACATAAGACATTGCAGTACAACATTCATAAAACACGAATTTCCTAGGTTCTCTAAGCCTGTGCCATTTTCAATAAACTGATCTGTGTTGGTTTGAGTTTCGCCGCCGCAATTCATTGTATTTACGTGTTTAACATTATCGGTGCTTGTACTTGCTAAAGTTTTTATGTTTTCTTTCGGTTTTCTTTCGTGTGTATTGGCATTAGCGTACTTAGGTAGGGTAACAGTTTTTGTTTCTATTACTGAATTATCAAAATAATCACGCGAGAGTATATCAGCGACAATATTTTCTGATGAAGATATATGTTCGAAGGTGTAATTATAATCAGCGAGGAACGTGAACCATCTGGCGACGCGATTCCCCGGACATTCTAATTTAGACATTTCGGTTAAACTTTTGTTATCGCAACGTATAAGAAAATGTCTTCCGTACAGGTAATGTTTAAAAGTAGAAACACAGCAAACAATAGACATAAGTTCTTTTTCTAAGATAGTATATCTCTTTTGTGTTGGGTTAAGTTTCTTTGAAAAGTAGGCAATTGGGCGGATTATTCCGTTTTTGTCCGTTTGCCCTAGCATTCCTCCCAAAACATTGTCAGACGCGTCCGCTGATAAAACGAATTGTTTCTCATAATCAGGGTGAATTAGTATAGGCGGTCGTGAAAGACATTCTTTAAGTATATCAAATGAGGTTTGTGCTTCTTTCGTCCAGCGGAAACGTGCGTTTTTTTTTTGTGAGGTCAGTGAGTGGGGCGGATAACTGCGAAAAATTTTTAATGAATTTTCTGTAATAAGAAACAAGACCAACAAAACGTCGTATTTTTTTAACCGTATTCGGTGGCGGAAAATCTCGTATTTTGATTATATTTTCTTCTATCGGTCTTATGCCTTCTGCGTTTAATTTATGTCCCAGGAAGTTAATTTCGGGTAACATAAAAGAACATTTTTCCGGGTTGATTGTAATTCCAAATAGCCGGAATCTTTCAAAGAGTAATCTCAATTTGTGGAGCATTTCGTCTACTCCGTTCGATCCCATGGCAAAATCATCAATGTAATTAGAAATTTCAAGATCTGATAATGGGGCCAGTATTTGATCCGCTAAATCTGCGAATACCTCTGCTGAAGCATTTAAGCCCTGAGGGGTAGTTACATAACGAAAATTCCCTTTAGGGCTGCTAAATGTTGTATAGTCACGATCTTTAACTTTTAACGGTATTTGCCAGAACGAACTACTTAAATCAAGGGTTGTAAACATTATTTTTCTTTTTAACCTGTCTAACAAATGTTGTATTATTGGTAGTCTATGCCTGGGGTATTTTACGTGCGCGTTTAATTTGCGATAATCCACTACAAGTCGCCATTTTTGTTTTAGAGGGTCACCCGTTGGATTTTTCTTTTTTATTAAAATAAGTGGAGAACTAATATGTGAGTTGGAACGTTCGATAATATTTGCAGCTTCTAATTCCGATAACTGGCGATTCACTTCGTTTTGCAGCGCTTCTGGTATACGGTAGGGCTTAATTGATGGTAATTTATCATCGTCAACATGTAGGTTGGGCTGTATTGCTTCAGTTCTACCTATAGTATACAAGCGCTTACTAAATATATCAGCAAATTCCATAAGTAAATCTAGTAATTTATTTTTCGTTACTTCGTCTAAATGTTCTAAATTAAAATCAGAGGGTTTTAATTCATTTTTCCTGAGTTGCCGAATTACTTCTATATTTCTTGTATCGAAATTACTGCTAATTGTCCCGATTTTCGTATTTTTATTAATGGGAATGGGAGAATCGGAAAGATTAGATATATTTACTGTTATCTGTCTTTCAGTAGTAACCGGGCATACATTATTAACAAATTTAATGTTTTGATTTTTTAAGTTTGAAAAAATTTTAATTGAATCTCCCTTCTTTATAGTTTTGTTTAATGATAATTCAATATTTCTAGATTCACCAGCTTTTAAAATAACATTCTTCGGAAGATATGCATAAGTTGTCTGATTAACTTCTCCGTTTGTTAGTGCGTCGTGTATGTTAATAACAGCACTTTCTGATTTAATTGTGTCTGTGTTAAAACAGATGGTAAATTTTTTTGATTTTAAAAAATCGTAACCAATTATTGCATCGTAATAATCGGATAAGGGATTGTTAACGATATAAATCTTATGCTGATAATGTTTATTACCAATGTTGATGGGTAATGAAACGCAGTTTGTGATCTCTAAGTTTCCTCCTGTCACCGATGTAATTTGAGCGTCGATTTTTAATTTTTTAACTCTGTCGTCATTTTTTATTTGTTGAAAAATTCTATTATCTAAAAGAGTGGCCGATGCACCCGTGTCGATCAAAGACTTGACTAAAATTCCCGCTAATTTTAAATTAACTACCGGCAAAGTATTTTTTCGTTCATTCTTTAAAGAATTATACTGTATCATTTGCGTATTTACCTTTTCAATAAAAGCTTTCTTCTGCCCTTTAAAAAGATTCTTGTGGGTCAGGGAACCTACTCGCCCAGGGCTATTGAGAGGGAGGGTTCCCTTTAATAGTTTCCCGAGGTTTTACTATCACGATATTCACGGTGTTGATTTGGACGCCGTCCTCTATTGTTATTGTGTGAGGAATAAGAGGCTCGGTCATTCCTTCTATACCCATTATTTCTGCCTCTAAAATTGTCCCTGTTAGCCGGATTGTAAAAACAGTCGGAAGTAAAGTGTGACTTGTGACATATTCTGCAGGTGGGGACATTTCTTTGAGTGAAATTTCTATTTTGTGTATAGCGTGGATATGCTGAACCGCGTTGAAAAGAAGGACGAGCGGAATAATTGGTATATGCTCGAGGCGGGTCTTGCCTTGTTTGTAATTTTAAGCTTTCAACTTCTTTACTCAAAGCATTTATCATTTCCTGAGTGTTCAAGGCGTGGGCTTCAAGAATGTTTTTAATCTCACTGTTATTCGTAGTCGTAGACATATTATTTACAATTTGTTCGACGGGTGAATCAACAGCATTTATTTCATTAGATTGCAACAATTGTGCAAAATCCACTGCGTTTTGGAACGTTTTAGGGTCTTTTAATATTACCGATTGTTTGAATGTTCCGTGCAAACCGTCGATAAATTTTGCTAATTTCGTTTGTTCAAAAATTGTTTTAATAGCATCATTTGTTAAATCCGGAGAATTGAAAAAATTTTCCGTTGCAAGACTGACTTTGGCTGCATAAGTCTTAACTTGCTCATTCGGAAGCATCTTACAGTTCGAAAACTGTTTTTGTCTAGCACTTAGACTATATTGAGTATCAAAATATGACAAGAATTTCTTTTTAAATTCGTCATAATCTTTCTCGCTATTCAAATCAGGTGAATGGATTATATTAGTTAGTGCGTCTCCACGAATTCGCGACCTCATTATTAGTAATTTCTCGGGTTTTGTACATTTAGCCAATTCAGTAATATTTTCTAAATTTTCTACGAAAAATTTCGGCGTTATCGATGAAAGGTTATCGAATTGTGGAATTACGTTTTGAAATCCTGCAATTTTTCGAATAAGGGCCTCCGAGTCTTCTTTATTTTTGTCGGTTAGACACATTTTTATAATTACTTAAAATTCCAGAAAATACGATAGTAGTATATCTTAAAATTCGTTGCAATTAGAATATAGCATTAATAACGCAGGAAAATTTTACTTGATCTGCAATAATCGTAAAATAATAATCTAATAATAGTAATAATATCAAGTAATATCAGTATTAATATCTCAGAATATAAATAAAAGACTAAGAGTAGAGATAAAACGTGGAGAAAATAAAATAATTATCATGGTATTGTAATCAGGAAAATATCATAATTAAAAAAAATATATCTCATTAGTAGTCATCGAACTAGTAAATGATTAATCAAATACACAAATATGGAACCAGATACTGATTATTTAAAAAAAAATTTCCATCTTTCGTATAAGTAAAAGTTTATAAATTAATTCATCGTGAAATCATCTTTAAAATTCATATAATGTAATAAGAAAGTTGTAATAAGACAGTAATTTCTAAAATTAATTAAAATTAATATTGATTATTTTCTCACTTACGTATCATAATAGATTATACTTTCTGATTCATATTATAAGAAAATTATAAAACAAAACAAACTCTATGACGCTTAGAAAAGTACAAGGTCAAATAAATTGATAATAAAATAAAGACGTATTTAAATGTACATTATTCACAAAGTTATATTTTATAAAAAATTTATTTTATATAATTTATTTTTAATTTAATTTATTTGTTATTATTATCACAAAATTTTCACGTTTTCTTGAAGATAAATAAGAATGTTTACAAATGTCATTAGATAATAAATGTTTTTCTAACTTCCAACGTTCAAAGGTATAAATTGAAGAAAAAAGAATATTATAATGCAATATATTTAAATATAAAAAGAAGATATTGTAAAATATAATTATTTTTCAAGAAAATTTTCACGTTTTCATTGTAAGAAATATTTTCCGAATTCCAAAATTCAGAAAAGGAAAAGAAAATTTATAATGACATATTTAAATGCAAAAAAAAGTTAATTTAAAAGGCAGTTATTTCTCAGTAAGATTTTCAAATTTTCTTAGTAATAAAATATAAATGTTTTTAAATATTATTAAAATATAAATATTTTTTTAAATTCTTAAAATTCAGTAAAGAAAGAAATTTATATTGATATATTTTAAATATAAAATAAAATATCTCAAAATATAGTTATTTCACAATAAATTTTTCAGATTTTCTTAATAAGTAATAATAAATGTTTCAAATATCATTAAGTAATAAATAATTTTCCCAAATTTTCAAAGTGCAGAAATAAAGAAATTTATCAAAAGGAAAATATTTTACAATACAGTTATGTCTCAATAAATTTTTACGCTTCCTTAATAGTAAATAATAAATGTTTCAAATGTTATTACGCAATAAATAATTTCTCCAAATTTTCAAAGTGCAGAAAAGAAAGAAAATTTATATAAAAAGAAAATATTTTACAATATAGTTATGTTTCAATCAAATGTTCACATTTTCTTAATAGGAAATAATAAATGTTTCAAATGTTATTAGGTAATAAATAATTTCCCAACTTTTCAAAGTGTAGAAAAGAAAGAAAATTTATAAAAGGAAAAGTATTTCACAATATAGTTATATCTCAATAACCTTTTTTTTTTTTTTTAATTTTTTTTTTTAATGGTAAATAATAAATGTTTCAAATGTTATTAGGTAATAAATAATTTCCCAACTTTTCAAAGTGTAGAAAAGAAAGAAAATTTATAAAAGGAAAAGTATTTCACAATATAGTTATATCTCAATAACTTTTCTTTCTTTTCTTAATAGTAAATAATAAATGTTTCAAATGTTATTAGGTAATAAATAATTTCCCAACTTTTCAAAGTGTAGAAAAGAAAGAAAATTTATAAAAGGAAAAGTATTTCATAATATAGTTATATCTCAATAACTTTTCTTTCTTTTCTTAATAGTAAATAATAAATGTTTCAAATGTTATTAGGTAATAAATAATTTCCCAACTTTTCAAAGTGTAGAAAAGAAAGAAAATTTATAAAAGGAAAAGTATTTCATAATATAGTTATATCTCAATAACTTTTCTTTCTTTTCTTAATAGTAAATAATAATTTTCGGAAGAAAAAAAAGAAATTTGTAATATGTTTAAATATAGAAGAAAATATTTCAAAATATAGTTATTTCCGAATAAAAATTTGGTAAGAATTAATAATAAATGATCTTAAATGTTATTAAGTATGAAATAATTCTTAACAATCAGTTCTTTTCCTGTAAACATCTTATGTTCTTTTCATGACATATATGTATTTTGCGTATTTTAAAGAATACTTCAGGAATAAAATATACGTCAATTCTTTATAAGTAACATACATCATTATAATGTATTTGAACCATTGCTTGAAATTGTATGCATGAACTCTTAGAGTATGTATATCACTATTATTACTCCCTTATTAAATTACTTATAAAGCGTGTAGAATCATTGCTTGAATGAAGTAAAATAACGTACAGCATCAAGTACAGATGGCATTCTTCAAATTTTTTTTTTTTTTTTTTTTTTTTAAATTCTCTTAAAATTACAAATCCTTAATTTATTTATTTTATTTTATCTATTTATTTTCATTATTCATTGAACCCTTTTATTTTTACAATTTCCATTAGTTTGTGAAAAGGGAGTTACGTATTTAAATTTTATTTTACTTTATTTAATTTGCTAAGTTTAAAGAAAATTTCAGTTTGCAAATTATTAAATAAATAGTGCTTAAAGCACACTGTCACGGGAACCATTGCTCGGGTACGCTCCTTCTGTTTTCCTCATCTTATTGAATTCATATATTTAAATTACATTGAAACTAATTAGGCCGTATGTTTCACGTAAAGTGATCCCAGATTCAGGAGCATACTCGAGATCTAATATACAAGAAAGAAACATTTAAATAAAAGCAAACTGAAATTGATTAAATTGAATTTATTTTAAAAGATTAACATATTTAAATACATAAGTGTAAATCATTATGCATAGTTTAACGTACTTAACAGTAAACTCGACCGTATGTTTTAATAATATATTTACCACCGAGAATGCCTCATCGCGTAATTAATATCAGTTTAAATAATTAAATATAATACAGAAATTTGCTCGGAATTAAAAGCCTGCTTACCCCTTATACATCTGGTAGACATCATCATCATCTAGGGGGTCCAAAATCCAATTCCTGATATTGGCGGTTGGCGGTTTCACACAACAAAAAAAAGAACTTATAATTTTCACCTAACAATCACGGGTTACAAATACCCTGAGGACACTACTCCAAGATCATCTTTCTGAGAACCTTTTTTCTCTCTCACCAAATTTTTTTTTTGCCCCTGGTCATCTCCTTTTTCTTACTTAACTATTTAGTAATTCTTACGCCCTTTTTTCTCCCCTAAATCTCGTCGTCCAATCCTTTTTTCTCATCCTGATCCCCATTTAAAGACAGCATTTTACTGGATTTTCCTATAAACATATTTCGCTTTACATTACCATAATTTTGGATACATTAAATACTTCCCCCTCTCTGGCCAAGATATCAGGTGTTAAAGCCATAACTTTGACGGTTTCTTTGATCTTATAGAAAAGCTTATTTCTAGAGGCATCACTATTTCATCCAGCTGTAAGTCTCTGAACACCTTTCGTCTCTTTTATTCTCTATACCTTTTCTGGTCAATAGAACACAAAACTTACTGGACGTACTTATTCAATTTACGTGAAGTCGTGCATTCGAATTCCTTTTCTTTACAGAAAATACCCTACCTTTTAAAACCCTAAATGACCACCGTGCGCAGCAGTTGCATATCTCCCAGCGTCTTTTCATTCCTTTATTCTTATACCTTTCTTGGTCAATAGGATACACTCAGCCAGCTGTCGCCCCAAACACCTTGAGCGGAACTCGTTTGATCTTTAGTCAAATGGAACTACCATGCTATTCCTTATATTCTTGCGAGAAATAGTAAAATTTGTAACAAAAGAAATTCCTTTTTCCCATGAACCCGTGGGCAGCACAGAACTGCTAAACTTGCTGGGTATATCTCAGCAGTATGTAAAATTACAAATAAACTCGAATAAGTTTATTAAATACTTCTTTCAAAATCGTGAAATCCTTCATTATTTCAAAATTAAAATTAAGAGGCATTGAGAACTTATCAGCAACTCACATGCTTATATCAGTTCAGAAATGGTCTTTGAAGTTTGGCTTTAGAAATATTTTTGACTTCTAATAATTAAAATAATAGGAATAGTTCATAGTAATTGCCGAAACGTCAGTTAAGGCTCACTGTGGAGACGCGAAAAGTTTTTGGTTTCTGTCTGTCTGTTTGTCTGTTCCGCGATAACTGCCGTAAAAAACTTTCGATTAGGTTGATTTTTGGTGGGTATGTTGGTTACGTACTCGAAATTAGCTGTATAGTTTTTAGTTACATCTGGTTCATTCGTTCGAAAAATGCAGAACATTTCTTTTTAGGTCATAATGCTTTCCTATGGGGACTCAGACGATTTTCAAATTTTTTATTCGTTGAAAAGAAATGGAGCATTTGATTAATGGATTTAAATAATAAATTATTGAAGTTAAAATTTTCCAATAAGGGTCTTAAATAATTCCTTTCAGCTCGAAATTTTGTTAATAGATGTGTCAGATTTTCTAAATTAGGTGTATAACATTCGAGGAAATTTTATTCATCGGTTCGAACAATATAAAACATTTTCTTTTATCACTTTATTTATTTGACATAATTCATATTTCATTTTTTCCCTTTTATCAGTTCCAGCAACCGTATTTCATAGCCTAAACAAAATCATTCAAATAATCCGCGATTATGAAAGCAGAAAATCTGCATGCGGGAAATAACAGGTTAGTTAATTTATTTAATTAAAGGTTAGGTAAATTTCTCAATCAGGCCTGCTCTATAGGTTTGCGTCAAATATAAACGAAATTAGTAGCATTGCGGTTTAAATTGAACGTGGATACTATTAAAAGGCTATCACAAAAAATAGCTTATAGCGCCAAATAACGTTTGCTATTTAGTCAATTGATAGTTAGATACGATTATGAATGATTAACCATTAGATTTTTAAATTTCCAAATATGCTTATTTTGGGTTGGCTTTAGTATGCTATTGCTATTGTGTAGATCAGGGATGTATTTAGATAAGATCTTACATCTAAATATTATGAAATGACCGTCAAAACTGTTTTTCTTCAATAAAAATTGTAAAAACATCAGATTTCTAAACCAGATATATGTGAAATATAGCAGATTCAGTATACATTTCCATAAGTTGCTTTAGCACATGAGATCTTATTCAACTTATCCATCAGATGCCTGTGTTTCGTGCTTGGCAAGTAAGTAAATATTGCTATTTGGATATAAAAATAACATGAAATCGTTTACCAAACTGATGCTTACCATAATAAAATCACAGTGTAAAACGGAATCCAAGATATCGGATCCATAATAACTAGGTGGAAGCCCCCCTGAAGAAATATACTTTTTAATCTAAAAAATTACAGGAATAAGCAATTCATCAGGATTTTAGAACATCATTGCATAGCACCGTGTTTAATTTAACACTTCTAATTTCCGAAACATTCGAAGTATTTTATATGTTTATAAATATTTATGCAATTTAAAAAGTTTAAATTCGATTTGTAGGAAGTTGTGCATTGTGAAAGGTGTGTTAAAAAATAACAAGTTGGAGAACTGACGTTGAGGCTTCTGATCTGTAGATTTACTAGTTTAAAGGTTACACAAAATTAATGTAATTCGTTTTTCGTTGTTATTACTAAAGCTATTCCAGATGCTTTTATGAATGAGCAAGCTAAATATTAATGTTGATTGGGTTCACCATACCTTGCAATAAAAAAAAAGCTTCTAATATTTCAAAGACAAACATAAAAATATTTCCGGTTTGAAATATTATTTTACAGTCTTCCAGTTTATAACTGTTTGTATGCTGTATGAAATTTATGCATTTCACCTGTTATTATTACCAAAGCTCTTCCAGATGCTTTATAAATGAGCAAATGAAATATTCATGTTGATCGGGTGTTCAAACGGACCCCTTTAGCCCTCACGTCAAGCGAACTAATGAAATTAAAACAAAACTGTTAATCATTATCACATCATTTCCATTTGTTCATAGGGCAAAGGAAAAGCATGACAACTCTAGCAAACTGGATTCTGTTGAGTGTGAGAATCGATTGAAGCCCCCCTTCTATTCCATGCCATTTGCATATGCGTGACTTTTAATCGATTGAATTCAATCGATTATGATGTCTCATTTGAATAATATGACGCTTAAGACGTGCTAGTGAGACGTCCGCTGTCACTGTCAGGAATTTTTTTTTCTCGCTATCTGTATTTTTGTTTGCATTGCAAGCAGTTTTGCAGTTGTATTTGCAGTGATAAAATGTTCTCATGCGAACTTTCGATTAACTTATTGGTGTTTGTTGTTTTTCTGGAGATTTTTGAGTTTAATAATTTGTTTGTAATGTAGATTTCTTATCTTGAAATGACAGGAATATCAATAGGTACATTAATATCTCTTTTTAGAACATGCTGTCGCTACGTCAAATAAATAAATAAATAAATAAACTTTCACAGAAAGTTATAAAGATAAATTGCACCATTCATGAGAAGTTGAGAAAAAGCAATTTATGAATTTTCAGGGCTGAGAATTCAGATTTGTTTAGATCACGTTTACGTTTATGCGTTAGCTGTTTTCATACTATCAAGCCATCTATTATTATATAGTGAAAATACAAAATTTTCGTGCAGTAATAAAAACAAAATATTCTAAATTACATTAAAAACTTTATTTTAAAAGTGCTATTAAGACGTCCAATGTGACTGTTAGGATTTTTTTGTTATCGCTTTCTGCATTTTTGTTTACATTGAAAGTAGTTTCGCAGTTGTATTTACAAGGATAAAATGTTCTCATAAAAACTTTCGATTAACTTTTTTGTTGTTGTTGTTGTTGTTTTCTGAAAAATTGAGTTTAATAATACGTTTGTAAGGTAAATTTTATTTTAAAATCTTGAAATGACAGAAATTTCAATAATTATACTATTATATATATTTTGGAAAATGCTGTTGCTACGTCAAATAAATAAATACATAAACTTTCTCAAAAAGTTTTAATAATAAATTGCACTATTCATGAGATGCTGAAAAAAAAAATTATGAATTTTCAGTTCTGAGAAATTACAGATTGTCTTTAAAACATTTACATTAATGCGTTAGCTGTTTTTATATTATTAACACTTTAACTGTCGTTTTTTTTTTCTTTTTGTACAGCATAAACGAAAAATAGGGACAATACACCACTTTTTCCATATTGGCCTTATATAATCGAAAAATATCCGCCAATTAATAAACTGAAGATTACAGTTAAAAATTAGTGATGTCCAGAAGCGTTTAGTAACGAAGTAAGCAAACTCTTCTTGCCCGAACGCAGTTCGGGCAAAACAGTTAAGTGTGCTGCTAACAACAGTAGAGTCAGTACAGTCAACGCTGCGATTATTTAATGTAAAAATACAAAAATGATCACACCCAAATATAAATAAAGAATTTTTGGATTACATTGGATTACGTTTTGGATTACATTAAAAACTTTGTTTCAAACGTGTTGGTGTAACATCTGCAGTCCTGTCAGGAATTTTTTCTCTCTTAATCTGTATATTTGTTAGAATTGCAGATAGTTCTGTAGATGCATTTGCAATGATAAAATCTTCTCATGGGAATATTCGATTAATTTACGAATGTTTGTTTATTTTCTGGTGATTTTTGAGTTTAATATGTTTGTAATCTAGCTTTATTATGTGGGAATGATAGGAAAATCAATAGAACATACTGTTATTACGTCAGAATAAATAAATAAATAGGCATACTTTTTATAATCTAATAGAGATTGTTTGCGTTTTTCATAAAGGTTAAGGCTGTCCTCTGACACAATTTTGAATTCATTTTTGTTTGGAAACGGATGAAATTGGCAGGTTTTCTTATTCAAGAACTATGTCATCGAAATGAGTTTTCCATTTTTTGGTAAATGCAGAAGATCTTTCAGAAAATACTTTTAAAGTCGGCGTTTTGAACGGGGTAGCAGAGCGAGAAAACGGAAAATCGTGTTGTCACGTGACACGAATTGATTATAACTCGATAAGTAATTTATCAAAAAATAAAAATCTTATTTTGATTTTAAACCGCTTCAAAGGTCAGACCTACCAATTTTGTGCTTTTGCGTTTAAGAATTAATCAGAAAGTGTGTCAGAAAGTTCTACGTTGTTGCGCAGGTCATTTGATGCAATGAATTAATTTTAGAGTTCAGAATTTACAAATTGGTTTTCTTTAATTATTTATACTTTGAGTGTTTTCATAGTTCTACGACACTGGTATTGTTTTATCTAAAAAATAAGAATTATTTTTACATATATGGTAGTATATGGTAGTAGATAGATAAATAAATAAATTATACAACAGCAACAACAATAATAATAATAATAATAATAATAATAATAAATGATTCTGAATATAATAATATGATAATAATAATAAATGATTTTGAATAGATTAGACAAGAGTTATTATATGCAAGAAATATATTTAACATTTAATGGTAATATTTCATCAACAAAAAAAAAAAGGGCTATTTTAAAGCATCCCTTAGATTTTATCAATCGAAAACGTATCAGTCAAGAAAATATTTATTCATTTATCATTGAAAAATTTAAATATCATAAACCTAGAAAGAAATGATTGAATATCAAATTAAACGTGTTTTAATTATCACATTCTTTTCATTAAAATATTCTAGAAGTTATCGTACTCTTTTTTTGCTGCACTAGCAATGTTCTCAAATAGTCTTCATTTTAAAAGCAAGAATTTTCTAAAGAATTTTTTTTTTTTTTTTTTTTTTTTAGGTTTTTCTTGCCAATTTTACAAAAACCTACCCCGAAGGTTAGTTCCATTGCAAATGTTGTAAAAACTTGCGATGATTTATTTTTACAATCAAAACTAATATTCAAAAAGAGGAACATTTGGGAGACCTGCATCAGTGTTTCCACGTGGTGAGGCGTATGCCCCACTGGTGGGGGGGGGGGGGGGGACAATTACACATTTCTTAATAAACCAATCACTGTCACTTTTTATCTTTTTGGATTTTTTTAAAACAATGGCGAAAGACAAGAAACTTCTGTTTGTAACCTTAGTTTTATTATTTTAAATTTTCTGAAATTTTTCGTAACGTAGATTATTTCTAGAGTCACCCTGTATATTAAAAATTGTTTTGAAAATAACTTTAAAAATGGATGAACTTTTTTTTCTCTTTCAGACACCAAGTATTCCTACATTTTAAAAATCCCTTATTTTGGTTCTACACGAAGCTTTCCTATAGTTAAGTTAATAAATATGCTAAACGTTCATGAAGTATCTATACCTCACAGCAGGTCATAGAACTGAGTTTTTTTTTTTTTTTTACTCAGAACACGCAGTTTATGGTAGTAGATATAATAACTATAGAATCATTAAAATTCTTGGATCTTTCGTTCCCCTTTCTAATTTTGATAACGAATTCCTCCCCATTGTTTCCGCTTAGAACCGCAGACATACTCATTTGAAAAAAAAGTCAGGTTTTGCGTGCTATTTCACTGACTGTGCTCATGCAATTTTTTTTATCTGGCTTTTTTTTTTCCGGTTAAGTTTTCAATTTTGATTCTTTTAATGGATAAAATGTCTATCATTATGTTTTTTTCCAAGGAAAACCATGAATTATTGAATGTAATTTTCGGATAAAAAGTAGACCTTGATTGAAATTAACAAGGCTGATTTTCCTTATAGAAGCTTAAATAAAAGACATTAGAATTAGAATTAAAAAACTATTAGAATATCATTAAAGTATAAATGTATCCAGTTTTGATAAAGCTTTTTACATATTTATTCACTGAATGGGAGTTACGATGAAGTTGTCATGCGATGGGTATTTTTATATTATACACGTAGAGATGGTGACAAGGAATTTATGCTAATGATTCCGTCACCTTGTCAACAGTCAAACAGTTAAAGAAAACAATAACGGAAAGACGACTAGAACTTACCGTTATCCACTTATACGGTCCCAGTAAATAAAATATAAGATAAATCTTTTGTTAATGATAAAATAGATTATTTTTATACGTTTCATATGCATTTGAAAAGTGTTAAAATTATTTTTTACCTTACGTTTTGAATCCATTTACCTAATTAATCACGATCAATCTCATGCGTTAATAGACCTTCTGTTTATTTTTCGATCCTTTCAAAACCGTTATACTATTTTTATAGATGCATTGGAATTTATACGCTATAGTTAATGACTAAATTTTGTTTTGTTTCCTCTAATATTTAATATTTTCGTACACTGAACAAAGATTAAATTAGCTAATAAATCAAAATCAATCTCATACGTTATTACACCTTCTGTTTATTTTTAGATCCTTTCAAAACTGTTACACTATTTTTATAGATGCATTGGAATTTATACGCTATAGTTAATGACTAAATTTTGTTTTGTTTCCTCTAATATTTAATATTTTCGTACACTGAACAAAGATTAAATTAGCTAATAAATCAAAATCAATCTCATACGTTAATACACCTTCTGTTTATTTTTAGATCTTTTCAAAACTGTTACGCTATTTTTATAGATGCATTGAAATTTATATACGCTATAGTTAATGACTAAATTTTGTTTTGTTTCCTCTAATATTTAATATTTTCGCACGCTGAAAAAAGATTAAATTATTTCGAGAATGTAAGATAACAATACTCTGTATTACATCAATAAGTCTCTCTCTCGCTTCTCCCGTTTCTGTCTGTCCATCAGGGTACTCTCAGTCACGGGCGGCCGACTTCAGTTGTTCAGCCAGTACAGCCCCAGCAACATACTTGTGTTTACGAGATTTTATTACACAAAAAAATAATTTTTGGGTAATCATCTCTTCAAAAATCGTTTTTCAAATCCCATTTCAGCAACATGCACAAAAGTGCCCTAATAACATTTCTCTTTTCTCCCTCTCATTATTTTCACATATACATGTATACATCTATTGTTTTACAAATTCGAAGTGAAAACAAATCGCAAATTTTCAGAGAAGTATGAATTATTATGTACTTATTCTATATCAATTGTAACAAAATGATCAAGATTTCAATGTTATTATATAACAAAAATTGAAAAAAAGAAAGATTGACAACCATTTTTTTTTTGGCGATCTATCTTCCTGGCACGGATAATACATAAGTCCCCTAATTTTTAATGTATTATGGGGTGTATATAAATTCTATAGAACAGTATACAGTATTTCACGAAAAAATAATGCAAACATTACCGACTATTGACAACAATTGCTGAAAATGAATTTTCATTGCTTTATGTGCTTTTTAAATTGTTTATTTAGATTGTTACATTTCTTTTTAATAAAAAAAAAGAAGAAGGAATTCTTTAAAATATTCTGATAGTGTTGAAAAGTGTTTCATAATTTATGACTGATACATGATTTTGAGTTCTTGTTATTCGGATGTATTTTTCTTAAAGCTAACGCCATTTTTCAGATTATTGAAAACCATAGACATGTTGTTGAGAAACAAAATTGATGAAAATAAAAGTAATAAAAAAATCTAAATAATAAATTATTATTAAAAGTGAAGGTCAGTAAATAATTACCATTATTTATTAATTTGCCATTAGTCGATGGGTTATGAATTTTTAAATAAGAAAACAATATTTTTGTGTGCATTTTCCTTTCTGATTTAATTATTTGATTTATTTATTTATTTTTGAAGTTAATCAGTCTTACTTGTTTATTCTCGGAATTTAATAAAGAAAAACTATTACTCTCAAAGAGTACCAAAATGTAAACCGAGAAATAATTTAAAAGACTCGCAAATTTTACAAATACAGTATGATAAAAGAAAAATATTTATCAGTTCTGTGGCGTATTTTTAAAAATGCATAAACTGAAAATTAGTGAATATTTTGCAAGCCTCAAATATTTCCTATTTGATGATAGGAATCCTTTTTTAAACATCGGAGTTTTACGAATTTATGAACAATTTTCATTGACAGGTATTTAAAATTCAGTTCTGTAAAAAGGAACTGATGTTTCAAAGACGCGGAAGAGAATTCAGAAGACTATAAAAATTATAAGCGTCATTATTAATCAGGTGTTTATTTTTGTTACGAACGAAAATTTGTAGCATTTATTATTTTAAATATTTATAAATGTACATCTTAAATATTGAGACAACATTTTTGTTTACTTGTTTGTATTTTAATTTAACAGAAATTTGTTCATTTTCGACATTAGTAATAAAAAATCTTTTTTATGTTTTTACTTTTTTATGGTTTTACTTTCTTCTACCTTTAAAAGAAAAAAAACATTGGAATTATGAAAATTTTCGAATTCCGGTTCTCGACGGTTCTGAAAGGTCCTGAACAGGATTTGACTGTTTTTAGGAAGCGTCTGTCTGTCTGTTTGTGTGTCTGTGTGTCTGTAAGTGACAAAAATTTTATGAGCGCTCTATCTCCAGAACTAATGCACGAAATTTGATAAAACTATAGATTCAGTTAGACCTTAATATAAATTGGTGCTGATTACTTTTTGGTGTAAATAAATCAACAAGTGCCGCTGCAATGCTATATTTTTCAAAATTTTCGCGATAGCTATATCGCAAGAACTAATGCACAGAATTTCACCAAACTTCAGATTCTGATGGACCTTCACATAATTAGATGCTGAATACGTTTTGGTGTAAATAGCCCGACAGGTTGCACTGGTATGTTACTTTTTTCCTAATTTTCACGATAACTATATTTCAAGAACTAATGCACAGAATTTCATCAAACTTCAAATTCAGTTAAACGTAAGTTAGTCTTGATTAGATTTTGGTGTAAATATCCCAAAATGTGGCGCTGCTATGTTGCATTTTTCAGGATTTACAGATTTTAGCAATAGTCATATCTCAAGTACTAATGTACGGAATTTAATAAAACTTTAGATTCAAATTAAACCTTGATATAAATTGGTGCTGATTCGTTTTTGGTGTATTTGACACCTGCATAAATTAAAAGAAAATTTTGTGATTGGCACATCCGACTAGTTTAACAGATATAAACACTGTAATTTACATATTTACCCTCCCTTTACGATTCAAAATGTATGTCGTTTTTCTTTTTTTTTCTTCTTTTTTTAAAATATTCTTTGTTTATCTTTCAAAAATGTAAACATATTGTTATAATTATGTTTATATTGATATTTTAATTATTTAAAGTCTTATTTATACTTCAAACGGATTTATTACCTCCCCCCTTTTTTTCTTTAATTAAAAAAAACATTGATTCTTGTTGACATATTAAAATGTTAATTTTGAAATTCTCATAAATATAAACATTTTACGAATATTCAGAGTTTTAGTCAATAGATGACACTTTATTAGCTCAATCTGTAATAAAAAATCACCCAATTTTTACTCTACATTCTATATTGCCGTTAAAACAAGAAAAAATTGTGTTTTTTGTAATTTAGAAGTCCTTTTCAGCATTTTTACAAATTAATTCAACGCCATCTATTAGATAAAATTTTAACAAAATTTGAAATTATTGTACACAAAATGTATGGTCTATCTCACTTATTTCATATTTATTGAATTTCTTAATTTTAAGTTTTCGGGAGTGTTTTATGCAATGCCTTGTATATATACAGTAAAAACTGTGAAAAATAAATCTGTATAACGGAATCCTGTTTTAAATGTCATTCTCCCGACTGAAAGAGATTGTATAAATACAGTAAAAAAATGTGAAAAATAAATCTCTATAACAGAATCCTGTTTTAAACGTCATTCTCCCTACGGAAAGAATATCATACAATTATATCTGTTAAAGCGGAAATCTCTCTAAAACGGAAATACTCCCTCCGGTTTTTATCAACTCCGTTTTTGCAGGTTTTAGTGTATTATACTTTTCGCACTTTCGAAGGAATATAAACGCTATGATTACCTATTTGCCATTTCTTTTTACTTGAAATTTTGCATTGTCTTTGCGAAAGAATATTAGGCCTTTATCTCAGCAGTTTTCTTTTTCTATTGAAACAAAATCTCGTAATATTATTCCATAGATAAAAGGTTATTTTATTTGCCGTCAAAAGTATTATTTGTCCGTTTATCTTTAATATTAAAACGAAAACTTGTACTTATTATTAACAATAAATTTCTATTTCATTTTGCTGTATATTTGTTTATCTTAAACATAGTTACACCATGCTAAATGTAAAAAAAAAAAAAAATAATAATAATAAAGATCTAATTTTGCATTGTGTACTGCAAAATCTGTCTCCGAAGTTATCATATTTTATATCTAAATGACGTAGATTTCATTGAATCAAAATATTCAAAATTTCAATTAATTACTTGCATACTTACAAACAAACATTACATTCGAAGGAATTTCAAAAAGTTTTAAAATACAAGTTCTCTTAATAAAGGAAGATATTTTAATGTTCATATGTTTAAAAAATCCAAAAACAAACGAATTTTTGGTTGATATTAAAGACATGATTATTGACTTAAACCTGCTTTATTAAAACGCGAAGTCATAATAATTCTTTTGCATCCGTTTTCGATTATTAAGATGGTACTGATAGACAGGACTGGATCATCCTTTTCAAATATTCGAATATTTATTTATTTATTTTGTGTATGTATGTGTGTGAAGGAAAGATCTCCCTTAAATATCTCGAAACGTAGTCATTTTTTATTTATTTTACTTGCTTCTATTTGTTATGAAATTATTTTATTTTGTTAAACATTGGCTCTGAAGTATTTCATATTTGTTTCTCATTTCTTTGTATTTGTCATTTAAAAAAATATTTTTGCCCCAACAAAATTCATATTGGACTGTATTTAAACAGAAAATTTTCTTGAGTCAAACAAATTTTTCTTCGTTTAAAAATCACATATACGTAAATAACTTCACCAAAACTGAACCAAATTAAAAAATCTGTTTCGATCAATAAATTTTTTTTGTTTCATTCAATAATATTTTCTGTTTATTGTTGTTTGGCTTAATAATATTTTACGTTTAAATAAGGATACCCAACAGGAATTTTGTTGGTACAAATAATATTTTTCTCGGTGTCTGTATGAATATGTACATCTTATAAAATTGTAAATGAGATTATTCTGGTTGTTATTAAATATGCGAGATTGAGAAAATTATTGACTTAAACCTACTTTATTAAAAAGGAAGTCATATCCGTTATTTAGCATTCATTTCCTATTATTAAAATGGCAAAAAATAATCGTGACTGGAATTTTTCTATTGTGATGAAAAGATCTTCCTTTGATATCTCGAAAAATAATCATTTTTTTTCCTTCCATTTGTGGTAAAATTATTTTATTGCGTGCAAAACCTCAGTTCTTAAATATTTCACATTTGTTTATCATTTCATTTTTATTATTTTTTTTTCATCGAAACATATTGTAGTCCTAACAAGATTCAATTTGCTTATATTTTAGCATAAAATTGTGTTGAGTCAAAAAACTTTAACTGGATTAAAAATTATAAATAAATAAATAAACAAATATGTATTTCCTTTTGTGGAGAAAAAAAAATCTTCTTTAAATATATCGAAACATAATCATTTTGTATTGTTTTTGCTTGCCTCCATTTGTAATAAAATTATCTTATGACGTGCAAAACTTCGGTTCTAATATATTCTGTAAGTTCGGTTCAAATATATTTACTAAAAAAATTAAATAATTAAAATGAAAATGAAAAGCTTTATCAATAAAAATTTGCTTCACTTAATAAAATTTTCTGTTAAAATATATCGCTAAATCAGCAAAAATTAATTCAGATCAACAAAATTTTCTGTTTAAATTTAATCCATAAAAATCTTGTTGGTGCAGTAACATTCTGTAAGAGTTATATGAATACCTACATACTATAAAAATACACACGAAATTATTATGTTATATACAATCTAATACAAAAGGTTGAGACAATTATTGACTTAAACCTGCTTTAATAAACGTGAAGTCATAATCTTTCTCTAGCATCCGTTTTGTGTTATTAAAATGGTACAGACAATCGTGACTGGAATTTTTCTTTTGTGAAGCAAAGATCTTCCTTAAATATCTCGAAACATAATCATTTTTTTATTCTTTTTACTTGCTTCCATTTGTGATAAAATTATTTTATTGCGTGCAAAACTTCGGTTCTAAAATATTCTTTATTTGTTTATCATTTCTTTCTTTTTCTTCCATCATTGATTTCTGTGTGTTATGCTGTTCAATAACCGGAGAAAAATTATACCATTAGCGATATACATAAGAGTGAACCAATTAGAGTTAGAAGCATATCATTTCAATGGGATATATGCTCTTTAACAATCGCTTTAAATACATTTTGTGAATCACTCAAATCCTTAATAAAGACGAAAAGCTATTTCGAGCTAATAGGACAACAAATTAAGCAATATTTTAAACATCTATTTAAAGGGAATGGGGGGTATTTTTATTTCGCGGATATTTAAGCTCACGCAAGAGTTTTGTTTTTATGAGTTGAGTTTAAGCTCTTGAAAAATAAGGTTGAACGCACTGATAATTAGATACAGTAAATGTTAAATTTGCCCAACATGTTTAGTGTACAATATAACAAAATTAAATAAGCTAGAGCAAATCTGAAGTATGTTTTTTAATGTGAGAAATTATTTTAACCATTGTTAGTAAATATTAAAATCATAAAACTAGCAAGCCCCTATATAGGGCGTCTCGGTATTATTTGTACGAACCTTTGATAATAGTAATAAATTTCAAGACAAATAAGGCTTCAGGTTTGAGTCGGTTTGCGGTTCCAAGAAAATTATTTCTGCGTTTTCAGGTTTATTTGTGGTTTGAGGATTATTTTTTCGAGTTGGATTAATTTAAAATGAAATTTTCGGATGCATGGTGAATTATTTCCGCTCAGAGACGTGCACAGAGACAAGAAGGACACTTGTACCGGGCACTAAGCTGAAAGGGGCCTCGATACGGGTGATTTTCTTATATAGCATGAACAGTACAAGCGTGACGCTTATGGTCCTCTGACATGTACTATTGTTCTACATTTTGTGCTGGGCTGCACAATTTCTGTGCACACTTCTGTTTCCGCCTCGTACAAAACTCGAATTTCAGAGCATGCTACTCGCTGAATTGGATGTGTGCAAGTAATTCAAGTAGAAAATAACATTACCTACTATAAGTATATATATTCGTTATATTTGGAGGTCAAGTTGATTAAGTTGTCTGCAACAGAGTGAAAAGAAAAGTATCTATGCCAGGATTCGAACCTAGGACCTTGGCTATACTTGCCAATGTTCTAACCACTGAGCTACCAGGACGATATCCAGCCTGACACAATTCACTCTCATGTTGGTATCATCGAATCTGCAATTTCGGCAACTTTTTACCGATGCACAATCAGTGTCAGTGGTTAGAGCATTGGCGCCAATGTCTCAGGTTCGAATCCTGGCCTGGCCCCACCAGTGGCTGAGAGGCTCTGCTAAAAAAGCTGGTAGACGGGAGATGCTGGGTTCAAACCCCTGTCGCGCTCGTCGACCTAACCGTTCGGAGTTTCCGTGGTTTTCTTTGAACCTTGCCGTAAATACGGGTTAGGATCTCTAAGAAAGACCCCCAGGGAGGGCACTCCCCCGAGGGCCTATATCCCTCGTGTTGATAATTGGCCGTCATAAAATCAACCAACCAACCAACCAATCGAATCCTGGCCTAGATGCTTTTCACTCTGAAGGAGAAAAATTAATAAACTTTGACCTCCAACTACAACTAACATAATATTCATGTTAAAATTTTGTATGTATATATATAAGTATATATTTTAGGAGATTTGTTCATGAATTATACTATTCTGACATGTACAGTCATCCTTTTTCAGTGCAAAATGAGTGAAAGAGAAAGTGAAACAAAATAACAACAATGAACGTGTGTTACTGTTGCTAAATATTCTCATTCCGTTTCTTTTATTTTGTTCTGAATATTAAGGCTGTGGTTCCTTTTATGAAGCCTTGAAACATTCAAAGCTAAATTTATTTTGGCTATTTGTGTTTCCGTTTCCGCCTTTATAACGTATTATATATTCACTAAAAACTTAAGTACGTGTAATATACTTATTTTTATTTGATTTCGAAACGTATTGAGTCTATGCTACCATAATTTTTAAGCATTCGTAGAAAAACGTTTGCTTTCTTCCTCGAACTTTATTTTCGTCTCCTATCGGAAAACATCTTCACAATTTCGTAACCTCTCTGTGTTATAGCTTCGTCTTTTTCAAATAGTCCGAATAAGTTCTTAATTCTTTCCTTGAATGTTATTGTTACGAATGTCAAAGAACGTAGGATACGAAGTAAACAAGCGTCGACACATTTCCTGCTTCGGACTGATAAATTTCTTACTTAGGAAGAGGATGGACGAAGCTGTTTCCGGTCAAAGAAATGCAGCCAAAAATTACTCATTTCCTGTGTGGTCAATTAGAGAAAACGCGTAAAATTCATTCATAAAATTCTCTGTATTCATTGAGGATGCATCTTACAAAGGAGCAATTTAGATAAATTTAATTAAATTAAGAAATATGTTATTTTTCATGTTTGCATTGCTTCTTGTAACTGTGGAAATAGGAAGTGGAGATTTACTGGATTAACTTGGTTTTTCTTGGAGTATTTTTTTGTAATGCTGTTTATTGCTTTCTAAAATGCAAATAGGCATATTTTGCGCTTTTTCTGGTTTTAAATTTAGCAATTATTTTGACGTGAAAAATTAAGGACAAGAAATATGACACTCTATCATATCTAAAGATGAATATTTCTGAATATTCAAAATTTATAATAGGTGTTTTTGTTAATAATGCCGATTTTTTCACAAAATTTGAGAGTTTATTTCCTTAACAAAATAAATTACCTTAATAGTCGAAGTATTATCCATCGTTAGCTATGACTTTTAACCATCTTTCTAGCAAGATATGAATTCCGTGTCGATAAAACAACTCATCATTTGAAGCAATCCATGAACTAACTCAATTTTTGACTTCTTCGAAAGAATTGAAGTGCTGTTCTGAAATCTCGTGCTGCATTTATCAAAATAAGTGGTAGTCCGATGGGGCTAAGTCCGGTGAATAGAGCGGGTGTGTAGAATGTCCCATTTAACGTTTACTAATTTTTTTTTTTTACACATTTAAAACATGAGACCGAGCATTGTCATATTGAAAAATGACTTTATCGTGTCTTTGGGCATATTCTGGTCGTTTTTTCTTCAACGCACTGTTCAATTCTATCAGTTGTTGTCGGTAGTGTTCGCCAGTAATTGTTTGGCCAGGTTCTTCATCCAATAATATTTCCAAATCTGCATCGTCAAACTTTTCCGACTGTCCTAAACACTTCCTTGTCTTTTCTATCAAAATCACAACTTTTAAAGCGTTTAAACCATCGTTCACAAGTTTTTGGGGTTAAAACATGTTTAACATAAGCTTCAACTAACAATCGATAACTTTCAGCAGCCAATTTCTTCAAATTAAAAAAAAAAGTTAATTAAACTTCCTCACAAAACGTCTTTTTCTGGTACAAAATTCGACATATTTAAAACTATGAAAAACTATGTTTTTTGCACAATGACAATTATTAACGAACTGTCTTTTGATGGCGTGTGTTTACCCGCCAAAGCGCCATAGACTTCATTAGTCTATACCAACAAATGTATTAGTAATGCTATATCTTAGAAAAATCGACATTATTAACCGAAACATCCATTAAAATAAAAATATTTATTAGCAAATCAATAACGTCAGTTTATTTGTTTAAAAAAAAACATTTATACTATTATTTCTTAAAGCATAATGTTACTTAGAACATAAGCAACCGAAAACGACTCATTTCCTGCGTGGTCAATTAGAGAAATGCATAAAAGTCAGTCATAAAATTCTCTGGGTTCATCGAAGATGCACCTTACAAAGGAGCAATTTAGATATCTTTAATTAAATTAAGAAATATGTTCGTCTTCATTTTTGTATTGTTTCTTGTAACAGTAAAACTAAGTTGAGGAAATCAACTGGACCAACTGAGTTTATCTTACGCTGCTGTTCAATTTTTCATATCTGTTTGTAATTACACAGTTAACTGTGCGTTTTTAAAATAACAATTTTTTTTTTTTTTTTTAATTAGTTATTATTTTGATGTAAAAAATAGGGACTAGTAAAATGACATTTTTTTCTAACTAATGAAGAATATTGCTAAACTTACAAAATATATTAAAGAATAATATTTTTTAGAAAAACAATAATAAAAATTTGTTTGTAACAGGTATTTGCATTATTGTTGCTTAGAATTATATTTATCTTTGGTCTTTAAAAGTACTTTTAGTTCCTATATTTAGTTAATTTTTAAATTATTTTTTACTCTTACAAAATGTAAATGTAATATTATACTTGTCTGATAACAACGCATGCATTGATTGTAACATCACTTTTTCTCATCTGTTTATTTACTTGCGAAAGAAAGGATAAATATAAAATAATTTAACATTTTCAAACTTTGCATTATCTTTATAGAAAAGTACGAAAAGTTACAAAAAGTTGCGAAAAGTAACAATTCGTTTGGCATAATAAAAAAAATGAATCATAATCATGATAAAAACTCCTATACGCTGTACCATTTTGCTTTCAACTCATTACGCTTGACAAAGAAAAAAAATCAAGGGTTTTGGCTAAGATTAAACCCTGAAAATTTGTGCATGAAACAAGTGGTTTTTTTTTTAATTAAATGAAACAATATATTTCATTTTATGATTCCTACATTTTGTTAATCAAAGGTACATGTCAAATTAAATATTACCAGTAATTAAATTTTCTTAACAAAATTCTATAAAAATTTTCTGGTGGTTGAAACATTTTTAGTAAATTTAGTTGGATAATTAGTATAGCTCTGTCATTTTACCGCTTGGCATGAAACCGCATGTACCAGAGAACTCTGATAATACTAGGCATATGCGCAGACGCAAAAATGGCGGCTGACGTAGGCTGAGTTTTTTCAGCGTTTGTATGGTCCCTTGAATTTAAACCCCTTGGTATGGTCCCTTGTATTTTCTTAATGTATTCTTAGCGTTTAATTAATCTCAATAAATAAATAAATAAATAAATAAATAAATAATAAGGAGAAGAATTCTTTTATAAATTACTGCTAAGCAAAATCAAAAGACCGTACAGTCGCTGCAAAAAAATTGCTTAGGACAGGCGCCATTTTTGTATCAGCGCTCAGGCTACTTATTCAGAGGGCTTTGCATGAACAGTTACACTCATTTCAAGGAGAAGTATATACTGCCGAATGCCGCTTATTAAAATATCAATTTTGTCACGATAAATCATGCTTTTAAAATGGATATTCCAATTCCTGGGATCACAGTGCTACGCATTTTAACAACGATTAAAGCTAAAATATAAAATGATTTAACATTTTCAAACTGTACACTATTTTTATAGGCTTAATTGTTGCGTAAAAGTAAAATCTAGTTCGGGATATTAAAATACTGTAGCTGAATGATGTAAATTAGTTTTGTTTCGTTCTTGTTGAAGATAATAAACTACGACATATTTTTAATGAATTTATAGTTTCACTGAACACAGAAAATGTGGCATTTATATTTCTAGGATTATATATAAATTATTCACGAAATTATTTGATGCATTAAGATATACTATAGTTACACACAAACTAGATAGTGTTTTCGTAGTCATATATATTTTTAGGGATATATTTGGTTTTTAATAATTTATAATGCCTTGGTATAAATCTAAATTAATTTTTATCTTTTAATTTTTCAGAAATATAACTACAACTTTTAGGTATTATCTTTTAATGTGTGTAATAATCTTTTCGATGTTTTGAAAAGTTTTTTAATTGATATAAATACTAATTTATAAAAAAAAATTCTATTAAACTAATGTCCATTTTGTTAAAACATTTCCGTCCTTTAAATTATTCACAGTTTATTTTATTTTACCATTTATTCTTGTTTTATTTATGTTAATTTTGTATATTACAAATTTTATTATTATTTTTGCAGATGTTGAAAAATACTTTTTATTCTGCTAAATGTAATGCCGTAATTATTCTGAGAGGCAAAAAGGTAAGTTGTATTTTGAGTCAATATAAATTTAATTCATTAATGAATAAGTTGATTAAGAATCTACATTTGCAAGCTAATGTTAAATCAATAGGATCGTTTTCTACAAATTTCCGGTTTTCACTTTAATTTTTTTAAATGCTTCTTTTTTCATGGGATAACTGAGGTCAAAGGCTAACTTGAGAATTTGTACATTTTTCATTTCGATTGCACTTTCATTCTGGGGATACTTTCAATTTCGGTACGGGTATTAATCAAGGTATTGTTTCCTTTACAGCCTTACAAAACCCATACCAACAAACTCATAATTTTTTTAGGAACTGCAACAAAATCCTCTGATCTTAGATACCTATGCAAAAAATAATCTTGAAATTATTCGTTCAAAAAATTTGTAGAAAATGCTTTCATTAGTTTAACATTAGCTTGCGAATATTTACATGCTGCGTATGAACTGAGGACTTTTTTAAAAGCGATTTTTTTTTAAACCTTGTTTATTATGTTTAAATTCTGCAATACTGTTTTTATGTCAGGTTTATTGTCAATGACTTCGTCTGTCGTAAATGTTAAGCTTATATCAATATGTTATGATTTAAATGGAAGTTTATTCCATGAAGCTCTTGCTAGTTTTGAATCAAAACTTTTTCTATTTTTTATTTAAATAAACTATTTGCATGTTATTTATATAAACTATTTACATTTTATTTATATAAACTATTTATATTTAATTTTTAAGCAGTTGTTGGTAATTTTGTAACTCAGTAAAAAAGTTACACAATAAACTTAAATAATAATAATAAAAAAAAAAATTATAGAAAAGGATATTTAATTATAATCTATCTTTTCATACAATCGCAGCTTTCATTTACAAAAAACAACTGTTTAATAACAAATCTTGAAGATCTGGTGTTATTTTCTCTGCACAACGTTAAGTAATAAATATTATGATTTTTTTTCTTTCTCCCATCGAAAAAAGAAGAAAGTATTGTAATTGAAAATGTTTTCGACGGATTTATACGTTTTAGGGGTCAGAGATCCCGAAAATATGTTTTTACAAAATGTCTGGCTGTCCGTCTGTCCGTCTTCAATGTATCATCGAAAAGTGTATGAAGATATGCATAGAATTGAACCAAATTTGAGTTATAGGTTTATGACTATGGCCAGCAGGCCCCAATTGAATTTGGAGATATTCCGTCTGAAGGGGATACTGTAATAGCAATTTTTGTGTCATTTTCATTATTGTATCATCGAAAATTGTAAGAAGTTATGCATAAAATTGAAACACATATCATTTATAGGTTTTTGGATAAGGCCTGGAGGTCCCAGTGGAATTTAGGGCTCTTCCACCAGAGGGTGTTCTGTGATAGCGATTTTTTTCCATTTTCATTATTGTATCACCGAAAAATATATGAAGTTATGCACAGAATTGGACTAAATTTCATTTATAGGTTTTTGGATAAGGCCTGCAGATCCCAGTTGAATTTCAGGCTATTCCGTCGGAAGGGGGCATTGTGATAGCGATTTTTTCGATTTTTCGTAGTTGTGTTGTACATCAGTGTTTGCTCGTGCAGCAAAATTTACTTCAAATCCAGGTAACTCGGTGAGTCACAAGCAGCTGACGTGCAACAGAATGACATTTTATTGTTGATGTGATAGCAAATTTTGAAGTATTAACGTGTGTGAGATAGAAGAAAGTTTTGGCATTGACACATCCAATTAGTTTTTTACTTGGAAATTGCTCCAATTTATTAGAAAAAAAATCATTATGAATTTCTATTACGTGAAAAATAATGCTACAAAATAAAATATTCTTTCATTTTTAATAGCGTGATAAACTTGTCTGAAATATATCCTCTACTGTCGAAAAGCTCTTAAAAAAAAGAAAAGAAAGAAAAGATAAGAAGAAAGAAAATCGCTGCATCACTATGTCAAATCTGTACCATCCGTTAAAATACAATGGAAGTTGAACTCATTAAAATATTAATAAACGCAACTTCGTGAAAAACACTTAATAATTTTAGCAATTATTTTTCCGGCATTTTTTTTCCACAAACTTTCACTTTTCATGGATGTTAATATGTTAAATAACCGGCAAATCAAATCAAACACGTATTAACGGGAGGAGCTTTCGCAGGTACCTAGGGTGGAGCATGAAAGCCTAGGTATGTACAGCCTGATTCTATGTTTCGTGACAACGACCCCACCCTAAATTTTAGACTATGTTTTGATCTTTTGTTTCCCAGAGAAGGGAAAAAAAAGGATAAATGAAAACATCAGTATTTTCGACTAATAAGTAACGAATAGGATTATTATTAATCTCATATTGGCACATTAAAATAACTTTATTTCAGAATTGTGACAGTGTTTTGGTTCGTTAATTATTTAATTGCAGAGTCATTAACGTCACACTCTGCAAGTCAAGCACGGATATGTTATCATTATTGTCAAGCATCAGTTATTTTGGGAAAAAGCAAATGTTTAACATAGATGATTTTAACGTATGAATATGATTATTGTAGTTATGAATCGCATAATTAATTACGCTTGACGTATTATTATAAAGCAAAAACCAGTGTGCCACTAATGTTGACGTCATAACGATGGGGACAACGGCCTGTGCTATCGCTTTTGCTTTTATCGCTACACGAAAAAAGTATATACTTTCAGGTAAAATTTGTTTGAAAACTGTAACTTAATGTACAGATTTTTTAAATATTTTTTAAGCATGATTTAAAAAAAAATCTCTCTGAACAAAGCATGTTTTTTGGTTACATTAATGTAAAATAACATTTCCAGTAATATAAATAAATATACAAAACAAAGGCGAAATTCGTGCGTTACCACAATTAGCAATGTATTGCCCAAGCTTGAAGAGACCTTACAAACTTCCTGAAAACAAAATAGCTGAACTAATGCCTCACAAATATTCCTATATAGATAGATTATAAATGAGATTAGGAGACAGACTTCTTTTTTAAACACGTATTTATTAATGAATTTCAAAACTTTGATGAAAATACATAATTGATTTATTTTCTGTAAAACGTTATATATGTATATTATATATAGTTGGTGGTGATCTCAAAAATATGAATTACACATAAAAAAAGCTATCAAAATTTTGAATTAAAAACTATTTATTCAATGTTCTTTGCAACGGGCAGTGCGTTATGTAACCCAAGTATCACAGGCTGGGCATCTTTTATTTTCTTTCTATATTCTTTTCTTTTTTTCTAAGTTTTAATGGTAATTACATTAATATTTCAGATGAAATTTCTTGGATCTTACAAGACACTTAAGGCTGTTCCAAAATCCAAGCTGTCTAATTTCTGTCAAATTTTTAAATTAATTTTTCTTTGCAAACGTATCAAATTGGCAGGCGCTAGTATGCAGAAACTCTATGCAATCGAATTGTTTCTTCCATTTTACGGTAAAAGCAGAAGATTTTTCAGAAAATGATATCTATGTTGGTGTTTTGAATCAAATTTCTGGGCGCGACAGTGCAGGGAGGGAAAAAAATTGCCTTCTGAGACAACAATCCTTAATAACTGAAGATCTAATTCATTTATCAGAAAATGAAAAAAAAAAAAAAATTCCATTACAAATCAATTTAATAATCACTTTCGTTATTATGCTTTTATGTTTAAAAATGAGTTAGAAAATGTGTCTTTAAAAGTTAATTTAAAAAATATATAAATCCAATTTAAAAAAAATCTCTTCGAGGGGTTCTCCGGTACAATCTGGAGTACCTTCGTGCCCAATGTAGTACCACTGGCCTTATCCAACACAGCGTGAGTCTTTATACCATAAACATATTGAAATACTAGTAGATAAGGACTTCTAGCTAAATAGTGTTGATATCGAGTCGCGACTTTGGAACTAAATGGCACCGGCGTACAACTGTGCTAAGGTAGCGCCACCTACAAACAACAAACCGAAACTGTCAATAACAATGTTCTGGCAACCCGAAATGCAACAATAATGTTTTCCACCCATTGCTAGTCAAAAAATATATACATAGATTAATATATAATTAAAATAAATAACAATATGACAATAAAATTCGTATATCGTATACCTACCAGACGACGGCTGTCCAGCAGACGAACTGATACAACTGTCCTACACTGGCGCTTCCTATTTGAAACATTTTTCGAGGAACGATTTTTTTCTTCGAAAGGCTATTTCCTTAGAAGTCCTTATCTATTTCTATGTCCATGGTCTATACACAGGCACACATTTCATTAATATATATATATATATATATATATATTGGGGTTACAATTTCGTTGTCAATAAATTATTACTTCCTAAATCATAATTTCAAGTTTCAGTTGGTGTTATCGTAATGTTTCATTAATGGTTATATATATACATATATATATATATATATATATATATATATATATAACTCTTATTTATTCTAGATACCATTTTATGCATGATTTCAAAGTAATTTGAAACGAATCATAAAGTTCAATATAGCACTACAAAAGAAGCTAAGACAAATTGTCATTTTAGTGCTTTTCTTTCTGTACAATATAAAAATAACATAACTACACTTACATGATGCTTACACTTCTTAGAATTTTCAAGGTGTATGACTTCAGGATAGAAATCTTTGTATAAAATGTATTCTTCCGATTAAATTTTTTCTGTAATTAATCGCGGAATCTGTAATACCTTTCTGCGATTAAATAAAGCGAGAAATTCAATTCAAAAATTGTGGTAGAACTATACGCACCCTGCAGTTATTACGCAATCAAAATTATCCAAGCATTGTTCAAAAATTTTCACAAATCACACAAAAACTTTAGATACAATGAAAAACAGATAGTAAGACAAAAATCTATTTTTGTGCTTATTTTTCGTAGACATGCAAAATAATTTTTTTAAATCTTTGTGTAGCATTTATTTATTTTATTTATTTTATTTTTTATTTTTATTTATTTTTTATTTTTTTGTATTTGTGTATTTATGCATTTGTTTTTCATCTCCCAATTTATGCAATATTTGTCAAATTTTTGGACGTGATTAGTATAAAATAGCGCTATAAAAAGAGCTATTCTAAAAGAAAAGATGAAGCGTGATTACATTAGTGATTTCTTTATGCATTATACGAAAATGATATAATTACAAATATTACATAATTACGCAAACATAGAATTGTTCAAAAAATTACAGAAATCAAACTGAAACTTTGAAAAAAATAATTCAGAAATTTAAAACGAAAAAAAAAAAAAAAGAAAAGAAAAGAAAAAATATAAATAAACTAAAGAAAATATTAACGATAACAATATCTGCAAATTATTTTTGTCAGTGAACAACCGTTTGTTAATAGTATAACAGAAAATAGAATTTGTTCAGAATCATTGAAAGGATATCTTTATTTCCAAATTGGATTAAAATATTTTTTTTGCTTTTCTTTTTTTAACGGAATGTTTAAGCAAGTGTTTCAGGAAAGTTATCTTATACGGTTCCAGATGTACGAAAATTGTTAGTTTTTCTTTTTTGGTTTTGTTAAATACAATTGGTACCGTAAAGTAATAGAAACGTTTAAGTATGTAAATTTCAAAATCAACGTCAAATTTTCTATAAAAAATAACATACGTTATTTTTTATAAAAAGGCAGAAATAAAAAACACAATTATTTAAATTGATATAAGAGATTTTTAATAGCTATGACAGAATTTTTAATCAATTCATTGGAATTTAAAAAATCTGAGCTCAATAATTAAAAAAAAAAAAAAAAAAACACTATTTTTTTGTCCTTTTTTTTTCTCAGTTTATGTAAAATTCCAAAGTAGTTTGAAACAAATCATAAAATTCAAAGTAACACAATAAAAATAGCTATTTTAATAAACAAAATCTTAAAATCTAAAAGAGCCCAATAAAGTAGCTATTTTAATACAAAAAATATCAAAGTTTAAAAGAGCACAATAAAATAGCTATTTCAATACAAGAAAAAAATCGCAATTACTTTAGTGCTTATCTATAGGCATTATTTAATAATGAGGCAATTACAGTTTTATTTGGTCAAACTTTTGCAAGCATTGCATTATTCAAAAAATTGCAGAAATCTTTGGAAATAATAATTCAGTAAGTAAGACGAATATATATTTACATAAGCTAAAGAAAATGTTAACGATAACAATATCTGCAAATTCTTTTTTGTCAGTGAGGATCGTGTTAACGAAGCAGATCAGAATCTACGAAATGTTCTGAAATGCCATTACACCAAATGCACACGCTACGTTTGAACATTTTCTTAACGGTTGATAGCATAAAACAGAAAACAGAGTTTGTACAGAATCACTGAAAGTATTTCTTTATTTGTAAGCCGAATTAAAATATTTTTTTTTTTCTCCTTTCTTTTTTTTTTTTCAATGTTTAAGCAAGTGTTTCGGGAATGTTATCTTACGGTTCCAGATGTACGAAAGGTGTTTGCTTTTCTGTTTCATTTTCGTTAAATACAACGGCTACTGTTAATTAATAGAAAGATTTAAATATATCTATTGTTTTTGATGAAAAGGTAAAAATCAGAAATATACTTATTTAGTTTGATATAAAAGATTTTTAATAACTATGACTGATTATTTAATTAATTACTTGGAATTTTAAAAATCTGAGCCCAATATTTAAAAAGAAAACACTACATTTTTGTATTTTATTTTATTTTTCAGTTTGTGCATAGTTTCAAAGGAGTTTGAAGCAACCCATGAAATCCAAAGTTGCACAATAAAAGTAGCTATTTTAATAGGAAAAAAAATCTTTAAATCTAAATGGGGCAATAAAATAGCTATTTTAATACAATAAATAAATCGTAATTACTTTTATGCTTGTCTATATGCATTATTTAAAATAACAGCATAATTATAGTTTTACTTGGTCAAAATTTTGAAAACATTGCATTATTCAAAATATTGCAGAAATCACAGGAAACAATCCATCAGAAAGTAAGACAAGGAAATATATATATATATATATATATATATATATATATATATATATATATAAACTAAAGAAAATGTTAACGATAACAATATCTGAAAAAAAAAAATTGTCAGTGAACGTCGTTTTAACGAAACAGATCGGAATCTACGAAATGTTCTGAAATGCCATTACACCAAATGCACACGCTACGTTTGAACATTTTTTTCTTAACGGTTGATAGCTTACAAGAGTAAATATAGTTTGTACAGAATTACCGAAAGGATTTCTTTATTTGCAAACCGAATTAAAAAAAAAATTTCTCCTTACTTTTTTTTTTCCCCCGGAATGTTTAAGCAAGTGTTTCGGGAATGTTATCTTACGGTTCCAGATGTACGAAAGGTGTTTGCTTTTCTGTTTCATTTTCGTTAAATACAACGGATACTGTCAATTAGTAGAAAGATTTAAATATATCTATTGTTTTTGTTGAAAAGGTAAAAATCAGAAATATACTTATTTAGTTTGATATAAAAGATTTTTAATAACTATGACTGATTATTTAATTAACTACTTGGAATTTTAAAAATCTGAGCCCAATATTTAAAAAGAGAACACTACATTTTTGTATTTTATTTTATTTTCCAGTTTATTCATAGTTTCAAAGGAGTTTGAAGCAACCCATGAAATCCGAAGTTGCACAATAAAAGTATCTATTTTAATAGGGAAAAAAATCTTTAAATCTAAATGAGGTCAATAAAATGGCTATTTTAATACAATAAATAAATCGTAATTACTTTTGTGCTTGTCCATATGCATTATTTAAAATAACAACATAATTACAGTTTTACTTGGTCAAAATTTTGAAAACATTGCATAATTCAAAATATTGCAGAAATCACAGGAAACAATCATTCAGAAAGTGAAACAAGGAAAAAAAAAAATATATATATATATATATATATATATAAACTAAAGAAAGAGTTAACGATAGCAATATCTGCATTTTTTTTTTTTTTTTTTTTTTTTTGTCAGTCAACGTCGTTTTAACGAAGCAGATCGGAATCTACGAAATGTTCTGAAATGCCATTACACCGAATGCACACGCTACGTTTGAACATTTTCTTAACGGTTGATAGCATACAAGAGAAAATATAGTTTGTACAGAATTACCGAAAGGATTTCTTTATTTGCAAACTGAATTAAAATTATTTTTTCTCCTTTCTTTTTTTTCCCGGAATGTTTAAGCAATTGTTCCAGGAATGTTATCTTTGCGTTCCAGACGTACGAAAGTTGTTTGATTTCTCTTATTTGTTTTGGTGAAATACAACTGGTACCGAAACATATGAAAAAGATTGATGTATCTAAAAATACATTATTCATGGTAATTTTTGTAGTTATATTTGAAACTCTTTTTTATTTCGATTTTTAAGATTTTTAATAGCTAAGACAGTTTTTTTAATCAGCTTTCCTTACCAAACTTATTATTTTGTAATTATTGTAAAAGGATTCCTCATTAAATATATTTTGTTTTGAAGTAAAATATAATTTTGTAATTATTGTAAAGGGATTCATCATCTAAAATATTTAATTTTGAAGTAAATTATAATTTTATATTTATTGTAAAGGGATTCATCATTAAATATATTTAATTTTGAAGTAAAATATAATTTTGTAATTATTGTAAAGGGATTCATCATTTAAAATATTTAATTTTGAAGTAAATTATAATTTTATATTTATTGTAAAGGGATTCACCATTAAATATATTTAATTTTGAAGTAAATTATAATTTTGTTTTTATTGCAAAGGGATTCAATGTCGAATATATTTAATTTTGAAATATATTGTATTATTGATATTACTACAGGAAATTCGCGACTCTGTTACGAAAATTTTAGGTTTGGTATAAGTTAATTCAAAATAAAATTGAAGTTCAGAAAGGGTTGCCGTCTATGTTGAATACACAAATACTCTTCTTAGAAGTTATCTTTAAAAGTAGTTTATAAAATAATTTAAATAATTATAACGCATTTTTGAATTATCCATAACTAAAAATGTATTTGAAGATAAATAATGAAAAAATATATTTTTTTGTAGTCGTGTATGCCTAATCATTTAAAATGCGCAATATGTCTTATGTTCCATTTTGAAGAAAAAAAACTATTAATAAATGCATAATGATTAAATTTTAAATGTATCGAAATGCATAAATTATGAAAAAAAGTAAACTAAATAAACAAATGAATATATAAATAGATCTCTTTATTAAATCAAATTTACAATTATTTTTTTTTTTTGTTATTTCAAAAATACAAGGTTACCCAGTAATATAAGTTATCACCCAATAATATCACCCAAGTACCCTATCATATCAATTCTGAAATAAACATTTCCATGTTCAATAAACGTGTTTTAGAGACAAACATCCTAAATTAACATCCTTAACATTAACATTAAAAGTATTTTGTTACTCTAGAGTGCACAAATTCAATTACGCAGCAAACATTTAACTGAAAATGGATAGCATTTTAAAAACCGATATTTTTGTTTGAGAAAGCTAATTAAAACACTATAAGAACCACTCGGAAGCGTTTCTGAAAATCAGTTGAAACAACAACAAAAAAAAACATTGTTTTTATACATTCTTCTTTAAATCTCGTAAATTTACTGTTTTCTGTGCTTTCTAAAGATAAAGAACACTTTTTTCGGAATAGTGGGTGTCTCGGAAGAGGTTATTGTATATCTTCGTACGTGGTTATGTTATATTTTCGTAAATTTTTAAAAAAAAAATTGTCTTTTTTTAGTGTGGAGAGTGAAATTTTTCCTTTATGGGCAGGCTCCGTTTGTACAGGTTTTAATGCACATCTTGAGTAAAAATACATGTTTTTCATTAACTTAAATTTATGCTGCTTGCCTATCTAATTGTTTCATATTTTACACGTGACGTAACAAAGTGTGAGGGATGGCAAACCCCTGCTCTGGTGGTAAAGTAATGCTGAGCTGGGTTACAGTATGGCGCTTCTTTTGGGCAGCAAAATGGATATGCGTCAGTTCCATTTATAGGAGCTTCCCCCTATCATACAGTTGCATATTTTGTTGACCCCCTCTCCGTACTTTAGAAACGTTTACAAGTCCTTTATAAGTCCAAAGTGTGACATAATAAATAGATGACCTCTTTTAATATGCATTCAAAGCACCATAATCTTTTTTGTATATTATATGGTAATGTGTGAAAGAGGAAGTAAAACACGTGAAAATACTACGATTATGGTATGAGCACTTCATGTCGAAAGAAATCAGATTGATATAATTGAAATACATTAAAATTTGCAAAATATACCTATGTTTCTCATCTTGTATAATACATTTAAACAATCTACAAACAAAATTCAGTCAGAGAGACAACAAATATACATCCTAAGTTATAATAAAAGAAGCAAGACATCTTAGAAAAAGAAAAAAAAAATGGGCTAAAAACCAATTCTTATTTGTGCATCTTCTGTAGAATTTGATAATTTAAAGAATTTAAAATTATGATTACCCGATAGAAACAATATATTTTAATATTAAAAATAAATGTGCAACGTTAAATTAGCACAAATTAAAATCATTTCTAATGGCAAACAGCTGTTTCAGAGCCCTTAAGCTCCATCTTCAGTGCCAATTCAAAAGGTAAAAACGAATTTAAAACTCCTAGGCCATGACCGCTTGCGGTCATGGCCTAGGAGTTTTTAATTCGTTTTTACCTTTTGAATTGGCACTGAAGATGGAGCTTAAGGGCTCTGAAACAGCTGTTTGCCATTAGAAATGATTTTAATTTGTGCTAATTTAACGTTGCACATTTATTTTTAATATAACGGCACAAAGTTTTAATCCACCTTTTAGAGAATATATTTTAATCTCAAATACCTCTTAAACCACGTTAATGACTGCTATATTACATTTAAAAAGAGAGAAAAAAAAGGGGGGAGGAGCAATTGTTTTTTTTTTTTTTTTAACTTTAAAGATCTTATACTATGCAACATCTTTAGAAAACGTATTCAGGGAAGAAAACCTTAATACTATACGTAGAAAACCGAATTTGTCAAAGAATAATATTATCCAATTATTTTTTTTTGATATACAACACAGCATCATAAATTCTGTCAAAATAAGATTTAAAAATAAGCTTTATTGAAGTATCGAAAACGAATTCAACTAAATAAATGTAGTTGTATAAAAAATCGTTTATAAACAAACTATATTATTTTTAATTCTAAATTATAAATAGGTTTTCGATAAAAAAAAAAAAATTACACAATTAATGGTGTTCTTAAATTACATGATCTAAAAAATGTGCGCGCTGACGTTCTGAAAGATTTAAATTATCGATACATCATTACAAATCACTTTAATCTGAAGCACCTCTTAACAAAGGTTAATGACCGTCATATTCTGCAGTCATTTTCCTTTCTTTAAAAAAAAAAAGAAAGAAAAAAAAAGAAACACTTACCTTGCACATTTTTTTTTTAAGGTAGAAAATCTTTTGAAAGTGAAAAAAGGTAAAACTTAATAATGTTTGCAAGAAATACGGTTTACGTCAAACGACTTTTGACACACTTGATAATTGAAAATGAATGATTTTTTTTTTTTAAATGGAAATATAAAAATTCAAAAATTTAACTTCGTATTTAAAATTATTAATAATGATTTGAATCGAAAAAAATGTAACTTCTTAATAATAATAAAATAAAAAATAAATATCCTTTCTAATCTTTATTTTCTATGCATTTCTAAATCCAAAGTTTGAAAAAAAAATTAAACTGGGAAAAGGAAAAGAAAGTTATGAATTTCTTTAATTGAAATGTGTATTTATGATAACCTGAATTATTTAAAATAATTAATGCTTGATTACCAATCATGTGCTTGAATCTAAAGCACCTCTTTAGTCAAATTAATGCCTGTCATCTTCTGCAACTGAAAAAGAAAAGAGAAGAAAGAAAAGAATGAACGACAAAAAATACAAATATTTAATTTGATCTTCTTTTTTATATATTTTCTTTTATTTCATTTTCTTTTATTTCATTTTACTTTATTTTATTTTATCTTCAACAGCATAAAAATCATAAGCAGACGAATTCAGCGAAGCAAAATTTAATACAATGCTTCAGAAAAACAGAATTAGGGGTAAACAGGTAAAAAACCGTTCAGCATATTTGGCAATTGAAAATGTAAGCAAAAGTATAAAAAATTTGGAATAATAAATGTCTTATATAACTATAAATGTAACTGTTTATAAATATTTAAATAAGGATTTTAAATAATATTCAAATGACTATTCCAGTACACGATTACCAATCACGAATTTTATTCTGTAAAACGTCTTAAGTCAAACCTTGAACATTTTTTTGGTTGTATAAAATCTTTAGTTGTCTATTAGTTCAAGGAAACCAAACTTAATATAATGCTTCTAAGAAACAAAATTCTCTTAAAACTATAATTGGTGAAGAATTAAAAAATATATATATATTTAAAAATTATTAATAAAAAATTAGAATAACTAATTAACTAACTAATAAAATAAATGTTACTGCAAAGAAATACACAAATTATGATGTCCAGTAATCAGTACTACTCGATTACCAATCTCCTATTTTATCTGAAACACATTTTAATTTAAGTTAATGTCAGACTATCAATCTCGTACTTTAATCTGAAACATATCTTAATTCAAGTCAATATCCGCCATATTACAGAATCATTGAAAAAAAGTTCAATACTACCTTGCAAAATTTTTATACAGTTTCAAACCTTTAGCAGACGAATTTAAGGGAGCAAAAATTAATCCAATGTCTTCAAGAAACAGAATTCCAGTCAATTTTTTGGCGTGCAACTGAAAAATAAAAATAAAAAATAGAAAAATAATTATTAAAAATTCAGAAAATTAATTAAGTAAGTAATTAAAGCAAATGTAACTTCAGAAAAATATACAAATAATGATATAAAAGTAATCAGTACCCGATTACCAATCTCGTAATTTAGTCTCAAGAACCTCTTATCTCAGATTAATGACCCTCATATTCTTCAACCATTCAAAAAACAAATAATCAAATACTACTTTGCAAATTTTTATGCAGCATTAAATTTTTAACAGACGAATTCAGGAAAGCAAAACATAATACAATACTTCAAAGAAACAAAATTCGGGTCAAACAATAATGCTTTTTGACATATTTGATAACTAAAAATATAAAAGTATATAGAAAATTTAATTAATTAAAAATTAAAAATAGTTGATTAAAAAAATAAATATAATTTCGTAAAATATATATAAAACGATAATTTATAGTCATCAGTACTCGATTAGCAATCACATATACTTTCATCACAAGTACCTCTCAGGTTAATTACCATCAGGTTCTAGATAAGTTAGTAATAAAGTTTTTATATGATGCAAAAATTTTTAACAGACAAATTCAGGGAAGCAAAACTTAATACAATACCATCAAGAAACAAAATTCGCAACAGACAAATTCAGGGAAGCAAAACTTAATACAATGCCATCAAGAAAAGAAATTCGCAAGAGACAAATTCAGGGAAGCAAAACTTAATACACTGCCATCAAGAAACAAAATTCGCAACAGACAAATTCAGGGAAACAAAACTTAATACAGTGCCATCAAGAAACAAAATTCGCGTCAAAGGATAACGTCTTTCAGCATACTTGACAGCAGCTTAAATTCTTTCGAGAGCTGGATAGCCAAAGTTTGTCACCTTGTTGTTCTTAAAACAATAACTTCTTATGAAGAAACACTAAATAATTCGCTTACATGTGCGCATTAATTTTATTATTTGGAAATGCACGCTTCTAATGTATATATATTTTTTAAGTGTAAATTATCCTTGTTGTCTGAAATAATTTTGTATAATCCATCTATTTCTAAGTATTTAATTACCTTGTTCGTAAACAATATTAAATTATGCATAAAAATTCAGCGCATTTTGATATGTGTTGGAACACTTGTCAATCAAAAATTAAAAATCTAAAAACTGCTATTAGATATCTCAAGCAATGCGTTAAAAAAAATTCTTAAAAGAAAAGGAAAATTAATGAATTTTGCGAATAAATATCGCTTTATGTTGTGCTCGAAAGCATTTCGGAAAAGATTAAGAATATAAAAGAAAGTCTTGTTTACGTCTCAAGTAAAAATAAAAACGGAAGCTTACAGAGAATGACAAAAGTGATTGTTATTTAAGTTTTTTCCTTCATTCATTATTTTGAGAAATGAAAAAGAAAGAAGAAAACGCTAATACTTACCTTGCGTTTTTTTTTTTTTTTTTTTTTTTTTTTTAATAGTGCAAAAACATTAATGACAGACTGAGAGAGGTGAAACGTAATGCAATACCTTCAAGATCTAAAATCGCGTATATACGGCAATTGAAAGGGAAAACAAAAGTTTAAAATAATAAAAAAATGAATATTTAATTTCTTACTTAAAGTAAATGTACCTGCGTTGAAATATGTAAATAATCATTTGAATACCTGTTTACCAATCGAGTATTTTAATTAGAAGCACCTCTATACTCAGATTAATTTCCGTCATATTCTGAACTTTAAAAAAAAAATAATAATAATAATAATTAAAAAAATAAAGAAAAGAATAATTAGTGTTTATTGTGCACATTGTTTACAATACAAAATCGTTAGAAAGCGAACTAATTGAAGAAACACTAAATATAAGGCCTCCAAGACATGGTAGTTTTGAAGTGAAATGATGGTTACTTTTCGTATATTTTACAACTGAAAATGAAAAAAAAAAAAAAAAAAGGTTTAAAAAATAAAATTTTAAAAATTCGAATAGATAAGTCCTGTTTATAGAAAGTGTAAAATACGTAAAATTGTATAAATATTGGTTTAAAGTAATCAGTATCCGATTACCCATCATGTATTTTAACCTGAAGCACCTTTTAACTCAGGTTAATGGCCGTCATATTGTAGAACAATTTAAAATAATGTTTTTATGTAATGTTCAGACGAATTCAAAGAATCAAAACTTAATACAATACTTTAGAGAAACAGAATTCATGTCAAACAGTAATATCTTTTGGCATACTTGATAGTAGTTTAAATTATTTCCAGAACTGCATGGCGGAAGTTCGTCACCTGGATGTTTTTGGAATAAAAACTCGGGAAGAAACATATGGAGGAATTCTTGGGAAGAAACGCATGTATATACGTATTACCTTACATAAATACTCACATTGCTCATTTCTTACAGTATAAATTTATTAGAAGACGAATTCAAGACAGAAAAAAATAATATAATGCCTCCAAGAAATTTAATTCACATCAAACCTGAAAAAAAAAACATTTCCTTTTTTTGTCTTATTTGACGACTGAAAATGGAAACAATGTAAACAAAATTAGAATAATTAAATTCTTGCACAAAAATAATGAAGCTGTCTAAAATAATGATGTAATTTTAATGATATAATGAATGATTTTAGTACCAGATTACCTGCAACCTACAATATTTTGAGACATCTTTTAACACGGGAAAAAAAGGACACGGGTTAGTACTTCACTCGCAAACAAATGTTAAAAGAGAAGAACCGTCATATTCTGAACTTAAAAAAGAAAGAAAAAAAGAAAGAAAGAATGGAAAACAAATGAAACATAATTGAATTTTCCTTAAAAAAATAGTAGTATAAAAATTAGAATAATTATATTTTATATTTAAAAAAATCTAACTGCGTAAAAATATCATAATAATAGTTTAAAATAAAAGTAACTGATCAACAATCTAAGGCACCTCTTAACTCACTTTAAAGATCGACATATTTTAAACTTAAACGAAAAATAGAAAGAAAGAAAAGAAAAGAAATAAAGCTTAATATTTATCTTGCACATTTTTTTTTACAATATGAAATCATTGGCAAAAGAATTAAATGTAATGCCTCCAAAACACCGGATTAAAGTGAAACAATAGTAACTTTTGGTACATTTTAAAAATAAAAAAATAACAAAAATGTTTAAACATAATAATTCAAAAACTCAAATTGATAACATCTTATTATCAAATAAAACTAATCGCGTAAAAATGTATAAAATAATGAATTTAAATCATCGGTACCTGATTGCCAATCATACTTTATAATCTCAAGCACCTCTTAACTCAGGTTAATGACCGTCACCTACAACCATAAAAAAAGAAGAAGAAGAAACAAACAAAGAATGAATGAAAAAAAAGAAAAGAAAAGAAACGGTTAAATACTTAACTTGCACATTTTTATACAGTGTAAAATCTTTATCAGACGAATTCAGGGAAGCAAAACTTAATACATAGCCTCAGAGAAACAGAATTCGCGTCAAACGATAATATCTTTTGGCATACTTGACAGCAGCTTAAATTCTTTCGAGAGCTGCATAGCGGAAATTCGTCACCTTGTTGTTTTTGAAACAATAACTCGAGGTTCTTGGGAACTAACACTAAATAATTCACTTACATATACGCATTACTTTCGTTATTTGGTGTTATATGCGGTGCGCGAAAGTATTTCGGAAACGTTTAAAAATATAAAAGAAAGACGTGCTTACGTCTCGAGTAAAAATAAAAACGGAAGTTTACATAGAGTGACAAAGTTGTTGTTATTTACTTTTTTTTCTCTCCTTTATTATTTTGAGAAACGCAAAAAAATGCGAAACATGTGAAAGCTACATAAGGTAAGACACGAGTAAGACAGCCTTACAAATATATCTGTATTTAAAGCAAAGTAAATAAAAAACAGTAAGGTTCAGCATTTAAGGCACGATTTCATTTTAACAATACCCGATTTTTTTTTCTTCGCTGAATCTAAGTACATAAAAATCAGTCAGTTAGGATTTGAAATATTTGAATGTTTTTATTTTATATTTTTCACCGTTTTTTAAGCCGTTTAATTGATTTCCCACACAGTATCAATTACAGTAATTGAGTAATCGATTAAGAAAAACAAATTAATAATTAAGCAAATACAACAGCCAGTCTAATATTTTTAACATACAGAATTTTAGTTTAACAAATTGAAAAATTATTCTTTTATATAAATAAAATATCAGATGTACTTAATGCAAAATAAACGAAATAAATTATTTATATCATATATTTGGTTTAAAGGTACCAGATTTTTGTTTTGTTCATTGAGTCTAAGTACATACGAAATTAACAAGATGAGAAATTGAAATATTTTAATTATTTGCTAGTTTCTTACATTGATTTATGTTTGGATAAGACAAAGAAACAAACAATAATTGAATGAGTACAATATTCAATCTAATATTTTTGAAATATAGGTTTTAATTAAGCGAATTCAAAAAATATTATTTTATATAAATAAAATATCAGACGTATTTATTGTAAAATAAATATTAAATACAAATATAGTTTACTTATGTCATACATTTAGTTTAAAGTTATGTGAATTTTAGGCCAAAGAATTAGAACTTCAGCTTAATTTCGTTTGAGTGCTGGCAAATAAATATTAGATGTTCGGAGTCGATGTTCACGAGTTCGAATCTGTACGTCATACCAGAGCTGCTTGTATGATGTTTTCAGAGTTTTTTCCTTACACACACTGAAAAATAAAAAGGAATTGTTATTTTACTGATAAAAGCTCTTTATAAAGACATCCCTCCTCATTTAACCCTTAAACGCAGAATTTTTCTTTTAGGATTGTGTTTTTTTATACTTATATTAAGGATTGTATACCAGAAATTTTAAGATAGATTTTTATATTTGTATAGTAGCATATTTTATGCTAATTTTATAGAGTTAATATTCCTATATAAATATAATGGTGGAGAAGAACTTTTATTTATTAAAAGTTAAATAAAAGTGATGCAAATTTGCATCACTATGCATTTAAGGGTTAATATAGATAGAGATACCTTTTGCTTATAATAGTTGAATAATTTCTTGAATATATAAATTGGCGTGAATATCCCATGAAGTATATTTCGTATTAAGAGTATTTTCATCATAATAATTAGTTGCATCATAATTATTAGAACACATATTTGCTAATATTTTGCAAAAGACACCTTTAAATATGCATGCTTGGTCTTAAAGGGTTAAAATGTCTCACATTTAACAGTTTTTATTTTATTTTTATTTATTTATTTATTTTATCGCTCAACTATCTATTTTTTAAGTACATAATGAGAATTCATATATATACGATTTTTTCTGTTTTTTATTTATTTATTTATTTATTTATTTATTTATTTATTTTCATTCATAGAACAAACTTCTTCATTTAAAACGAATTAATTACAACGTAAAAAGTATGTTCTTAAAAAATATCAAGGATTCGTTTGCACTTTTCACTAAGAGTTATATTTTTTTCTTTTCTTTATTTATATTTTTAGTTTATTTAAAAAGAAATTATGTGTAACGTGTAATAGCACGTTACTGTTAATAAATAATATATTACTTCTACTAATTACAATATGTAAGTCTTAATATTTGATGTATTTATTTATAAACTAATTTTCAATATTAAACTATTATTACGAAAAAAATTCTTTATTTTCCCGAAAATTTTTATGAATTTCTTACATGTAAATAAAACTAAGAGAAAACATATTTATATGTAAATCTGTTTTGTAAAAGAAGAAAAAAACGTGAATTTATGGATTTATTTTTATATTTAAAAAGAAAATTACAACAGATAATTATATGTAAATTATAATGGATTTATCACGTTATTATTTTTTTTTATCCTGTACATGAAATATAACATACATGAAAATTCTGTATTTTTTATCCGGTTTTATTATAATTTAAAATATGAAATACTTAGTAAGCAAATTTCTTTCATCATTACATATATGTATGTAAATTAGATGCATTTTATTAAATGTAATTTTTCTCCCTTGATTGATAGCGAACATTTAAATTTTACATTACGAAGAGATATAATCAACATATAAAATAACATCATTTTTAAGCATTTTCGCGAATGTTTTTCTTTTCAACATAATTTTTATGTAAAATATCAGAAGATTATTTTCAAAAGTTTTTGCAGCTATTAGCTCTCCGTAGCTAGAACAGGAATAATTTTAAATATGGGGTATTTCGAACATAAGTTTAATAAAATGCGTTTGAAAGCCGTATTCTAAACAATATTAAAAAATCTTATATAAGTATAATATTCGAATCACTTGATTCGACAATTCAAGGGTCATTTAACTGAATGTGTGATGCTTACAAAAAAAGACACATGTTTCTTAATCTAGGAAGGCATAATGTAACCACGAATGTTATGTTCCTTTAGGAACAGAAATATACACTGCAAAAAAAATTTCGTAAAATTTCAGTAGATGTACCGTAAATTAACGGTACTTGTACCGTTTTCACTCTTTCCGGTATGAGTACCGTACTTCTAAGGTATATTAAGCGTAAAAAAAAACGTATATGTGGCATTTCGATTATAAAAGGTATTTATACTGTAAAATGATTGCTTTTCAGTAAAAAATCGCTATTTATACCGTAAAATAAATATTTTTCCGAAAGGAAAAAGCTGGTAGACCCGCCTCGGTGTACGGCAACCCCTGAAATGATGCTCTTGCTCTTGTTACGTAATGCGTGCAGGCCTGAGGAGAGGGGGGGAATGAAGCCAGTACATATACTTTAAATATTTTATGGTACATATACCGTCCAGTTAAATTACTGTTCATATACTGGTCACAAAGTTGCTAGTATATGCACCGTAATTTTTGACCAAAAGTTTTTACAGTGTACAATAACTTCTTCCGAGTTACCCACGACTCCGAAAAACATTCTTTATCTTTAGAAACCTCGGAAAGCTATATATTTTCGAGATACAAAGAATTATTTATAAAATCAAAATTTCTTTTGTCGTTCACTGATTTTTGGAAATATCTTCGATTAGTTTTTATATTGTATTAATCAGTTCTTTTTAAACCGGAATATTTGTTTTTCGGATGCGATCAATTCTCAAGTAAACGTTTTCATTTTCAACAAACACGTTTGACAGACAAACATGATAAATTAACAACATTAACGTTAATATTAAAATTAATATTATTTTATTACTCTTGGATGTATAAATTCACATATCCAGATGAAAATGTTTAATTGAGAATTAATAGCATCCGAAAAATTGATATTCTGGTTTAAGAAAACTGATTAATGCACTATAAAAACTACACGGAAAAAGTTTCCGAAAATTAGTAGCAGCAAAATAAACTTTAGGTTGTCGTATATTTTCGTTTTTGGTTATATTCTATTTTCGTTGATTAAGAAACATTTGCCTTTTTGTACAGTGTATTTACTAATGTAATAAGTACATAATTCCAAATTTTCCGTACTGTAAAGACAGCAATTACAAGACTAGTTGCTTGATTGGCTGTTAACAAATAAAGCAATGACGATAGATTGTTCTAATGTTTTAAGTATTAAACTGAACAGGATTGTCTTGACGGTGTAAAAATAAACTAAACACAAATTTAAGTTCTCGAGATCTTACGCGTATTTATACTACACATCTATTGTATAGTAATCAGTGTTCGAAGTGTTGCAAAACATCAGAAACTGCTTCTGTACCAATAAAATGTTTCTGGTGTAAAATCAGATTTACAGGTACTTTTCAGTAACGATGATGATTAGAGTCCGTCGTGATTTCGGTTTTGGCGACGAATTTTGCAATTTAATCGCTAAATTATTTTACTAAATCTCCAAAATTCATGAAATTAAGCTCATACAACACAATAGTTTCCAATATAAATGTTTGTTACTTTATATAAGCTCAAAATTTTCCTACTGCAAAGTTTGCAACTATAAAATGATAGTTATTGTATTTGAACAAAAATTACATGCTTTAAGTAATGAATTAGACTGGGGAATTAATGGAAAGTACAAAAGAAACTGAAGCAATTTAAGTTGACGAGCTTTTAAATGTGATTTTAGTTTTAAACTTTGATACTTGTTTTTCGTATTTTCTGTTTCAAAATTTGATTTATTTATTACCTTTTTCATCTCACTTAAAATATAGGAACAATTAGAATAAATATGTACTACATATCAATAGATTTTGGTCGTAGTGTTGCAGAGAAATCAGAAACAGCTTTTCCGCGCAAATAGTGTCCATGATGCAAAAGTAGATTTACAGGAGTCAATGAAGGGGATTCTTAGAGCTAGCAAGAAGAGTGGCTTTCAGAAGAATTTGACGATTACTTTTTGTCACCAAATCGGAAAAATTAAATTAAAGAACTAATGCTTCTATAACTCTTAGAAGACGAATTTACTAGTATGTACCAGAAAATCTGGGATTACATCTTCGCTAAAGATATAAATATGATTACTGGTTGAGCGGGGAAAAAAGAGAGGGAAATATAATGAGAAACTGCATTTTGAGTTTAAGTGATATACTGTATTTTGTTTTGGGTGTATTGTGGACATCTATTGCCTATGCATATTACGATATATTGCCTATTCATATATGTTGTTGTATATTATGTATTTGAGACCATTATTTGATTTTTAACTGGATCTATGCTCTGTTACTAATCATGCTATTTCAGTGATTTTAATTGAAAAAATATTTTATGGGATGATTAGTATGTTTTAGATACAAAATGTTCTGATAAATTAATTAAAATTTTCAAAAATCACAAATAATAAAAATAATTAACAAATTCTTTTTACTCGTACAATACAAATTCAAAAATAAATCCATGTTTACAAGAATATAATAAACATTTACAAACTATTTTATCTACATCATTGTGTTGTACGCTTTAAATAACTCCTAAAAACTGTTTTGTTAGTACAAATTAAGTAGTAAGAAAACGTTCATAGATAATAAATAAACAAAATATTTAACTTTATGTATCATAGTACAAAATATTATAGAATGAAATTCAATTATAATAATTATATTTAATTATAAATATATATAAATGTACAAAGTTAAGAAGCTTCTTCATACTTTCTATCGAAACGTATCTTAAAATCACCCCAAAAGGGAAATAAACATCCACAATATATTATGTATGTGCCTCAATGCATTGTATATCATAAATAACACATAAAATTTCATAACTACATATTGTATAGAAAAAAAAACATAAAATAAATTAAAACAGAAAAGATTTTCTATGCTTACGTTGTTAATATTAGTCCTGAAAATCTCTCTGCAAGATAATAATAAACAACAACAAAATATTTATTTTGAAGCTGTGCAGCATACATATATAAAGATTTTCTTTCTTATTTGTGAATATATTAGCTGGAAGAAGTATAAATTTTTATAATCTAGCAAAAGACGTTTTACACATCTTTAAAATTATACTTCATTATGAAAAACAGTATGTCAAAAAATTAACAAAGTATATACGAAGAGTTTTACAATAACTGTTTACTTTTTACTTAGATCCTACTGAAAATCTTTTGAAAAATACAGCTAGAACAAATGAAACTTCTAAACTTGTTTTTAACACATGCTGTTTTTGTTGCTTTCTATAACTGTGTATGTATTACCTACATATTATAACAATAACATAAAACACTATATTTATTTATTTATTTATTTATGATAATTATTCTTGACATTGTTTTTGTTTTAGATGAAAAATATAAGTGTAATTTTAAAATAATTCGCTTTTAAATTCTTTTAATCAGCACTTTTAATCAGATTATTTTATCAGAACAAATCAAGAAAGAAAAATGTTTATAAGATAATAAATAAACAAAATATTTCTCTATGTATATCACAGTACAATATATTATAGAAAGACCTTGATTATAATAATTATATTTAATTATAATATTTAATGTTATATCTATATAGATAGATGTAAAATGCACATATATAAAGTTAAGTAAGCTTCTTCATACTTTCTCAGTTAATACTTATCTTAAAATTATCCCTAAAAGAGAATATATATTTTATATATGCATCAATGTATTGTATATCACATATAATTCTTAAAATTGATAACTACATTTTCTAAAGGAAAATTAAAACATAAAAAATAAATTAAAACTTAAAACATTTTCTGTACTTCACTATGCCTCTTCAAATTTATTTTAAAGTCTTGTAGCGTACATAAAGATTTTCTTTCGTATTTGTGAACGCATTAGCTTGTAGCAGCGTGAATTTTTATAATCTAGCAAGAGAAGTTTTATACCTCTTTATAACTGTAAGTTATAAGAAGAAATAACGTGTCAAAAAATTAACAATGAGTATGGGAGCCGTTTTCAAGCGTTGTTTACTTGAAGTATGAGCCTAAGAATTTAAAAAGTGTTATGAACAACACTGCTGGAACAAATGATAACTGTTTTTAAAACGTATTTCTTGGTTAATAAATGTTAAAAATATTCATTTTTATGATTATATATTTCGTAATATATAATAATTTTCTACACTGCAAAAAGCAAAATGGTTTCTGAATCTAAAAAAATATAATATATAACCACGAACGAAAATATACAATTACCTCTTCCGAGTTACCCATGACTCCGAATAGCATACTATATCATTATAAACCTCAGAAACTAATATATTTGTGAGATTTAAAGAATCATTTTATAAAAACAGTTTCTTTTGCTGCCATTGATTTTCGGAAACGTTTTCGGGTAGTTTTTACAGCGCATTAAACAGTTTTCTCAAACCGGAATAGCGTTTTTTAGGATGCTATTAATTTTCAATTAAACATTTTTTTTCTGTGTAATTAAATTTATACACGGAAGAGTAACAAAATTATATGAATTTTATTGTTAATGTTAACGCTGTTAATTTATCATATTTGTCTGTAAAACATGTCTGTTGAACATGACAATGCTTACTTAAGAATTCACAGCATCCGAAAAACTTATGTTCCGTATTGAGAAAACTGGGGCACAGATGTCATATATGCACCACGTTGGTGCTATTGCAACAAAATGGCAATTTTATGCCTCTCATGGTAACCCGGTTATTTTTTTTATATTGTTGTTCATTTATTTAATTATATAAATTATTTTTATTATGTATATCAATATTTATTTATTATGTATATCAATATTTATTTATTATGTATATCAATATTTATTTATTATGTATATCAATATTTATTTATATCAAACTATCATTTATTTATTTTTGTTTCCTTTTTTAAAAATAATAAAAGCTATTTAATTTATTACGTTATTTTATGTTTGTATTGAAATTTTAAAAAAATCACCTGCTATTATTGCATGCTATTTGTAACTAATATTCAAAAACAAAGTTTACGCCAAATTGGCAGGGGAAAAAAATCGCGCCAGCATGGTGCGTATATGACATCTGTGCCGAAAACTGGCTATTACACTATAAAAGCTACTCGGAAACGTTTTCGAGAATCAGTGGCAAAATCGGAAAATTATATTGGCTTGTGAGGTTTCTAAAGATAAAGAAAGCTTTTCGGAATTGTGTGTAATTCGGAAAAAAGATATTGTGATATTTTCAACCGTGTTTATATTATGTTTTCCTAGATAAAATTTTATTTTTTTATTTTTTTATAGTGTACAATATGTGTTTGCTTTGAATGACGGCGAGAGACATTTATTGCCGTATAATTCGTGCTAGTCAAATATGTATGTTTTGTAGTGAATGCATACAATCTATTTCAGTCATTTAATACACAGATACAAGATTAAGTATATTTCACGTTTTTTAATTGCATTATTAAAAAATTAGATACATTTCTTTTTTGAAATAACGAAATGAAATTAAAGGTTTTCTGTTACTTAAAACATTTTAAGAATTTATAAACAGGATTTTTTTTTCTTTATAAGTAATAAAATGGAACAACTAAAACAAAATAAACCAACTAAATGGAAATTTGAATTATATTCATAAAATATGCAATACACAACTCTAAATCTTTTAAATATACATTTCGTTTTAGGGAAATTCGTTGTAATAATCATACATGAAAAATATGCATGTTTTTTATAATGAAAGCATCCAATGTTAATCAATTATATAATGCATATATTCAAAATTAATCAATATAATGTGCAAAACTACTTATTTTATCACTTTAGTGTTATTATTATTATTATATTCTAAGTCTTTTAAATACACATTTGCCATAAATAAAGATAAGGGAAATTCGTTGTAATAATCATACCAGAAAAATATGCATGTTTTTTATAATGAAAGCATCCAATGTTAATCAATTATATAATGCATATATTCAAAATTAATCAATATAATGTGCAAAACTACTTATTTTATCACTTTAGTGTTATTATTATTATTATATTCTAAGTCTTTTAAATACACATTTGCCATAAATAAAGATAAGGGAAATTCGTTGTAATAATCATACCAGAAAAATATGCATGTTTTTTATAATGAAAGCATCCAATGTTAATCAATTATATAATGCATATATTCAAAATTAATCAATATAATGTGCAAAACTACTTATTTTATCACTTTAGTGTTATTATTATTATTATATTCTAAGTCTTTTAAATACACATTTGCCATAAATAAAGATAAGGGAAATTCGTTGTAATAATCATACCAGAAAAATATGCATGTTTTTTATAATGAAAGCATCCAATGTTAATCAATTATATAATGCATATATTCAAAATTAATCAATATAATGTGCAAAACTACTTATTTTATCACTTTAGTGTTATTATTATTATTATATTCTAAGTCTTTTAAATACACATTTGCCATAAATAAAGATAAGGGAAATTCGTTGTAATAATCATACCAGAAAAATATGCATGTTTTTTATAATGAAAGCATCCAATGTTAATCAATTATATAATGCATATATTCAAAATTAATCAATATAATGTGCAAAACTACTTATTTTATCACTTTAGTGTTATTATTATTATTATATTCTAAGTCTTTTAAATACACATTTGCCATAAATAAAGATAAGGGAAATTCGTTGTAATAATCATACATGAAAAATATGCATGTTTTTTATAATGAAAGCATCCAATGTTAATCAATTATATAATGCATATATTCAAAATTAATCAATATAATGTGCAAAACTACTTATTTTATCACTTTAGTGTTATTATTATTATTATATTCTAAGTCTTTTAAATACACATTTGCCATAAATAAAGATAAGGGAAATTCGTTGTAATAATCATACCAGAAAAATATGCATGTTTTTTATAATGAAAGCATCCAATGTTAATCAATTATATAATGCATATATTCAAAATTAATCAATATAATGTGCAAAACTACTTATTTTATCACTTTAGTGTTATTATTATTATTATATTCTAAGTCTTTTAAATACACATTTGCCATAAATAAAGATAAGGGAAATTCGTTGTAATAATCATACCAGAAAAATATGCATGTTTTTATAATGAAAGCATCCACTGTTAATCAATTATATAATGCACACATTCAAAATTAATCAATATAATGCAAAACTATTTATTTTATAACTTTAGTGTTATTATTATTCACTCTATTTAGGTTTTCATTCATTCAAATAATGTACATGGATAAAATTAAATAAAATACACTTGCATGTTGTATGTATTCACATCACTCTTTTCGTATAAGCTATATTATAAAGAAAAACATGTCCATGAGTAACACTGACGTCATCGACGGTGACAGCAATCTGGGCAATCAATTTCGTTTTTATTATCGCAATTATTAACTTCTAAACATCGCCCAATTTTAATTTTTACACAATCTAATAGAAAATAAAATGAACTTTTACATGCAATTTGTTCTTCTATTAAAAATGGAGCAATTTTTCTTTTTCGGATAGAACTAATTACTATTAGTCACTTAGAATAGCTTAAGAATCTCTAAACAGAATTATGTTATCTAAAATAGAAAGAATAGAAGGAATTTGATTTATATTCAGAGAATGCTTATTACACTATAATAATTCTCTACAATGTGCAGTTGCTGTAAATAAGGTCAAGAGAAATTCATTGCCGCAAATAAATCACATCAGTTAAATATATATGCTTTTGTAGTGAAAACATCCAATTGAAATCAGTCATCTAAAGCACAGTTTCAAGAATAATCAGGATAATGCATAAGTTATTCTATTTTAAAAACTTAAGTGCTTTATATGAAAGCTGAATCAGGAGTTTTGTTCATTATAAATAATATAAGTGATATGAAATATTGAATGCAGAGAAAAAATAAATGGGAAATAGCATGAAATAATTTGAACTCAGATTAAATATTTTTACAAACTGAAAATGAATATGTCAAATGAAAAACTTAATAGCTGAAAATTAACTTCTAAGGTTGTGACAACGTTCAATTCATTACAATTTACTTACGCTGTATTTTTAAACATGTTCCAACATGCTTGAAAAATATTTATGACTTCTTTTTGTTTGTCAGACAGTTTGACTCTTCGTGCTCTAACTTTAGTGTATATATTTGGCATTACCTCAAAAATTATAAGTGTGTTGTTGAAACTCACTTCAGGATGCCTTTTTGTTGAAAGTGGTATGTGTAGAGATTATAATTATGTTATAGGGTCACTCAAAATTTAGATACATTATTGAATAATCAATTATCGTACTAATTATTTGAAACACATTTCATTTACATTATACCATTTCATATTCATAGAAATTGAATATTTTTTAAGATTGTTCCACATATATTACCGTATTGTTCATAGCACAGCCTCCCTCAGTATCCATCATCTTTCTAACGATTGGTCCTGATTACGACACTTGTATACAAATTAATTCAGTTCATCATCACCTAGACTTACAAATAACATTGGGAAAACACCTCGTGGGACTCTTTTTTTTTTTCTTTCGGTTTTCCTAACATTAGTTTATCCTATCCTCCTAACGTTACTTATCCATGTATGTCCCTATATTGACCCTGCTCACCATTAACTCCCCTAGTATCGTTGGGGTCTTTTATGGACTAACCTCTCCCTTTTTTTTAAAGTTTTTTGTATTTCAAACCAGAAAAAATTAATAATTTAAACTTAGCAAATGAATCAATTAGTCACCTCGTAGAAAGAAGATACATCTGATAGAAATAAATGTCTGGGTCAAATCGTGCAAAATTAAAAACGCTCGTCAAAAATTAAAAACTGGTACTAGGAGAGATAAACCTCACCCATCCGTCCATCCATAATTACAAAGACAGTCGATGTGACATCATTGTGAGTGTGACGTCTTAGAGGGGCACAAGTGTCACTGACAACGGTGACTAAAAGGGGACTTATTTGATTCATCACATACTGAATCTAAATTCAATATTGTGTTGATTACAAACAAGAAATCGACGTAACGGATTTTTTAATCGTTTACTAATGCTACTGATCCAAAAATCGCCATATCGACGTCACAGTGACTTGAATAAGATTAATATTCCCTGACACATCACAACAAGGACGACAGTAAGGGTTATATTTGTGAAAGTGCACTCATATTTCAGTCGTATTTTGGTCACGTGGTTAGTAGGTTATGGCTAGATATTCTTTGGAGTGCATTTCACAAATATAATGCTTTTTCAAGGTGATTTTTTTTAATTCTGGGTAGTGTGTATTTTATTTGTACTTGGACCTAAAAACTTTCGAATATATTATTGTCTATAGTCGGTTATGAATGTAAAAGCTTTTTAACAGAGCTCTACATTTTGAAATGTTTTTGTGAAACAGACACTTATCCGCAGAAACCTTCAGTTATGACGAAAGTTCAGGATAAGTACCAAAAATTAATTTCGACAGCATTTTTATTTTACACAATTGGGTTTCGTTTTATCCAGGGAATTTTAAAGTCACAGTTCACATACGCACATACATACATACATACATGAAATATACGATTGAATGCCTTCTTATATATGCATGTATTATGATATGTCTTTATATTACGCATTTGTGAATGTATTTACCGTTGTTAATAAAATGTCTTGTCACAAAAAAAATAATAATAAAAATAATAACAAGGAAATTGTATTCATAAAATTCACTAGTGAAATCTATTTCTAAATATTCCATAATAATTCATATCATATCAAGTAGAAAATAATCTTCTTAGCAAAGTATTATTTATAGGTAAAAACCAAAAAATATTCATTCGACATTATAAATAAATAATACCTATCATTTTCTCAATGCGTAATTCGCTCAAGACCTGGACACAGATGAACTAAGGAGTAAAAAATATGAGAGATACTGAAGAAGTCAAGTCTTTCGTAAGCTGCTAATGTCCGATCTTATTTTTTTCCCTTATTATTATTTTTTTTACTGTGTAAGTGGAGAATTTGCAATTAGCGTTAAAGCACTCAGCGAAATAGCTAATTTACGATTAATTGCTCGAAATAAATGAAGTAATTATCGCTAATTAAAACAAAAAGGACTAATTTAAGTGGTATCTGTACAATAAATTAAATAAAACGTTGTAGTTTTTTGTGTGTAACAGGGGGAAAAAAAGCATTAAATTTCAAAGAGTATGTGCTTTGCAAGTCATAACAGTAGCTACTAAAAGAATGCATGTAGAATGTAAAGAAAAAGAGGTTTTTCGTTTTATTTTACACAAGGTTTTCGTTGTTTCATCCCATAAAAGAAATATGCTTGGTTTGTATTTGTTTTTTATTAACATAAATTTGATTTATCCTTTAGTTTTTTACCGTTTATGGCGGTATATAGTGTTTAATGGCAATTTTCAGAGGCAAAGAATATGATTATATTTTTTCTTCTGTCGGAAAGGGGTAAAACTAATAATATTATGAAAATTCTTAGAAAACAACCAATGGATTTATATAGTGCGTGTGTGTGATGAAATTTCTTTGTTAATTATTAAATTTCATTAATTTCAAATAATGATTCCCTTTTCAATTAGTTTTGTTTTAAACTATCATTTCGACCCAACTTAATTAATGAATAAAACTTAATTAATTAAAATTTAATTTATATTCCTTTGACTGAGGTTTTTTTCTTCTTGGGTATTTTTATTTTATTTCCTGCTTGAATGCGGTTCAATCTGGTTTTATACGGAAAAGTCTAATCTTAAATTATCCCTTTCGCCTAATTGGTGCTCCTGCTCAACCAATGACAATTCCCCATTCGAAGTTAGGTTCAGATTAAAATTCCTATTTTTCCTAGCTATAAAGCTCAATGCATTCATATCCCCACAAAAATACGTTACTAAAATTATCTAAGGGTTATGTTTCATGTGTGAACATTTAGTTGTATTAAAATTCTCAGTATGCAGTTATAGCCTTGCTCTGTCGCCATTGACAGCCTGAGTTAAATAATCATCTCAAATTAATTGTGGATTACCAGGCTTAAAAGTAATACAAAACAATCGTTACAAAAATGCGGTTAAAAATATTAAAAACTGAATTTCGAAAGTTTTGTTTTGTTTGTACATATTTTCTAATGCTTGAATTTTTGCAATTTTTATCACCTAAAACAGTAATGGTTTCTTCTAAAGTATCTGTTCTGTAAACTTGCACATTTATGTAAAATATTTTATCAAGAATTTCGAATGTCAGCTGTAATACAAAATAGGAAATTCTAAGGGAAAATCTTATCCAATTCCCTGCTCGCCATCCTCTCAGAAGTGCGCTAATAGCATAGTCAGTTGATGTGAAGTTATACTCACGTTACAAATATGTCATGACACTGTTACAATTACAATGGGATCAAAATGTGACATAATTATTTAATAGCTCTAAACCGTAAAAAAAAAATGTTTGAAGTAAAATTACTGCAACAGAGATTCCAGTCAAAGTCCGCTAAATAAACTTGTTTTACCTGTAAAAATTTGCAAATTACGGAAAATGGCCGTTTAGTTTTAAAAACTTGCATTTTCCTCAAAACTATTACATCAATTCACGGTAAAATACCCCTAAATTTACGTTTATTTTTACGGTGATAGTGACTCTGATCTGAAGTCATCTTGACTATGATGTGAAGAGTCTCTTTGTTGTGAAGTGATCAGGTGATGTTATATGGACTCACAGATTGGCCTTTTAACAGTCGATAAACGGATATAAGTATTAGTTAATACTACTGTAGCAAATTTGTTACATTTTTACGTTCAATTATCACACTCGATAAGTCACAAAATAGGACGTATTGCATCCGCATCACAATGTTATGCATTCGGCTCCTTTTCCACGTCCCATGACAACAACAGAATTAAAAAGTAGCGTCACGTTTAAGACATGGTGCTAAAGGGTTAACTGTATCAGATTCTGATTCGCAAAAGTAATTTATATGCGACTGTAAATAAAAACAGCCCACACTTTTAAAATGAAATATTAAACTTTAAATTTTATCTCATAAATAAATAATCGAACAGGTGAAAACGGTGTAATTCTATAAATAATTGAAATAAATTAAGAGAATGGTTACTAATTTCGGAAAACCCAGTTTTCTTAATAATAATTGAGATTAAAACTCAATCACAATTATTAGCAGTGAAAACATTTTGAGAAATTGAATCACCTTACACAAAGTTTCTTAGATTTATATTTTGCGCATTCCGGAGTAGTATATCTTTATTGCTTAAAGGCATTAAAGAACAGTATTTTAGTAATCCATGTTTCGCAAGCACATTCTTTGAGAACACTCTGCATAAATATGCATGTTATCAAACGGTGTTATCTGTTTCTACTGGAAAAGAAGAAATACAATACTTATCGGCAACAAAAACACTTGGCTCTTTGAAATAGCGTTGTGTTAGGTAATATATATCCTCCAAAATATCCCTGCACATAAAAGTCATTTGAATCTAATTAAGGCGGATATAAGTAGGATTTAATTACTTTTTTGAGATCTGAAGACGACACGGAAGGACAAAACTAAGTTCGCAGAATATAAGGCAAAGTGAGGCTGACGCATTATTTCTGTGTAATGCGGATTAGACTTACCTCTGTTGTTATTCAGGATAGACATTTTTGCATGACACCAGAGGGAATTTCCCTGAATTACGGCATGACTTTGAATCAGCTTTTATGTGAAACTGGAATAGAGTTATAATGATTTTTTTTTAATGAGTTTCTTTGTGGCAATGTAAATGAAAGTACAGTGATACTTCGGCTATCTATTACCTCAGCTTATGAAAGTTTCGGCTAACGATCATTGTTTTCCCTGTTTTTCTGACTCGACTTACGAACGTTTCGTTGGATATGTGCACTAACATAACGTAGCAGCGCTGCATTTTATTGGACGAGGGATCAGTTTTGATTCAACGAGGACGAGGAACATTTTGGACGAGGAGCATTTTGGATAACAGACATGATTCTGGAATGAATTATGCCCGTTAGCCGACGTATCACTGTAATTTGAATCATTAATTAATTACGATGCAATACGTACTCACATACATATTGTTGAAATCTACAAACAAAGGGAAAACTTTATTTAATTTAGAAAATGTTCACATGGATCAATCACATCACATGGATCAATGCTTTCCCTTTTTCAGTTTCTTTTATGAAAACAAGAAGAAAATATTGGATTCGTAAGAAAATTCGACTTCTGATTTTCGAAGGATTTATACGTTTTAGAAGGTCCTGAACGATTTAACTATTTTTAGAATGTCTGGCCATGAGTCTGTGTGTCTGTCTTTGACACAAATTTTGTGTCACTATCTTACAAACCACTGCGTAGAATAGGATGAAATTTCATATGAAGTTCTATTCTTATGTGAACTTGTGCTGATTAATTTCTGGGTAAAATCTCCCAAGAGGGTGACTGCAAATTAATGATTTGTTCCATATATGGGATGCTTATATCCCCAGTTTATGTGCGCAGAATTCAACGAAACATCAAATTTAGAAACCTCATGATAGGAATAGATTATAATTAAATTTTCGTTGCGGTCATCTAAGAGGGTGACTTAGACGACCTCGGTGCCCTCTGTCTAAGACCGGCCCTCTATCAGACTTAGACGACCTCGGTGACCTCTGTCTAAGAGGGTGACTTAGACGACTTGCGTCTTAGAGGGCAGAATTTCGATGATTTGTTATAAATATGCGATGCTTATCATTATCAGTTTAAATGCACAGAATTCAATTAAACGTCATGCTTAGCATCCTAAATATGGGAATACATTGAGCAAAAAAAACTATTGCACAATGGCTAAATCGATGTAATTTCTTGTAGAGGAACTTCGGTTATTATGGAATGTCATTTACGTTTGAGGCAATATCCCAGCTCGATATTAAAACCAGATTTAAATCCGAAAACTGGATACAATGACAAACTTCAACTATCTGTGATTAGTTATTTGCAGACAAAAATCATTTTACGAAATTTCACCACATCCAAACAAATGATAGTAATGAAAAACTCTTTTGAAGGGTATTATGAAATAGTTGGGAAATATGGAATAGGGGGTTAAAAATGAAGAAAATGAACAAAATTCGGCAAAAAACAGATGTAATGGTGTCAAGAGACCACGATCAAAATATACTGTCTAGGTAGTCAACCAAGATTATGAAAGAGTTTATCGTGGAAAGTAAGTTCAGGGGGTTGATTATTGAGAAAATGTTGTCAAAGTTGACGAATCCTTTTAAAAGACCTAAAGGATTTACTTTTACGCAGTGAAACAATTGGTTAAAACAAGAAGGTATGGTGGCACTTGGTTGTTTTAGCAAACCGCAGAATGCGTTTCCTGGGTACTGAAGTACGGAACCGGAGTGTAGTTTTTCCTTTTATTTTGTATGATGAAGCAAAGAAGACGAAAATCACATCATTAGAGTTAATAGTCTTTAATTGGAGAAACATGTCACAATTCACTATCTTCCACAATAGTGAGATTTATATCAATCAAAGTTTCAGATTTTTAAATGGATCTGATGAATATTGGTGAGGTGACATTTTAAATTTAAAGTCAGGGGTGAAGAACACAAACATAATCCAAAGGATAATCCAGAAATGCTGTTGAACGGGTCCGATCAAGTTCACGTAATCCAAAGAGTTTTAAGAACAGCAAGGTGATTTTTCGTTATAAAACCAAAGGGTGGCCAAAGGGGCCAAGACATTTTTAGATGTTTATGAGATGAAGATCAGAGGGCAAGTGTTCTATCCGATATGAAAGTGGGCGCAAGGAAAAACACGCCAAGCGAGATACATTTCAAGCCAAGAGAATCGCATTTTTTGCGTGGGAAATGTAACCGTTACTTATATACATATCAACTTCATAATTGACGTCATTGGAAGGGAAAAATCTTTTGGCGAAGATTGCACTTTGGCTAAAAAGAGAGATTAAGAATTTTACCGTTAATTATTGTTTTGGGAACAGGGCTTTCGAGGAATGCAGGAAAGGCGCCGTTTAAATGCTATAGACATCTGGAACAATATGCGAGACACAGCTGACCATGAAAAGGAAAACATTTTATGCCTTGTATAATTTCATTTCTTTTGATATGTGGGAGACCGAATAAGTACGTTAATGATAATTTAAAAACAATATGCATGATTTTGACTAAAAGTCTTTCGTTGAAAGAGAAAGATAAAAAGGGTGCGCTTTTTAACAGCCGGGAATGTATATGAATTACGATTATGCAGAAAGGGGAAAATATATTTGATAAAATACATAAAATATAGATTGCTTTAATTTTTTGAAAGGAATATATATGGTATCTTTACCATATATATATCACCCCTTCACAAGATTTTGAAAAATTTAGAATGTCACCCTGTAAATATAATACAAAATATCAAAGCAGAAAAATAATAATAAAAATAAAATAAGTATGCATACAATAATGTAAATAATAATATGTAGTACTACAATAATATCTTCATATTAGTATAATAAATGGCCATAGATTTTCAAATTGCAGCAAAATATACTTTTAAAGTCTTTGAAAAGTCTTTTATCCATATTAGAACTAATGTTAGCTGCAAACATATTTTTTTTTTGTTTGTTTTCTTGCAAGTTTATTCATTTTACAATATGATGGTGCACCTATATAAATAAACTCTTAATTGTTCATTTTTTTTTTTTAACACAGTCTTTAAAAAGAGTTCAAGAATGAAAAATTACAGCTGCATTTTTCTTTGAAGGTTTTCTCACGTGATTTTATTTATCAACAAACATGAGCATGCTAAATGAGTCTTTAGTGCACAAAATTTTTTGTATTTGCTTAAAAAGTTCACAAGTTTGCACTATATTATTAAAAATCTTAAATGAAATGTAAATACAAAAATTTCAAAATAAAAGAAACACAATTACAATTATACAATGATAATATAGAGATTATAAAGATTATAAAGATACATATATAAAATATTAAACGTAAAAAAAGTTTTCGTGTAAAGACACAGGAGAGATAATAATGATGCAAGACATGGGCATCGATAAAAATATCTCCCCTTAAACTTGTTGTAATAACAAGGAAGAGACCGCAGTTTAGGACATTGGTCATATTCGGGACAGGGCGTATTTAGGGAGAGGGGTTTATTTTTGGTAAACCCCCCTTGCTCCGCACATATTTGGAAACTCCGCGTATGATTGGAGCGACTCGGGTTCATCTACGGGTTTGAAAAATAGTAAAATTGGGTATACCAATTTTAACAAAGTTTTGCTCTCATACACAATGGAATAAAGACCCCCACATGGGTAATAATTTTGAACGGGGCTTATTCCGCAAGTGCGAATAAAAACTAAAAAAAATGCAAAATAAATCAAAGTTTTTTTTTGTTCAAAAACCTAAAAATCCTTCAATAGACACGTTCTAGAGTGTAGAGAGCATAAAGTCACATTCGGGATAAATATATATTGTTTCGAAAATTAAATGCTCAAAATAATTCATTTATTTTAAGTTATTTAAAAATTCAAAGATTAAATTAAAAGGAAAATGAAATAATTAATTTTTTTTTTTTTTTTTTTTTTTTTTTTTTTTTTTTTACAAAATGCTAAGTATACTTACAAATGCAGAGAGTGTTAATAGAATTATCAAATGTTTAAATTTATAACAATACCTATTATTCTTAATTTATATTATCTATATATTTTATTTATTTATTTATTTATCCATTTATTTATTTATTTTTATTTTTATTTTATTTTTTTAACAGGATTTTAAATTATACGAACTTGCTAAACAAGAATATAAATCTTTTGCCAAATAAACAAGTTCTACAGTACTGCTACATAACACATAAACAATGGACCAGCCATATCACAATAAAAACAAATAATACAATACTACATAACATGCATGCATAAATACACCTGTTACCATGGATAAGGAGCATTTATGAATCTGGCAACAGAAAATTTTATATTCATATTAATATTTTATCACCTTTCGAGGACGTAAATTATAGGAATGAGCACTTTGTTCAATATTGTTATTACTAGGAGTATTGTTATGAACATTATGATAATTTAAGTCAAATAAATGGTTATTTCTAGGAGGTGCAAGTAAAAGTCTGTCTATATGAACTCTGAAAATTGAATTGTTAATATGAGAATTCAGTTGTTGAATTGAAAAAGAAACAGGTGAGTGTTTCTTTACAACTACATAAGGTCCTGTATACCTTGGCTTAAATTTATCTGATGATTTTAGGTATACAATGTCTTTCTCAGTAATTGGCCTGAGTTTTGCCTTTTTTTTATGATATTCGTTTCTTTTAATTTGAGATGCTTTTATGTTGTCATAAGCTTTGTTGTAAATACCATTTAAATCATGAAGGAGATTGTAAAAGTCTACATTTTGGTCTAGAAAGGGTTGATTAGCATTTAAATCATATGTATCAAATATTAGAGATAGTTCGCGTCCAAAATGTAAAAGATTCGGAGAGAAAGAAGTAGAAGAATGTTTAGAACCATTATAGAGATTTTTATGAATAGCAATGGCATTTTCAAAGGAATGTCCTTCTTTCATTAAAGTATTGATTGAGTATTTAAGAGATGTGTTTATCCTCTCGCTTATAGAATTGCTAGCTGGGTGTGAGAAAGAAGAGTGATTTATTTTAATACCTAGAGTATTATTTAAAGTATTATACACATAAGAACGAAATTGGGGTCCAAGGTCTGATAATACGCAGGCAGGGCGCCCGAAAGTTGTCATATAGGCAAATAAACACTTTACAATTTTAGGTGCAGTTGTATTGTAGAGAGGGTACAGTTCAATATGTCGAGAAAAATGATCCGTAACTGTGAGAATAGTTTGACCGTTTTTAAAAGGACCAACAAGATCAATTGAAATGGTGTTTCCTGGTTGTTTAGGGGTATATGTTGGTTGAAGTGGGGCATTAGGTATACGATGATGTTTAGCCTGAAGACATAATAAACAAGAAGATACATAATTTAAAGTATCGGTGTACATACCTTTCCAACAATACCGTGAAGAGAGGAATTCATATGTTTTAGCTAAACCAAAATGAGATAGATGGGATATTGTTAAAACTTTAGGTTTTAAAGAATTGGGAACCATAATTACATACACGAAAGTATTATCCGCAACATTACTTTTTTTTAACATTAAAACTTTAGAATCAGGATGAATGAAATAAGATGGAAATTTTTTTGAAGAACCTGATTTTAAAATCTCTTCATATATTGGAGCTAATTGTGAATCTTTTAATTGTTCTTGGACAAAAGTTTCATTAGAAATTTCAAGCAAAGCATCTTTTTTATCTTTACTATTAATGACTAAGCAATTCACAATTTTGTTGTTGTTATTTTCCTCAAAATCATTTTCAACAATAGGTAATGCCTGTTTATCTTCAGAAATGAGATTAGGATTAGAATTCAAAGTTTCAATATTTTCTTCAGTAAATTCGCATCGGGATAAATAATCTGCTAGAACATTAGAAACACCTGGAATATGTTTAAAAGTAAAAGTGAATTTTGATAGCTGCATGAGCCAGCGAGTGGTGATATCTGCCGGATTAGTGGTTTTTTTGTATTTATCAAGAGGTTTACTGTCCGATAAAATTATGAAAGGACGATTATAGATATAGTAATTGAAAGCATTTACAGATTTTACAATGGCCATAAGTTCTAACTTTAAAGCCGGATATTTCTTTTCGGAGGGTTTGAGAGATTTTGAGAAGTATGAGACAGAAAGCAACTGATTATTATGCTCTTGTAATAATACACCAGAAATAGCGATACCCGAAGCGTCCGTGTTCACGTAAAATTCTTTGTCCCAATCTGGTAGACGTACCATTGGTGGTTGAAAAAAGATTTTTTGAATATTATGAAACACATTTTGATGCACATCAGTCCATTTAAAGGTCGAGGATGGTTTTGATAAGTCTATGAGAGGCTGAATAAGTTTAGAAAATTCTGGAATTAAACTCTTATAAAAAGTAGCTAGTCCTACAAAACTTCTTACCTGCTTTTTTGTTTTTGGAACAGGAAATGATTTTATTTTTAGAATATTAGCTTGAATTGGAGAAATAGTGTGGTTATGAATATGAAAACCAAGATAATCAATATTATTCTTGTGAAAAGAACATTTAGAAGGTGACAAAGTTAAGTTGTATTTCACTAAGATTTCAAGAATTTTTGTTAGTTTATCGTACGTTTCCTGAAATGAGTTAGAGCCAAAAATTAAATCATCTTGATAGGCATAAATTCCTTCTAACTGCATTTCATCCAATAAACTATCCATAAGGGCTTGAAAATATGCACTTGCATTTTTTAATCCAAAACAGAGTCTTTTATATTTAAATGAACCGAACATAGACGTGAAAGTGACCTTATCCTGATATTCTGAAGGAAGGTCAATTTGATGGTAGGCCTGTTGGAAATCAAGGGACGTGAAAAATTTATATTTAGATAAGTTGGAAATAATATTTTGTATTTTAGGGAGAGGGTATGAAGAAGATTGTACAACTGTGTTTAACATCCGTAAATCCAAGGCAAGACGAAATTTTTGTGTACCTGATCCATCAGGTTTTTTTCTGACAAGAAGGATTGGACAAGACCATTCCGAACATGAGCGTTCAATGATACCTGCATCAACTAATTGGTTTATTTGTGTTAATGCTTCTTTTTGAAGTGCTTGAGGAATGGGAAAAGGAAGTGTTTTAATTGGGAAATCATTAATAAATTTAATGTTTGGTTTAAATTTATCAGTGTGACCTAATGTTTTCATAGACTTTGAGAAAACAGCAGAATTATTCAATAATAACTCTTTCAATATCTTAGCCTCTGTATTCGGTAAGTGTTGTAAATTAAAGTCATCTTGTGAAAGATCAAGTTTTCGTTGATTCAAAATATCCGTAGATGCCTGAATGAAATTTACAAATTGTTTGGTTTCTTCTTTGAAATTACTTTTAACAGCCTCTAGCTGTTGGGCATCTTCCACAATCTGGTCAATTGGCGTTAAGAAACCAATATTTGCTCTTTTATTTACATGAACATTTTTAGTTGTCATATTTTTTACATAAATTTTAAATTCATGTGGGTTTGCCCCTCGAGCCGTGGTATAGCAAGAGCCGTCGTGGTAGCTCGACATATGACCTAGCGACCGTCTCCCCCTATGGGGTCTCGCGAACGAAGTCGTCGGGGGTTCCATGGCGGTTCATCAAGGTTCCGTCTCTGCGGAAGTTTCCTCTGAGATGTGGGGTTACTGCCGTGACGACTACGTCACCATACCTTGGTAAAATGACCTGGGGGTCCGCAGTGGGGAGCGGCCTCAGGCCGATCGCAGCGCCGGGCGAGACAAAGCCCTGGTGCGTTAAAAGCCCTTCAGAGGCTTGGGTGCGATGGTCGTTTACGCGCGTCGGCGACCCCCGTGGGCGCCTGACGGCGCAGGATAGTTTTATCAGTTTGAATAATCGAATCAAAAGCAAGAATGTCTTTTACAAGCATGTCATTCTGAAATAAATATGGGGTATCATGATAAATTTGTTTTGCGCGTACAGAAATACATTTTACCTCATTTGGAGAAATAACCAGTTTGTTTACTAGACAAACATTATGAGAGATATCAGTTTGTACATTTACGTTATGACATTCCGCTGATTCTGAGTTATCATCTATGTAGATAAAGGGAATTCTCAGATTATCAAGTTGCATTATTTTGTTACCTAGATCTAATGTGATGTTAAATTTCTCAAGAAAATTTAATCCCAAAATACCATCAAATTTATACTCTTTAGGAATGTCAACAATGTAGAAGTAATGCGAAAAGTGTTTTTGTTCAATTTTGAATGAAATTCGAATACATGCTGTAAAATCTATCTTAGAATTAACTGTAGTTAAAGTCACATTAGTCCCTAAACGTTTATACTTAAGCACATGTTTAAGTTTATCAAATAACTGTACAGATAAGAGGCTAGTTGTACTTCCAGTATCCACAAGTAAAAAGGTATCTTGTTTTGCGATGGAGGCCTTTATAAGGGGAAGTGTGGGAGAGTACTTATTGACATTCAAAAGAATTTCATGAAAGGAATTACCGGTTGGTGCTGTATCAGTGACACTGTGAGAATCAATAGAATTTTGGGGAAGATCAGTTTGCACTGCTGTCGAATTTGCAATGGAAATATGCTGAGAAGTTTGAGAACCTGTTGAATTAACCAGTCTCTCAGCCGACAATTTTGGAAGAGAATTATCAATGTAAAAACATTTATCACTGTGTGCTGACTCATTTTCACATGCAGACATACACTGGTCAGCCTTAGCATACGTCTCTAGGGGTTTAAATTTTTGTTTTGTGGAAACCTGTCATTTCTATCACTGTTATATTTACTAAATTTTTGATCATAACGCGCGTTCGCTCTTTGCCATCTGAAACATTTCTGCGCTATATGCCCAAAACGAAAACATAACTGGCAACGATCATTATTTCTGGCCCAATTATTTTGTCTAGTTTGTGGCGCTCTATGAAATTTTGACTTATAACGAGCCTGAAAGTTTTGTCTGTTGACATGTTTACATTGTTTTGGAGACTCCGATTCTCTTGATGTTTGAGTAAAATTTAAGTTATTAATTTTCTCCGTTAATTCCTTAATTTTACTTTCTAATTGATTGCATTCTACATGCGCCGAACTGCTAGCAGACAAAACATTGTTATTTAAGAAAATCTCTTGTAGAGATTGTCCCCTGTCAATTGCTTTATCATATGTGTTGATGCCTTCTTCTTGCAACTTAATTTTAATGTCCGAAGGTAAACAAAACATTAATTTAACGTATTTTATTTTATTTAATGCATCCCTGTCATGAATTTCGGTATATACCTTTGATACAAGGACATTAATTCTATGAGCAAAATTTTTTACTGTCTCCTGTGGTAACATTGTTAAACAATTTAAATCATTTAAAGTTGCAGCCGAAGAATTCTGTGAAAAGAATTTTTGAATGCGATCGCGAATGAACTCAAAATCTTGTGCGTTATAAAGTACAGTGTCCTCCAAATAATATTTTTTTGCGGGACCTTTCAGTTTAGTTTTAAGATAATCCACAGTTTGTTCATTAGTTATTTCCTTAATTTTCTGATAAGTTAAAATTTGGTTAAAGAAATGGTTAAGTAATTCGGGGTCGCCGTAAAAATCATCAACAACGTACTCAAAATTCTTAGAATTAGCCATGATGATATCACCTTAAAAGTTTAACTTTTTTTTTTTTTTTTTTTTTTTTTTTTTTAGACACAGGTAAAATATCATAAAATAAGCAAAATAAAAAAAGCAACAATTTTAAACAAACCACACTTGATAATTTATTTAAAAATCATTAAATATTTAATCTTAGAAGTATTAAAGAAAAATTAACTATAAATCATAAATAGTGGTTTCAACTACAAAAATAAATATAATATACCAAAATATAACACGGAGAAAAATATACTTTTCTGTCATGAAAAATTTTAGCTATAAAATGCAATGTTTATAAATATCAAAATTTGAAAGTCTATGAATGTTAAAAAGCCATTCTGTCTTACCTGAACACAATTATACCTTTTAAAACCTTATTATTATATTTTTAAACATCTACAGCAAAAAAAATTTATTAAATAAATAAAATTCAATGAGTGCTTTTTAATCGTCTAACATATATTGCACATATTATATATCTAGATCCTCTTAAAAATATAAAAACATTACTTGAAACTATACGGAAATAATATTTCATCAATGTAAAAGTTCTAGCAAAATTGAAAATTTCCTTTTTTTATTAACCTTTTACAAAAATAAAGACTTACCTCTATAAAATATATCCATAGCGCTTTTTTTTTTTTTGCAAAACATATTAATAGAAAAAGAAAGCACAAAATACTATATTTAAATTAATATGTCGGATCCTAATCGATAAACCTTGAGTCACTGGAAGAACTAACAAAAACGAAAACAAAAATTTTCTATGTGGTCGCTCATTGAGAAATATGTTACTTTCCTAACGTGAATTTTATCTTGTAGCTGAATTAATTAGGATTGTCTAAAAACAAAGTTCACAAGAGTTCGCTAAATTGTGGCACACAGCTAAACACTAAAGGTCAGAAAGCAGCATTGAATTAGATGCAGAGAATATTTATTTCTTGTGTTTTAATTGTTGCACGGCGATGAAAATCAGTTTTTTCGATGACTGAGAAGAAAATAAATAAAAGAACACAGTAGAAGTTCACGATAAAATAGGATATTGAATGTAGGTGCGGGCGCAGATTTTATGAATGAAAACCTCACTCATTGAAGAAAAACCACATGTTGAAAATCACAGATTGCATTAGGGCTTTTTGAATATCATTTTTCAGAGAACACGATGCAGCCTAAAACACAGAGATGAAATAATTCGATGGTGCTCCGACGCTGAATAATTTGCGACGAATAATTAAATTAATTTACTTCGATGAAAATCACATCGCATATCTCACACAAAAATGGTTAAGTTTGAAGTCAGCAACTTTCGATGATAGGTAAAAACCACAGTCACAGGCAGGCTCCAACAAAGCATTCTCAGAATGAAAAAATATAGTCAGAAAAGTTGCAAATTAATAGGAATTTTTTTTTTCGTTTCGTGGCCCCAATGACACACCCTTTAGAAATTGTCGTGCGAAAACGATCACATCCAGTTCAAAAGTCCGGCACCAATGCATATGAAAGAAATTATCGTGTTCATTTATGCATATAGAAGAGTTTATCGTGGAAAGTAAGTTCAGGGGGTTGATTATTGAGAAAATGTTGTCAAAGTTGGCGAATCCTTTTAAAAGACCTAAAGGATTTACTTTTACGGAGTGAAACAATTGGTTAAAACAAGAAGGTATAGTGGCACTTGGTTGTTTTAGCAAACCGCAGAATGCGTTTCCTGGGTACTGAAGTACGGAACCGGAGTGTAGTTTTTCCTTTTATTTTGTATGATGAAGCAAAGAAGACGAAAATCACATCATTAGAGTTAATAGTCTTTAATTGGAGAAACATGTCACAATTCACTATCTTCCACAATAGTGAGATTTATATCAATCAAAGTTTCAGATTTTTAAATGGATCTGATGAATATTGGTGAGGTGACATTTTAAATTTAAAGTCAGGGGTGAAGAACACAAACATAATCCAAAGGATAATCCAGAAATGCTGTTGAACGGGTCCGATCAAGTTCACGTAATCCAAAGAGTTTTAAGAACAGCAAGGTGATTTTTCGTTATAAAACCAAAGGGTGGCCAAAGGGGCCAAGACATTTTTAGATGTTTATGAGATGAAGATCAGAGGGCAAGTGTTCTATCCGATATGAAAGTGGGCGCAAGGAAAAACACGCCAAGCGAGATACATTTCAAGCCAAGAGAATCGCATTTTTTTGCGTGGGAAATGTAACCGTTACTTATATACATATCAACTTCATAATTGACGTCATTGGAAGGGAAAAATCTTTTGGCGAAGATTGCACTTTGGCTAAAAAGAGAGATTAAGAATTTTACCGTTAATTATTGTTTTGGGAACAGGGCTTTCGAGGAATGCAGGAAAGGCGCCGTTTAAATGCTATAGACATCTGGAACAATATGCGAGACACAGCTGACCATGAAAAGGAAAACATTTTATGCCTTGTATAATTTCATTTCTTTTGATATGTGGGAGACCGAATAAGTACGTTAATGATAATTTAAAAACAATATGCATGATTTTGACTAAAAGTCTTTCGTTGAAAGAGAAAGATAAAAAGGGTGCGCTTTTTAACAGCCGGGAATGTATATGAATTACGATTATGCAGAAAGGGGAAAATATATTTGATAAAATACATAAAATATAGATTGCTTTAATTTTTTGAAAGGAATATATATGGTATCTTTACCATAAAGATATTTCAGTTTATACTTCAGATTTGCACAAATCAGAAATATAAGGATCTGGCTTTGCGCCACCATAATCAAGGAGTATTATGATATATTGGTATTCCATATAACCCGACACCACCAGTTTCAAAAAAGAATTATTCTATATTTATTGATGTGAATCGCGAGCTAAAAAACGAGTATTACATCATAAACTGTCAGTATTTCTGTGTACATTACGCTTCATTTCAATGTAAAAATATTACTTCTAATAATGAATAAAAAATATTTTAAAATTATCAACTGAAACATTATAAGACGAAAAAAGTGTCCAAAAGACCACAAGTGTCTAGGTTGTCAGCCAATATATTTCAGTTCATACTTCAGATTTGCACAAATCCCAAATATAAGAATCTGTCTTTGTGCCACCATAATCATGGAGTATTATGAGATATTGGTATCCCATATAACCCTACACCACCAGTTTGGGAAAGAATTATTCTATATTTATTGATGTGATGTCACGAACTAAAAAACGAGTATTACATCATAAACTGTTAGTATTTCTGTGTACATTACGCTTAATTTCAATGCAAAAATATTACTTCTAATAATGAATAAAAAATATTTAAGAATTATCAACTGAAACTTTCCAAAGACGAAAAAAAAATATTTATTCACACAATGCGCACTGACGCCGACCAATGAACTGTGCATTCTGGGAGGCATTCTGGAAACATTCCTAAGTACTTTATGATATTGCTGCTTCGTGGCTGGACTTTACCAAACAGAAGCCTTAGTATTCCATATTGCCAGACTATTCCATAATACTCGAAGTTCCTCTCTACTATTTAAATCATTTAATTGATTTGATTTATATCGAACAATGTTTTGTGATGGCCGCAACACACTAGTTATTAATTGTTCTTCCATGACTAAGAATTTTTAGAAAGTATAATTGAAACAGAAATGCATCTCTGATCTCACTTTTCCTACTTTTAAAAGAAAATCTTAAATCAAATGTATAAATTTATAAAGCAAAAAGAGGGTGACGCCTTATGTCTGTGTTGTAAGGCGGTTCAGATTTATCTCTGTTGTTATTCGGAATAGGCATTTTTGGATGATACCTAAGGGAATTTTCCGGAATCACATCATGACATTGAGTCATGTTTTATCAGAAACTGAAATAGAGTTATGAAGAGGAGGCCTTTCTTTTAATGAATTCGCACGTGACTAGGAAAATATCCTTTATGAGAAATTTGAATAGTTAGGATGATTTTTTTTTATGTGTTTGTCCATGTTAATGTGAATGAAATTAATTTGAAACATTAATTAAAATTCTATAGTTATTTACACACATTTTGTTGTAATTGACAAATAAATGAAAACTTTATTTAATTTAGAAACTTTATATCATATGGATCAATGCTTTCATTTTTTTAAATGGTTCCCTCATTTCAAAAGATTTTATAAAGTATCATTGGAACAGAAATATATCCCTAACCCTTTTTTTCTTATTTTTAAAATAAAAACGCAATTCAAAAGTATAAATTATAAAATAAAGTGAAGAAGGCGTATTATTTCATAGATTATAGAGCGTTGTTATATTATATTTACCACTATTGTTATTCAGGGTATAGCATTTTTTCAGGACACAAGAAAGATGGAATTTCTCTGAATTACATCATAACTTTAAGTCATGTTTTATGAGAAACTTGAATAGAGTTATGAAGATAAGGTCTTTTAATGAATTCGCATGTGATTAAGTAAATTAAATCAATTTTTATTATTAAATATTATGTTAAACTTTTACCAGAGGTCGGAAAAATAACTACTTTATCGTAACTTTTAGTTAACTACAATTACAACTACTTGTTTTAAAAAGTAGCAACAAAAAACTACTATTATAGCAAAGCAGTCGCTACTTCGCTACATTCAGATTTTGTCAAAGGATTAAATTTACACTTGAAATCGAGGGCATGGCTTAAGTAATACAGCGGCCCTTCATTATAGCGCGTTTGCCGGGATACAATCAAATAAATGTGTTATGACCATCCAGATTTTGTCAAAAGGTTCCATCTACACTTGAAATCGAGGGTATGGTGTAAGTAATAGTAACAGTGGCTTTTCATTATATCTCGTCTGTCGGGATACAATCAAATAAATGTAGTATGACCGAGGGCATTAAAAAATTAAGAAAGATAACATATAAGAAAATGTTTTGTGTTGATCTCTAAAATATCTGTTAGTTTAAGAACATATTACTCGTTATATGCCGACCAGGGCAATTCAATATTAATTTTATCTGCCATAATATCAAAAATAATAAATCTTTAAATAAAGCAATTACAAAAGTAAAAACGTGGCATTAAAATTTGAACATCTAATAATGAGTAAGCAGGCACGTAAGTGTTTTCAGCAAGAAAATTAATTTATTTTATTTGGATTTTTGCACTCGGATTTATCAGCAAGTATCAATGAAATAATTCATGATACCATAAGATGGGTGGCTAAACACTGCAGCTGAGCTGCTGGTATTCGCAAATTGCTGCGCAGAACATATTTTGCACAAAAGAAGCAAGTTATGATCACGTAACATGAAGAATGGCACATTTTGTTTTTTTCTGGAGTAACGTTAAAACGTTAAAAGTAGCATCAGTGCTCGCTACAAACTACTAATTTTATGTATCGTGCTGCTCACTATATTACATTTTCGAAATGTAATTATAAATCAAATATATAAGGTCTCAGGAACAGAGATGCATAATTGTGAAAGGTGTATTGCTTTTACCACTGATGTTATCAAGAACAAACACATCTGATGGCAACAATTGACTAATTTTACTGTGACTAAGTAAATCAAAAGAATTTAAATCGTTAATTATGATACTTCCCTTACTCAAATGTTATTGTTAAAATTAACGAATGTCAACATGTTACTTATTTTAGAAAATTTGCATCAAATAGATGCACGCAAATCCTTTCCCAGCGTATTTTTATTTCCCAATCACATCTCACAAAAAAGAAAAAAAAATCTTTAATTGAACGAAAAAAGACAAGTTTTATTCAAAATATTTTCAATGTAAAATTCAATAGCCTATACAAATTACCAGGCGAAGAAAGGGTAAAGAACTCCTGTACAGGAAAATTTAGATTTATGTGTGTTGCTGCTCGCAATTGGCATATTTTATGTCACCATCCAAAGCAATTTCCCTGAATTAAAGCAACTTGTAGACTGCAAAGCAATATATTTTTCTTTTTTTTTAATTATTTTTTAAAAATGCAGAGATGAGATGAAGTTGAGATGAGATGACCACCCTGGGAACTCAGCTTGGGCTTTATGAACCAGCAACTCCAATAAACGACTGAAAGGCTGGATTCATTAAATAAAATATTAAGCTGCGTCAAAAGTATTTTCGTTTTTTTTTAATGTTTTTATACCAAAGCATGCACCTGACAGTTTCTCTCTTCTATTGTTGAACATAAAATGTTATTTAAGAGGATATATGTCCCTCTATATTCTATAATCATACAGGTTTCTTTCTTTCATTTTTAGGTCACATAAAGAGTCATGCAAATGTTGAGATTATATGCATCTTAAGGCATGATTTTAAACTAGGCCTTAAAACCAATAATGCTGTACTCAAAACTCGTACAGTTTGAGGCCAGGACAAGAGTAGTGTCCGGACAGTTCAAAACAAATCCAAACGTTTTAAGGAAGGGGACCTCAGCCTTGAAATCCAACTCAGAAGTGACAGGCCATCAGTTGTGAATTTTGACCAGTTGAAAAGAAAAAAACAGAAGAATCCATTCAAAGATAATTATTCACATTCAAAGACAATTAATTTTTAAATGTTTAGTTTTGTTAATTTTTGGCATCAAAATTGATTGTGGAGAACGGATTCTCCTCTTTTCTTCTCTTCAACTGGTCAAAATTCACAACTGGTGGCTGTCACTTCTGGGTTTGATTTCAAGGCTGAGGTCCCTTTCCTTAAAACGTTTGTATTTGTTTTGAACTGTCCGGACACTACTCTTGTCCTGGGCTCCAACTGCATGAGTTTTGAGGACAACTTTATTGGTTTTAAGGCCTACTTTAAAATAATGCCTGAAGATGCATAAAATCTCAACATCTGTATAACTCTTTATGTGACCTATAAATGAAAGAAAGAAGGCTGTATAATTATAGAATATAGAAGGACATACAAGAATATCCTCTTAAATAACATTTTATGTTCAACAATAGGGTGATAAAGTGCCATCTATATGCTTTGGTATAAAAGCATTCAAAAAACGGAAATACTTTGATACAGTCTAATAACATTTTAAGATTTTTTCAGTGAGCTAAAATAGTTGGCCACATAGCTGAAATAAAGATTTATGTTTCTAAGACAAGAGGTGCATGGTCAACAATTTCCGAAGTTCTCAAAGTGCCATTTTCCTTTTATTAGTAAAATCACAGTTTAAATTATTATCCGATGTTTTTGCTATTTCTTACTTAGCCTTACAGCCTTATTCAGCCTTATTCAGACTTACAATTCTTACAGCCTTATTCAGAATTCCGCTGTACATAAAAAAATGTATACCTATTGCAGATTTTATCTACACTGCCGATTACACTAAAATTTTGAGTAAACGTTAATAAAATAAAATAAAATAAATTAGAAAAATCTGAATTATTTTATATTCGGAAATTTCGGAAATATTTTGGATGCATGATCAACGCACCTTGTTTTACCTCACACTTAAAGAATCGTCTTTTCTTTTGCCGACTGGCATATTTGGCTAATCTATAGCTCATAAGTATTGCAGTTTTATCCTCTAGAAATTGCATAGTAGTATTTTACATTTTAAAAAACTCATCTGTTACACTGTTAAAAATTTGCAGCAAACTGTCCAGTCATTCGACCGTTTTTATAGAAAATGGATACATAACCGTAATTTAACTCTCTTCTGACCATAATATAGGCAATAATATGGTCAGAATGGGGTTAAATTACGGTTATGTAACGGTTTTCTACAAAAACGGTCAAATGACTAAGCAGTTTGCTGAAAATTTTTAACAGTGTATCAACCGTAAAAATCGTAAAAAAGGTTTAAAATACATGATGATGTTAAACAATCATAATTTCTCTCTTTTTTGTACAATTTTTTTTATTATCGTCCTGTTTTACAATTTTCTTATACAGTTTTTCTGATATTTTGATGAATTTGTATTAAATTACAATCATAGTGTTACTTTTCTTTTGAATGTATATAATTTTTTTTAATCTAAATATTAATTTACATATACAGCTATTTAGAATTACCTTCTGTAACGGTGGTATGGCGAAAATATGATTTTTTTTTTTTTTTGCTTATTGGCAAACAAATCTAAAAGTCTGGGAACTCCTGATCCGTTTTATTGCTAATTTAGTTGTTTTCTTCCTGTTTCTATTTAGCTATCTGAACAACAAATAAATAAATGAATAAGTAAATAAATCTTACTGAAATAAATGACCTACTGACAGTGTTCGCACGAACGATAACATCTTTTGGCATCTGTCTTGCTGACTGATGTTCTTAAGAGAACATCCAAAAGAAAGAAAAAAACAAATTGCTGTTCTTCACCTGCTTGAATCTAATATATTATTACTAACCAGGGTGTCAAAAATAGATTAAAATTTCAAACACTGCCAATTGATATAGAAATTCGAAGCCGTATGCCTCTGAGTGCATAAAGTATTAAAGGTATTTGGTAAAGAAGATTACATTGTCTGGGTCTGTTGTAGTGCAAACACTAGCAACTTATAGAAATGTCAGAGAGCCTGGAATCGTGCCAGCGATAGCATCTTTTGAACACTGGCTTTTGTGGTTTATGTTCCTTAAATATTACAGTGTAATAAAACTTTCATGTTTAGTGTTTGTGAAATATAAATTATGTTGTTTTGTGTGTATCCTTTCACTTACAATCTAAAATTAAGATAAAATATTTTTAGAGAAACTTTATAAATATTTCTTTACTGTAGTTGAAAATTTCGAAAGCTATTTTTAGTTATGATTTTATGTTTTCAATATTTTTATTTGATATTGAAAATATTATCAATCTTTTATTTGAATTATTTTGTTAAGATATTAAATAAGACTTTTATGATATAAAAAATAAATAAATAAAAACAAGAAAGAAAAATCATACGTCAAGCATAGATTATGAAACATTTTCCAACACTTCCGTAATACTTTACCAAAACTTCGTCGTTAGATAAGGTAAAGAAGATACCTAAGTAAACATTTTAGTAAACGCATAACACATTTGAAAACCAGATCTCAGCAATTCTCGCCTATAGTCGGAAAAGTGCTGCAATTCTTTTGTACAGCCCTATATATGATCTATAGGTTTGTACATATTCTACATAGTATGATAAAATTTAGTTTAGTAAGAAAATGCATATCACAGTTGAAAATTCACCTTCAGCAATTTCTACCATTAGACGGAAACGTACTTGAATTCTTTTGTACAGCCCTGTATATTGCCTAAAGATTTTTATACACGCCACATATTAAACTAAAATTTTATTCAGGACTAAACACACACGTAAAACTACTGAAATCACACTTTAAGGAATTACTATTCATAGGAGCCCATGTACGCAGTTCTTTTCATAGCCCTGCATATGATTTTTATAATATTCTACAAAATCTATTAGTATACTGAATATAGTTGAGCTTAAAAATGCATAACTCAATCTAAAAACATCTTTAAGCAATTCACGTTCATCCCAAATAATGCTTACGAATTCTTTTATGTAGTCCTGTATATAAACAATAGAATTTATACACACTCCGTAGTATGCAATAATTTAGTTAAACTTAAAAACTTTAGTTAAACTTAAAAACCATAACTGAAAACGGGCTTCCAAGAATCATCCCTAATACATAGTACTTCGGATACAGTACGATATCCGAAATCTTTTATGTGTCTCTGGGAATGAACGATAAATGCTATGCACATCATATTCGACAGACAGCATCTTGAATTAAACCACAATAATGTATGCCAATTTCATCATGTTTGAAATACTGCAACATAATTAAAATACGCTGCAAACATTTTTTCCCCGCAGACTATTATGAAACCGAATTCTTTTGTGTGACCCTGTAAATGAATGATAAATGCATTGCACTCCATATTCTACAGAAAGCATGTGTTTTAGTGTACCTCAGAACTCATATCAATTTCATGTATGCAGCCGTGTAATATCATTAAAATACACCGCAAACTATTTTTCCCCATAGATCATAATATAACAAAATTCTTTTGAGTGCCCCTGTATACGAACTACAAGTGCTACACATAACATATTCTATAGTAACCATCTTGTAGTGCATCACAATAACATATATAAATTTCATTATGTTTGAAATGGTGTAACACAATAAAAAAACACCGCAAGTGATTTTTTTTACCATAGACCATAAAGTGACGGAATACTTTTGAGTCCCCTGTAAATGATCTATAAATGCTTCATACTTTATTTTGAATACTGAACTTGCCATGGTAAACCTCAATAACCTATATCAATTACATGGCAATCAGAATATATGTACACAAGTTAGAGCACGGACAGACGGACAGACAAACCGAGCACTTTTCAACTACATTGGAAAGTGTTAAAAAGAAGCTGAACAAGCTAATCCCGAGTAATTATGGCAGACGTTAATCTTTCATTTTTCACATCCACTTTCTTAGCGCGTGCTGCTTTTATCCGGGGCCTGGAAGTCTCCTTAACGAGTCCCTGTGTGTGGGGGAACATCCGGGTGTAGGGAGAACCCTAATGCTAGATTAATTTTGACACAATTATTCAAATTGGTAAAGAAATCAAATGAGTTGTAATTTTCCAACTGGACGAACAATGTCCGGGCCAGGATTCCAACCTGGAATCTCTTGGCTAAACCTTGGCTTCTCCTTTCTTTACCAATTTGAATAATTGTGCAAAAATTAATCTAGAGTCATCACGTATCCAACGTTTACTGGAGTTCCAAATTACCTGCGATTTACTCTGTTGAGCTGATTGAGATATCAGACCAGATGCTATGATCAATAATGTTAACTGGATGAATTTGGTCCTCCAGATTTGACCGGGATAGCTCCGTTGGTAGAGCATGGCAGCTTCAGCCAAGATATCCCAGGTTCGAATCCTGGCCAGGTCATTTTTCGTCCAGTTGGAAAATTACAACTCATCAGAACTCTAATGCTCTACAATTTAGTTAACCTCGTTGAACATTTCCTCCTTAAGCTTTCTATACCTGTCACCTTTTGCTTATTATTGAATTTTAAAATGTTTTGTCTATTTTAGGAAACCCTATGTTAAAATTATGAATGAATATCTAAGTTCGGCTTAGAGTGAGTTGCCCTGTATTTTCGACGAGATAAGTAGAAAACGATTTTATATTCCTAAATGATTATTGTTTGTTTACGTTCGCCGATATTTCAAAATTACCTTATATAATTATTTGCGTTTTAGCAATCAATGTTTTTTTTTTTTTTAAATATAATGCAAAAATTATAAAATTTAAGACTCTAAAAATATGTTTTATAAATATTATCAACAATATAAAATAACTAACATGTATGTACATTAAAACAACATGCCACTAACCCTGTTTAAACAGTTTTTACTCTTTCATAAATTTGATTTGCAACATTTTGTCTTCAAAGAGTAGGCAAAAAAAATTTCAAGTTCCCTTAAAAATAATTTCTCATCATATATTTATTTAAAAATAAATGGTAAAAGAAAACTTCGAAATATTAAGTGCCTTTTTATTTTAGAAAAAAAAAAAATTCCATCTCGTAGCAATATTTTTCTTTATACATTATTCATTACATTGAAATCTCCAGCTTTTAAACCATGAGAGTAGATTAAATGTTTTGTTTTTGCGTTAGAGTGATATTATGCGACATTCTTGAAAGATTTAAAAATATATTTATGAAGATGAAAATAAGTTATTTGCATTATTTTTTTATAGTTCAAATCTATTGTTCAGAAAATAGCAATAGCTAAAACATTAAGGAGACTAATTTAAAATATATTTCGTTGAAAATTCTCAACGTATTTTCATTCTTTCTTAAAGGAATAGTTATTTATTCATCAAAGGATATTTTCCATGAATTGTTTTCAGTTTGGAATAAATACGAGTGATGATAATGGGATTTGATGCTTACATTTAATACGATGGCACGGGCAGTAAATAAATATATAAATTAATTCTACGAGGTATTTCTAAATTAGTGGAATACATTTTCAGAGGCTAGAATACGTATCAAGACAAACAACATTTGAAAAGTAAAACAGGGTCGTAATTAATGTTCCCACGTGTCTCGATTTTCTGGAGCACCAAGATTTGTCCCGAGTTTAAACGGGACGCCAAAAATCTCGATTTTTCATGATGCACAAATTCTTTTAAATTTGCGTTACTATATCATGCTATTTGTTAGTCTACATCAAGTGGAATTTAATGCAGTAAAACCTGTGGAGACAGAATCTGTCTATAACGGAAAATTTTTCCGTTCGAAAGGATTGCCTTACAAAACTACATACCTAGATTGCAACCTGTCTAAAATGTAATTTTTCACCGTTCGAAGCTAGTCTGTTTTCTGTGTTACTGTACTTTGTTCAGTAAAACCTGCGAAAACGGAACCTGTTTATAACGATATTCTGTTTTAAAAGTAAAAATTTCATTGACCCTACGATCGGAATACTATACTACTTTAGCTTTTAAATTGGAATTTTGTTTCAATCCCTAACGTAACCGCTTTCACAGGCTTTTGTGTGTTTATATTGTACAGTATAGACTGATGTGTTTATACAATATAGTGTCTAATATAGTATAGTAAAAATTGATATATTTATATAGTATAGTATATGCGAAATTCCCCTGCGGAAGGAATACCATACAATTATCTTTGTTATGACGGAAACCTGTCTAAAGCGAAGTTTTTTTTGTCACTTGACTTTTCGTTTTAATCGGTTTTACTGTAGTAAATAAACACAATAATCTTGTGAATCTGTGAAAGCGGAATCGTTAGGAACCAAAACAAAAAACCGTTTTAGAGAAGATTCCGATTAAGAAGTAACGTGTTAAGACGAAATTTCCATATAATGCAGAAAAATTCCTTTTTAAATGCGTTTCCATCTTAGAAGGTATAATTGTATGGTATTCCAACCACAGGGACGATGGAAGTCCTACGTTTAAGACAGGATTCCGTTATAGACAGCTTCTGTTTTAATAGGCTTTGCTGTGTTTTCATGTCCCGATTTAGAAGCCATTGTCCCGCTTATGTTGTCTCCCTGTCCCGCTTTTTCTGACACTGGTCTTGGCAACACTTGTCGCAATCCACTTATTCTGTCAAAAATAAATAATATATAGTACATAAATTAATAATAGATGAATTTGCATATAATAGTGATTAATTCTAAATTTGCGCATGAGATAATTGGTTAACATAGGACATTTTCATTGCAAAAGCATATTTCGTTGGCATGATTAATATAATATTTATAGCAAATGCATATTTAGGAGATTTAGAATTGTGTAATGAGTATTTTTGCTGTATTTTACCCTCATTCCATTTTAGCATTTATGCAGGAAAAAGACCTCCCTATAAATCTGCAAATTATTTTAAGTAATTATTTGGTTGTTTTTCAAAAGAAAAATTTCCTAGAGTAAAATTTTACTATTAAAGTACATGCAATGTGATAAAAAAGAAGAGGATTGATAAATAGTAACAAGATAGAACAGTATCATAAATTTAAATAAATTAATTTTAGGCAAGGAAGTTTTTTGTTTTCATTTTCAATTGATGTTTGTGACAAAATTTTAATGCAATTTTAATTCATGTCGTGTTTGGGCCATTTTTTTCCCTTTAAGCCATATATATTTTATTTCTTTTATCTGTATGTATTTAAATTCTTTCATTTTTATAACTGAAAACGAATAAAAAGGATTGAATCAGCTTTTAAAAAAATCTCTAAAATTAAAAAATTAGGTTAATGTGCGCATTGCACTAATTAATCTTTAATATGTGCATGACTGTTTTCATTACAAAGGCGTAACTATTTTAATGGTGTTATTCAATGAGTTATATGTGATGCGATAAATTTATCTTGATTTTATTTACGGCAAATTCATATTGCGGAGATTTAGAATGGTGTAATGACTATTCTTTGAGTATAAATCAAATTCTTATTACTTGTTCTATTTTAGCACAAATAAATAATATGTTTAGAAACTCTTAAGATATTCTAAGTAATTTAGAAGCATTTTGTTTTATTCGGCGGTTTGTGAGGAGTATGAGAAATTTCGTATTTATAATAAAAGAAAAAAAAAAGTAGCTACGCTTTGAAATTCTATTTTCCATTAGAGTATGCATTATACTGATTAATTTTAAATATGTGCTTTAGATGATTTATTTCGTTTGGCTATTTTCACTACAAAAGCATGCATATTTCAATTGTGTGATACAGTGCAATGAATTTGCTAAATAAAGTGCTGTTTCGAAATTATTAAGCTATTTTGAGTAATTGAAAGCATTTAATTTTATTAGGTTTTTTTAGTAAAGAAGAATTCCGCAATTATAATGAAAGATATCCGTGTAGTAAAGCTTTCGAAATCTTATTATCAATTAGAATGTGCTTTAAATATAAACGAACACCGTGATTTGATTATTATTATTTTTTAAAGTATTATTTTTATTATGGTATATATGCCATATTAATATGACGTGACAGTATTTAGAATGAACACAAAAGCCTGAATCAGCTTTTATAAAAAGCTCTTATGCTTGAAAATACTTAAATTCGTGCATTACACTGATTAATTTTGAATCTGTGCATTAGATGATTGATTTCGTTTGGCTGCTTTCATTAGAAAAGCGTACATATTTCAATTGTATGATTTATTGCAATCTCTTGCAAATGCATATTGTAGAGAATTAGAATAGTGTGAGTATTCTCTGAATATACGTTAAATTCTTGTGACTTGTTCTATTTTAGCAGATATAGATAATAAAATGCTATTTAGAAAATCGTAAACCAATAATTGAATGTGTTTAGTTTTATTTGTTGTTTTCGGGAAACAATAGTTATTAGTAAATGTTTATAATAAAAGAAGAAGAAACATTTTAGCTAGAGTTTCAAAAATTATTTTAAATTAAAGTGTATTTTAAATATATCGTATGGGGTACATATTCATATCAACGCAACAGGAATTTATATCATACGAGTGTGACAGTATTTAAAAGGAACAAAAAGGCATGAAGAAGTTACTAAGAAGCTGTAAGGTTCTAAAAACATAAATACATGCATTAATTTAGATTTTATGCATAAATAACTGATTAATTTAGCTTTTGTGCATAAATAATTATATAATTAATTTAAAAATTATGCATTAGATGATTGGCTCCTTTAGGTTGTTTTCACTACAAAAATTACATTTGCATAATTCATTGGCACGAATTACTGCAATCAATTTCTCTTAATGTTATTTATTGCACACTGTATATACGTAATTAAAATGATGTAATAAGTATTCTTTGAATCTAATTCAAATGTTTACCACTCGTTCTATTCTAGAAAATATAGATGATGGAATGCTGTTTAATTTTTTTAAAGTTATTCGAAGCAGTTGAAAACATGTAGTTTCACTTAGTAGTTTTGGTCAAGAAAATAATTCTCATTTATGATAAAAAGAAAAATTACAATTACACTACCCAAAATTTATAATTATTTTTTAGTAAAGTGCGTTGTACAGGAGAGTGGGAAATGCATGTGTACTTTACGAATGTGACGTGGTAGAAAATATTGGTAATCTTGAAAAAAAGAAAAAAAAACAATACTTATATACAATACTTATATACAATATGTAGTACAAAGTTGGTTAATTAGAATACTTTCACTTAGAAATGCGCAAACATTTTATAAAACTATTCAAATGTATGACTTACTTAGGATGATATCATTGAAATTTATTAATTGCCTTATTACGTCACAATCTAAGTATATACAGCTCAAACGTTACATTTAAAAAAACTCTTTCAAATCTTGAAAGCGTGCTGATCTAAAATGGTTTTAATATACACACATGTAAAGAAAAATGTATGATAGGAGATAAATTATAAACATAAACCTTGCGAATTCAGGAAATGTACTTAAAAAAGATACATTCTAAATTTATGGAACACTTTTTACTATGTTTTAATCATGTTAATATACCATTAAACACGGAGAATTCAGGATTTATCAACTTCCTTGACTGTAATTTTTGGCTTAATGTAAAAGAGAGCAGTAATTTAAGAAGCCATTTGGACCGAAGTGCAGATGCAATTTGTCATTTTGCGGGATTTCTGCGTCGTTAGAGTTTAAAAACCCTTTGACCTGGCCTGAAGAATGCGCCTTTACACGTACTGTTGAAAAAAAGATTTTTTCAACGTCTGATAATCATTTTCCAGACAGTCTCATTTTTTTTTCCCCTTGGCAAAGGTATTGAATGGACGCCAAAGACCGCAGTCAATCTAAAAATAGGTGTCATGGCAGGCGAAGGCGCTTAAAACTCAAAAGTAAACACTTCATAAAAAAGATTGCTGTGGCGTTTTGTGACACAGTGTTTACAACTGTGTTATTCTTGGGAAAAATTTTTGGCGAAGCATAGTTTATTTTGATGTACGTTTCGACAGAGCTTTTTATTATTTTTTATAACATTGTGGGAGGGGGGGTGTTGGTAAACCATATTCGCAGCTGTTTGTAGATGACGTCGCTGATTGGAGTAGCGCCGGATTGACGTAATTGTCTGTTGCATGAAAACTGAATGCGCATGACTGTGGATAATACATAAAAATGAAAGAATTTTATATTAAATCGAATTCATATTTTCATTTTCGGCATAGCCCTAAGCAGTTTCGTTGTTTATTGTCTATATCTCATAATGAAAATTTAAAGTGCTCCTTAAGGCTGCTCGTCAGTAAACTTTCCGATTCCCCTCGCTAATGTTATTCCTATGAGCTTAGGATGCATTCGTATTTTTAAAATATCTCCTCGGAAAATTAATATTTTTAACTTCTGTTTTCTTTGTATTGTTCTTAAAGAATGTCTCTTTTTTTCTTAGTTGTCAATTTCTTTCTAAAATATATACTTAATTTTATATGAAATGTTAAAATCGTATTCAGTTTTGCTAAGATTTTAACACATAAAAATATAAATTAAGCACATAGTTTAGAAATATTTTGATAACAAAGAAAAAAAGAGAGATTCTTTAAGAACAGTACACAGGAAACTGAAGTTAAAAATATTAATTTCTCGGGGGGAATATTTTAAAAATACGAATGCATCCTACACCCATAGGAATAACATTAGCAAGGGGAATCGGGAAGTTTACTGACGAGCAGCCTTAACCGGTATGTTGTGAAAGAAATTTCAGGTGTGTCGCCAAAGCATTCTTCTTATAATTATTTTAAAGATTTTAATTGATTCTATATTTCAATTATCTAACCCCCCCACCTCCCCCCTCCCCCCTCCCTATTTTCACTGATCCACAAATTTGAGTGAAATAATTTTTTGGAGTTATTTCAAGTAGAAAAGAAAAGAAAAATATAAAATAGACTTGAAACAAGTTTAATGTGAAAATACACTGAGAAGTAACTACTTCTATATGAATTGGTATATTTATCTATCAACGGGAAAAAATATATATATTTATATGTGGCTTTCTATTGTGCAAGAACTCAGAGTTTCTTTTTCTGTTATTTGTCTAAAATAAAAAAAAAATTACATGAATAACAACAATTGTAAATGAACATTAAAATTACATTATTGAAATAAATATTTAAATGAATAAATCTCCTAACTATTTTCTAATTTATTTTCTATTTTATTTCCTTGTTTCAAATATATCTTGTCTAATAAGCAAAATAAATAAATAAATAATAAATAATATATATATATTTTTTAAGAAAGTATTTTACTAATTTTTCTTTGAAGAATGTGTTGCTGTCAAATAAGATTAAGGTAAATTTTATAAGCATGCTTAATTCAGATGTAATTTTGTATAGTACTAAATCAGGTTATTCTTTTTGTTTCATAAGATAACTTTTTTTTTAATGTAATTAATGATACTGCATTGAGAAATACTATTTAGTTTAAACCCAAAAATAGTAAGTACTGATAAAGAACCTTACCTTACAGCGGCAAAAAGGATTGTTTATTAGTGAAAATTATTGAACATTTTGTATACCTTTTAAAGGTCTCGTCATTGAACTTTTTATTTATTTTCTTTTTCTGATGTTTTCGCAAAGAATTGTTTTAATTGCAAAAATAGCAAGCACTAATTTTTGAGCACTCAAAGCCTTTGAGTTCGAACTTTTGACTGTTTCATTATTAAACATTTTGTCATATGATTCATGCTTTCGCAAAATTTATTTTAATTGCGAATATTTAATTTACTAATCTAGCACTTTGCTTTATTAATTGATTGTCAGTGAGATTATGTGAATATTTTATAAATGTGCGAGTACTAATTTTTGACCGTTTTGTAAGTGAAAGTTTTCCCATTAAATTAATGATATCAATGACAAAGACTAATTAATTTAATCTCAAAAATAGCAAATACAGATGTAGCAACATGTTTTGTAATTGTTTATTGTTTGATAGAGATAGCGGTCAAAAATTTTGCAAATATAAGAGTACTGGTTATCTTTTTGATCTGCAGATGTATATTATCCACGACACACTTTTTTTCATGATAGTTTAAAAAAATAAATAAATAAAATAAAAGCTAGCGGAAATTTTTTAAAAAACAGAAAAAACATTATAGCAAAGTTGACAACTTCTAGATTTTTTAATACCACTATTTTCGCATAGAAAGGTTCGATTTATTTTTTTCATAGAAATTCTAAGATTGTTCAAAGCAAATATTTCTTTATAAAAATAGTGATATTAAGAAAAAAGAGGTTACCAACCATGCTATAGTATTATAAGCATAAGCATGGTTTATCAGAGAAGGAAATAAACGGTTTATTTGGGAGCATCTTCTTACCAAGTTCAAATAAAATTATGTTCTATTTCTTATTATCTACTATGATCTGGTCATATGATTCGACAAAACAATCAAATGGTTTTATTTATGATATTTGGCATATAAAATCTATTTTAGAGAAAATTCTAAACATTTTCTTATCGAAAATTTTAGGAAAGAATTTTTAATCACGAAAGAAGAATCGTTATATTTTGTAACTTTGTCTGTTTCTGGTAAAAGGTATACCTAAATTAATATAAATTTTTCTTAGAGCAACATGAAAATATTACATAACATACATTCCCCGCAATCTATTTAAACAATTAAGTAACGATATAAACAACAAATGTATATGATATTTATAAAGAAAATGTACACCAAAAACTACATAAAAAGCAGCTAATAATCCATTCCTGATTTAAAAAAAAAAAAAAAAAAAAAAAAAATGAAACTCAGCAAAAAAAAAAAAAAAGAAAAAAGAAAAAAAATGTGAAATATGTTGCAAAACGGAAAAATCAAACTGAAAAAACTTGGAAAATTGAAAACGATGATGAACGGTGAAGATGATGAAAGTATGCCGATAATATCATGAAAAATCGTTGTCAAGTAAAGGTACGCTGAATTAAGAATAAATGAAGAAAGAGAAAGCACGAATTAAACTACTAAATAAACATATAAGATTGTTATAAAAAAGATGAACATGAAAAATAAAACAAAAAGTAGCGAGATTAATCCGTTACCAATTAAAAAGAAAGCAATGGAACTTCGGGGAGAAAAAATGCCGTTTTGAAAAAAAGATGTAAAATATTAAAAAGAACAAAGGAAAAAATATCCTAGTGAGTAATTCAATAACAATAGTTATACACATTGGGAATCTGTCTGAGTTTTTTATAAACAGGGAAAAGGAAAACTTATTCACATCTCATATTTTTTATAAGAAATATCAAATAAAGTGAAAAAAAAAAAAAAAACTTCTATAAAAAGAAGTAGCTAAGTAGAATAAGATAAAATGTGGGAAATGGGAGAATATCTGCGTGGAAAAGTATGGGTTCCGTTTAAAAATTAGTATTTGAAGGTGAAGTCAAATGATACTGTAATATTATGCGAAATGAATATTAAAGTTTCAAATGTATATAAGAAACTAATTGCAATTAAATATTAAAACTTTGTATGAATCACTAAAAAAAAAAAAAAAAAAAAAAAAAAAAAAAAACATAGGACGCGTTTCGGGTTGGAAATTTTTAACAGCCCGTCATCAACCAAAGTAACAAATGTCTGTAAGGGGACAAAGTCACAAGGAACAGAAGGGCAGAGAAGAGAGCATACGAAGAATGCGACAGGCGACGCTAGCTGAAAGGAAAACACCAATCATAGAGGAGCACATGCCAAAGAAGAAAGTGTAGCCAAAATGATAGGGAAAAAAAGGGGATGAATTAATAAATAAAAAGAAGTAAATTAAAAAATAAAATAAAAATAAAAGAGACAAGAAAAAAAATACAAAAGTAATTTCCAATCTGAATAGAGAAAAGGAGATGATGAGAGATCATTGACAAGATATCGGAATTTTTAAAAATAAAAATGCTTCGTGAAAATCCAAGTGAGTGGGAGAGACAGGAGAAGTAATTATTCTGGCCATGAAGAAATTGAAACAGTGACTTGAAGTCCAACAGTGAGAGGCAATCGAAGATTTCAAAACTTCTTGATTGCCTCTCACAAATCTTCGATTGCCTCTCACTGTTGGACTTCACGTCACTGTTTCAATTTCTTCATGGCCAGAATAATTACTTCTCCTGTCTCTCCCACTCACTTGGATTTTCACGAAGCATTTTTTTTTTAATTCCTATAATCTTGTCAATGATCTCTCATCATCTCCTTTTCTCTCTTCAGCTTGGAAATGAACTCAATTTTGTAATTTGTTTCCACTTATTTTTTCTTGTCTCTTTTATTTTTATTTATTTATTTATTATTCATTTATTTTATTTTATTTTTTATTTTTTATTTTATTTTGTTTTTTATTTTTTATTTTATCTTATTTTTTATTTTTTATTTTTTATTTTATTTTATTTTTTATTTTTTATTTTATTTTATTTATTTATTTTATTTTATATTTTATTTTATTTTACTTATTTATTCATTTTTTAATTTACTTCTTTTGATTTATTTATTAATCCTTTTTTTTCTAACATTTTGGCTACACTTTCCTCTTTCCTATATACTCATTTATGATTGGTGTTTTTCTTTCAGTTAACGCCACCTGTTGTATTCCACCTGTCGTGTGCTCTCCTCTCTGCCATTCTGCTCATTTGTGACCTTGTCCTCATACAGACACGTGTTTATTTTGGCTGATGATGAGGTGTTAAAAATTTCCAACCGAAACGCTTCAAAATGTTCTTTTGTTTTTATGGTGATTCATACAAACTTTTAATATTTAATTACAATTTATTGCCAGTTTTTCGGTGCTGTTTCATCAAGAAACTAATTACTTTCTTGGTAAACAGATACCTTTCACTTAAAAATTTCGCCCATTTTTAGTGATTGTCAACACTGTCTAAGGACAGTCAATTTCAAGTTGAATTGGTTTATTTAAACGTTATGTTCTACTCTATACATAAAATGTATTCTATGTTAGAAGTTTTCAACCGGTATGTCCTGAGACATTCTGAGATGCACACTGTAAAAAAAGACAAATGTTTTTTTTAATCTACGAAAACATACTATAATCACGAATAAAAGTATATAAGAACCCTTTCCGAGTTACTAACAATTCCAAAAAGTGTTCTTTATCTTTAGGAACATCAGAAACCGATTGGTTTTCGAGATTTAAAGAAGCATTTATAAAAACTAAGGTTTATTTGTTGCAACTGTTTTTCGGAAACAATTCCGAGTAGTTTTTGTAGTTATTAATCAGTTTTCTCAACCGGAATATAGGTTTTTCGGATGCTATCAATTCTCAAGTAACGATTTCCATGTTCAACAAACATGTTTTACAGGCAAACATGTTAAATTAACAGCATTAACATCAAAATTAAAATTAGTATTATTTTGTTACTCTCGAATGCGTAATTACGCAGCTGAAAATGTTTAATTGAGAATTGATAGCATCCCAAAACCGACATTCTGGTAGTGAAAATTGATTAGTGCACTATAAACATTACTCGGAAACGTTTCCGAAAATCAATGGATACAGAAGAAATTTTATATTTATAAATTCTTCTTTAAATCTCCAATATATGCTGGTTCCTGAGGTTTATAAGGATTTCGAAAAGCGGTCTTTATCATTAAAAAACTCAGAAACCAACATATTTTCGAGATTTAAAGAAGCATTTATAAAAGCAAAGTTCCTTTTGCTGCCTCTGATTTTCGGAAACGTTTCCGAGTTTTATAATGTATTAATCAGTTTTCTCAAACTGGAATATAATTTTTTAGGATGCTGTTTATTCTCAATTAATCACTTTCCGCTGCGTAATTGAATTTATCATGTAAGAGTAACAAAATAATCTAATTTTAATTGTAATGTTAATGCTATTAATTTATCATGTCAATTTATCAATAAGTCGTCTTTATCATTTTCACAGTCTTCATATCTTTTTATGCTTTATGAAACGTATATTTTATTCTGTGGTATTGAATTGGGATAAATTTGCAGTGAAACGACTGCAGAAGCATTAGCTTTATAATGGGACTGTCAGCAATGAAATAGTGAAATATCTCCTGCAAATATGGCACTAGTATTAGCAGAATGTAAACATCTCAAAGTTGGAACAATATTCCATGCCAATAGTGTAAAAATGGGCCAAGCATAGTTACAAAAACAATTATCCCAGCGTTGATTTGTTACTAGAAAAATGGCTCACATCATGGACGCTGGCAGAGCGAAATCCAAAGAGGTACAATATTTCGGAACAGATGTGCCTGTGGTCCTCTGCCGAGAAAGTGCGGTTTCTAAAATGAAAAATATAAACATGAAATAAGCTAAATTAAGAATTTTTTTTGACAACCCCCGCACCCCCACCCCGTATCCAAGACAATCTTTATGAACATAAAAAGAAATACAGAAATGCAACAAAGACATTAAAAATACAAACGTAAGCATGCACAGGCTTTTCTTCAAAATGGAAAATTGAAGCAGTTTTTTTTCTTTATTTTGTTAAGAGGGCTCTTCGCTGAATCCACGATTAATATAATTTTTAAACACATAAACGCAAAAGAAAAAACAAACTAAAAAAAATTTTCCACAGAATTATGGAAAATTCTTAATTCGTTAATTACTTTAAATAACTTTTAAAAAAATCAGTTTAAAAAAAATTCAAAATCCTGAGATAAAAGAAAATTTAGTTATTTAAATTTCAAAATGTTAGTTAAATTCGAAGGGGAGGGGCTGAAGGGGCAATGGCCCTCTCCTTTCCGGGATCCATGCTCACACTGCAAACAAGCAAAATTTAAAATAAATTTTCACAATAAAAGCACAATTATTGATCACAAAAACTTAAAAAGTGAAATTTTCAACCATTTGAAATATTTCAGATTGAATTTTTACCTTTATTTCTAATATAACTTTACTTTTGATGTTCAAGAAAATAAAAAAGATAAATAAATAAAAAGAATCAGGATCTTTATGAGTTTGGCTTGTTCCTCTTTACATGTAGAGTGCTCCGTTTGTACGACAGAATAGACTGCGCATGTCTAATACACTAGCGAGCGTTTCTCCGGAGAAGAGGTTGGAATTTTTGTATCGCTAGGTATGATGAGATTATCTTATTGATTGAGAGTGTATCGATAAAGAAAGAGATTTTAGTTATTTTAAATTTAAAATATTTTCAGCTTATGTTCTGAATATTCTTCGTATCAGATATAAAGTTTCTTCACTAAACTTGCAAGAAATCTGCAAAACTAACATTTTATTGAAATTCTTTTCCCGTTTATTGATTCCTATTTATAGACATTCGTAGCTTTGTCAAACTTCAGCATTTATTAGCAAAATGTATGTGGAATTTTAATGAATGGGTTAAACAAAAGAATCTTACAAAATACCTTATATACAGGGCCATATTAATGCTTTCCTGTTTCTAGGGCCCGGTTATATTTTGGGGCATCCCACAAATTAATGTATATGTTTATTCATTTTAAGTTTTCAGTTTATCTTGTGGTTTCAAAACAGAAGCGGATGATGTTGTTCACATCTAGTGTTGCCAGCTGTCCCGATTTACGCGGTATGTCCCAATTTTCAGCAGCTTCAGGACCTGCCCCGCGTAACCACCTGCGCGGGACGCCAAAAGTCCCGATTTTTCATGATGCACAAATTCTATTAAATTTCTTTTAATATCATGCTATTCGTTAGTCTGCATCGAGTGGAAGTTAATAAACTAAAACCTGTGAAGTCATTTTTATAGTTCCTTCCAAAGGTATACCTAACAAATATACCTGCCTTGGCAGATACCTATGATGAAATTAGCTGGAAAAATCGGAGAGTGCTTAGTTACTTTTCTGTGGTTTCAATTTGGAATATTAATGTACTCTCCAGATGCTTTTAACATATGCTGTTTTTCTTTCTTTCGTATCTTGTGTTAAATGCAGGCGCCGTTTTCATAAATTGACTGCTGCATAAGATATGTGATATCAACATTTGTTTGTTCGCTGCTATGCACAGTTCTGGCTTTCTCAAAACAACCTCGGGTTGTACGTTAAAAATTACTAAATTGATATCTGCCAAATGTGACATGTGTTTCTCATTTCTCATTCAAAAATCTCAATATTGGTTTATCTCTAACAGTCAAAATTTGACGGTTAGAGCCTGGCGAGAAATGTAGTGTTTGGCATATTTTCATTTATGTGTTGGTGATAATGCATCTGAAAAATAGATCAGATCTTCTCTAAAAGTTGAACAAGAAGGTCGATCATTTAGAGGTGTAAGAGGACCACCCTCGCCTATCCAGATGTGTCGAAATGTCAATAAAGAAAACTTTCACGTGAACGTCTTAGTTTCAACTTTTGTTTCTTTTGCGGACTGTTTCCTATCAGGAGAAAAACCTAGGATTATAGCAATGAATGCAAGTGTATTTAAAGATTACGATCACATTTATCTCCGATAAGCATTCTCCCATGTTCCAGCTAACTTCATCATAAAACCTACCTAAAGAGGAATTATTTCCGGATCCTATCGATTCTGGTTTCACACGTTTTACTGTACTTTGGTCAATAAACCCTGTGTAAATGAAACTCTTTACAACGGAATTATTCTTTTGAGTAAAAAATTCATTGTACCTATCATAGAAATACTATACAAATGATACCTGCTAAATTGGAATTTTGTTTCAATCCCTAGCGATTCCGCTTTTACAGGTTTTACTGCATAAGATTGTTGTGTTTATTTAGTATAAAACACCTCCTAAGATGGAATCGCACGAGACAGGAGAAAAATTTCGTTTTAAACAGGCTTTCATATTAGCAGGTGTAATTGTATGATATTCGTACCACTGGGACAAAAAAAGTTATGTTTAAGAATTACTGTATTTTTATGTTCCGATTTAGAAGCCGCTGTCCCGCTTTATTTCTCTTTCTGTGTCGCTTTATGTGGCAACATTCGTATCTGACAACATTCATATCCTATAAACTCATATATAACTCATATTCATATAGACAGGAGCATTAGAAACTGATCACTAAATACGTATATAAATTGCAGTTAACCAATGCATGATAACATCATATTAATGTATTGAAAAACAAGCATCAGCGAACCAGGCATAATTTATATTTTCTCCTCCAGTACACATAATCCTCATACGAAGTTCCACAATGCTTGTGAGATACAACACATGATGGCAGAAGTATTTTCTTTTCGGATATTCTGTTTTGTGAAATTACGCCTTTCACAAAATTTGCTCTACTCAACTTGACAGATTTTCTCAAGAAATTTATGCTCTTGGATCTAATTAAGAACATTACCAACAAGAAAGAAAAATCATGCGTCAAGCATAGATTATTAAACACTTCCAAACACATTCAGAATGCTGTAACAAAACTTCACTGTTTAATAAGGTCAAAGATGATGTCTTAGTAAATAATTTTGAAAATGTATAACTTATTTGAAAACCCATTTTTAGCTATTATTATCGATGGTCGAAAAATATACGGATTCTTTTGTGCAGCCCTGTAAGTGATCTGTATATATATATATATACATAAAACAATGTGTATATTATTTAAAGAATTTAAATCTCAATTAAAATTAAAAGAACATATTTCAGTAAATTTTTTTTTAAACTTTACTAAATTTTACATTGCATAATAATTACATCATATATGACAATATTATTTATAAACAATGCCAGGGAATTCCGGAGGGCGGAACCGCATCTAGTATTCTCTCTGACCTTTACTTATATTATTATGAAAGAAATATTAGTCCGAACAATGATTATGTATTTTATCGCTATATAGATGACATTATCATATTTTATTTCAATGATAAAAATTGCACATCACCACTCAATTTTTATCCTATTCAGCTTAAATTAAGCGAAAATGATTTAATTAATAATAATATAAACTTTCTTGACTTAAAAATCAATATTAATAATAATTATAAATTAATTTTTGATATTTATGATAAGAGATTTGATTTTCCATTTAAAGTAAATATTTTTACCAATTTTGCTTCATGTTTACATAAATCTGTTTATAAAAATATAATTATCAATTATCTACATCGAATAAAATACTTATGCTCAGATATAAATAAAAACAAAAATATTAGATTTATTCGAGATCAAGCAAAAATATATGGTTATCCAATTTTTATGATAAATTCAATCATCAACTCTTTTAAATAACATTTATTATATCATTTAAATATAAACACGGTATGTAATAAATTTTTGTTTTAATAGCGATAACATATAACAATAGATATATAATATTACAATTATAACATACATTAATACAATTATAACATATTAGGAAATTTAATATTTGATTGAACATTATATACACTTTGTATAGTATGTGATTGTGCATTGCCGATCACACATGTTTAGGGTGTTATTAATGTGCAGTTTTCCTACATTTATAATTTAACTTATACAATAACACATAAAATTATACATGGATAACATTGGTAATTATAACTCACAAACATATCTATTTGCAATATATACAAATATATATATATAGTTTTTTTATTTTTTATCTATGAAATATCAAATTTAACAAGTATTTTAATTACTGCATTGCATTAATTTGATTGTAACACAGTAGTAATACTTATAATTATCAATTTTATAAATTTTGAGATAATTTGAATTGTTTATGAATTATTTAATTTGATATTAAAATTAATCTATGAAATCTAAAATATAATTAAGTATTAGTATAAATAATACATTAATTATTTAATAACAAGTCTAAAATATATAATTAAGTATTAGTATAAATAATACATTAATTATTTAATAACAAGTCTAAAATATATTTAAGTAGTAGTAACAATAACATTAATTATTTAATTATAAGTCTATAATATATATCAGTAGATTAATACAGCTGGCAGCAAAACACTTTTTAAAAAAAAAAAAATAATATCTATTTTACATAATATACTCTTATTAAGTATATCTGAAATGCTGTGCAGGATGAATAAATTCTGTGTAGATTTATTCATATTGTAAGATTTTAATCGAATTTAATGTAAAACTATTAGGTAGTATTGTTTTTTTTTAAATTTATTTATATAATTAAATCTAATGAAATGTATATGTAACTAATAAAGTGGATATGCAAATAGATATTAATTATGAATAATTATAATACCAACAGATGGCGACACTTTACGTGTCAGGTAGATTTGATAATATTATTAATATTATTTTTAATTTAACTATAGAGGGAGCTATTGCTTGTATATTAATTTTACTTTCAGGAATTAAAATTAGATGGAGTAATTATATATTCACGGATATAATTTTGTTATAAGTGTTTATCACCAGAATAATTTTGTGTGTTTTTGAATCATTTTGTGTTGGGGTGTCATCGATGGAGTTGTGTTTAAAAAAAATGTGCTCTCAACTTGTCTTTCAAATCATTTCTCTCAACTGGATTGTCAAAATTATGTGCGTGCCATGTGGACGTGGATATTATGCAGAAGTTTCTATATTTTGTTGATTCAGGATAATTATTGTGAGTAAAAATATTTTATCTACAATTTAAAGGTTCTAACTTCCAATATTATTTCAAAAATGATATCTAGTGGTAATTTAGTGAGGTGATTTATAATGTTTTTAGGATAATCGATGTAAGTGAATTATATTATATATTCTTAATGGTTTTTTATTTCCAATTTAAATATTTCCAATCTTATTTTTTCCAATTGTTATCTGGTAATAATTCAGTATACTTGGTTGATTCTACTATTCTTAGCATCATGCCAGTAGAATTATGAAATACTGAATTATTTTTAAAACACATGTGGGTGCAACCAAGCTGACGAGTACATCTACATGTGTTTTTTCATATCCAATTCTTGTTTGTTCTCTTGTGGTCCAGTTTTCCATTGTATAATGTTCATATTTGATTTATTAATCCATTTGTGTTTACTTAATAGCAACTCCAATCTATATTTTTTCCCCCTTTCTCTCTCTTTCTTTTTTAAATATTATTCAGGTATGAGTAAATTTGGCCAATTACCATTGAAGCACATGCTATGGTAAAATTATGATTGCACATGTTAATTATTAGATATGTGGTATTCTGTTTACACAATATCATTATTTATCTCTTTGTAGATTAATGTAGAATGATATTAGAACTTGATATGTATTTTGAAATTCATAGATATAATTATATATATATATATATATATATATATATAACTTTGGCCCTTTAAAAATATTGTAAATCCAAACTGAGTAATGAAAAAAAAATAGATTTTTAAAAAAGTTTCCAAAGGATCATTTTACCTTCACCGAAGGGCAAAATGATCCTTCATTTAAAAATAATTGAAAATTTATTTTTATAGGCAAAATAAAGGATATAAAATTAATTATGACAATACATAAGTGTAATTCACATCTAAAAACATACTCCATTAAATAAAGCAATTCATATTTCTGTACATGAAAGCCTGTATATCTAAATAAATATGAAAGTTAGTGCTTACCTTATAATAGATATTATAAAATCCAATTTTTCAAAGAATTTTATTCAGACGCGTAATACTGCGATCGCTTGAATACCGCCTTGCTTCTTCTTCACTTGGACAACTAGTTTGTGTTACCCGGTAGATAGCGCGAACTGTCTGGAAGAAAACATATGTGGATCGTTTTGCCCGCTAGAATCATTTTAGGCCACCTTCCCCTATATATAATATTACCATAGTATGCAAAAATCTTGTTCAGCTAGGAAACGCATAACACAGATGAAAATTCCGTCCATAAGCGGAGATGCACTCGAATTCTTTTGTGCTGTCCTGAGTATAATCTATTGAATTTATACACACCAAGTAATATGCAAAAAATTAGTTAAACTTAAAAATGCGTACAACAATTCAAAACACATTTCCAGCAATTATTGCTCAAAGACAGTATTGTGTACCGAATTTTTGTGTGCCCCTGTATATGAACGATAAAGGTTATGCTCACCATATTCTACAGTGAGCATGTTGTAGTATATATCAATGATGTATGTCAATTTCAATACTTTTGAATTAGTGTAACATTATTACAATACACTGCAAATGATTTTTCCCCAATAGACCATAATGTAACGGAATTATTTTGAGTATATGTATTGAATTTATTTACACCAAGTAATATGCAAAAAAAAATAGTTAAACTTAAAAATTCATGCAACAATTCAAAACACATTTCCAGTAATTATTGCTGAGAGACAGTATTGTGTACCGAATTTTTGTATGTCCTTGTACATAACGATAAAGGTTATGCTCACCATATTCTACAGTAAGCATCTTGTAGTATACATCAGTGTTGTGTATCAATTTCAGTATGTTTGAATTAGTGTAATATTATTACAATACACTGCAAACGATTTTTCCCCATAGACCATAATGTAACGGAATTCCTTTGAATGACCCTGTAACCGACCTATAAATGCTACATACTTCTTTTTCAATTCCGAACATGTCATGGTAAACCACAATAACATACATCAATTACATGACAATCCGAGTATATTTACGCGAGTTAGAGCGCGGACGGACAGACAGACGGGCAGACAAACCGAATTCATAAACGCTTTTCAGCTATGTTCCAAAGATTTAATTTTTTTTTTACTTTCTACTTTGTGTAAATGCATCCAAAGTTTTAATTATTACAGTATATGATTTAATAACTATTAATAATATATATTTTTTAATCACTTCTAAACCTCATATGAGGTTCTCTTTATAATTTTGCAATAATTTCTAAGTTTTTTTAAAAATTCAACACTATAAGTTATTAATAATCCATTTTGAACATATTTTAAGTTAATTATATTTTTTATTTATTTTACAATAAGTTCATACATAAGAGGCTTAATATGCAATGCAGTGTTTCACAACCTTACTTATTCATCGGCACACTAAACTTATAATGATTAAAAACTTATGAAAAGAAAATGCGTCTTTTTTAATTTATTTTGTAACACAAGCTAAATTCTTCATCATACGAATATAAACAGAATAAACTATTTTGTATGTTTGTATTATTTTGTATAATTTGTACTATTTGTACTATTTTGTATTATTTTTAAATCTTTTTTTCATATAAATATAGATAAATTTATTTATATTTTATTTACTCGTTTTTAATTAAAATATTTTTTTTTTATTCTGATGAATATTCATAAATATTTTCTATTAATTTCAAAATAAATTACTAAACAAGTTTATAAGAAGTAATGTTAAAATCATAAACCAGTTCCTTTAAACTTTATTAACTATTTTATTAATTATTTTATTTACTTGTATTATTTTCAATGAAATCATAAAAATATTGAGAAATATTTTTTATCAATTCAAAAACGACCCCTCTAAAAAGATCAGCAAAGAAGTTTATAAATAGTGATGCTAAACTCTTAAACAACCTTCTTGAAGCTTTATCAATTATTAATTATTTTGTTATGGTGTTTTTTATTAATATAAACCTTTTTTTTTTTTCCTATGAATATCGAGAAATACTTTCCGTTAATTTCAAAACAGTCCCTCAAAATAGATCAGTAAGTAAGCTCATAAGTAGTAATGTTAAACGCATAAACCAGCTCCATTTTACTATTATTTTATTTACTCGTTTTTAGTTAAAATAAATCTTTCTTTCTTACGAATATCCAGAAATATTTTCCGTTAATTTCAAAATAAATCATGTTAAGTTCATAAGTAGTAATGTTAAAATAATGAACTAGTTCCTTTAAACTTTATTATTTATTTTATTAATTATTTTATTTACTTGTATCCTATTCAAAGAAATCTTTCTTCGTAAAAATATCGAGAAATGCTTTTCACCAATTTAAAAACGACCCCTCAAAAGAGATCAGCAAGCAAGTATATATAAATAAAGATACTAAACTCTTAAACAACTTCCTTGAAGCTTTATCAATTTTAATTATTTTGTTAACTTGTTTTTTATAAAACGACCCCTCAAAAGAGATCAGCAAGCAAGTTTATATAAATAAAGATACTAAACTCTTAAACAACTTCCTTGAAGCTTTATCAATTATTAATTATTTTGTTAACTTGTTTTTTATAAAACGACCCCTCAAAAGAGATCAGCAAGCAAGTTTATATAAATAAAGATACTAAACTCTTAAACAACTTCCTTGAAGCTTTATCAATTATTAATTATTTTGTTAACTTGTTTTTTATAAAACGACCCCTCAAAAGAGATTAGCAAGCAAGTTTATATAAATAAAGATACTAAACTCTTAAACAACTTCCTTGAAGCTTTATCAATTATTAATTATTTTGTTAACTTGTTTTTTATTTAAACAAAAATATTTTCTTTCATATGAATATCGAGAAATACTTTCCGTCAATTTCAAAACAGTCCCTCAAAATAGATCAGTAAGCAAGCTCATAAGTAGTAATGTTAAACTCATAAACCAGCTCCTTTTTACTATAAACCCCCATTCATAATTTCTGCCTCCCTAACTAGCAATGTGGGACTGGCGCTTTCATTTCATTCATTAATGGCTCATTAAAACGCCGTAACGCGACTCTTTTACGGTAATGAGAGAGAAGCGTGTATGTCGCCCTTTTCAGAAGTCGATTTGTATTTTATTTTTCACTTGGAAAGGCGGGTTCACTGCACGCATGGTTGTGGGAGTTTTGATTTCTGTATCATGGTCGACCCTCCTTAAAATGAGAAAGACAATGAAGATATTTTGAATGGTTTGTAAGTACCGTCAAGAGATATGTAGGGGATTTTGCAATCTAATAATTTAATTCGTTGTATATCCGTTAACTTTGATGATTTTAAAAAATAGTAAGATTTATACATCCCAAATTAAATATTTTTTTTTTTTTTTTTTTTTTTTTTTTTTTTTAAAGGAACTAAAAATTTTTTTGTCAGGGGAGTTCTCCCCCTTGCAATACAAGTTGTATTATTATTATTTTTTTTTATGTTTATGTGTTTAAAAATTATCTTTAATGGGAATATTATTATTATTATATAGTCTGTCTCAAAAGTTTAAGCACTCTGCAAATCTGGTTTAAAATAATTGAAGAAGAAAATATTTTATGCTAATTTACAATAAGTACTCGACATTTAATCAAAATAAAATAAAATAAGCCATTTTGGGTGGTTAAAGTAAAAAATATATTTATTTTCATTTAATTTTTCTTTTTTCTTGAAGAAACGCTGTCTCAAAAGTTTAAGCAATTTATGCAATTTTTTTTAGAAACACGGGATTGGCCGTGTGTAATGACGTTGTATGACATCATATTGCACTTTTATAAAAGTATAAAAGGTGGAAAAATTATTTCCTCTCGTTTTAAAAATGTCAAAGGGTAAAGAATTCACAAAATGTGAGATTTTGAATGTTTTTAAATTGAAATCGCAAAATAAAATTGTTTCTGAAATTGCAAAAGTTTTAAATCGATCAAAGCGAGGTATATATCAAGTACTCTCTAGAAATGATAATTTTAAGCGGAAACCAAGATGTGGACGACCACGTATGACGACTGTTCAGACTGATCGGGGAATACGGATATTGGTATCTAGACAAAATATGTCCATACGGCAAATGAAAAATAATCTCAGTGTACAGGTGTCCAAAGACAATGTACATAGACGTATTAAAGAGTGTGATTACGTCATACTAAAGAAAATTTCTCGCAAACGTCTCTCAAATTACATCACAGACAGGCAAGAATGAACTGGGCTACAAATGGCTTACTGTTTTATTCAGCGATGAGAAAAAGTGGAACTTAGATGGCCCTTATGGTTGGAACGCGTAATGGCATGATTTACGAAAGGAACCGAGGGCATTTTTCAGCAGGCAGCAAGGCGGTAAATCTGTTATGGTTTGGGGGGCATTTGGATTCAATTGCCAGACCTCTCTCTCTCTGGCTGTTCTAAAAGTGAAACAAGATTTTAAAAAGTATTAAGAGACGCTATACCAACATTTGCTTCCATTCGGTGACATTTTGGGGGTCCTGAATGCACTTTTCAACAAGACAATGCCTCAATCCACGTATCACATTCAACGAAACTTTGGCTTTCTCAGAAAAATGTTAAAGTTTTTGACTGACCAGCTTTAAGTCCAGACTTAAACCCGATTGAGAGTGTCTGGGGTATTTTAACACGCCAGGTTTACGGCAATGGAAAGCAGTATGACTCTATTGAAGAACTCCAAGAGGTTAGTGAGAAAGCATGGTACTCTTTGCCACCAGAAACCCTACAAAAACTAATAATTTCGACGGACGCACGTTTATTAGAACTAATCCGAAATCACGGAAAAATAACTTGTAATTAAAAGTTCTGTAAAAATTATAAATCTGGTTGTTTTTGACATCGTGCATGAACTTTCGAGACAGTTTTTTTTAACATTTTTTTAATTATATTTTTTACAATTATGTAATTTATTTTTTTCTACTTTTGATATCATTTATTTAAATAATGTTGCGAAATCTGCAAATAAAATTTTTTTATTCATTTTAACTTTTTATAATTCTTTGAAAATCGACATTTTATGCTTGTGCTTAAACTCTTGAGACAGACCTTAACTATTATTATTATTATTATTATTATAGTTATTATTGTTATTATAGTTATTATTATTATTATTATTATTTCTTCTGTCGAACTCAAGAAAATGTATAGCTACTTTTATATAATCGAAAATAATATTAGTACAATTTTTAAATAAAATCAATAAGAAAGTTTAAGAAGTTTTTAATCACTTCTAAAACACAATGTCACTTTCTTTTTCATAAAATATTTCTCATGAAAATATTCAAAATTCGCTGACGACGGAGTAAAAATAAAAGAAACAGTCACGTAAGGCAAGGAAATTAGAAATAATCATTTTTTTAAAGATGAATGCTAAAACTACTGAACAAAAAATGTTTTACTTGATTTATAATATGTTGAACGTCAATCATTGTCATATAAATTATTCTACTGAATGTTTTTACATATATCTTTAAATCACACGACAAGAAATGATTATATAATAAGGAAAATGTCTCTGTTACTATGCTCATATATCAATAAAACGTAAGGGGGGGGGGGTGGAAACTTAGATCTTTTCTTGTTTCAATATGCTGTATATAAATTGAAATTCAGGTTAATAATTATTCATTCAGATTTTTTAATAAAGAAATATCTATGTAAAATGTTCATTTTTTTTCTTTTTCTTTTTCTTTTTTTTTAAATCCAAGTACATAAGAAAATTATGGAAAATTAAAAATAGGCTATATGTTATATATTTTTTAAGAATTTTTTTTTCAAAAATACATGCTTTTAAAATGTTAAATTTTGAAAGAGTAAAAAGAATAAAAAAAAGAAATATTTATGATATCGTTGAAATATTTTTAAAAACTAACACTCTATTAGATTTTGAAAATAAATTCATCACATGTAAATTTTATATTACTTCTATAACATCAATGTAGATTTCTTTCGAAAAGTTCTATAACAATTGTATTTTGTTTATTAATAGCTCAAATTTGATATATATGTATTATTAGTTTAGTCATTATGTTTAATTTTAATTATTATTTTATTGAAGTTTATAAAAAATACCTACTTTTCTAATGCTAAAATTTAAAGCAAAAGAAGGGAAAAAGAAAACAAACAAACAAAAAAAAACTTACGCAATCGTTGAAATACTTTAAAAACTGTAACAAATAAATAAATAAACTTTATGTTAATTTTTTACGCAAATTTATCAAAAATACTTGTTTTTATAACGTTAAATTTTGAAAGCAAAAAAAAAGAGAGAAAAAAGAATACTTATGCAATCGTTCAATTTTTTTAACAAGTGGGAAATTGTACGTGAAACGTGACAAATGAGGTGCGTTCGAACTATAACTAGTTTTATAAATATTCAGATCTTGGTGCAATAACCGTATGTAAAAATACATTAATACAAAATGTATTTCATGTGCAGATTTTCATATTCTAGATATTAATTTTATTTTTATCAGAAAAATTTAAATAAATAAGTGAAATATGAATCAATATAATTCAAAAAGTCCGAAGTTGATATCTCTTTTCTTTGTAACCGAAAAAAATTGAAGTTTAAGCAAGAGAAGTAGAACTTACCCTTAACTAAATATGCATCATTTCTTAAAATTGCGATTTGAGTAACAACAAGAGCAAGCAAGATCTTGCACAAGTTAGAAATTGTACGTCAAACGTTACAAATGAAGTACGTTCCTACTGTTATTATTTCAGTGAAATAAATTATATCGTCTGTTATTATGATATGATTAATTTCCGTAATAAAATAAGTACATTTTAAGTTGGTAACATTTTATCTTTTGTTGACATTTACTGAAAACTCCAATAGGAAACTTAAGCCTAGCTTTGAAAATTTCAGACCTTGAAATCCATATTTAGACTCTTTTTCCATTTAATATCTATTTCTCCAGAAAAATCTATCCAAAAAAACTGTTGGTATACTATATGATGGCTATAATTAAACAATTTTAGTGAACAAATTCTGTTTTTAAATTCAGTAATACGGAAATAATATGACTCCATTTTAAATATCACGTAATCGCCATAGCAACCTTGAATCATTGCCTATCATGGGATAACATTGAATTAATTACGTATGGTAGGATTTAATAGAATGAAGACTGCGTTTATAAGTTTTGCTTCGATTTTCATAAAATTTGAAATGACTCGACGACAAAATTCTGTAACGATTATATATATTAAATTTCAAACCATTCGATTGGGCAGTTTTTGCTCTGTTATATGTGGACAGACGGACGGACCAGACGACGACTATAGGTGCTACGTATTTATATAATTACGAACGCATCTAAAAACTGTAAAAAATAAATTAATAAATAAAAACATGTCAGTTAAAATCAGTTAAAATCGTAATTGTTTTGTGATTATTCTAATATTTTGAAAATAACTCTATCGCATATATATTTTGTGTTATTTCAATGACATCAATGTAGTTTTGAAAAATTGTATCTCGGAAAAGTAAAAAAGTAACTTTATTTGTTTATTCATATCTTTTATTTTATACGCATTAATGGTTTAATCAATATTTCGACATGATCGATTTTAAATAGTTTTTTAATTGAAATATATATATATATATATATATATATATATATATATATATATATATAACACATGGGCTGATAAGTTCCTGGTCTGGCACACAGATGGAGTTGAAATCACCGAACCGATGCTTTTTTTAGTAAATACTAACCTTTAAAAGGTAGCAGAAAAATGTCATGACGATTCGCCGTGTGGATAAAACGTTAGAGTGGTTTTATTTGAACAACTTTGTTGATAAACAAAAAAATGGATAAACAAGAATTTCAAGAATTGTTATTTGATGGGAAAAAACACTGTTCAAACAAAAGCTTGGCTTGATAAGCGTTATCCGGACACTGCACCAGGTAAATCAACCATTATTGACTGGTTTGCTGAATTTAAACGTGGTCGTACGGACACCAGTGATGCACCACGCAAAAGAGGTGGTTACTCCGGAAAACATAAAAAAAACCCAAAAAATTGTTTTGGGGAACCGTAAAGTGAAGTTGCAGGAGACAGCTCAGACTCTGAAGATATCCAAGCAACGTGTTGGTTTTATTTTGAATGAACATTTGTCTATGAAAAAGCTATTGTCAAAGTGGCTGCCGCGCGTGTTGACTTTTAACCAAAAACAAAAACGAGTCGATGATTCTGAGCATTGTTTGGAGCTTTTTCGTTATAAAATTGTTATTTATTATTAATTTATTATTATTAATTATTTATTAAATTTTTATTATTATTTATTTATTAAATTATTATTATTATTAAATTATTATTATCATTATTAAATTATTATTATTTATTATCAAAGTTATGTTATTTATTAAAGTTATAAAGTTATAAAGTCATAAAGTTATAAAGTCATAAAGTTATAAAGATTTGTTAAAAAGTTATGTTTCAATTATTAGACCGGGATGGGTTTAAAACGTTAGATTTCAAAAGCAAAAAAGGAAAAAGAAACTCTAAAGACGATATTTTCAAAACTGATAAAAAAATACTCAAATCTGAGGATGTCGCATAGTCAAAATGGCTCCGATTCAAAATTACTCAAGTTTGAAACACGTATATACTCATTTCTGGAAACATGCACACACTCAAGAATAAAACATCATGTGATCATATTTGAGTATGTCCATGGTTCAAAAATGAGTATAAACTGACTTTTATGTGCTCTTTTTTGAGTATTTCCATGTTTCAAAAATGAGTTGGAACTGATTCTAATCATTTTTGAGTATGTCCATGTTTCAAAAATGAGTATGAACTGATGTTTATGTGCTCAGTTTTGAGTATGTCCATGTTTCAATATTCTGAATATTTCTGGTATTTCAGAATTGAAAGTATTGGGTCGTCATGTTTGAGACAAAATGTATCATAACAAAAAGAAAACATCGATTTACTCAGATTTAAAAGTGTCATTTTTCTCAGTGAAAGAAAAATACGTATGCAATGATGAAATATTTGAAATATTCTATTAAAAAAAAAAAAAAAAAAAAAAAAAAGAACGAAATAAATTAGATTAAAATCGTAACTTCTTTGGAAAAACAACCTGTTATATTTTATTTAAAAAATTATAGCCGTGTAAATGTAATGCTATTTCAATGCAAATATTTTTCAAAAGTAAATAAAAGCATTTTGTTGCTTCATATCTCAAATTTGATGCAAGTTATTGGGTTAATTAATATTTCACTGTACTTGTATACTAAATATTTGTTTTCTTCATTTCAGGTTATTATGCCATTTTGAATCCTTATTTCTGACAACATCTGTTTCTTGTCGTAGAAATGTGATAATAGTGAGTACATTTTTTAATTATGATTATACACTACACATATATATAATACTTTTGAAGAAAAAAAAAATAGCTTATGAGTTCGTATAACAAAATTGACCGAAATCTTTTATTTACAGATGGCATATAATAATAGTTTACATTAATTGTTATAGAAAAATATACAAATATAGAAAACATCTTAATAAAAAAAATCTACAAAGAAACATATACAGGGTCATTCATAATTCCCTCCGGGGTTTCGAAACGTTATAGTAAAAAAACTAAGACGAATATGAAAAAAAGAAACATATGAAATTATTCCGAAACTATTCAAGTTTTACTTACATACATTACAGGTGTTCTATGTGTGAACCCTTGGTCACACGGCATACATCCATGCGATAGTCCAGTTCCTGCCATACTCCGTTTCTTTAAATCTGAATCAGTGGTGTCAGTTCAACGGGCCTTTCGTAATAAATATCGAAAACAGGGACCAACTGACAAAACAATTCATGTGTGGTACCGGAAATTTAAAGAAACGGAGTATGGCAGGAACTGGACTATCGCATGGATGTATGCCGTGTGACCAAGGGTTCACACATAGAACACCTGTAATGTATGTAAGTAAAACTTGAATAGTTTCGGAATAATTTCATATGTTTCTTTTTTTCATATTCGTCTTCGTTTTTTTACTATAACGTTTCGAAACACCGGAGAGAATTATGAATGACCCTGTATATATATATGGTGGGTGGAGGAAAAAAACATAAGTAGGAAAAGTAAAATTGATACTTGTCATAAAAAATATCCAAAAAAATGAATTTAATGAAGTAGAAAATGATCCACTGAGATGATGAAAATTTCAGTAAAATAGTAAACCTTATAAAAGTAGGTATAAAAACAGTAGAAATCATAGGAATACACAGTGAAAGGGCACGAATGCAGCAATTAATATAATAGTTATAAGATTTCCATATGCTAAAAATGGTTTGTAGTTGTGATATATATTGAATAATATATAAGATACCAATTAAAAATAAGATTTCAAAAAGACTATGGGAATATTCAAATGGAAAATTATAGACATATGAAAAACAGATACACACACACACAAACATATACCATATATATGTGTGTGTGTGTGTATACATCTATTTTTTTATGGTGCGGTTAATTAATCCCGCGAAATTGCCGCACTTAATCGAAACATACATTGAATACGAAAAACTGCAATTGATCCATAGCCAACTTTCAGAAAAAAAAGTACATAAATAGACAATGTAATAATGTACTACGTTCTATGATAATATGAAGAAATATAAGTTATTTAAGATGTTTTGGACATATATTTTGAGGTATTATTGTTAGAGAGTACATAATACAACTTGATTTGAAACTTTAAGAAAAGTTTATCTAATTTTCATGAACTTACATTAACATAAACATGTGAGCTAATTTAATAAGTAGAAATCGGGAAACATTGAAAAACCAATTTTATAATCTTGCATTACTTTATTTCTTTAGCTTACATTACCATTTGGTTAATTATTAAACAATTACATAATTTGATTTAAAACTTATTATAATACAATTTGATTGGTTCAAAGGTTCAAACATACATACATTTTAGTTTATTTAAGCAAAAACTTATCAATTGTTAATTGCACAGTTTTTTTCTTCTTTTTGGAATACATCTTGCGGCAACACAAAATTTTATTTTCTAATAATTGGTGCACGCATACGTCCAGTGATGTCTGTGTATTATAATATCTATCAAATGCTGTTTGATTAAATTCTAATTTTTTTTTTTTTAAGTTTCTCAGAATTATTTTAATGGTATTTCTTTTTTTCGGCATTTTCTGCATATTTCATTTTAAAAAATTCGCCGTCCTCTTGCTGTGGAAAAGAAAAAAAAATAAAATCACACATTTCGTGCTTTGCGCACTAATCCAAATTTTGCTCGCACTAATTGAGGGAGCATTTAAAAAAGTTTACCGCATTAACTGAAAATCGCAGTAACTGAAACCGTATTCTAAATATACCTGCACACACCCACGCAGACACACACACACATAGATTCATATATACACATATTTATATATATATATATATATTATACACACATATATATTTTTGTTCTTATACACACACAAATGCACACACACACGCATATATATAATTGATTCTTTTTAAATTAAATACGTAAGTGATTCAAAATGTTAGATTCAATTGACGACCTTTCTGTTTGTGAAACATATTTCCATGAAACTTTTGCAACAACATTGTAAAACTTTCCGCCTTTAAGGCTTATCAGATTTGCACACGTGCATGGAGCTGTTAATCTGTTTTAAGCCACAAAATAACTAGCATCAGTTGGATGTTGCGTCTAAATTTAAACTTCGTGCAATAAATCGATTAAGTAAGCTGAAATATATAACGCTGTTGAAATCCAATATCACTTGCAAGAAATGTACCGTGAGGAAATATTTGGGTTGTAAAAGGGTGCGTGCTGTTTAGTAATTTTCGCATTGTCATTGAAGAATCTGACTACATGGTGCCATCGTAATAGCAATGTTGTAACTGCAACAACGGCGGATAACATTGATGGCGTAAAAGAACTGATTAATACAAATAAGAGAATCACAGTAGAAATGCATATATTTAGGCGATATTATATTTGAATTTTGTTATTCACATGAAACCGGAAAATCTCAATATGAGTATACTACATTACAACTGGTGCGACATCTTTGATGACTCAAAATAAACTTACAGCTTCAACCATGTAGAAAAATCTGGTCCGCCTTAACCTGTTGATGAGTGAGTTTCGGTATACTCATATGACTACATATAATTTTCCAATTTTCCGACGAAGTTTCGCCAGCAAATGTTTTATAGATAAATTGTTTAAATTTGCGTAGTGTGTCTAAGCCGTGGGCCTCCAATAAAACGCAAATGGCTTAATTTTAGAGGCAAAATATTATTCCCTTATGAACTATCATTTTTTTTCGATTTGTATATATAATTAGAGTGTGTGTTTTACGTATAATCAAGTATTGTACGACGTATGCATCACAGAGGTTTTTACATTTATCCAATTTTTATGTTTAAACATCATAGATATGATAGCATGAGGTCAGTTATTGACACAGTGAGACGTTTCTGTTCTGCGTAATAGGTATGAGAAAAAAAGAAAGGAGAGAAATCGTACAATAATTATGATGTCTCAACTTCAAAATCAAGTCCCTTGGGACTTTCATCACTATTTTTTTATGTTTTTAGACACAATTGAGTCATTAAAATGACAAGTTAAGAAAATTATGTCATAAAAAAAGATACAACAGTACCACTTAAAAAATATTTTATCGGTTAAGCTGCATATTTAAATATATATATATCAACATTATATATTATTATGTTATAAAAATGATACGATCACCATGCCTACAACGATTGTGATAATGTTACATTGTTCTGTTCCTTAAATGAAACCATAATTCAGCTGATGAAAATCTTTATGTACAATTTTATTACTTTATATGGCTTTAAAATGTTTGCGTTTCATTACAATCAATCAACTCTTAAATGAACACCCACCATATCAAACATTACCATCAGGTGTAAGTCAGATCAATCATTTTGCTGACATGATTATTGTAATTCTGCAATGGTGCATTGTTATTCCATAAGCTATATTAATTCACGACCACCACATTTGTAAAGCAATTCTAACAATACTATGTACAAATTATCACCTGTGTTATCTGCTGCTGAAACAAATAAAGAGAATGATTCCAGTCTTCGCTTTTTCAACCGCGTATGATCCATTGCCGAATCAACTATCGATTAAGCCATAATTCAGCGCATAATCTCAATAATTTTGACAAAGGAAAAATTATAGCTCTAGGAGGAAATGTTTTACGATTTACAGGTCAAACAAAAAAGAAAGAAAATTTGGCAATATCTGAATTACCTGAAAAAATTGCTATTGTTTGATTTCTCATCATCCATGTACTTCCGTTTTGTGATGTAAAATATTGTTCTTAACATTCTTCACTCCAGTGCAAAGCATGTTCTCATAATTTCGTTTTATTTTATGAATTAATAATATGCTGCAATATTTTTTTCAAAATAGAAATAAAATTCTGCGAGACAATTCAAGATTATGATTTTTTTTCCCCATCTATTGTTTGCATAAGAACAGAATGAAATTCTTTTGATGACATACGAGCTAGTACTTTGATTCCATTGGTATCTGAGACATGAATATATTTTTTATTCGGAAACTAAATGTCTGTTCGATACCAAAGGAAGAAAGTGGATTAAAATAAAATATTCATGTAATTTTATTTTTTATTAATACTATATGGTGTTTGATTAAAAATGAGGTCAAATATAACATTTAAAGAAATGAAGAAAGGTTCTCCAGTGAAATTTTCCAATCGCGTTTCCCGTGTTATATTCAAATCGAAAATAAGCATTACTAGATCGAAAGATCACTAAATAATATTTATTATACTACAGTATGCTGCAATTTTATATTTTCCGAACAGTTGCCGAACAGTTGATGTCGGTTAAGGGGCTTCCGAGTTGCAAACAACTTAACGCTCAGTCTATTGTAAGTAGAGTGTCTTGTATTAAATTGAGCCGTTGGGAAAAGTTAAGATGTAGTATTATCTACAAGATAAAGGAACAAATACAATAAAAATGATAGATGTAAAATTAAGAAAAGAGATGATAATAATGTAAAGCGAAAGAGATTGAGGATAGAGTTTAAATATCGGGAAGAAAGTGAAATGGTATAGCTGTAGTTATAAATAACTATTTGTAAGGAAGTTGAAAAAGTAAAAAATGGGGTTCGGAACATGTTCGTGAAACAGCACTTAAATGCCAGGTGGTGAAAAGGCGGGCAAAGCTAAGCAAAAAGGCACTCAAAAGAGCCATACAAAAAGACACTCAAAATCTTTTCAAAGTATATAAAAATTATTTATCTAATTTTTATGGTTGTCATTTTCCTTTTTAAAATAAGAAAAAATAGCAATATTTGAATTATCTGAAAATATTGCTATTGTTTTATTTCTTCGTCATTCTTGTACTTCCATTTTGTGTTGTAAAACATTCTTCTTAACAATTTCTACTCTAGTGCAAAAGCATGTTCTTATAATTTTATGAATTAATAACATGCTGTGATATTTTTTCAAAATAGAAGTAAAATTCTGTGAGACAAATCAAGATTATGATTCATCTATTGTTTACATAAGAACAGAATGAAATTCATTTGATGTGATACGAGCTACTACTTTGATTCCACTGCTATCTGAAACATGAATATATTTTTATATTCGGAAACTCGATGTCTGGGTGACAATGTCTCAATGTCCAAAGGTTGAAAAATGGATTAAAATAAGAGATTAATGTAATTGTGTTTCTAAGAACACATCGTGTTTGATTAAATATAAGGCCAATGATAAAATTTAAAAAAAAAATAATTAATATTCTTTAGCAAAAATTTTTGTAAATGTAATTTTTTTCTGTTATTTCAAATTCGAATATATACGCTATAAAAATTAAAATTATTTATATAATGTTTATGGTTAGTATTTTGATTTATATATATATATATATTAAAAAAAAAACGCGGCAATATTTGAATTAACTGAAGCAATTGCTATTGCTTGATCTCCTCACCATCTATTGCATTCCCGTTTTGTTTTGTCGTAAAAATTTTGCTCTTAACATTCTTCCCTCCAATACAAAAGCGTGTTCTTATAATTTCGCTTATTTTATGAATTAATAATATTTTGTAATAATTTTCCGAAATAGAAATAAAATTCTGCGAAATAATTCAAGAAGGTGATTCTTTCCTTGAGCTGTTGTTTGTATAAGAATAGAATGAAGTTCTTTTGATGACATATGGGCTAGTACCTTGATTCCTCTGCTATCTGAGACAGGAATAGATTTTTTTTCGGAAACTCAATGTGTGTTCAATACCAAGGGAGTAAAATGCATTAAAATAATAAATTTATGTAATTATATTTTTACGAATATATGCTATTTGGTTAAAAATAATGCCAAAGATAACATTAAAAGAAATGGAAAAATTTAAATATGAAGAAATAGATATAGAATAAAAATAAATAATAATAAATAAATATAAATATGAATATAATAAATAATAAATAAATAATAAATAAATAATAAATAAATAAATAAATAAATAAATAAATAAATAAATAAAATGAAGAATTGAGTGAAAATTTTATTATTATATTCAAAATTCCTATTTTCCCTATTATATTCCCTGTTATATTCACAACCGGAAATATGCTATACTAGATCGAAAGATTACTAAAGAATATTTATTATACTATAGGATACTGCAATTTTATATTACTTGGAACTTGGAACGAGCTCATTATTCAGAGTCCCTGGAGCCATGGTTTCCGTATCGGTAGTAAGAGCTATGTGGATCTTAGATTTATGACCGTAACCTTAGTACAGAACAACAATTACACTGGGAAAAGGTAAATGGACCCGAGAAGAGAAAAATAAAGAAAAATAAACAACAAAAAGACCATTCTGGGCCAAAAATAAATAAAGTACAAATTATATAAAATTAATGATATAAATATTTTTTTAAAAAATTGTAAAAATAAGCCAACCAAATATTTACGGGTAAAAATAAATCAAAAAGAGAAAAATGCTCTACACTGTTAAAAATTTGCAGAAAACTGTCCATTCATTTGACCGCTTTTATAGAAAATGGTTACATAACCATATTTTGACTCTATCCCGACCATAATATGGGCAATAATGCGATCAGAATAGACTTAAAGTACGGTTATGTAACCGCTTTCTATAAAAACGGTCAAATGACTGGGCAGTTTGCTGCAAATTTTTAAGAGTGTATTAAAAAATCTATGTACAAATATTTTGTTGTTGTTGTTTTTGTTCTTTTAAAGGTATAAAAATTATTTTTCTAAATTTTATGGTTATTATTTTCATTTTTATAAGAAAATTTTTTTAAAAAAATGCAATATTTGAATTATCTGAAAAAATTGCTATTAATGCATAAACTTGCTTGCAACACAACATAATATGTTTAAAATTGCTATTGTCTGATTTGTTATTTCCTCATCATCCTTGCTGCATGATCCCAAAAGCATCATGTTCTTATAATTTAGTCTTATTTTATGAATTAATAACATTTCGTAATATTTTTCCAAAATAGAAATAAATTTCAGCAAGTCATTTCAAGACACTGATTCTTTCCCTGAACTATTGTTTGCATAAGAACGGAATGGAAATCTTTTCATGACATACGAGCTACTACATTGATTCCACTGCTATCTGAGACATGAATAGAATTTTTTTTTCTTTTTTTTTTCCGGAAACTTAATGTCTGTTCAATACCAAAGGGAGAAAAATGGATTAAAATAAGAGATTAATGTAATTGTATTTTTACGAATATATGGTATTTGGTTAAAAATAAGGCCAAAGATAACATTAGAAGAAATTAAGAAATATTCTCGAGTGACATTTTTGCTATTGTGTTTTTCCTGTAATATTCAAAATCGAATGATGTTGTATGCATTACTAGATTAAAATATCACTAAATATTTAGTGTACTATATGCTATAGTATTTTATGTTTTCCATTTATTCTTTTAAAAGTATCAAAATTATCTTTTTTTCTTTTTTAAATATTATTTTCATTATTAAAAACAGAAAAAAAAATTAACATTTAAAATATTTAGAACTAACATCTAATTACTTTCGAAATAAAATATTTCATATCATTAAATGATTTTTTTTTTTTTTTTTTTTTTAATATTACGAAGAATTTATTACTTATATTCAATGCCTTTGTGTTACTCTTTTTATAAATTCGAGATTTAGATACAAAAATTATTTGTTTTCTTATACTTGACTGATTCTTAAAGTTTGTCTAAGGACTTTCGATTTACTCTATCTATATTATAAAGGACAAACGTGTCCGTGCGTAACGCTGACGTCATTTTAGGAATGGCAACAGTTGAGGATGAAATTTCGGTTTTGCGATTTTTGCTACTGTAATTTTTTTACATTTCTAGACATCGCACATTTTCAAAATTTTAGTGGGAAAAATCTACTTTCAAATGCAATTTGTTTGAAAACTGTGTCGCAATTTACTCATTTATTATGGAATTTAAATTAAATTTCAAGCATTTTTTTTTTCCTTTTCTATCTCTATCGCTCACAAACGATTACAAAATATTAATCCGTTTGCACTTTAAACAATATAAAAAATTCAACATTTGTTTCCAGCTAATATTCAATAACAAAATTAAAGCTTCATTAAGCAATAAATAAAATAGTATAAATAAAACACAAATTTAACAGACATGTAATTGAAATAAGCGCTCAAAACAATTGAAATTATCAGAATTTTTTAAAAAAAAAACTGTTTGTAGATAACGAAATTTTTAGCGATTTCTTCGGCTATTTAACTTCTGGCACGAGGCCACGAAATTACCGCTTTTAATAAATTTCCAAATTCATTTGAATATGCGTATAATTGACATATTTGATATAAAAATGCTCTTTGGTATTGTTAGGGGCAATCTAAAAAATATATTAAATGTAAAAAATCTGTTAGAGTTTTCAATAAAAATAAATAAATGGTTTTCACCTATATTCTCTATCCCGGGTTGGATGCCGTATTATATTATAATGTCTCTACGTCAAAATTTTCTTCAATCTAAAATTGAGCTTCAAAATTTTCTTTATTTCTCTAATATATTAAAGCATTAAAATAGAAATTATCGATCCTCATACATAATTTTAATAATTGTCTTTATCGAAGGAAGGTAAAGCAATGTGATCAGTGCTGTAGAAGTTAGAAAAGAAAAAAAAACACAGTGTATACAGAGTGCATAATAAATTAAAGTTCTTTACAGAAAATGAACGATACAGACATTTATTGCAATAAATTTATTATAAAATCGCTTAAAAAGTGCAGTAAAAGAACACAACTTTTCTTTTCGGGAGGAATGAAAAATAAAAAATAAAAAAATAGCGATTTGACGAGGAGCGGATATAACGGGAGTAGTATCAAAACGTCAAAATGAAAAACAAAAAAAAACAAAAACAAAAAAACACTCGATCTACATTCACAATTTTTCTCATTGTCTTTAAGTATGGAAATGCATATCGCAAGGAGTGGGATAATTTATTACGCCGGCATGATAAAATATCCCTGAAACAGAGACATCACCCAACAAAAGACAATTGATGACAAGATACGCATTCCTTTGATAAAAGAATATAAAACCTTATCTTTTAATGCAAATCTCATTCAAAGAATGTTGATTGACGCCAGAAAACAAAGCTTATCGTACTTCAAACACCGTCACTACATCTAATTTTGAACGTGGTACACATCACTAAATCGTAAATAAACTCTACGCGAAGGAATTACCGTCTCAACGCCGATTATCTAGCAGTGATTCTTCTTCCCCGCTGCGATTTGAATATTTTAGCATGCAGGAATTTAGAAGAATAATTGAGACAGCATACCCAGGAATTCTTACCAGGTCAAGAATTTGGACAACAATCACCTTTCGGAAAATATGAATGGAAATGCTATTTTCTGGTGTTTGTTTTTGTTTTGTTTTGTTTGACTTTATAATGTGCTTCCTTGAAATATCTTCACTGTTAAATTCCAGTTGTGAGCACATCATCCCCCTATAAACCAACTAAATTAGCATTTAAGAATGTTTTAGCGCTAATAATGAGCGGTAAAGCTGCCTAAACACTCTTCCTAAAGCTATTTTATTTCGATGTGAAATAAAATGCATTTTTACACTTAATCCGTCTAAAATTGTTTTGAAAGAATTATGATATAATATTAATAATAATAATAATAATATGTAATATATAATTTAATATTTTTATATTGAAATTTTTCGAATTACAATTTTTGATTTAAAGTGAATCATTAAACAGACGGATAAAGATTAAATTAACAAGAATAGGATTAATCTAATAAAATTACGCAAAATAACTTTTCGATATTTTTTACCTTAAAATTCACGACTTCATTTGATTGAAGCAATTTCAAGGCAATTGCGCAACTCAATTTGGTTATTTTGATTTTTGAAAATTAATAATAATAAAAATGTTAAGGTAAAAACGGTAATAAAGTTATTAATTAAATGCTTTTAATACATTTTTTTAATATTGTTTACATAACTAAAGGTAATTTAGTTTAATTTTATATTAAATCTCTCTTTTTCGTCTTTATATATTTTTGTCATTACTTCAATTAAAAGGAAGCTGCAGTAAATTTGGCCTATGAAAAAACAATCAATTCAATTGAGATAGCATACACGGGCACTCTTACAAGGTCATGAATTTAGACAACAGTAACCTTTCGAGAAGTATGAATGAAATTGCTATTTCCTGGTGTTTTTGATTTTGTTTGAATTTATATGTTCTTCTTTGAAATATCTTCAGTGATAAATTTCAGTTGTAAGCACATAGTCCCCCTTTAAAAGAACTAAATTACCATTTAAGAATGCTGTGACGCTGCCTCAACATTCACATAAAATTTATTTTATTTGGATGAGAAATATAGTAAATTTTTCAGCAGTAAAATTTTTATAGATTTCTGTTAATAGATTTAATTACAGAATTTTTTTGGAAAAAAATTCCAAATTAAAATTAATCATATTAAAGACAAATAAAGTGTAAATAAAAAGATTCGGATTAATAGCATATTTCAGGTGTCAGATATTCAGTAAGCAATTTAATTATGGTCCGTCCGCAATAACTTGGCAGATGATCCTGAAAGATTTCGCGATGCTACGGGGAAGAAATGTTGCTAAAACACGTAAATGCTACGGGAAATTCATTACTTAATTTAAAACTAGATTTTGCTAGTTGCTACAAGTGATTGTCCCGTTGTAAAGAATAATTTATCTAAAATTTGAATTACCCTTCTGCCAACTTATCATGGGCGGGCTATAGTAGGTATATAGTAGTATAAGCGGACTTTTCAATAGTAATAGTCTGCGAGGGAGCGTCACATTTTTGCAACCAATTTTAGCGTCGATGATTTTGGCATATATGATAGATTATTAGATTATTATTACCTAATTACTGCTGATGTCCTAAAAACCCGGGGTAATATCAGTAATCGAGTTGCCATTCATTTCGCATTGTAGAAAGCTGTGCGATGTTGCTATGGAAACACCCCCAGATGGTGTACTAAATGTCTGGAAGTTCCGTTATCTGTACCATGTAATTTATCATATATAACAAAATCGTTGATGCTAAAATTGGTTACCAAAATTTGGCGTTGCCTCCTGGACTGTAATTTTCTATAGCTGACACAGATAGACCGCGTTCAGTATTAGAATATTGAGCGCGTGCGGGTATTGGGAATTAGACTTGCAAAGTAAAATTCTAATATTCTTACTTTTGTGTTCAACCATGCATCTCTACGTGAAAAAACGTCAAAGTACCTAAATTAAATTACAAATTTGAAAGGAAAACAAAAAGAAAAACTAAATTAAACGTTATTAATTTTCAAATCACCTAATACATTTTGGGCCACCCTGTATAAAATATGCATATTACCCTAAAAGTGGAACGATATTGGACCAATGAGCGAATCCAAGGGAAATGTCACAGGGGTCATAACTCCCTCTTGAACTAATAAAATTTCTACATAACAGAACACTTTTTGCAAAGAAATACACAAAAATGTAGAAATAAATGCGTCATTAAGAGACGTGACCCCCAGCTATAGAATACATGATCCTCTCAAAATCGAGTGCTGAATTCATCCTTGTATATCTTTACCAATAGTGGCGCAAAATATTGCCCCAACATTGGAGTGCTTACAATTTGGCAATTTGCACAAATATTTTATTGCAACTATTTCCAATGTAAAAATAATATTTAACAAATAAAGGCACTTCATTGGAGGCATTTCCTATCAGTGCAATATTTAACATAAAATAGAATCAATGTAATCAATATTGCTTTGTTACTAGGTTTTCTATATGATTACATTAATAGCATATGGAAATCTCCCGTTCTGGATAATGAACATTACGATTTATTTCGTTATATCCGAAGAAATAAATATTCTGCTACCTACACTTCCGAATACAAATTAGTCTCTCATTACACATTTTATGGACATCATCCTTCAACTTCTGGGATCCGTTCTTAAATGTTCGATTTGGTGGTTGATCACGGAACTGTCATTACGCACCTGAAACTACTTAATCAACCATTTTGCTTTATATAATTCAGTAATTCAATATCCAAATTGCCTCCTTTCACTCTCGTTGCAATACCAGAAGAATATGTATGCCACACCTTCGGAGATGTGATATCAATAAAAATTATGGCTTAATTGTTAGCTGAAATGACAAGTTTGTGGTGATTAAATTGAAATAACTGACTTGGGATTCAGTGTTACTCAGATAAACGTTCTGATAATCGACATAAAATCTATATCATAGTATTAAATCTGCTAAAGTGCTACATTAATCCTTAATATTGTGAAATAAATCACATTGTAGTTAGTTATTATGTTTTCAAGTACTCGTAAGTACTCGTGTTTTACTACTATATAAATTTTTATCTTGATATCAATGAAGATGGTCATCCAAACGAGGCAGCGCTTAAGGCTTAAGGCGTAAGGTTTTAAGGCTTAAGACGTAGAAACCTCGCTCGCAAACATTCTACTTTTTTTTATACAGTCGTTAATCCGTGTCTGCTATGACAGATAATAAGTGTATAAGTGATGAGACATATGGGGATCTATGTTGGAGTATATCTTGATTAGCTTCAATCCGCGATATACGTTGTAGTATTCTATAAAGATGGTTTTGTCTCTTAATTACGTAAGAGAACTATTGGGAAAACGATATTTTCCTAGGTTATCTAATGCGGAATGCCGACAAAGTCTTTTAATGTAGAGTAAGAAATTACCATAGCCACCACACCAAAGCAATGCTAAAATTAGTGAAAGATATGGTAGGAACAGTCCGTAATTTTTCGCAAAATAGATATATAATTCTATGTTGAAATAACGTACTTTCTGAAACTTTTAAGAGCAAATTCTAAGAGCACCTCGTATTTTCAAGATAGTTCCAGTACTTTTTACCACAGTTCGTTTCGTGGCTTTTTAAGACGAAGTTTCAAGAATATTTTTAAGCGATTTTTTTGCATAGGCTATCTGAGTTCAATTAAGTATCGGCCTCAGATATCCTATGAAAAAAAAAAAAAACATTTAAACATATTGAAATGCAAACATAAATTTGTAAAAAAAAAAATCGCTGCCATCGTTTTAATATTAGCTTGCGAATCTCGTTACATGACTAGCACAAGTTCATAAGCGGATACTATTAAGAAAGCTACAGCCATTCTATTCAAAGCGAAACAATTTCTTCGAATCTATTATTTGATAGAAACGAACGAAAAATATAGGAAGATTATTTTTGCTGATTATTTTTCTTATTAAATAAAATCTTCACATCTTTTAAAAAATAGCAGTATTTGACCAGATGAAAAAAAAAAACGAAACATATAGAAAAAATCCCTGACGGCTCAGCCTACAGGCACAGGTAGATTTCGAAGACGCAGACCGTGGGGAGCCTGTTTATTGAGAATTGCAGAAGAAATGATCTTTTTGCCATGAGCGGCAGTTGGGACCGCCCACTTCGAAATCTACCTGTGTCTGTATACGGAGCCGGCAGGGATTTTTTATTTATTTATTTATTTATTTATTTATTTATTTATTTTTTATGTAAGGGAAGGGCCTATGAAAAACTTGTTAATATAAAAGTTGTAGATAATATTAAGAGGATTTATAATAAATTTAAGCAGATTTGATATCTTGTGAATTGACGAAGTTATGATTTTCTTTCTTCTTAAACCTCTATTTCCCCTCCCCCCTTGAGGCCATTTTTAATGATATCAAAAATCTGTCATACATAAATTTTCGGCCCTTTTCCTAGAAGTAATTATAACTTTAAACGGATACGATACGTATCATAATTAAGAAGTTATGGGTTTTTTCTGTATTCAAAAAAAGCACCCCCCCCCCATTTCCCCCCTTCTTGGTTCGATTTTACCCATAACGAACTTGACCGAGATTTTATGCCCTTGATTGTATGTATCAGTTTGGAAGAGATTTGTGCAGAATTATGGAAGTTATCATGTCCATAAAAAAGTGATATAGATAGATAAAGTTTTGAATTGGGAGTGGTTTTGGGTTCTGGGAGTTATGATCGGCTTAGATCTGCAAAACTTTTTCAGAAATTCCAACATAGGGGAGAATGTAATAGGTAGTATTTCTTACGAAATCTACCAAAAATAATGTAATGTAAGGAAACATACTTTAACTGTTTTTGTTTTCTATTAAAAGAACTCTTCATATCTTAAAAAAAAAAAAAAGAAGAAAAAAAAAAAAGTTACTTTTGGAACAGGTAGCTTTATTTTCAGCACTTTATCGAAAGAAAGAAATTATAAGCTAAATCAGCTTTATAATCATCCCTTAATTTTTAAGAGAAAATTCATTTTATATAACGAATCCACCGTTGATAAAAACAAAGGTGAAAATATATTAAATGCGCTTAATCTGATTAAGATTGTTTGTTAAAATAAATGTAATAACTTCTCTTCATATCTTTAAAAAATATTAACACTTGACCGGATATCTTTGTTTTCAGCATTTTAGAAAATATATACTTATTGTCCAGATTTATTTTGAATACAGTATCAGAAAGTATTCGAAACGAATTTTCATAACTTATTCTGACAGCCGTATTTGCATTAAGTGCATAGCATTAAGAGACCCAAAGTCACTCCAGCATGACCACAAGTGAAGCCTTTCCATCCGGGTATCGGAGTTCACCATCTGCGGATTCATTAAATCCGGTATTATCTAACAGGACGGAATAAGCGGATGCTTATAAAACCCCTTCCCTTTGGCGGTGGTCTATTTTGCCGCCATCTCGCCAAACCTCAACCTTTGTTTTCTGATGGCAGCTGCTTCAAGCAAAAAGAAAAAATATAAACTTATATGAAAAAAAAGAAGCAAAAGGTGACGGTGAAATTTAGTCCTTTTTTCCAGGAGGGTATTCACTTTCAATTGTTTTTTCACACACAAGTGAAGGTGTTCCTTTTTGTTCTTTCTTCTTTTTCTAACCTGACAGTTGTGTACCCCGACCCTTTCTTTTTTTAAGTTTCCTTTTTTTTGACAACGGAAACCATCCAGACACCTTTTGCGACGTTGGAGTTTTTCATCTTTGTGAGGTTTTTCATTTCATTGAATTTATATTATCATTTCAGATATTTGTAGTTACATTTCTGTTTGTGTCAAGCAGTGATATATTTACGAGGGTAGTATAAAAGGGTTTCTAGTTACATTCATATGAAAAACATTTCGTTGGTATGTCCCATTGTATATTTTAGCTGAACTATAAAATTCTTTATAAGCTTTCAAGCACGCTTGCTTGTTGGATGATCTTTAAATCTGCTTACATTTAAAAAATAATAATAACACCAATTTTTTTTTAAACAAAAAAGAAATGTGCAGTGTTTATAAACATTTTTTTTTACACAAATTTATTATACATATATTAAAATATAATTTATTTTCTCGTCTGAGCTGATGCATTAAAAAATGTCTGCTTGACAGCTGATAGAGAGGAATGCTTCGAAAAAAAGAGGGTTAAGAGGTGGGCATCATAAATCATTGTAGACTTGACAAGGAAACAAAACAAATTATTTTTATTTTTATTATTATTCGAAAAGTTCATGAAATACGTAGTCATTTTTAAAAATATGCCATTTTAGTGAAATAGCATCAATTCAAAGTAAAATGTAAATTTTCAACCAAAAATTCGCAACCTAAAGTCATAGAAAAGCGAGATATTATTTCGGATTAAAAAAAAAAAACAAAAAAAAACATTTCAATAGGAAATATGCAATGATTTTTTTTTCAAAAAATATTTAAGTTGATCAATTGAAAAATGGTGCAGCTAGAGGGCATACCTATTTTTAAAATACTGTTCTGATAAAAAGCTTTGCGTTACTGTTTCTTTACTGTGTTGCGCTCTGCTATGCTATAGCTTCAAAATAGACCGTTCCCTTTTGATATCGATTTCTAACTAAAAAAATTTGTATATTCGTGTAAATAAAACTACTTTAACCTCTTCACTACGGCGTGTTAATGTAATATTATTGATTATTACTGAATTATTTCTTCTCAAATTTGACTTCAGAGAAAGAATTTTGATTTATTTGCATTATTTCGTATCGTGGACGTCGAAGCATGTCATTCTCAGATCGGATTTGCAATTATGTTAGAATATCCTTTTTAAAGGGGAAAAGAATTGAGGTCCACATATGTGGACCAATATACGGACCACCAGAGGGAAGACAACCGTATTTTCCGGTCGATCTGGAATCGTCGGATTATATATATATTATATTATAATGACCTAGAAACCACTCGTATCGATTGATGTATCAAACGCCCCATCCCCCCCCCCCCGATACTGCTGGTATCAGGTACGGTTGACTTCTCGGAAAAGGGGGGCGCCCTTCCCTTTTCAACATTTGCCCGGAGCAGTAGCAGTAGACCCGATCACGGAAATCCCACCGGAAAAATTTAAGAGCCGATTTCGATAAAGTTATTGCATCAACCAGCAGTATCGGGGGGGAGGGGGGGGGGGAATGGGGCGTTTGGTACATCAATCGATACGAGTGGTTTCCAGATCATTATAATATAATATCTATGTAATCCGACGATTCCAGATCGACCGGAAAATACGGTTGCCTTCCCTCGCTTACCGACCGAATTGGTACTAGATCTGATCACGGAAGATTCCACTGGAAAATTTTAAAAGCTGAATTCAATCAGTTTAATGCATCGACCAGCGGGTTCGGGTGAGTAGGATCGTTTATTAATACTTAGGACGAACCGCTGAGACTTCAAGATCGTTATAAGATCATATATATAATTGAGATCATATAGTCTACGGAGTGAAGAGGTTAAGCGAAAAAAAATTCGAAATTTTGAATCATTCAAAGTGGCTCTAAAGTCCGCAAGACCAAAAAACACGATCGTACGAGTTCAAATTTGATGAACTTCGTGACTTTCTAGAAAGTTAAGTAGTCATAAAACTAAAGGTTTGTGATACTTACTCACAAGGAAGGTCTCCTTAAAGCGCATACTCAGAATATTTAAAAAAAAAAAATACTAATGAAATTACTCATGTATGTAATAAAGGATCTTTCAAATTTAGCTGCGGAATACCAGTAGAAAATCTGTAAAAAAAAAAAAAAAAAAAAAAAACTTTAAAGTATTTGGCGCCAAAAGACGTGATTTGGCAAACAACTCTTTTTCCACGCGCAAAATGCAAGCGATGTTAATGCAGTTGAAAATTCCTCGTTAAATGAATGTTTAAATGCGCAGTACTTTAACAATTTAAATTTGAACGCTTAAATAATTTATTATTTTTTCTATAAGCGTATATTATATGTATACAAGTTGCTGAAATTGTTTAATTTTACACGGTTTCACCGGCTGGATAATTTTGAGTGCATTTTAAAAGTGACTACTCGATTAAGAATGCTCTCATTATACATTTTGTTTTTGTTATTGTCTGTTACCATGGCAACAATACTTTTCTCTTGTTGTCTCCGACACTTACAATATTAAAGTCAGTGCTCAGAATCGGACTTTAATTTTTAGTTTGAAGCATTTTTAATCAATATAAATTTTGTTCTAAACCGTGAAATACCAAACGTTAATTATATATATATATACATATATATATACATTTGAATGTATATATGGCAAAACCGTAGTTATAAAAGTATGTTTATTTAAGTTAAACTAGTTCAGTAGGAATTGTAGAAAAGCTTTATCTTAAAAGACTATTTATCATAAAAGCGTATTTCTTTTTTTTTTTTAATTAATTGTGTCGCCAACAAGCGATAAAATCTCCAAAAACAGGAAATTTTCATAATTTTTTACGGACGTTATATCGAGAATCCGCAGCATTTTAAAAAATAAACATATATATCCTCAACAGATGAATAATCTGCGATTTTAAAACTTTTTCTGAGTATGCGTCATAGACCTTCCTTGTTAGAAATACAAAATATAAAAAAGTTAGTTCTGAAAGAATGCTTGAACATATAAAAATTAATTTAACTTCCTTTAAAAATGATATTTTTTTCCGTGCCGAAAATTTCCCTCACCGGTCTTAAAAGTTTAAAGTATCCCACTCCGTTTGACACCCATTCTTTTTTTTAAATAAAAATATTTTTTTTTTTTATTATATTGATTGCTTCAAGAAAATTAGTATATAAAAATACAATGGCATTCGTAATATAAATTATTTTGTTACAATTTCTTTTTAATTTTTAAAACTTTAAGGAAAAATTGAAAAAATATTTTATTTTTATCAAAAATTTCCTTATAACAAAAATAATGCTATTTTCTTTTCAGTAAATCTACTTTGAGTTACTAAAAATTACAGTTTAAGCTGCAAAATATAAACTTCTGTAGATAAGCCATTAAAATTTTCACTAGGATGATTTTTAGGGTTCCGTAATTACAAAGTAAAAACGAAACCATTATAAGATCACTCCTGTGTCTGTCTGTCCGTGTGTCAGAGCCCCTTTTTCTCGTAAACTATGGGATGTGGAAAGTTCAAACTTGGGGAAGTTATAAAGCCTTTTTACCTACGAATTTTCATATTATTAGCCATTCAGAAATATGTTTAGGGAAATTTTAAGGGGCTAATTAAGTTACTTGAAAAAATATTTTTTCTTTTCTTTTTGCATATCGTGTGGGGTATCGTGTGAAAGATCTCGTAATACCAAACTCAAAAATATATTTGTTTTAATTTTAAGAATTGTATTTTCAGAGATATCGGCGAAAATGCACTGCATAAATATCCCTCACCCCTCTTCTATTTCCGAATCTACTCAAACTAAAATTATGAAAAAATTAGGGTAGTAGAAGTTTATTCAAACCTTGCAGGAAAACTATAGCAATTTTCCTAGGTAACATAATTTTTGAGAAAAACGCATTTTTCTGTTACACACAAACTTTATTTTTCGAGCGGTCAGCGAGGGAATTGACGGGCGCTCGAGGTATCTATCGACGCAGAATCATCTAAGAATATTTAATAATAATTTTCGAAAAAAAAAATGTTGTAATTAACCGAGATAATTAAGATACTTCAAAAAAAAATATTTTGTATATATATCGTGTAGGGTAATGTTCGAAAGATCTCGTAACATCTAACTCAAAAATATATTTGTTTTAATTTTAGGTATTATATTTTTAAAGATATCGTCGAAAGTACATTGGAAATATACGCCCCCACCCTCCTATTTTTGAATCTACTGAAACTAAAATTATGAAGAAATTAAGAGTAGTAGGAGTTTATTAATTAATAAATAGTAATTAATAAATTTAATGTACGGAGCCCTTTGAACGTGAGTTATTACTCGCACTTGACCGATTTATTCATATATATTGTCTGTGTGTTAATTTCTAACAATAGCTGTAAAATCTCATATATTTAAATTGATAGTTCATTGCACTTACAACATCACATAAATTGCAGGCTATCAGTCTTATATAACTACTAGCAAGCTACGCCCGCTACGCTGGTCAATTTCTCTTAACGCACCTTTAATCAAGTGAAATATTGACTTTGAATTTGACCTTTTATTTAAAAACCCTATGGATCTTTACTTGGAATGTCTTTCTGCATTTCTGAAAACGATACGAACGCTATTGCGTTATTAAATTTTTAATGTGTCAGACAAAATTTGGGCTGTTAAGGACAAATTAGGCCAATTCTCTGTAGACTTTATTATTGGAATAGGTCAGCATAAAAAAAAAGAATAATTGTGTTAAATTATGGTGTCTATGGGGTTTACATTATGGTGTCTATGGGGAAAAATCATTTCCGTTGGATTCAAATTGAGTTTAAATGAAGTTACAATTTACAATACTTCAAATATAATGAAATTGTTATGCCTCACTGAGGTTTACAAAAATATGGTACTCGTCGAGAATTAAATAAAAATCATGCACTCGCGGCATCATAATTAAATTATATATTTTAACAGAATAATAAGGCTACTATAATTTGTGACTCGTGCTATAGTCAGTATATATACGTCAGGACACAATGCTGTTTTATCTTTATCTTTTTATGCGTGAAGATTTCGCTATGTTATACTCCATTGTAAAATTTGGTAATTTTTGAAATTCAATATTTGAAAAACGGCATAATCATTCGATTTGTAATTTATATCAAGAAAAATAATTTTTTTTTTACTTTTCTAACGTAGTTTGTCTAACAATTTTCTGACAAATACTTTTCGAGTTATTAATTTTTTCAGCAATTTCAAATGTTTCATTTTCCGAGAGTAATCTGTGGCAACGATTATCGAAAATCCCAGTCGTCAGCAACGCATAACTTTTTATTAAAGAGGATAACCGTATTTTTTAGAGCAGTCATAACTACACTTCAAATAATCATAAAAAGAAAATAAAAACTATTTTGGATAGCAAATTTTACAGTCTTTCAAATAAAATAATAAAACAAACATTTCATATTTTCTCAAACTTAGCTTACTTAACTTAGTGGCTATACGTAACGTACCCACGTATAAAAGTAGTGGAATACCCTTATTTGAGAATAAGAACAAATGTATCAAATATAAATACTTGTGAAAATGGTTAATACTTGTTAATATATATATATATATATATATATATATATATATATATATATATATATATATTTGAAAAACATTAAATTGGTATATCCCCATTATATGATTTAGAAGAATTATATAAAAAAAAAAATTATAAGTTATTCTTTTGTTGAATGACAATTAAAACTGTACATACAAAACTGTAAATGTTTAAGAAAATAGATATCATAATGAACAGTTGTAACTGAATCTTCTTTTAAGTGTGCTGTTATGATTGGTATTATTAATAGCTGTATACTACTTTTTTTTTAGAGCAGTCATAACTACACTTCAAATAATCATAAAAAGAAAATAAAAACTATTTTGGATAGCAAATTTTACAGTCTTTCAAATAAAATAATAAAACAAACATTTCATATTTTCTCAAACTTAGCTTACTTAACTTAGTGGCTATACGTAACGTACCCACGTATAAAAGTAGTGGAATACCCTTATTTGAGAATAAGAACAAATGTATCAAATATAAATACTTGTGAAAATGGTTAATACTTGTTAATATATATATATATATATA